>OZ024928.1:81545565-82795565 GCA_964017235.1 Sabellastarte sp. h YS-2021
GTTTTGATTTGCTCATGAATATTCAGGAGTTTGTACAAGTCTGCAAATTTGTAGGCCATGTGCTGGAATAAAAATTTGTTCCCTTCCATCAGCCATGTTTGTGTACCTACAGGTGTCTACAGATGCTAAGAAAATAAGGTGTCGCGGAATATTTTATTTATAGAAATGCTACTTTATTTTTTCTATTATTCAAGTGTACACGGAATAACAATATAGCAGTATGATATTGTCTCATATCACATGTTTTGATTTGCTCATGAATATTCATATTTCCCATGTCTGTTTCCCTTGTTTTCTGTGGAGCATGGACATAAAGAACCGTATTACTAAAATGGAATTGTTCAATTTAACCATTTGGTTACCAAGTACATCAGAGAATACTAATCAATTTGATATTTATTAAAATCTCACAAACTATATTTAAGATACTATATGACGTTTCAAACAACCTTCACCTTACCTTTTCAACTTTTTCCATTGAGTCTACTCCATTTTCTTCAGAACTGTCTGTTTTTCTCCTTTTCTCTGCTGGTATACCATGTTCCTTCTCGTATCTACTCAAGACTTCATCGAGATTGTACCTCCTGCGATAATTTACAAAGAAGCTTCGCACATGAGCCTCTGTTTTGTTACCCAACACATCTGCAATTGCCTTAAAGTCTTTTCCGTACTTCCTGATTCCCTGCACAGCTATTAATAGTTCCTCATTAGTCCATTTGGGGTTTATCCTTTGTACTGTCTGAAATAAAAGCATACATGTAATTCACTCAGTATATAGAATATTCATGTATATATTATGCAGATGTAAAAACTTAACTTCGGTATTATCAAACCTTCCATGTTCAATCTTTCTCTATCATTGACCATACACAATAAGTTAAAGGCATTCTTGGCAATGAAGTGTTTTCTTTAAATAATTTTTATCAAAGACTTCCCAAGCTTTAACCCTGTCTTGATTATACTGGTTGCAATAGTCTATTTCACTGCATAGATTTAAAATATTAACTAATTTTATCGATAATTTCCAGCCTTAAATCAGTTATATACAATAATCAAAACCTGATAATTTCCAGCCTTAAATCAGTTATATACAATAATCAAAACCTAAGAGTCTTTTAACTTGTCCCTTGTCCCCGCATTAACAAGTTAACACAAGACATTTAAAAGATTCATCAATTTCCACTGGTATATCCCAGTACAGAATCGCTAATAGTTTAAATGGCCAAACAACAGCTGTTCAATATTAATCTACAAGATTGAGTCAGAAGTAGTCCTCACCACTTAGCAAAAATTGTAGTTACACACTAAATTAAGGCTGCAACGAGTGGTAAAAAATCCACCCGGAGGCTGATCAACCCAAATTCTTCTCGCCATTTGGTATTTGCATGGTTTAGTAAGCACACTTTTTTTTCTTTCCAAAAACACAATGGTGGATTCCAGAAACAATGTCATTGCATTAATATAGTTGTGAAAGGTATTTCAAAACTTTTTTTATTCATCTTTTTGGGTTATATATTTGACACCAATACATTTTCACAAATAGAAACTACAGAGACTGAAGGTATAACAAGAACATTTACACAAGTAGACACGAAACAAAATACAAGACTGGGTGCAGAATATTGCATTTAAAGGATATATGAGAAAAGTGATGGAAGTAAATCCCTTTTGGTATTTTGAAACTTATTATATTGTTATAAAACAAGAAATACCATGTGAAACTCTCCAATGTACAAAGTATTCTGGCATTGTTGTCATGTTATGTCAAACTAAAACCATCACAAAGGGAGCGACAATATAATATATTGTAGTAGTTAATGACTATCAAGTGGAACAGAATGCACTCAATATTAAGGCTGGGACGAGTGCTGAAAAACGGCATCGAGTACTCGCCCTCTCACAACCGGCCCGAATTCAAGTAACTGCGAGATTTAGTATCTACCATTAGAAGTCTTCAGTAAACAAATAGTCGGTTCCGGAAACGAAACTTTTAAAGAAAAACGTCTTCTATTTGACCAGATATTATAGAATATGGAGTAAATTATACGTTTTCAAGCGAAAATAACAACTTTAATTAATATTATGTGACAGAAATGCTGAAATGTAGCATATTTTACACAAGCGTTTCATTACGTGGGTGATAATACAATATGTCGCGACTAACCAAGGATTTAAAATGGACTTGAGTACTAGTAAAGATTGACTTGTCTATCGAGGCTCGAGTACTCATTCACAGCCCTACTCAATATCATCACCAATCATGAATACTAACCACCCAGTCACAGCCTTACACTTGATACTTTATGTTTCTACAATGCACATGCAAATCATTTATGTTTTTCACCACAAGGTCAACAAAGTAAATAAATTAACACTCGAGACTTACATCTTGCAATCTGTTTCAATTAATGGCTTATGCACCTTTTTATTCATGTTGTTCACCATTAGGCCAAAACATTCAACATAATCACTTGTTGGACTTCTATCTGGAAATCTGTAGCGATCATTTCCTTCGTGCACCTCTTTATTCATATTCTTCACCACCAGGTCTTAAGATACTTTACCAAATCAATATAAAGACTTACATCTGGCAATCTGTAGCCATCAATGCCTCCATGTACTTTTTGTTTGTGCATGCTGACCAGCTGCTTGTTATTCTGTACATGTCTTTTCAGCTGTACAAGCTCCATGTCTAGCTGTTTGAGCAGAGCCTCGCCCTGACCTGGTGGTCCAGTGGCCAGTGCCAAGAGATCCTCCTGAGTCAGGTACATGCCTCGTGGAGGCTTCCGCTTGTGTTTCTTGTTCCGCGGGTGTAGTTCTAACTTCTTAGATGCAGGTCCAGGCCGACTCACACCTGGTTTGACATCTTCTTTCTGAAGAGTGTCATAAAAGAAAACTTATTTTTACTCCATAGATATTCACGGACATAATTATAACCTTGAGTCTGAAAATCTTTACTTGGTAATTTTAAGTTTTAATCAAAGACATTACAACATTGTAAGATACTTACAACAAGACATTATAATTAATCAAGATATTAATCTCAACTCACTGTTGGTAATTTTCAGAATCCAAATTTTGATATAGCCAAGTTAAATCATAAAATCTTTGTTGCATCAAAACTGTATTACGAAGGTTAAGGACACTTCATACACTTAATACAGATACAATAAATGTCCCCTCAGATCTTTTTTAATGTGACACAAGCCATCTGAAGAATTTACAATACCTTATTTTCAAATGACTTACCAAACCATCCTTGATGTCCATTTCACTCTCACTCCCACTCTCATCATCACTAGAAATACAACGTGTCAAGAACATCACAATTAGGGTGCCAAATCATTACTAAATGGGCGTCAGAAAGTGACTCTTAAGGATAAAAAAAATAATTTTCATTTTTTTTTTATTATGTTACAATTGAAATCAATTTTCACCAGTAAAATAAAAAAATCCCTTTGGTTAAAAAAATAGTTTTATAACTACACTTTCATGGACACACACTTAGAAAATATTCATCCTTTTAGCATGCTGAAGAACAACAATGCCAGACATGTATCGCCTGAGACAGGCTACTGTTGCAGGAACTTTTAGAATCATAACTTTATGATTATTACATGGGAGGGATTAACGAAAATCCACTGGTTCACAATCATAACAATAAATGCCAGTACCTTTCTCCCTTTGCCACAATCTTCCTTGCTTGGCGATCCATGAGACTTGTTCTAGATCTTGTTTTCTTCCAGGAATAGTAATACTTGACCAATTGAGCTATGGATTTGTCAGGTAACTGACAAAAATATAACAATATATTAGTAGTTTTATTATGCTTATAACTGAGCAAATTAATTTTATATGTACAAGCAAATATAGTTCTGGTAAAGTCTGTTACACAGATTAAAAATCAAGATTATACAATTTATAATCACTGTCACATTCATTTTACCAGTAATGCTTCTTCTTGCAAAAAACTTTCAGAAAGGAAACTGAAGACATGTTTTTTGAATGTATCAATGGTTAAGCATTAGAGATGGGTCGGTACCAAAAATGTGTACATCGGGAGGTCACCAATGCAAAACCCATACAGATTACTGGACTCTGCATTTGAGTACACCCCAAACAAACATGGACATCTCCTCTTAACAACATTGCAATAAAGTGCCTAATGCACAAAATATGAGATAAAAGCTTATAATTTCTTCATATTTCTTGTTCGTTCCCAATATTTTAAGTTCTCCTTCAATTATATGAGTTGACAAGCCAGATTAAAGTTATAAAGTGTCGTAACCAAAACAATGCAGTTCTGCTCAACGTAATCACTAGTACTGTATAAAGTCTGCAAATGCATGAAAACTGGGGATAAAAGCTAATAATTTCTTCAGATTTGGGGTATGTTTATTATATTTTAACACTGTCTTCCATTATGTGTCACAAGCGAAGGGGCGGTTGTAAAAATCTCATCATGGTTTTTCAATAAAATGCTCTCGAGACCGAGACACCGGGCCTACCGACCCATCCCTATTAGACATGTATTTCTTTGTCTTAATACCATTTGTCTAATTCTGTGGAAGCTCTTTCCATGAAAACTAAATGCTTGTTCAAATAACACTTTGTCCTCCACTGTCCATTCATCTGGAAAGGGTGTGAAGTTTGCCAGATCTGTCAACGAACGCTCTACATGATGCTTGTGCCAAAACAGCATACCAAGTGACTGAAAGTAAAACCACGGCATCTTAAATGTGTTCAGAGTATTGATACACATAACTAACACAGGCAGAATTAGATATGAACTCAAAATTCTTCTGTGAATACATGTATAAGTATTAATATGGCAACTAGGAGTTGATCCAATTGTAGTAAATTATATAATTTCTTACCTATATTTACAATACAGATAAAACAAATTTATAAACTTTTTTTACCTGTTCCATATTATAGCCATGCCTCTCCTTTGCTACTGTAATATATTCATCTACTGCAAAGCAACATAAAATACAGTTCATTAAAAATACAAGACAAATGCACTTTCTTTCAAATGTCCAAATTCAAGTTATGTAGGCACTGTTTATGGTAAATCAAACCAAGGGTTACACAGAACATCCATCCATCCATTCATTTGATGAAGGTTGAACTAAGGCTGGTAACTTTCAATTTTAAAGTAGTTCTAAAGTCAACATCATTCAGCCTACCACTTATTTATCACTTATTTATATTATGTTGCCATTACTTTCATACAGAATGAACTAGACCTACTCTTTTCCTCTGACAGGTCTGGGTGTGGTGCCCATACCAGCATGGCTTCAGCTCTTGGTTCTGGTTTAATATCTGCATTTGGGATACAAAAATAGTGTTATTTGCAGTGAAACAACATTGATTTCTTTACTACCCGGTACTTCTTACAGCCTGTCAGCTTAATAGAAGTAACTCGAATTTCCTTCATTCTACACATTTTCTGAAAACCTGTTTGAGAACCTTGCAAACAGAAAATGTTGTTGCGTACAATAATTAGTCTCCAATCTGTCTTGCATTTTCATGTGAACACTCTATTCATGTAATAAATCCTTATTCAATTCATACTGGAGATATATTTTCACAAACACTTAGTACCAACTGACTTTCAATTGATGAAACTTATACATACCTGGGTTATATGGAGGAATTGAGGCTTGATATTCTTCTCCAACATGCATGCCTCCATCTAAAAAGAAATCGTGAACATTTTAACCTTGGTCGTGAACAGATTAATAGCAATGAACGTGTCTAAATTCCTTTTCAATAAACCAAACATAAAACAAGGATGAAAAGAAGTAATGTCAATGCTCACTTGTTGCCAATTTGTTTTATTGGGATTCAGCTATTACAGCAATATGTGAACAATTTAGTAAAGTGCACCCATCAGTTTGGTCATGCTACCATTAAAAACTACTACTTTTAAAGGCCTTTAAGAAAACTTGATTCTAAAATATTTTCAGCTTCAAAAGAAATAAATATCTTGTAAATGTCGTCAGGGGCATGGTGGTGTGGTTGGTAACACACTTGCCTACCAAACCAAAACAATCCATCAAAACCCTAAAATGTAATCATTTTAAGTACCTTTTACTATTAGCCATTTACATGTATTGCATTTGACTATTTTTGGGGTGGGGGTTTAACATTTTTTGTTAACATTTTCTGGTTCGGGTTTTTAATTTTTTTTGGTAAGTTAAATTTACTAACACTGCTTCACTGTAAATGCGGTTATTCCACTTTCAAGTTTGAATCAAGTTATTTTGTCAGCTTTTCATATTTCATGGTACTTCATGATAATTAGATGAAGTTTCATGATTCCTCATGATATAGATTATTTTTAGATTTTGGAAACTCTTCACAATATATATATACTTCCATTAACTTCATTAATATTTTTACAAGAGGTCGATCATGTGTTTTATGTCCTACATTAAAGGCACAGCTTCCTGCTGTGGTGAATAAGTATTAATAATTCACTCTCTTGTAATTTTTCCAGGTACTGCTTGCCAGCTTTGTAGTTTTTTTTTGCAAGAAGCCATTTTAATTGACAAAACTGGCATAACGGTGAAACATTTTGTCAGTTATTATTACTTATATAATTAGATTTTACCCAATACGTGAGCAATTTTCATAATTTAAGCACCTTGTTAAAGCACATTAACTGAAAACTGTCTGCATATTGTCAGCTTTATAATTCATATGAAGTTAAATAACTTTGTAATTTCTTAGAGCTTAAGCTCACTGCTTAAGCAATTTTCTCTCAATCAACCTAACTGACATAAAATAAAATTTTTTTCA
Organism: Sabellastarte sp. h YS-2021; assembly: GCA_964017235.1. Classification (NCBI taxonomy): domain Eukaryota; kingdom Metazoa; phylum Annelida; class Polychaeta; order Sabellida; family Sabellidae; genus Sabellastarte; species Sabellastarte sp. h YS-2021. Next base: position 81,552,373 of record OZ024928.1, read on the forward strand.
AATACAATGGGCTTTTATTTTCAATGTATGTCTGATTTATTTATATCATTCAAACACCGATTACATATACTGTCTAATTTTGTCATTTTTTTAAGTATATTAATATGATTTTGTGTTGACATATTTGTTTAAAAATATCCATTCACATGTAGGTGCATATATACCTTGGATATTAAAAGGCACTTACGGATATGAAGAGTATAAATAAAATACAATTAATCAAGACTTTCTAACTGATTTCTTTTTTACAAGTACTATAAAATAAAGACTTGCCAATAAATTGCTTTGGCTTTAATACATTGCATTCCAATTCTCACAAGGATTCCAATGATGTGAAAGTTATGAAATTCGATAAATAATCAGATTTTTTTTTACAAAAATGTATGTATATTTACATTCATTTATTTATTAATTTATTTGGGGTTTTACGTCACTTTCAACACTGTACAGATCATATCATGATGGGTAGTTGTAAGGGCAGAGGAAACCAGTACATACAGTTCATCAGGGTTCTGTACTGTAAACTGCCGACCAACAGCAAGCAACTACCAGCTTTCCCACTTGAGGTCGTGCCGGGAAACGAACCCCGGCCTCAGAGGTGGGAGGCTAGAGTGTTACCACTCTGCCACCATGGCCCCCTTACATTCATTTGAAGACACTCAATGTATATAAGGTGATTTTAGATTATTATATATATATATATGTCCTGATAAAATTTTTTAAAAACATAAGCAAGCCCTGGATACCACTGCCAATTTAATAATTTCCACATTTCATGGATTTTCATGGTAATTCCATGTATGGCTTTTCCATAAATTGGTTTTAACCTTCAAATAATTTCTTCCCAAGATACTGGCTGGATTATCAATTTAAATGTATTTTGAGATTATAAATAATGATTAAAAATTAGCTTCATCCAACTAAATTTACTTATGGTGCTTTACTTATTTCCAGATTTTATGAGGGTGGCTGAAAGGCATTTTGCTCAAATTCAAAGCGAATTCTTAAAATACACCACTTACTTCTTCATGATGTTAATATATTACTTAAATCCTTAAAATACACCTATAAGTAAATAATTGGAGCATTTCATGGTTATTTCATGGTTATTTCATGAATCTTCATGTTAGGACCCAACTTAATACTTGGTATAATCAAAATATTTTTTCCCCGAAAAATATGTTTACTTCAAGTAAGTCTCTCAAATACTAACAGCATTTCATTACAAACCTGAATCAGAATCGTCAGAATCACTGCTGTCATCTGTATTGTGGTTGTTTGGACTCGGACCACGAGATCGTCTTCCACTTCGCTCATCAAGCATTCTGCTTCCCACAACCATTGTTAATCTTTTTGGGAATAATCTACTGCAATAAATAAATCCTGCCTGCGATTTTGACAATATTTTTACATTTAACCACGTTTCAATTGGCCAGCACAACACACGTCCTGTCGACACAATTTTCCCGAAACGAATAACATTCAAAACATGCATATGTCTGCCTGTAAATTTATAGTACTTATTAAATTAATAAGTTTTAAAATCAAAAGCATATATTAAGCCGTCGTAAATACATAATATATTGTAAATATGTTTTACATTAATATCTGTACACTATAGCTATACCTGGCTATAGATATAACTGTACAAATATTTTAAAAACAATGCGCAGTAATTGATAGAGAATATTGTAGAATATATTCTCAAAATAACGATGGCGCTATTGGCACTTTTTGTGCGTTTATACCATGGTTGTGCAACCTGTATACAAAAACACCATGCCACTAAACAAAATATGGTTTTATCGGTCTAAATATATGTAATAGTAAATATAAATTGTATTATAAAATCTTTTGTAATGATTTATAATTGCCAGATAAACATTAAAGTTTATTTTTGAGACAATAAATGAAAAACATGAAACACATCTCATAATAAGGACCCCACCTTGTATTTTACCTCCTGTTTCAATTAACGTTTTAATATCTATTTTTGGCAAAGGGTTACGTTTACATGATGCTATATAATAAAAAAATACTACATTTTGTGCCTGAAAAGGGATACAAATAGAAAATATTTAAACACCGAATATTACATTTCTTTCAATTTTCACGGCAATAGAAAGGCACTATTGAGACACAACCTTGTTGCCACTCGTCATTCAATAAGCATTACCGTAATCGTACAAAATATTGCAAAGCAAGTTGAACAGAAAATATACGCAACGTGATATTTATGCTACAATTTTTAACGAATTCACAGCATGAGATTGGACAGTAAGGCTACATACAGACAGAATATACTTTACCTATATTAAATTTATGAACCGGAGGTTATAACACTTGTACATTTGACACTGAAAAACACTGTTTTTGAGAAATAATAGTTGTTAAATATCTATCAATTTAATAGGGTACATTAAAGTGTTAATCTATGTGAATTTAGTCTGAAACTGTTTTCACGTTAAAAATGAATCTTCCCCAAATAAATTGGACACATTTAGACTTAGGCTAATAAAACCCTTGATATGCTTTAAAAAAATATTTACACGATTTAGATTGTTTGGTGTAATTTTGCATCTTCTCACCTAGAAAATGAAGAAAAAATTAACACTAACAATATATTTATATAAAAAGCTTACATGGAGTAAGATATGTCTTTAAATTATTGTTTATTATTATGCTAAAAGTGCTTTCTGGTGCCTTCTTTAAAAACTGTTTTTCTTCATTTCTTTTTCACTGATTCTAATACAAATTTGACTTTTATAGTTCTTAATCTCCCCCATGATAACAAAAGAGGATTCCAAGGAACAACAACACATGGCTGGAATAGCTTATGTTTGTATTTTTTATTTTTATAATATTTTCTATAAATCTGATGTAACACATAAAGACTTTGTGCAATAAAATGTATAAATCTATCAAAATGGTATGTCAGTCAAGTTACAACACAAATTTTCAATAGGCAAATTTAGCCTGTCTTTTTGGCTAACTTGCACTCATACATGCTTCAAATGGAACTTCAATGAAATTTAGGTAATAGGGTACAATCATGTCAATAGAAATAAACCAAAAATGCAAAGAGGGTTTTGATCCATGTACTTCCATTGAAATTATTGTTTATATAATACTAAGGTTATTACAAAAATGATAAAGCTGATGTGGATGGCTTCCAGTGTTAATATCATTGAATTCTGAATCTGTGGATTTAAATCTGGCCCTTGGCATCACATGCAAAGTGATTGATCCCACCATGGAAAAGTTAAAGTTGGGGTTTTACGTCCCTTTCACCAGCCAGCACTATAATGGGACAGGTCCTCAGCATTGTCACTTGTGTGAATCGAACTAACAGAGGTGACAGCTTATGATTTGATGCCAAACTTGCTAACCACTAGGCCACCAAGGACCTTTTGATCCCCATATGACTTTAGACCTTGGAAATAACACAAACCATCAGTATAATGTAGTTTAATTTTTATTTATAAAAATATAAGTGATAATTTCTAACTATAAATAGTTGAAAAAAAATTTACCAAACTTTCAACCATGAAATATTTCGACCATTACTTGTCATCGTATCACATGCTGCAGTCTTAACAACTTCATAAAAGATAGAGCAATTGTGAGACTATTTTGTTAGATTCTGAAAAATTTTGAATTTTCTGAAATTTGACATTTTGTATTTTGCTGGAAATAGAAAAATGCAGTTTTTTCTCGAAATCCATTATAACTAATTTGAAGCAAATTTTGGATCCTTTGAGTAGTAGGGACTTTTAATGACGTATGTCATAGCAATTTTTCAGAGCTTCGGCACCATAGTTGAGTAATAGCTACTTTGATATTTCACCATTGAGCAAATCACTTGAACTGCAAAACCATTAAATTGAGCTTTTTTTGTGAAATACATTGTTCATTATTTTTGGGTTCTATGTCATGGAAAATTTTCACAGAGTTGTAGGTCCATATCTGATTGAGTAATAGCTATTCTGATAATTTACCACTGAAAAAAATCACTAGTATTTGCAAAAAAGAAAATTTTAATTGTAAATTAAGTTTTTGTAAATTAATATCTTACTTAAAAGACAAGTCTTTGGTCTGGTGCCAGCCGGTCCCACCAAACATCAGAAAAAGATGTCCTGAGCTATGCTCTAGTAGTGTCCCCTTCACTCACCAGATGGTTAATTCACCCAACACTCACAAGGTGGAGCAAAGTCTACACATCTCATCTTTTTGTGTTTGAAACTTCATGAAGGGCCCGAAGTATGGGGACACTGCACAAATGGCAGGGTGGGATTCCCTTTTCTGTTAGGCAAGATATTAACTCATAAAAATTTAATTTACAATTAAAATTTTCTTTTTTATTGTCTTACCTAACAGACATAGGCCAGAATAACTACCCAGTGGCGGGAGGGTAACATACTGGGGACCATGTTATGACAAAAACAAGTTCTTTGTTATGTCTCCGCTCCTTGGTTTGGCCCAGGTAGCATCTGAGAGCTAAAAACTTGACAAAGTGCCCTCTTTAAGTGTCTGTCCCCCTTCAGAGACCTGAGTGGGAACCAGTAGTGTTATGACCACTCAGGCCACACTCTTGGGTCCATGTCTTCCTAGTTGTTTTTTAAGCGTGAGCCTTGCTAGAGCTCGCGATTTTACAGATCACTTTTTTTTGTCTCCGAACTTTGATGAAATTTACCTGTGCATTCTGAATTTTACTCTCTTGCTCTCCAATAGCTAAAAAGGACCCATGTCCTTTTGCCTTTTTCCCATACATACGTCCTTCTTGCATCAAACTTTCAGAAATTATGGCAGAGAGTGATGGTTATTTGTCTGCTCACTGAAGCTTAACGGCAATGGGCTATGTTAGTACTTGGATGGGTGATCATCTCAGTTTGGCACCAGCTGTGGGATGTATCTAAGTTAGAATTTCTTTCTGTCACGAGACTTTCGTAAATTCTAGTCCACTACTTGTGTTTCTGATGGCTTTGCACTCATGCTAGGGGACCAAAACACCTTTTGACCTTGTTTTGACAAGAAAATAGGCACAGGATACAAACACATCTTATACTAACTTGTCTGGTGCTTAATCTTTTGGACCCAGGCATGTATTTCACTTCTGTTCCCTGAACCCAGGACCAGACAAAAAGCTGTCTTAAAGTTAAAATGCTGCAAGAATGCATCCTTAAGAGGCTCAAAGGAAGGTTTTGTCAATTGATGCATAACTAAGGGAATTTCCCATCTGGGGATCCCTCTATGACCCTTGGGCCTGTCCCCATAGAAAATACCCAAAAGCCTATTGAGATTCTCATCTTGACTGATATTGAGTTGAAAGTTCCCAATCTTGTGAGCAATAGCTGACCAGTAGCCCATAGATATAGACATTTGACTGAAGTCCACCTGCTTTGATTCACACCATCTGACAAAACGGGCCCACTTTGCTTCATAGATAGCTCTGGTTGTGCTTCTTTGAAGAGCTCAATTTGTGCTGCAATCTAGTCAGAGAACCCCTGTTCTTTGATGGAGAAAGCTCAAGGAACTAAACTTGCAAACTTAATAAGTAAATTACATTTTTATAATACCTTACCTACTGAACAATTTGCTAAATCGGTCGACGCAGAATGCTCGGTCAAATGCTTCAATGAGGCTTCTTTAAGGGGTTCAAAGGGAACTTTTGTAACCAGGGAAAGATGCCAAGAGGGAATTCCTCTTCTCCCACTCTATGGCCTGTCTCTACGGAAACTATCCAAGAGACGAGTGAGATTTTCATCTTTGCTGACATTAATATGGGTGAATTTCCAAGTTTGTCTGCAATGGAAGTCGACTATGAATTCGATAGGTGATACCCTGATTACTTTGTAAAAATGGTCCCTTTGCCTCATAGACTGACGTGGTTGAGCCTCTTTGAGGAGCCTCAAATCATGCTGGCAGTGAGTCAGAGAAGCCTTGGTCTTTGTTAGCTGAGGCTCTAGGAGCCAAACATGAAGATTTAGACTTAAAAGATTCCTGTGAGGAGTCTAGTTGAAAAGCTGGGTTAGCAGATTGGGTAGGCACAGAAAAATTTGGCTTGACATGGCCACTAGGCTCCAAAACTAGGGCATGTTGGGCCACCCTGGAGCAATCAGAATGATTATCCTGCAGGGGTAGTCCTGCAATTTCGCCACCACTTTGCGCAATATGGCTACTGGTGGGAAAGCATAAGGATCAAGATCCTCCCAAGACAGGCTGCCCAGGCAAAAGGGTCTGGTACTGGTGACACAAAATGTTGAACCTCGTAGCAAACAGGTCTATCTGAGGTTGGTACCACCTGTTGCATATCAACTGAAAGACCTCTGCAAAGAGAAACCATGCTGTCTGGATGGTCTGGCCTAGACTGGACAGCTTGCCTGCTACCACTTTCAGCCACCCTGGAATGAGTCGGGCCTTGAGTCACCTGTTTCCTGGAACACCAGGTCAGAATTCTCCATAGAAGGGTATAGAGTGGACCCGATCTCATGTCTACTTCCTTTTTATATAGCGAGTGTAACAATGTGTGAGAGAGCAGTTCTGAGTGCATTAAAATTGTCCTGTTTAATGGCAGATCTTAGATGGTCGTGATAGGAGTCCCTATCACAAATTTGGCGTTGCATAGCCTTTGCCAGTGCTAAACTGATGCTCTGTAAAGTACTGTAGCTCATCCATGGAAGTCTGACACTTACTGGAAGACTTTCCTTTCTTCTGATCACCTTGGAGGACCTTCAGCTTTGTTTGCATAGCGTCCTCCACTCTTAGTAAACACCTGTTGAACCCTGTGGACTGATTACAGATGTAACTGGATTCTTTTGCCACTTTCTCCCACTTCCTCAGGGTTTCCTGGGGGATGGATCTGGTGGAGTGGATAGATCCAGCTTATTGTTGTCTGAGCAGGAAGAGCTTTCAAAATCGGGTATATTACTCCAGCCCATATATGACCTTATGCCTCTGACAGTCTCCTGGTAGGTTTGTTCTTCAGAAAGCACTTGGTCCATGTCGGCAGTAACAGAGTCCTTGTCGTGTTCAGATAGTTCACCCTCTTTCTCAGTTGGTCAGTCCAAAGCCTGGGTAGGGTATGTCTCCATTAGCATCTTGGTTGGACTTCTGGTCAGTTCAGTGAGTGAGGCAACATAGCTGTTGAGGTTGAAGGCACTTGCTTGTGCTGTACAGGAGCCTGGTCAGTGCCGGTCTGGTCAGTAGCTGTGGTTAGTGGCAGATATGGCCCAATAGTGTCAACTGTTCCAGCCGGTGGCTTTTCAATAGGGGTGACTGTCACTGCCTGGAAGATGGGGTCTGCCGGTTTCTCCAAACTCCTAGCCACCAACAGCGCCTCAATTCTAGACAAACGTTCTGACCACTTGGCATCTAAATCTTTCAGATCTTTCTCAAATAAATACTTGGAGGGGGTCAACTTCTTAGACTTCTGCTTTTCCTTAAATTTCTCTGGATATTTCAAAGTTTTCTTTTCTTTTTCTTTCACAGACATTAGGTCGGGATCTACGAGATTAACAGATTCACCACCAGAGTCTTTCATGTCAGATTTCCCACTGTTTTTCTTTTATGTTAAGTTTGTAAGGTGGGGTAGTGAGTTGTGATTTCTGCTCAGAAGCTGAGGAATCGCAGTACCTACATTCTTCCTTCAACACGCAGGGATCCACCCCTTGTCTCAACATCTTGCATGCCTGTGCTGAGCAAACTTTGAAAGGCTGCCATTAAATGGCCACAGGCCCCTCTCTTCTGTCCTCGAGATGTCATAGTGTGTAAACAGTGTTTATATATCCGATAAAGAAGAAAATAAGGTTAAATTACGTAGAACAGATTACTTTCTTCAAATATTCCAGAGCTTCTAGAAATACATTTGCACAGTACACATGGCAAATTAAAAAATATGTCTAGACAGGAAGGAAGTATGACACGTCATCTAGCGAATGCACACTACTGGACCGACCGGTTCAAAAGAAACCTCAGCGCTGAAAGGAGGGTGGTACCTTTATACCCAGGTCTAATGGTAACACCGCTAACAGTTGGGGAGCATTCATTATTTCTGAGATTACAATTTCAATAACTACTTTTTACCGAATTCATGCCTAACTAAACGGGTGAATGCTAAGCTGTGTCTAGTGGTACAGTGGGACCTGCCTCCTTTCTAATTCCTCCCTAGTGATACAGTTGGACATGCTTCCTCTCTAATTCTTCCCTGGTGGTACAGTGGGACTTAATTGCCTCCTCTCTAGTTCCTCCCTAGTGGTACAGCCCTGCCAAAGTTCTTCCCCACATGCAAATTCATCCATGGTGACACAGTGCGACCCATTGCTGCCCTAGTTCTTCCCTACTTCATAATTTCTTCCTTAGTGGTACAGTTCGACCAGCCTCCTCTCTAGTTCTTCCCTAGTGGTACAGTGGCGCCCAGCCCTGCCAAACTTCTTCCCTACATGCAAATTCGTCCCTCGTAGTGCAGTGAGACCCATTCTTGCCCTAGTTCTTCCCTACTTTATGATTTCTTCAACAGTTTTACAGTGAGACCTGCCTCCTCTGTAGTTACTCCCTAGTGGTACAGTGTGACCCAGCCCTGCCAAACTTCTTCCCTACATGCAAATTCGTCCCTTGTGGCACAGTGGGACCCACTCCTACCCTAGTTTTTCCCTAATTCACGATTTCTTCCCTAGTGGCACAGTGGAACCCGCCTCCTCTCTAGTTTTTAACTATTGGTACAGTGAGATCTGCCTCCTCTCTAGTTCTTCCCAAGTGCTACAGTGGGACCTGTCTCCTCTCTAATGCCTCCCTAGTGGTACAGTGGGACCTGCCTCCTCTCTAGTTCTTAACTATTGGTACAGTGAGATCTGCCTCCTCTCTAGTTCCTCCTTAGTGGTACAGTGGGACCTGCCTTCTATCTAGTTCCTCCACGGTGGTACAGTGGGCAGCAGCCCTGCCAAATTTCGTCCCTACATGCAAATTCGTCCCTGGTGGCACAGTAGGACCCACTACTGTCCTAGTTCTTCCCTATTTCACGATTTCTTCCCTAGTGGTACAGTGGGACCCGCCTCCTCTCTAGTTCTTCCCTAGTGGTAATGTGGGACCCAGCCAAACTTCTTCCCGACATACAAATTCATCTCTTGTGGCACAGTAGGACCCATCCCTGCCCTAGTTCTGACTCAGACTCTGAACGGGAAGGCACAAGAAGGCATCACAGGTCCCAAAACTACAGCATGTTGGTATAACATGTGGGTTATTGATACATGTGCATGTATTACCATTTGGCAATTGTGGCCCAAGATCTTGCTGACAACTTTCCCCAGAAGTGCCTCTGGAGGGAAATCTAAAGTTGTATTAATGCAATAAAATGTAGGTTCAGGTTCAGATTGAAATTTTATCTATTACATCTATTACTTTCTATTATTTTTCTATTACAATTTACCATTTGTTATTTTTCAGAAGGAGGTTGCAGAAAAATAATCACTTAACATGGACTTTATTCATAACTTATTCATATAAATGAATCCTTTAAATGGACTTTGATACAATAATGAATTAATTCTCATAAAGTCATCACTTTAAATAAACTTCAAAACAATAATGAATTAATTGTGTAGCACTTATAAGTCAAATTCATTTTAAATTTTCATACATAAACTTTTCAAATAATCAATATGTAATGTATTGATATTCATCAAAGAATACTAAATAAAACAAACAAATGTTGAAATAAATAACTTTGAAATATCAAGGGACCTTTAATTGTCCCTCTTTGATTGATTGTTCTAAAACAACTGTCTTTGAGGTGGTATTATTAAAGGCTTAAAGAGGCCAATTTAACCTTTGGAAGGATTAACTAAATGTTCCTGAGTAAGGAGAAACTGTGACACATGAAAGGCAATCACACAGGTCACTATTGTGTATAATAAGGGCAACATTGTGGCATGTGTTAGCTGTTTCACTGATTTACATTAAATTACCGGAGTTATTATTTTCAAACATAAATGACATTTTTGAATCATTTTGAGGTGGGCTCTGCAAGCAATGAATTTGAAAAAAGGGGTTCTTTGAATGCAGAGTTTCCTTTTGCAAACACTGCTCATCAAGTATTTCTCATAATTATAACAGTTTTTCAAATCTAACAATTCATCATAAAGTGAATAAATATGAGAATTGTTTGATAACGTGTATATTCTCCTGATAATATTTACTGATAATAACATATTTTTCAGCATTTAAAAAGCTTTTCACAGAATTTGACAGAAATATACCTCTCATTACAAAATGTACAGCACTTAAGTTGCTTCATATAGAATTCTCATAAATTCTCCAAGTAGTCAGGTCATTCTTAAATAGAATAAATACGGGATCTATTTATTTAATTGTAAATATACCAAGTGACATATTTGTGATATTTTATCCTTGTATGGCAATCCGAAGCATTTTCAATAAAATTAGATGTATAAAGTATCCTGTCAGTCTTATTTCTGTGTTAAAATTACCTTTCAAGTTTGTGCCAAATTGTAATAGAAGGTAATAGAAAGTAATAGAAGTAATAGATGCCAAAGTAATAGTGATAGATTTAAAATTTTCAAATGTAATAGTAATAGTAATAGATTGAATATTTTCAAATGTAATAGTAATAGTAATAGATTGGCTGTAATAGATTACAAGTCTGATAGTGTTCAGCCTTAAGTAAACCACTTGTAACTATCAATCAATCAATCAATCAGTTGTCCAAGTGCTTAATCTCCATATCTACGGATTCTAAGGCACACCATCCAGATCGTAAGGCATAAATCATCAAGACATTAGACATGTTCCAAGTCGTACCCAGGGAGGCGATCCGGTGTTCGGTAGTTAGAAACTATGGTGGAAATGATTTCTGAAATAGGTAGGTTTTTAGTCGACTTTTGAAACACGAGAGATTTGGAGCACTGTGGATATCATGTGAGAGATCATTCCATAACTAGAGAACTATTAAGAGTGGTTTTGTGAAATATGTTGTTCAGCTACTTTTGTGGTCTCATGGCAGACTTTTAGAACTTCAGCTCCATAGCTGACAAATAGCTTCTGTCATGATTCAGTTTGAGTAAATCACTTGCAGCTTCAAAATTATTGAATCAAGAACAGTTTGTGAAATGTGTTGTTTGCCTACTTTTGGTGTATTGTGTCATGGACAATTGTTCAAGCTGTAGCTTCATAGATAACCCAGTAATGGCTATACTTCATTAGTTCACCAATGTGTAAACCGCTTATAACTGCTAAAACGTTGAATTAAGAAAATTTTGGTGCAATACATTGCTCAGCTTTGTTTTTATGTTCTGTATCATGGTGAATTTTCAGAGCTATAGTTCCATAGTTAAGTCAGTAATAGCTACTTTGCTAGTTCAGCTTAGAGTAAATATTAGTTTTTTATTTCTGCATAATGCACCAGTTTAATAAAAGTTACTTTGACACATACCTTTTAAAAATAAACATTACTCCTTTACAGTCCCAACACAAGAGTAAATAATTTGAAATGAGAAAACTGTTAGATTAAGGGCATATTTATGAAATACGTACCTTGTTCACCTACTATTTTATGTACTGTGCCCTGGCCTCTTGTCAAAGCTGTAGCTCTATAGCTAATTGATTAATAGCTACTGTCATAGCAGGGGCGTAGGAAGCAATTTTTGGTTGGGGGCGAGAAACTAGATTGCACCGACTCGACACTTGTATCACAAAAGACAGGCCATCCCTCACGCCATAGGCATTGACTGAATATTTTTGTAGTACCCATTTTGTGTGATTCACAATTATTAATTATCAGAATTAACTAAAGTCGTTTGTCAGGATGTTATGTCAAGATGTCTAACAATTTTGGTTAATTTTACAGAATGTATTGCATGTAGGTAATGTACAAATTCAAATGGTCCAATTAAAATATTTTAAGTTCCTTTACCAAAGGAAATCTTTGTGTCGACAGTGTGACTGACATTAATGCTAAGTTTCCCTGACCTTGTCTGGGTATAGATTTACATATAGTCACCTCTGCATTTGAAACGTATTTCTAATATCTCGACTACATGTTTCCAGAACTTGTGACCTTTCCTTCAAGTGCCGAGCTGATACAAAACCTATTTTTAGCAAGGTTAATCCCCAAACTGAGGGGGATGTATTATCATTGGACTGGCTTGGTCCAATAAACACACAGTAAAGAAAGAAGAGTTTTCTGGGAAAAATCTTATCAGCTGACAAATTGCTGTGCTAAACCATTGCTCTATGTGAATTTGAAACTACATGTCTAAATTCTAAATAATTAGCAATATGGTAAATTAAATGCAGAAGATTACAAAATGTATGATTTTGGTCTACATAAGTTAAACGTTTCACAGAATTTTGCAAATCCCATGACTTGTTAACTGAAAATGTTCCCTTTACAAATAATAAAAATAAATATTTTATAGTTCAAATGGTAGCTTACACACAACGGTACATTTGAGCAGTGTATAGGTAAGTGTAATTTGACCACATATTACCATGTTGCCTGTAAAAATTTACATAACTTCAAAATTGAAGTTTAGTTCTGTTGCAAAAGTTGGGGAGGGGCAAAAAGATATCCCTACCCCCCAACTTTATGGTTGGGGGGGTGGCCCCCCCGCTGCCCCCCCAGTTCCTACACCTAAGCATAGGTCACAATTAAGTAAATCACTTTTAATTAGAAAACAATTTAAAGAGTGTTTTGGTGATATATATATTTTTTTAATATTTTTATTTCTTTTTTTTGGTTTCTATGGAACATTTATAAACAAGAGATTCAGTTACACACTGGTATTCTATCAAAATTTTACACTTATCTAAAAACATCAACAGAAAAACAGAAGCATTGTTACAGAAATTCTGTGACATGTCAAAAAGAAGGGTAAAGTTATAGAAACTCTGTGAAATATCAGTAAATAAAAATAGACTTTTTTTACCCCAAAAAGGCTACACCACTCTGTTAACTGAAAAAACACAAGAAAAAAAAAGAACAAAGAAAAGACAAATATATGTAAAGTATAAAAATAGTACAAACTAGGATTACAAACTAAATCTGTGAACAAATGTTGCCAGAATTGCCATCGTTTTTCAAATACTTTTAATGTAGAGTTTATTCCTGAAATATACTATCTTTGATGATATTTTGCAGACTAAAAATATTCAAGCTCTTTCCTCTCTTTGAGCTTTGATAGATGTAATATTTGCTAAATAGAAGTATAAAATTTAGTGGCCAATAGTATTCGTCAAAATTGTAATATCCTATAATTTTCATAGTTTGATATCTATATTCAGTTTTCTTCTAATCCAGTTTTCAATATTTGTCCACAAATCAACAACGTATGAACATTCAGATAAAAGATGTAACGTAGTCTCAGGATGCATATTGCAGAATGAACACATGTTATCAGTTATCAATTTTACCTTATATAGGTAATGTTTGGTGTCTAAAATATCGTGGATAATTTTGTATTGAAACCAAACTATTTGATTGTCTACAACCGATTTAAAACAGGCTTTGAACACTTTAGCCCAGAACACTTTGGCATCCTCAATATGGATGCCTAATATTTCAGACCATTTTAGTTAACATTTTGGCAATTTATTGCAGTTCATTCCAAGTGTTTTGTAAAAATTTTGACATCCTTTGTTTGCTTTTAGCAAAAACTGCATGTGGAATGGGAGAGGAGGCCTTGAATAGGGAAAAAAATTGTCCAATTTTATTAGTTTCTACAAAGGTTTTGACAAGTGCTTTGATTCTGTAATATTCCAGTATATTTGGATTAAATCTGTAGATTTTTTTCAAGTTCTCTAAGCTTATAACTCGACCATTTGAGTCAATTTATAAGGTCCCCAACAAGGTATATACCTTTTTTTAAACCACTTAGGAAAATATAAGATTTCTTTTGAAATATGACTATTATACCAAAGACATGATTGTGTTATATCATAATTACATGATGCATTTAAATTTCTGTAAAATAATTTCCAGTTCTCAAAAGTTTCTAGCCAAAACTTATTTTTAATTTTGTTAAGGACAGTATTATACCAATCACCTCCCATCATCAAGAAGTTGTTCATGTTTAAGAATTGGATGTAAGTTGTCCTCAATAACTTAGACCATTGTGACTCACTTTCAAATACAATTCTTTTAACCCAAGTAAGCTTTAAAGATTTGACAAAGTCATAGATATTAACCATTTGTAGCCCACCATCTAAATAGTTCATACAACTAGAATTTGGTTTAATTTTATCTGGCTTCATATTCCATAGGAACTGGAAGAATATTTTATTTATATCCGTCAAAAAGCTATTTGGAATTGGCAGTGATGTTAGCAAATGTATAAGCTTTGAGAGCAACATGCTTTTTATCACTGTTATTTTCCCTAATGATGTTAATGGTCTAGTTTGGCACTTACGAATGTCTGTTTTTTGTCTGTTTTGCAATACTTTAGCAAAATTAATTTCTGGCATAGCATCAATATCTGTTGAAAAATCAATGCCCAAAAGGTTAAACTCTGACTTACCCCAGTCTAAACATTCTGTAACACTAAGCTTATCCTTTGATAGTCTTTTCTTTCCTATCCAAATCACTTTTGTCTTTTCTTTGTTCATCTTTAGCCGAGTACCAACAAGAATAAGGGTGGTGTCGTCTGCAAACTGTGTTAATTTAAATTCTTGTCCATTAACAGCAAATCCAATAATGTTAGGGTTTGTTTTTATTAGCAAAGATTAAACTTCTGCTCCAAAAAGAAACAAGTAAGGTGCTATGGGGTCACCTGGTCTACATCCACGCCCTATTGATTGGATTTTGCAATATACCACATTATGTAATAAAAGCTTTAATGTCATTGTTGAACAATTTTATCCAATTTATGAAGCTATCACTATAGCCAAAGAGGGAAAGTGTTTTGTAAAGGAATCACCATGAGATAGAGTCAAAGGCTTTTTCGAAGTCTATTAACATGAGAAGGCCCGATAATTTTTTATTATTTTCTGTGTGTATAATGTCATATACAAGTCTTGTACTATCACTTAAATGTCTACCTGGAATGAAACCAGTTTGTGTTTTCAATATTGTTGTGTCTAATGTCTGTTTTAATCTCTCTGCAACTGCACCTGATGCAAGTTTATAGACTACACTCAGAAGAGAGATAGGCCGCCAATTCTTTAGTTGACTTCTATCTTTATTACCCTTGGGTAATAAAGTTACAATACATTGACGTAAGGTAGTTGATAATTTCCCCTTTTGAAAACACGCATTTAGTGCATTAGTAACGAAGTATTTTAATTCTCCCCAAAAGACTTTTAAACATTCTGAGCTTATGCCGTCCATTCCAGGGGATTTATTATTTTTCATTTTTTTCAATACCTGACCCAATTCACCAACTTGTAAAAGGGAGCCATTATTACAGTTTTTCACTTTATTTATTTTACCTTTGCTAGTAGTTTGTCTAAATGTATATCGACTAGATCATTGTCCTTATTTTGAAAAAGCTTTGTATAAAATTTTTCAGTCTCTTTCAATTGGTGATATATTGCTTAACTAGCTTTTCATGTTCTGTGATATGGAAAATTTAAGAGCTATAGCTCCTTAGCTAACCAAGTAACAGCTATGATGAAATCACTTGTAACTTCAGCACTTCTGAATATAGAGGTTTTTATCAAATATGTTCACTTTCTTTTTGTTGGCCCATTTTCAGAACTAATCTCCATAGCCAAGTAATGGGTACCTTGAGTAATAGAGCTAGCAGCTACTTTAGTAAATTTCTTATAAAACCAAAATGACTTCATTTGTAGTATTTCATAAAGCTACTATCCCTATACCTTCAAAGTGATGCCTGTTTGAGAGCCCTACCTCTGTAGTAGAGTAATAGCTACTTTATATCCAATTCACAGCTAGCAAAATGAGTGAATGGCTTTTCTTCTAACCGTTATATTTACAACTGACATTTTTAGAGCTGTAGTTTCATAGGTAACTGAGTAATAGCTACTTTGTACTTTGATGTATTGTCAATGCCAACAATAAAGTCATTTGTAACTTCAACACTATTGAATTTAGGGTTTTTGATGAAACACATTGTTCGCTGCTTTTTCATTTTCTGTCATGCAATTTTTAAGAGCTTTATTTTTGGTCCTAGGGCAGGCGAGAACTACTGTAATCACTTTTTATTTCCTGTGTCCTAGTATATTTTCAAGGTACAGCACCATAGCTGTAATGACAACTTTGATAGCTCAGTATAATTCAATACTTTCAGTAAATGTTTTGTAATTACAGAACTATGGAAATAAAAGCATTTTTACGAAATGCAATGTATATTGTTCACTTACTTCTTGATGTATGGTCATGGCCTATTGTCTGTGCTGTATCTCACAGCTGACTAACAGCTGCTTTAACAAGTCACCAATGACTAAACCACTTATAATTGCAAAACTATTGAATTTAAAACATTGTGGTGAAATACATTGCTCAGCTTCCTTTGGATGTTTTGTGTCGTGGCAAATTTTCAGAGCTGTAGCTCCATAGCGGAGTAATAGCTACTTTGACATTTTGTCAAAATAAATCACTTGTAACTTCAACTTTGTTGTGTTTTCAGGGTTTGTATGCAATATTTTGTCAACCTACTTTGTCACTTACAGGAGAACAACCACTTTTGAGAGATATAGTTCCATCACTAAGTAAGTCGCTTGTTTTACAGGTTCTCTGGAACATTTGCTCTGGTATTTCTTCATGGTATTTCCACATTGGAATATTTTTTCACATTTTAATAAACTTTTTAAGACATATGAAATGGATGTATATGAACAGTTTTATAATATAATTAAAACAGAGAAATATAATTTGTTGGTAAACTACATTAATGAGATATGGGAAACCAGGAAAAGTATACTGTACTGTTAGTTCTCTTTTTTACTATTTTTTGACCACTGTATAAATAAATGGATTCAAAGTGAGATATAGGCCCATTTTGGTCTGATAACATTCATTGTATTTCTGTTGTTTGCATATATATACATTGTATACATGTCACTAATAAATGAAATTAAAAAAGATTCAATATATTGTGTAGTAATTCTTGGGCAGTCATTAAAATTTTATATTTCTTGTATCACTTATTATTTTATCCCCAATGCAGTCCCAGATAATGTATCCCCAATTTGTGGGGATACAACATATGGCAAAGATGTTGCTACATTTTGTATCCCTACCATATTCTGTATGCCTAGTTCTGATGAACTAATCCACTGAATTTCTCTCCTTGCATTATGGTTATGCAGTGGATGGCCCAAAATTAGAAATACATATACAACTAATTTTTAAGGATTTCAGAACTTTTTTTTTCTTAAATTGTAACTATATCATTACAGATATTCAATATGAACTGTTGAACTATGATTAAGTTAAACATCATGAAAAAAGAGAAAGAGGGACAGAAATGCCCCAAAAGCCGGGTTGTGCAGGGAGCAATAAGGTTAGCGACTACTGTAATTAAATGTAGAAATAAGGAAAGAAATGTTAGGTCACCCAGTTTAGGTAAATGTGTTAGACGTCCTAAGAACTGTAAAACTTGTAATCTAGGTTATGTAATTGTATCTATGCTATAAATGAACAGACAGAATTACACCAATTTCGAAAGGAACCTAGTTATGATGGTGATCTATCTCCCTGTCAAGTTTAAAATCGATTGGACAAAGCGTTTTCGAGTTAGAGCCTGGAAACGAAAATGTTGACGGACGGACACACGGATGAAAAACTGAAAAAACGGACAAACGAACAGACGGAATTACACCAATTTCGAAAGGAACCTAGCTATGATGGTGATCTATCTCCCTGTCAAGTTTGAATTTGATTGGACATATCGTTTTCGAGTTAGAGTCTGGAAAGGAAAATGTGGACAGACGGACGTCGGACACATCAATCTAATGGACGGGTTGGTTACATGCAACCCGCCCAATGATACTGGTATTTGTATTCTAATGATATAAAGTGACAATTATGTTCTAAAAAAATCTTTGATTTCACATAATAATTCTGTGGATCTGAGCTTGTCCCTCATACCAAAAATCTTAAAAACAGTTATATTGTTTTGAAAAATTTGGACATATTTTAATTAATAAACAATAAATACTTAAGAAGCTAGCAGTATTTGAAAATTTTAGGTCTATTGTAACAGTTTTCTTCAACTTTAAAATATTTGTGTTCAACTTGGTTGTCCTGTTACTTGTTGATGTGTGTTTTCTGAATATTCCTTTGGTGTTGGTTTGTTTCACTTTATGCTTAGTAATGATTAATCCATTTTGGTCATCACTCACCACAAAGTAAAACAAATCAACATAAAAGAAGGGACTAAAAACAATGAAAATAATCTAGGTCATATCCTGTCATTAACAACTGGCCTGACGACAAACAAATCAAGTTATGTCTTGTTGATTCAACTGATGTTAAACAAGTGCCTTTTCTTCTACTTAACAATAGCCTGTGCATTGAAGGATCAATAGGGGTATGACTTTTTGTTATGGCATGAGTGAATTAGTTGGTGTAAAGCGCCAATTTTAAAATGTTGGGAATTTGAATTTTAAAATGATTTTCAGTACTATTTAGAATGAATTATAATGACATTATTTTTATAAAACATTACTGATACTCTTTAGTGAACTCTATTTTTCCCTCAGTGTATTATTATCTGTTTACAATTAAATTTCATTGAATATAATTTCAATCACTACACTACTACTAGTATAAATTTTGTTTCTGTACTGTTCTTGTTATATCTCTTAATACTGATTTACTTCCAATCCTATTCACTCTGAAGTGAATCACAAGTTGGTCAGAAAGAGACACTTCATTTGTTTTACCAAGAACAATCACTACAAAGAACAATGACAGGTTAATCCTGTCCAGCTGTTAGCTATTCAATTTACTCGCCCTACCTATTACACCTTGTCACTGAGGGGACACAGAAATATGACAGGGATACAGAATGTGGCTGCCATATTTTGTATCCCCTTAATCCCGCACTATTGGGATACAAAATATGGCAACCACATTCTGTATCCGCATTAAGAGAAAAGAAGGGATACAAAATATAGCATTACACTGGCGGGAGATCATACCACCATAGTGGTGTTGTTGTTTGGCAAATTTAGTGCTATTTAACTGCAGCACTTTAAATTATGTTATTACCCGGCCGGTGTATACTTCCATTACAACAACCAAGATCTTCATTAACAGTGTGTCAAGGTTTTTTTTTCAAGAACACAGTTATATTTTCAGGAGGAAGAAACCAAGAGAAAAATAGTTTGACATAGTTTTTATTAGAAAAGACACAAATTACAAAGCACAATATGCACATGAGCTTAAAACTGGATCAAACTTCCAATTATTGTCCCAGAAACCTGCACACAAGTAACCTCCTGGGCCTTTTGCTGCAAAGTCTAGCCCAGTTACTATATAATCTGGGACCATATTGGAAAACTGAAAGGAATAGCAAGTACAACGATGTTAAATATCATACCAATCAAACAAACATACAGCAGTTTAAAATTTTAATTTATCTGTTATTTATTTTGATTCATGTTTAAAAAGATAAATAGCCTAGAACTACACTACACTGATTTCTTGCAGCTCAAAATAATGAAAACTAGAAATAGGACGCCCTGTTGCTTGTACCTGCGACATATGAATAGAAACAGGATAGCATAGAAGAACACACTTTATCATGTGTAATGTCCACCCTAGTAATCTTACAAGGCCCTGTTTCATCTGTAAAATATAGCAATGATGCTTAAATATTTATTAGTATACATGTAAATTATTTCAGTTTCATGCCTTTTTGCATTGGTTGGGTAAAAATTCGAAAATTCAAAATGGCCGCCATTTTTGGGGAGGGGAAAATTTTTTGAAAATTGAAAAGAGTACATTCCTTAGATACCCTGCGGGTCTAAAATTTCGACGAAATCACTCTATCTCGCATGGTTAAGGAGATAAAACCAAATTTGTGTTTTGCCATTTTTGGCAAAAATCCGAAAATACAAAATGGCCGCCATTTTTGGGGAGGGGAAATTTTTTTGAAAATTGCAAAGAGTACCTTCCTTAGAAATCCTGTGGGTCGAAAATTGTGACGAAATCGCTCTATCTCGCACAGTAAAGGAGATAGAAGCAATTTTGTGTTTTGCCATTTTTGGCAAAAATTCGAAAATTCAAAATGACCGCCATTTTTGGGGAGGGGAAAATTTTTTGAAAATTGAAAAGAGTACATTCCTTAGATACCCTGCGGGTCTAAAATTTCGACGAAATCACTCTATCTCGCATGGTTAAGGAGATAAAACCAAATTTGTGTTTTGCCATTTTTGGCAAAAATCCGAAAATACAAAATGGCCGCCATTTTTGGGGAGGGGAAATTTTTTTGAAAATTGCAAAGAGTACCTTCCTTAGAAATCCTGTGGGTCGAAAATTGTGACGAAATCGCTCTATCTCGCACAGTAAAGGAGATAGAAGCAATTTTGTGTTTTGCCATTTTTGGCAAAAATTCGAAAATTCAAAATGACCGCCATTTTTGGGGAGGGGAAAATTTTTTGAAAATTGAAAAGAATACATTCCTGAGATACCCTGTGGGTCAAAAATTTCGACGAAATTGCTCTATCTCGCACGGTTAAGGAGATAAAAGCCAATTTGTGTTTTGCCATTTTTGGCAAAAATCCGAAAATTCAAAATGGCCGCCATTTTTGGGGAGGGGAAAATTTTTTGAAAATTGCAAGGAGTACCTTCCCTAGATACCCTGTGGGTCGAAAATTTCGATGAAATCGCTCTATCTTGCACGGTTAAGGAGATAAAACGCAAATTTGTGTTTTGCCATTTTTGGCAAAAATCCGAAAATACAAAATGGCCGCCATTTTTGGGGAGGGGAAATTTTTTTGAAAATTGCAAAGAGTACCTTCCTTAGATATCCTATGGGTCGAAAATTGCGACGAAATCGCTCTATCTCGCACGGTTAAGGAGATAGAAACAATTTTGTGTTTTGCCATTTCTGCCAAAAATCCAAAAATACAAAATGGCCGCAATTTTTGGGGAGGGGAAATTTTTTTGAAAATTCCAAAGAGTACATTCCTTAGATACCCTGTGGGTTGAAAATTTCGACGAAATCACTCTATCTCGCACGGTTAAGGAGATAGAAGCAATTGGCAAAAATCCGAAAATACAAAATGGCCGCCATTTTTGGGGAGGGGAAATTTTTTTGAAAATTGCAAAGATTACCTTCCTTAGATACCCTGTGGGTCGAAAATTGCGACGAAATCGCTCTTTCTCGCACGGTTAAGGAGATAGAAGCAATTTTGTGTTTTGCCATTTTTGGCAAAAATTTGAAAATTCAAAATGGCCGCCATTTTTGGGGAGGGGAAAATTTTTTGAAAATTGAAAAGAGTACATTCCTTAGATACCTGTGGGTCGAAAATTTCGACGAAATCACTCTATCTCGCACGGTTAAGGAGAGAGAAGCAATTTTGTGTTTTGCCATTTTTGGCAAAAATCCGAAAATACAAAATGGCCGCCATTTTTGGGGAGGGGAAATTTTTTTGAAAATTGCAAAGATTATTTTCCTTACATACCTTGTGGGTCGAAAATTGCGACGAAATCGCTCTATCTCGCACAGTTAAGGAGATAGAAGCAATTTTGTGTTTTGCCATTTTTGGCAAAAATCCGAAAATACAAAATGGCCGCCATTTTTGGGGAGGGGAAATTTTTTTGAAAATTGCAAAGAGTACCTTGGTTAGATACCCTGTGGGTCGAAAATTACGACGAAATCGCTCTATCTCGCACGGTTAAGGAGATAAAAGCCAATTTGTGTTTTGCCATTTTTTGGCAAAAATCCGAAAATTCAAAATGGCCGCCATTTTTGGGGAGGGGAAATTTTTTTGAGAATTGCAAAGAGTACCTTCCTTACATACCCTGTGGGTCGAAAATTTCGACGAAATTGCTCTATCTCGCACGGTTAAGGAGATAAAAGCCAATTTGTGTTTTGCCATTTTTTGGCAAAAATCCGAAAATTCAAAATGGCCGCCATTTTTGGGGAGGGGAAATTTTTTTGAAAATTGCAAGGAGTACCTTCCTTACATACCCTGTGGGTCGAAAATTGCGACGAAATCGCTCTATCTCGCACAGTTAAGGAGATAGAAGCAATTTTGTGTTTTGCCATTTTTGGCAAAAATCCGAAAATACAAAATGGCCGCCATTTTTGGGGAGGGGAAATTTTTTTGAAAATTGCAGAGTACCTTGGCTAGATACCCTGTGGGTCGAAAATTGCGACGAAATCGCTCTATCTCGCACGGTTAAGGAGATAGAAGCAATTTTGTGTTTTGCCATTTTTGGCAAAAATCCGAAAATACAAAATGGCCGCCATTTTTGGGGAGGGGAAATTTTTTTGAAAATTGCAGAGTACCTTCCTTAGATACCCTATGGGTCAAAAATTTCGACGAAATCGCTCTATCTCGCACGGTTAAGGAGATAGAAGCAATTTTGTGTTTTGCCATTTTTGGCAAATATCCGAAAATACAAAATGGCCGCCATTTTTGGGGAGGGGAAATTTTTTTGAGAATTGCAAAGAGTACCTTCCTTACATACCCTGTGGGTCGAAAATTTCGACGAAATCGCTCTATCTCGCACGGTTAAGGAGATAGAAGCAAATTTATGTTTTGCCATTTTTGGCAAAAATTCGAAAATTCAAAATGGCCGCCATTTTTGGGGAGGGGAAAATTTTTTCAAAATTGAAAAGAGTATATTTATTAGATACCCTGTGGGTCGAAAATTTCGACGAAATCGCTCTATCTCGCACGGTTAAGGAGATAGAAGCAATTTTGTGTTTTGCCATTTTTGGCAAAAATCTGAAAATACAAAATGGCCGCCATTTTTGGGGAGGGGAAATTTTTTTGAAAATTGCACAGATTACCTTCCTTAGATACCCTGTGGGTCGAAAATTTCGACGAAATCGCTCTATCTCTTACGGTTTCTGAGATATTAGCAAATTACTCAAAAGTAGTACTGAAAATACATAATGAAGTACCTAAATGGCTATTACTCATGTACTGAAAAAGCTATCAGTCCCAAATGCAATACCAAGCGAGCTATGGACGTAACAATCTTGTATTCAAAATTGTAGTAAAATATCTTTAATTATTTTGGCTTAAATGCACAGAAACCAATGGGTACTGAAAATAGCTGTACTTAAGTATTACTCAGTAAGCAAAAGAGGTACAACAGCCAAAAGCAATCCCAAGCAAGCTACTGACCCAATAAGCCTGCATACCAAATTTGGTGACAATAGCTCTAATACTTTTCCTTTAAATGAGCGGAAACCATGCGTGACGCCGGACATCGGACGCCGGACGGCAGAAAAAGCAAAAATAATATATCCACCCCCCAGGGGGGTGGACATAATAACAAGCAGTGCTAGAGGACACTGACCTTCAACTTACAAAATTCTGGACTTCTTGATCCTACCTGGATCCAAACCATGTTTGAAAAGGAATGAGCACAGATAGCCCCCCTCCCTCTCCCCTATGTAACATATGACCCAGATCAAATGCAAATTTTTTCAGGTCTGCATATGTACAGACAAATGTAAAGCTATTTTTAAAACTGACATGTTGAGGGCTCCTTAAGACGTAAAAGCATACTAAAGTAGTGGCCATGCACAAGTCTTCCACTTCTAATATTGTGGGTTCAAATATGTCTAATAAAGTCTTTTAAAGAAATTTTCAGTTTTAACTCATGGTTATATTCAGTGTTATAATACATTGTACTTACTGGGGATCTTGTCATGGGTGGTATTGTGGGTGTGGACAGGCTGATGATGTCTTGCAATCCATCTAGACTACTTCCCAGTAATATCAGAGCTAGTTTATTGGAGGAGTGTGGCGCAAGTGATAACAGTCCAGATCTACTTTCAGAAAAGGTGCAGGATCCAATGGTTATGGAACCTAAAATTTTATTTTAATATTTGTATACATGTGTATCTGTAGAGTAAGAAGTCAAAGGATACTATCATTTTAAAATATCTGTTTAAAGCATAGATATCATTGCTTAATGTTTATATTGCAGAATCTACTTTTATCAATAAGATAATTATTGGGATTTGCTTGAATGTTATTACTGTGGCAAAATATACAGAAATATGGTGTTTTTCATTACAAGTACAAAACTCTTTTTGTGTTAATAAATGTTAGTAACAAAATTATTTTTTTAACTGAAAAAACATCTCAGTAAATTTGAAAACATGCTTAGATACAAACCATTTTGGACCTTCACTGGTATTTTATCCAGATATTTACTGGTATATGAATTTTCATCAGTTGAGCCAATTATTATGAGGTTATAGTTTTCTGCAAAACAACAAAATTCAAATCAGGCAGATATTCAAACAAAATCTGAATAACCTATAACCCGTAAATAGTAGACAAACAGATAATATTTAATATTATCTTAATTTTGAATAGAATGTTATGTTCGTTAATTATGAAGCATGCCAATATAAATATAGTTAAATTCTTTTCTGTATATGTAACAATATATTAACTGTGTTAGTGAAAACTGACTCAAAATTTATGTTTTAAAGTTAAGTAAATTTAACTGTAATAATGAATTCAAAATAGAAATGTGGAATATGTTGTATATCAGCTCTTGTACATACTCTTGAAGCAAACTGTTCTTGCTGCATATGTATTGTAAAAAGACAATGTATTGTATAACAGGAAAACTTCCCAAATGACATATACAGAAAAAAATGCATCATGAATGAAGATAACAATATTATACAAATGTGTAGCACGAGTATTATATTGTTAACCTTCATGAGGAATATATTTTTTCTGTACATGACGGATGATGGATTTTTTACTTTTATTATCCACCATTTTGTATTATTTAAGAGTTAAATATATTCATATTTGAAGAAAGAATGTGAAAATGGCTGTGATACAGGCAGGGGAACCAGTGAATATAAACCCAGTGAATAGAAACCCTAATCTTTAACCTGCAATTTCTCAGCCACTGCTGCATGTAATTTTATGTAAAAAATGAACAGAAGCGCAGTAAAAAAAACATTTCTGTTGTTATATAATACATATTTATATATTACATAGTTTCTGATATATTGGTGAAAAACTGGAAGCTATTGACACATCTTATCCATGGTACAGAGGTTTTATTGTATACAAAAAAAATTATATGCTGCTCCGTATATACCCCATACAGGTCAAATACAACTTGTGGTGGATAATAAAAAGACATTGTTTAACCACTGAACTCGGCAATAAAATGTTTTACGACTGTGTTAGTTAATATGCAATGAGAAGAAAAAATATAAACTGTGTAAATGTAGTTAATATCTATTCTCTTCCATACCTGATATTTCTGTATCTAAGTCTTTGTCTCTGACTATTGGTGCTAATGTATCAGATGTCAAGAAAAATAAATTGGCTAAGTACACCGCAAACTCTAACAGAACTTGTTTCACTGGGTCACTTGCATCACTACCTGAAGTGGATAAAACATGTGTACTTGTATTACTGTTCTCACGTTTTCTGCATATAGGATTCTAAAAATATTGAATACCCATAGTCTACTTTCCACATTGAAGACAAACATCCCACGGCCAAAAGCTAACAATTATTGTTTAAACTGGATTAATGTAAGGGTTTTGGGATTTGATACAATACACAGTTTACAGACAGAAATATTCATCATTGTTTAGATATGTAAGTGCAAGATTAATTACTGTCATACATTAACGGAAAGTAAAAAGTATATGTAAAGCAACAATTTAACATTTTTATCTTATCAATGTCAAAATGTTAAAGATAACCTAACATCACAGGAATCAGATGGTGCTGCAAAAACAGCACATTTAAGGAGAAGCATGTCCCATTTGCTCACCAATTACAATCAAAAAGCTCGATTCTGCTATTGTTCTTGCAGGTCCAAAAGTTCCGGGCAATCTGCCAGAGTTCTTTCCACAAACTGACCAAGTTCCTGATCAATACAATAAAACAGTTGCATTAATACATCAGCCCTAAACTTAAACCTTCAATGTAACACCTTTCTGGACAGTGTTGTAACAAAATGAAGGAATAAAGTTTTCACAATACATGTATTCATTCATACAAAACAGTAAAAGAATAATCTGTACCTTTAGTTTTCTCAAGGCATATGCCACCATTATTGTCAATATTCTCTGTCTGGGATGTAGGAACTTCAAAGTTGTCAATCTGAACAAAACAAATTTTAGTGTTAAACTTTATTATATATTCATTTCAAATATTCAGTTGCAAAACTACTGCATAGTGTAAAATAAATTTATCAAAATACAATGACAATGGACAATAAAGATTACATACATTTTCAAGATAATTTAAATGTGAAAAATAGCATCAGATATGCCCGTACCCCACAGCCTGGGGAAATAGTTTTCAACACCATGACATTTAGAAGTAGTGAAACAGTACAAAGACCAGAATACTTTCAGTGCAGTGTCACTTATACAAAAATCCAAATAATGTTTAAGTAGAGAAAATAACATCTACGATAAAGAAAATGTAAAGTACTCAAACAAGATAATTCAATAGAAAGATGACAGCATTAATCAGTAAACTAAAAATATCAATTATAGAATAGCTGTCATTGGAAATAGCACAATTATGTAAAAAGTGCATATAATAATCAGTTGAAGCAATCCATATATATTGTCATAAGAGCAAAATGTCTCAAATATGGCAGCTGAACATACTTTGGCAAAGCAAAAAGGTCACACCATGATGCACACATACATTTACATACACCCCCTAACCAATGTCCCTACCAGGTGTCAACCTTCTACACCTTATGGAATCCAAGAAATAGCCCAACCAAGATTTTATAGGTCAAGGTCACTACGGCAAGGTCAAATCAAGGTCACACCATGACAATGAACACCTACACCTTCCAACCAATGTCTCTATTAAGTATCAACTTGCTATACCTTACCGTTTCCAAGATATAGCCTGGATAAGATTTTAAAGGTTAAGGTCACTACGGCGAGGTCAAAGGTTAAATCAAGGTCACACCATGACGTTCCATAGGTACACCCCCTAACCAATGTCCCAACCAAGTATCAACTTCCTTACGGTTTCCAAGATATAGCCCGATAGATTTTATTGGTCAAGGTCACTACGGCAAGGTCAAAGGTCAAATCAAGGTCACACCATGGCGTTGCACACCTACAACCCTTAACCAATGTCCTTACCAACTATCAACTTCCTGCACCTTATGCTTTCCAAGATATAGCCCGGACAAGATTTATAGGTCAAGGTCACTACAGCAAGGTCAAATCAAGGTCACACCATGTCGTTGCACACCTACAACCCCTAACCAATGTCCCTAGCAAGTATCAACTTCCTACACATTACGGTTTCCGCGATATAGCCCGGACAACATTTTCAAACTCAAGGTCACTATGGCAACATCAAATGAAGGTCAGACCATGACGTTGCACACCTACACCTCCTAACTAATGTCCCTACCAAGTATCAACTTCCTACACCTTATGGTTTCTGAGATACAGCCCGGACAAACTTTTTCCCGCAGCCCACCTGCCCATCCGGACACCACGGGTGAAAACAATACCCCGACAGCCCTTCAGGGCTGTGGGGTAAAAACAGGTTACAAACAGATCTTACATAACATGAACAACCAAAAAGGGCCCAATACTATCCTGTGTGAGGTCTGAATAATCTTCTCTGACATTACTGGTAAGTCAACACTGTTATAGGTTAGTAGAAGATAGAAAATATTTATGAAATAAAGGATCTATTTGTGAAGATATGTACAAACCTTTACTGATTTTTTCTGCCATATAACTTGTCTTGTTCTAGGTTCCTTTATAGTAAATATAGCAACATTTCTTGTATTCAAGACAACAGAATCAGCACTGACTTCTCCCTATATGAGACAGATATATGGAGCAGTGTTTACAAAATATAACAAATTAACATAAAATTAAGTGCAATAAAACTTAGTTTTCCTTAATTACATGCCCATTTTCAAAAAGAACACGAATATTAAATACTACAAGAAATATATTAATTTTACTTTTTTCATACATTGGATACTTTTTGTTGAAAAATATGTAGGAAATAAAATACTATGTTTCTTGTCTGAGAAACTGTTACATCACCACACAAAGTGACAAAAAGAATGATCTACTTTTTTTTAATACTAAACCAAGCATTCACCTCACCTGAATAGTACTGGTTATGTATGGTACAAGTTGCTTGAGTATCTGTATGCCCTTCATAGACCCTCCAAATGCTGGATTAATCACTGTGTATGTAAAGTGCTCAATCTTCTGACTGGCTTCAGAATAAACGTTATGAGTCATCTCTTCACATGGAGAGTCTTCAGTGCACAAAAGTCTTGGTATGGCAGAGTAGTAGTTGGTAAAATCTCTCAGTTGCTTGTCATTTACACAACCACCATCATTTGTGTCACTAAGAATAATATATATAAAATATAGCCACATAGATGCATATACCCAATAGTGTTGGGCACAATGAGATGTTTTTAGAAGAGGTGAAAAAGTACACAGACAGGTACTCATTTAGAACAGACATAGTAAGCTATATAAAGGTGCTAGAGAAAAAACACTTAAGAGAAAGAGAAAATGTAAGTAAAAACAACACAATTTAATAGCAAGATTACAGAATTAATTTGTAAACCAAGATTTTCTCAGCTGTAAAAATTATTACTTGAACTATTTAAAAATTGAATAGCTGTCGATGGAGAGAGCACAGTTAGGTAAAAAATATAATAATCAGTTGTAGAAAACATTATGACAGAGCCAAGGTCAAAGGTCAAACCAGTCACACCATGACGGTCAAGGTCACTAAAGCAAGGTCAAGCTCAAATCAAGGCCATACCATGACATTGCACACCTACACCCCCAACCAATATCCCAGCATTATATCAATTTCCTACACTTTACAGTTTCCGAGATACAGTGCAGACAAAATTTTAAAAGTCAAGGTCACTAAGGCAAGGTCCCCTAAACCAATGTCCTACCAAGTATTAACTTCCTACAAGTTTTAGCTTTCCATACCTTATGGATTTTGAGATACAAGCCAGACAAGATGTTTCCCGCTGCCCTTCCACCCACCCAGATTGACACCTTTAACGGTTATGTGGTAAAAAATGCAGAGAAACAGTTCCTGCATAAAAATCTACATGTTTAATACATAATTTAAAATGTGACCTTGACCTGTATCAATTCCAGTATTTTTGAGGCAAGCAGGTTTGAAATCTAATCTGGAAATTACACTTAAAATTGACTAAATGTTTATACACCAAGTTCAAATTGGCAATTTCTAATCCTTTGGTTGCGATTTTTATTAGTCTTTATATTGCTATGGATATTTTTGGGGGGAATTTTAATGTCTAGATTGCAATTTTCTTTTTTTAAAACTGGATGGTATTTCAATTTGGTAAATTCTCTTATTTTAAATTTTGATAGGAGTCCTTTGGCTCTATTATGGGAACTCACACAGTGTCCCACCACCAGTGTTCTTTTCCTGGAATTTCCACATAAGTCACATTAATATCCCACTGCTTCAACACACGATACATTCTCCTCACAAAGTATGGATGAATGGTGCGATCTTTGCTTCCAACTCGAGTCATCACTGGAATACCCTGAAAAAAAAACGTGTTTTTTTCTAAGATATCGATACAAGTAATAGAAATATAAATATGGATCCAAACTGACTGTATTTCAGTAAAATAAATTTTGAGCTACTGTATTCATGTGTTCTGAGAATTTCTGTGTCAGTGATAAGATAGGATAATAAAGCTGCTGAAAATATGACAAAAAGTGTCAACAAGAGGGTCAGAGGTGCCCCAAAAGGCGGGTTGCGCACTAGAAACATAGATATTGACATTGAACATAGATAGCAACTGAGGAGGAATAACAGCAATAACTGACAGCAACATCTATAATAGGAAAACGTCATGAACGACATATATGAAAAAATATATCACGAGTGAAGATGACAATATAACACAATATGCAAAGTAAGTAGTAAGTAATGACAGAAGAACCCACGTACCAAAATAAAAGCACTACATGTAACATGCACCTATTAAATCAAGAATGAAAAAAATAGGAAATGTTATTACATAATGTAGGTTATACAGCAGCACATGGACCCACTAAATCAAGAATGAAAAATATGCATAATTAAAAACATACTAAGTGTAATCTGTACAGAAAAAGAGTTATAAATATTAATCAGTGATTAGCAGCTTTGCCATGAAAAGTGATAGCCAAACCACTACAAATTATGTACTAGTTACCACTACTATGCATGCAGAAACAAACATTTTTGACAATGTAAGAACTGTACAATACCTAGTGCAAATGGAAAAATGTATCACTGTTCATGTTACCGGTACAACCACGAGGAGGTGCTGCTGACATGCATTGCAGAACCTCAAAAAGTGTTACCGAAATGGTATATTATTTGGAATTCAATACTAGTTGGTTAGTAACTATAATTATTTACTAATAAACTCATTTGGCTAAAAGTGTATATGATTAGGTGCCTTTTCTTATCTTTATAAGGGTCTGCAAAACAATGTAAGTATATGCTATAAAATAATAAAGTAAAGAGTAAAAACTATGAAACGGTAATAACAAAAAATTTGGTGAAATTATTTTAGTGAGAACTTGGGAAATTTGGCTATAGCATATACTTACAAAATGTACCATAATATTGCATGGCACCTAATCACAAAAGATAATTTATTAAAATAAATGTAAGTCATAGTATTATTTACCATATGTACAGGATAAATGTGGACGGACAGACAGATGGACAGACAAATGGACGAAAAACAGACAAACGAACAGACGCAATTTCACCAATTTCGAAAGGAACCTAGCTATGATGGAGATCTATCTCCCTATCAAGTTTGAATCCGATTGGTCAAACCATTTTCGAGTTAGAGTCCGGAAATGAAAATGTAGACAAACAGATGGATGGACAAACGGACGAAAAACAGACAAATGAACGGACGGAATTTCACCAATATCGAAAGGAACCTACCTATGATGGAGATCTATCTCCCTATCAAGTTTGAATTCGATTGGTCAAACCGTTTTCAAGTTAGAGTCCGGAAACGAAAATGTGGACAAACAGACGGATGGACAGACATACGGACGAAAAACGGACAAACGAACAGACAGAATTTCACCAATATCGAAAGGAACCTAGCTATCATGTTGATCTATGTCCCTGTCAAGTTTGAATTTGATTGGTCAAACCGTTTTCAAGTTAGAGTCCGGAAATGGAAAATTTGGACGGACAGACGGACGTCGGAGACATCAATCTAATAGGCGGGTTGGTTACACGCAACCCGCCTAAAAACAAACAAATGGACAGAAAAACAAGACAAATGAACGGACGGATTTACACCAATTTCGAAAGGAACCTACCTATGATGGTGATGTATGTCCCTGTGAAGTTTGAATTAGATTGGAGTAACCGTTTTCGAGTTAGAGTCCGGAAACAAAAATGTGGACGGACAGATGGATGGACAGAAAAACGGACAAAAACGAAGAAACGGACGGAAAAACGGACAAACAAACAGACGGAATTTCACCAATTTCGAAAGGAACCTAGCTATGATGGTGATCTATCTCCCTGTGAAGTTTGAATTTGATTGGTCAAACCGTTTTAAAGTTAGAGTCCGGAAACGAAAATGTGGACAAACAGATGGATGGACAGACAAACGGACGAAAAACGGACAAACGAACACACGGAATTTCACCAATTTCGAAAGGAACCTAGCTATGATGGTGATCTATCTCCCTGTGAAGTTTGAATTTGATTGGTCAAACCGTTTTAAAGTTAGAGTCCAGAAACGAAAATGTGGACGGACAGATGGATGGACAGAAAAACGGACAAAAACGAAGAAACGGACGGAAAAACGGACAAACAAACAGACGGAATTTCACCAATTTCGAAAGGAACCTAGCTATGATGGTGATCTATCTCCCTGTGAAGTTTGAATTTGATTGGTCAAACCGTTTTAAAGTTAGAGTCCGGAAACGAAAATGTGGACAAACAGATGGATGGACAGACAAACGGACGAAAAACGGACAAACGAACACACGGAATTTCACCAATTTCGAAAGGAACCTAGCTATGATGGTGATCTATCTCCCTGTGAAGTTTGAATTTGATTGGTCAAACCGTTTTAAAGTTAGAGTCCAGAAACGAAAAATGTGGACGGACAGACGGACAGACAGACAGACGGACAGACGGACGTCGGACACATCAATCTAATAGGCGGGTTGGTTACACGCAACCCGCCTAAAAATGAAAAATTCCTTATGAGCAGAACATTGGTGATTGCAATAATTTGCACTAAAAAGTCACATTTTTAATATAGAAATTTTCAACCAAACTACTAGATTTGGACAATACACAAAATGGCAATTGTTTATGCTGCTGTATAACTACAATCTCCAACATCCACAGGATTTGGTTCTAGTTAAACCAAACATCCACTTTTCACCACAAAAGTACTGCAACTTCTTATGTTGTTACCTAAAATTAGTTCCACTGACGCCTAAATTCAACCTTACTAATAACACCTGTAAATATAAACCTCACCTGTAAATTTGAAACAAATCGGTCAGCCTCATTTTCAGAAATGCAGGATTCCAAGATGTGCTTAATAGAAGTGTCAACATAGCTGTTACTTATGTCATGTCTGGAATATTAAAAAGTCTTGGGTAAACTTTAAGTACAATCTAAAAACTGATAAGTCAATTTTGATTTACAAATTATTAAGTCCTTCTATATAACATTACTCTTGGTACAAGGCATCCTTGAATGAACTAAAGTGGCTGATAAATTTTGATGAAAACACTTTGGCAAAATCTTATTACAAATTCATGGAAAATTTTCCTAAATGAAAAAAAAAATAGTGAAATATATTACTGCAAAATCAAATATTAATATATTCACTTAACATCAGTGTTGGTGATCTTATCCAAAAATATGGAGTCCCCATAGCTCCATGAATGTGAAATAATTGACACAATAGACAGATTTCCGGTTACCTGCAATTTAAAGCCTTTTGACTATTTAAAGAAAACTTGCTACCAATGTAAGGAGTGGCCATGCTATTTATACTTCCAAACACTAAACATGGATTATTTGAGATACTTGGAAGCCTTAATTATTTTCACTTTTAGAACTATTGTCTAACTCTTACTACACTAAAGCTAAACCATAAACAATTAGACCTGAAAAACAGGTTACTGTCTCCATATTCTTCTTTTTTTATCCAACCAGCCAGTGAAACCAAGGCCAGAGCTTTGTCAGGGAAGTGTGTAGCTAAGTGCCAGGCACCGTGACCTCCCATAGAATGACCTAAATGTAAGAGACATATACCAAATGAAAAGTCATGAAATAGCTTTTTAAGTTTTATATTAGGCGTTAAACTGGGTGAATTTGATGACGAAAAAAGTAATCTGTGATTTTTTTTCACAATTGTACAGTTGTACACAAAGTGGATGGTAGCTACATGTTAGACACCTTCATTACCCATATAATCTGAATACAAATATGGAATATCTTCATGAAATGCTTACCTGCAAATATAACATGATTGGGGGAGGCTTTGTTTTCTATCCAGGCTTTGCGGTCAATCATGGAACAAAGTTGCTCCAATGCAGACATGGCTGTCAATGCTCCAGGTCCTTCCCAGTTATGTGCACCATGTCTGTTGAATTATTAGAAATATGGATATTTGAAATTGCTTTCACCATATTGTGCAGCAAAAAATTTTCCACAAGAATAAGTAAGTGTCTTCAAGGGGTTGGAGGTGTTCTGTGTACACGCATTTGTTGTAAATGGAAAACTTTTGTTCCAAAACTGATTAATGTAAGGTCACTTGGAGGATTTAGGACACAGTTTACATAATATTCATAATACATAAACCACAACATTACTTGATTCTGGTATTATCCAATTTTTTTGGTCCCGAAGTCATGCCAAATAATTTGTATGACTATTTGACACCTGTTGATTTTATAACAACAGGGGCCGATTTCACAAAGGGACTTAAGTCCAGATTTAGACTTAAATTTAAGACTTTGGTCTTAAATTTTGTCAAAAGAATGTTAAGTCTGTGGTCTTAGACTTAGTGGATTTCACAAAGCAGCTAAGCCCATGAATTTGCTAAGTCAGTGAACTTAACTTTAAGTCTGGGCTTAAATTTTGTAAAGAGGACTTAAATATGGCCGCCATAAACTTTTCTCCACTTCAAAATTTGAAATGGCTGTAAATAAAGTATAATTACACAGAACACCTCACGAAAGTAGTCTTTGGGAAGTTAATATGTTGCAACAAGGTTTTCCATTTCAAAACAGCCCTTATCCTTACATAAAATACATCAAATGAAGGATATATGGCAACAATATTATATTTTGAATAGATATAAATGGTCACATGACACAGAAAACCACAGTGGTTATTTGATAAGCTTGGACTTAGCTAAGTCACCTTTGTGAAATCCATTTTAAGTCCCAGACCTAGCTAAGACCTGGGGCCGGTTTCATGAAAAGTCTCAAACTGAGCCAGGGTCTCAAATCTGAGACTTTTGTCTCGGCTGAGTTTTTGGCTCAAATGGATTTCACAAAGGGTGGATCAGCTGAGACCAGTCTCAAGTTATGGTCTCAACTTTTTAATCTCATTTCATATATTTAGTGGGCTTATTTTTAGTTTAAAAAGTTGTATTTCATGATTATTATCATTTTAAATATCTTTAATACTCATAATACAAATAAATTATATGATAATATATTATTCTAAGTGATCCATAAGATTGAGACTCAACTGAGGTTGAGTCTGGCTTTGAGTCCACCCTTGAGGCCTGTCACTTGATAATAGCCTATAAAGCATGTCAATTCTATTGACTTTTGTTATTAGTAAATATTGAATATGTGGCTGTAATTACAAAATAAAATGAAAATAGAAGATTTCAAGATTTATCAATTTCATTTTGGAACAAATTGTATCGCTTTATGTATGTGTTTTTTGGCATCAAAGCTTGGACTCAAATTTGAGACACCTCCTTCATGGGCTCAAATTTGAGCCTGTGACTGAGCCAGGTCTCAAGTTGAGCTTGTTTGTGAAATTCATTGAGTCTGAGTTCACAGACTCAGCAAAATATTTCCAAAATTTGAGACAAAGTCTCAACTTTTGAGTCTGACTCAAGGCTTAAGTCTGTTCATGAAACCGGCCCCAGAGTCTTAGATTTAAGTCCCTGACTTAGCCAATAAAGGGACTTAGTTTAAGTCCTTTAGTGAAATCGGCCCCTGGTCACTTCACTGTATTTTTAAATATGTACAGTGGAGGTAAAACAATTGAATCTATGTATCATATGTCTTGCAAAATAGATCTCCCTTTTTCTAAAGCAGTAGCTTAGATTAGGTTGGATAATATAACGCTGGGGTCTTTAGAACATGTGACTTTCTGGGCCTAAATTTTGCTGATATTTATAATTTAAAGAAAACAAAGTTCAATTGGTATATTTGCATGGAATCTGTTCTGGCATTTAATCAAAAACAATAGTTTTTTTTACAAATAAATATTGTATGTGACCACAATCTAAAGGTCAAATTATCATTCAGGGTAGAAAATGTACATTTTCAAATCTTTACAGATTGATGTAAATTTATTAATCTACTCTTTCTAAGTATTATCTATAACTAAAATAGGGTAACTTAGAAAATGAGATATTTGATCAAAAATAAATTTGTTTTTGGTGTCCTTTGAATAAAATATATTTATTTCACTAAGTATACAGTACATCTCAGGTTAAAAGGATATTTATTAATTGAGCAAAAAGATATATCAATTTTTGCCCAAACTTGACTGCAAAAACTATACGTGTATATAGATACTGATTTTTGCATAGGGGGATAGGGGATATAGTGTACTGCATCTCACAATACCCACTTATTAGAGAATAGCAATGCTGAAAGTGTGGGGAGTGTGTGATATTACTCAATTATTGTACAGTACTATCCATTCTGTTTACAAACACATTGCATACCCCATTTATAACAACCCTAATACAAACACTGTTTATTGCGTATCACCTTGTTGGAGCTAGAACCCATGCATGATCCGAGCCAAAAACATACTGTCCTGCTTGCATTCGCTTGTAGCTGTCTGCCTGGTTCTGTGCTGGTACTGTGGTACCATGCAAAGTAAGCAGCACAGGGCAGAGACTTTTATCACAACCTTCGACTGGCTCAATAGCTGCACCATGTTGTATTGATCCATCATGGTCCACAAATGTAAACACAAAGGACTCTTTCCTCTTTCGGCATCTTATGGTAACAGGATACACTATATGTCCATCTGATGTGACAAACTTGAGCTTTAAGTCTATATGCAAGCAATTTTTACCCTCTAGTATGTGTTCGTCATGTTCTGCATCAAGTTTAATGTTGATTGGGCGAGTCTGACCTGGTGCTATAGAGAACTGCTTATCCGGTAACAATTTGGCTGTCAAAGTTTTTCCTTGAGACTGTTCTTGGATGGAAACTTTAACAAATTTCAGCCACTTTGATGAATGCTGATTTGTTACTGGTAAAGCAATGTACTGAGAAAATAGCAAACCATCAAATAAATCTGGTAAAAAATGGGGTTTGTGGATTTCATAGTTATCTCTCGCAAGCTCAAGGTTACATCTAAATGCTTGTGTGCCCTTTGCCCTCAATCGTATATACACTGTATGAATCCCTCTGTACAGGTTAACAGAGAATTGGAACTGATCTCTTCTGTACACATCGCCCGTCAGTGGAATACTGTCAATAAACACAGTATGCACACCGAGACATTGCACTAAAACATTCAAATTGTTTTCATTTACAGCAAACTCACTGACTGCCCAACCCTGCCATTCCATTATCCCTGTTGATCCAAGTGAATTGATCAGATCATTCCAAGCAATCTTGGGTTGTATATGTACATATTCATGCACAGGCTGCTCCACAGTCTCCCACTTGACCTCACCATTATTTGCAATCTCAGAGTAGTAAACAGCTTTCTTCTTATACCTAGATGTATTACAGGAAAGCTGAATGCATATTGTTTGACTATGTTAAAGGATGAAGTTTGCAAAAATAAAAGGTTAAAACACAGAAAAGGTAAGGCACAGTAAGTTATAATTAACTTAAGACATTGGCTGTGTTCATAAGTATCAGAAAACAAGTGTTTGTATACTTTACATAAATAACTTGTAACTGCCAGATTATCACATGACTAAACAGAAGATAAATGATAAAAAGAGGCCAAGGCCTGCTGCTTACTGGCAGCAAGCAGCAATTATGTGGCCACCCAGTTGATATCAAATTACTTAATTTGACATTGATTTCAAGAGGGTCAAAGATGCCCCAAAAGGCGGGTTGTGCAGGTAGCAATAAGGTTAGTGACTGCTGTAATTACATTTAGAAACAAGGAAAGAAATTTAGGTCACCCAGTTAAGGTGAATGTGTTAGGCGTGCTACGAAATGTAAAACTTGTAATCTAGGTTACATAATTGTATCTATGCTATAAACGGACAAATGAAAGGACGAAATTACACCAATTTCAAAAGCAACTTAGCTATGATGGTGATCTATGTCCCTGTCAAGTTTGAATTCGATTGGACAAACCGTTTTCGAGTTAGAGTCTGGAAACGGAATTGTTGACAGACAAACGGACAAAAAAGGGACAAACAAACAGACAGAATTACACCAATTTCGAAAAGAACCTAGCAATGATGGTGACCTATCTCCCTGTCAAGTTTGAATTCGATTGGACAAAGCATTTTTGAGTTAGAGTCCAGAAACGGAAATGTTGACGGACAAATGGACAAAAAAACAAACGAATGGATGGAATTACACCAATTTTGAAAGGACCTAGCTATGATGGTGATCTATCTCCCTGTCAAGTTTGAATTCGATTGGACAAACCGTTTTCGAGTTAGAGTCCGGAAACAGAAATTTTGACGGATTTTGAGTTAGAGTCCGGAAACGGAAATGTTGACGGACAGACAAATGGACAAACGAACGGGCGGAATTACACCAATTTCAAAAGGAACCATGCTATGATGGTGATTCTATCTCCCTGTCAAGTTTGAATTCGATTGGACAAACCGTTTTCAAGTTAGAGTCCGGAAACGGAAATTTTGACGGACAAACGGACAAAAAAACAGACAAACGAATGGACGGAATTACACCAATTTTGAAAGGACCTAGCCATGATGGTGATCTGTCTCCCTGTCAAGTTTGAATTCGATTGGAAAAACCGTTTTCGAGTTAGAGTCCGGAAACAGAAATGTTGACGGACAGAGAAACGGACAATAAACGGACAAACGAACAGACGGAATTACACCAATTTCGACAGCAACCTAGCTATGATAGTGATCTATCTCCCTGTCAAGTTTGAATTCAATTTTTGAGTTAGAGTCCGGAAACAGAAATTTTGACGGATTTTGAGTTAGAGTCCGGAAACGGAAATGTTGACAGACAGACAAATGGACAAACGAATGGACGGAATTACACCAATTTCGAAAGGAACCTTGCTATGATGGTGATCTATCTCCCTGTCAAGTTTGAATTTGATTGGACTAACCGTTTTCAAGTTAGTGTCCAGAAACGGAAATTTGACGGATAGACAAACAGACAAAAAACGGACAATTCGATTGGACAAACCGTTTTCGAGTTAGAGTCCGGAAACGAAAATGTGGACGGACAAACAGACGGACGTCAGACACATCAAGCTAATAGGCGGGTTGGTTACACGCAACCCGCCTAAAAATGACTAAATTGCACAGTTTTCAAGATACAAGCATTTTTGTGTTTTGCAATTTTTTGTGAAAAATTCGAAAATTCAAAATGGCCACCATTTTTGGCGAGACAAATTTTTTTGAAAATTGGGTTTACTACTCTGTAGAGATACCCTATGGGTCAAAAATTGCGTCGAAATTGCTCTATCTCGCACGGTTTTCAAGAAAAAAATTCGAAAATTCTAAATGGCCGCCATTTTTGGGGAGATAAAATTTTTTTTGAAAATTGAGATTACTATTCTACATAGAGGGTTAACTACTCTACAGAGATATCCTATGGGTCAAAAGATACAGGCATATTTGTGTTTTGCAATTTTTGCGAAAAATTCGAAAATTCCAAAAAGCCGCCAGTAGACTCTGCAGACACCCTGTGGGTCAAAAATTTCGTCGAAATCGCTCTATCTTGCTCCATTTCCGAGAAAAATGCATTCAAGATGGCAGCCAAAAGTGATGGGAAAACGATTTTTGGGAAAAGTCACTCTATCTGGCTCCGTTTCCAAGTTAAATGGGTTTTTGCGTTTAATGCAGAAATTGAAGATGGCCACCAAAAGTGACGGGAAAACGATTTTTGTGAAAAGTCGCCATTAGACTCTGCAGACACCCTACAGGTAAAACATTTCGTCAAAATCACTCTTTCTCGCTCCGTTTCTGAGATAAACGTGTTTTTGCATTTTACACAGAAATTCAAGATGGCCGCCAAAAGTGGCGGGAAAACGATTTCTGCAAAAAGTTGCTAGTACATTGTGCAGATACCTTGTGGGTCAAAAATTTCGTCGAAATCGCTCTATCTCACTCCATTTCTGAGATAAACATGTTTTTGCTTTTTCAGCGTTAAGAAAAATTGTGGCGTTTAGTTAATCGTTAATAAGTCGGCCATTTTGTATTTGATCACTTCCAAAAGTTAACGATTTCCAGACATCTATATAACAAACCTACTTGCACAATTTCATGTGAATAAGTGAAGCGCTTTTTAAGTTATCATCCGGACAAGCACATCCTTTTGAAAAACATGTTTTTGGTCATATGACTTCTCTGATTGGTTGAAAAACAATCCAATCAACATACAATGAGGAACATGATAGTCCTCTACCCGAGGAAGCTCCATACCAAATTTTAAAACAAGAGGAGAGTGCCCGTGAACGGGCACTGTGTCAGCTGACTGAGTGTTTTTGATTTGTGAAGGTGATTAGAGGACAGAATAATTATCAGGAAAAGGGCTGTACAGAAATACAGTAAATGGTATCTGAACAGCAAGTTCGAAAGAAATTCCGAAGCTGACAGAAGAAAAGGATAAAAAAGTTGTGCCCTGTAAATGGTATTATGAAGGAAAATAACAAGGTAATTGTTTAAGTGTAAAAAATAGGTTAAAACATAAAGAAATACTACAAATGCAATATCCTCGTTCGACCTTGAAGAAGGGGTCCAAGGTCAAATCTAACCACACAAATACATTCCCAGCCCATGATTTCCTATGGTTTACCATTCCAAACCTCTAGGACCAATTATAAATGAGTTATAAGCACTTTTAAGCTTGGCTGTCCTCATTTGACCTTGAAGGAGGGGTCCAAAGGTCAAATCTGACCATACCAAAAGATTCCGAGCCAATGATTTCCTATGGGATGGTTTACCATCCCAAATCTCTGTCACCAATAATAAGCGAGTTGTAGGCACTTTCAATTTTCGCTATCCTCATTTGACCTTGAAGGAGGGTTCCAAGGTCAAATCGGACCATATCAACAGATTCACAGCCCATGATTTCC
The DNA here is from genome assembly GCA_964017235.1 of Sabellastarte sp. h YS-2021. Taxonomy (NCBI): domain Eukaryota; kingdom Metazoa; phylum Annelida; class Polychaeta; order Sabellida; family Sabellidae; genus Sabellastarte; species Sabellastarte sp. h YS-2021. The sequence continues at coordinate 81,593,065 of OZ024928.1, forward strand.
TGTCTGTTTACCATCCCAAACCTCTGGGACCAATAATAAGCGAGTTATAAGCACTTTTAAGTTTGGCTATCCTTGTTTGACCTTGAAGGAGGGGTCATTGAAGGTCAAATCTGACCACACCAAAAGATTCCCACCCCATGATTTCCTACAGGTTGGTTTATCATCCCAAACCTCTAGGATCAATAATAAGGGAGATATAAGCACTTTTCATGACTGACAAAAAACACCTGTGGCGGCCATCTTGTTTCTCAAAATGAGGCCAAAAATATTCCCAGACAACATTTTATGGTTATTAATATATACTGCAAACTTAAGAAAGCTAGCTATAATATTTTTTTTCATCAGAGCAGTAATGGTGAAATCTCTCTCTACACACTGCGGCTATCCAGTGGATACAATGATTTACTCAACAGTGAGAACCTGAAAGTAGCTATTGCTCAGCTATGCCATGACATAGAGGTCTGCAATTTCACTATGTTATAGCTGACCAAAAATTCTGTGAATAACATATTTAACAAATTACTCTAAATGTAATAGTTTTCAAGTTACAACTGATTTACTCAACAGTGAGAACCTCAAAGGAACTATTACTCAGCTATGCAATGAGCTACATGTCTGAAATTTTACTATGTTATAGCTAACCCAAAAGTAGGTGAACAACATATTTAAGCAAACTACTGTAAATGCAATAGTTTTCAAGCTACAACTTATTTACTCAATAGTGAGACCTGAAAATAGCTATTGCTCCGCTATGCCATGAGCTATAGGTCTGTAATTTCACTATGTTATAGCTGACCCAAAAGTAGGTGAACAATATATTTTAACAAAATACTCCAAATGCAATATTTTTCAAGTTATAGCTGATTTACTCAACAGTCAGTACCTGAGAATAGCTATTGCTCAGTTGTGCCATGAGCTATAGGTCTATAATTTCACTATGTTATAGCTGACCCAAAAGTAGCTGAATAACATATTTGCACAAATTTCTGTAAATGCAATAGTTTTCCAATTATAACTGATTTCCTCAACAGTGAGAACTTCAAAGTAGCTATTACTCAGCTATGAAATGAGCCACAGGTCTGAAACTTCACTATGTTATAGCTGACCCCAAAATAGGTGAATAACATATAGAAACAAAATACTCTAAATGCAATAGTTTTCAAGTTATAAGTGATTTACTCAACAGTGATAACCTAAAAGTAGCTATTACTCAGCTATGCCATGAGCTACAGGTCTGAAATTTTACTATGTTATAGCTGGCCCAAAAGTAGCTGAATAACATATTTATACAAAATTCTCTAAATGCAATAGTTTTTAAGTTACAAGTGATTTTACTCATGATGGAAGTTACTGAAAAGCCCAAAAGTAGCTATTACTCACTTAGCTATTGAGACAGACACCCAACTTACTCACCATATTGTAGCTATGAAAAAAGTAGCTGAATAACATATTTTAACAAAATGCTCTAAATGCAACACTTTTCAAGTTATAAGTGATTTACTCAACAGTGATAACCTAAAAGTAGCTATTACTCAGCTATGCCATGAGCTACAGGTCTGAAATTTTACTATGTTATAGCTGACCCAAAAGTAGCTGAATAACATATTTATACGAAATTCTCTAAATGCAATAGTTTTCAAGTTATAAGCGATTTACTCAACAGTGATAACCTAAAAGTAGCTATTACTCAGCTATGCCATGAGCTACAGGTCTGAAATTTCACTATGTTATAGCTGGCCCAAAAGTAGCTGAATAACATATTTATACGAAATTCTCTAAATGCAATAGTTTTTAAGTTACAAGTGATTTTACTCATAATGGAAGTTACTGAAAAGCCCAAAAGTAGCTATTACTCACTTAGCTATTGAGACAGACACCCAACTTACTCACCATATTGTAGCTATGAAAAAAGTAGCTGAACAACATATTTTCACAAAATGCTGTAAATGCAACACTTTTGAAGTTATAAGTGATTTAGTGCATGATTTCATGAATATTAATGCATTAAAAATTATTAAAAAAATTTATTAAAAAAAAAGTAAGACAGATCCAGGTCTCATACTCACACAGGAGAATCTACCTCTGGCCTAGTACATATATGCAAGATATGAGAGAAATCCCTGCAATAGTCACTGAGAAAATTGTGATAAAAAGTTGAAATTTTCACACTTTTGGTGGGGGTACCCCCCTTGTAATGTCTCTGGCAAACAGACGAACAGACAGATTTGCATGCCTTGAACAATTTTTCATCCTCGATAGATAAGGTATCTTTTAAAAAAAACAGCATGTCTCTAGGCCTTGTAGTTTTGGAGAAGAAGTTGTTCACGCGGACGCGGACGCGGACGCCCACGCCGCAGAGTGATGACATAATGTCAGCTGACTGACAAGTCAGCTGACATAAAAATCGGTGCAGTAGTTTCTGAGGAGAAGAGGCTAGAAAAATTGTTGACGACGACGAAGATGCCAACCCATGCCAATAGCTTACGGCCGATGGCCAGTAAGCTAAAAACACAATTTATACTGCTCATTCTACTGCTACAGAACTGAAAGTGTCTTGCAACATAAAACTTTCTTTTCAATATAGTAAACACAGATACAGGTTCTATGACACACTGGAATTGAAGTTTACGAGAGGTTAATTATCATTAAGGTTATTATTACCTTGATTTTGCCACCTCTTTAATGCCTCCAAAAGATGCAATTGAATCTCCATCTACTTCACCCTTACCGATAACAAATGGTCCCAGAAAATGCCACTGTTTGATGCTAGAACTGATTTTACCAGTTAACTTTGAGGCCTGTTTGAAGCTGGTACCAGCCAGTCCCAATGACTTTGTGTCTCCCCTGTTTATATAAGCTTGACCTAAGTTCAACAAAAATACATCATCTTGAAGATCTTAGTTAAAATTAAATTGACTACCTTGAACAAACCTGTACATTTGACTCAACACTGGTGTCATTCACCCAAATGGGTGTGATTAACTTTAACATAAAAGGCTGACACTGTCATTTGCGAAATTGTGATTACTTATAACTTAATAAAAAGTCTTGTTACATTTCCAACACCTTGAATAGCTACAAGATCTGGCATTTAGTAATTTATCAAATATGAAAAACTAAAAAAAACCACTGCTGCATTACTTTTGATAAATTACTTTGTCAATAAACAGTATTTATGTCAACATTTGTAAAATAGATTCATTCTATACCAAGGCTACTCCAACCCCAAGCACTTTCTTTGGTTTTCATTAAATATGTGATACAACATGCAATGACAACATCTGCCTGCAAATATAACATATAAGTCTTAGCAATTTTAAGTATTGATTGTGACCTAAATGTTTAAGACAATTATTCAGGTAAACTTGATCTTCTGGTCTATCTAAGTTATAAATTATTCCAATTAACTTTCATATCAAAGATTTTGTGGACCACATTTGTGAGTAAAATACATGTTTCAGATCAATTCTGAGTTTGTACAGCTTTCCTTGTTGTACATTACAAACCCAATCTTAACCTTTAATGTCAGTGTCCTGCAATATTATCAAACAAAAAAAATTTACCAGTTAGGACTTTAAAATATATCAGGCTTCACATTAATTTCAGGCCTGAACATAAATTTCCAAACCTTTTTCAGAATCCGAATTTCATCCAAAGCAGCATAACTGAGTGCATCACGACTGCACTTCGTACCAGCCTTTGAAATACGCTCAAGCTCTTTTTCCAAGAGATCTTCTGAAGATTTCTAATAAAATATATTATAGTGGGCCAAACTGTAATTTGAGTCTTTAAACTTCAATGTACTAATAACCAAAATTTAAAATAAACTGACTGCTGATTTTGTAAGCAGAAATTAAACTGTATCCACATCGCATGAAGATAAACATCATGTATATATTGTTTAAAATGGAAACTAGACCACTGGGACCTCAAGCAAGACAGCCCTGGCCAACTCTTAACCATTTATAATAAACTGACACCAATCTGACATAAACTCATCATTATGGCAAACTAGGACCTACCACACAAAGATTACATTTATAGGAACTTTATTGACAAAGTGCTGATACAATGTATGACAGAATATATCTACAAATTAGTTAAATTAAATATTTATAAAATTAATACCTCAAAATACAAATTGACATAAAACGATGAGTTTGTAAAACTTCATGGCCGAACTGGTGAAAATGAGTTTTTGAAGGGGCCGAGTATGTGGGGTCAAATTGCCCGAGGTTTTGATTTGTATACGATTCTTCGAAACACTCATAAAACAGTGACAAATATTCAAAGGGGCATTGCTTACCCACTAAATCCAGACAACAGTGAAGTTATCAACAGAAAAAGCCTACCCCCCCCAGAAATTTTACTTCACAAACTGTTCCCATATTGATCAGGAGTCTCCATTCAATTTTCAAACTACACAAAATTTGGTGAACAAGCTACTCAAAGAAAGTGGCCCAGAGAGGTAGTCATACCATCAATCAAGATACTATTTCCTCATCAGAACACACTTTAAATTCAGCTATTATGATAGTGCTGATTACAATTTTTAACCATAACATCACCAGTACACTAAATGTTCAATCTCTTTTGCAAATAAAATGTCAATTAAGAACATAAATAATCTAAACTTTGCCAATCATATGTCAAGATTTATTAAAACCTGCGCATATGCCTTTTTCAAAAAGTTTTAATTTTTTTACTCTTGGTTTATGATGCAGACAAAAAAATGGTAAAAGAACATTTTTTCTTTTTGACAAATACTTCAAGACACTTAAACAACATGAGTGTTTTGATTGTTGTGATATCATAGCACAAACTTTAGTGATATTCTGATGTCACTTTTGTCACAAACCTAGAAGCTTATTCCTAGTTGTGATACTTTGGGGATGAATTACGCAAAATAGATAATACCTTAGGTGACTACCTAAGCCTACATATAGGAGCTAAATAGTTTTATTAAAGTTACACGTAAACTACTCCAATGAAGCTGTTTTAGGCTGTAGATACTCATTATATTGCCAGATTTTAAAAGGTTGGTGAAGTTTTCAGTAAACAGTAGACAATGGTGATGACGACCATCATACTTTTCCAACCAAATATTAAAGGTAAACTTTTTCATGGTATTCTGGTGTCTCATGAAGGTTTCTAGATCAATATGTACAAACTTTATAAGAACAGCACTGAACTAGAAATAGGACGCATCTGTGGCCAGATGCTGGATGTATCCACCGACAAAGGCCAACTAACATAGTTTAGAAGATAAAAAGCATTTTTCGTTAATAAGCAAGGTGAAAGCACTTTTAAGTTTGGCTACCCTTATTTGACCCTGTAGCAGGGGCCCAAGGTGAAGTCTGACCACATCAAAAGATTCGCAGTCCATGATTTCGTATAAGTCGTTTTCACATTGCAAACCTCTAGGACCAATAATAAGCAGGAGGGGCCCAAGGTGAAATCTGACCACATGAAAAGATTTGCAGCCCATGACTTCCTCTAAGTTGTTTTCATATTAATGAGTTATTTGTGAAATACTGGCTATCTGCAATACTTGTAGAGATAATTCGCATTTACTCATTTTGAGTAGGTGAATAATTAGCTACGGGTCTGAAACTTCACCAAGTGAAAGCTCTCTCAAAAGTAGGCGAATGAGTTATTTGAGAAAAATTGGCTATCTACAATACTTTTAGAGATAATTCGAATTTACTCATTTTCAGTAGGCGAGTAATTACCTACGGGTCTGGAACTTCACCATGTGAAAGCTCTCCCAAAAGTAGATGAATGAGTTATTTGATAAAAAATTGGATATCTGCAATACTTTTATAGATAATTAGCATTTACTCATTTTGGGTAGGTGAATAATTAGCTACAGGTCTGAAACTTCACCAAGTGAAAGGTCTCCCAAAAGTAGGTGAAGGAGTTATTTGACAAAAATTGGCTATCTGGAATACTTTTAGAGATAATTTGCATTAACTCATTTTCAGTAGGTGAGTAATTACCTACGGGTCTGAAACTTCACCAAGTGAAAGCTCTCCCAAAAGTAGGTGAAGGAGTTATTTGACAAAAATTGGCTATCTGCAATACTTTTAGAGATAATTTGCATTTACTCATTTTGAGTAGGTGAGTAATTACCTACAGGTCTGAAACTTCACCAAGTGAAAGCTCTCCCAAAAGTAGGTGAAGGAGTTATTTGACAAAAATTCGCTATCTGCAATACTTTTAGAGATAATTTGCATTTACTCATTTTGAGTAGGTGAGTAATTACCTACGGGTGTGAAACTTCACCAAGTGAAAGCTCTCCCAAAAGTAGGTGAAGGAGTTATTTGACAAAAATTGGCTATCTGCAATACTTTTAGAGATAATTCGCATTTACTCATTTTGAGTAGGTGAGTAATTACCTACAGGTCTGGAACTTCAGCATGTGAAAGCTCTCCCAAAAGTAGGTGAATGAGTTATTTAAGAAAAATTTGCTATCTGCAATACTTTTAGACAAAATGCAGAATTACTCATTTTTAGTAGGTAAGTAATTTAGCCACAGGCCTAATTTAGACATAAAGCCTACCAATAGAGTACTGTGGTGCACCCTGTAATATACTTTGCAAACTCGAGAAGGCTAGCTATAATATTTTTTTTTGTTAGAGCGGTAATGGTGAAATCTCTCTACACACTACGGCTATCCAGTGGATACAATGATTTACTCAACAGTGAGAACCTGAAAGTAGATATTGGTAAGCTATGCCATGACATAGAGGTCTGCAATTTCACTCTGTTATAGCTGACCAAAAATTATGTGAATAACATATTTAAACAAAATACTGTAAATGTAATAGTTTTCACGTTATAACTGATTTACTCAACAGTGATAACGTCAAAGTAGCTATTACTCAGCTATGCAATGAGCTACATGTCTGAATTTTTTCTATGTTATAGCTGACCCAAAATTAGGTGAACAACATATTTAAGCAAAATACTGTAAATGCAATAGTTTTCAAGTTACAAGTGATTTACTCAATAGTGACAACCTGAAAATAGCTATTGCTCAGCTATGCCATGAGCTATAAGTCTGTAATTTCACGACGTTATAGCTGACCCAAAAGTAGGCGAACAACATATTTTAACAAAATACTCCAAATGCACTATTTTTCAAGTTACAAGTCATTTACTCAACAGTCAGTACCTGAAAATAGCTATTGCTCAGTTGTGCCATGAGCTATAGGTCTGTAATTTCACTATGTTATAGCTGACCCAAAAGTAGCTGAATAACATATTTACACAAATTTCTGTAAATGCAATACTTTTCCAATTACAACTGATTTACTCAACAGTGTGAACTTCAAAGTAGCTATTACTCAGCTATGCAATGAGCCACAGGTCTGGAACTTCACTATGTTATAGCTGACTCCGAAATAGGTGAATAACATATTGAAACAAAATACTCTAAATGTAATACTTTTGAAGTTATAAGTAATTTACTCAACAGTGATAACCTAAAAGTAGCTATTACTCAGCTATGCCATGAGCTACAGGTCTGAAATTTTACTATGTTATAGCTGACATAAAAGTAGCTGAATAACATATTTATACAAAATTCTGTAAATGCAATAGTTTTCAAGTTACAATTGATTTTACTCATGATGGAAGTTACTGAAAAGCCCAAAAGTAGCTATTACTCACTTAGCTATTGAGACAGACACCCAAGTTACTCACCGTGTTGTAGCTATGAAAAAAGTATCTGAATAACATATTTTAACAAAATGCTCTAAATGCAACACTTTTTAAGTTATAAGTGATTTAGTGCATGATTTCATGACTTTTAATGCATTTTAGACATTTTTGTCTACCACAGGCCTAATTTAGACATAAAGCCTACCAAAAAGATAGGGTGGCGAGTCCTCTAGCATACCAAGCCACCTGCCAAATATGAAAGAAATCTGGAAAGAAATGTGGACTGTAGGTCGCTAACAAGCAATATTCCACATTTTAGACATTTTTGTCTACCACAGGCCTAATTTAGACATAAAGCCTACCAAAAAGATAGGGTGGCGAGTCCTCTACCATATCAAGTCACCTGCCAAATATGAAAGAAATCCGGAAAGAAATGTGGACTGTAGGTCGCTAACAAGAAATCTCTGCGGACGCGGACGCGGACGAGGGCGCGGACGCGGACGACGACGATGATGAATCCATAGTATCCCCGCTTCGCGTCGGGGATACAAATAGCCAAGAAAGACTTGTAATTTGTATGAAAGTAGAGTTTTTGTAATGTTTGAAGTGGAATTGTTGATGTTTTTTCAGAAATATTATTATTGTGATAAATTAAAGCAAATTTCTCACAGTAACCAAAATGTATCATTTGATTAGTACAAGGTACATATTCGGCGCCAACATATCTCCAGACAGGTCATCACTCATGCCACAGGTTTTGATCGGGAATTTTTTATTTTTTATGTAAGCCATTTGTTGTATGCCATAAATCTTGGGAAAAGTTATATGAACTTCAGCACATCAATCTAATAAGTTTATATCTTCCCAAGGAAGATGGTGTATCCCCAGACGCCGAATACATAACTCAACAGAGCATATTTTCAATCTTCCTGCAATGATAACTCTGAACCTATTTTCAAAGTATTTAAATGATTGATGATTGAATGTCCATTCCAAATTAATAATCCCAAAAGAGCATATCTGTTTCTATATTTGTTGACAAATAAAATATTATTTCTAACTCAACTCATCATACTTTTCAATCTTCCTGCAAAGGGTGACTCTGAACCTATTTTCAAAGTATTTAAATGGTTCATAATCCCAAAAGCGCATATCTGTTTCTATATTTGTTCACAAATAAAATATTATTTAAAAATTATATATTATTTATATTATTATTTTATTATATTATTTTTAGAATTTGCATTGTTTTTCAGTTATTCATTTCCTCAATTCCTATATATGTGGTCCATATATATGCAACCTAAATATGTGACACAATCTCAGTTCTGACTCCCCTTTGTCTTATTAGATAATGAAGCAAACCCCATCTCCCAACCCCACCCCATCCCTCTCCCCTTCTCCACACCTCTCTCACTGTTACAGATCTGCAACCCCACTGAAAAGTCTAGTTCTTTGTTTCTCATTTGATATCATTCAATACCTTTGTTTATTTAGTGTCACTCAATAGCTGGAGGTCCCAGAGGTGGATGGGGGGTGGGACTAAATACAGCACAAATGGTAAACAAACAAAAGGGGTAATCAAATACAAAAAGCTCAGTTAATCTTATCACTAAAACAAGCATTGTGATGCATGCATTTATCTCCCGCCGTATAAATTAGATGTCCTAAAGATAGTGGAATATAAATTTTCCTGCGAGATGGAGGCACATGTAGAAGTGACAAGTTTAATGTTTGATTGCAATACTTTTAAAGACAAAAGGCATTTACTCATTTTAGTAGCTATTACTTTGCCATCCAAAGAGCTACAGTTCTGCCACTTCATTATGCAGATCAACTCAAAGTAGGGAAGCACGTCTTTAGAAGAAATAGCCTATCTGTACTACTTTTAGAGATACGAGACATTTACTTATTTTAGTGGCTATTACTCTGCCATCTAAAGAGCTACAGTTCTGCAACTTCACTATGTGGTAGATCACCCAAAAGTAGGTGAATGACTTATTTAGAAGAAATTGCCCACCTGTAATACTTTTAGAGACTAGACCTAGGATGCATCTGTAGCCAGATGCAAAATGTATCCACCGGCAAAGGCAAAAGTAGCTATTACTCAGCTATGGCACAAGCTAGAGGTCTGAAATTTTAGTATGTTATAGCTGACCCAAAAGTAGGTGAATAACATATTTGCACAAAATTCTCTAAATGCAATAGTTTTCAAGTTACAAGTGATTTTACTCATGATGGAAGTTAGTGAAAAGCCCAAAAGTAGCTATTACTCACTTAGCTATTCAGATAGACACCCAAGTTACTCACCATGTTGTTGCTACGGAAAAAGTAGGTGAATGACATATTTTAACAAAATGCTCTAAATGTAATACTTTTCAAGTTATAAATGATTTAGTGTTGAGTAAGAACTTCAAAGTAGCTATTACTCCGCTATGCAATGAGCCACAGGTCTGGAATTTTACTATGTTATAGCTGCCTCAAAATAGGTGAATAACATACTGAAACTAAATAATGTAAATGCAAAAGTTTTCAAGTTATAAGTGATTTACCCAACAGTGATAACCTAAAAGTAGTTATTATTCAGCTATGCCATGAGCTACAGGTCTGAAATTTTACTATGTTATAGCTGACCCAAAAGTAGCTGCATAATATATTTGCACAAAGTGCTCTAAATGCAGTACTTTTCAAGTTATAATTGATTTAGTGCATGATTTAATTAATTTTAATGTATTAAAATTTATTTTAAAAATTCATAAAAAAACTTAAGCATGTGAAACTTCTCCAAAATGTAGGTGAATGAGTTATTTGAGAAATACTGGCTATCTGCAATACTTTTAGTGATAATAGGCATTTACTTATTTTGAGTAGGTGAGTAATTAGCTACAGGTCTGAAACTTCACCAAGTGAAAGCTCTCCCAAAAGTAGGTGAATGACTTATTTGAGAAAAATTGGCTATCTGCAATACTTTTAGAGATAATTAGCATTTACTCATTTTGAGTAGGTGAGTAATTACCTACGGGTCTGGAACTTCACCATGTGAAGGCTATCCGCAATACTTCTAGGGATAATTAGCATTTACTCATTTTGAGTAGGTGAATAATTAGCTACGGGTCTGAAACTTCACCAAGTGATGGCTCTCCCAATAGTAGATGAATGAGTTATTTGAGAAAAATTGGCTATCTGCAATACTTTTAGAGATAATTAGCATTTACTCATTTTGAGCAGGTGAGTAATTAGCTATGGGGCTGAAACTTCACAATGTGAAAGCTCTCCCAAAAGTAGGTGAATGAGTTATTTGAGAAAAATTGGCTATCTGCAATACTTTTAGAGATAATTAGCATTTACTCATTTTGAGCAGGTGAGTAATTAGCTATGGGTCTGAAACTTCACCAAGTGAAAGCTCTCCTAAAAGTAGGTGAATGAGTTATTTGACAAAAAATGGCTATCTGCAATCCTTTTAGAGGTAATTAGCATTTACTCATTTTGAGTAGGTGAGTAATTAGCTACAGGTCTGAAACTTCACCAAGTGAAAGCTCTCCCAAAAGTAGGTGAATGAGTTATATGAGAAAAATTGGCTATCCGCAATACTTTTAGAGATAATTAGCATTTACTCATTTTGAGTAGGTGAACAATTAGCTATGGGTTTGAAACTTCACCAAGTGAAAGCTCTCCCAATAGTAGGTGAATGAGTTATTTGAGAAAAATTGGCTATCTGCAATACTTTTAGAGATAATTAGCATTTACTCATTTTGAGTAGGTGAGTAATTAGCTATGGGTCTGAAATTTCACCATGTGAAAGCTCTCCCAAAAGTAGGTGAATGAGTTATCTGAGAAAATTGGCTATCTGCAATACTTTTAGAGATAATTCGTATTTACTCATTTTGAGTAGGTGAGTAATTAGCTACGGATCTGAAACTTCACCATGTGAAAGCTCTTCCAAAAGTATGTGAAGGAGTTATTTGAGAAAAATTGGCTACCTGCAATACTTTTAGAGATAATTAGCATTTACTCATTTTCAGCAGGTGAATAATTAGCTACAGGTCTGAAACTTTACCAAGTGAAAGCTCTCCCAAAAGTAGATGAACGAGTTATTTGAGAAAAGTTGTCTATCTGCAATAATTTTAGAGATAATTAGCATTTACTCATTTTGAGTAGGTGAGTAATTAGCTACGGATCTGAAACTTCACCATGTGAAAGCTCTTCCAAAAGTACCTGAAGGAGTTATTTGAGAAAAATTGGCTACCTGCAATACTTTTAGAGATAATTAGCATTTACTCATTTTCAGCAGGTGAATAATTAGCTACGGTCTGAAACTTCATGAAGTGAAAGCTCTTTCAAAAGTAGGTGAATGAGTTCTTTGAGAAAAATTGGCTATCTGCAATACTTTTAGAGATAATTAGCATTTACTCATTTTGAGTAGGTGAATAATTAGCTACAGGTCTGAAACTTCACCAAGTGAAAGCTCTCTCAAAAGTAGGTGAATGAGTTATTTGAGAAAAATTGGCTATCTGCAATACTTTTAGAGATGATTCGCATTTACTCATTTTGAGCAGGTGAGTAATTAGCTACGGGTCTGAAACTTCACCAAGTGAAAGCTCTTCCAAAAGTAGGTGAATGAGTTATTTGAGAAAAATTGGCTATCTGCAATACTTTTACAGATAATTTGCATTTACTCATTTTGAGTAGGTGAATAATTAGCTACAGGTCTGAAACTTCACCAAGTGAAAGCTCTCTCAAAAGTAGGTGAATGAGTTATTTGAGAAAAATTGGCTATCTGCAATACTTTTAGAGATAATTCGCATTTACTCATTTTGAGTAGGTGAGTAATTAGCTACGGGTCTGAAACTTGACCAAGTGAAAGCTCTCCCAAAAGTAGGTGAATGAGTTATTTGAAAAAAATTGGCTATCTGCAATACTTTTAGAGATAATTAGCATTTACTCATTTTGAGTAATTAGCTACGGGTCTGAAACTTGACCATGTGAAAGCTCTTCCAAAAGTAGGTGAATGAGTTGAGAAAAATTGGCTATCTGCAATACTTTTAGAGATAATTCGCATTTACTCATTTTGAGTAGGTGAGTAATTAGCTAAGGGTCTGAAACTTCACCAAGTGAAAGCTCTCAATTAGCTACAAATGAGAAAATAGCTATTACTCACTTATGGCATGCAATAGAACCCCAAACAATGTACCATCTTATAGCTAAGGACAAAGTAGCTGAACAACATATTTTAGGCAAAGACTCTAACTGCAATAGTTTTGGAGTTACAATGGCTTTACTCAACAGTCGGAATTTCAAAGTAGCTATTACTCAGCTATCAAAGATTCAACAGGTCTGAAACTTTACTATGTGATAGCTTACCAAAAAGTAGATGGACAACATATTTGAAAAGATTTCCCTAACTTTAATACTTTTGAAGATATTTGACATTTACTTCTTTTGTTATTTAGCTACAAATGAGAAAATAGCTATTACTCACTTATGGCACGCAATAGAACCCCAAACTATGTACCATCTTATAGCTAAGGACAAAGTAGCTGAACAACATATTTTAGGAAAACACTGTAACTGCAATAGTTTTGGAGATACAATGGCTTTACTCAACAGTCGGAATTTGAAAGTAGCTATTACTCAGCTATTCATGGTGCAACAGGTCTGAAACTTAACTATGTGATAGCTTACCCAAAAGTAGATGAATAACATATTTGAAAAGATTTCTGTAACTCTAATACTTTTGAAGATATTTGGCATTTACTTCTTTTGTTATTTAGCTACAAATGAGAAAATAGCTATTACTCACTTATGGCATGCAATAGAACCCCAAACTATGTACCATCTTATAGCTAAGGACAAAGTAGCTGAACAACATATTTTAGGAAAACACTCTAACTGCAATAGTTTTGGAGATACAATGGCTTTACTCAACAGTCGGAATTTGAAAGTAGCTATTACTCAGCTATCCACGGTGCAACAGGTCTGAAACTTTATTATGTGATAGCTTACCCAAGCTATTTTCTCATTTGTAGCTAAATAACAAAAGAAGTAAATGCCAAATATCTTCAAAAGTATTAGAGTTACAGAAATCTTTTCAAATATGTTATTCATCTACTTTTGGGTAAGCTATCACATAGTTAAGTTTTAGACCTGTTGCACCGTGGATAGCTGAGTAATAGCTACTTTCAAATTCCGACTGTTGAGTAAAGCCATTGTATCTCCAAAACTATTGCAGTTAGAGTGTTTTCCTAAAATATGTTGTTCAGCTACTTTGTCCTTAGCTATAAGATGGTACATAGTTTGGGGTCCCATTGCATGCCATAAGTGAGTAATAGCTATTTTCTCATTTGTAGCTAAATAACAAAAGGAGTAAATGTCAAATATCTTCAAAAGTATTAGAGTTACAGAAATCTTTTCAAATATGTTGTTCATCTACTTTTTGGTATGCTATCACATAGTAAAGTTTCAGACCTGTTGCACCTTGGATAGCTGAGTAATAGCTACTTTGAAATTCTGACTGTTGAGTAAAGCCATTGTAACTCCAAAACTATTGCAGTTAGAGTGTTTTCCTAAAATATGTTGTTCAGCTACTTTGTCCTTAGCTATAAGATGGTACATAGTTTGGGGTTCTATTGCGTGCCATAAGTGAGTAATAGCTATTTTCTCATTTGTAGCTAAATAACAAAAGAAGTAAATGTCAAATATCTTCAAAAGTATTAAAGTTAGGGAAATCTTTTCAAATATGTTGTCCATCTACTTTTTGGTAAGCTATCACATAGTAAAGTTTCAGACCTGTTGAATCTTTGATAGCTGAGTAATAGCTACTTTGAAATTCCGACTGTTGAGTAAAGCCATTGTATCTCCAAAACTATTGCAGTTAGAGTGTTTTCCTAAAATATGTTGTTCAGCTACTTTGTCCTTAGCTATAAGATGGTACATAGTTTGGGGTTCTATTGCATGCCATAAGTGAGTAATAGCTATTTTCTCATTTGTAGCTAAATAACAAAAAAAGTAAATGCCAAATATCTTCAAAAGTATTAGAGTTACAGAAATCTTTTCAAATATGTTATTCATCTACTTTTGGGTAAGCTATCACATAGTTAAGTTTCAGACCTGTTGCACCGTGGATAGCTGAGTAATAGCTACTTTCAAATTCCGACTGTTGAGTAAAGCCATTGTATCTCCAAAACTATTGCAGTTAGAGTGTTTTCCTAAAATATGTTGTTCAGCTACTTTGTCCTTAGCTATAAGATGGTACATAGTTTGGGGTTCTATTGCATGCCATAAGTGAGTAATAGCTATTTTCTCATTTGTAGCTAAATAACAAAAGGAGTAAATGTCAAATATCTTCAAAAGTATTAGTTACAGAAATCTTTTCAAATATGTTGTTCATCTACTTTTTGGTAAGCTATCACATAGTAAAGTTTAATAGCTATTTTCTCATTTGTAGCTAAATAACAAAAGAAGTAAATGCCAAGTATCTTCAAAAGTATTACAGTTACAGAAATCTTTTCAAATATGTTATTCATCTACTTTTGGGTAAGCTAAGATAGCTAAGATAGCTATTACTCAGTTATCTTTAGGCCTAAGTCCATAAAACCAAAAAGATTTTCGAGGGCGTGAAAATTCATTGGGACAATTAATTTACAAAAAATCTGTAGCTGTAGTAGTTTTGGAGGAATCTGCGTGACTAACTAACGCACGCACACACGCACGCACGCACGCACACACACACAGGCATCATTTCATAATCTCCCTCCCGGCGGGAGATAATAAAATCAAATATATAAATAAGGAATGTCCAACAGGAAAATTATATACCTCCAGAATTAAATATAAATTATCAAAGCACAAGAACAGATTTATAATAATAAGTCAGAATTGAGAATTTTAAGAATGTGATTATCAACTGAAATGAGTTAGTAACTGTAGGAACTGTGTCAAAATTAACTGAGGCAAACTGAATAAAACTGGGCTAGTTGAGGGTTAAAAATCCCCTATTTTTACTACATAAGGGTATAATTTCATTAATATTGGACTTATAGCTCACCAGAAAATAACAGTGTCCATTTTGCCTACTTGAATATGTTTAACCAGTTTCATTTTAAATAACTCAGCAAGCAGAGAGATAACACACAAAAATAAGTACTTAAAAGCCTAAGATAGCCATAACATTATTAATAAAAATTTAAATAGACAGGCACTTCCTTTGAAAAATTCAAAGATTTCAGCTCTATGACCCACATAGTTCGACAGTTACAGGGCTTTAAAGTGGTATAATATCCATAAACTGGGTCTCTGTGGGCATTTTACAATTGTTAAAGAGACCTTAGCAATTAAACTACAGAGCTGAAACTTTTTGGGGGACAAACATAACAAAAAAAAATTATATATAATACAGTTTAAGACCTGTCACACTAAGCATTTCCAAATAACAGGGCAAAATACGGAAAAAAATGTCAAAAAAGGTCACTTGGGTGAGTGTTTATGGCCCTCATACACAGGTTAAATGTCTACTAAAAGCCTTGATTTTCGGCACATGTAGAAAGGACATAATAATGCATTCCCAGATGGGATTTCAGCTCCATCAATCACATAGTTTAACAGTCACAGGGCTTAAAGGTGGCAAAAAGTCCAAATATTGGGTCTCTGTGGGCCTTTTAGAGATCTCGATGTGGCCTTCAAATTAAAGCTTCAGATTTATAATCTGTCACATACTAAGATTATACATAGAATATATATGTAATAAAGTTTGAAACTTCTCAGACTTACCATTTCCAAGTTACAGAGCAAAATATGTGAAAAATGTCTTAAAAGGGTCACTCGGGTGGGTGTTTATGGTCCTCATACACAGTTTAAATGTCTACTTGAAGCCATGATTTTTGGCACATGTAAAAAGAACATAATAATGTATTCCCAGATGAGATTTCAGCCCTATCAGTCACATAGTTTAACAGTCACAGGGCTTAAAGGTGGCAAAAAGTCCAAATACTGGGTCTTTGGGAGCCCGTCAGAGACCTCAATGTGGCCTTCAAATTAAAGCTTCAGACTTAAAATTTGTCACATACTAAGATTACACATAGAATATGTATCTAATACAGTTTGAAACTTCTCAGACTTACCATTTCCAAGTTACAGAGCAAAATATGTGAAAAATGTCTAAAAAGGGTCACTCGGGTGGGGATTTATGGTCCTCATACATGGGTTAAATGTCTATTAAAGGCCTAAATTTTGGAGTACATACAAGAAAAACATATTGATATATTCTCAGATGATATTTCACTTAGATGAGAGACATTGTTTGAAAGCTACAGTGCTTGAAGGTGGCAAAAAGTCCATAAATTGGGTCTCTGTGGGCAATTTTGAGACCTCAAGTCGGCCTAACAGGTAAACCTACAGCCTTTAAATTTTTCACAGACAAGGATTACATATAAGAGTTACACCTAGAGCAGTTTGAGACTCATCAGAATTACCACTTCCAAATTATAGGGCAAAATATGTTAAAAATCTAGGAAAAAAGTCATAAGTGGGGTCTTTATGGGCCCCAAACACAATTTTCTCCTCAAGTTAAAGTCTTGATTTTCGGCACATGTACTAAGAATATATTAATGTGTTCTCAGGTAAAATTTAAGCCAGATACGCCTCATAGTTTGTGACCTAGAGGGCTCTAAGTGGTCAAAAGTGCAATTTCTGACCTTAAGGTGGCCATAAGTTCTTTATTATTTGGAGTTTAAGGTCACCTTAAAATAGGGATCTTCCTTTGGGCATCCTTAACATGTGTACCAAGTTTGAAAAAAAAATATTAATTGGTTTTTGAGTTATCGCGTCCACAAGGAAATTTCTACGGCGGCGGCGGCGGCGGCGGCGCGACGGACCTGAATCCAATATATCCCCGACTTTCGTCTGGGGATATAAAAAAGACCTACACACCAGAGAACTGATGCAAATTTGTATCCACCGGGAAGACAATTCACCAAAGCCAGTGAACCATCGTTTGACCTTGAAGGAGAGGCCAAAGGTCAAATCTGACATCAGAAGAGATTCCCAGCCCATGATATCCTACAATTTGGTTTCACATTATTATAGGATCAATAATAAATGAGTTATAAGCACTTTTAAATTGGCTATTCTTGTTTGACCTTGAAGGAGGGGCTCAAGGTTAAATCTGACCACACCAGAAGATTCCCAGCCCATGATCTCCTATAAGTTGGTTTCACATTGCAAGCATCTAAGACCAATAATTAGCAGGTTATAAGCACTTTTAAGTTTTTCTATCCTCGTTTAACCTTGAAGGAGAGGTCCAAGGTCAAATCTGAACACATCAGAAAACTCCCAGCCATAATTTCCTATAACTTGGTTTCACATTGAAAACCTCTAGGACCGATAATAAGCAAGTTATAAGCACTTTTAAGTTTGGATGTCGTCATTTGAACTTGAAGGAGGGGCTCAAGGTCAAACCTGACCATATAAGAAGATGCCCAGCCCATGATTTCCTATAAGTTGGTTTCACATTGCAAACCTCTGGGACCAATAAGGGAGATATAAGCACTTTTAAAGTCCGCTATGTGGGGTACTTTGGCACTCCGTGGATGACCTTGAATTAAGAGCTTCAAGGTCAAATGTCTGCAAGGTCGTAGAGGACATGTAAATCTTTTACACATATCACCTATGAAGAGATTCAACCTTCTACCTGTGAGAACCAGCCAGTAGAAAAAGGTAGATAATAGGATATTTTATATACAAACAGGTTGCACAAGCTGCAACTTATACAGGATGACTTGTACATGTACAAATTTTAGACCTGTACAAGTTACAACTTGCACAACCTCAATGTTTTATCTTTTATAATTTTGAACAATGTATTTTAATAACCAATAATAAGGAAGATATGACACCTTTTTAGAATGATGACCCCACTTGACCTTGAAAAAAAGGTCAAAACACAAATTTGACACTTGTAAAAAGCTACGCAGTCTCTGATTTCCTATAGGTTGTTTTCACATTTTGAAGTTCTAGAACCAATAATAAAGAAGATATAAGGCCTATTTAGTATAATGGGTTATTGATGACCCCACTAGACCTTGAAGCAAGGGTCAAAGGACAAATTTGACACTTGCAGGCCATCACTTCCAATAGGTTTTTTCCCAACATGTTGAAGCTCTAGCAACAATAATTAGAAAGATATAAGGTCTGTTTAATATGTTGACCACACTTGACCTTGAAGCTGGGGTAAAAGTGAAATCAACACTTGCAAAAGATTTGCATGCCATGACTTTCTATGGGTTGATTTCACATTTCAATGCTCTAGAAGCAACAATAATAGGGGAGATATCAGGCCTGTTTAGTATACTGACCCCACTTGACCTTGAAGCAGGGGTCAAAGTTCAAATTTGTCCCTTGCAAAAGGTTTGCAGGCTATGATTTCCTATTGCTTGTTTTCATATTTTCAAAGCACTAGAATCAATAATAAAAAAGACCTTTTTAGTATAATGAGTTATTAATGTACAAACCTGACCTTAAAGCAAGGGTCAAAGGTCAAATTAGATACTTGCTAAAGATTTTCAGGCCATGATTTACTATAGTTTGATTCAAACAAGTTGAAGCTCTAGTACCAATAATAAGTGAGATATAAGGTTTCTTTAGTATGATGATGCCATTTGACCTTGAAGCAGGGGTCAAAGGTCAATTTGACTCTTGCAAAAGGTTTGTAGGCTATGATTTCCTATTGGTTGTTTTCATATTTTTGAAGCTCTAGAATCAATAATAGAAAAGACCTTTTTAGTATAACGAGTTATTAATGACCCCCACCTGACCCTGAAGCAAGGGTCAAAGGTCAAATCAGATACTTGCTAAAGATTTACAGGCCATAATTCCCTACAGTTTGTTTCCAATGTTGAAGCTCGAGTACCCTTAATAAGGGAGACATAAGGCTTTTTTGGTATGATGACCTGACTTAACCTTGAAGCAGGGTTAAAGGTCAATTTGACACTTGTAAAAGAATTGCAGACCATGATTTCCTACAGTTTGTTTTCACATTTTGAAGCTCTGAGACAAATAATATAGGAAATATAAGGCCTATGATGACCTAAATTATAACTTAAACATGTGACATGTTGGCCATTTTCTTTTCAAAATGAGGTCAAAATTACTCTGAAGCAAGCTCTCCTAGCCATAAACATTTTGTGCAAATATGATGAAGCTAGCTTCAATATTTAAAATTTTAGAACATGTTAATGATTTCTAATAATCGGCTAGGATGGCTTTTCATTTTTCAAAATGAGGCCAAAAGTTTTTATACACATACACTTATAGCCATAAACATTCTCTGCAAATCTGGTGAAGATATCTTCAAAAATAAATGAGATATAAAGGCTCATGTAAAAACATGACAAATGGAAACACGTGTATTGAAGGCGTTTCACAATCTCCCGGCCCCATCCTTTGGCAGGGAGGAGATAAAAATGTGAAACTCTGTCCATCCATTTGACACCCCCTTATTCCAAAACAATGGAATTATGGCAATACAATAAATGTGATTGGCTAATCACAAAATGTCCCTGATGCTACAGGAAGTCACACCAACACAGTTCCATTTAGAAAATATTTTGAAGTACTATTTCTTACTTATCACTTTTGCAATTTTCATCCATGAAGTTAGATTATTATTAAAACTTTTTTGCTTAAAGATTTTTTCAAAAAGTAAAATACCCCAGTTCACAACATCATAGTTTGGATGAGTACTAAAAACTAAAATGTTACCAGCATAAAGAAATCACTGCTAGCCAAGTCAGTAAAATATGATAACAATAATAATGTCACAGGAACAGGTTTCCAGGGGACCTGTACCCACATGTTACTCAAGACCCAGCAGGCACATGCCTTGAAATGTCATTGATTTAGAGTTGAAAACAGGTCCTGACATTGAAATACACATTACCAACTACTAAATCTAAGTTAGTTTTCTGACATGAAAAACTAGTGATATTTTGACCAGAAATCATGGTGATTTTTGGTTGAAAAACTGACACTGACACAATTTCAACACTATTTCAAAGCTGGATTTCTGACTGGAAAAAGTAGTGATACTTCAAAAAAAATCACCACTAAATCAAGTTAGGTTTTTCAACATGAAATCTTAGTCATGTTATTGAACAGAAAACAGGTTGAACATTGGGAAATGAATGACTGGTTGATTGAAAATTCTTTTTCTAGAGGGTGATATAGTGATTAAGTCTAACTTTTTGAAAGAACTATTATTGCAATTTGTAGGTATTTGTAAAGCAAAGACTAATTTTTAAAGATTATAAAGATTATGTGTGCATGTACTTGTACATGTTTATCCACTCTCCTTATTTGTGTATGGGAGACCTTCAGGCTCCGCCGGCTCCGCATTTTGTTTTCCTTATAACTCTGTAACCGTTAGGCGGATTCTTTTCAAATTTGGCAGGTTTAGGGAGTAGCCTTAGGGAATTTTTATGAATATGCTGCAGTGACATTTCAACCAATCAGAGAGGTCACATGACCAAAAGTGTCTTTTTTCGATGGGGAAGCTTGTCCGGATGATAACTTGAAACGAATTTTATCAATTCACCTGAAACTTGGCAAATACATTCATTCTATTAAAATCTGGAAATCATTAGATTTTGGCATTGATTGGTTAAGAAATGGCCGAGTAATTAATGATTAATTAATCATTATGAATTTTCCAAATAAGGAAAACACAAAAATGCTTATATCTCGAAAACCGTGCTAGATAGAGCGATTTTGATGAAATTTTTGACCCGCAGGGTATCTCTGCAGAGTAGTTATCCCAATTTTCAAAAAGTTTTTGTCTCGCCAAAAATGGCGGCCATTTTGAATTTTCCGCAAAAATTGCAAAACATAAAAATGCTTATATCTCGAAAACCGTACTAGATAGAGCGATTTCTACGAAATTTTTGACCCGGAGGGTATCTCTGCGGAGTATAGCCATGCCTATTTTCAAAAAATTTTGTCTCGTCAAAAATGGCGGCCACTTTGAATTTTCGAAGTTTTTGCAAAAATTGCAAACCATAAAAATGCTTATATCTCGAAAACCCTGCTAGATAGAGCGATTTCGACGAAATTTTTGACCTACAGGGTATCTCTGCAGAGTAGCCATGCCAATTTTCAAAAAAAATTTGTCTCACAAAAAAATGGCGGCCATTTTGAATTTTCGAATTTTTTGCAAAAATTGCAAAACATAAAAATGCTTATATCTCGAAAACCGTGCTAGATAGAGCGATTTTGACGAAATTTTTGACCCACAGGGTATCTCTGCAGAGTAGCCATGCTAATTTTTAAAAAAAATTTTGTCTCGCCAAAAATGGCGGCCATTTTGAATTTTTGCATTTTTCGCAAAAATTGCAAAACATAAAAATGCTTATATCTCGAAAACCCTGCTAGATAGAGCGATTTCAACGAAATTTTTGACCCACAGGGTATCTCTGCATAGTAGCCATGCCAATTTTCAAAAAAAAAAATTTTCGCAAAAAATGGCGGCCATTTTGAATTTTCTGCAAAATTGCAAAACATAAAAATGCTTATATCTCGAAAACCGTGCTAGATAGAGCGATTTCGGCGAAATTTTTGACCCACAGGGTATCTCTGCATAGTAGCCATGCCAATTTTCAAAAAAAAAAATTTTCGCAAAAAATGGCGGCCATTTTGAATTTTCCGCAAAAATTGCAAAATATAAAAATGCTTATATCTCGAAAACCGTGCTAGATAGAGCGATTTCGACGAAATTTTTGACCCACAGGGTATCTCTGCAGAGTAGCCAAGCCAATTTCCAAAAAAAATTTCTCTTGCCAAAAATGGCGGCCATTTTGAATTTTCGCGCAAAAATTGCGCAACACAAAAATGCTAATATCTCGAAAACCGTGCTACATAGAGCGATTTTGACGAAATTTTTGACCTGAAGAGCAGCTATCCCAAAGAGCTTTCACTCGGTGAAGTTTCAGACCCGTAGCTAATTATTCACCTACTCAAAATGAGTAAATGCTAATTATCTCTAAAACTATTGCGGATACCCAATTTTTACCAAATAACTCATTCATCTACTTTTGGGAGAGCTTTCACATGGTTAAGTTTCAGACCCGTAGATAATTACTCACCTACTCAAAATGAGTAAATGCGAATTATCTCTTAAAAGTATTGCAGATAGCCAATTTTTCTCAAATAACTCATTCATCTACCTTTGGAAGAGCTTTCACATGGTGAAGTTTCAGACCCATAGCTAATTGCTCACCTACTCAAAATGAGTAAATGCGAATTACCTCTAAAAGTATTGCAGATAGCCAATTTTTCTCAAATAACTCATTCACCTACTTTTGGGAGAGCTTTCACTTGGTGAAGTTTCAGACCCATAGCTAATTACTCACCTACTCAAAATGAGTAAATGCTAATTATCTCAAAAACTATTGCGGATACCCAATTTTTATCAAATAACTCATTCATGTACTTTTGGGAGAGCTTTCACATGGTGAAGTTTCAGATCCATAGCTAATTACTCACCTACTCAAAATGAGTAAATGCGAATTATCGCTAAAAGTATTGCAGATAGTTAATTTTTCTCAAATAACTCATTCACCTACTTTTGGGAGAGCTTTCACTCTATGAAGTTTCAGACCCATAGCTAATTATTCACCTACTCAAAATGAGTAAATGCTAATTATCTCTAAAAGTATTGCGGATACCCAATTTTTATCAAATAACTCATTCATCTACTTGTGGGAGAGCTTTCACTTGGTGAAGTTTCAGACCCATAGCTAATTACTCACCTACTCAAAATGAGTAAATGCGAATTATCTCTAAAAGTATTGCAGATAGCCAATTTTTCTCAAATAAATCATTCACCTACTTTTGGGAGAGCTTTCACATGTTGAAGTTTCAGACCCATAGCTAATTACTCACCTACTCAAAATAAGTAAATGCAAATTATCTCTAAAAGTATTGCAGATAGCCAATTTTTCTCAAATAACTCATTCACCTACTTTTGGGAGAGCTTTCACTTGGTGAAGTTTCAGACCCGTAGGTAATTACTCACCTACTCAAAATGAGTAAATGCTAATTATCTCAAAAACTATTGCGGATACCCAATTTTTATCAAATAACTCATTCATGTACTTTTGGGAGAGCTTTCACATGGTGAAGTTTCAGACCCGTAGATAATTACTCACCTACTCAAAATGAGTAAATGTGAATTATCTCTTAAAAGTATTGCAGATAGCCAATTTTTCTCAAATAACTCATTCACCTACTTTTGGAAGAGCTTTCACATGGTGAAGTTTCAGATCCATAGCTAATTACTCACCTACTCAAAATGCGTAAATGCGAATTATCTCTAAAAGTATTGCAGATAGTCAATTTTTCTCAAATAACTCATTCACCTACTTTTGGGAGAGCTTTCACTCCGTGAAGTTTCAGACCCATAGCTAATTATTCACCTACTCAAAATGAGTAAATGCTAATTATCTGTAAAAGTATTGCGGATACCCAATTTTTATCAAATAACTCATTCATCTGCTTGTGGGAGAGCTTTCACTTGGTGAAGTTTCAGACCCATAGCTAATTACTCACCTACTCAAAATGAGTAAATGCGAATTATCTCTAAAAGTATTGCAGATAGCCAATTTTTCTCAAATACACGTAAATCATTCACCTACTTTTGGGAGAGCTTTCACTTGTTGAAGTTTCAGACCCATAGCTAATTACTCACCTACTCAAAATAAGTAAATGCAAATTATCTCTAAAAGTATTGCAGATAGCCAATTTTTCTCAAATAACTCATTCACCTACTTTTGGGAGAGCTTTCACTCCGTGAAGTTTCAGACCCATAGCTATTTATTCACCTACTCAAAATGAGTAAATGCTAATTATCTCTAAAAGTATTGCAGATAGCCAATTTTTCTCAAAGAACTCATTCACCTACTTTTGGAAGAGCTTTCACTTGGTGAAGTTTCAGATCCATAGCTAATTACTCACCTACTCAAAATGCGTAAATGCGAATTATCTCTAAAAGTATTGCAGATAGTCAATTTTTCTCAAATAACTCATTCACCTACTTTTGGGAGAGCTTTCACTCCGTGAAGTTTCAGACCCATAGCTAATTATTCACCTACTCAAAATGAGTAAATGCTAATTATCTGTAAATGTATTGCGGATACCCAATTTTTATCAAATAACTCATTCATCTACTTGTGGGAGAGCTTTCACTTGGTGAAGTTTCAGACCCATAGCTAATTACTCACCTACTCAAAATGAGTAAATGCGAATTATCTCTAAAAGTATTGCAGATAGCCAATTTTTCTCAAATACACGTAAATCATTCACCTACTTTTGGGAGAGCTTTCACTTGTTGAAGTTTCAGACCCATAGCTAATTACTCACCTACTCAAAATAAGTAAATGCAAATTATCTCTAAAAGTATTGCAGATAGCCAATTTTTCTCAAATAACTCATTCACCTACTTTTGGGAGAGCTTTCACTCCGTGAAGTTTCAGACCCATAGCTATTTATTCACCTACTCAAAATGAGTAAATGCTAATTATCTCTAAAAGTATTGCAGATAGCCATTTTTTCTCAAAGAACTCATTCACCTACTTTTGGAAGAGCTTTCACATGGTGAAGTTTCAGATCCATAGCTAATTACTCACCTACTCAAAATGCGTAAATGCGAATTATCTCTAAAAGTATTGCAGATAGTCAATTTTTCTCAAATAACTCATTCACCTACTTTTGGGAGAGCTTTCACTCCGTGAAGTTTCAGACCCATAGCTAATTATTCACCTACTCAAAATGAGTAAATGCTAATTATCTGTAAAAGTATTGCGGATACCCAATTTTTATCAAATAACTCATTCATCTACTTGTGGGAGAGCTTTCACATGGTTAAGTTTCAGACCCGTAGATAATTACTCACCTACTCAAAATGAGTAAATGCGAATTATCTCTTAAAAGTATTGCAGATAGCCAATTTTTCTCAAATAACTCATTCATCTACCTTTGGAAGAGCTTTCACATGGTGAAGTTTCAGACCCATAGCTAATTGCTCACCTACTCAAAATGAGTAAATGCGAATTATCTCTTAAAAGTATTGCAGATAGCCAATTTTTCTCAAATAACTCATTCACCTACTTTTGGGAGAGCTTTCACTTGGTGAAGTTTCAGACCCATAGCTAATTACTCACCTACTCAAAATGAGTAAATGCTAATTATCTCAAAAACTATTGCGGATACCCAATTTTTATCAAATAACTCATTCATGTACTTTTGGGAGAGCTTTCACATGGTGAAGTTTCAGACCCGTAGATAATTACTCACCTACTCAAAATGAGTAAATGCGAATTATCTCTTAAAAGTATTGCAGATAGCCAATTTTTCTCAAATAACTCATTCACCTACTTTTGGAAGAGCTTTCACATGGTGAAGTTTCAGATCCATAGCTAATTACTCACCTACTCAAAATGAGTAAATGCGAATTATCGCTAAAAGTATTGCAGATAGTCAATTTTTCTCAAATAACTCATTCACCTACTTTTGGGAGAGCTTTCACTCTATGAAGTTTCAGACCCATAGCTAATTATTCACCTACTCAAAATGAGTAAATGCTAATTATCTCTAAAAGTATTGCGGATACCCAATTTTTCTCAAATAACTCATTCATCTACTTGTGGGAGAGCTTTCACTTGGTGAAGTTTCAGACCCATAGCTAATTACTCACCTACTCAAAATGAGTAAATGCGAATTATCTCTAAAAGTATTGCAGATAGCCAATTTTTCTCAAATAAATCATTCACCTACTTTTGGGAGAGCTTTCACATGTTGAAGTTTCAGACCCATAGCTAATTACTCACCTACTCAAAATAAGTAAATGCAAATTATCTCTAAAAGTATTGCAGATAGCCAATTTTTCTCAAATAACTCATTCACCTACTTTTGGGAGAGCTTTCACTTGGTGAAGTTTCAGACCCGTAGGTAATTACTCACCTACTCAAAATGAGTAAATGCTAATTATCTCAAAAACTATTGCGGATACCCAATTTTTATCAAATAACTCATTCATGTACTTTTGGGAGAGCTTTCACATGGTGAAGTTTCAGACCCGTAGATAATTACTCACCTACTCAAAATGAGTAAATGTGAATTATCTCTTAAAAGTATTGCAGATAGCCAATTTTTCTCAAATAACTCATTCACCTACTTTTGGAAGAGCTTTCACATGGTGAAGTTTCAGATCCATAGCTAATTACTCACCTACTCAAAATGCGTAAATGCGAATTATCTCTAAAAGTATTGCAGATAGTCAATTTTTCTCAAATAACTCATTCACCTACTTTTGGGAGAGCTTTCACTCCGTGAAGTTTCAGACCCATAGCTAATTATTCACCTACTCAAAATGAGTAAATGCTAATTATCTGTAAAAGTATTGCGGATACCCAATTTTTATCAAATAACTCATTCATCTACTTGTGGGAGAGCTTTCACTTGGTGAAGTTTCAGACCCATAGCTAATTACTCACCTACTCAAAATGAGTAAATGCGAATTATCTCTAAAAGTATTGCAGATAGCCAATTTTTCTCAAATACACGTAAATCATTCACCTACTTTTGGGAGAGCTTTCACTTGTTGAAGTTTCAGACCCATAGCTAATTACTCACCTTCTCAAAATAAGTAAATGCAAATTATCTCTAAAAGTATTGCAGATAGCCAATTTTTCTCAAATAACTCATTCACCTACTTTTGGGAGAGCTTTCACTCCGTGAAGTTTCAGACCCATAGCTATTTATTCACCTACTCAAAATGAGTAAATGCTAATTATCTCTAAAAGTATTGCAGATAGCCAATTTTTCTCAAATAACTCATTCACCTACTTTTGGAAGAGCTTTCACACACGAAAATGAAAAATTGTGAATATCTCGGAAAAGCTATTTCTTCTCCTTTAATGCTCGGCGGGAGATACACACCGCGGCAGTGGTCTTGACAAAAATTTTCGTCTCCCCAAAAATGGTGGCCATTTTGAATTTTCAAAGTTTTTGCAAAACACAAAAATGCTTTTATCTCGAAAACCGTGCTATATGGAGCGAACTCAACAAAATTTTTGACCTGCTAGGTATCTCTGCAGAGTAGCCATGCCAATTTTCAAAATATTTTTGTCTCGCCAAATATAGCGGACATTTTGAATTTTTGAATTTTTTGCAAAACACAAAAATGCTTATATCTTGAAAACCGTGCTAGATAGAGCAGACTGCGCTGACTTTGGTTGCCACAACAGTATAAGGCTAGAAACGAAGCATTTTCTTAATACTTTAGCACTCACCTTTATATCCTTTTCGGGACGCTTTGTTTTTGCATAGCAAAAACATTATCTTTTTTTTTGCGAGCGATCCTCTAGTTTATAATTATATTTTGATTCATACAATTCCCGATAATTAAAAAAAAATATTTTGAAGTCAAACTTATCTTAAATAAAAAAAAGATAAATTCAAACTTATTCATCAAAACTTAGTAATTAGAATTTGTTTCTCAAAATTCTCCCATACACAAAGAACTAGTTTTCAGTTTGCAAGTTTACACTGAAAACTTCTCTATACAGAGAACCTAAGCTATAACATTTTATCACACAACAGTGAAGTTGGGGGTTCCTGGTTTTTCTTATCTGTACCCTGCTACACAGAACACTGGACCTGTGACTAAAGTAATTAGATAACAGAACAGGGGTGGAGGTGGGGGTTTACCCTTGCTCAATTGCATGCATTGTGTTTACTTCTTTAAGTCTGTTTTTTGTGGTCAGCACTGACAACTAATTAAGGTGGAGAGTAATGGGTGAAGTTCTAATAATGTGGCTATTGTGTTGTTTTTCTCAGTTTATATGCCAAAGTTGTATGAGACACAAGCATCTGAACTGAGCATTGTGGCTTTGCTACATGATTATAGCTTCTTTATAATTACAATATAATTATAGCCAACTTAAAAAAAAATTTAACAGAAACTGATTGGATAAAATGCTGAAGATATAAATAACGCTGATGTCACAATTGTTTGTTTTTTACAAAGAAAAAAAATATTTTAAAATTTCATCAAAAAGAATTTCAATTGAAGACATTGAATAATACTGGTCCTATTAAAACATAAAAATGGATATCTAGTTGGATAATATGGATTTACATATCTTGAGCAATTATAATTATATTTGATGCAAATTATGTATCATTACAATGTCATCAGAAATAGAATATTGAATGTACAATGATTCATGAATACATGTCATCTTGGGAAGAATTAATTACTTTGAGTTGTAATTGTATCCAAAGTGTAAAATATGCATATGGATAGTTATTGTATAATATTATTAAGAAGCTATAATTATGACACACAAGCTACAATGATTCAAATTAAGAAGACAATTTAAATAACCTGATTTTACCCATTGAATTCAACCATATATCATGATACATTGGATCCAACCAAAACCTGTTTGCAAAATCTACATGTATTTCATCCAGATTTCACACATAAATACAACCAGATTTCAATAGTTGGTTTCAACATTTTACTAGTTGGATCCAACCAAAAACGGTTTGCAAAATCTACACGTATTTCAATCTGATTTCACCCATTGAATTCAACCAGATTTTAACAGTTGGTTTCAACATGATTTCACCGGTTGGATCCAACTAAAAACGGTTTGCAAAATCTACACATATTTCAACCAGATTTCACCGTTGGATTCAACCTGATTTCAAAGTTGCTTGCCTGCTGGGGAGTAACCCTAATAGTGTAGTGATTTTATCACTTTTGGGGTTCTATCACATTTTCTCTCACAAACATGACACCTGTCTCTGGGTTCTGTATGATTAATTCAACCACACTAGCCCATTCCATTATTGGGCACCAAATGTCACAGGACAAGGTGTCCAGTGGACTCCAAGTGACGGCTCACTCATAGAGCCCATCAGCACCCTCTACTAAGTGAGTTTTAAGTGAAATATCTGCTACCCAAGCCAGTAGTAGTGATTTTATCAATTTCTGGGTTATGTCACACTAATAATAATAATAATATATGAAGTGATTTTATCATTTCTTAATTGGGTTGTCATATATATAGCTAGTTTTTTTTGTTTTTTTATTTTATTATTATTATTAGCAGTAGCATACCATTTCCTAATCTGCTTCAATAAGAATATAACCAAAAGTAGTGTATTCATATTAAATGGAAAGTTTTAATCATAAAATGGGCGTTCACTGGTACATTATCATTTGTGAACAGAACTGCTGCATACTGTAGTAGTACAGTAAATCCCCAATTACCGCCCATGTACACTTACCAGTAAAACACTTTTCTTTGCTTGACACTGTTGACAAAACATAAAAATGACCCCCAAAAGCATATAGCAGTAAATGCATTTCATCATCATTACCATCGAAACAGTGTTAAGCCGTTAACCACTGCTAGTTCTAGTGCCTGCATACAACTGGCTATGTAAACGATACGTACTGTATTTTACTTCACGGAATAGATATTGTATTTGACGTACATTATATTATTTGGAATATCCAGTACACAACCTTAATCATAGAAAAAATGACTAAATATTAACACTGGAATTATATTTTCCAATTATCTCTATATGTTGTATAAGAAGTGTATTTCTCTATTATGGATGCTTAACACCTGTAGGTATCTATATTAGGTCTATTCAAGTGAAGTGATTCAAGTGACCTAACCGATCCGATCAGATGTGATCCTTTCTATTTAGGTGGGGCCTTTTAGTGTAACAAGGCGACACTAGGTATATCATTTCAAAAGCACAATCACTTCGGTTATGGCTTAAGTGACTGAAGTCACTGTGATTGTTTTCCACTCCAATAGCCCTATTATAAATCATATTAAAAACTGAACAGTGAAAAGTCTTCTAAAAACTGCAATATTCACAAAAAAATATTATGTTTCACCATTGATATAGTGATTGTACCTGTTGAGTGGAATATATTCATTTGTAATATATAAGGTCTTTTAATCTTCTTAATTGCTTTTCTCCATTCTGTGTAGAATCATACGACTTCTCTAGATTCAAAATCCCATAACACACGCCACCAACAACAAATACATATACAAAGAATTCCCACCTACCCCCCTCACACGCACACATAAAAAAAAGTAAAATAGTAAGATGAATTTTATTTTCGGGATAACGCCATTACCATTTATTAACCATTACGTCTGTTTATTCCGCCATTGTGAACCCATTTCCTAGTGCTTGTGGACTCGGCGTCAAGTATATTCATTTTCCTAAATTTAACTATTATTTGTGATTGTCACCTTCCTAAGTATGTCTATATTAATAGAAAACAGTTTCTTACTTACGTTTACCATCGTATTAAATTTCAAACTTCATTTTTAGTAAAGATGCAGTGGTTAAAATATGCATCCTATGTTGTGTTGCATCTGGGTGCATATGTCCGTCACAATCGTATGATACCTGTATATGTTTATTGGGTTCTTTGGCAGTGTACAAAAAAAAAAAAAAAAAAAATTAGCTTATAGAGGATTATTGCATAGGTTGTCACAAAACTACCAATTATTTCAAATCAACAAAGAAGTACTGAGAAATATCCGTTAAGTTGGAAAATTATTACATTACATATTGCTGACTAATTTACTGCCTTGCTTCCACTTACCACCACCAGTGAGGATATTTACCCAAGGGCTGTGTACGCTAGGTTGATATCACTGCTAGTGCATCCAACAGTTATGTACTTTAGCGGTATCTCTCTAGCATACCCAACTGCTGTGTACACAAGATATTACTGCTAGTGTACCCAATGGCTGGGTACCCAAGATCTATATCACTGCTTGAGTACCCAGTGGCTCTGCACCCAAGATTTATTTCACTGCTAGAGTTAACCTACCGGGAAATGCCCATGCTATGATTAATATTAGTATTTAAATTATATTAACAGCTATATATTCTACTATGACTACATTATTAAATAACTTGCACTGCAATTAATTCCTCGAGTTTACTGTGTAAGATCTTTATAGAAAGTGTTACATTTAAACAATCCATCTCTCTTATCGGTGGTTTTATGGCAAACTGGAAATACCAGTGAACGCCCATTTTGTAGACTTATAGAAACATTTGTTCTTTGACCTCTAAGAAAGAAATGTAAGACGGGCGTTCACTGGTAGGCGGATGTTTACTGGTAGAAAGCCACTAGTGTACCCAATGGCTGTGTACATATACTACTGGCATACACAACTATTCTGTATCCAATTAAGGCACTGTATAAGCACTACTTTTTCAATGGTTGTGAACCCTAGATTTATATCATTTTTAGTGTACCCAATGTCTGTGTACACAAATGATCTCGCGCTACAATTTATGTCATTGCTAGCATACCCAATGGCTGTGTACAGAATATTGGTATACCGAACTACGTACCCTGTACCCAAAGCAGTGAACTCTATTTTCCCAATGGTTGTGCACGCAAGATCAATAACATTGCCAGCATACCCAGTGGCTGTGTACACAAAATCTATGTCAGTGCTACTGTACCCGGAAGTTGTGTACACTAGCAGTGATATCGGCCTAGAGTACCCAGTGGTTGTGTACACAAGATCTATCCTCGATGTATGGATTTTTGGTATGACAACGTAAACATACAGTGATGAGTATCAAAAACCAAAACGATCAGAAAGATAACAAAATTAAATCCATGAAGTCTCTGGTTCAGGTTCAGTGTAATTGCATATTTATTTATTTTAAAATATAATAAAAACGTCATCCAAAAATGTGGCTATGAGCTTATATTAAATGATCAAAAACATGAATAAATCGAAAACCCGTACATCGGCTATATATCACAACTAGTAGTCATATAGTTTTTGCATACACAGCCACTGGATACACTAGACTGATATCACAACAAGCGTACACATCCGTTGTTTAAATAACCACTCCCTCTTAGGTACCGACAATAAAATGAAAATGTTATTTCAGTAATATTTCATATTTCAGTAATTGCCACATATTTCAAAGGTTTTTTGTTGTATATTTGTTCTGTTCATTTTGAAAATAGTTTTTACAACACAGCCCTAAGGGCTGTTTCGATATTGTTTTCACCCATGGCGTCTGGATGGGAGGGTAGTCGGGTGGGCGGCGGGAAAATTCTTATCCAGGCTGTATCTCAGAAACCATAAGGTGTAGGAAGTTGACACTTAGTAGGGACAATGGTTAGGGGTGTATGTGTGCAACATCATGGTGTGACCTTGATTTGACCTTTAACATTGCTGTAGTAACCTTGACCTATAAAATCTTGTCCAGGCTATATCTCAGAAACCGTAAGGTGTAGGCAGTTGATACTTAGTAGGGACATTGGTTGGGGGTTGTAGGTGTGTAATGTCATGGTGTGACCTTGATATGACCTTTAACCTTGCCGTAGTGACCTTGACCTATAAAATCTTGTCCGAGCTATATCTCGGAAACCGTAAGGTATAGGAAGTTAATACTCAGTAGAGACATTGGTTAGAGACTGTAGGTGTGCTACATCATGGTGTAACCTTGATTTGACCTTTGACCTTGCCATAGTGACCTTGAGTTTGGAAATCTTGTCTAGGCTATATCTCGGCAACCGTAAGATGTATGAAGTTGATGCTTAGTAGGGGCATTGGTTGGGAGTTGTAGGTGTGCAACATCATGGTGTGACTTTGATTTGACCTTTGATCTTGCTGTAGTGACCTTGACCTTTAAAATTTTGTCTAGGTAATATCCTTGAATTCTGTAAGGTGCAGAAGGTTGACACTTGGTAGAGACATTGGTTAGGGGGTGCATGTGTGCATCATGGTTGGACCTTTAACTTTGGTTCTGTCATAGTGTGTTCACTGGCAATATTTTAGACATGTTTCTCTTATGACATGTATGCTTTCATAATTGTGCTGTTTCCATTGACAGCTATTCTCCAATTAATAAATTTTACAGTTTCATAATTATGTCAGCTGACTTGTCAGTATCACTCTGCGGCGTCCGTGTACGCATCCACGTCCGCGTGAATGACTTCTCCTCAGAAACAACAAGGCCCAGAGACATGCTGTTAATTTTAAAAGATACCTTATCTACCTAGGATGAAAAATTGTTCAAGGCATGCTAATCTGTTTGTTTGTCTGTTTGCTAGAGCCATTATAAGGGAGGCACCCCCCCACCCTAAGTGTGAAAATTTCAACACTTCATCACAATTTTCTCATTGACTATTGGAGGGATTTCTCTCATATCTTGCACATATGTACTAGGCAACAAGTAGATTCGCTTGTGTGAGTATCAGACCTGCATCTTTCTTAATTATTTTTTTATGAATTTTTAAAATAATTTTTAATGCATTAAAATTCATGAAATTTTAACTTGGGTGTCTATCTCCATAGCTAAGTGAGTACTAGCTACTTTCTGACTTTTCAGTACCTTCCATAATGAGTAAAATCATTTGTAACTTGAAAACTATTGCATTTAGAGAATTTTGTATAAATATGTCATTCATCTACTTTTGGGTCAGCTATAACATAGTAAAATTTCAGACCTGTAGCTCATTGTATAGCTGAGTAATAGCTACGTTTAGGTTATCACTGTTGAGTAAAGTGCTTGTAACTTGAAAACTATTGCATTTAGTGTACTTTGTTTCATGTATTATTCATGAATTTAGGAATCAGCTATAACATAGTAAAATTGCAGACCTGTATCTCATGGCATAGCTGAGTAATAGCTACTTTGAAGTTTTCATTGTTGAGTAAATCAGTTGTAACTTGAAAACTATTGCATTCAGAGAATTTTGTTTAAATATGTTATTCATCTACTTTTGAATCAGCTATAACATAGTAAAATTGCAGACCTGTAGCTCATGGCATAGTAGAGTAATAGCTATTTTCAGGTTCTCACTGTTGAGTAAATCAGTTGTAACTTGAAAACTATTGCATTTAGAGTATTTTGTTTAAATATCTTATTCACCTACTTTTGGGTCAGCTATAACATAGTAAAGTTGCAGACCAGTAGCTCATTACATAGCTGAGCAGTACTTACTCTGAGGTTTTCTCTGTTGAGTAAATCAGTTGTAACTTGAAAACTATTGCATTTAGACTATTTTCTTAAATATGTTTTTCACCTACTTTTGGGTCAGCTATAACATAGTGAAATTGCAGACCTGTAGCTCATGGCATAGCTGAGCTGTAACTACTTTGAGGTTTTCTCTATTGAGTTAATCAGTTGTAACTTGAAAACTATTGCATTTAAAGAATTTTGTTTTAATATGTGATTCATGTAAAACTGGACATGTGTAGCTCATGGCATAGCTATGTGATAGCTATTCTCAGGTTCTCACTGTTGGGTAAATCAGTTGTAACTTGAAAACTATTGCATTTAAAGTATTTTCTATAAATATGTTATTCATCTACTTTTGGGTCAGCTATAACATAGTTAAATTGCAGACATGTAAGTCATGGCATAGCTGAGCAATAGCTACTTTCAAGTTCTCACCGTAGAGTAAATCAGATGTAACTGGAAAAGTATTGCATTTACAGTATTGTGTTTAAATATGTTGTTCACATACTTATGGGTCAGCTATAACATAGTGAAATTATAGAAGTGTAGCTTATGGAATAGCTGAGCAATAGCTACTTTTAGATTTTCACTGTTCAGTTAATCGCTTGTAACTTGAAAACTATTGCATTTACAGTATTTTGTTTAAATAAGTTATTAACCTACTTTTGGGTCAGCTATAAAATAGCAAAATCATGGACTTGTAGCTCTCACTGTTGAGTAAATCAGTTATACCTTCAAAACTATTTTATTAACAGCATTTCTTTGAATATGTTATTTACCTACTTAAAATTGCAGCCCTTTAACTGATTGCATAGCTGAGCAAAAGCTACTTTGAGATTCTCACTGTTGAGTAAATCAGTTGTAACTCAAAAACTATTGCATTTGCGGTATTTTCTTCAAATATGTTTTTACCGTACTTTTTACACCTCAACAGTTACCTTGTTACTTTCTTTCTGAATACCATTTGCAGGGCACAACTTTGGTGTCCTTTTCTTCTGTCACTCTGAAACTCAAAACACACAGTCAGCTGATACAGAGCCAGTTCACAGGCACTGATTGCTTGTTTTTACCCCACAACCCTTAAGGGCTGTCGGGGTATTGTTTTCACCCATGGTGTCCGGATGGGCGGGCGGGAAAAAGTTTGTCCGGGCTGTATCTCAGAAACCGTAAGGTGTAGGAAGTTGATACTTGGTTGAGACATTGGTTAGGAGATGTAGGTGTGCCACGTCATGGTCTGACCTTGATTTGACCTTTGACCTTGCTGTAGTGTTCTTGACCTATAAAATCTTGTCCAGGGTATATCGTGGAAACCGTAAGGTGTAGGAAGTTGATACTGGGTAGGGACATTGGCTAGGGTGTTTAGATGTAAAACGTCATGGTGTGACCTTGATTTGACCTTTGACCTTGCTGAAGTGACCTTGACCTATAATGCCTTGTCTGGGCTACATTTAGGACTCCATAAGGTGTAGGAAGTTGATATATGGTAGGGACATTGGTCGGGGGTTATATGTGTGCAACGTCATGGTGTGACCTGGATTTGATCTTGCATATCTGATGCTATTTTATCTCTCTACATGGATATCTAATACTATTTTATTTCTCTTATATCTCAATTATATCTTTTTACTTGAATCTTAGTTGTTGCACCTTTGGGTGTCTTTTGATGTAGATTAAGCACTGTTAAAGTCATATTAGAATTCATTAACTGTTTTACTTTTGCAACTTCCCATTGTAACAGATGGTATTGCATCAAGTGAGCCACAGGTTTTGCCCCAACTCCACATAAAAGCATGTGTTGCCACATCAGTATGTATGGGTAATATTCAAAACATTCAAACCATAATTCGACAATACAAATGAATATCAAAATGGGAGAAGTCTTAAAGCTTCATAATTTTTAGTTAACTGAATTGTCCTGTTTTTAATACTTAATCTTTACATGCAGTTTCTTTCTCTTAGATGTTATTTTCTCTACTTAAACATTATTTCGACACTGACACTGCTCTGAAATTATCCCAGTCTGTGTACAGTTTTACTACTTCTATATCTCATGGTGTTGAAAACTATTTCCCCAGGCTGTGGGGTACGGGCATCTCTGATGCTATTTTTAGTTTACTGATTAATGTTGTCATCTTGCTCTTGAATTGTCTTGTTTCAATACTTTATCTTTACACACAATTTCTTTCTCTTAGACTTTTTTTCTCTACTTGAACATTATTTGGACCTTTATATAACTGACACTGCTCTGAAAGTATGCCGATACTGTTTCACTACTTCTGTATCTCATGGTGTTGAAAACCATTTCCCCAGGCTGTCGGGTACAAGCATCTCTGATGCTATTTTACATCATTTGGTAGACATGGGATGTACTTTTGCTCAAGTTATGGCTACTTGAATTCTGTTGTGCGATAATTGGTAGCAAGGCAGTGGTGGTGGATACTGCTCACCACCATAACTTTGCACCACTTGGAGGCAAAATATTAGATTTACTTGTTTTGAGTGCAGTTACATGTCCAAATCTTAGATGTATCATGGCCCTGAGTGTACAGAGCGGACATCAGGGAAAATGCTGAGTCTAAAAGGTTTGGACAAAGTTAAATGGAGTTCTTTTTATTAGAATATGCATTGACACCCGTGCAAACTATAAATATATTTCACTGACATAAAACCAGAACAGTAAACCTTTTAGAATCACTTAAAAGATGTGATAATATATCTACTAGAAATCTGCACCCGAACTTTCCAAATTTTGCATACAAAAAGCAACAAACCTGTGTACACAAAACTGAGTTTTACATTTGCCATTAAATATTCTTCCATTTTGTGCAAAGTTGAGGTTTGTGCAAAGTTATGGCCAGGAGCAGTAGATCACCAGACAGACATGGTATTGTGACAACCCATGTGATGCAATAACCATTTTATCAGCAATTGTATCAGTGGTGTCAAGTCAGACTGATCCAAGTTGGAGGTAACCATATCTAACTCCAAGGAACAATAGAATAACCTACCCCTATTTTACCAGGTCAATTCACCATAACCCCCTTAAAAAACCCCATCAATGCAACCATCACATTATTAACTTCAAAGTAAGATTAATAGAGACTCAACATGAATCTTTCCAGCTGGGGACCGTTGACAGTATTCCTATGCAGCAACACAAACTCTAGGGATGGGTTGGTATCAAAAATGTGTAGTTCGGGAGGTCACCAGTGTAAAACCATTCCAATCCTGGGACTTGACGTTTTAGTACACCCTCATTCAAACAGAAGAAGTGGAAATGAATGTTTCCTCTCAATGGAAATGCATTAAAAGACCCAAATACACAAAATATGGAATAAAAGAGTGTAATTTCTTCAGATTTCTGGTTTGTTTCCAGTATCTTAAGGTTTCCTTCCATTATATATGTTGATGAGTGAGATGATGGCTTTAAAGTGTCCTCACTTATTTCCTACAAAAATTGCCTTGAAGGCTGCAAATGCACAAAATTGTGGGATAAAAGCCGGCAATTTCTTCAGATTTGGGCTAATAAATTCACTAGCAGCCTACAATTTTTAGGGCAAGGTAAACTGTACAGTTGGATTTTAGTCCATTCATGGCTGCGATATCCATTAAGGCCCTGCATAAGTAGTCACAAAATGGGCAATAATATCAGTTTCTCTTGAAATTGATATCATTGTGTCACCTTAATATGGCGTGATAAAGTTCCATCGCAGTAGAATTTTTAACTCTTAGTGAAGCGGCCCGTCAAAGTGGCCCGTCAGGGGCGCTTATTTGTTTTCACGAAAGTTAGACTGAACACCGCCGCTGCTGGATTATGGTCTCCCTTGAATAACTTCTTGGGCTTTCAAATTTTTCTTTCCTTCTTATCTTTCTTTAACACTATAGGGGCAGGAAAAATTTTTGGGATACTTTGCGGAAACCTTAAGCTTTACTTAAGGTAACCTTAAGCATTTTTCAAAAACACTCCGTCATCACATTTTAGAAAAAAACACACACAACTGTGCTATAAAATTTATCCGGTACATTCTAGACCTATTTTCTGATCAGTCAGACCATAGATGCCTGAATGGGAGGCGTTTTATTTTCATAATTAAGCGTCCCTGAAAAGGGCGCTTATCTGGTTTCGCGTCAGTTTCCTCGCCGCTGCCGCATTATGGTCTCCCTTGAATATCTCCCTTATTATTGGAAGCTTTTTAACCATATTTGGCAGTTATATACCTTAGGCGTGGGAAAATTTTTCCACATGCTTACATTTGACCTTTCATCTTTATCAAGGTCACATGATCCAAAAATAGTTTTTTCGGGTACACCTGCCCGTCATCGCAGTTCAGGAAAATCTACTGACTGCAGAGGCTTGTAACTTCATACATGTGTTCATACTATCAAAAACACGAGCTGATTAAATTTTTGGAGCAATCCGATGAAAATTGACCGATTTATGAGTGATTTTCTCACAGGTACCAATCAGAAAGCTTAAAAATTCATGTGAACCCCCCTGTTATCTTCTTAAGTATTACATTTAGAGCCATAAAATGCAAAAGGAACATCAGCGCTGAAGTGAGGGTGGTACCATTATATCTGGGTCTAATGGTAACACCGCTAATAGTTGGGGAGCATTCATTATTTCCTCGATTACAATTTTAAGAACTACTTTTTACCGAACTCATACCTAACTAAATGGGTGAACGCTAAGCTCTGTATAGTGGTACAGTGGGACCTGCCTCCTCTCTAATTCTTCCCTAGTGGTA
The DNA here is from genome assembly GCA_964017235.1 of Sabellastarte sp. h YS-2021. Lineage (NCBI taxonomy): Eukaryota > Metazoa > Annelida > Polychaeta > Sabellida > Sabellidae > Sabellastarte > Sabellastarte sp. h YS-2021. The sequence continues at coordinate 81,632,577 of OZ024928.1, forward strand.
CAGTGGGACCCACCTCCTCTCTGCTTCTTCTCTAGTGGTACAGTGGGACCTGCCTCCTCCCTAGTTCTTCCCTGGTGGTACAGTGGGACCCCACCTCCTCTCTAATTCTTTCCTAGTGGTACAGTGGGACCCATCTCCTCTCTGCTTCTTCCCTAGTGGTACAGTGGGACTTGCCTCCTCCCTAGTTCTTCCCTGGTGGTACAGTGGGACCCACCTCCTCTCTAATTCTTTCCTAGTGGTAAAGTGGGACCTGTCTTCTCTCTAATTCTTCCCTAGTGGTACAGTGGGACCCACCTCCTCTCTGGTTCTTCCCTAGTGGTACAGTGGTACCTGCCTCCTCGCTAGTTCTTCCCTGGTGGTACAGTGGGACCCACCTCCTCTCTGCTTCTTCTCTAGTGGTACAGTGGGACCTGCCTCCTCCCTAGTTCTTCCCTGGTGGTACAGTGGGACCTGCCTCCTCTCTAATTTTTCCCTAATGGTACAGTGGGACCTGTTTTCTCTCTAATTCTTCCCTAGTGGTACAGTGGGACCCACCTCCTCTCTGGTTCTTCCCTAGTGGTACAGTGGGACCTGCCTCCTCGCTAGTTCTTCCCTGGTGGTACAGTGGGACCCACCTCCTCTTTAATTCTTTCCTAGTGGTACAGTGGGACCCTCCTCCTCTCTAGTTCTTCCCTGGTGGTACAGTGGGACCTGCCTCCTCTCTAATTTTTCCCTAATGGTACAGTGGGACCTGTCTTCTCTGTAATTCTTCCCTAGTGGTACAGTGGGACCCACCTCCTCTCTGGGTTCTTCCCTAGTGGTACAATGGGACCTGCCTCCTCGCTAGTTCTTCCCTGGTGGTACAGTGGGACCCACCTCCTCTCTAGTTCTTCCCTAGTGGTACAGTGGAAGTAGGCACTTGCCACTAGGGAAGAAATCATGAAGTATGGAAGAATTTGTGCAGGAGTGAGGCCCACTGTGCCACTAGAAATATTAATTTGAATGTGGGGAAGAAGTTTCACAGGGATGGGTCCCACTGTACCATCAGGGTGGAATTAGAGAGGAGGCATGACCCACTGTACCACTAGGCAAAAATTCATGAAGTATGGAAGAATTTGTGCATGAGTGGGGCCCACTGTGCAACTAGAAATACATTTTGCATGTGGGGAAGAAGTTTGACAGGGATGGGTCCCACTGTAACACGGGGGAGAACCAGAAAGGAGGCAGGTCCAGATGTGCCACGTGGGAAAAAATTGTGAAGTAAGGAAGAAGTTGGGCAGATGTGGATCCCACTTTGCCACCAGGGATGAATTTGCATGTAGTGAAGTAGCTTGTCAGGATTGGGTCCCACTGTACCACAAAGGAGAAAGTGGAGAGGAGGCAGGGCCCATTGTACCAGTAGGAAGAATTCGTGAAGTAGGGAAAAATTAGGGCAGAGGTGGGTCTCACTGTGCCACCAGGGATGAATTTGCAAGTAGGCAAGTAGTTTGGCAGGACTGGGTCCTACTGTACCACTAGGGAAGAACTAGAGAAGAGGTGGTTCCCACTGTACCACCAGAGAAGAACTAGCAAGGAGGCGGGTCCCACTGTACCACTAGGGAAGAACTAGAGAGGAGGTGGGTCCCACTGTACCAATAGGGAAGAACTAGCGAGGAGGCAGGTCCCACTGTACCACTAGGGAAGAACTAGAGAGAAGGTGGGTTCCACTCTACTGCTAGGGAAGAATTAGAGAGAAGACAAGTCCCACTGTACCACTAGGGAAGAATTAGAGAGGATGTGGGTCCCAATGTACCACTAGAGAAGAACTAGAGAGGAGGCGGGTCCCACTGTACCACTAGGGAAAGAATTAGAGAGAAGACAAGTCCCATTGTACCATTAGGGAAAAATTAGAGAGGAGGCAGGTCCCACTGTACCACCAGGGAAGAACTAGAGAGGAGGCGGGTCCCACTGTACCACTAGGGAAGAATTAGAGAGAAGACAGGTCCCACTGTACCACTAGGGAAGAATTAGAGACGAGGTGGGTCCCACTGTACTACCAGGGAAGAACTAGCGAGGAGGCAGGTCCCACTGTACCACTAGGGAAGAATTAGAGAGGATGTGGGTCCCACTGTACCACTAGAGAAGAACTAGAGAGGAGGCGGGTCCCACTGTACCACTAGGGAAGAATTAGTGAGGAGGCGGGTCCCACTGTACCACTAGAGAAGAACTAGAGAGGAGGCGGGTCCCACTGTACCACTAGGGAAGAATTAGTGAGGAGGCGGGTCCCACTGTACCACTAGAGAAGAACTAGAGAGGAGGCGGGTCCCACTGTACCACTAGGGAGGAATTAGAGAGAAGGTGGGTCCCACTGTACCACTTAAAAAGAACTAGCAGGTCCCTCTTTACTACTAGGGAAGAAATCGTGAAGTAGGGATGAAATAGGGCAGAGGTGCGTCCCACTGTGCCACCAGGGATGAACTTGCATGTAGGGAAGTAGTTTGGCAAGACTGGGTCCCACTGTACCACTAGGGCTGAACTAAAGAGGAGGCAGGTCCCACTATACCACCAGAGAGGAACTAGAGAGGAGACAGGACCCACTGTTCCACTATTGAAGGACTAGAGAGGAAACGAGTCACACTGTGCCACTAGTCAAGAAATCATGAAGCATGGAAGAATTTGGGCAGGAGTGAGGCCCACTGTGCCTCTAGGGATAAATTTGCATATGGGGAAGACGTTTGGCAGGGATGGGTCCCACTGTACCAGTGGTGGAACTAGAAAGGAGGCAGGTCCCACTGTGCCACTAGGGAAGAACTTGTGTCTTAGAGAAGAATTAGGGCAAGAGAGGGACAAATTTGCATGTAGTGAAGGAGTTTGGCAGGGGTGGGTCCCACTGTACCACTAGGGAGGAACTAGAGAGGAGGCAGGTCCCACTGTGCCACTAGGGAAGAAATTGTGCAGTAGGGAAGAGGTTTGCAAGGAATGGGTCTCACTGTGCCACCAGAGACGAATTTGCATGTAGTGAAGAAGTTTGGTGCCACTAGGGAGGAAATTGTGAAGTAGGGAAGAAATAGGGCAGAAATGGGTCTTACTGTGCCACCAGGGACAATTTGCATGTAAGGGGAAGTTATGGCAGGGGTTGGTCCCACTATAGCTTTGGGGAAGAAGTAGCAAGGAGGCAGGTCCCACTGTATACCACTAGGAGAGGAGCTAGAGAGGAAGCAGGTCCCACTGTGCCACTTGGGAGAAATTGTGAAGTAGGGAAGAAGTTTGGCAGGAATGGGTCTCACCATGTCCCCAGGGACGAATTTGCAGATGGAGAAGAAGATGGACAGGGCTGGGTCCAACTGTACCACTAGGGAAGAACTAGAGAGGACATGGGTTCCACTGTGACACTAGGGAAGAAATCGTGAAGTAAGGAAGAACTAGAGAGGAGGTGGGTCCCACTGTGCCACTAGGGAAGAAATCTTGAAGCAAGGAAGAACTATGGCAGAAGTGGGTCCCACTGTGCCACCATAGATGAAATTGCATGCAGGGAAGAAGTTTGGCAGGGGTGGGTCCCACTGTACCACTAGGGAGGAACTGGAGAGAATGTAGGTCTCACTGTGCCACTAGGGAAGAACTAGAGAGGAGGTGGGTCCCACTGTGCCACTAGGGAAGAAATCGTGAAGTAAGGAAGAACTAGGGCACAAGTGGGTCCCACTGTGCCACCATGGATAAAATTGCATGCAGGGAAGAAGTTTGGCAGGGGTGGGTCCCACTGTACCACTAGGGAGGAACTGGAGAGAATGTAGGTCTCACTGTGCCACTAGGGAAGAACTAGAGAGGAGGTGGGTCCCACTGTGCCACTAGGGAAGAAATCGTGAAGTAAGGAAGAACTAGGGCAGAAGTGGGTCCCACTGTGCCACCATGGATGAAATTGCATGCAGGGAAGAAGTTTGGCAGGGGTGGGTCCCACTGTACCTCTAGGGGGGAACTAGAGAGGAGGCAGGTCCCACTGTGCCACTTAGAAGAAACTGTGAAGTAGGGAAGAACTGGGGCAGGAGTGGGTCCCACTGTGAAACCAGGGACGAATTTGCATGTAGGGAGGAAGTTTGGCAGGGGTTGGTCCCACTGGGGATGAACTAGCGAGGAGACAGGTCCCACTGTACCACTAGTAAAGAACTTAAATATTTTTCATGAAATAATAATTGCTCTTTACTGGGTCTCACTGTGCCACTTGGCGTTTGTTAAACGGGTCTCACTGTACCACTGGCACCATTAGACCCAGGTGTAATGGTACCCTCTCCTCTTTCTTCGCTGAACCAGGTCCTCATAAAATGTATTGGGAGGTAGTAGGAAACCATATGTGGAGAGTCTAGAAAGCAAGTCAAGTTTCCCCTCCGACCCCCCTGTAGGGGTCAAACTGGGGTCATAAAATAGCCAATTTCGTCTTTTTCCCTTATATCTCCTTTATTCTTGCTTCTACAGCTTTAGAATGTATTAAGAGGTATTGGGAAACCATATGTGAAGAGTCAAGATAGCAGATCAGATTTACCCCCAGACCCCCCCGTATGGGTCAAACTGGGGTCATAAAATAGCCGATTTTTTGTTTTTGCCTTATATCTCCTTTATTCTTGCTTTTAGAATTTTACAATGTATTAAGAGGTATTGGGAAACCGTATGTGAAGAGTCTAGATAGCCGGTCAGATTTACCCCCGGACCTCCCCTTATGGGTCAAACTGGGGTCATAAAATAGCCGATTTGGTGTTTTTGCCTTTTATCTCCTTTATTCTTGCTTTTACAGCTTTAGAATGTATTAAGAGATATTGGGAAACCATATGTGAAGAGTCTAGATAGCTGGTCAGATTTACCTCCGGATCCCCCCTTATGGGTCAAACTGGGGTGATAAAATAGCCGATTTTGTGTTCTGGCCTTTTATCTCCTTTATTCTTGCTTTTACAGCTTTAGAATGTATTAAGAGGTATTGGGAAACCATATGTGAAGAGTCTAGATAGCTGGTCAGATTTACCCCCGGACCCCCCCACCCATGGGTCAAACTGGGGGTCATAAAATAGCCGATTTGGTGTTTTTACCTCTTATCTCCTTTATTCTTGCTTTTAGAGTTTTAGAATGTATTAAGAGGTATTGGAAACCTTATGTGATGAGTCTAGATAGCTGGTCAGATTTACCCCCGGATCAGCCCTTATGGGTCAAACTGGGGTCATAAAATAGCCGATTTTGTGTTTTTGCCTTTTATCTCCTTTGTTCTTGCTTTTAGAGCTTTAGAATGTATTAAGAGGTATTGGGAAACCTTATGTGAAGAGTCTAGATAGCCGGTCACATTTACCCCCGCATCCCCCCTTATGGATCAAACTGGGGTCATTGAATAGCCAATTTTGTGTTTTTTGCCTTTTATCTATTTTATTCTTGCTTTCAGAGATTTACAATGTATTAAGAGGTATTGGGAAACCATATGTGAAGAGTCTAGATAGCCGGTCAGATTTACCCCCCCCCCCCCCCCCCCATGGGTCGAATTGCAGTCATAAAATAGCCGAATTTGTGTTTTTGCCTTACATCTACTTTAGTCTTTCTTCTACAGCTTTAGAATGTCTTAAGAGGTATTGGGAAACCTTATGTGAAGAGTCTAGATAGCCGGGCAGATTTACCCCCTGACCCTCCCTTATGGGTCAAACTGGGGTCATAAAATAGCCGATTTTCAATTATATCGAAATAGAAATGAGCATTATTCATAAGATATAAATAGGCTTGTAGGAACATTGACCTTTTATTTACTCATTGGGATAGATGTGGTCACAGCATTGTGTCATAAACTTCTTGCCTTTCCAAAGGCTCAAATTTTACTATGCCTTTTTCTAAAATGTAAATAGTTATATGGCATTTATAAAGCACTGTTACTCTTTAATTAAGTAGTTTTATGGTGTAATTTTCAACCTATTATAAGTATTGATGCTTTATGCTTTCTGAGCCAGAGCATTTATTCAATTAACTTTTCACAATTTATAACCATAGAAAATAAAATAAAGCTTAAATTTTTCTTTCATGTTAATGCATAAACTTCCACACTGTCTGCTTAACTTTCACTTCTTCTCTCAGCACTGCATGTTTTTATTTTCAAAAACCTTTTTCTACTGTATATTATATTGCGGTGAACCTTTTTGGGACGCTTAGTTTTTGTTAGCAAAAACATTTTTCTAGTTTTTTTACCCCACATCCCTTAAGGGCTGTCGGGGTATTGTTTTCACCCATGGTGTCCGGATGGGTGGGCGGGCGGCAGGAAATAGTTTGTCTGGGCTGTATCTGAGAAACCGTAAAGTGTAGGAAGTTCATACTTGGCAGGGACATTGGTTGGGGGGGTGTAGGTGTGCAACATCATGGTCTGACCTTGATTTGACCTTTGACCTTGCCGTAGTGACCTTGAGTTTGAAAATCTTGTCCGGGCTATATCTCGGCAACTATAAGGTGTAGGAAGTTGATACTTGGCAGGGACATTACTTAGGGGTTGTAGGTGTGCAACATCATGGTCTGACCTTGATTTGACCTTTGACCTTGCCGTAGTGACCTTGACCTTTAAAATATTGTCCGGGCTATATCTCAGAAACCGTAAGGTGTAGGAAGTTGATATTTGGTAGGGACATTAGTTAGGGGGTGTAGGTGTGCAACGTCATGGTCTGACCTTGATTTGACCTTTGACCTTGCGTAGTGACTTTGACCTTTAAAATCTTGTCCAGGCTATATCTCAGAAACCGTGAGGTGTAGGAAGTTGATACTTGGCAGGGACATTAGTTAGGGGTTGTAGGTGTGCAACGTCATGGTCTGACCTTGATTTGATCTTTGACCTTGCCGTAGTGACCTTGACCTTTAAAATCTTGTCCGGGCTATATCTCGGCAACCATAAGGTGTAGGAAGTTGATACTTTGCAGGGACATTAGTTAGGGGTTGTAGGTGTGCAACGTCATGGTCTGACCTTGATTTGACCTTTGACCTTGCCGTAGTGACCTTGACCTTTAAAATCTTGTCCGGGCTATAACTCGGAAACCGTAAGGTATAGGAAGTTGATACTTGGTGGGGACATTAGTTAGGGGTGTAGGTGTGCAACGTCATAGTCTGACCTTGATTTGACCTTTGACCTTGCCGTAGTGACCTTGACCTATAAAACCTTGTCTGGGCTATATCTCAGCAACTGTAAGGTGTAGGAAGTTGATACTTGGTAGGGACATTGGTTAGGGGGTGTAGGTGTGCAACATCATGGTCTGACCTTGATTTGACCTTTGACCTTGCTGTAGTGACCTTGACCTATAAAAATCTTGTCCAGGCTATATCTCGGAAACCGTAAGGTGTAGGAAGTTGATACTTGGCAGGGACATTAGTTAGGGGTTGTAGGTGTGCAACGTCATGGTCTGACCTTGATTTGACCTTTGACCTTGCCGTAGTGACCTTGACCTATAAAACCTTATCCTGGCTATATCTCAGCAACTGTAAGGTGTAGGAAGTTGATACTTGGTAGGGACATTGGTTATGGGGTATAGATGTGCAACGTCATAGTGTGACCTTGATTTCACCTTTGACCCTTGCCGTAGTGACCTTGACCTATAAAATCTTGTCTGGGCTATATTTCGGAAACTGTAAGGTGTAGGAAGCTGATACTTGGTGAGGACATTGGTTGGGGGTAGTAGGTGTGCAACATCATGGTGTGACCTTGATTTGACCTTTGTACTTGCCATAGTGAACTTGATCTATAATACCTGGTCTGGGCAACGTCAGCTTATATCTTGGAAACCGTAAGATGTGTAGGAAGTTGATACTTGTTAGGGAGTGTAGGTGTGCTACGTCATGTGACCTTGATTTCACCTTTGACCTTGCTGTAGCGACCTTGACCTATAAAATCTTGTCCAGGTTATATCTCAGAGACTGTAAGGTGTAGGAAGTTTATACTTGGTAGGGACATTGGTTGAGGGTTTTAGGTGTGCCACGTCATGGTGTAACACTGATTGACCTTTGACCTTGCTGTATTGACCTTTAAAATCTTGTTGCACCTTTGGGTCTGTCTGTTGATGCAGATTAAGCACTGTTAAAGTCATATTAGAATTCATTAAGAATTTCCTTTTACAAGTTCCCATTGTAACAGATGGAATTTCATCAAGTGAGCCACAAGCTTTTCTCCAACACCACACATAAGCATTCATTGAATGTATTGCCACTTCTGTATGCATGGGTAATATTCAAAACATCCAAACCATAATTTGGCCATTTTTGGTTTACTGGTAAATGCTGTCATTTTATTATTGAATTGTCTTGTTCTATTACTTCATCTTTATATACATTTCTTTTCCTTAGATATTATTTTCTCTACTTAAGCATTATATGGACCTTAATATAACTTACACTGCTCTGAAAGTATCTTGAACTTTGTACTGTTACACTACTTCTATATCTCATGGTGTTGAAAAATATTTCCCCAGGCTGTGGGGTACGGGCATCTCTGATGCTATTTTTTTAAAATGGGTACTTGGTCTGTATCTCAAAAAGTATCTGCAATCTTAAGGTCACCTTAAACTCAAAAAAGGGGGTTTTAGCCCTACAGTTCACTTATTTTTTCACTTTTTTCAACCAAACTTGGCATATATATTAAAATGTACCAAAGGATTATCCTGACTTTATGGTGACCTTAAACTGTTAATATAATTGTAGCTATGACCCCCCTAAAGTCATAAAATTTGGAATAAAGCCATCTGCCCCCTTTCTTTTTCCATATCTAACGTATATTAATATTGAAGAAGTGGAAAAGAAGACTCTTACTACCTTATGATTTAAATATTAATGATGTTTTGGCCATCTTAAACTTAAAATGTAGGGTTTTTTCAGCCCTAAGCTCAGTTAATGTATAAATTTTTAAAATAAAACTTGGCAAATTTATAAAGGTTGGCAGAAGGGACATTTTCATTTTATGGTCACCTTAAAGTCGCAATTTGAATGAAATTATGGTCACCTTAAAGTGAAAAAAGGAAATTTTCAGCTTCCAGCTATATTGTTGTTCAACTGACCTCAGCTAGACTTTATGCACTTATAAAGGGTGACAAAAGGGACATTCTTATTTTATGGTCACCTTACGAATGAAGTTATGGCCACCTTGCAGTAATTACTCTCTAGCTGTCATTATGACATTTCATCATTGATTATTGTAATTGTATAAAAACATTAATGTGTAAGCAAATATTCTGCACTCAATTATGAGTTTTGCTTAGCCAATAGAACCTTAATTCTTTATTCACAAACCAATATCTTATTATTGTTAGTGAATGTTATCTCCTACCATCCCACTGGGTGGGAGGTTATAAAATGCAGCCTGTATGTGCATTTGTTTATTTAGATAATTGCTGTCTTGTTTTTGTATGTGGAAAATAACTCCAAAAAAATACAGGATGGATTTCAATTATGTTTGGTTTTTAGGTATGTGGCCACAGGAAGATATCCACTTTATGGTAACAGTAAAGGCCCCAAGATAACTTTGTTATAACCTCTTTAACATTACCTTAGTAATAGTTAAAATACCAATATTTAATAGTTGGCTTTGCTTTACGTTTTGTAGGTGGATATACTCAGGCAATAATGTTCACTTTGTGTCCCAAATACAACTTAAGTTTTGTAACTTTGTATGAAAAAAATATCCGTGTTATTAAGTATATGTTTAATATTATACAATAGGTTTAGGTTCTCCTTTATTGCAGTAAAAATAAAACTGTGAAAAGAAGACCAACTATGAAGGGGAAATCAGATGACCAATCCCGTAATTCTTGGATAAAGCAAGGTTAGTATAATTTTAAATTCGAAAAGTCTTACGCATATGAAGCAAGTTGTATCCTGTCACAGTAGCCCACTAGACAATACAGCCATTGATACTGGAATGTTAGCTTTGTTATCTCCCATTAAGGAAAGTTGAAAGGAGATGTCGGAATAGTTAACACCTGTCTCTCCATTCTTCCTTCTGCCATCCATCTGACTGATTCCCTCTCAGGAACTCACATCCACAACACTTGACCGATCCATGCCAAATTTTCTCAGAATGTGTATTGCAGTGAAATATTTACCACAAGCATTTTTGCTGAGGTGCAATAAGAAACGTCATGGGAACTATTTTTCTTTGGAAATTTTAGCATTTGAATGTTTATGCATGCTCCTGACATCAAACTTGAAGCTTCCTTGCTATCAATCTTTCAGAATATGTTAATAATGGAAAATGGTCAGTCACTTGTATTTGTAATAAAATTCTAGTGAAAATTGTTGTCATGGTAACAATTTTCTTTGAAATTTTTTTGTGTTTTCTGTTCAATTTTTACCTTCGCTAGAAACCAAACTGACATATTCTTGTGAAATCATTAGAATGTGTTGACCTCTATAAAATATCTTAACTAGAACAGTTTGCCAAAGATTAAATAAATATATTGCCAAGGTAACCTTTTTTCTTTGGAAATTTTAGCCTTTTTTCAGGATTTAAAAGTTTAAGTATGCTCCCCATATCAAACCTGAAGCTGCACTTGTTATTAAATTTTCACCATGTGTTCACTGTCATAGACGGATGGTATCTTGTAGTTTTGATGAATTTGATGATTCTGGTAAACTGTTGCCATGGTCACCATTTTACTTTGAAATATTTGGTGTTGTCTGTTCATTTTCAATTTTTAATGCACTACAAACCAAACCACTCAATATATTCTAATGAAATTTTTGTAGTGGTTTGATGTCTATTGAAGCATCTTACCTGAAACATTTTGTCCATGATTGAGCAACAAATATTGCCATGGCAACTACATTTCTTTGAACTTTCAGTATTTTCAATCCGTTGATAAGTTATGCATGCACCTGGCATCAAACCAGACGCTTCATTTGCTATGAAACTTTCACAATATGTTCACCATTACGGAACGTCATTCCCTTTGTAGCCTTAATTAACTTCTGAGAAATGTTGTTGATATGGTAACCATTTTACTTTGAAATTGCAAAGTGTATTATGGAGTCAACACATTATGCATGCAATCTTTATACCTGGTTTTTACTTCCTTTTTGCACTGAATCTGAAACTGCTGTTTTTCCCTTGCAATTGTTATTTATTAATTTTATACATTCTTCAATTTTGATAATTGTTATACCACCAGTGTTTCCCTGGCTAACTATTTACAACTTTCTGGAAATCCATAGATTATTTCTGTTATTTGGTCTACATCACATGCTTTGATGGGGGATATGTTTGCTTTCTAAACCACTTGTTCTTGTTTTGTTTTTCCAATATAGATGAGCCGACAAATGTATCGAGTATGGCATTATTCAAGGATGGCTTTGAAGATATCATTGATATTCGTAGATTCAAGAGTGATCTAAAGTATGTCCTTAAGTCAAGGCAAGACTTGCCTAAATACAAGTACCAGCATGAGAGAACACCTGAACAGCTGAAGGATTATGTCTTCAAGAGTGACAGGGTTCAGTATGCCATAGAACAGGTATGACCTAATTTGTTATTACAGTGTAAGCAGTTTCTATAAGTTTCATCAAAATTGATGTATTAGCTTCTGTTTAATCATGATAACTAATAGACAACTATTGCTAAGTAAAACAAAACAAATTCTGGTGATGTTAGAACAATTTTGTGTCCATAAATGAACCAAAAAGTATGTAAGTCTTCATGTTTTTTTATTACATAAGCAAGTGTCATGTTTTGTTACACCAGTGAAACAAGTAGAGAAGGAATAATAATACATTGATTCCATATGGATCAAAAAACAATCATTATATTCCCCAGACAAAAGTCGGGGATATACTGAATTCAGGTCTGTTGGACTGCTGCTATCACCTCTGAAATTTCCTTGTGTATGCGATAATTCAAAACTGGATTATTGCATTTTCTTTTCAGACTTTGTACATATACTAAGGAAGATCCTGAGGTGGCTTTAAACTCACAATAATAAAAACTTATGGGGACCTTTATGTTAGAAAGGTCCTTTAGCCACTTAAAGTCCTCTAAATAACAAACTAAATGGCTCATTCAGTATAAATTTTACTTGAGAACACATTAATATGTTTTCACATATGAAAAAAAATCATGACATTAACTTGATGTCAAACTTGTGTTTGTTGCCCCTATTGACCCCACATGAGGATTTTTTTCTACATTTTCTTATTTTGGGAAATGGTATATTTAACCAGCCTCAAACTATATTAGGTATAATTTCTACATGTGATTTTTGTCTACACAAAATTTGAGGTTTGCAGCTTTAAATTTAAGGTCACTACAAGCTTTTCGAAAAATGGCTACTGGAATCCCATGTATGATTTTTTTGTAGTTCTCTAAAACTTGATTGGGAAATAGATAGAATATGTTTGTTTTACATGTTGCAAAAATCAAGGTTTAAAGTTGACATTTTAAACTTCAAAAATAGATTTATGAGACCACCAGTCACTGACCTTTAAAGTCTGTGTGGATAACGTTTATACCCATTGCATCTAGGGGGCTGGGCCAGTGGGTATGGTGTGGCCTTGATTTGACATATGCCCTTGCTGTAGTGACCTTGACCTTTAAAATTTTGTTTGGGATATATCTCAGAAATTGTGAGGTATAGAAAGTTGATACTTGACAGGGTCATTGGTTGGGAGTGTACGTCTGCAGTTTCATGGTCTGACCTTGATTCGACCTTTAAATTTTGCCATAGTGATCGGGACCTATAAAATCTTGTCCCAGCTATATCTTGGAAAATGTAAGGTGTAAGAAGATGATACTTGATAGGACCATTGCTTGGAGAGTGTAGGTGTGCAAAGGCATAGTATGAATTTGGTGTGACCCTGACCTTGGCTCTGACCAAATGTTTTCTATTGCCATATTTGAGACATATTTCTCCTATCATAGAGATATATGGATTGTTGCAACTGCTTCTTATTAAGTGTCCCTTGCGGGACGCTTTCTTGTGTATGGGAGAAAATCAGGCTCCGCCGGCTCCGCGTTTCATTTTCCTTATAAATCTGTGACCGTTGGGCGGATTCTTTTCAAATTTGGTAGGTGCATGCAGTAGCCTTGGAGAACTTTTTTTGAATAGGCTGCAGTGACATTTCGACCAATCAGAGAGGTCACATGACCAAAAATGTCTTTTTTTTTCGATGGGTAAGCTTGTCCGGATGATAACTTGAAAGGGATTTTATCAATTAACCTGAAACTTGGCAAATACATTCATTCTATTGAAATCTGGAAATCATTAGATTTTGGCATTGATTGGTTAAGAAATGGCCGAGTAATTAATGATTAATTAATCATTACGAATTTTCCAAATAAGGAAAACACAAAAATGCTTATATCTCGAAAACCGTGCGAGATAGAGCGATTTCGATAAATTTTTTGATCCACGGGGTATCTCTGCAGAGTAGCCATCCCAATTTTCAAAAAATTTTTGTCTCGCCCAAAATGGCGGCCATTTTGAATTTTTGAATTTTTCGCAAAAATTGCAAAACACAAAAATGCTTATATCTCGAAAACTGTGCTAGATAGAGCGATTTCGACAAAATTTTTGAGCCGCGGGGTATCTTTCAAGAGTAGCCATACCAATTTTCAAAAAAAAATTGTCTCGCCAAAAATGGCGGCCATTTTGAATTTTAGAATTTTTCGCAAAAAAATGCTTATATCTCAAAAACCGCGCTAGATAGAGCAGACTACGCAGACTTTGGTTGCCACAACAGTATAAGGCTAAAAGCAGAGCATTTTCTTAATACTTTAGCACTCGCCTTTATATCCTTTTTGCTGTGCAAAAACATTATCTTTTTTTTTTTTGCAAGCGATCCTCTAGTTAGAACTTTTACCTTGTAGTCCAGTTTCCATTGACAACTACACTTCAATTAAGAAATTTTACAGATTAATAACATGTAGTTTCCTAATTAATACTGTCATCTTGCTATTGAATTGTCTTGATATTTTGTGTTTACATACATTTTCTCTCTTGAGCATTATTTCTCCTGCACATTTACATAACTTACACTGTCTGCAGATCTTTGTACTGTTTAACCTCTTCTATGTGTCATGGTGTCCTAACACTATTTACCCAGGCTGTGGGGTACAATTGTCTCCTATTTTATATTTTTTGGCCACCATACAGTACGAAGGCATGTTTCCCTTAATTAACTTAATATGTTCAACTTACCTCACTTAAAGCTGACACAGTTCATGATGTTATGTAATTATTTCAGTTGATAATCACACATTATAAATTCCCAGTTTCAGGTACATTATATAACACTTTTTTTCTGATTTCTATTCTTGTTTATAAATATGTATAACTTTTTAAAATAACATTTTGTTATTTTGATTTTTCTCAAAATTTTGTTATAAGAAAGTAAGAGACTCTTTCTATTGGCAGATTGCAGCTGAAAAGAATATTCCTGTACCTGATGTTGAAAAAGAAGCAAAAGAAATATTATCAGAGCTTGGACATTCTTTCAGTATCAAATCTGTCAGACTCATTGCATTCTTCCTTATAAAAGTTTTTAAGGCGCTTTTCAGGAGAATTTATGTGAATGAAGAAGGAATACAAGAGGTATACCTTTGCTTTCATTGGTATGCTTAATAAAAAGATAAATGCATGAAGCCAAATAATGTATTAAGGAAGAGTTTACAAGAATAATGATATTTATATACAGTTCCAAAGCTGTAATTGATCTCAGCCAATATATTCATTAACATTGATTGTGAAAACTGAATTTCAGAAAATTAATGTCTTTTTATGTTGAAAGTGTAGAAAAATTCTCAAATATTTTTCTCTTTGAGTCATTTATTTTAATTTAATTATCTCATGAAAAAGTCTTTTAACGATAAATCTCAGCTAATTGTTTTAATATTTTTCTAACAACTTTCATATACTATATTTCTATATTTTAGTTGAGAAAATTAATCCATGAATATCCTGTCCTTTTGATGCCCACACATAGAAGCTACATGGATTTCCTTTTGGTTTCTTATATTTTCTTTGAGTATGACTTACCACTGCCTGTAATAGCTGCAGCCATGGGTGAGCACTGACAAAACTGATGAATAAAACACTCTATAGTCCTCAGAAACTGTAAACATCTGTCTCTGCCTTGGAATTATCTTTTCTTGTTTTTGAAAGTTTGTCCAAATAATGTTGTTTGTCAAAATAAATATATGTTGAGCTGTAGATTATTTGTAAAATGCTGTTGATCATCTTTAAACCTTGCAGCTGACTGTCACTGTACCACGTGATAAAAATATTTAACTTGCTTACAAGTCATGCTGAATCGTGATTGGCCAGGCAAAAGAGTAAAGGTATTTCATTTTTAAGACCATGCAAGAAGACCATGCAAGAAGTGGCAAGCATCCTCTTTCGTCCCTACTTACTACACATTCAGTTCAAATGTACTTTACAGATTTCAGTGGCATGAAGTTTTTAGGAAGTTTACTGCGTCAGTGTGGGGCATTTTACATCCGCAGGTCATTTGGTACAGACAAGCTGTACTGGGCAATCTTTACTGAATATGTTCAAACTCAGCTCAGAAATGGAGATGCACCAGTAGAGTTTTTTGTGGAGGGAACAAGAAGCAGAACGGCTAAATCTTACCAGCCTAAAATAGGTCAGTGTGTGAAGTTTTCATGGAACAGAATCGTCATTTTATTTGCATGTCACCATGTCGTTGGTCCTTTCCCCAGTACCAGGCCAAAGAACCTCAGGGACGTTGATATTAAGTGGTCATGCCCGAGTCTCTGTGTTTCAGTTAGGGGAATATGAGTCACTTGGGAGCTTGGGCTGAACTTATGCAGTCAATAAGGATCAGTAGCACTTTGAGTTCTGCAGTACAAAGGAGTTATTGTGCTGAATATAAATAAATATACAGTGTAATTCTCAATCACTAAATTGACCATCACCTGATCAAGACGCAGCCTTTTGAACAATGGACAATCTCTGTTTATTCAACCTTTTATTTAACATATATTTTACATTTGCAAGATCAAATTTGTTTTCATATTTAGTTGTAGCTTTAAATCTTTCTGGACTATTCTTTCACTGGTTTAATACTTTATATAGAAGAGTTTATTTTTAACATACACATATTTAACTGACAATTATCTTCAGTTTGCAGCTTTGAACCTCTTTGCAATTTGTTCTGAGTCTGAATCTTCTGCACTTCTTTTAGAAAGCTTGAGTGTTTTTGTGAATCCTGATCTGATCCTTTTGTTGGCAAACCATTTTCTTGCCTGGGTGATTGTGATATTTCCAGCTATGGACATGACCTTGTAGGCTTCTGCTGAAGGGTAAGGATACTCTGCATGATGCTGGAACCACATGTTCATAATTTCCACAGCCTGAGGAGGCAGTTCAGTGCTTTTGTATTTAAGTAGTAGATGGGCTTTGGCCGCAAACTTTTCTATCAGATCTTTCATGTAACTTCCTCTTTCATGTGTTTTCTCTGTTGATGGACTAACCTTTTGTTGAGGCTTTACTTTATTGTGGAAAATCTTCAAACTCTTCTCAGTCCTAATTATAAGCTCCTTGTGTTGTCTGGTGTAAGATTTGTTACACTGGTAGATGTTTTCTCCCTGTTGATTGCTGCTAATTCTTTGTCTCTGTGACTCTATATTTGCCGCAGTCAGCTTGAAGCTGTTTTGCAGTTGGTGCAGTGTTTCCCAGTCAGCTGTATTCTTTGGTATGGAGGCCAGTAAAGTGTCAAACTGTAACTGTAATAGGTCATTTTTAAAACCAGGGGAAATTTCTTCACTCTTTTGGAGTTCTTGATTGTAGTCGTCCTTTGTACATTTGGAATCCCATGTCTGTGGTATCAGTACATAGGATTGAGGCTGAAAGGTTTCCTTTATGGATGATATTTGGTTATTGAATAGGCTGGACACACACTGAAGTTCACTTGGTATGTTTTGCATCATGGGAGGAAGGTGCTGTAACCTTTTGGTACTAATTGAGTTATCTGTGACCATAGATACCATTGGTTCATTTATTGCCATTTGTTTCACTATACCTGGATAATTTATTGTCACAGGCAAAACAGGTTGTGTTATATCTAACACATTTCCAAAGTAACTATTGTGTTGTTGAAGACTATTCAGTGATGTTCCTCCGAATTCATGCTCAGGTGTTGAAATGTCACTGAAAGTACTATTTTCCAACCCTTTTTGGTGACTGCAAAGTAGTGTGGAGTGTTGTGAGGTGTGCTGGTGTTGTATTCCATGGTGAGTGGGGTAAATTCCTTTGTATTTGTCTGTGACTGCTATGGCCTGGTTGTCAATACACCTGTGGTTGCTGGTAGTCCCTGTCCATGGTCTGTGGAGAGGATTGTGGGAAAGAGGTATGCTGGGCTTTGACTGCTGATGATATTCAGTTGTGGTTGATTTGAGTAGGGGAACCTGAAATAAAGAGTGTAAAGACTTTTTTGTATATTTTTCACCAGATTTACAAAAAAAAAACAACACATCCTCTTTAAATTATTATGTCCACCCCCCTGGGGGGTGGATATATTATTTTTGCTTTTTTCGCCGTCCGATGTCCGATGTCCGTTGTCCGATGTCCGATGTCCGGCGTCCGGCGTCCGATGTCCGGCGTCACGCATGGTTTCCGCTCATTTAAAGGAAAAGTATTAGAGCTATTGTCACCAAATTTGGTATGCAGGCTTATTGGGTCAGTAGCTTGCTTGGGATTGCTTTTGGCTGTTGTACCTCTTTTGCTTACTGAGTAATACTTAAGTACAGCTATTTTCAGTACCCATTGGTTTCCGTGCATTTAAGCCAAAATAATTAAAGATATTTTACTACAATTTTGAATACAAGATTGTTATGTCCATAGCTCGCTTGGTATTGCATTTGGGACTGATAGCTTTGTCAGTACATGAGTAATAGCCATTTAGGTACTTCATTGTGTATTTTCAGTACTACTTTTGAGTAATTTGCTTCTATCTCCTTAACCGTGCGAGATAGAGCGATTTCGGCAAAATTTTCGACCCGCAGGGTATCTGAAGAGTGTACTCTTTGCAATTTTCAAAAAATTTTCCCCTCCCCAAAAATGGCGGCCATTTTGAATTTTCGAATTTTTGCCAAAAATGGCAAAACACAAATTTGCTTCTATCTCCTTAACCGTGCGAGATAGAGCGATTTCGTCGAAATTTTCGACCCACAGGGTATCTAAGGAATGTAATATTTGCAATTTTCCCCTCCCCAAAAATGGCGGCCATTTTGAATTTTCGAATTTTTGCCAAAAATGGCAAAACACAAATTTGCTTCTATCTCCTTAACCGTGCGAGATAGAGCGATTTCGTCGAAATTTTCGACCCACAGGGTATCTAAGGAATGTAATATTTGCAATTTTCAAAAAAATTTCCCCTCCCCAAAAATGGCGGCCATTTTGAATTTTCGAATTTTTGCCAAAAATGGCAAAACACAAATTTGCTTCTATCTCCTTAACCGTGCGAGATAGAGCGATTTCGGCAAAATTTTCGACCCACAGGGGATCTAAGGAATGCAATCTTTGCAATTTTCCAAAAATTTTCCCCTCCCCAAAAATGGCGGCCATTTTGAATTTTCGAATTTTTGCCAAAAATGGCAAAACACTAATTTGCTTCTATCTCCTTAACCGTGCGAGATAGAGCGATTTCGGCAAAATTTTCGACACACAGGGTATCTAAGCAATGCAATCTTTGCAGTTTTCAAAATATTTTCCCCTCCCCAAAAATGGCGGCCATTTTGAATTTTTGCCAAAAATGGCAAAACACAAATTTGCTTCTATCTCCTTAACCGTGCGAGATAGAGCGATTTCGTCGAAATTTTCGACCCGCAGGGTATCTAAGGAATGTAATATTTGCAATTTTCAAAAAATTTTCCCCTCCCCAAAAATGGCGGCCATTTTGAATTTTCGAATTTTTGCCAAAAATGGCAAAACACAAATTTGCTTCTATCTCCTTAACCGTGCGAGATAGAGCGATTTCGTCGAAATTTTCGACCCACAGGGTATCTAAGGAATGCAATCTTTGCAATTTTCCAAAAATTTTCCCCTCCCCAAAAATGGCGGCCATTTTGAATTTTCGAATTTTTGCCAAAAATGGCAAAACACAAATTTGCTTCTATCTCCTTAACCGTGCGAGATAGAGCGATTTCGTCGAAATTTTCGACCCACAGGGTATCTAAGGAATGTAATATTTGCAATTTTCAAAAAAATTTCCCCTCCCCAAAAATGGCGGCCATTTTGAATTTTCGAATTTTTGCCAAAAATGGCAAAACACAAATTTGCTTCTATCTCCTTAACCGTGCGAGATAGAGCGATTTCGGCAAAATTTTCGACCCACAGGGGATCTAAGGAATGCAATCTTTGCAATTTTCCAAAAATTTTCCCCTCCCCAAAAATGACGGCCATTTTGAATTTTCGAATTTTTGCCAAAAATGGCAAAACACTAATTTGCTTCTATCTCCTTAACCGTGCGAGATAGAGCGATTTCGGCAAAATTTTAGACGCACAGGGTATCTAATCAATGCAATCTTTGCAATTTTCAAAATATTTTCCCCTCCCCAAAAATGGCGGCCATTTTGAATTTTCGAATTTTTGCCAAAAATGGCAAAACACAAATTTGCTTCTATCTCCTTAACCGTGCGAGATAGAGCGATTTCGTCGAAATTTTCGACCCACAGGGTATCTAAGGAATGCAATCTTTGCAATTTTCAAAAAAATTTTCCCCTCCCCAAAAATGGCGGCCATTTTGAATTTTCGAATTTTTGCCAAAAATGGCAAAACACAAATTTGCTTCTATCTCCTTAACCGTGCGAGATAGAGCGATTTCGTCGAAATTTTCGACCCACAGGGTATCTAAGGAATGCAATCTTTGCAATTTTCCAAAAATTTTCCCCTCCCCAAAAATGGCGGCCATTTTGAATTTTCGAATTTTTGCCAAAAATGGCAAAACACAAATTTGCTTCTATCTCCTTAACCGTGCGAGATAGAGCGATTTCATCGAAATTTTCGACCCACAGGGTATCTAAGGAATGTAATATTTGCAATTTTCAAAAAATTTTCCCCTCCCCAAAAATGGCGGCCATTTTGAATTTTCGAATTTTTGCCAAAAATGGCAAAACACAAATTTGCTTCTATCTCCTTAACCGTGCGAGATAGAGCGATTTCGTCGAAATTTTCGACCCACAGGGTATCTAAGGAATGCAATCTTTGCAATTTTCCAAAAATTTTCCCCTCCCCAAAAATGTCGGCCATTTTGAATTTTCGAATTTTTGCCAAAAATGGCAAAACACAAATTTGCTTCTATCTCCTTAACCGTGCCAGATAGAGTGATTTCGTCAAAATTTTCGACCCACAGGGTATCTGAGCATTGTACTCTTGGTAATTTCTAAAAAATTTTCCCCTCCCCTAAAATGGCGGCCATTTTGAATTTTCAAATTTTTGCCAAAAATGGCAAAACACAAATTTGCTTCTATCTCCTTAACCATGCGAGATAGAGCGATTTCGTCGAAATTTTCAACCCACAGGGTATCTAAGGAATGTAATCTTTGCAATTTTCAAAAAATTTTCCCCTCCCCAAAAATGGCAGCCATTTTGAATTTTCGAATTTTTGCCCAAAATGAAAAAACACAAACTGGCCTTAACCGTGCAAAATAGAGTTATTTTGTTGAAATTTTCGACCCATAGGGTATCTAAGAAATGTACTCTTGGCAATTTTCAAAAAAATTTCCTTTTCCCAATAATGGCGGCCATTTTGAATTTTCAAATTTTTGCCAAAAATAGAAAAACAGGAATTGGCTTCTATCTTCTTAACCGTGCAAGATAGAGTGATTTCGTCAAAATTTTCAACCCAACCAATGCAAAAAGGCATGAAGCTGAAATAAATTACATCTACACTATCAAATATTTAAGCATCATTGATATATTTTACAAATGAAACAGGGTCTTGTAAGACTACTGTACAATTTGGGCAAAAGGTTCATGGGTGGACATTACACATGATAATGTGTGTTCTTCTATGCTATCCTGTTTCTATTCGCATCTACTATCAACAGGGCGGCCTATTTCTAGTTGTATTTGAAGTTTCTTCTTTTGATAAATTACATGTAACATACAGTTTGCTTACATACACATTCAGAACTACTTGCATTATCAATATACTTTTTTGATAAATTCTTTCAGTTTATAGCAGTTTTGAAGTAATTGAAATTATAACACTATATATTACCTCCACTAATCTTTCAGATTTGTATGGCATCAAGTGGTTTTCAAAAATAATATAAAATAGAATAGAATAGAATACTGTTTATTTTAATGTCCTGTTTGTAATTAACAATAACAGTAAGTTTCACACTTTTTTTAAACAAACCCAACCTCATTTAGGCTTATAAGACATTTAAATCATACATTATTTCAAACAAAGTGAATCATATTACATTTATCCAAGACAATAATAGACTAATTGGAAATATATACATCTGTTTTCAACCGGTAGAGAATTTTAATTATTCTTTCACAACTTTTAGAGACATAATTTGTCATTTATTGTAAATTGTACACAAATATCCTCCTTTTATACCATGTGTTTCTAATGTATGATGCCAAACAGTAAATCTTATTTGTAGTCATGATTTTTACAAACAGTTCATCAAGACATTCATTTGTATGTATATTTAGTTCCCTGTAGAGTTTCTGTCTAAGATCATCATAGAATATACATACACATATAAAATACTTTTTTAATATAATTTAAAAATCAGTCACAAAATAACTCACTTGTGTACTTCTGAAGATAAGTGGGTCCATTTTGATATAACTACTCGTGTACATTCCTCAGTCAAGTTTTAAAAATTTGCTTTTGCCAAGCTGAAGTAATAGTAATAATGTAAATATCACACATGTGAAAACAGTTCTGTAAACTATATCATTTGTTAATGGACTGTTGCTTCTCTTTAAGATTCTATCAAATCCAATGATAACTTGTTTTGGAGATTGCTTTTCTTTATAAAGGCAGTAGAATTGCAATCAGCTTTATCTTTTGAGAACATCAATTGTACAGTAAGAATGAAATATACATGAAACACAAATATGTTACATGTTTTATTAATATTCATCAAAGTTACAATGTGCCAATCAAGTATTACTCTAACTGGACATTCACTCATTTGATGTAATTTATGACAATTGCTAACAGTTGGGTGGACAGTTAATTGCATTTTAAAAATATGCAGCAAATGTCATAATAAGCCTTCATGTGTTAATCCAGTCACTCTAGTAGTTTATTGCTATTGCCAAGACCTTTGAGACTGGAAGTACATCCAATTGGTATTGTAAACTTTGTTGAAATTTAATGCCAGGATGACAGTTACTTTAATTAGAATTTAAGTTTTCATGAAATTTAATGCCAGTGTGATAGGAAATTGAATTGGTTTATGTACTGTGCTGAACTTTAATACAAGTACATGTATAATAATATGAGTGTAGAGTTATGGAAAGGATATATACTTGGCAGAGTGTCACACAAGTGTCACTGACAGCAATTTAATATAGATACATGTATTTCAGATACAAATTACTCTTGTAGTTTGCCTTTTAAATTTAATGTCCAGAAAATATAACTTAGAAAAGTGTGAGTCAAATCTCTTAGCATGTGTCAGTTTGTATTGTTAATTTAATTTATTGACACATCACATTGGGACAAAAAAAATGACTGTATTTATAAGTAAACTTCTGTCCATTGTTAAGTTTCAGACTTGTAACAAGTGTTATTCAGCCTGTAGTCTTCTTACAGGGATGTTGTCTGCTGCACTGGAGTCTTACTTTAAAGCTGAACTACCTGATGTAATGATAGTCCCCATCAGTATCAGTTATGACAGAATATTGGAAGAAAGTCTCTATGCCTATGAACTGCTGGGAATACCAAAACCAAAGGAATCCACATCTGTAAGAAAAGGATAATTTAACTTTAACACTGTTAATTTATTCCCAGATATAGGTAGATGTAATTTAGCAGTCTTCCACTGGGGAAACATGTTTTGTGGATGAATTTACAGTTTTTGTGGGATCAAATGTTATAAGATCTTCAGTGTCCCATTGAATAGGGGCTTATTTATTTTTCCCTATGTTTGTTATTGTTCTTTCAACTGCTTCATTGTAGCCTATATTAAACACCAGATTAAATGCCATGAAGGAATTGATTCGATTAGATAAAGAAACTGTGTTATAATCTGAAATGATGTACCACATTATGTAAGAGGGCTTAATTTTGTCATAAATTGTCATACATATTAAAAGAATGCTCCACAGTTCAAAGTAAAGAAAGGGGAAAACTCTTAATTTGCATCAAATCTTCTCATGAGTGCTATACATAAATTTTATCGGAAAATATTTACAGGGTCTGCTGAAAGCCAGAAATATATTGTCTGAAGATTTTGGAAGTGTTCACTTCCATATATCAGGAGCCATATCAATTCGACAATTTTCCCTGGGTAGAATTGACAGAGTGGTGCATGCACTAGAACCAAGGTTAGTGTTGGAACCTATAGAAATCACAAGAATAAAACTTTAGTTCTTTTTTTCCTCAGTTACAGATTGTTACGGGAAACTGGTGTATCCAGAGCAAAGTTGTCAAATTGTCAAGGAATTGTATTCTTCAGTACAACGCTAGATGTAAACTATTCTGAAATATTGAAATTTAGAAAATTACCTCCTGTAATATACACTTTTCATGTACAATAAGCCTCTTAAATTAGATCTTGGTTTGATAGAATTCCAGTGTAGGAGTCTTTTTTTTTTTCATTTGGCCAGGCCACTTAAAATTTCAGTTTCACAAAGCCTCCTGTAACTCCTTACAAAAGGTCTTCCATAAACCTTAAAGAGGGAATTTGCTCCCATCTTTAGTTGAAAAAAATGGGTAAAAACGTGTGATTTCAGCTGTAGGATGATGCACACACACCACAAAAATTGGTCTGAATGGAGCCGCCATATATATATTTCTTAACTTCAAGGTTAAAAATGGCTAAAAATAAGATAAAGTGCTTTCAACAGCCCCGTAAAAAAATTTGAAGTGAACCTTGGCCCTGTTTTGTAAAAATTTACTCTCATATTTTGTCTCATCACCCCCATCACTAAAATTGTAAATTATTCAATCACAGAAGGTAGTTTCCCCAACTGTTTTAAGATGGCATATGTCACCCCCCTTCAAAAGAAGCCGAGCCTTGACAGAAATATCCTCAAAAACTACAAGCCGGTGTCAAACCTCAGCTTTATATCTAGACTTATTGAGAAGGTGGTGGCAAAGCAGCTAAATGAATTTATTTCACACGAGGGGCTCTTAAATGTCAACCAGTCTGCTTATAAGAGTTCCCACTCCACTGAAACCGCATTGTTGAAGATTCAAAATGATATAGCTCTCTCAGTGGACTCAGGAAAGGCAGTGGCCCTAACATTATTAGACCTATCGGCGGCGTTTGATACGATTGATCATTCTCTTTTATATGACTGCTTGCATGACTGGTTTGGTCTAGATGGTACTGTTTTGTCATGGATCAAATCATATCTTTCAAACTGTAAACAAAAATTAAAATAGGTGATAGTTTCTCTGAGGCCGTAATTCTCCCTTTCGGAGTCCCCCAAGGCTCTGTGCTGGGTCCTCTCCTTTTCACCCTCTACACTAGTCCCCTCAGTCAAGTTATTTCAAAATCCAATGTTACTCATCACCTGTATGCCGATGACACCCAGATCTACCTAGCAGTTGATTCCAGGAATTTTGACTCTAGCATGGAAGAGCTGACCGAGTGTCTCAAGTCTGTACAGGAGTGGATGGACGGTGTCAAACTAAAACTAAACCCAGAAAAAACCGAATTTATCATAATAGGTCAAAAAGCTATCAGAGAGTCGCTTGCACCAAATTTCCCTGTTCCACTCCTTCAAAACAATATCTTTCCGTCGGTGGAAGTAAAAAATCTGGGTGTTATTTTCGACTCAGACAACTCCTTTGACAATCATGTTGCCAAGGTTTACAGAGCATGTTACTATCATTTTCGTGATTTGCGACGAATTCGCAAATTTCTTGGAGTTGAGACAGCAATTCTTCTGGCAAATGCTATGGTCAGTAGTCGTCTAGACTACTGTAACTCTCTACTCTATGGGGTAAGCAAGTCCAACATAGCCAAACTACAGAGAGTCCAGAATGCTCTTTGCCGCATCATCTTCAGACTTGACAAAATGAGTCATGTTACACCTTTTTTGAAAAAACTCCACTGGCTCCCAATTCAACATCGCATCCTGTTTAAGTATAATCTTTTGGTATTGAAGGCTATTAATCTTTCACAGCCCCCGTATCTCTCAGCTTTAATAAGATCGAGCAGTCTCACTCGCGGCAACAGGCTATCTATCTCCTCAACCCGCCCTAAGAAGCACATAGGCATGCGTGGCTTTGCAGTAGCTGCACCAGCTGAATGGAACAAGCTGCCACAGACTGTCAGATCTCGGCAAACAATAGATGGTTTCAGAAGCCAGCTAAAGACCTACTTGTTTAGGCTGGCATACCCCCCACCTTAGTCATAACCTGGCGCTTTTTAGATGTCGACCCATGCCTGTCCCTGGACTCTCCCTTCTTGGTCTCAAGCAGCACATTAGAGGATTTGTATCAATTTTGCGCTATATAAATCCTACTATTATTATTATTATTATTATATGTGGAAAGCCTAGTTACATACAAAGTACTGGTATTCCTCTGCTCTCTTGGAATTGGATTCATCCCACTCACAAAATCTAGTAAAGCTCTTAATGTATTGCTAAGGACACCTAATTCCTAAAGTAGATAGAGGAGTTCACTTGTGACTAAAAGGAAAACCATATTATATTCACTTATTACTGACCACTCAGATCAGTTGTTTTGTCCAAAACAGTTAACTGTATATAACTGAGCAAATGTGAAATAATCTGCTGCATATAAAATTTATCATTGATGTTAGCCGTTAAACATGACAAGAGGCTAACTTAAAAGAATTTTTGCCAAAGATTAAATGAAACCCATGAAATAAGTGTTGAATATCAACCAGATATATCAACAATTTGACTGAAGAGGAGCAGAGACTGACCCATTCGCTGGCATTTGAAATTGTGCGACAGCAGCAGCAACATCTGGTGTTGTCGCCATGGTCACTGATGGCTGCTGTGTTGATGCAGAGCAGAGAGGGAATCACAGTGAAGGAACTGGTCAGAGAAACTGAGTGGTTGAAGCGACAGGCAGTGAACAATGGAGGATATGTGGACTGGCCTGGTGAGTAGACTAGATTTGACCTTTGACCTTGTTGTAGTGACCTTGGCCTTTAAAATCTTGTTGCACCTTTGGGTATGTCTTTTGATGCAGATTAAGCACTGTTAAAGTCATATTAGAATTCATTTAGAATTTTACTTTTACAACTTCCCATTGTAACAGATGGAATTTCTTCAAGTAAGCCACAGATTTTGCTCCAACACCACACATAAGCATTCATTGAATGTATTCCCACTTCTGTGTGCATGGTAATATTGAAAACATCTAAACCATAATTCGGCCATGCCAGATGTAGATAAAGAGTACATGCATTATCTTTCTCTTAGACATTATTTTCTCTATTTAAACATTGTTTGGACCTTTATATAACTGACAGTGCTCTGAAAGTATCCTGAACTTTGTACTGATACAGCACTTCTATATCTCATGGTGTTAAAAATATTTCCCTAGGCTGTGGGGTACGGGCATCTCTGATGCTATTTTTATGTCAGCTGACTTGTCAGTCAGCTGACATTATGTCATCACTCTGCGGCGTGGGCGTCCGCGTGAACAACTTCTTCTCCAAAACTACAAGGCCTAGAGACATGCTGTTTTTTTTAAAAGATACCTTATCTATCGAGGATGAAAAATTGTTCAAGGCATGCAAATCTGTCTGTTCGTCTGTTTGCTAGAGACATTACAAGGGGGGTACCCCCACCAAAAGTGCGAAAATTTCAACTTTTTATCACAATTTTCTCAGTGACTGTTGCAGGGATTTCTCTCATATCTTGCATATATGTACTAGGCCAGAGGTAGATTCTCTTGTGTGAGTATGAGACCTGGATCTGTCTTACTTTTTTTTTAATAAATTTTTTTAATAATTTTTAATGCATTAAAATTCATGAAATCATGCACTAAATCACTTATAACTTCAAAAGTGTTGCATTTACAGCATTTTGTGAAAATATGTTGTTCAGCTACTTTTTTCATAGCTACAATATGGTGAGTAAGTTGGGTGTCTGTCTCAATAGCTAAGTGAGTAATAGCTACTTTTGGGCTTTTCAGTAACTTCCATTATGAGTAAAAATAACACTTAAACAATTACCTTGTTATTTTCCTTCATAATACCATTTACAGGGCACAACTTTTTTATCCTTTTCTTCTGTCAGCTTCGGAATTTCTTTCGAACTTGCTGTTCAGTTACCATTTACTGTATTTCTGTACAGCCCTTTTCCTGATAATTATTCTGTCCTCTAATCACCTTCACAAATCAAAAACACTCAGTCAGCTGACACAGTGCCCGTTCACGGGCACTCTCCTCTTGTTAATAATTACATGGAGCTATGTAAGCAACAAGAGATAGAATCAAACAGTGATATTATATGCATAAACATACAGCTCAGTGAGGAAATACAGAAAGCATTTTGTGAAAATATGTTGTTCAGCTACTTTTTTCATAGCTACAATATGGTGAGTAAGTTGGGTGTCTGTCTCAATAGCTAAGTGAGTAATAGCTACTTTTGGGCTTTTCAGTAACTTCCATTATGAGTAAAATCACTTGTAACTTAAAAACTATTGCATT
This sequence comes from Sabellastarte sp. h YS-2021, assembly GCA_964017235.1. Lineage (NCBI taxonomy): Eukaryota > Metazoa > Annelida > Polychaeta > Sabellida > Sabellidae > Sabellastarte > Sabellastarte sp. h YS-2021. The sequence continues at coordinate 81,660,364 of OZ024928.1, forward strand.
TAGAGAATTTCGTATAAATATGTTATTCAGCTACTTTTGGGCCAGCTATAACATAGTGAAATTTCAGACCTGTAGCTCATGGCATAGCTGAGTAATAGCTACTTTTAGGTTATCACTGTTGAGTAAATCACTTATAACTTGAAAACTATTGCATTTAGAGAATTTCGTATAAATATGTTATTCAGCTACTTTTGGGTCAGCTATAACATAGTAAAATTTCAGACCTGTAGCTCATGGCATAGCTGAGTAATAGCAACTTTTAGGTTATCACTGTTGAGTAAATCACTTATAACTTGAAAAGTGTTGCATTTAGAGCATTTTGTTAAAATATGTTATTCAGCTACTTTTTTCATAGCTACAATATGGTGAGTAAGTTGGGTGTCTGTCTCAATAGCTAAGTGAGTAATAGCTACTTTTGGGCTTTTCAGTAACTTCCATCATGAGTAAAATCACTTGTAACTTAAAAACTATTGCATTTAGAGAATTTCGTATAAATATGTTATTCAGCTACTTTTGGGCCAGCTATAACATAGTAAAATTTCAGACCTGTAGCTCATGGCATAGCTGAGTAATAGTTACTTTTAGGTTATCACTGTTGAGTAAATCACTTATAACTGGAAAACTATTGCATTTAGAGTATTTTGTTTCAATATGTTATTCACCTATTTTGGGGTCAGCTATAACATAGTGAAGTTTCAGACCTGTGGCTCATTTCATAGCTGAGTAATAGCTACTTTGAAGTTCTCACTGTTGAGTAAATCAGTTATAATTGGAAAACTATTGCATTTACAGAAATTTGTGCAAATATGTTATTCAGCTACTTTTGGGTCAGCTATAACATAGTGAAATTATAGACCTATAGCTCATGGCACAACTGAGCAATAGCTATTCTCAGGTACTGACTGTTGAGTAAATCAGCTATAACTTGAAAAATATTGCATTTGGAGTATTTTGTTAAAATATATTGTTCACCTACTTTTGGGTCAGCTATAACATAGTGAAATTACAGACCTATAGCTCATGGCATAGCGGAGCAATAGCTATTTTCAGGTTCTCACTATTGAGTAAATCAGTTGTAGCTTGAAAACTATTGCATTTACAGTAGTTTGCTTAAATATGTTGTTCACCTACTTTTGGGTTAGCTATAACATAGTAAAATTTCAGACATGTAGCTCATTGCATAGCTGAGTAATAGTTCCTTTGAGGTTCTCACTGTTGAGTAAATCAGTTGTAACTTGAAAACTATTACATTTAGAGTAATTTGTTAAATATGTTATTCACAGAATTTTTGGTCAGCTATAACATAGTGAAATTGCAGACCCTCTATGTCATGGCATAGCTGAGCAATAGCTACTTTCAGGTTCTCACTGTTGAGTAAATCATTGTATCCACTGGATAGCCGCAGTGTGTAGAGAGAGATTTCACCATTACTGCTCTGATGAAAAAAAATGTTATAGCTAGCTTTCTTAAGTTTGCAGTATATATTAATAACCATAAAATGTTGTCTGGGAATATTTTTGGCCTCATTTTGAGAAACAAGATGGCTGCCACAGGTGTTTTTTGTCAGTCATGAAAAGTGCTTATATCTCCCTTATTATTGATCCTAGAGGTTTGGGATGATAAACCAACCTGTAGGAAATCATGGGGTGGGAATCTTTTGGTGTGGTCAGATTTGACCTTCAATGACCCCTCCTTCAAGGTCAAACAAGGATAGCCAAACTTAAAAGTGCTTATAACTCGCTTATTATTGGTTTCAGAGGTTTGGGATGGTAAACAGACAGGAAATCATGGGCTGTGAATCTGTTGATATGGTCCGATTTGACCTTGGAACCCTCCTTCAAGGTCAAATGAGGATAGGGAAAATTGAAAGTGCCTACAACTCGCTTATTATTGGTGACAGAGATTTGGGATGGTAAACCATCCCATAGGAAATCATTGGCTCGGAATCTTTTGGTATGGTCAGATTTGACCTTTGGACCCCTCCTTCAAGGTCAAATGAGGACAGCCAAGCTTAAAAATGCTTATAACTCATTTATAATTGGTCCTAGAGGTTTGGAATGGTAAACCATAGGAAATCATGGGCTGGGAATGTATTTGTGTGGTTAGATTTGACCTTGGACCCCTTCTTCAAGGTCGAACGAGGATATTGCATTTGTAGTATTTCTTTAAATATGTTTTAACCTATTTTTTACACTTAAACAATTACCTTGTTATTTTCATTCATAATACCATTTACAGGGCACAACTTTTTTATCCTTTTCTTCTGTCAGCTTCGGAATTTCTTTCGAACTTGCTGTTCAGTTACCATTTACTGTATTTCTGTACAGCCCTTTTCCTGATAATTATTCTGTCCTCTAATCACCTTCACAAATCAAAAACACTCAGTCAGCTGACACAGTGCCCGTTCACGGGCACTCTCCTCTTGTTAATAATTACATGGAGCTCTGTAAGCAACAAGAGATAGAATCAAACAGTGATATTATATGCATAAACATACAGCTCAGTGAGGAAATACAGAAAGATAGGTTCTTCTCTCAATGGGAAAAAAGGGTATAACAATCATTGGTGACCTGGGAGATTTTGCTGGTGAATTATATCAAGACCACGGTTTTAATGTAAATATATTAGAATACTACAGTGCTAAAAAAATGGTGGTTACTGTTATTGGAAAACACTCTAGACCTGGTGAACTCTTGCTAACAAAATCATATATTCCTTTTCACATATAGATATTTTTGAAACAAAATTTGAGTAGTAAGACTTACTATAGTAACTTTGCTAAAAATAAATCGGAGCTACCAAGAAGGTGGGAGACTAGATGGAATGCAAGACTGTGCACAACTTTAATTAAAGAGATTTGGTCTTTAATCTACAAAATTTGTTTTACGATAACAACAGATAATTCAACCATATGGTTTTAATATAAATTAATTATATCCCCAGACGAAAGTCGGGGATATATTGGATTCAGGTCCGTCGCGCCGCCGCCGCCGCCGCCGCCGCCGCCGCCGCCGCCGCCGCCGCCGCCGTAGAAATTTCCTTGTGGACGCGATAACTCAAAAACAAATTAATATTTTTTTTTCAAACTTGGTACACATGTTAAGGGTGCCCAAAGGAAGATCCCTATTTTAAGGTGACCTTAAACTCCCAGTAAAAAAGAACTTATGGCCACCTTAAGGTCAGAAATTGCACTTTTGGCCACTTAGAGCCCTGTAGGTCACAAACTATGATGCTCAGCTGGCTGAAATTTTACCTGACAACACATTAATATGTTCTTAGTACATGTGCCGAAAATCATGACTTTAAGTTGAGGAGAAAATTGTGTTTGAGGCCCATAAATACCCCCACTTAGGGATTTTTTGCTATACTTTACACATATTTTGCCCTATAATTTGGAAGTGATAATTCTGATGAGTCTCAAACTGTGCTAGGTATAACTTTGATATGTAATCCTTGTCTGTAGAAAATTTTAGGGCTGTAGGTTTACCCAAAGGGGTCGACTTAAGGTCTCAAAAGTGCCCACAGAGACCCAATTTATGCACTTTTTGCCACTTTCAAGCACTGTAGCTTTCAAACTATGTCTCTCATCTAAGTTAAATATCATCTGGGAATATATCTATGTGTTTTCTTATATGTGCCCCAACATTTAGGCCTTTAATAGACAGTTAACCTGTGTATCAGGACCATAAACACCCACCCGAGTGACCCTTATAAGACATTTTTCACATCTTTTTCCCTGTAACTTGGAAATGGTAAGTCTGAGAAGTTTCAAACTGTATTAGATATATATTCTGTGTGTAATCTTAGTATGTAACAGATTTTAAGTCTGAAGCTTTAATTTTGAAGGTCAAATTGAGGTCTCTAAAAGGCTCCCAAAGACCCAATATTTGGACTTTTTGCTACTTTTAAGCCCTGTGACTGTCAAACTATGTGACTGATAGAGCTCAAATCCTATCTGGGAATACATTATTATGTTTTTTTTACATGTGCCAAAAATCAAGGCTTCAAGTAGACATTTAACCTGTGTATGAGGACCTTAAACACCCACCTGAGTGACCCTTTTAAGACATTTTTCACATATTTTGCTCTGTAACTTGGAAATGGTAAGTCTGAGAAGTTTCAAACTTTATTAGATACATATTCTATGTGTAATCTTAGTATGTAACAAATTTTAAGTCTGAAGCTTTAATTTGAAAGCCACATCGAGATCTCTAAAAGGCCCACAATGACCCAATATTTGGACTTTTTACCACCTTTAAGCCCTGTAACTGTTAAACTATGTGATTGATGGAGCTGAAATCCCATCTGGGAATGCATTATTATGTCCTTTTTACATATGCCGAAAATCAAGGTTTTTAGTAGACATTTAACCTGTGTATGAGGGCCATAGACACTCGCCCAAGTGCCTTTTTTGACATTTTTTCCGTATTTTGCCCTGTTATTTGGAAATGCTTAGTGTGACAAGTCTTAAACTGTATTATATATAATTTTTGTTTGTTATGTATGTCCCCCAAAAAGTTTCAGATCTGTAGTTTAATTGCTAAGGTCTCTTTAACAATTGTAAAATGCCCACAGAAACCCAATTTATGGATATTATGCCACTTTAAAGCCCAGTAACTGTCAAACTATGTGGGTTATAGAGCTGAAATCTTTGAATTTTTAAAAGGAAATGCCTGTCTATTTAAATTTTGAATATTAATAATGTTATGGCTATCTTAGTCTTTTAAGAACTTATTTTTGTGTGTTATACCTCTGCTTGCTGAGTTTTTCACTTTTTAAAATGAAACTGGTTAAACATATTCAAGTAGACAAAATGGACACTTTAAGTGAGCTTTAAGTCCCAATATTAATGAAATTATATCCTTATGTAGTAAAACTAGGGGATTTTTAACCCTCAACTAGCCCAGTTTTATTCAACTTGCCTCAGTTAATTTTGGCACAGCTCCTACAGTTATGAACTCATTTCAGTTGATAATCACATACTTAAAATTCTCAATTCTTTTTGTATTTGAGTACCCCTTTTATATAGATTGTTTGTTTACCATTTATGCTCAACCCACATCCCCCACCCGGATTCCCCCCACCCACCTCTGGGACCTCCAGCTATATTGAGTGACACTAAATAAACAAAGGTATTTAGTGATATCAGATGAGAAACAAAGAACTCAATGGGGTTGCAGATCTTGTGTAATAGTGAGAGAGGTGTGGAGAAGGGGAGAGGGGTGGGGGTGGGAGGTGGTGAGCTTCATTACATATAACACAAAGGGGAGTCAGAACTGAGATTGTGTCACATATTTAGGTTGCATATATATGGACCACATATATAGGTATAGAGGAAATGAATAACTGAAAACAATTTGCAAATTCTAAAAATAATATAATAAAATAATAATATAAATAATTTTTTTTTAAATAATATTTTATTTTTGAACAAATATAGAAACAGATATGCGCTTTTGGGATTATGAATTTTAGAATGGACATTGAATCATCAATCATTTAAATACTTTGAAGGAAGATTGAAAAATATGATGAGTTGAGTTAAAAATAATATTTTATTTGTCAACAAATATAGAAACAGATATGCTCTTTTGGGATTATTATTTTAGAATGGACATTCAATCATCAATCATTTAAATACTTTGAAAATAGGTTTAGAGTTATCATTGCAGGAAGATTGAAAATATAATTTGAGGTATGTATTCGGCGTCTGGGGATACACCATCTTCCTTGGGGAGATATAAACAGAGTAGATTGATGTGCTGAAGTTCATATAATAATGGGTAATTATGTTTTAAAAAATTCCCGATCAAAACCTGTGGCGTGAGTGATGACCTGTCTGGGGATATGTTGGCGCCGAGTTGGCCCAATCTAGTTTATAATATACTAGCTGCCTGGAGTTATCTGTGTAAGCTTAAGATTACAGATTCAAGTACATGTGGCATAGATGGTAATGGTGTGGAAACAATTCACCATTTGTTCACACAATGGAATACTGTTCAAGTGATGGATAAAAGAAAAAATTAATCAAAATGATGTGCTAAGTGAACTAAATAAATAAATTGTTTGGATACTTGGTACAGGACCAGAATTTTTGCTGATGAATTTCGTAGTAGTTTTAACTAGAGAATATATATTTTGGTATGCAAAAAAAAAAAAAAAAAAAAAAAATTCTTGCCAAAATTGGACCATCTGAAGTTAACCGTAAAACAAAGATATTACGAACAAAAATATGTATCATTAGTAAATTCTAAAAAAAAAAGTGACATGGGGTCTGTGGGAACGACTCTTTCAATAAAAGGGTAAACGTATTTGAGAAAACAAGTATGCATAGACCTTACTATATATCAGGTTTATTATTGTGATGTATATGATACAATTATATATGTTTGTATGTGTATACCTGTTTGTGCAACATAAAATGTCATTGATATTGATATTAATGAATCAATAAACTGGCAGAAAAAAACTGCTAAAAGTAAAAAAAAAACTTTAATAGAGTATTATAATTGATTTTTGTATTTATGTAACTGTAGGCAATGCTTCCTCAGAGAGTGTGATAAGACATTACTTGGGTCTGCACTTAAACATCATCACTATATCAGACCAGGACCTCATACAGTTGAAGCTGGTAAAAGCTGCTCATGTGGCAAAGCCAATACAAGATGAGGTAATATATATTACTGTTCATTGAAATCTTAATGCATTGGCCATTGCAAATTTTCATTCCATTAAGGAACACTCTATGCAAAAAACTTGTGTTAATTGAATTAACATATGAATTAATATAAATAAATGAGTATAATAGGAAAACTTCCCGAATGACATATACAGAAAAAATATATCACGAATGAAGATAACAATATTATACGAGTGCGCAGCACGAGTATTATATTGTTAATCTTCATGAGTGATATATTTTTTCCGTATATGTCTGATGAGGGGTGTTTTACTTTTATTATCCACCATTTTGTACGATTTATGGGTGAAATAATACGAATATTTAATCAGAGAATGTGAATAGGCTGTCAAAAACCACAGGCACCAGTGAATATAAAAAGTTGAAACTTTAACTTGCAATAGGGCCTTCATTTCTGCATGGATTTTTATGCAACTCACACGATCAGAAGCGCTGTAAAACCTTTCTAATGATATATTATACATATCTATAGGTAGTGTTACGATCGAAAGTAAATATTGAAACCGGGTCCCGAAAACAAAAATTCGGTTGAAACCGGATTCGTTCGAATTAGTTTTCACCAAACTGTAAAATTTTCTGTGCGTGTACATGAACAGTTATTTCCACTAAAATGGGGTTTATTTTATGATAAAGTCGAACATTTGGGGTATTATTTCAGTGTATATTGGGAAAATATTAACAAATAAATATATTTAAGCGTTTCTGTGCAATATTTTGTATGCTAGAAGTGAAATATGTGACATTTTCGGGAACCGGTTCTTGGACTTTTGTCACCGGATTTCGTTTACGTTTATATAAATCGAATAGAAACCAACTATCCGGTTTGCCGTCTTTACCACTATCTATAGGTAGCATAGTTTCCGAGATATTGTTGGAAAACCGGAAGTTATTAACGCTTATAATCCATGGTACCAGGGCGGCGGTGTATACAAAAAAAATACATCCCGCTCCGTATATCCCCATATACGGGTCAAATATGTTGCGTGGCGGATAATAAAATTTATATACTCGATTTCAGTTCTAGAATATGTTGTATTTAGTGTAGGCATAACTGGAAGTGTATCATCAGTAGAAACAAGTCCTGTAGGTCTTGGAGGTTTTAGTTACACAGTTGGACTGTATTGAGACAATCTGATTTGACGAATTCTATAATATTTCTATTTCATCTGTTATAATATATTGTAAGTGTTATTGGCTGAGTGATTAACACGTTCAGCCTTAAATCACTTGGATTTTTGTAGTCTCGGGTTCTAATCCACATTATGACAGCATGTGAGATCCACTGAGGACCCTATCCTGACTTAACATAAAGAAATTGAATGTGAATTAAACCCCAGCTTTAAGATCATGTATAAATCTGATTATTTTTGCATTATACAGGTGATGTTGAACTCGGCTACGAACTTAGTGCTTGCTTCATACAGAAACCAGGCACTCCATGTGTTCATTAGACCTGGAATCATTGCCCTCTGTATCAATGGCTGCCCAGATGATGCTCTCTCATTGGGTAGGCTCAGACATTTTGACCGATTTGGATATTCTATCATTTTCAAAACATGGTTAGGTTACAGTTTCTGTTAATAGAGTATATACAAAGCTGAAAATACGCTGAGGTTAGACACCTTCATACGATAAACAGTATGTCAGCTTAAACTAAGGTATTTATTTGGGTCTTTTACTCTTAAAGTTAAAATGATGAAAAATGAAATTTAATATTTAAAATAATATTTATGAATTTAACTTTTATCAAGGTAACATGATCAAAACTTTTTTTTTTTTGTACTTCTTTGTGTCTTCTTGGTATGACCTGGCTATGTCATTGGATTAACATTAATTACCTTGTATATGTTCAGCTGCACCTTAGAACCTGTCAATTGATGGAGATTAAGTGTTATAAAAGTCCACATTAGATTAGCTTATTGCAATAAAACTTTGGAATGTTTTGGAAAGTTATAGCAAATCATGATCTGGGATTCAGAGGAAAAAAAAAGGACAGTACTCCTCCCAATTAACTCTCAAGGTTAAAATGGATTGTAGAGCTCTTTTTTCCTTTTTTACAACAGATAAAACTTCTGTAAAAAGATAGCTTACAATGTTTATTTTTATCAGCCTTTATCTTTACTATTTCTTTGTTACCATTGCATACTTTCTTTGTTGTGGAACACTTCATTTTTGAATTAGCATATCCTTTTAAGTTATGTTTTTTTTTTGTTTTTCTAGAAATCATAAGTTTCAAATTCTTTTATATGACACTTATTTTAAAAACCAGATACTTGTTATTTATAAAAATAATAAAATGTAGATGTCTTTAATATGACAGTGATATAACATAAGAGTAAAACCATAGAGCTACACAATCAAGGACAAGCCATTATCCTGAAAGTGATTTATATTATACTCCTCAGATGAGCTATTCAGACGATATGCATTCTTGGAGAGACTATTCAGCCATGAGTTTGTGTTTCAACCTGGTGAAACAAGAAAGGTAACCAAAATATATATATCTGGTATTTACCGATCCAGTTATATTTTATTTATATTTTAAGAAAAGAATTAGATTGACCCAAATCTGTTATTATTGGGTGGAACTTTTTTGGAAACCAGAATCAAATATATTTATATTTATTTTTCCCGAAACTGGGTTTATAGATATGAAGGATTAATGACTTGACATACGGTAGTTACTTCTGTCTGTTATCTTTATATTTACCTTTTCCATCAATGAATCATACAGTGATAACATGGCCAACCTCAATTTTATTATTTCTACTGAATTGGGATTTTGTAAAAGTTGTAATGTTCTGAACAGTCCACAATAAAAAAACTAAAAGTAGTAAAAAATTGTTAAAATGTAAATAGTGTAGTCTGTACAACTAGAACCTTCCATATCCACAAGATTTGGTTCTAATAACAGCTAAGTTCTATTTTACAAAAATATTGCATTTACCATTGTTTAGATATTGAAAGTGGTTGTACTAGAATGTAAGTTTGGTTGTAGTTCTATACACAGAGTCCACTATACATTCAGGGACTTGCATTCTATTTCTTTCAATACATATTTCAGGACTTTGAACACGCCTTACAAAACCTGGTTCACAGTGGAGGACTGACCATCAGTGATGACACAGTCTTAGTAAAGAAATCAATCAATAAACATTCCACATTCCTCAGTCAGATGTTTGAGCCTTTCTTGCTTGGATACTGGGTATGGTCTGGTTACATCTTAAACCTGTCAAGAGTCTATGAAATTTTGGTACCGTGACTGTAAATTGTAAATGGAAACCCCCATTATTTTCTTTGAATTATGGAAAATTCTTTGTAAAGTTATGTTATTATTATTTCAGACCATTTATTTGATATTCTTGAGAATATTTATTGTATTTGATTTAAACATATAAGAAATTTCGCAACAATAGCAAAGTAGAATTTACTTTATTAAATTTTAAACTGTAGTCATATGAAAATATGGTGTACTTTTAACAGTACAATAAGTATTGGATATTGCCCAGTCCCAGAGGGTTTGTATGCCACTATGACATAGCAAGTAAACTAATCTGTGATATTTCACCGACAGTTCTGTAAATAGAAGAATACGGATATGTTGTCTAAAAACAGTTAAAAGAATACATTCTGTGTACCACTGATTCAAATTGGTCAGACAGCTGCAAACATACAACACCACTGAGAAGATCTTAATAACAGCTACTAATAACTAAATCTAACACTTTGGAGAACTGATACAAATTGTATCCACCAGAAAGACAACTCACCGAAACAAGTGAACCATCATTTGACCTTGAAGGAGGGCCCAAGGCCAAATCTGACCACATTAGAAGATTCCCAGTCTGTGATTTCCAGTAGGTTGGTTTCACATCCCAAAACTCAGGACCAATAATAAGTGAATTATAAACACTTTTAAGTTTGGCTATCCTCATTTAACCCTGAAAGAGGGGCCCAAGGACAAATCTGACCACATCAGAAGATTCCCAGCCCATGATTTCCTATTGGTTGGTTTCATATTGCAAACATCTAGGACCAGTAATAAGCGAGTCATAAGCACTTTTAAGTTTGGCTATCCTCATTTGACCTTGAAGGAGAGGCCGATAGTCAAATCTGACCACATCAAAAGACTCCTAGCCCATGATTTCCTACAAGTTGGTTTTACATCCTAAACCTCTAGGACCATAATAAGCAAGTTATAATCATTTTTATGTTGACAACCCTTATTTGACCTTGAAAGAGGGGCCCAAGGTCAAACCTGACCACATCAGAAGACTCCTAGCCCATGATTTCCTATAGGGAGGTTTAACATCCCAAAACTCTAGGACCAAAAATAAGCTAAGCAACTTATAAGCACATTTAAGTTTGGCTACCCTCATCTGACCTTGAAGGAGGGACCCAAGGTTAAAGCTAACATCAGAAGATTCCCAGCCCATGATTTCCTGCAGGTTGGTTTCATTTTGCAAACTTCTAGGACCAATAATAAACAAGTTATAAGCACTTTTAAGTTTGGCTCACCAAAGTATCCACCGGATACATCTGGTGGATGCAATAAATACTGCATAGTCAAATTAGGACAGTTGAATTGCATACTCCATACTTCGACACTGTGCATCTCTGGTTTATCTGTATTTACTCTGTGCGTCACTATTTTCTTGCATGGTCTGATGGAGTATCTCAATTATAGCTTGATGGTTAAAATGTATTTGCTTCATAGGATGCAATTCCAATGATTCTTTTGTGCTAAGCTGAGTGTTTGATGGTTTACAGTGTTGCAGTACATCATGAATGATGTGCCCTGATTTGACATTGTCTGAACTATGATGTTAAGTTGATTCTGCTTTAGGTGCTGTGCCAACACCTGCTATCTCTACCAGTAGATGTCCATGGTCGGGCCTTGCCCAAGAAACCCAAACACCTGGCACTGGATGCCCAGAAGTTGGCCATACGTCTGCTTCAGGAGAACGTTGTGAAACACTATGAGGTGCTCTCCTTGGATCTCTTAGGAAATGGCTTGAATGCACTCTCTAAGATGAATGCTATGTACAGGGATAAGAGGTAAGCATTGGAATTGGAGTGGGAAAACAACTAAAATGTGAATAAAATCTAATATGTAAATAAAATGAACTTAAAAAGTAAAAATGTACATGAATCTGCCCTTCAAGTTTTCTAATCAAAAATCTGCATTCTTTGAACTCATACAGGTGGAGATCTAATTTTAAGATTTTTCTTTTCTTTTCAAGAAGCAACTTTTAAGTATGATAAATATTAACTATTGTATTTTGTTGTTCAGGAATGAAGAGCCATGGCTATCACCAAACAATGTAGCAGTGTCAAGCATCAATGAAGAAATAGGTAATGTATAATTGGGTGCACGTCTGGTCCTTTATATATAGGAATAAGAAATGGGGTGATTTACACAGATGTTTTGAGATCAGCACATACAGTATTACACAGAGTTCATTATTACTGTAATAATAGTGCTTAATTGAACCATCAATATTATGATTTTTAGAAAGAAAAAAAAATATTTATATATGTATGTTTTTGTTTGGAAATGACAATTTCTTTAATAAAGAAACATTTATTCATAACAGATTGGCTAGTTCATATTTTGGCTTTTTTTTTAACTGTAAATAATATAAAGTTACTGCATTGTGATACCTAATAATTTTGTGTTGACTATTTCTAACTAAGTCTTCTCGATGAATTGAGTGAAATGTCCATTTTCTATCTGTTTGAAATATTAATACTTACAACAATTCTATGACAAATGAAAAGTTAGTCTAATTAATATTTGCAGGAAAGTACACAGAAGTTCCAACAGTTTCAATTGGACAGTATACATCAAGTGGAAAACCAGTGGTGTTGTCAGCAAAACTATAGGACTTTAAGCTGATTTTGCCACATTTTACGACTATAAACTGTAACCTACAACTGATAATACTGTGATAAAAGAAACAAGTTTATATATAAATATTTCCTGTGGTTTTTTAAGTTTATTCACAGTGATGAGAAGAAAAAATAGTTTTTAGTAGTCATATTAAGTAAACTTTGTTCGTGTTTTTCTAGTCATGAGAAGTATTTGTGTACTTTTTGGTGGGTTTAGGTTGAAAATTATTCTTAGTCTGATACGAAGCATTTCACACAGTTTCATTGCTGGTTAATTTTGCAAAAAACGTTTATGCAAGCATGATTTATCATGTGATCATTTAAAAAAAGAAAATGGACATGAACCTTGTGTTATGTATATACTACAATCATACAAGTTTGGAGATTAACCAACCTTAAAAATTATGAAGTAGATGAAGTTAAGTGTTTGTATTCAGGGGAAAGAGAGGGTCGGCTGGCTCCTGCATTTTCTATTGCTCATAGTTTGACAACCACTGGGCGGAGGGTATAGAGTCACCAGGTACTTTTTGCCAAAAATCGCTTTCCCACCATTTTTGGTGGCCATCAAATGCAAAAACGACTTTATCTTGAAAACGGTGCGAAATGGGGCGATTTTGACTGTTTTTACCCCCAGGGTTTTGCCAAAAGTCTGTTTCCTACCATTTTTGTGTCCATCTTGAATTTCAGCATAAAAAACGCATTTATCTCGGAAACAGTGTGACATAGTGATTTCAACAAAACTTTTGACCCCGAGGATATACGCAGTCATCTGGCACTTTGTCAAGAAAGATTTTTCTGCCATATTTGCAGGCAGGTTGATTTTTTGCAATAAATGGAAAGACATATTAAACAGCGGAAGATAGTCATTTCTGCAAAACCATTACTGCTCATTGGGACACTGTGTTTTTGCACAGCAAAAAAAAAAACAAACAATTTCTTCTTCCTCTTGCGAAGCAATACTCTAGTTTTTATTGGGTCAAATTTGAGTCTTCATTGGCCAAGTAGTTAACAAGCTGACATTCAATCAATGTGGCAATGATTCCAATCCAATTTATCACACACAGGTCCATAGAGGACTTTAATGTTATGACCTTACCTGTCAGAAGGAATGTCAGAAACCCAGCTTTGACCTTCGGGCCAACCAGAGCATTGTCATGTTTAATCTATTTCTTTATTGTCAGTGCATCCCTAGTACTTCTTGGTAGATTATAGAAATATTATTGAGCAGTTAACACGAAGGCAGTGTTGTATTATTGTAACAAATACAAAAGTTCTGTAATAAAGGACATGAAATAAATGCTGCTTCTGTGTTTATGTCACTTATGAGTTCTCTTTTACTGGGATTGACTTTTAATTTAGGGGTTTTATTTATTCACAGCATATTGCAGGCGAAGGTTTTTGTTCAGTTTAGAAACTTTGGAAGATTTGGGCAAAGCTTTTTTCTTGACATTGTCACTAAAGTTGTAAATGTCTTCAGTGGCAGCTGCATCAACTTCTACAAAATTCTTTTTAGAAGTTTTGCCATGCAGATGTTGCAGTGCATCCAAAACAGCCTTGGTGAGATAGCTACGATTAAATCCATCATTCCTAGCTTCAAAAGCCTTTACCATCTTGTTATGGGGGTTCTTCCACATTCAAGGATTGTCCAGGAGAACTCTCCGGGCAGCTTCTCTGTGGAAACCCCCCACTGTCCCTAGATTACTACCTATTGTGGTCTAGGAATGAGAGGAATGCCAGATTTAAAGAAAAATGGTTCAGATGGTCCAGGGTGCCTGCCTGCCTTGTGCTGTGGGGCCACACAACATATAAGCCACTGAGCTAAGGTCAGCCATTAATCTCACTCTCGATGAAGCACAGGCCACCCATGCTGATGCCTGTGGGCGTAATCCACCAAATTGCACGGATCCTCTCCTTTTGTTTGCGACAGTAACATTATGAAAAGGCAGCTTTTGGGAATTCAAACAGTTTTAAAATTTTGTTATAGAAAGCACAGTATAAAAAAATATTAAATTAAAATTTCAGTAAACACCTTGTCACAGACAACTCAGGGTCACCTGAGGTCAATGTTGGGTAAAAGCAGATGGTAATTGTGGCTATCTGTAGAAAATTCTAAACCTGCTTTCTGGGCACTTTTCACCGAAGACCTCTGGCTGGACAGGCTGGTATGGGAAAAATAGCCTTGTCCGGGCTGCATCTCAGAAACTGTATGGTGTAGGAAGTTGATGCTTGGCAGGGATATTGGCTGGGGGTGGTTGTAGGTTTGCAATGTTATGATGTGATCTTGACCTTTGAACTCTTCAATCTTGTCCGGGCTATATCTCGGAAAATGTTAAGTGTAGGATGCCGATACTTGGTAGCAACATTGGTTCAGTTGTGTAGGTGTGCAATGTCATGGAGTGACCTTGATTTGATCTTAACTGTTAAACTCATGTCCGGGCTCTATCTTAGAAAATGTAAGGTGTAGAAAGTTAATACTTGGTATGAAAATTGGTTGAGGGGTGTAGGTGTGCAATTTTATGGAGTTAATTATATTCCATCTCCTTGTACCTTGTGCATGAATGAAAAAGACGCAAGTCAATTCTATTGGCAACAATCATGGACCAATACTTTAATACAAAATAATATTGCAGGTTTACAATGTGTACACTGTACAATGAAATGGGATTCTGAGTTTTCTATGTACAGATAGCTACACCAGAAATGTAGTCTCAAGTATCTCCATTTAATTATACCAGAAAACTATACAATTTTTCACACATTCAGACTTGCAAAAACTTGTAAAATATTGTTGTCATTTTCTGGTACACAGCAAATGGACATAAATGTTTTAACTATGTTGACTAACATATAAGAGTTCCACTAGACTTAGGCTGATGATATAATTCTACACTGAGTAAAAAACAACAAAGCACTCAAAACTGTATGATCAAATATGGATAGAGTCTTGAACCCAATAACTCGACTTTTTTTTTTTTAAGTTTTGAATTAGTTTTACTTTTGGTTCTTTCCATTTGTTTTTAGTGGCAAAAATGACATCGGGTTCAAAAATGGTGGCAAAAATGAGATCAGGTTCAAAACTCTATCGCCAGTAACAAAAGGGGGGAAAACAACACAAACCAACAATTTATATAGGTAACTGTACAAATAACAATAACATGCTGCATTTATGCTATTATTTATCATACTACTTGATTTTTATATACAAAAAATTTAATAACTTAGTACACATTAAAAGTAAAGGTACCCACACTGGTGCTACTGTTATTAAACTACCATGATAATAGAACTGCCAATAAGATGAAATATACACAGTTTTTCATGAAATATTGTCACAAAACAACATCCAAGGTTATATTAGGACAGGCCGTGAGCTGCATTTGCATTCACAGAATTTGAAAAAATAGCATCAGAGATGCCCGCACCCCACAGCCTAGGGAAATATTTTTAACACCATGAGATATAGAAGTACTGTATCAGTACAAAGTTCAGGATACTTTCAGAGCACTGTCAGTTATATAAAGGTCCAAACAATGTTTAAATAGAGAAAATAATGTCTAAGATAATGCATGTACTTTATCTACATCTGGCATGGCAGAATTATGGTTTAGATGTTTTGAATATTACCATGCATACAGAAGTGGTAATACATTCAATGAATGCTTATGTGTGGTGTTGGAGCAAAATCTGTGTCTCACTTCATGAAATTCCATCTGTTACAATGGGAAGTTGTAAAAGTAAAATTCTTTTATTCTAATATGACTTTAACAGTGCGTAACCTGCATCAAAAGACATACCCAAAGGTGCAACAAGATTTTAAAGGTCAAGGTCACTACGACAAGGTCAAAGGTCAAATCAAGGTCACACCATGATGCTGCACACCTAGAACCCCTAACCAATGTCCCTAGTAAGTATCAACTTCCTACACCTCACGGTTTCCGAGATATAGCCTGGACAAGATTTTATAGGTCAAGGTCACTACAGGAAGGTCAAAGGTCAAATCAAGGTGAGACCATGACGTTGCACAGCTACACCCCCTAACCCATATCCGTACCAAGTATCAACTTCCTACACCTTACGGTTTCCGAGATGTAGCCCGGACACGATTTTATAGGTCAAGGTCACTACGGCAAGGTCAAATCAAGGTCAGACCATGACGTTGCACACCTACATCCCCTAACCAATGTCCCTACCAAGTATCAACTTCCTACACCTTACAGTTTCCGAGATATAGCCCGAACAAGATTTTATAGGTCAAGGTCACTACAGCAAGGTCAAAGGTCATATCAAGGTCAGACCATGACGTTGCACACCTATACCCACTAACCAATGGCCGTACCAAGTATCAACTTCCTACACCTTACAGTTTCTGAGATATAGCCCGGACAAGATTTTATTGGTCAAGGCCACTACGGCAAGATCAAAGGTCAAACAAAGGTCAGACCATGACGTTGCACACCTACACCCTAACTAATGTCCCTACCAAGTATCAATTTCCTACACCTTACGGTTTCCGAGATATAGCCCGGACAAGACTTTCAAACTCAAGGTCACTACGGCAAGGTCAAATCAAGGTCAGAACATGACGTTGCACACCTACACATCCTAACCAATGTCCCTACCAAGTATCAACTTACTACACCTTACGGTTTCTGAGATACAGCCCGGACAAACTTTTTCCCGCCGCCCGCCCATCCGGATACCATGGGTGAAAACAATACCCCGACAGCCCTTAAGGGCTGTGGGGTAACCAGATGATAAAAAGCAAACTGTTAAGCACTCCACCACTGAGAACGAAGAAACAATGAATTTTTAAACTGTCCGAAATTTTTAAAATTGTTTTTCTTCTACCCAGACATAAAAACAGGTGTCATTTTAAACCTGTTGTCTAAAAGATTGAAAGTCTGCACTTGAGATGCCTTTTAACATCATTTTGTAGATACACTTATTACCCATTTTTGCACCCAGCAGATATATTCCTGTTCCCACTTATATTCTACTTCATACAATAATTGTAAACTGTTAAATTTTAACTTTTCTGTTAACCTGCACTCCAATATTTGACAAAGTAATGACTTAAACAATGGTCATTAGATCAGATACATTTTATTCATTCATTGAAAAAAAAGGCTACTCTTTATTTCTGAAAACACAGCTTTTACTTATTCTGCCAAAACTGTACACTTAGACAGTTACATTTTGGGTTTTAACATAAATATGACCTACATAAGCACTTTAAACAAGTTTAAACATAAGATGTCCACTGTAGCCAGTACATAAGATGAAAATGCTCCTGAAACAATTGTAACTCCATCAACAACAGACACTGCTGGATTTGCATTTGTATGAAAGAGATAAATAGATAACAGAAATAGTCATGCAGCAATAAAAATGACAAGCTATGATAAAAACTCAAACATCACCTTGACCAAATCAAGATTATACACATTGTAATTCATTTCATGTTGAAAATTCCCGACACTCAAAAAGTACTTATTGTACCTTGTTTGTAGTTGTATTTTAGAATACCTTACTTTCTGGGCATGTCTTACATACCTAGGTTGGCAGTTGAAGCTTTCAGCTTTCTGATGTGTACAACAATCCCAAGTAACATTCAATAAAATTACAGATTGACCTAGCAGACAATAGTATACAGGTATATTCATTATTATATATAGTGATCAACCAACTGCTAAGTAATGTAAGAGAGAAATTGAACAATACGCTACTGCACTAAAACAAAACAACTTGTGATACACATAATACTCCAAAGCACACAAAAACAACAGAGAATCTGATTTCTAGAATGCCATTTCTTTAGTTTTTAAGTTATATTAAAGCTATTCCTAACATAAAATCTGTACACAGATTTCATTTACAGGAAACATGTAAGAGTTCAATGAGCATTGTTTACAAAAACAAGAAACACCCGAATTAAAACATCATAGTCATTTTAAAGGATTATTAGTGGTACATATCATTTATAACAAGCATTCTGATGCATGCAATTATCTCCCGCCGTATTAATTAGATGTACTAAAGATAGTGGAATATAAATTTTCTTGTGAGATGGAGGCACATGTAGAAGTGACAACAAGCAACAGGCACTTTAATGTTTGATTGCAATACTTTAAAGACAAAAGGCATTTACTCATTTTAGTAGCTATTACTCTGCCATCCAAAGAGCTACAGTTCTGCAACTTTACTATGTGGATCAACCCAAAGTAGGTGAAGGACATATTTAGAAGAAATAGCCTATCTGTAACACTTTTAGAGATAAAAGACATTTATTCACTTAGTGTCTATTACTCAGCCATCCAAAGAGCTACAGTTCTGCAACTTCACTATGTGGTAGATCGCCCAAAAGTAGGTGAAGGACTTACTTAGAAGAAATTGTCTATGTCCAATACCTTTAAAGATAAAAGACATTTACTCATTTTAGTAGCTATTACTCAGCTATGCAAAGAGCTACAGTTGTGCAACTTCACTATGTGGTAGATCACCCAAAAGTAGGTGAACAACTTATTTAGAAGAAATTGCCTATCTGCAATACTTTAAGAGATAAAAGACATTTACTCATTTTGGTAGCTATGAGTGTGCTATGCAAAGAGCTAAAGATCTGCGACTTTACTATGTGGTAGATCACCCAAAAGTAGGTGAATGACTTATTTAGAAGAAATTGCCCACCTGTAATACTTTTAGAGATAAAAGACATTTACTCATTTTAGTAGCTATTACTAAGCTATCCAAAGGGCTACAGTTGTGCAACTTCACTATGTGGTAGATCACCCAAAAGTAGGTGAATGAGTTATTTAGAAGAAATTGTGTGTATGCAATACTTTTACAGATAAAAGACATTTGCTCATTTTAGTTGCTATTACTCAGCTATGCAAAGAGCTACAGTTCTGCAACTTCACTATGTAGTAGATCACCCAAAAGTAGGTGAATGACTTATTTAGAAGAAATTGCCTATCCGTAATACTTTTAAAAATAAAGGGTATTAACTCATTTAGTAGCTATTACTCAGCTATGCAAAGAGCTACAGTTGTGCAACTTCACGATGTGGTAGATCAGCCAAAAGTAGGTGAATGACTTATTTAGAAGAAATTGCCTACCTATAATACCTTTAGAGATAAAAGACATTTACTCATTTTAGTAGCTATTACTCAGCTATCTACTCACTTAGCTATTGACCTAGATCTGCAAAAGCAACAAAACTATTAAGGACACAGGAAAGTAAGCTTATCAAAAACTAGACGAATAACATATGAAAAGATTTGCCTAACTTTAATACTTGTGAAGGTATTTGACATTTATTTCAGTCATAATTTTGCTACAAATAAGAAAATAGCTATTACTCACTTATGACATGCAATGGAACCCCAAACGATATGCCATGTTATAGTTAAGGAAAAAGTAGCTGAACTAATTATTTTAGGAAAATACTGTAACTGCAGTAGTTTTTGAGTTACAATGGATTTACTCAACAGTCAGAATTTCAAAGTAGCTATTACTCAGCTATCCAATGTGCAACAGGTCTGAAACTTTTCTATGTGATAGCTTATCAAAAACTAGATGAATAACATATTTGAAAAGATTTCCCTAACTTTAATACTTTTGAAGATACTTGACATTTACTTATGTCATTATTTTGCTACAAATAAGAAAATAGCTATTACTCACTTATGGCATGCAATGGGACCCCAAACTATGTACCATCTTATAGCTAAGGACAAAGTAGCTGAACAACATATTTGAAGAAAAACCTGTAACTGCAATAGTTTTTGAGTTATGAGTCCTTTACTCAAAGTAGCTAAGATTGCTATTACTCACTTATCTTCAGGCCTAAGTCCATAAAATCCAAAAATTTTTCAAGGGTATGAAAATTCATTGGGACTATTAATTTACAAAAAATCTGTAGCTGTAGTAGTTTTGGAGAAATCTGCGTGACACACTAACGCACGCAAGCACACACGCATGCACGCATACACAGCTATCATTTCATAATCTCCCTCCCGGGCTAAAGCCTGGCGGGAGATAATAAATTACATTAATCCATATACAGTGGGCACCTATGGCAGGTGAAAAGAGAGATAAATGTATGTCTTTACAATATTCATAACAGGGTAACACGATGCATTGTTTCATGGATTTTGTGGTGTGACTTTATGCACTGGACACACTCCACCAACTTCTCACAGAACTGTTCAACATTCAAGTCATCCTTCTCTCATAATCCAATATCTTAATGATGGTCCAATACTTGATGAAAGCAATGGGTACAAAATCCTTCAGAGTGAAAATATCAGCAGGCAGAATACGCTTCTCTTACAATGAGATTTGTAAACTTATTTCATGATGGTCATAGTTACCACATCGTAACATGTTTGAGTTTTGTCTATACATTTAAAAAGTCACTTGTGAACGCTCTAAACAACATGAGCAGCTTGCATGAATATGGACCATCTATAAAACATGGAAATTTTGAGAAAAACAACTGATGCATAAACACAATAGATCTTTCTTTAAGTAACAGCCCTGGATATGTTGTGTACACAAAAGATTCATTAGTTACAAAGGAACACCTCAGTACTTCATACGTTTTTCAATATATTGAACAATGAGATCAACAAAACCATTTTATTTGTTCTCTTCCATTTACTTTAGACACATAATGTACACATTGTTTTCCTTTTTTTAAAAAATTTTTCTTATTACAAATAACTTTTCCAGAACTTAACGGAGTGTCAAACTGAACTGTTGGACAACAAGTGAAACTCCTTTTTCAGTAATTTTTGTAAACTGATAATGAGGTGTATTTTAAGCTCAAGTTCTAATGGACTACTCCTTTAGTTGTCTACCATTCTTTCTTTTTTTCTAGGATGAGGTAATACAGACACACACAAATGGCTTTACTCGATGAAAGCAGCTGAAGGCTCAAATTGCCCATTATGTCTTTAACTCTTTTTGTTATTCACCTCAATTTTATCTAGCCTTTTCCAAAGATCTTCTCGGTCCTTTTCTTTCTTTTTTTCTCTGCAAAATATGCCAAATGTACACTTGATAAAATACACATCCATGTTATCAATGCAACATATTTAAAATTTATAATAATGTCCATTTTTTACATTTCTAAAATATGGGCAAAGTCCAAGTTATTTTTTTAAGGTTCTTTTTAACAGCTAAGGCCATAATGGGAGAGACTATCATTGTAAACAATAATTAGACATGGCTTTGATTCAAAACCACAGGTGAAAGCCAAGTGATAACCTGAAAAGACTGACATAATAGAATAGAAAGATAACCAGACATTACATCCCACAGATAACATTTGATCTTGAAGGAGACATCACCAGTCAATCTGACATCACCAAATGATTTACAACCCACGACTTCCTGCAAGTTGTCATACATGTCAAACATTTGTGGATAAATAATAAGGGAGATATAAGGCATTTTATTTAGTCAATCTCATTCACCTTAAAGTAGGGATCAGGTATGAAACATGACTCCGCACAAAAAGAGTTGCAGCACATAATTTGACATTCTATAATCCAGGACCAATAAAAAGGGAGATTTATACATTTTTGTTACGTCGATCCCATTTGACCTTGATGTGGGAACTAAAGGTCAAATTTTACCCCGACAAAAGATTCACAGCCCATGATTTGAACTCTTTACCCGGACAAAAACGGAATTTCTTGATGTCTTGGGTCAACTAGTTTGGTAGTAAAGCAGCACATGACACAAAGATACTTGTGAATATAGGACGGGGTTGTAAAACACAAATGGTTAAGGTTAAGCCAGCTGAATGATATTGACATTTCAGCAACTCACAGCGCTCCGGAGACATACAACACCTACTTTTGCCTGTCTGCTTTATAATTGGATGTGAGTTCGTCAAATAAAGCACTATTCATCTCCATGAAGGTTTTCAGGACGTTGTAGACCAGGGCTACAATAGTCTGGTTCCAGTGTTCTTTAGAGATGCGGTAGAGTGCTGGGAACATGATTGGCAGGATCACATTGGAGTTTTCCTCAATCAGACTCATAATGTACTCATTGTTCCAATAGTACAATGCCCGTTCAGCAACCTGAAATACAGAAGAAAAGTCATTCAAAACCATACAAAATATCAAAATGGACTCAATATGAACTCATTTATACACCAGTAGAATGATCTCTCAGTAGCATTTCTACATCGGCAAAGACTGAAAAAAAAGGAGAAAGTATTTGTACACTATGTAAAATGTTAGAGCAGTAACCTAAACACAAAATGAAACCCTGTAAAATCACAAAAATAATAGAGACGTAATCATTATTCTTAGTGTACAACGCATCTGATTAATAACCTAATGTGTATAAATTTATTTTAAAACCATGTAAAATGTCATGTCAGCAGCTACAGAACAAAATGTTTCTGAGACTATATCAAATGTCATAATATCAGTATAAAAACATGTATACTTGGAGGCCTCCACACAACCAGTAAATATCAGATCTGAGTTGACCATTATTCTACCAGCATAATATTAGACCAGTAACAAATGGATATAACAAAAGAGTAAACCTCATGAAGATAGTTGAAAACAATCCCCATTTAGAAGCCGAATGGCAGGAACACAAGATATATTCTTAAAACCTGACCAATAAAGCCTGATACACACAGTTCCAGCCCAATACCAGACAAAACTATCAAAACTGCTAGACCCGGCAGGGCAGAAACATCAGCCACAAGTGAAATTGGGTTACCATCAGTGGACATTGGGTTACCATCAGTGAAATTGGGTTACCATCAGTGGACATTTAGAATTTTTGAGGTAATTTTAATTAAAGTCCAGAGGTACACCAGTTCTGAAAAGATGTTGCTGTAACAAAGACATTAGTAAATAAATATTACAGTAAATATGTGTACTCAGTCAGTATATACATTGACATTTTCATTTTGTAAGTTTAATCACTGAACACTAGTCACTGGTCACATTAAAAACTTACATCATTTCACAAGTATACCTACTGTGATTTTGTAAACATGCAGTGTTAAAAAAATATAATGTAAAATCTCTCCTGAAAGTTTTATTTCATTTTCTCATTACATTATATTTTTTTTTTTTCAGTTGATTTCTGTTTAGATAGATAATTTCACCAGCATGTGTATATTAATCCAAAAGTGCCTGAACCAACCTGAAAATGAGGACTTGAGACACATCTGGATATAGTTCTGAAGAGAGGTTCCATCACCTTCTGGAACTGCTTTGGCTCTATTACATCTAGGATTTCTTCTATCTCACCCAGGAACATCACCTGATGTGGGAAGAAATGTATCTGTTTTGACACCCACTAACTTCCTTTTACTTTTTTAATAATAGAGTATAAAACATAAAGGAATTTCTTCAATGTGTTTGTCATGGTAGAAAGTCCAATCTGGTAGGATTTCAAATTCTACCAGTAGAAAGTACAATTGGAGTTTCTACCAGAATTTGACTTTCTACCAAGAAAAACTTGATGGAAAGTAGAGCTGAGTTTCTACCAGTAGAAAGTCCAATCTAGATTTGAGTTTTGCCCTGGGGACTGAAATCTAAGTAGATATTCCAATCTAGATGTTGAAACTCTGGATGAGGTGATAGTACTATATGCTTTACATGCCGAGACCAACTTAGCAGTTATGACATACAAATGCTGCTGCAAAAGCATAGGTATTAATTGCTCAAGTAATTCCATGTAGGAAGTGACTAATGTCAAAATTGAAGTGGCTGAAATTGCGCTTTGTACAACACCTGTTATAAGACACTTAAATCTTATATCAGTTAGTAATGTCCATATTACAGATTTCCCTTCAAATAATGGTGAGGGGATTTAATTCTTGAAATAGAATGAAAATTTCAGTTTCTGTCATGTTTAACTAGACTAAGGACGCATCTGTAGGTAGATGCTGGATGTATCCACCGACAAAGGCCAACTAACATAGTTTAGAAGATAAACAGCATTTTTCATTAATAAGCAAGCTGAAAGCACTTTTAAGTTTGGCTACCCTTATTTGACCCTGTAACAGGGGCCCAAGGTGAAGTCTGACCACATCAAAAGATTCGCAGCCCATGATTTCCTATAAGTCGTTTTCACATTGCAAACCTCTAGGACCAATAATAAGCAGGAGGGGCCCAAGGTCAAATCTGACCACATGAAAAGATTTGCAGCCCATGACTTCCTATAAGTTGTTTTCATATTAATGAGTTATTTGAGAAATACCGGCTATCTGCAATACTTCTAGAGATAATTCGCATTTACTCATTTTCAGTAGGTGAATAATTAGCTATGGGTCTGAAACTTCACCAAGTGAAAGGTCTCCCAAAAGTAGGTGAAGGAGTTATTTGACAAAAATTGGCTATCTGGAATACTTTTAGAGATAATTTGCATTTACTCATTATCAGTAGGTGAGTAATTAGCTATGGGTCTGAAACTTCACCAAGTGAAAGTTCTCCCAAAAGTAGGTGAATGAGTTATTTGAGAAAAATTGGCTATCTGCAATTCTTTTAGAGATAATTCGCATTTACTCATTTTGAGTAGGTGAGTAATTACCTACAGGTCTGGAACTTCAGCATGTGAAAGCTCTCCCAAAAGTAGGTGAATGAGTTATTTAAGAAAAATTTCCTATCTGCAATACTTTTAGAGACAAGACCACTGCCGCGGTATGTATCTCCCGCCGAGTACCGCAGGGGAAGAAATACTACATTGAAATTTTTCCCCTTTGCATAGGACACTGTTGTACCATCCTGCAGGTCGAAAATTCGCTTGAAACCGCTCTATCTGTTATGCTTTTCGAGATATTGACACTTTTCCATTTTCAGCAAAAATCCAAGATGGCCGCCAAAAGTGGCGAAAAATGAAATTTCTCCCCTTTGGACAGGACACTCTTGTATCACCCTGCGGGTCAAAAAATCGCTCGAAATCGCTTGATCTGTTACGGTTTTCGAGATATTGACACTTTTTCATTTTCCGCAAAAATGTAAGATGGCCGCCAAATGTGGCGAAAATTGAAATTTTCCCCCTTTGCATAGGAGACTCTTGTACCACCCTGCAGGTCAAAAATTTGCTCGAAATCGCTCTATCTCTTACGGTTTTCGAGATATTGACACTTTTCTATTTTCCGCAAAAATCCAAAAAGGCCGCCAAAAGTGGCGAAAATTGATATTTTACCCCTTTGCACAGGACATTCTTGTACTACCTTGCAGGTCAAAAATTCGCTTGAAATTGCTCTATCCCTTATGGTTTTCGAGATATTCACACTTTTTCATTTTTTTCCGCTAAAATCCAAGATGGCCGCCAAAAGTGGCGAAAATTGAAATCTTTCCCCTTTGCATAGGACACTTTTGTACTACCCTGAAGGTCTAAATGCAATAGTTTTCAAGTTACAAGTGATTTCACTCATGATGGAAGTTAGTGAAAAATCCAAAAGTAGCTATTACTCACTTATCTATTGAGATAGACACCCAAGTTACTCACCATGTTGTTGCTGTGGGAAAAAATAGGTGAATAACATATTTTAACAAAATGCTCTAAATACAATACTTTTCAAGTTATAATCGATTTAGTACATGATTTCATTAATTTTAATGCATTAAAAATTATTTTAATAATTCATAAAAAAACTTTAGCATGTGAAATATCTCCAAAATGTAGGTGAATGGGTTATTTGAGAAATACTGGCTATCTGCAATACTTTTTGTGATAATAGGCAATTACTCATTTTGAGTAGGTGAGTAATTAGATATGGATCTGAAAATTCACTAATTGAAAGTTCTCCCAAAATATAGGTGAAGTGAGTTATTTGAAAAATACTGGCTATCTGCAATACTTTTAGAGATAATTCGCATTTACTCATTTTGAGTAGGTGAGTAATTACCTACAGGTTTGGAACTTCACCATGTGAAAGCTCTTCCAAAAGTAGATGAATGAGTTATTTGAGAAAAATTGGCTCTCTGCAATACTTTTAGAGATAATTCTCATTTACTCATTTTGAGTAGGTGAGTAATTAGCTATGGGTCTGAAACTTCACCATGTGACAGCTCTTCCAAAAGTAGATGAATGAGTTATTTGAGAAAAATTGACTATCTGCAATACTTTCAGAGATAATTCGCATTTACTCATTTTGAGTAGGGGTGAGACGGGGACAATATTTAGACTCCGGTTAATCCGCGGGAAATAACCGGACCGTAACCGGAGATCGTGAACATCCAAAAGCTTAATATTAGACCATTTCCTTGCAGTTTGCTTCGTTTTTTAAGGCAAAAATGATCCTTTTGTCAAAAAAAGCAACACAAAATACAGTTAAACTGGATACTAGCAAAAAAGAGAGTACTTACCTGCAGACAGGAAATGAACTATGGTTGCTATGGAGATAGTTTAGTTGATTACGGTAAATCCCCAAACAGGAAGTCCAGGTACAGCTCCATCAATCACATAGTTTAACAGTCACAGGGCTTAAAGGTGGTTAAAAAGTCCAAATATTGGGTCTCTGTGGGCCTTTTAGAGATCTCGATGTGGCTTTCAAATTAAAGCTTCAGACTTAAAATTTGTTACATACTAAGATTACACATAGAATATGTATCTAATAAAGTTTGAAACTTCTCATACTTACCATTTCCAAGTTACAGAGCAAAATATGTGAAAAATGTCTTAAAAGGGTCACTCAGGTGGGTGTTTAAGGTCCTCATACACAGGTTAAATGTCTACTTGAAGCCTTGATTTTTGGCACATGTAAAAAGAACATAATAATGTATTCCCAGATGAGATTTCAGCTCTATCAGTCACATAGTTTAACAGTCACAGGCCTTAAAATTGGCAAAAAGTCCAAATACTGGGTCTTTATGGGGCCTTCTAGAGACCTAAATGTGGCCTTCAAATTAAAGCCTCAGACTTAAAATTTGTCACATACTAAGATTACACATAGAATATGCATCTAATACAGTTTGAAACTTCTTAGACTTACCATTTCCAAGTTACAGGGCAAAATATGTGAAAAATGTCTAAAAATGGTCACTCGGGTGGGGATTTATGGTCCTCATACACAGGTTAAATGTCTTCTTAAAGCCTTAATTTTTGGCACATATATAAATAACATACTAATATCTTCCCAGATAGGATTTGAGCTCTATCAGTCACATAGTTTGACAGTCACAGGGCTTAAAAGTAGCAAAAAGTCCAAATATTGGGTCTTTGGGAGCCTTTTAGAGACCTCAATTTGACCTTCAAAATTAAAGCTTCAGACTTAAAATCTGTTACATACTAAGATTACACACAGAATATATATCTAATACAGTTTGAAACTTCTCAGACTTACCATTTCCAAGTTACAGGGAAAAAGATGTGAAAAATGTCTTATAAGGGTCACTCGGGTGGGTGTTTATGGTCCTGATACACAGGTTAACTGTCTATTAAAGGCCTAAATGTTGGGGCACATATAAGAAAACACATAGATATATTCCCAGATGATATTTAACTTAGATGAGAGACATAGTTTGAAAGCTACAGTGCTTGAAAGTGGCAAAAAGTGCATAAATTGGGTCTCTGTGGGCACTTTTGAGACCTTAAGTCGACCCCTTTGGGTAAACCTACAGCCCTAAAATTTTCTACAGACAAGGATTACATATCAAAGTTATACCTAGCGCAGTTTGAGACTCATCAGAATTACCACTTCCAAATTATAGGGCAAAATATGTGAAAAGTATAGCAAAAAATCCCCAAGTGGGGGTATTTATGGGCCTCAAACACAATTTTCTCCTCAACTTAAAGTCGTGATTTTCGGCACATGTACTAAGAACATATTAATGTGTTGTCAGGTAAAATTTCAGCCACCTGAGCATCATAGTTTGTGACCTACAGGGCTCTAAGTGGCCAAAAGTCCAATTTCTGACCTTAAGGTGGCCATAAGTTCTTTTTTACTGGGAGTTTAAGGTCACCTTAAAATAGGGATCTTCCTTTGGGCACCCTTAACATGTGTACCAAGTTTGAAAAAAAAATATTAATTTGTTTTTGAGTTATCGCGTCCACAAGGAAATTTCTACGGCGGCGGCGGCGGCGGCGCGACGGACCTGAATCCAATATATCCCCGACTTTCGTCTGGGGATATAATGATTTTATGCATGATTTCATGAATTTTAATGCATTAAAAATTATTAAAAAAATTTATTAAAAAAAAGTAAGACAGATCCAGGTCTCATACTCACACAAGAGAATCTACCTGTGGCCTAGTACATATATGCAAGATATGAGAGAAATCCCTGCAATAGTCACTGAGAAAATTGTGATTAAGTGTTGAAATTTTCACACTTTTGGTGGGGGTACCCCCTTTGTAATGTCTCTAGCAAACAGACGAACAGACAGATTTGCATGCCTTGAACAATTTTTCATCCTCGATAGATAAGGTATCTTTTAAAAAAAACAGCACGTCTCTAGGCCTTGTAGTTTTGGAGGAGAAGTTGTTCACGCGGACGCGTATGCGGAGACGCCCACGCCGCAGAGTGACGACATAATGTCAGCTGACTGACAAGTCAGCTGACATAAAAAGTACATGAACAACATATTTGAGAGAAATTGTGTAGCTGCAATACTTTTGAAGATATAAGCCATTTACTCATTATGGTTATCATTAAAAATTGAAAAAGTAGCCATTACTCACTTAGCTATGGAGATACACTTCCAAATTACTGACCATGTTGTAGCTGTGGAGAAAGTAGCTGAACATCATATTGGAACAAAATTGTGTAGCTGCAATACTTTTGAAGATATAAGCCATTTACTCATTGACAGTTAAAAGTCATATAATTATATTAGGTAAAAGCGCTATTACTCACTCAAATATAGGCCAAAGTTCACCAAACTTTTTCCCCCTTAGCAATAGGATACTCTAGTACTACCCTGTGGGTCAAAAATTTGCTCGAAATTGCTCTATATCTTACAGTTTGAGAGATATTTCTGATTTTTCACATTTTCACTAAAAGTAGCAATAAAGTAGCCATTACTCACTTGTACATTGAGCAACAGTTGTGAAACTTAAATATATTACAGTTCACAAAAAAGTACATGAACAACATATTTGAGAGAAATTGTGTAGCTGCAATACTTTTGAAGATATAAGCAATTTACTCATTATGGTTATCATTAAAAATTGAAAAAGTAGCTATTACTCACTTAGCTATAGAGCTACACTTCCAAACTACTGGCCATGTTGTAGCAGTGGAGAAAGTAGCTGAACAACATATTGGAACAAAATTGTGTAGCTGCAATACTTTTGAAGATATAAGCCATTTACTCATTATGGTTATCATTAAAAATTGAAAAAGTAGCTATTACTCACTTAGCTATGGAGATACACTTGCAAACTACTGACCATGTTGTAGCTGTGGAGAAAGTAGCTGAACAACATATTGGAACAAAATTGTGTAGCTGCAATACTTATGAAGATATAAGCCATTTACTCATTATGGTTATAATTAAAAATTGACAAAGTAGCTATTACTCACTTAGCTATGGAGATACACTTCCAAACTACTGACCATGTTGTAGCTGTGGAGAAAGTAGCTGAACAACATATTAGAACAAAATACTGTAAATGCAATAGTTTCAGAGTTATAAGCCATATAATTATATTAGCTAAAATAGCTATTACTCACTCAAAAGTAGGCCAAAGTTCACCAAACCCCAAAAATATTGAAGAGCAAAAAAATTCATTAGGACTTGTGATTTACCAAAAATGTGTAACTGTAGTAGTTTCAGAGAAAACTGCGTGACACACGCACGCACGCACGTACACACGCACATGGTGCAAATTATGATCTCCCTCCGGCGAGTCGGGCGGGAGATAAAAATGCAGAATTACTCATTTTTAGTAGGCAAGTAATTTAGCCACAGGCCTAATTTAGACATAAAGCCTACCAATAGAATACTGTGGTGCACCCTGTAATATACCTTGCAAACTTGAGAAGGCTAGCTATAATATTTTGTTCGTTAGAGCGGTAATGGTGAAATCTCTCTACACACTGCGGCTATCCAGTGGATACAATGATTTACTCAACAGTGAGAACCTGAAAGTAGATATTGGTAAGCTATGCCATGACATAGAGGTCTGCAATTTCACTCTGTTATAGCTGACCAAAAATTATGTGAATAACATATTTAAACAAAATACTGTAAATGTAATAGTTTTCACGTTATAACTGATTTACTCAACAGTGATAACCTCAAAGTAGCTATTACTCAGCTATGCAATGAGCTACATGTCTGAATTTCTTCTATGTTATAGCTGACCCAAAATTAGGTGAACAACATATTTAAGCAAAATACTGTAAATGCAATAGTTTTCAAGTTACAACTGATTTACTCAATAGTGAGAACCTGAAAATAGCTATTGCTCAGCTATGCCATGAGCTATAAGTCTGTAATTTCACAACGTTATAGCTGACCCAAAAGTAGGTGAACAACATATTTTAACAAAATACTCCAAATGCAATATTTTTCAAGTTACAAGTCATTTACTCAACAGTCAGTACCTGAAAATAGCTATTGCTCAGTTGTGCCATGAGCTACAGGTCTGTAATTTCACTATGTTATAGCTGACCCAAAAGTAGCTGAATAACATATTTACACAAATTTCTGTAAATGCAATAGTTTTCCAATTACAACTGATTTACTCAACAGTGTGAACTTCAAAGTAGCTATTACTCAGCTATGCAATGAGCCACAGGTCTGGAACTTCACTATGTTATAGCTGACTCCGAAATAGGTGAATAACATATTGAAACAAATTACTCTAAATGTAATACTTTTGAAGTTATAAGTAATTTACTCAACAGTGATAACCTAAAAGTAGCTATTACTCAGCTATGCCATGAGCTACAGGTCTGAAATTTTACTATGTTATAGCTGACCCAAAAGTAGCTGAATAACATATTTTATACAAAATTGTGTAAATGCAATAGTTTTCAAGTTACAAGTGATTTTACTCATGATGGAAGTTACTGAAAAGCCCAAAAGTAGCTATTACTCACTTAGCTATTGAGACAGACACCCAAGTTACTCACCATGTTGTAGCTATGAAAAAAGTATCTGAATAACATATTTTAACAAAATGCTCTAAATGCGACACTTTTCAAGTTATAAGTGATTTAGTGCATGATTTCATGAATTTTAATGCATTTTAGACATTTTTGTCTACCACAGGCCTAATTTAGACATAAAGCCTACCAAAAAGATAGGGTGGCGAGTTCTCTAGCATACCAAGCCAGCTGCCAAATATGAAAGAAATCTGGAAATAAATGTGGACTGTAGGTCGCTAACAAGCAATATTCCACATTTTAGACATTTTTGTCTACCACAGGCCTAATTTAGACATAAAGCCTACCAAAAAGATAGGGTGGCGAGTCCTCTACCATATCAAGCCACCTGCCAAATATGAAAGAAATCCGGAAAGAAATGTGGACTGTAGGTCGCTAACCAGAAATCTCTGCGGACGCGGACGAGGACGATGATGAATCCATAGTATCCCCGCTTCACGTCGGGGATACAATTAGTTAAATGTTTTCTTTAACATGTGTTTTCATTTATGAAAGGCGCACCTTGTTTAAGTGACAGATTTATATGTATAGAAGGCCCACTTTTTGTGTTTCAGTTTTTCTTTAAAGCTTCTATTAGAGGCCATGGTCGCAGAGTGGTAACACTCTCGCCTCCCACCTCTGAGGCCGGGGTTCGGTTCCCAGCACAGCCTCAAGTGGGAAAGCTGGTAGTTGCTTGCTGTTGGTCGGCAGTTTACAGTACAGAACCCTAACGAACTGTATGTACTGGTTTCCTCTGCCCTTCCAACTACCCGGCGTGATATGACCTGTACAGTGTTGAAAGCGACGTAAAACCCCAAATAAATAAATAAATTTAAAGCTTCTACTGAGTTTCTGCAAAGATTACATTCTGGTACACAGAGCAATACCTAATTCTCTATGATTGGAATATCTACCAAGTTTATTACATTTTGGAGCCCAGGGCAATACCCAATTCTCTGAGATTGGACTTTCTACTTGGTAGAAATTCCAACTGAACATTCTACCAAAATTTACCTCAGTAGAAAGTCCAATTGGAAATTCTACTAGACTGGACTTTCTACCATGAAATATCTATACTTAAAGGATGTACACCATTCACATAAATTGAACAAATTTTAATGAAGACACCTACTAACGCATCAAAGCCAAGTATGTTAATTAATCTGAATTTAGACATCTAGTAACTCACCTCTTTCTGACTACATGTTTTTGGCCAATATTTAAGCAGACCCTTTATAACCTACAATGCAAACAATAGACAAAATAGTTATATAACAGTAGACTCTTTTGTTATTATCATTATTGGTGTCTTCAAGGCACAAAAATTGATGTTTATACTGTTAGGTTATTCATATTTCAAACATTACAGTCATCCAATCACAGTACTATACGTGATACTGTCAGGATATTTTTGAGGATGCCATATTCAAACTCATAAACTAGAAGCATTAATATGCTTTGAACCTGGAGATCATAGACCAAATGACTGAAAAACTGGACCGTTTATACAAAAATTTATCAAAGTGTATAATGACAAAAATCCCACAGAAAAATTATAAATAAATAAAAAGTAAATTACCGAAAAAAAAATACTTAAATGAATTATTAGAACTTGTAAATGATGATGTACTCACTGGTTCTGTTAAGTTTGCATCTTTTTCTAAAAACTGA
The DNA here is from genome assembly GCA_964017235.1 of Sabellastarte sp. h YS-2021. Taxonomy (NCBI): domain Eukaryota; kingdom Metazoa; phylum Annelida; class Polychaeta; order Sabellida; family Sabellidae; genus Sabellastarte; species Sabellastarte sp. h YS-2021. The sequence goes on from OZ024928.1 coordinate 81,693,712, forward strand.
ACGACACAATACGCCAACTGCAAAGGCAGAAACACACACACAAAAATAACAACAAACTGGACACATCTAAGTACCAGACTGACTGTATGTCAAATTTAGATATAATATTGGTCAAAATTTTCAAAGACAGCAGTGTCTGGAGATTGTGCAAGTTCCTTTTAACTTTATATTTGTTTTCTGAAATAAGAAATGGCCTGAATTGCAAAAGAATTTCCATTCAGTGAAAGGTTCAATTTCAATCCACTATGTCTTTTAGAATATGTTATTTGTAACTTTGTTAGAAGAAAGAAATTATGTAACTTTAATGTCTAAATACTAGTATTTAAATCTTTAAATAATAAGCAGAAAGAGAGAGCCTAAATAACTATGACAGTAGAAGCTGAACTGTTCACAGTGCTGGTGATGAACTCATGGAAGGTGATGGAACACAGTAATGTTGTACTTGCAACTGATAATGTGTGCTGTATATGTTACAGTAAAGTTGTGTAACCAGTAATTTCGCGAAATTACTGAATGTTTTAGGAATTTCGCGAAATTCCTGATTTGGTCAGTAATTTCGCGAAATAACTAAAATTTTCAGTAATTTCGCGAAATTCCTGAAATCTCTGCTAATATTTTACACAGCTTTACTGATGAGCATTCAGTAAATTTGTGAAATATTGGAAATATATTTTTAAGGTTATTTATGTGAAGAATTATGAAAAACTTAACTATATTATAAGCTAAAATTGACTTTTAAAATATAAATACTTAATGTGCATCTAGAAATTTAGAAACTGGTGTACTTTTTGTTTGTAATAATAATAGTTTTAGTCAACATTTAATGTGATACCTTTACATGGGTTTATTTAAGTACTTTCATAATTGATCTTGATATTGAAATTAATTGTAAATTTGTTAACAGTTGTTATCATTTAAATATATTATCAATTATAATACATATTAATACATATTATTATCATACATATACTTTGCACAAGCACAAAGCTTTGTTTCATAATCATATCAACTTTAACTTGGAAAGAATGGGAATATTTGACTGATATGCTATTACTTTTTGACTGTACGACTATTTGGTGTATTTTTCAAGTAGCTGGTATAAATTTTAGTGAAGCAACAATAATCTAACTAATATGAGGTAATGTGATGTAATTAAGTGACTTATTTAATAATAGTAATGAAAGTTGTACATTTTGAGCTGTATTTTAATATAAATATTTTTAACATGGATCTAGGTTTATTTTAAGTCTTCTGTTTTTCATTAATAAAGTATTTTGAAGTATGTTTGATGTTGTAGAGGAAGCCTTTGAAGTTAATCAATCTTTTCTCAATGAATAGCTTTCAAGTAATTGTAATTGACTGATGGAGTATGGCTTTTGCCAAGGGTGAGGGGGTTGGGGAATTTATAGTATAATGGTAATTGCAGTGTACTTCCAAACAGTTGATTCAACAGTTATCTTTAACCAGTTCAAAGTATTTACCACCAAAATGGGGAGTTTATCCACATGAGACAGGAGAAGCCATGGCAATAGATAGAAACTCGTACCTGAATAATCTGCATTAAAAGATTAAAAGACAGTTAAATATTTCAAAGGAGGACTTCTTCTTTTGAACTTGGGTATTACAGTTTCTCATTAATCCTCTCCTGGCTATATAAAGAGATGCAAATTTGACATTTTCATCAGATTATTTCATGCTTTATGGTGTTATAGTGATATTTAAAGTTCTTCAAAACTGCAGTGAAATTTATAGTATTAATGCTGGAAGTTATGTCTGATTCTATAGAAGATAGCTTTAAAAGGGATTTTAATGCTGTTGCACTTTCTATACCACAAGTAGACAGAGGCAGAGGAGACCCAAGAAACATACTGGGGCTAGTAATACATCATGATTTAGACACAGACCTCTGCAGAATCGCCATCAAAGCAGGAGTTGTAAAGGAAAGCTAATAGTCGTGAAGGAAAGCTAGTAATAAGCTTAATAAATATAAAATATTATTGAATAAATTAACTGTATAGCAGACTATTGTACTGTTGTAGGTGGAGAGTGTTTAATAAATTTTCATGAGATACTGAATATAAAGTTCTTTGATAATATTGTATTTTCATACTATTCATGTTATTTGTTATGCAAACAAAATAAATAAATGAAAATTTGGTGAAATAAAAATCTAAAAAGTATTTTTTTAATCTGCATATAATATTTAGGAATTTCATGAAATTCCTGCTCGAATATTTCAGTAATTTTGCGATATTACTGAAAATTTCAGTTATTTCGCGAAATTACTGACCAAATCAGGAATTTCGCGAAATTCCTAAAATATTCAGTAATTTCACGAAATTACTGGTTACACACCTTTACTGTAACATATATATCTTGTGCAGAATAGAATGACATTATGCAATGAATCATATTCTTTTTCTCCTTCTGCAGAAATTGATACACAGTTGATGAGAAAATAAAGAAACTGTATGTAAAGTTAAAGTATTAAAACAGATAATTCAATAGCAAGATGACAGCATTAATTAGTAAACTAAAAATTATGAAGCTGCAAAATTTATTAATTGAGTATAGCTGTCAATGAAAATAGCACAATTATGTAAAAGTACATACAATAATCATTTTCAGCGATCCATATATCTTTGTCACTAGAGACACTTATCTCAAATATGGTAGGTGAACTTGCTTTGGCAGAAACAAAGTTAAAAGTCACACCATGATGATACACACCTAAACCCCCTACCCAATGTCCCTACCAAGTGTTAACCTTCTACACCTTACGGAATCCTAGAAATAGCTCAGACAAGATTTTCAAACTCAAGGTCACTACGACAAGGTCAAAGGTCAAATCAAGGTCACACCATGACGTTGCACACCTACAACCTCAAAACCAATGTCCCTCCCAAATATCAACTTCCTACACCTTACAGATTCCTAGATATAGCCTGGATAGGATTTTATAGATCAAGGTAACTACACCAAGGTCAAAGGTCAACCCATGACATTGCACACCTACAATCTCCTAACTAATGTCCCTATAAAGTATTAACTTCCTACACCTTACAGTTTCCAAGATATAGCCCGGACAGGATTTTATAAGTCAAGGTCACTACAGCAAGGTCAAAGGTCAAATCAAGGTCACACCATGATAATACACACCTACAACCCCAAACAGTGTCCCTACCAAGTATCAACTTCATGCACCTTACGGTTCTCAAGATATAGCCTGGATAGGATTTTATATGTCAAGTTTCCGAGATATAGCCCGGACAAGATTTTTGAACTCAAGGTTACTCCAGCAAGGTCAAAGGTCAAATCAAGGTCACACCATGACACTGAACACCTATACCCCTAACCAATGTCCCTACCAAGTATTAACTTCCTACACCTTACAGTTTCTGAGAAACAGCCTGGACAAACTTTTCCCATGCCACCCACCCATCCAGCCATCTGGACACCATGGGTGAAAACAATACCCTGAGAGACCTAAAGTGCTGTAGGATAAAAAAGGTCATAGACTGAGATGAGCAATCGCGTTGTCGCAAGGCTTACAATTACACTTAAGTGCCATTTAATTATTTTATCACTCTAGTTCAAACTGATGTATTTCACATAACTAAGCTGAAGCCTGTTAAATTGAATATCAATGGACCAGAAATATACCGGTATTTAACCAATATTTCCAGACAAGTGGGTAAAATATTATAATTATCTTTCATTAAAAGAGAATAATACTAAATACAGATTCACTTAAACATGTTTGACTACACACCCAGTATACAATTAAACTGGATCAGTCTGAGATTTAAAAAAATACTTTCCCCCAATTGATGAATTCACTCTTGCCATTACGATATTAACAAAGAATTAAAACAAATTTCAGGCCAAAAAGACATCACACAGTGATAAGGATTAACACAGATTGATGACAGATCCACTTACCTGGGCATGATATAAGCTGAGTGTCCTTGATTTATGCAGCGGAATTAATACTTTTGTGAGAAATTGCTTGTGTTCTGTCTTTAATGGCAAGGCAAAACCATTGATAATGCTGTGTGGGAAGATAAAAAAAAACAACATATATACAATCTCTTTAAACTGGTGAATCACTCTCTTGATGATATATCTATTTTATCCCCTGATAATTGACTGCTCGTAAAAACAAAGACTCTTGAATAAGAAAGGATATCAATGAAACACTGGAGGTGATTGATATATGTACACACTATTTAAACTTTCTGTCTTGGAAAACTTAATACAATTTCTTTGTGACACAAAAACACCAGGACGGTGATAGAAAGTAGCCAATCTCAGTCATAAAATCTTGCCACAAAAAAAAAACTATCCATAATCAATAGAAATCTAATACTTGGATGACACACAGGGGACTGATTCGTACATAAATCAAGGAATGATAGCCCTCTAATGACAAGTTCAGGTCTGAGTGTGTTACAGCTACTATTGGGGCTCAGCTACATTCATGGCTCAACTACAGGCCTTCCTCTCCAGGGTATCAAATAAGTAATAAGTGTGTGATCTATAATCTTATTTATACTTGTATGATTACAAGCTATAGAATTTTCGGGAAATAGACTAACTCACTGCACAGACAGCTGATACATGGTGTAAAACAAGTGACAGGTATTTCATCAATAGCTGTACATTTACCTGCCTGATAAGATGGGGTGCAACGAATCAGAAACTTGCAAACCAAATCAATTCGTGAAATCAAGCTTTGTGATCCAATTTGATTCACAAATCAGCTTGGCATCATATAGAATGTGAAAATGAAAATAAACTAGAAATAGGACGCCCTGTTGCTTGTAGCTGCGACATATGAATAGAAACAGGATAGCATAGAAGAACACACATTATCATGTGTAATGTCCACCCTATCAACCTTTTGTTAAGAAGATAGAAGCAAATTCCTGTTTTTCTATTTTTGGCAAAAATTCGAAAATTCAAAATGTTCGCCATTTTTGGGAAAAGGAAAATTTTTTGAAAATTGCCAAGAGTACATTTCTTAGATACCCTATGGGTCGAAAATTTCAACGAAATAACTCTATTTTGCACGGTTAAGGCCAGTTTGTGTTTTTCCATTTTTGGCAAAAATTCAAAAATTCAAAATGGCCGCCATATGTGAAAATTGCAAAGAATACATTTCTTAGATACCCTGTGGGTCGAAAATTTCGCCGAAATCATCTCGCACGGTTAAGGAGATAGAAGCAAATTTGTGTTTTGCCATTGTTGGCAAAAATTCAAAATGGCCGCCATTTTTGGGGAGGGAAAATTTTTTTGAAAATTGCAAAGATAACATTCCTTAGATACCCTGTGGGTTGAAAATTTCGACGAAATCGCTCTATCTCGCATGGTTAAGGAGATAGAAGCAAATTTGTGTTTTGCCATTTTTGGCAAAAATTTGAAAATTCAAAATGGCCGCCATTTTAGGGGAGGGGAAATTTTTTTTAAAATTGCCAAGAATACAATGCTCAAACACCTGTGGGTCGAAAATTTTGACGAAATCGCTCTATCTCGCACGGTTAAGGAGATAGAAGCAAATTTGTGTTTTGCCATTTTTGGCAAAAATTCGAAAATTCAAAATGGCCGCCATTTTTGGGGAGGGGAAAATTTTTGGAAAATTGCAAAGAGTACACTCCTTAGATACCCTGTGGGTCGAAAATTTCGACGAAATCGCTCTATCTCACACAGTTAAGGAGATAGAAGCAAATTTGTGTTTTGCCATTTTTGGCAAAAATTCTAAAATTCAAAATGGCCGCCATTTTTGGGGAGGGGAAAATTTTTTGAAAATTGTAAAGGCTACATTCCTTAAATACCCTGTGGGTCGAAAATTTCGACGAAATCGCTCTATCTCACACAGTTAAGGAGATAGAAGCAAATTTGTGTTTTGCCATTTTTGGCAAAAATTCTAAAATTCAAAATGGCCGCCATTTTTGGGGAGGGGAAAATTTTTTGAAAATTGTAAAGATTACATTCCTTAAATACCCTGTGGGTCGAAAATTTCGACGAAATCGCTCTATCTCGCACAGTTAAGGAGATAGAAGCAAATTTGTGTTTTGCCATTTTTGGCAAAAATTCGAAAATTCAAAATGGCCACCATTTTTGGGGAGGGGAAAATTTTTGGAAAATTGCAAAGGGTACACTCCTTAGATACCCTATGGGTCGAAAATTTCGACGAAATCGCTCTATCTCGCACGGTTAAGGAGATAGAAGCAAATTTGTGTTTTGCCATTTTTGGCAAAAATTCTAAAATTCAAAATGGCCGCCATTTTTGGGGAGGGGAAAATTTTTTGAAAATTGCAAAGATTGCATTCCTTAGATACCCTGTGGGTCGAAAATTTCGACGAAATCGCTCTATCTCGCACGGTTAAGGAGATAGAAGGAAATTTGTGTTTTGCCATTTTTGGCAAAAATTCTAAAATTCAAAATGGCCGCCATTTTTGGGGAGGGGAAAATTTTTTGAAAATTGTAAAGATTACATTCCTTAGATACCCTGTGGGTCGAAAATTTCGACGAAATCGCTCTATCTCGCACGGTTAAGGAGATAGAAGCAAATTTGTGTTTTGCCATTTTTGGCAAAAATTCAAAATGGCCGCCATTTTTGGGGAGGGGAAAATTTTTGGAAAATTGCAAAGAGTACACTCCTTAGATACCCTGTGGGTTGAAAATTTCGACGAAATCGCTCTATCTCGCACAGTTAAGGAGATAGAAGCAAATTTGTGTTTTGCCATTTTTGGCAAAAATTCGAAAATTCAAAATGGCCGCCATTTTAGGGGAGGGGAAATTTTTTTTAAATTGCCAAGAATACAATGCTCAAACACCTGTGGGTCGAAAATTTTGACGAAATCGCTCTATCTCGCACGGTTAAGGAGATAGAAGCAAATTTGTGTTTTGCCATTTTTGGCAAAAATTCGAAAATTCAAAATGGCCGCCATTTTTGGGGAGGGGAAAATTTTTGGAAAATTGCAAAGAGTACACTCCTTAGATACCCTGTGGGTTGAAAATTTCGACGAAATCGCTCTATCTCACACAGTTAAGGAGATAGAAGCAAATTTGTGTTTTGCCATTTTTGGCAAAAATTCGAAAATTCAAAATGGCCGCCATTTTAGGGGAGGGGAAATTTTTTTTAAATTGCCAAGCATACAATGCTCAAACACCTGTGGGTCGAAAATTTCGACGAAATCGCTCTATCTCGCACGGTTAAGGAGATAGAAGCAAATTAGTGTTTTGCCATTTTTGGCAAAAATTCGAAAATTCAAAATGGCCGCCATTTTAGGGGAGGGGAAATTTTTTTTAAATTGCCAAGAATACAATGCTCAAACACCTGTGGGTTGAAAATTTCGACGAAATCGCTCTATCTCGCACGGTTAAGGAGATAGAAGGAAATTTGTGTTTTGCCATTTTTGGCAAAAATTCTAAAATTCAAAATGGCCGCCATTTTTGGGGAGGGGAAAATTTTTTGAAAATTGTAAAGATTACATTTCTTAGATACCCTGTGGGTCGAAAATTTCGACGAAATCGCTCTATCTCGCACGGTTAAGGAGATAGAAGCAAATTTGTGTTTTGCCATTTTTGGCAAAAATTCGAAAATTCAAAATGGCCGCCATTTTTGGGGAGGGGAAAATTTTTGGAAAATTGCAAAGAGTACACTCCTTAGATACCCTGTGGGTCGAAAATTTCGACGAAATCGCTCTATCTCACACAGTTAAGGAGATAGAAGCAAATTTGTGTTTTGCCATTTTTGGCAAAAATTCTAAAATTCAAAATGGCCGCCATTTTTGGGGAGGGGAAAATTTTTTGAAAATTGTAAAGACTACATTCCTTAAATACCCTGTGGGTCGAAAATTTCGACGAAATCGCTCTATCTCACACAGTTAAGGAGGTAGAAGCAAATTTGTGTTTTGCCATTTTTGGCAAAAATTCGAAAATTCAAAGTAGCCGCCATTTTTGGGGAGGGGAAAATTTTTGGAAAATTGCAAAGGGTACACTCCTTAGATACCCTGTGGGTCGAAAATTTCGACGAAATCGCTCTATCTCGCACGGTTAAGGAGATAGAAGCAAATTTGTGTTTTGCCATTTTTGGCAAAAATTCTAAAATTCAAAATGGCCGCCATTTTTGGGGAGGGAAAATTTTTTTGAAAATTGTAAAGATTACATTCCTTAGATACCCTGTGGGTCGAAAATTTCGATGAAATTGCTCTATCTCGCACGGTTAAGGAGATAGAAGCAAATTTGTGTTTTGCCATTTTTGGCAAAAATTCGAAAATTCAAAATGGCCGCCATTTTTGGGGAGGGGAAAATTTTTGGAAAATTGCATAGATTGCACTCCTTAGATACCCTGTGGGTCAAAAATTCTGTCGAAATCGCTCTATCTCTTACGGTTTCTGAGATATTAGCAAATTACTCAAAAGTAGTACTGAAAATACACAATGAAGTACCTAAATGGCTATTACTCATGTACTGACAAAGCTATCAGTCCCAAATGCAATACCAAGCGAGCTATGGACATAACAATCTTGTATTCAAAATTGTAGTAAAATATCTTTAATTATTTTGGCTTAAATGCACGGAAACCAATGGGTACTGAAAATAGCTGTACTTAAGTATTACTCAGTAAGCAAAAGAGGTACAACAGCCAAAAGCAATCCCAAGCAAGCTACTGACCCAATAAGCCTGCATACCAAATTTGGTGACAATAGCTCTAATACTTTTCCTTTAAATGAGCGGAAACCATGCGTGACGCCGGACATCGGACGCCGGACGGCGCAAAAAGCAAAAATAATATATCCACCCCCCAGGGGGGTGGACATAATTCAGTAGATTGTATTGTATGTTTTTATTCTTTTGAACATTTATATCACTTTCTTACTTACATGATTCAAATAAGCAAGAACATGGTTCATGAAAATCAAGATTTTCAAGTCAAAATCATAAGTGATATACCACATAGTTAGCTACAGGTCCTTACATTTGACATTTTACTTCAAATTAAAAAAAATAAAATAGCATTTAATACTATAAACATAAAAAATCAAAACATTTTGAAGTCACATTGACAATTCACAAAAATTTGTTTTTGCTGTTGCTGAAAACGATCACGGATCTCTTGTAAACCAAAATTCACCAAAAAAACCGAAGCACCAATATATCATTGCATCGCCACTGATAAGGTTCAGAATGTTTGCAAAATAGTGACCAACTTTTAGCACTGACCACTGATACAACTCACAGGTCCTACCAATTCAACAATGTCTCAGAAAGACAACTCAGCAAAATTCCTGGCACAGCATACTTTTAAAAACTAAATCCATTCCTGTACTCAACACAAATACTACTCTTAAGATCCATCTACGTTATATCAAGATCAAAGCACAAATCCAGTGACATCCAGCATCAATACTTCATTTTGTAATAAAAAGGTTCAGATTCAGCACAAGGTCTTTATCATGGGTAATTTTGCGCATGTCAAATAGAGCCAGTAGATCAGTAATTAAACGTTGTAGCTCCTTTAGCAATAACACTTCAGGATTCAAAGGTAAAACATTAGTACTAGTATTAGGTAATACAATGTGACTAGATATAACTGTGCTACAGTAGGCATTCTGGCTTTGTCATAACTGTGACACAAAGCTTCAATACAGCTTGCTAATTTACTTGAACACAAATGAAAAACCAAAAGGTTTTGCAAAAGATTACTCCCCATTTAATTTCTTGCAAGAACTGGTGTATTGATAAAACCTTTACTCACATGCAAAATGAATTAAAATATTAAGGTTTATGCACTGACTGTACTGCAGAAATATCTAACTCTTTCCAATAAAACTTATAGAAACGGGATTGCAATGAGCAGAATTATGCGAGATTGGCACCTTGGTTTCACACAAATGTTGTTTTGAGCATGCAAATGACAATCTGTTATTTTCTGTAAACACAAATGTTGTTTTGAGCATGCAAATGACAATCTGTTATTTTCTGTAAACAAATGAATTATGCCATTTTAGTTTGATATTTACAAATATGAAACAAGATAACATTACTCTTCTGTAAATTTTGTACTCTGAATTTCCAATTATATCATGTTTAACTATAAAAAACAATTGTAATTCTTGTTCATATACATATATGGAACAAATAATGTTTACAAAACTTTACTACAAGTTTCAGAAAAGTTTTTTTAGACAAGATAAAAAGAAGGCACTTGGCACTGGTCCAGAAGTAAACCTGTTGGTAAAGTGGAGAGACATCACAGGTTTATTGGGAGTGAACACAAGGTTTATCAACAACAACAAATGGCAAGCACTGATCATTGAAGAATCACAGCTCAAAATTAACTTGATCAGACAAGGACCAATCAATTTAGTCACCACAAAAACAACAGCAAGATAAACTTGTATAATGAATTAAGTGAGTGTGACTAAGACTCATGCTTTGGAACAGAGTGTCAAACATATTATCTCTCAACAGCACCAGTCATCTTGAAAATCACAGTATTGATGTATTAATTGACCTATAAACAAAAGCTGTATAAAACCTTTTACTGGTGTATGAAAAGAGACGTTATCTACCACTTCAGAATGTTTACTGTATGAACAGGTTGGCAGAGCTAAGATGATAATAAGTAACACTGCGCTGAATCAATACTTTAACAGAACTTATACTAAACGTAGTCTTGGCCCTTTCCCTAAAACATGTCGTGCTGTTGGTAGCACCCAAGGTAGCGATCTATTATTTTTTACAGGGAATTTAACCGGTGTGTTAAAGCCTTAGAGGGCTGTTCCATTTCAGTGATAAATTGTAAACATTTCTCCCGTTTGTCGACTTTCAGGAATCAGGAACTAAATCTTATACATCTTAATGGTCTCAAAGCCATTGTACAGAGATCCTGTACAGAAAATACGGAACGACCTGACAGCTTTACTAGTACAGCACTCAGTAGTCCATCAGAAAAAGTTTACGAGTAAATTTCAACTGTTTAAAACTGTCGCAAACCTATCCTGACACTGTAATATGACATAGTAAACCCATTGTATAGTCATCTTTAAATCTTACAGTGACCTTGCACCTATCTTGCACTCGTACAGCAATGTTTTTCATCCAACAGACATCACAAACAAATCTGTTTCATCTTAAGACTTAAGTCCATTGTAACCAATTGGATGGATAAGCAACAATCGAAACTTATCAGAAGATTTTTTGAGGCAATGGCAACACCAATCAGGAAGCTATCAGGACAATATCTTGTGCATCGGGAACACATCCCAAAGCCATTGTAAACCTGTTGCAAACTATACCCTGAATCATGCATTTTCCCAAACGGGAGGAAGGTTTATGCTATATCACAGGAATGCAACAGTCTCATTATTGATGATTAATGGGTTTCACATTGCTAAGATTAACAATAAGTATGAGATACACTTCCTTGAATGATGGGCCTAAGGTCATACCTGACCACAACAAAAAATTTCCAATAAATAATATCCTACAGCTTGGTTTTAGATCCCAAACCTCTGTGACTAACAGTTAACAAGATCTGGGCTTATTTGGCTATGAACAAGGGACACATGGTCAAATCTGGCCACACCAAAAGAATATATATGTCGTATCAGAAAGTCCAATTCATCATAATTTGAAATTCTGACAGATGTATCACAAACTCCAATTGGACTTTCTGATGGATAATTCTGTCAGAATTTCAAATTCTGATAGAAATATCCATCAGAAACTCCAATTGGACTTTCTGACATCAGAACTTCAAATCCTAATTTTAAGATGTTTTATTTTGTTTACTTTGTGAAAAGTACATGTTTTGTTATTTTTCTTTATCTTTTTGTGGGATGGATGGGGGTGTCTGAATTAGTTACCTTTCATTAAATGATCAGTCTAAGTGTTGTTAATTCTCTTTTGTTGCAAGTAGCTTTCAAAGTTTTAATCTTTTCAGTCAGTTGTTGCTTATGATTTTTATGGTGTTGAAGTTTCTTTAATAGGATTAAATACCAACTCATTACTCTTTTGATGCAAATAACTTACAAACTTGTAATCCAGTCAGTTAGTCTATTATTAATTGTGATTCATTAAAATGCTGAACTTTCTTTAATAGGATTAAATACCAACTCATTACTCTTTTGATGCAAATAACTTACAAACTTGTAATCCAGTCAGTTAGTCTATTATTAATTGTGATTTATTAAAATGCTGAACTTTCTTTGATAGGATTAAATACCTGCTCATTACTTTCTTTAAGTCAAGCCAATTAGCTCATTCTGCATATTATATGTCTGTGTGATCAAACACCTTAACATTATGTTGGCATTTTGCACTTTATGTTGTTGTAATTGTAACTTTTTCACATATATTTGCAGAAATGTTTCAAAGAAATTTATGAATAATGATGCAGTTGATAAATTTATATTTCTAATGAAGTTAAATGGTAAACATATTCGCAAGTTTGCAAATTATTTAGTGTCAATATGGGAATATAGAAAGTCTATTTTATTTCAAATTCTGATGGATTGGACTTTCTGATACGACATATATATTAAAGTATATTACATGTACAGACACTTTTAATTCTGGTCATAATCAACTACATTGGGGTACTTTGGCATGCTGATGATGACTTTTGGATGAAGACTTTCAAGGTCAAATGTTTCCATACTTATCAATTTATTTATTTGGAGTTTTTTGTCGCTTCCAACACTGTACAGATAATATCACAACTGGTAGTCTTGTGGGAAGAGGAAACCAGTACATACAGTTGGTCAAGGTTCTGTACTCTAAACTCCCGACCATCAGTAAGCAACTACCAACTTTCCCAAATTAGGTCCGGAGTTTGTACCGCTGACCTCAGAGGTATGAGGCGAATGTGTTACCACTGCGCCACCATGGCCCTCCATACTTATCCAGGACATAAATATCTCACCAATCTATCACCAATAAAGAAGTCTGACATTCTAAAGCTAAGAATGGATTACAGCCAAAAAATTTTAATAGTTTCAAAGAAATAGCCATTTTTCAAAATGATAGCTGGTAAATTTTGGAAGCCTAGGTGTAAAACATTTCCTGGGAGAGCAGTAATGAAAAAAAGCTCTTTTCACCGTGATGGGTTTATAGACTGTATATTTTTCATGTTCCATCTCATTTTTAAGCGTAAGCTCTAGCTAGGCTCATGCTTCTAGAGATTCCTTTTTTTTTTGTCTCCAGATTTTCATGAAAATTGGCGTAGCGGAATGAGTGCCTGACTCTTTAGTGAAGTTAAGCATCAGTGGGCTACATCAGTACCTGGAAGGGTGACCATTTTGAGTGCACTACTCGTGTCTCTGATGGTTTTGCAGCTCGCGCTAGTAGACCGAAACCCCTTTCAGCCTTGTTTTTTGTCATTTCCTAAAGCTGTTTTACACATTCACAGAAATGGGAACGGAAACATAACTTAAATTTAAGACAGGTTAAACTCAGTGGAAGCTTTCACACTTTCTCAAAAATGGAACCGTATACTGAAATGTAAACATGCATGATTTAGATTTCAAATTTTTTCGTTTACAGTGGCCGTTTTTCTGATAAAACACACAAAAAATGCAAATAAGGCAGTTAAGAATTTTCATTTACAGTAATCTTCTCCAGGACTTCAAATAAGGGAGTTATCAGTGTATCTAAGGACTTAAAAGTGGGTATTTTTGTATTATACTTGGGATATTTTTGTTTTATCTACTAACACTAAAAAAAACTGACTGCCATGACATATGTAGAGGGGATTGTAAAATTGAGTTGATTTGTTTTATGTGTGGAACCTAATTATTTTATTTATTTATTATTTATAAAATAATAAATAAATAAATAATAAACTAACACATAATTCTATTAGCAAAACAAATCACACTATATTTTATGAACAGTGTTAAAAGTATTTCATTGGAATCAGTATAGAAAGAACTGCTGTTGCAATTTTATTTATTATTTTATACTTAATCTGTACATATTTCCCCACCACATTTAGGATATATGTTTAACTATTTTATTTAATTTCCCTTATATTTTCACCCCAAATCAGGGCAATAAAAACACGACAGTATGAAATAGTTCATAGTAACTTAAATGGAAACGTAAATTTCTGTTTACATTGGCATTCCCATTTCCGTGAAAGAACCTTCATTTGAAACTTTTCTTGAATAATTACATTAACATGACATGTTTGTGTTCTCAATTCTGATTGGTTAAAGAAGCCATCTAAAATATGCACAGATGGCATGCTTTTCCATCATATACCAAACAAATAATAATTTCCGCTGTTTCAAGTTATCCGTTTACAGATTGGCCATAATAAATTGTCAAGAAGTGAGTTATTTAATAACTAAATGCAATTATTGCACAAATCATGTCAGAATAGGGATATAGCATGAAAAAATGTTTATCTATGCAGAATTTTAGATGGCTAAAGCCTCTCTTACACCCCAGCGTATGTGCATGTACGTCCAGGTTACAGAGAAAAACCGCCTAATTTGCAAGGGGCACTTAAGCTACACTTGCAATTTTATGACAGAATTTGAAGGCCGCACAGACCCCACAATGAAAATTGGCTTGCACATGTTTCAAGGGTACTTTGCGCACTTGCATTCCCCTTGCTAGTGCTGCGAGGTCTCCCCATTCACTTGCAGGGGTTGCCCGTCCCATATCATGCATGCACATGTGCCTTGCATCCATATTAATCCACTGTGGGGCCTGTACCTAGTCGCAGTCTGTTCTTTGATGTTCAAGTACTGACACTCTTGTTGGGGAAAATACACCTTGTTTGCACGTGCAAACCTCTGCTTCCACACTACCAGGTTCTGCTCATATTTTTCAACAATATTTGTAGCACACTTACGTATACACTTGTGTATATACGTACAATGGGATGTAAGAGAAGCTTTAGGGAAGACAAAAACACTCAGGCTTCACCTTCAAGCATTCAGTCTTTTAATTAATCAAATTCAGCATGCTTTTTCATGCTATATCCCTATAATGTAAAAAAACTGTTTAAGTTATAAATACATATATTCTTAGTGACCTTCTGCTTTAATTTCACTAAAAGATTTCTAAAATGAATTATGCACTGAACTCATGGGGCCAATTTATAGTAAATCTCTGCAATGAGTGCTGCACAGAAAAGTGGTTTACAAATTGCTACTACACATGTATGTCACCACCACAGGGTACTATCTGTAAGTCTTGAAAGTCAATACTCTACCACAATCAATGATTTGTTTTCAATGTAAAGCAAGTGCAATAAAATCTGATCAGCTGAGAGGTCACATGAAACACATACCATTATGTATAATTATATAAATGGGGGACAGGTATTCTCTTTTGAGTATCTAAATCTAAACACACCACAAAGCATTGATAGAAAATAAGAAGGAAACTGCCATCAATGGCTTTTAATGAAATAGGTCTTAAAGGAGCTCTCGAAAAAATTTAACACTATACTCTTTTTGATTTATGACTTGAGTAACACAAAAATAAAACTCTGCAGTGGCCATAAGTCCTTTGACAATTAGCACAAATGTTTTCTTACACATTAGTGTTTCAACTTTTTCCATTCTCTCACCGACATAATAATCAAGTCTAACAATGTTTAAACTACTTGGATTAAAACCATATTCCAGTCGGAGTAAATATCTTTTCAAAATGTTCAAGTTTTTATGGATATTTCAAAGTTTTCTACTGTGGAAGCCATTCATAAAGCTGGTATGAACAAAATTTCTGACAATAAATCCCAGCTCTGTAATACTGTGTCAGATTAATTTACATATATGTCAGTGTTAAAAGAAATCACTATGAGTCCCAACAATATGACTGTACATATGAAGCACCTCAACCACTCACCTGCCTAAGATTTCTAACAGCTCGCCAATACCGTTAAAGGATTCTGTTTCATAAATGAACCTGAAAACAAGATTTTTCATCAATTCACTATTTTATGTTTATATAATTAATACACTATATTTGTATTGGTAAGGATGTACCAAACCAGATAATTACAGATGATATCAAAGTCAAACATGTTTTCTGATTTAATTAATATTACTCCAAGTATAACTAGACCCATCGCATCGGAGAACCGATGCAAATTGTATCCACCAGAAGAAAACTCACCAAAGCCATTCTTACATCGCTTAACCTTGAAGGAGAAGCCCAAGGTGAAATCTGACCATATCAAAAGATTCTTAGCCCATGATTTCCTATAGGTTGGTGTGACACTGCAAACCTCTAGGAATACGAACTAGAGGATCGCTCGCAAAAAAAAAGATAATGTTTTTGCATAGCAAAAACAAAGCGTCCCGAAAAGGATATAAAGGTGAGTGCTAAAGTATTAAGAAAATGCTTCGTTTCTAGCCTTATACTGTTGTGGCAACCAAAGTCAGCGCAGTCTGCTCTATCTAGCACGGTTTTCAAGATATAAGCATTTTTGTGTTTTGCAAAAAATAAAAAAATTAAAAATGTCCGCTATATTTGGCGAGACAAAAATATTTTGAAAATTGGCATGGCTACTCTGCAGAGATACCCAGCAGGTCCAAAATTTTGTTGAGTTCGCTCCATATAGAACAGTTTTCGAGATATAAGCATTTTTGTGTTTTGCAAAAACTTAGAAAATTCAAAATGGCCACCATTTTTGGGGAGACAAAAATTTTTGTCAAGACCACTGCCGTGGTGTGTATCTCCCGCCGAGCATTAAAGCAGAAGAAATAGCTTTTCGGAGATATTCACAATTTTTCATTTTCGTGTGTGAAAGGTCTTCCAAAAGTAGGTGAATGAGTTATTTGAGAAAAATTGGCTATCTGCAATACTATTAAGAGATAATTCACATTTACTCATTTTGAGTAGGTGAATAATTATCTATGGGTCTGAAACTTCACCAAGTGAAAGCTCTCCCAAAAGTAGGTGAATGAGTTATTTGAGAAAAATTGGCTATCTGCAATACTTCTAGAGATAATTCGCATTTACTCATTTTGAGTAGGTGAGTAATTAGCTATGGGTCTGAAACTTCACCATGTGAAAGCTCTCCCACAAGTAGATGAATGAGTATTTGATAAAAATTGGGTATCCGCAATACTTTTACAGATAATTCGCATTTACTCATTTTGAGTAGGTGAATAAATAGCTATGGGTCTGAAACTTCACCAAGTGAAAGCTCTCCCAAAAGTAGGTGAATGAGTTATTTGAGAAAAATTGGCTATCTGCAATACTTTTAGAGATAATTCACATTTACTCACTTTGAGTAGGTGAATAATTAGCTATGGGTCTGAAACTTCACAGAGTGAAAGCTCTGCCAAAAGTAGGTGAATGAGTTATTTGAGAAAAATTGGCTATCTGCAATACTTTTAGAGATAATTCGCATTTACTCATTTTGAGTAGGTGAGTAATTAGCTATGGGTCTGAAACTTCACCAAGTGAAAGCTCTCCCAAAAGTAGGTGAATGATTAATTTGAGAAAAATTGGCTATCTGCAATAATTTTAGAGATAATTCGCATTTACTCATTTTGAGTAGGTGAGTAATTAGCTATGGGTCTGAAACTTCACAGAGTGAAAGCTCTCCCAAAAGTAGGTGAATGAGTTATTTGAGAAAAATTGGCTATCTGCAATACTTTTACAGATAATTCGCATTTACTCATTTTGAGTAGGTGAGTAATTAGCTATGGGTCTGAAACTTCACAGAGTGAAAGCTCTCCCAAAAGTAGGTGAATGAGTTATTTGAGAAAAATTGGCTATCTGCAATACTTTTAGAGATAATTCGCATTTACTCATTTTGAGTAGGTGAGTAATTAGCTATGGGTCTGAAACTTCACAGAGTGAAAGCTCTCCCAAAAGTAGGTGAATGAGTTATTTGAGAAAAATTGGCTATCTGCAATACTTTTAGAGATAATTCGCATTTACTCATTTTGAGTAGGTGAGTAATTAGCTATGGGTCTGAAACTTCACCAAGTGAAAGCTCTCCCAAAAGTAGGTGAATGATTAATTTGACAAAAATTGGCTATCTGCAATACTTTATGAGATAATTTGCATTTACTCATTTTGAGTAGGTGAGTAATTAGCTATGGGTCTGAAACTTCACCAAGTGAAAGCTCTCTCAAAAGTAGGTGAATGAGTTATTTGAGAAAAATTGGCTATCTGCAATACTTTTAGAGATAATTCGCATTTACTCATTTTGAGTAGACGAGTAATTAGCTATGGGTCTGAAACTTCACCAAGTGAAAGCTCTCCCAAAAGTAGGTGAATGATTAATTTGAGAAAAATTGGCTATCTGCAATACTTTTACAGATAATTCGCATTTACTCATTTTGAGTAGGTGAGTAATTAGCTATGGGTCTGAAACTTCACCAAGTGAAAGCTCTCCCAAAAGTAGGTGAATGAGTTATTTGAGAAAAATTGGCTATCTGCAGTACTTTTAGAGATAATTCGCATTTACTCATTTTGAGTAGGTGAGTAATTAGCTATGGGTCTGAAACTTCACCAAGTGAAAGCTCTCCCAAAAGTAGGTGAATGATTAATTTGACAAAAATTGGCTATCTGCAATACTTTATGAGATAATTCGCATTTACTCATTTTGAGTAGGTGAGTAATTAGCTATGGGTCTGAAACTTCACCAAGTGAAAGCTCTCCCAAAAGTAGGTGAATGAGTTATTTGAGAAAAATTGGCTATCTGCAATACTTTTAGAGATAATTCGCATTTACTCATTTTGAGTAGGTGAGTAATTAGCTATGGGTCTGAAACTTCACCAAGTGAAAGCTCTCCCAAAAGTAGGTGAATGAGTTATTTGAGAAAAATTGGCTATCTGCAATACTTTTAGAGATAATTCGCATTTACTCATTTTGAGTAGGTGAGTAATTAGCTATGGGTCTGAAACTTCACAGAGTGAAAGCTCTCCCAAAAGTAGGTGAATGAGTTATTTGAGAAAAATTGGCTATCTGCAATACTTTTAGAGATAATTCGCATTTACTCATTTTGAGTAGGTGAGTAATTAGCTATGGGTCTGAAACTTCACCAAGTGAAAGCTCTCCCAAAAGTAGGTGAATGATTAATTTGACAAAAATTGGCTATCTGCAATACTTTATGAGATAATTCGCATTTACTCATTTTGAGTAGGTGAGTAATTAGCTATGGGTCTGAAACTTCACCAAGTGAAAGCTCTCTTAAAAGTAGGTGAATGAGTTATTTGAGAAAAATTGGCTATCTGCAATGCTTTTAGAGATAATTCGCATTTACTCATTTTGAGTAGGTGAGTAATTAGCTATGGGTCTGAAACTTCACGAAGTGAAAGCTCTCCCAAAAGTAGGTGAATGAGTTATTTGAGAAAAATTGGCTATCTGCAATACTTTTACAGATAATTCGCATTTACTCATTTTGAGTAGGTGAGTAATTAGCTATGGGTCTGAAACTTCACAGAGTGAAAGCTCTCCCAAAAGTAGGTGAATGAGTTATTTGAGAAAAATTGGCTATCTGCAATACTTTTAGAGATAATTCGCATTTACTCATTTTGAGTAGGTGAGTAATTAGCTATGGGTCTGAAACTTCACAGAGTGAAAGCTCTCCCAAAAGTAGGTGAATGAGTTATTTGAGAAAAATTGGCTATCTGCAATACTTTTAGAGATAATTCGCATTTACTCATTTTGAGTAGGTGAGTAATTAGCTATGGGTCTGAAACTTCACCAAGTGAAAGCTCTCCCAAAAGTAGGTGAATGATTAATTTGACAAAAATTGGCTATCTGCAATACTTTATGAGATAATTTGCATTTACTCATTTTGAGTAGATGAGTAATTAGCTATGGGTCTGAAACTTCACCAAGTGAAAGCTCTCTCAAAAGTAGGTGAATGAGTTATTTGAGAAAAATTGGCTATCTGCAATACTTTTAGAGATAATTCGCATTTACTCATTTTGAGTAGACGAGTAATTAGCTATGGGTCTGAAACTTCACCAAGTGAAAGCTCTCCCAAAAGTAGGTGAATGATTAATTTGAGAAAAATTGGCTATCTGCAATACTTTTACAGATAATTCGCATTTACTCATTTTGAGTAGGTGAGTAATTAGCTATGGGTCTGAAACTTCACCAAGTGAAAGCTCTCCCAAAAGTAGGTGAATGAGTTATTTGAGAAAAATTGGCTATCTGCAATACTTTTAGAGATAATTCGCATTTACTCATTTTGAGTAGGTGAGTAATTAGCTATGGGTCTGAAACTTCACCAAGTGAAAGCTCTCCCAAAAGTAGGTGAATGATTAATTTGACAAAAATTGGCTATCTGCAATACTTTATGAGATAATTCGCATTTACTCATTTTGAGTAGGTGAGTAATTAGCTATGGGTCTGAAACTTCACCAAGTGAAAGCTCTCCCAAAAGTAGGTGAATGAGTTATTTGAGAAAAATTGGCTATCTGCAATACTTTTAGAGATAATTCGCATTTACTCATTTTGAGTAGGTGAGTAATTAGCTATGGGTCTGAAACTTCACCAAGTGAAAGCTCTCCCAAAAGTAGGTGAATGAGTTATTTGAGAAAAATTGGCTATCTGCAATACTTTTAGAGATAATTCGCATTTACTCATTTTGAGTAGGTGAGTAATTAGCTATGGGTCTGAAACTTCACAGAGTGAAAGCTCTCCCAAAAGTAGGTGAATGAGTTATTTGAGAAAAATTGGCTATCTGCAATACTTTTAGAGATAATTCGCATTTACTCATTTTGAGTAGGTGAGTAATTAGCTATGGGTCTGAAACTTCACCAAGTGAAAGCTCTCCCAAAAGTAGGTGAATGATTAATTTGACAAAAATTGGCTATCTGCAATACTTTATGAGATAATTCGCATTTACTCATTTTGAGTAGGTGAGTAATTAGCTATGGGTCTGAAACTTCACCAAGTGAAAGCTCTCTTAAAAGTAGGTGAATGAGTTATTTGAGAAAAATTGGCTATCTGCAATGCTTTTAGAGATAATTCGCATTTACTCATTTTGAGTAGGTGAGTAATTAGCTATGGGTCTGAAACTTCACGAAGTGAAAGCTCTCCCAAAAGTAGGTGAATGAGTTATTTGAGAAAAATTGGCTATCTGCAATACTTTTAGAGATAATTCGCATTTACTCATTTTGAGTAGGTGAGTAATTAGCTATGGGTCTGAAACTTCACCAAGTGAAAGCTCTTTGGGATAGCTGCTCTGCAGAGATACCCTGAAGATAAAAAATTTCGTCGAAATCGCTCTATGAGGCACGGTTTTGGAAATATAAGCATTTTTGTGTTTTGCAATTTTTGCGCAAAAATTCGAAAATTCAAAATGGCCGCCATTTTTGGCAAGACAAAATTTTTTTGAAAATTGGCACGGCTACTCTGCAGAGATACCCTGTGGGTCAAAAATTTCGTCGAAATCGTTCTATCTAGCACGGTTTTCGAGATATAAGCATTTTTGTGTTTTGCAATTTTGCGAAAAATTTGAAAATTCAAAATGGCCGCCATTTTTTGCGAGAATTTTTTTTTTGAAAATTGGCATGGCTACTCTGCAGAGATACCCTGCGGGTCAAAAATTTCGTCGAAATCGCTCTATCTAGCAGGGTTTTTGAGATATAAGCATTTTTATGTTTTGCAATTTTTGCGAAAAATTCGAAAATTCAAAATGGCCGCCATTTTTGGCGAGACAAAAATTTTTTCAAAATTGGGATAACTACTCTGCAGAGATACCCTGAGGGTCAAAAATTTCGTCGAAATCGCTCTATCTAGCACGGTTTTTGAGATATAAGCATTTTTGTGTTTTGCAATTTTTGCGAAAATTTCGAAAATTCAAAATGGCCGCCATTTTTGGCGAGACAAAAATTTTTTGAAAATTGGGAAAAGTACTCTGCAGAGATATCCTGCGGGTCAAAAATTTTGTCGAAATTGCTCTATCTAGCACAGTTTTTGAGATATAAGCATTTTTGTGTTTTGCAATTTTTGCGAAAATTTCGAAAATTCAAAATGGCCGCCATTTTGGGCGAGACAAAATTTTTTTGAAAATTGGGAAAACTACTCCGCAGAGATACCCTGTGGGTCAAAAATTTCGTCGAAATCGCTCTATCTAGCACGGTTTTCGAGATATAAGCATTTTTGTGTTTTCCTTATTTGGAAAATTCGTAATGATTAATTAATCATTAATTACTCGGCCATTTCTTGACCAATCAATGCCAAAATCTAATGATTTCCAGATTTTAATAGAATGAATGTATTTGCCAAGTTTCAGGTGAATTGATAAAATTCCTTTCAAGTTATCATCCGGACAAGCCTCCCCATCGAAAAAAGACATTTTTGGTCATGTGACCTCTCTGATTGGTTGAAATGTCACTGCAGCATATTCAAAAAAATTCCCCAGGGCTACTGCCTAAACCTGCCAAATTTGAAAAGAATCCGCCTAACGGTTACAGAGTTATAAGGAAAACAAAATGCGGAGCCGGCGGAGCCGCAGGAGCCGGCGGAGCCGGAAGCTCTCCCATACACAAACAAGCGTCCCTTGCGGGACGCTTAATAAGCAAGATATAAACACTAATTTTGGCAATCCTCATTTGACCTTGAAAGAGGGGCCAAAGGTCAAATCCGATCACACCAAAAGATTCCCAGCCCATGATTTCCTAGATTTTGGTTTACTATTCCAAAGCTCTAGGACCAATAATAAGCGAGTTATAAGCACTTTTAAGTTTGGCTATCCTCGTTTAACCTTGATGGAGGGTCCAAGGTCAAATCCGACCACAGCAATAGATTCCCAGCACATGATTTTGTGTACTATCCTCGTTTGACATTGAAGGAGGGGTCCAAGGTCAAATCCGACCACAGTAATAGATTCCCAGCCCATGATTTCCTATATGTTGGTTTACCATCCCAAACCTCTAGGACCAATAATAAGCGAGTTATAAGCACTTTTAAGTTGGGCTATCCTCATTTGACCTTGAAAAAGGGGTCCAAGGTCAAATCCGACCGCAGCAATAGATTCCCAGCCCATGATTTCCTATAGTTTGGT
This sequence comes from Sabellastarte sp. h YS-2021, assembly GCA_964017235.1. Taxonomy (NCBI): domain Eukaryota; kingdom Metazoa; phylum Annelida; class Polychaeta; order Sabellida; family Sabellidae; genus Sabellastarte; species Sabellastarte sp. h YS-2021. The sequence continues at coordinate 81,716,726 of OZ024928.1, forward strand.
TTACCATCCCAAACCTCTAGGACCGATAACAAGCGAGTTATAAGCACTTTTAAGTTTGGCTATGCTCCTTTGACCTTGAAGGAGGGGTCCAAGGTCAAATCCGACCACACCAAAAGATTCCCAGCCCATGATTTCCTATAGGTTGGTTTACCATCCTAAACCTCTAGGACCACTAATAAGCGCGCTATAAGCACATTTAAGTTTGGCTGTGCTCGTTTGACCTTGAAGGAGGGGTCCAAGGTCAAATCCGACCACACCAAAAGACTCCCAGCCCATGATTTCCTATAGTTTGGTTTACCATCTCAAACCTCTAGGACCAATAATAAGCGAGTTATAAGCACTTTTAAGTTTGGCTATCCTCATTTAACCTTGAAGGAGGAGTCCAACGCCAAATCCAACCACACCAAAAGACTCCCAGCACATGATTTCCTGTAGGTTGGTTTACCATCCCAAACCTCTAGGACCAATAATAAGCAAGTTATAAGCACTTTTAAGCTTGGCTATGCTCGTTTGACCTTGAAGGAGGGGTCCAAGGTCAAATCCGACCACACCAAAAGATTCCAAGCCCATGATTTCCAATAGGTTGGTTTACCATCCCAAACCTCTAGGACCAATAATAAGCAAGTTATAAGCACTTTTAAGCTTGGCTATCCTCGTTTGACTTTGAAGGAGGGGTCCAAGGTCAAATCCGAACACAGCAAAAGATTCCCAGGCCATGATTTCCTATAGCTTTGTTTACCATCCCAAACCTCTTGGACCAATAATAAGCAAGTTATAAGCACTTTTAAGTTTGGCTATGCTCGTTTGACCTTGAAGGAGGGGACCAAGGTCAAATCTGACCACACCAAAAGATTCCCAGCCCATGATTTCCTATAGGTTGGTTTACCATCCCAAACCTCTAGGACCAATAATAAGCGAGTTATAAGCACTTTTAAGTTTGGCTATCCTCATTTGACCTTGAAGGAGGGGTCCAAGGTCAAATCCGATCACACCAAAAGATTCCCAGCCCATGATTTCCTATAGGTTGGTTTACCATCCCAAACCTCTAGGACCAATAATAAGCGAGTCATAAGCACTTTTAAGTTTGGCTATCCTCGTTTGACCTTGAAGGAGGGGTCCAAGGTCAAATCTGACCACACCAAAAGATTTCCAGCCCATGATTTCCTATAGGTTGGTTTACCATCCCAAACCTCTAGGACCAATAATAAGGGAGAAACGCCTGTGGCGGCCATCTTGTTTTTCAAAATGAGGCCCAAAAATATTCCTAGTCAAGATTTTATAATGAGGAACATATTCTGCGAATTTGAGATCTCTACCTATAGTACCCTTTGCTCTAGAGGGCCACCAAAAGTCCTTGTTTAAATTCGAAAAACGCCCGTGGCGGCCATCTTGTTTTTCAACATGAGGCCAAAAATATTCCCAGGCAAATTTTTCTTCTTAAATAGGCTGGCTGACCGAAAGTGAAGTCAATGAAAATATACAAAATCTCAAAAGTCACACAAAAAATGAATGTGTGCTGTTTTAAAATTTCCCACCATTTCATGCACTGACAATTCTTATCTAATTTCTGCTTTGCAGGTTCAATACCTTTCCGCAGTTGTACATGAAAATCCCCAGATTAAAAATCCCCAGATATTTGCAAACCCATAGAAAATCCCCAAAATATAAATCCCCAATACCTTTTTCAAATGTTATATTGTCTTATTATTTATTCATAGCTGCTAATATATTTTGTATGATGTGGCTTCCAATTCCTGTCATCTTCAAAGCAGATTTGCAGCCCTCCCTTTTCTTTTTGTTATTTTTTGATAAAAGAAACTATTTTTCCTGTATTCTTTAATCTACCTGTACCAGAGTTATGGGGTGACTTTGTCTGAAGTGTGTACACTGTTAAGTTCTATTAGGGAATGCATGTGGCTTCAAATTCATGTAGCCTCCAAAAACAGACAATGTAGCCCTCTTCTTTGTTTTTGATTGATTGATTAAACAATTATTTAATGTAACTGTATTCCTTAATATACCTGTATGAAGTGTGCCCTTAAGTGTTGATTGCTATCAGGGAAAGTGGCTTTATTTGTGTCCCATATTCGTCTTAGAGGTAGACAGACTCTTTCTAAGATAACTGCTCAGGAAGGATGCCAGAAGACTGACTCCACATTTTAGCACTTTAAAGTACGCTCTGGAACCCATTCAAACATCTTAAGTCTTTCAGGGTTGGTAAGATTAAAGGTACTTTCAAACCCATTTAGGAAGCAATTATATCAAAGGAAATGTTAACAGCATTTTTTTCATAAGTTGTGCTTTTTAATCCAGGTTAAAAGTTTAATACTCAATACATAAAGGGGCCACATAAAAAGTCTTCAATTTCAATCCTGATTTTACAGTGTCCTGAATGTATGTAATGTTATGCAATTCCAACTTTGAGAAATAAAGTGCATTGTACATTATCATTATTAATATTATTATTATTATAGTTTTTAGTCTTAATTTGGAGATTGTTGTCTTGGGGATTTATTATGCCCCATCTGGGGATTTTCTATGGATTCGCAAATAACCGGGGATTTTCAATCTGGGGATATTCAACAAATACCCTTCCCCACAGTGAGGAACTCAATGCGCTAAGTTAACAAATGAATTTTCAAAAACAGTCAGTTGAGTGAACAGAGAGGAATACAAAGTGGGGAAGCTTGAGTTAAAAAGGTGAGTCTTGAGATGTTTCCTAAAGGATTTCACCTGAGGGTTGGTGCATAATGGCTGAAGGAGTTGGAAAAATGCTTTTTTGATCTGTGAACTTTACAGTCAAAAGAGGGGACATGAAGAAACTTAAATTTTGGGCCGCTACATCTAGTATTACTGGATGAAGTGTATGAATGGATTCTTTCATGGAGGTACGTTGGTTGGCCATGTGTTAGAATTTTGTTTGTAATGAGGCCTATTTTGAACTGTATTCTGTATTAACTGGAAACCAATGGACTTTTTTAGTTGTGGGGTAATGTGGGGAAAATGAGGAAGGCGTGACAATCCTGCAGAGTGAGCTTTGAACATGCTGCAGTCTTCTGAACTCTAAATCTAGGAGTGATACAAACGAACTAGAGTATTGCTTCGCAAGAGAAAAAGAAAATGTTTTTGCCATGCAAAAAACAAAGTGTCCCAATGAGTATTAATGATTTTGTAGAAATGAACATCTTCCTGTGTTTAATATGTTTTTGATGAATGTGTATTTTGCAAGTAGAGTCTGCAAATACCCTGTGGGTCAAAAATTTCGTCAAAATCGCTCTATCTTGCACCATTTCCTAGATTAATGCATTTTTGCGTTTTATGCAGAAATTCAACATGGCCACCAAAAATGGCGGGAAAGTGATTTTGCGAAAACTCGCCATTAGACTCTGCAGATACTCCGTGGGTCAAAAATTTTGTTGAAATCGCTCTATCTCGCACCGTTTCCAAGATACATACGTTTTTGCGTTTTACACAGAAATTCAAGATGGACGCCAAAAATGGCGGGAAAGCGATTTTTGCGAAAAGTCACCAGTAGACTCTGCAGATACCTTGCGGGTCAAACATTTTGTCAAAATCTCTCTATCTGAAACCGTTTCCAAGATAAATTCGTTTTTGCGTTTTACGCAGAAATCCAAGATGGCTGCCAAAAATGACGGGAAAGCATTTTTGGGGAAAAGTTACCAGTAGACTCTGCATATACCCTGTGGGTCAAAAATTTTTAGAAATCGCTCTATCTCGCACTGTTTCTGAGATATTAAAGATTTTTCATTTCAGCATTAAGAAAAATCGTGCCGTTTAGTTAATCATTAATAAGTCGGCCATTTTGTATTGGATCACTTCCAAAAGTTAATGATTTCCAGACATCCATATGACGAACCCGCTTGCCAAATTTCATGTAAATAGGTGAAGTGCTTTTTAAGTTATCCGGAAAAGCACACCCCTTTCAAAAACATGTTTTGGTCATGTGACTTCTCTGATTGGTTGAAATGTCGTGACACCATATTCAGAAATTTTTCCCAGGGCTACTGCATACATGTGCTAAATTTGAACAGAATCCGCCCAGTGGGTGCCGAGTTATAAGCAATAGAAAATGCGGGAGCTAGCGGACCCACTCTCTCTCCCCTCTCCCCTAAATACAAAAAAGCGTTCCAAAAGGGACGCTTAATTACAACAGTCCAACCAACCAACTAGAACATTTGCCAGAAGAACTGGTGAATAAGCAGGTGACAGATCCTGTATAGATATCTTATAATTAGGGATGTGTCGGAATGAAAAATATGTACATCGGGAGGACGCCAAAGCAAATCTGTACCGATTTCGGGACTTCCAAGTTTTAGTGCACCCCAACCAAACAGAGACTTTTCCTCTTAACGACATTGCAATAAAAGTCCCTAAATACACAAAATATGGGTTAAAAGTGTGTAATTTCTTCAGATTTCAATGACAAAGTGTTACCTACCCTGACTGTCCGACAAGCAACAGATATGATTTGAACCAGCAAAATGCTAGGTCACTTATGCCATCCTGTATACATGATACAGTGAATATTTGTAATCTAGGAGTATGCTCACTTCCTGAAGATTTCAGGAAATACTAAGGCTCCATAAAATGATCAGGGAATACATGTATTCCCTAAAATTTCAAAGTACAAAACCTGACAATTTTTGGGAATATGTGTATACCCTGACCATTCTAGGGAATACATATATTTTCTGAAATTTTCAGAAAAAAATGTTTCCAAAGTAAGCATTGGGAAGATAAGTTTTGCCTCTTAACTCAAAATTCAAACCATTTAACAAACTTGGAAGCCTTTATCAGTATTCCTAAAGCATACCTTAAGAAGATGTTGTTGATCTGTTTCCTGATGAAGGCCCTGAGCCCCAAGAACTTCCCATAGATTCTGTGTAGTACTGTCTTCAAGAAGTCACGCTCCCTTGGATCCTCACTGTCAAACAGCTCCAACAACTGCAAGTAAAATCATGCTTGTAGATTATAAAACAATAATCAAAATGAGTAGACAAACCAGTCTTCAAAGGTATACCTTCATGGGGGAAACCACTCGGTTTCCTGAAAAGTTGAAATAGGACCAAAATCAAGTTCAAGAAGGCTCTTTGGTCTTTATGCAGCATATCAACATCAGTGCTTGTGAAGTTTCAGTTAATACTTTAATAGTAATGTGCCTACAGATACAATATTATTTCTGTACCAATTATCAGTAAGTTACATTATATTTTATCAATGATAAAGGAAAAGGTAAGAAGTATATTTGTCACAAAACTTGGAAAAAACTTGCACTGAAGAGATTAACAGCTCATGAAACCTGAAGCTGTAATGGTCTGGGGTAAAATCACTTTGTACATATAATTCACCCTACTGATCTGTCATAATTTGCATGAAATGCTTGGATATAAATTACTGCATAATTCACATTAATGTACATTGAAAATACAAATGTCTATAGAATTATCATGGTTCCGGGGAAATCCTGTTTTTGCATGAAGAACCGTCAGTAAATAAATACACAAACTAACCTACCTTTTAAAAATAATATTCAAATTATTCAATATTTTTCTCTTTCTGTAGAATTGTTGTTGCTTTGAAATGTTTTGAAAAATATTAGAAATTATTGCACTGTTAAAAGAAATTTTTGGATTGGATTTTAGTAGGATGTGGATTAATTATCCACATTACTTTAACATGACTTGTACTGGATTCCAGAAATTGGGTTGAATTAACATGAGTAAAGTAATTACAACTTTTATATAAGATACTCACATGAAAAAAAGCTTACAATTTCACCACTGATTCACTTTAGAAACTTTTTAAAAGACAGATAAAAAATAGCTTTATGAACTCACCTGTAAGACAAATTTTTGATCAATATATTTCTTTGCAAGGTTTGGCTGGAAGTCAGGAGATTCTAAGAACCGCAGAAAGAAATCATACACAACCTGAAAAAGAGTGCATTATCCTCTTCAAGTCTCTGACCTGACCACACTCTAAAAACACCTGGCTGTTTATTCACTCAGGAAATAACCACAAAATGCCTTACTATACCAAACTATATTCAACTGTACTCCAGATATCATGTCAATGTGTAACTGACAAGTACAGCTAATCTTATAAAATGCTATGTCTGACTCCAAGTCTCTAACACTCTATTGGAGCACCCCCTCCTCTCTTGATTTTTACAGATTTGTTTGGAAACGAAAGAAATCTGTGAGACTACAGATAACATTATCTACCACAGCACTCTGTGCAGTAAGTAATGATATTAGCCCCCCATCCATCATCCAAGCTAGCCAAATTAGAAACTGCTAATAGCTATTTTAAAAGGAAAACTCTGCTAATGCTCACTAGTAAAGTTACAACTATATATGTTCCTTTATGATTTTCGTCTTTATTTTTTTTCCACAATAACTTTTGGAAAATTTTCTCATTTTAATCCATTTTTCTGCTCTCAGCTGACAGCCAAATGACAACATAGAATCCTAGCAGGACTGAACAAGTTCAGTACAAACTGTTATTTTCTTGCTCTCTTTTCCCAGTATTTGTGCTGGTATATGTTTAAACTTCAGTTTAAACTTTACTTTCAGAATACTTCGAGAATATTGCACAAAACCAACAGAACACTTATTCTAGATCATAAGTTTTTTTTTAAAACAGTAGTTCAATTATCTATATAAACAGATAAAACTGGCTTATAAATAAACATGATTCCCCTTTCCAATATATGTGATAAGTGCTTGAAGTTTATCCATGGTGCTATACCAGTTTTATGCTGTATTTTCCCACAGCATTTGTTTGTAGAGACAAAGTTATACAGAGCAATTGGCTCATAATCAACTATTAGGCACAACTTCATCAGAATAACTGTATCACATGTACCGGTACGTCAAACTGAAAATGAAGCTTCCTGTACATTCTAGTATACTGGTCAAACATGATTCAATTAACTTCTCAGACTGTAACAAGCCATTTAATAAGAGAGATATTGATGTCATACAATTGAAGAAGAAATGAAGTAGAAGTGTAATGTTGAATCTTACGTAGCAGGAAATATTCTTTTAAAGCAACTTCTTTCAATCAGTGTACAAAATTAACACCTATCCCTTGTCCAAGATTGGTAACTACTAACTATTCTGATGGACCTGTATCTTTCTAGAGTGGCTTAAGAAACTGTTCATATCTTTTTTTTTTTTCACTTGCTGAAATTGATGAGAACTATTATACGGAAATTTTTAAACTCAATACTTATTTAACGTACACTGAAATATGGACTCAGCACTTTTGCTTTGGACCTGCAACATTTCTGACTTGCAGGTCCCATGGACTGGAAAGTTTCCCAGTACACTTTGTACACTGCTCTCAATGAAAACTTGAATTTTAATGGAATGGCCTTTTAGCATTTGTTAATTAAGTTTTAGCTACAGATAAACTGAAAATATTCTCCATGTATAAATACTACACAAGATACCTTTTCTCGAGACTATGAAGTCGCAAGGGCAAACATCAGTCTTTGTAATTATCATTATACAGTATTTATACCCTACATTCAGCAAGAGACCAACACAAAAGTAAGTCGTTAAATTGGATTTTCTTGAAATTATATCTCAATTTATGTGTCAATTAATTTCTTTTAAAAACTATAGATTATTCAGTGTTCACTCTCGAGCGCGATTTCGCGAGTTTGTACACACTCTGGGGCAAGTTGTCACAAAACCAACGCGTCTGTGCTGTCGCTACCAGGCGAAACACTCAAAACTGACTGAAGAAATTTGTCTATTATCGGAAGCAACAACGCACATATTTCCTCATAGAAATGGGTGAGAAAAGCATGAAAAGCAGTTTATTTTATTTTATATATCCAGCTAACAGTAATTCACGTGAGAATTTGGGTATTCTCGCGAGATTTCCGTGCTTTTTGTCGATTTTAAAACTCGTCTTCTGCTTTAGTATCACAGGCGAAACAGTCGAAACAACTACTGACCAAAAAAATTTGTCTATTATCGGAAGCGACGACGTACATATTTCCTCATAGCAATAGGTGAGAAAGACATGAAAGTGAGTTTATTTTATTTGATACATCCAGCTAACAGTAATTCACGCGAGAATTCGGGTATTCTCACGAGATTTCCGTGCTTTATGTCTAATTTTTAACTCGTCTTCTGCATATTGTGTCATTGGAGAAACAGTCGAAACAACTACTGACCAAAGAAATTCATCTTTTATCGGAAGAGACAAAATGTATATTTCTTCAAAGAAAAGAGAAGAAATGCAATTTATTTATTTATTTGATGAATCCAGATAACAGTAGAATAATAATAAAACAAAAATGAATAAAAAAACCAGTAGCACCCAGCCATTTAGCCATTAAGATGTGGTTTAGAAGTGAAATTTAAAAAAAATAAAAGACAAATAAAAACAGCATTAAATAGTTTATTTATTTGAAATTTTAGTTTAGCATATATTTCTTATTATTTAAATAAATAAGATTGTATGTAATGGCTAAATGGCTGGGTGCTACTGGTTTTTTTATTCATTTTTGTTTTATTATTATTCTACTGTTATCTGGATTCATCAAATAATAAATAAATTGCATTTCTTCTCTTTTCTTTGAAGAAATATACATTTTGTCTCTTCCGATAAAAGATGAATTTCTTTGGTCAGTAGTTGTTTCCAAATTGGAACTAAATATTTCAAAATATCTTGACGCAAAACATGTTTCACTTTTTCACAGTTGTCTCGCCTTTTCAAGTGAAGGGAGACAGTCTGTCTCGCATTCATTTTTGACGAGAGCGAACACTGATTATTTATTCCTTTAAGATTATTGATGTTTATCAATTGGATATAAAATTTCAGAATAATGTAGAGAACTTCTACCAATTTCCATGCAAAGCATATACTCAGTTAATACTTAAAATCTAAAATCTAGTCTTTTCAGCACACCATCAAGGTGTTAGATATCTGTATTGACAGAGGCTGGCCTGTGGGAGTAACTCAACTCTGTTTTAAAGCTACTTTTTCAAAATTGCCTATCTGTAACACTTTTACAGATAAAAGACATTTACTCATTTTAGTAGCTATTTCTTCTCTAATCCAAAGAGCTACAGTTCTGCTACTTCACTATGTGGTAGATCAGCCATAAGCAGGTGAATGACTTATTTAGAAGAAAATGCCTATTTGCAATACTTTTAGAGCTAAAAGGTTTTTAGTGATTTTAGTATCTGTTACTCAGCTATGCAAAGAGCTACAGTTGTGAAACTCATTTCAGCAGCTGTTACTCAGCTATGCAAAGCGCTACAGTTGTGCAACTTCACCAAGTGGTAGATTGCCCAAAAGTAAGTGAATGACTTATTTAAATGAAGTTGCCATCTGTAACACTTTTATAGATAAAAGACATTTACTCATTTCAGTTGCTATAACTGAGCTATACAAAGAGCTATAGATCTGAAACTACATTATGTGGTAGATCACCCAAAAGTAGGTTAATGACTCATTTAGAAGAAATTGCCTATTTGCAATACTTTAGAGATAAAAGACATTTACTCATTTTCGTAGCTATTACTCAGCTATTCAAAAGCTATAGTTCTGCAACTTCCCTATGTGTTAGATCAGCCAAAAGTAAGTGAATGACTCATTTAGAAGAAATTGCGTATCTTCAATACCTTTAGAGACAAAAGACATTTACTAATTTTAGTAGCTGTGACTCAGCTATGCAAAGAGCTACAGATCTGCAACTTCACAATGTGGTAAAGCAGCCAAAAGTAGTTGAATGACTTATTCAGAAGAAACTGTTTATCTGTAATACTTTTAGAGATAAAAGACATTTGCTCATTTTAGTAGCTATTACTCAGCTATACAAAGCGCTATAGTTCTGCAACTTCCCTGTGTGTTAGATCAGCCAAAAGTAGGTAAATGACTTATTTAGAAGAAATTGTATATCTTCAATACCTTTAGAGATAAAAGTCATTTACTCAGTTTAGTAGCTGTGACTCAGCTATGCAAAGAGCTATAGATCTGCAACTTCACAATGTGGTAGATCATCTAAAAGTGGGTGACTGACTTATTTATCTTTGAAATTGCTCTATCTCGCACCGTTTCCAAGATAATTTTGGAGTTACAATAAATTTACTCAACAGTAAGAACTTCAAAGTAGTTATTACTGAGCTATAAATATGCAACAGGTCTGAAACTTTATCATGTGATAGCTTGAATAACACATGATGAATAACATATTTGAACCAGATGAGTAATATATTTGAAAAACTTTGCTTAACTTTAATACTTTTGAAGATATTTGACATTTCCATCTGTCATTATTTTGCTACAAATAAGAAAATAGCTATTACTCACTTATGGCATGCAATGGAACCCCGAACTGTGTGCCATCTTATGGCTAAGGACAAAGTAGATGAACAATATATTTTAGGAAAATACTGTAACTGCAATAGTTTTGGAGTTATAATGGATTTACTCAACAGTAAGAATTTCAAAGTAGCTATTTCTCAGCTATTCAATGTGCAACAGGTTTGAAAATTTATTATAAGATAGCTTATCAAAAATAGCATCAGAGATATGCCCGTACCCCAGAGCCTAGGGAAATATTTTTAATACCATGAGATATAGAAGTACTGTATCAGTACAAAGTTCAGGATACTTTCGGAGCACTGTCAGTTATATAAAGGTCCAAACAATGTTTAAATAGAGAAAATAATGTCTAAGAGAAAGATAATGCATGTAAAGATGAAGTATTAAAACAAGACAATTCAATAACAAGACGACAGCATTAATCAGTAAACTAAACATTACGACACTCTTTATCTACATTTGGCATGGCTGAATTATGGTTAGGATGTTTTGAATATTACCATGCATACAGAAGTGGTAATACATTCAATGAATGCTTATGTGTGGTGTTGGAGCAAAGTCTGTGGCTCACTTGATAAAATTCCATCTGTTACAATGGGAAGTTGTAAAAGTAAAATTCTTAATGAATTCTAATATGACTTTAACACTGCTTAATCTGCATCAAGTTATTGTATGGTGTGCCTCAAGGCTCTGTCCTGGGGCCAATCCTTTTTTCACTCTATACTACTCCACTGAGTAAAGTCATACAGAATCATCCTGGTATTAGTTTCCAGTTCTACGCTGATGACACACAATTGTATGTACACCTCACACATAAAAATGTTGCCTCTGCCCTTGATAAGCTGTCACACTGCCTTGAAGACGTAAAGAGATGGCTCTCTACAAATAAGCTCAAGCTAAATCCAGATAAGACTGAATTCATTGTGTTTGGCTCAAAGTCTCAGCGCGAAAAACTTAATCAGTCCTTCCCGGTCAATATACTTGGTAATCTCATATCACCAACAGATGCAGTTAGGAACCTTGGTGTCTGGTTTGATTCTGATTTCTCATTCTCTTGCCATGTTAGGAAGGTCTGCAAGGCTTGTTTTGCTCATGTCCGGGATCTTAAGCGACTCCGAGGACATCTGACACATGAAGCTACTCTTATGGCTGCCAATGCTCTGGTCGGAAGTCGACTAGATTACTGTAACTCTCTGTTCAGAGGTCTCTCAGCTCTAGATCTGCGCAAACTTCAATGTGTTCAGAATAGCCTTGCCAGAATTGTTGCCAACACCACCAAGTACTCACACATCACTCCAGTTAGAAAAGCACTACATTGGTTGCCAATTAAGTACCGTACTATCTTTAAGACTGCCATGCTGGTATATAAGTTCCTACACAGTGGTAACCCCAAATACTTTGAACCCTTCCTCATTCCCAGACATAGTGCATATAACACTCGTCGAAGTCAATCTGATGGCATATTTCTTGAGGTTCCCCACTTTGGTTCAATTTTCAAGTCTCGAAAACATTTTGGACTCAGTTTTGCGTATGACGCACCTATGATTTGGAATGACCTTCCTGATGAGGTCCGCTCTGCAAACTCACTTGCCTCTTTCAGGTCAAAGTTGAAGTCATACCTCTTTGGAAAAGCATACCCACCCTAAATTTCCAATCTCCTTTCTGCTTTCTCCGCGGTGCTGACCCCTGCAATGTCTCTGGTTTTTGAATATTGAACAATGTTTTTGTGTGATGCGCCTTAGAGTCTGTCTTTTGACGGAGATTAAGCGCTATAAAAGTGCTATTAGAATTAGAATCAAAAGACAGACCCAAAGGTGCAATAAGATTTTAAAGGTCAGCGTCACTACGACAAGGTCAAAGGTCAAATCAAGGTCACACCATGATGCTGTACACCTACAACCTCTAACTAATGTCCCTACCAAGCATCAACTTCAAATCAAGGTCACACCATGATGCTGTACACCTACAACCTCTAACTAATGTCCCTAATATGACTTTAAATATTCTAATATGACTTTAACACTGCTTAATCTGCATCAAAAGACAGACCCAAAGGTGCATCAAGATTTTAAAGGGCAACGTCACTGCAACAATAAACAAAGGTCAAATCAAGGTCACACCATGATGCTGCACACCTACACCCCCTAACCAATGTCCCTACTAAGAATCAACTTCCTACACTTTACAGTTTCTGAGATATAGCCTGGACAAGATTTTCAAACTCAAGGTCACTATGGAAAGGTCAAAGGTCAAATCATGGTCAGACCATGACGTTGCACACCTACACCCCCTAACCAATGTCCCTACCAAGTATCAACTTCCTACACCTTACGGTTTGTGAGATACAGGCCGGACAAACTTTTTCCCGTGGCCCGCCCGACCGACCGCCCATCCGGACACCATGGGTGAAAACAATACCCTGACAGCCCTTAAGGGCTGTGGGGTAAAAACTAGATGGACAACATATTTAAAAGATTTGCCTAACTTTAATACTTTTGAAGATATTTGACATTTACTTCTGTCATTATTTTGCTACAAATAAGGAAATAGCTATTACTCACTTATTGCATGTAATGGAAGCCAAAACTATATGCCATCTTATAGTTAAGGACAAAGTAGCTGAACAACATATTTTAGGAAAATACTCTAACTGCAATAGTTTAGGAATTACAATGGATTTACTCAACAGTAAGAATGTCAAAGTAGCTATTACTCGGCTATCCAATGTGCACCAGGTCTTAAACTTTACCATGTGACAGCTTGCCAATAAAACTAGCATCAGAGATGCCCGTACCCCACAGCCTGGGAAAATAGTTTTCAACATCATGAGATATAGAAATAGTGAAACAGTACACAGATTGGGATACTTCAGAGCAGTGTCAGTGTCCAAATAATGTTTAAGTAGAGAAAATAACATCTAAGAGAAAGAAATTGCATGTAAAGATTAAGTATTAAAACAAGACAATTCAGTAAACTAAAAGTTATGAAGCTTTAAGACTTCTCCGATTTTGATTTTCATTTGTATGGTCAAATTATGGTTTTGATGTTTTGAATATTACCCATACATACAGATGTAGCAATACATGCTTTTATGTGGAATTGGGGCAAAACCTGTGGCTCACTTGATACAATACCATCTGTTACAATGGGAAGATGCAAAAGTAAAATGCTTAATGAATTCTAATATGACTTTAACAGTGCTTAATCTACACCAAAAGATACCCAAGGTGCAACAACCAAGATTCAAGTAAAAAGATATGAGAGATAAATAGTATCAGATATCCTCGTAGAGACATAAAATAGCATCAGATATGCAAGATCAAAGGTCAAATCCAGGTCACACCATGACGTTGCACACATATAACCCTTGACCAATGTCCCTACCAAATATCAATTTCCTACACCTTATGGTTTCCAAAATGTAGCCCAGACAAGGGATTATAGGTCAAGGTCACTACGGCAAGGTCAAAGGTCAAATCAAGGTCACACCATGACGTTTTAAATCTACACACCCTAGCCAATGTCCCTACTCATTATCAACTTCCTACACCTTACGGTTTCCTAGATATACCCCGGACAAGATTTTATAGGTCAAGGTCACTACGGCAAGGTCAAAGGTCAAATCAAGGTCACGCCATGACGTTGCACACCTACACCCCCTAACCAATGTCCCTACCAAGTATCAACTACCTACACCTTACACTTTCCGAGACATAGCCCGGACAAGATTTTATAGGTCAAGGTCACTACGGCAAAGTTCAAAGGTCAAATCAACCATGACATTGCACAACTACACCCCCTAACCAATATCCCTACCAAGTATCCACTTCCTACACCTTATGCTTTCCGAGATATACCCCGGACAAGATGTTATAGGTCAAGGTCACTACGGCAAGGTTAAATTAAGGTCACGCCATGACGTTGCACACCTACACCTACACCCCCTAACCAATGTCCCTACCAAGTATCAACTTCCTACACCTTACAGTTTCCGAGATATAGCCCGGACAAGATTTTATACGTCAAGGTCACTACGGCAAGGTCAAATCAAGGTCAGACCATGACGTGCACACCTACACCCCCTAACCAATATCCCTACCAAGTATCAACTTCCTACACTTTACGGTTTCTGAGATATAGCCCGGACAAGATTTTCAAACTCAAGGTCACTACGGCAAGGTCAAAGGTAAAATCAAGGCCAGACCATGACGTTGCACACCTACACATTCTAACCAATGTCCCTACCAAGTATCAACTTCCTACACCTTACGGTTTCTGAGATACAGCCCAGACAAACTTTTTCCTGCCACCCGCCCACGCGCCCATCCGGACACCATGGGTGAAAACAATACCCTGACAGCCCTTAAGAGCTGTGGGGTAAAAAAACAGCTCTGGTAATGGCTGAAAGATTTTGGAATATGTTTATGGGATATATGAACCTTTAAGTCATAAGAGAGGACCTGAAAGAAATTTCAATTGGGACAATTGTGTTTGTTAGTCAAGGTGCGCAGATGGAGTTTTTCATTGTGGCAGAATATTTGGCATGTTTCAGACCTATGAATGTGTTCCACACAAATTCTGAAGTGTAGTCAGGGTTTCAGATTCGCGTCGGCCATCGGTCATTGACCGAATTTTGCAACAAAACCCCGAAATTTTAAATAGAATATTAGGACATATTATCCAAGTCATATCCGTGGGTGATAATAGAAGATCAAGACGTCTTTTTATTTACACAATATGAAGTCACGTTACAACCCTAAAATCTAGCGAGATCTACGTGATTTTAACTTTTTTATCGTAGCAAGGTCTAGACGTCTTTTATGAAGTCTCGTGACAAGCCACGTGATCTGCAACGAAATCCCAGGGGAAATCCGTGTCCTCATATTTTCTCATAAGTATTAATGACTTGGGTGCTGTGGCCGTGAGTTCTCGAGTTTAAAGTATTTGATCTTCGTCTATGCTTCCATTTTATAAAATATTGCAAGGAAATCCCAGGGGAAATCTGTGTCCTCATATCTTCTCATGAATATTAATGAATTGGGTGCTATGGCCACGAGTTCTCGAGTTTAAAGTATTTGA
The DNA here is from genome assembly GCA_964017235.1 of Sabellastarte sp. h YS-2021. Taxonomy (NCBI): domain Eukaryota; kingdom Metazoa; phylum Annelida; class Polychaeta; order Sabellida; family Sabellidae; genus Sabellastarte; species Sabellastarte sp. h YS-2021. The sequence goes on from OZ024928.1 coordinate 81,732,176, forward strand.
TTTTCGTCTATGCTTCCATTTTATAAAATATTGCAAGGAAATCCCAGGGAAAATCTGTGTCCTCATATCGACTCATGAATATTAATTATGGAATTTATGGTCGTCTGGTATTTTCGTGTAATTGTAGATTTTGTTTTCTGTAGGTTTCCACATAAATTTTACCGTAATATTCTGAATTTTTGCTTTAATATTTCTTTTTATTAATAATTGCACTGAAAAAAAAATCCGATTGAAAGTTTATTTGCTAGCTGTAATGTTTACTGCCAGTGGACATTTTAATAGCATGAAAATCTCATGAATCACCATACTTAGGTTCTATGGCCGTGAGTTCTTGTTTCAGTAATACATGATCATTGAACATCGTAAAGACTTTTTGACATTTGAACTAAAATGACATTTTTATTATGATTCAGTAAATTTTAATTTATTTCCCATTCATATAGGGTCATTGACTTTAATGACTTAATTTTAGCAACCTGTAGAATGAAAATTTGATTGACAAGAATTCTGTCCTAAATTCTCCGAAAATGTCCTAAACATTTTCCTAGTCTTAGGACAGAATGTCCGGCCGGACTTTTCATGTAGCAGAATCACTGGTAGTGTGTGCTTTACCAGTAACAAGTAGAGTATTACTGTATAATTGGAACATACCTGTAGGTGGGGCCATGATGCTTCAAGTGTGGGATCATCTTCCTCAGGATCAAAATCAGGGTTATCACTTGGAGGTAGAGTGCGGAAAATATTGGCTGCAATCTGAAATCAAAAACTCCCCTTAAACTGACCCTAAATAAAACAAAACCCATCTATTACCACTAGCAATTATTTTGAGAGAGCTTGTGGGTTGTTTATAATCAATTGCTACATATGATGTTTTAAGCATGAAACATCTTTTTTTTTTCCATTTTCAAAGATAACATCAACCAAGTTATTGGTATTTAAAGAATTTTCTTTTTGTTTAATATGATCAGCAGTTTTGTTGCATATACTTGCACAAAACTGACATCATATGACTTTGAAATGAGTCACTTATGTAACTTTAAAATGAAGTAAGGTGAATTATTTTATCTTGCCAAGCGAACCAAAGGACAAAAATTTCTACTTGTTCCTGGCTAAGTTGTAAGTTCTGCTAACCATTTTGACGACCTCTGGGTATATGGGTTCTGTGAGCACTCCTCTGGTAGCAGTGATGTAGTCCACTAATTCGTTGAGAGTGGCTCTTTTCACTTCCTTGCTCTTCAGGTCGGAGACTGGATCCATGAAGTTGAACACCATACAGCATTGTTGCAGTTTTTTTATAAACAGCTCTTGTTGTTCTGAGGGAGGTGTATCTGCAAAGGATCAAATGTAACTACAGGAAAAGACTAACTGGTCATTCTTTGGCTGGTTTTTATTGAAGGATCAAATTCTATTACACAATACATGTAGATCTACCACTGTAACCCAGGTGACTTGAGAAAGAAAGTAAAATTATCATTTTTAAACTTTTAGGCTTTTTACAGGCTTCAAACAATCATAAATCTTAATGCTCTAAGAATGTTATCTTTGAAAATCTCAAATTGAAAGGCATCAATAAATTTTCCAAGGATGACTCTGATTGATTTCAAGTAATGTAACATTTTATCACAGCTTAAATATCTGAGAATCTACCAGTTAAAAACTTAATCAGCAATTTCCATATATCAGGCTCAGCGTTTCAAAAGTAGCATTGATTTTAAATATTACCATTAGAGGTTATAAATTAACACTATCAGGTACTGTTGTGTAAACAAAAATATTCAGAACATAAAAATCATCGACCTGATTTGAACTCAGGATGTAGGGTGATGAAACAGATTTTCAAATTGTCGCTTACTAATACTTACACATGAGCAGTGGGTATTCAATCAAATTCACACTCTCAGTTCCTGCATTGTGCTCAATGAAAACAGGTCTTTCCAAAGAATTACTAGTTATTACAGCAAACTTCTTTGATTGTCTTATTTCTTTTTCAACTTTTCTATTGTTTTGCAAATGTTTTTTAAGTTTCTTTATTGAAACAAAATTAATGTCAACAAAATCCATTTTTGTACCTTAAAAACTATATTTCAGCATTAACTGTACAAGAAAATAACAACAGTTCAAAACCAAACCGCTTTCAATTGAGACAAAGTGACCCCTGACCAACCAGAAATATTACATCAATAATATGAAACAACTATATCACAAGTACAATAATTCAATAATCTGTACCATTGATGTATGACTAATCAGGACAATTGGCGCAGAATAACCACTGTTCATAATATCTGAATCCAATAAGCGCACAAATGACAGAATAATTAAAGGATAGCCTGGGATACAGGTAGTCGGATTTACCATATGCCAAAGTAATTAGTAATATCATTAAATTCTTAATATTATCACTACACATATTCACATGTGCTAACTGCTAACCTTACTTTAAAATCAGACAGAATCATTGTGTCTGGAATATCTAAATGAATATTAAATGATTAACAATAATTAACAAATTTGTGGATATGCCGAAAGACATTAGACTTTTGTCTCAAGTATAATAATCAGATGTACTGCGAATATAGAATTCCTGTTCAGATTTAATGATAAGATAATTCTCCATGAGTCTTGCAACACCTGTGTAGTTCAGGTCATGATATCATGATCAATTGTGATTTACAAAATAATATAGCTATCTCACTAGAAGTATCATTTTTGAAACTTGAATAGACATTATTTACAAAAGAGACATCACAGACATAATTTAGAATTAAAATTAAAGTATAATCTAGTAATGAAGTTGCTTATGTAACTTCCCTTATAAAAAGAGAAACTTTGATGTGCAACACTTTGACTTCCCTTTGAGATGTACATATAGATACTCATACACAAAGGAACTAAACGAATATCCACAGACATGACATAGATGTTTCAAGTCAGGATAGCTGTGGACATAATCCAAAAACTTTTATTTCAGAATATGTTTGGTCAGTATTTCAACCATTTTTATTAGAGCTATTACTACTACAAAATATTATGGATATCAAACAACTGAGGAATGGAATACTTGGAGTTCAGAATGAATGGAAATTTTGTCATGTTTGTTGTCAAACAATGACTACTCATTGAAAAATAGAGTTATAGTGAAAAAGAACGCAAGTATAACAGTCACTAATCATTGTAAAAAATTATAAAGAAACTTTAATGGCTACTGTCATTAAAATTCGAGTTATGAAAGAGTATTTGACTAATCATTAAAAATAGACTGAAGAGTATTCTAGAGCAGTACAAAATTGAGAGAATAGAATTTTAACTTTAGTTTATTTTTAATATTTTTGCATTCACTCAAAGATGGAGAAAAAGTCTCAATTTTATACATATTTGAGAACAAAATGAGTAACTTTTGTGTTTGTTTATTCTTGAAATGCACTCACTTGAAAAGAGAGTACTGATTAGAGAGTACCTGAGTGCACAAATCCCTAATTATATGCCAACAGAAGTTGTTGAATTAGTTAGCAACAGTAATCATGACGTAGAAAAAACTAGAAAAAGTACTTGCTAATTGTGTCACGCCAATCAAAAAGTATGTAAACATATTATTTGAGAAAAACAGCACAGAAACAAGTGAAGTATTCCACTGAAGAGTGAAAAACACTTCAGGTAGTCATCACTCACTGATATAGGTACATACTACATAGATGTATAAAACTATGCAATATGTCAGAATTTATAAACAACAATTTATTATCACGTTTCACTTAGCAGTATGAATCTTGTGACCACAATTGAAAAAATGTGACTGTGAATATACAAATGTGGGATACCACGAAATGATGAAATAGAGATAAATAAATTAAAAATACAACCAGACTAAGACAATATATTGAAATGAAGGCAAGTTAAAACTGGAAAATACAAAAATTAAAAACGTTCTTGATACTTTGCTTTGCAATAGTTTTTTTTTGGGAAAAACAGTTAAAAACTTAGTTTTAAATCTTGATGCAACAGTATATGACACTGGATTTACAAATGGCTACAAATTCAATGACTAATCAAAATAGTTAGCAACATAAGCTGCATGTGTGACTTATCATGCAAGTGGTCAAGGCAGCAACCAGATAGAAGTTAAAATTATTGGTATCAAAATTCACAGTGACCAATAATGGGTGTCAGTACTGCGCATAACCAGATTTAAAATATAATAATTATAATATTCACTAAATGATGTCTGGCACTCTGATAAACACGTGTCTAACAGTAGTGTCGTTCACAATAATATCATGACATTAATATGCTATTTCAACACTTCGATACAATTTGGGGTTCAATTCACAAAGCAGTACCAATACCCTTGTTTTTTTGGTCACTATTTTTACAATTTACACAAACATTGAAATGGCCCCCCCAACCCATGTCTATTTTAAACAATTTGCTTCAAAATAACATAATGAGGATCGCTGTAGTTTTATGAACAATCGAGCAAAGTCAGGAAATGACCAGTTAAATAAAACTGGTGAGAGGTTATCACACTGGTGCTGCTAAGTGAAACCAGTTTTGATTTCTGCATACCTCGTAATAGTGGGAGTGCCTGAAGTTCTGTTGGTCCTTTCGTTCGGTAATGTGATGAACCTTGACTACGCTTTTGCTTCCTTCCTTTGATAGAAGCCTTATTATGAAAAGGGTCTATTCTATCTACAACTTTAGATGCCATTATAATCACAGATAATGCAATGTAAGTGCAGACTAGAGTTTATTTGGCGGAATCACCCGGTTTTAAAGCACCCCTACACGTGTTGATTGCCATACAAGTCCGTAGTAACTGCCATTGGCATAATATTCAGGTTCTGGACAGGGTGTTACTTGGGATTCATGACACCGGACTAAGTGGGTACATCAGATTCAAAACATATGGCATTCACTGCATCAAACTATCTTCAAATTGAATTTTAGTCTTAACAAGTAATTCCAAAATATAAATTTTCAAATCGACAAATTTGTTGTCAAAATAGCCTTGATCCTTACTTCCCGTACAAATCTCGTTCAAGTCTACGAGAACATAACAAAATGTCCTTGACTGACCCGAAAACAAATTATTTGGCTAAGTATCAACATAACTGTTATGTTTATGAAATACTGAATTATATAAACTCAATGCAAACGTACAAATTTAAATGAAATTATTACATATTTAATATAGTAATTCTTAAGGTCATTTTGGCTTTTTCATACAGAAGAATTCTAGGTTAATAAATTATATTTGTATTTCAAGCATTGACCAAAGGTCAAAGTTGGTCAAAGTTGGGGTTTTACGTCCCGTTCAACAGCCAGGGTCATATTGGGACAGGTCCTCAGAATTGCCACTTGTGGGACTCGAACCCACAGAGGTGACAGCCTATGATTAGATGCCAAACTTGCTAACCACTAGGCCACTGAGGACCTCAAGCATTGAAGAAATGCACTAAATTTTAAAAGTGTATTGGAAGATACAACTGTTTGTTATGTTGAATGTGTAAACGCCTTTTTGTTAATTATGCATGCTTTGGACACGGCTTTTCAATCTCATTGTTTGTTACTTACACTCAACTTATTTTTGCACCAAACTTTCACTGCATTCCAACTTACTTGTACTTCTTTGTTTGCTGCACAGTAAAGTTCATGTTTACACATTAAATTTCACAAAAATGGTCGATGGTCATTTGCATGGCCATTGCTCTCAGGAACAGTATTCTCTCAACACTGCATGCTTTACCAAATGAATCACATCTGAAACTTTCTTGCTTCCCTCATCCCATATTGGTTTACACTCTGATGTAAACCTTATGCCGATCAAGTAGGTACGTAAACATTTTTCTGCATTGCCAAGTTGCCAAGATATAAATATGAAAGAATCTGTCAAACACAAAAAAAACTTCTGCAACGAGATCCAGACACTGAAAGCAGTTATCTTAATGCCACACACAGCTGAACAGCATCAGTATAGAAAGCTGATCTCAGAAAGTATTCATGACCCAAATAAGTTGTGACAGACTGTTAGCCAAACTCTTACCGGGAATTCTGATTCTGTCTGAAGATGACATTAAAAATGTTTTGAATGAATGTTTAACATATTTCAGAGAAAATATAACAACAACATATGCTCAGTTTTCATTTGACAATATAATCCCTGAAGTTTCTATATGTGCCTCCTTGAGAAATACCCTTAATTCTAAGTAATGTCTCATGAGCCCAATGTCAATAGTTTTGTTTGAGTCAAAGTTGGGGCTTTACATCCCCTTTAGGGTCATACTTGGACACACCCTCAGTACTGTCACTTGTGGGATTCGAACCCACACGGAGGTGACTGCCTATGATTAAATGCCAAACTGGCTAACCACTATAGGCCACCATGGAACTTTTTGCTTAAGGAATGTATTGATGTGTTATTGCCATCTGTCATTGAGATGGTGAATTGTTCACTAGCGAAGGGCTTTGGACCAATTGCCATTCAAAAGGCTTTTGTTACCCATCAGAAAAAGAACTGTTCACTGCACAAGGATATGTTTAAGAGCAATCTGCCTGTCTCTGGTCTCTGTTTCATCCCAAAGGTGGTTCAACATGTTGTGGAGGCCCAGTTTAATCAACACATTGACATCAACAGTCTTGAGAACCTCCCATCAACCTGCCTACAGACGGGGATCCTCCATCAAAGCCTCACACTTCTTTCGAGTCCCTCCTATAGCACATGTCTGGGGTCTGTGGCACAGCATAATTGTTATAAGTATTATACCTAGCTGTTCACTATCAGGGAATCAAAGTCGTTTCCACTTTGTCTGACCTGTGTAAGTTTTTGCATGGTTTACCATATAGGTTCAGTATGTACAAATCCTGTTTTCCCTGTACATACTAGTAACCCCTCTTTGTACAGTCATCAAGAGACACAATAACATAAAGTTGCTTTCTAATGCTGATGACACCAAGCTATACATCCACATTGCACATAAGTATTCAACTGCATTTCAGAAACTGAATCAGTGTCACAAAGTCAAGCATTGGGTGTCTTATAAAAAATTCAAACAAAATCCTGACAAAATTGAATTTACTGTATTTGGGTCAAAACAGTCAAAAATTCTGAGCATTCCTAATTTGTGTCCCATGAAAAGTGTCAGAAACCTTGGTAATTGGTTTGATGTAGAGTTTTCATTTGGTTTCCATGTTAAGAAGATTTATGATGATTTCTTACTCAGATGCATATGCATGATCTAAGACATGTTAGGAAGTACCTCACATGTAAAGTTGCAATACTAGCCTGTAACTATCTTGTAGGCAGTCACATTGACAACTGTAATTCACTGTTCAGAAGCCTATATCCAAATCCAAAATAAAAATTTAGTCTAAAAAATACCCTATAACTAGAATCATAACAAATTTTCAGAATCATACCTATTTTTAAGATCCGCACTAGTTGCCTGTTGCACAAGATTCATTCTCAAAACTCTGATCTGGTGTATAAGTACCTCTTCATGGGGTTTCAAATGTGTTTCAGCCCTTACTTCATTCAAGCATCATACACCTGCAACACCATGCACTTCTGTGTGTATTCACCTGTGGCTGAGGGCCTGTTCCAATATTACCTGCTGAAAAAGATGTAAAATACCAACTTTGATTTTGCATTAAGACAACTAAAGTTCTCACAGGTGCATTTCATCTGCATAGAGAAGATGGGGGACATAAAACTGTGAAATGATGCTGATAAAAGCACTAGTAGACTGATTAAAAAGTCACAGACCAAGTACAGAACCTTGTGGTATCTCAAATGGTAAAAAGAAATTATTGTTGTGACAGAGAGATTTTGACTTTCTGTTTCCAATTTGACAAGTATTTCCATATCACTCCTTCCGGCAATCATTTCATACAACAATATCATTGAAAGCAGTCAATAAAAGTATAAGGGCGAGAATGACCTTACTATTATGAAGTGCACTAGAGGTTTCATTATTGACCTTAAGTGGTCCTGTTGAAGTGGAATGGGTTCTATAGGTTTTGTTATATTTGTTTAGATTCTGTATTTTACAAATGCATTTACATGATCAGTTTTGAAACAAACTGGAAAAGAGACTTCCATCAATGAATCATTTGTAGTATTCATAATAGGACATAGTAATAAAGTCCTTGGTGGTCTAAGAGGTTAGTTTATTTTGCATCTAATCACAGGCCATAACCTGTATGTAGGTTCAACTACATTAGATACACAAGGGACGAAGTAACTCCAACAGTGTTACAGCTAAACCATATCCATCATTGTTAACATAGCTTTAGGGACATACTCCTGATGTATCATGCACCATCAAATCCCATTCTCCCTCAGTCTACCACTATGTAAATAGTGGCACATTGGACCATTTGACTGTCTTTCTCACCACTGATTTTCCTGTCAAAGTTCCATGTTGTGTGAAACACTTAAGAGTAAGGAAAACTAGCAAGATAAATAACCATGAATTCAGAGCCGACATTAAAAATTCTGAGTTTATTAAGGATCCAAACAAAACAGCTCCATTACTATCAATACTTCTATACACTGAGGAAACTGCTCAATAAGCATGCCACTATACTGGAACACAAATTCCATGACATGCCAAAAAAGGTTTCATGAACAACGAGATTATGGATGCTAAGAGGTTCAAACACAATCTTGAAAGGCTTTGGCAAAGAGACAACTCATCCTTAACACATAGTGGGTACAAATCTGCAGTGAACTGTTCTAATTGACTCTTGGAGCTTCAAAAACCAGATATTACAGAAATGTATTTAGTAAAAACCATGAGGACAACCCCAAAACCTTCTGGAACTCCATAAAGAATTTATTTTTTACAAATCATCAAAAATAGTATTCCTGACTGTACCACTATCACCAGTCTAGCAAATACCCTTACATGCTACTTTGCTGACAAAATTGCTAAACTAAGATCATGATTAGTGTCTACTGACATTGGCCCCCTGGCCAGGCCCCCTTAAGAACAAACTTGTCTCTATAGATTGTGTCAGAGGAGGAAATTCATGTCAACACTTTGTGAGTCACCACATCATGGGACTTAGATCCAATGCCTGCTTTACTTGTCTGTGCCTGTATCACTATACTGGCAATCCCTATTACAAATATTGTGATTTACTCTCTGTAAGAAGGCAGCTTTCCCCCCTGGTTCTTGCTGCCACACCCTTGATAGAACTGTGGAACATTATCCAACTTCAGCTACATCTCCAAACTTATTGGGAAAGCTGTGGCCAAGCAAAGAAATGAGAACATCACTAAAGAGGGTATCTCAGGCATAACTCAGTCAGAAATAGAGCTTTCACCCAACTTAAACAGCATCTCTAAAAACCATATAAGACACTGGCAGCTTGATGGACAAGGGTACTACTGTTGGGCTATTGTTTCCAACTCATCTGCAGCCTTTGACACCACAAATAATTCTGTCCTCTTTGACTGCCTTAATCAGAGGTATGGAATCTATGGGGGTCACGCTCCAATGCACAAAGTCATACCTCAATTTACGAAAACAGAGGATTAAAATAGATGAACATTTTTCTGATGCTTTCCCACACCCCATGTGGTTCCTCAGGATTCAGTCTGATTCCCTCTCCTTTTCGCCCTATATACAACTCCTCTTAGTACAATTATGTCCAAGTTCAATATCACTCATCATTTATGGTATCTCAACCATGAAATAGTTGTGAAGCTGTCTAATGCCTTGTTCAGCAGCCACCTGGACTACTGCAACTTCCTCTATTTCATACGGCAAAGACAAACAGTAGCAGAGACTTTAAAATGCTTTATGTTGGATTGTGTGCAGGCTGAACAAGATCTGTCACATCATATCATTTTTGAATAAACTACACTGGCTCCCCATTGAAAATCATGTAGTGTTTAAATAAAACCTTATTACATACATGGCAATAAATTTCAACCAATTCCCATACCTCTCATCTCTAAACAAGTGTAGTAACATCACATGCGGTAGCTGCATTTCAGTTTTCTCATCTAAGCCCAACATATGCATTTGGCGATAGCTCCTTTTACATAATGAGACAAGCTCCCTCAAGCCATTAGTACCCAGCATAGTGTCACTGGATTTAGAAAAGAGCTGAAGACTTACCTATCCTCCGCACAGTCTTTTCTCTTATGGGACGCTGACATAGACATGGACTTTTCTGGTAATTGGACTATCCTTTGTAGGACATTAGTGACTTAGAGGATGTCAAAATTAATTTGGCCCTTTATAAGTACATGTACTTTGTATTATTATTATAATATTAATTTTTGTTACTCAAAAGGTGTTCGATATAAAACATACAAATGGTATGTTATTATGTATTACATGAATTTTTATTTTACATAGTTGCATGTTAACATGTACCCTGTGGATGTTTGTAGATTTGAAATAAATAAATATTAAAAAAAGAAAACAATAAAGCTGGAAATATCGGAGTTCGATGCAATATGCAAACTTTACAAATTCAAAATAAATTCTTTAAGGGTAATTAAGTGTTACAAGATGTTAGTAAATATTTCCTCCAATTTTACTGTGAAATATCTTTCTTATGAAATATCTATCCTTCCCCCATATTTGAAACTATTGCTTTGACCCAGCAGAGTAAGTTGCTATCTCTATGAAGTATCAAATCAACAATATGATAATCTTAAACTGGAGAACAAATGGAATGTGACACTCAAGACAGATATTGATCATCGAGAGAATGTTTCTAAAGTATGTAACAAAACCTTAAGAGAAATGATTTTCTTTGGTTTCAATACACATTCATTTGCAGAATTGTGGGTCAAGAGCTTTATTTCACAAAATGAATATAAGCAATACTGTATTATCTGTTTTCTCAATGACAATTGACTCATTGAGTCATCTATTTATTTTGTGTCCTGTGATCCTGTGACAAAAACGAACTATGTACAACATAAAATGAATAGTGCTCAGCTATATTTGATTGTTATTAATTACTACAGAAGAGTTTGAAAACAAGTTAGTAAAGTTACACCATATTTTTAAAAATTTACTATGTCTAAATTCTAGTTTTGCCACATACTCTTGCTCTAAATATATTATGCTCATATAGTCACAGAAGCGCTTAATAGTGAGTCTGGATCTAGATCGTGCATACTCAAAGATATACTTCTTAGCTGCCATATATATTGCATTTTGAGGGATATAGAGATCTCCATAGGAGAGGTGACCAAAAATTATGTTTGGTGCAGAGATGCAAAGATCGTAGTTCAGTCTTGATTTTACAAGTGTTCTAAGTTTGGCCCAGAAAGTTTTTGCCTTTTCACAGTGGACAAACAGATGAATAATGGTTTCATTATGGTCACTGCATAAGCTACAGGCACAGTCATTACTCAATTTAGGTTATTCAGGTAATCCTTTGTTCTATTATCCTGTATTTAATGCATTACTGCATCCATATAAGGTCACTGTTTTTCACCGTATTGAAACATGCATTAAATATAATTTTCCATGTTTTATCTGATAATCATACTAGAAGAGTTTGTTCCCAAACAAGCTTTGTTTGGCATCACTACAGGAAATATTCATAATTGTTCTGTAGAAGTCTTTGCTGCCATTCTTGGATTTTAGGAGTAATCTTATGTGATTAGGAATATTAGGCTTTTGGTGGACCTTAGAAGTAATTTTCAATTTACTCAGGTACACACTCACACATGTAATTACTCTGTGGTATTCTAAAAAGTTTGTTTCAATATGGTACTTACTTTTTAAAGTTGTTTCTATCATAAAGTCTCCATTTGCATGTATTAGATCAGCTGGTAGGTCAATCCCTTTTCTGTACCAGTTTGGAAGAAAGAGATGGGCTTTTGAAATCTTGGGATTTAGCCAAAGAGTTTCACTTAAGGCACTCTGTGTGTCTGAAAATGGTATATTGACCATAACTCTCCTCCAGGAATGAAGAACTTCCACCCAAAATTTGTTTGTTGTTCTATTTACAATTTTATTTATATTTTCTGGTACAAGCTTGAAAAGTTTATCTATAGGTCCTACATCGTATGAAGCCAAATTGACCCAGGGGACATTACTATAAATGAACATCCTTCGTAACCATGTTGTTTTGAGAGCACTAATAAAATTATTTAGATCTATCATATTAAGACCTCCATTTTGGTAGTTTTTTGTTATAGTTGTCCTCTTGACCTTATCTGGTTTACCATCCCAGATAAAGTTAAAAAATACAGTTTCTAATTCCTTTAAAATGTGTTTGTTTGGAGAAGGAACTGAAGTAAATAAATGATTCAATTTAGATATTGCCAGTGTTTTAATGACAGCTATTTTCCCAATTGGTGTAAGATACCTTTGATGCCAAACATGTAACATTTTTTTAATACTTTTGATTGCTAGGGAAAAGTTAAGCTCAGTGATCCGTTCCAGATCTATTGAAAAATTGATACCCAGAAGATTGAAATCTGTTGCACCCCAGGCCAAGTTGCACGTGGTATTAATTTTGTCTTTAGAATGGCGCTTCTTCCCTATCCAGATTAACTTAGTTTTGTCGGTATTTATTATCAATCCTGGCATTGAACCATATATTTCTATTATATTTAATGCGGCTACCAAAGATTCTTTGCTATCATCCAGCATGAGTGTTGTGTCATCAGCAAACTGAGTAATAATTTGTTCTACACCATTAACAGAAACACCTTTTATACTTTTATTGTTTAAAATCAGTAAAAGCATTACTTGGGCACAGATTATGAACATGCATGATGATATTGGATCTCCCTGATGACATCCTCGTTCTATATCGATAAATTCAGACAAAAATCCCGATTGAAGGACAGATGCTTCAATATTAGTATTCAGCACCTGGATCCATTTACAGAATCCTTGTTTAAAGCTGAAGAACTTTAATGTTGAATTGAGAAATTTCCATGAGACCAAGTCAAAAGCCTTTTGAAAATCAATTAATATCAACAGCCTAGGAATGTCTTCACATTGTGAATAATGTAGGATGTCATATATTAAGCGTGTATTTTCGCCAATGAAGCGCCCACTCATAAATCCAGACTGATTTTAAGAGATAATTTTTTTCTAGAGGTGACCTAAGTCGAGAGGCTAGGGCTGTGGATGCAATCTTGTAGATAACTGATAGTAATGAGATCACTCTCCTGTTTTTTAAGAATTGTTGTGGTTTATCTCCCTTTGGAAGACAAGAAATTATGCATTGTCTTAGTGTTAATGACATTTGACCAGATATGTATGCATGATTTAGAGATTTAGAGTACTTTAATTTTCCCCAAAACACTTTAAAGAATTCTGCTGGGAAATCATCAATGCCAGGTGTCTTTTGATTTTTCATAGACTTAAGAGCATTGCTAATTTCTTCCAGTGTGAGATGACCCTCCAATGCATCTGCCTCATTATCATTAAGTTTTGCTGCTCCATCTAGAGAATTCAGATCAGATGATTGAATTCCTAGCAGTGTCATCCCTGCCTTTAAACAAATCTTTATAATAATTTTTTACTTTGTTTAATATTTGTTTTTACTTAGTAAGTATTGTGCAGCTGTCAGTAATTATTTTCTTAATAGTTTTTTCGGTGTAGTAATGCTTTTCCAGAGAACAAAAAATTTCGAAAATTTTTCACTTTCACTTAACCAATGTGGCCTTGATCGTATCATGATCCCATTTATTTTCTGCTTTCGCAAGGCTTCTAGTTCTTTCTTCTTTTCAGCCAAATTTGGGGAGTCTAAGTTTTTGATATTTTTCTCTAAAGATTCAATTTCATTAATGAGATTTTTCTCTTTTTGACAATTTTTTTGTTTTACTGAAGTAGCATACTTGATAGTTTCTCCGTGTATTTGAAAAAGAACTTTTAAAAACTGACTGTCATTTATGGTGAAATTGATTGATAAGTGAGGGACGGCTGTGAGGTTAACTGGGTTATAAACTGGCAAGGAATATCGCAATTTCTCTCTATCTATTAAATCGTTAATACATATTAGGTATTTTTTATCTTTTAAGAAAGAGCAATCGAATTTCCACAGACCTCTTCCTCTTTCAGATTTACATGTTATAAGAGTAAGTTCTATTAATGAGTGATCTGACCTATATCCAGGTTTAATACAGCACTTGTCAATAAATTCTAAAAGATTAGCAGAGGTAAGGACATAATCCAATCTAGCATGTCTCGTTGGGTTCTTACAATGCCAAGTATACCTTCTCAAATCATTATTTAGACATTGAAATACATCCTTTAATTCCAATGTGTCTATTAGACTTGACCTTGTTTGAGGATTATTTATATTCTTATAGTTCATACAGTTCATTCAGTTTGTACCTTGATATAAGTCTGCTGAATAGTATGTTTGGTTTATTGGAACTAGCAGCAGAGATGCCTGTACTCCATAGCCTTGAACACCATGAAATATAGAAGAGGTGAAACAGTATAAAAGTCAAGAGGCTTTCAGAATAGAGTATAAGTTATGTAAACAATCAGAAGAAAATAACATGTGAGAAAGTAACTATACATGTGAAGACAAAGCATCAAAACAAGGCAATTCAATAGCAAGATGACAGCATTAATTAGTAAATGGCAAGCCATGAAGCTGTAAAATGTCTCAATTGAAGTCTAGCTGTCAAAGGAGATATAGTACAATTAGGTAAAAGTACATATAATAAGCAGGTGTAACAATCCATATATATTTGTGATAGAAATATGGCAGCAAAAACATTCTGCCAAAACCAAAGTGACATATTACACCAAAATCACTCCATCACATTGCACTCAAACATGTCCCAATCAATGACCATGCAAAACATAAACTTCCTACACCTTACAATTTCTGAGATATAGCATAGACAATATTTTAAAGGTCACTATGGCAAGATCAAAGGTCAAATCAAGGTCAAACTATACACACCTACTTCCCCAAACCAATATCCCTACCCAGTATCAAGTTCCTACACCTTAGAGTTTCTAAGATATAGCCTGCACAATAGTTTAAAGGTCAAGGTCACTAGGACAAGGTTAAAGGTCAAATCAAGGTCACCACATGACATTACACACCTATACACCACCCAGCGAACGTCCGTACCAAGTAGATTACAGTTCCTTACACCCACCCACCCAGCTGGATGCCAGGGATAAAAACTTTAAAGACTGTAGGGTAATAGATTATTTAGCAAAAATTATTCTAATTATTGCTGCTTCTTCGGCTCTCGCCAAGCTAAATGCCTGCCTTCGTGATGTTCAAGAATGGATGTCTCTCAGTAAATTGAAGCTCAACCCTGAAAAAACTGAGTTTATTGTCTTTGGTTCCAAGGCTCAACGTCAGAAGATTTCCTCTCACTTTCCTGTTAGCATTCTTGGTAGCCTTCTTCATCCGGTTGATTCTGTCAGAAATCTAGGTGTGTGGTTTGATGCAGATTTTTCATTCTCTGAGCATATCAAGAGGACTTGCAAAGCGTGCTTCCTTCAGATGCGTGACCTCAGTAGAATTAGAAAGTATCTCACTTCTGAAGTGGCAGTCCTTGCTGCAAATGCCTTGGTTAGTAGTCGTCTGGACTATTGTAACTCTCTGTTCAGAGGTTTGTCCGGTTTCAATCAGCACAAATTGCAAAGTATTCAGAACACCCTTGCTCGTATTGTTACAAATCATAGAAAGTATGCTCATGTTACACCCATTCTACAGAAACTCCACTGGTTGCCTGTTAAGTATCGTTGTATTTTCAAAACCGCAACACTTGTGTATAAATTTTTGCATAGTGGTTCTCCTTCTTACTTCGAACCGTTCTTGTCCTTTAGTAGTTGTCCCTATAGTACTAGGCATAGTCACCCAGATCGTCAATACCTTACAGTTCCTCCTTTTCATTCATCAGTCTTTAAGTCAGCCAAACATTTTGGCCATAGTTTTGCCTTTGATGCTCCTAAGATCTGGAATGACCTCCCTCAAGATGTTCGCAGTGCAACATCAGTTGCCTCCTTCAGAAAGAAGCTTAAACTTACCTGTTTGCAAAAGCCTGCCCACCATAGCCTCTCCCGTCACATCTGTGTCTCCTTGGTACGACCTGGCTATGTCCCTTGATTAACGATAACTGCCTTGCTTTATGTTTAGATGCGCCTTAGAGTCCATCAGTGATGGAGATTAAGCGCTATAAAAGTCCACATTAGATTAGATTAGATTAGAAGAGATACATTTTACATATTCAAGGCAGTCCGACATACCAAATGTCAACAGTCTCCCAAAGTACCTTCAAAATATATACACCAACCAACCATTTTTAATACAAATGTTGACCTATTTCAGTAGCCGGAAGCGAACATATATTCCATGAATACATAATCTTCATAAGTCATTAGAAGGCAATGGGTTTGAATGTATTATGAATCACATGTGGAATATTTCCCATTAATTCAAAACATCAATTTGTGTATCACTACTTACCTGGCCAATATATATATACTTGCACTGTTACACCCACTTCATTGCACTACACATAGTGCACTGCACCTGTGCAAACCACTGTGCAAAGTACTTTAGGGAGTAGGTTACACATACAATCCAGCCTCTGATGAGAAAGATCATATATTCTTAAAATACAGTTGTGACCATTTATTTACGACAGTATAACTCAACTTTATTATAGTTTCAATAGTAAACTTTAGCTATGACTAAAAACACATCTGCTTTTGTTTTCTGTATTTTACAATGAGTGTGGTCTCAGAATATGTCAGTCACAGCACCTTACTTCGTGCAGATTCCAAATTGTAGATTCATAATGATCAGATGAAAAGCAGGCGATGACATCCGATTCCCAATATAAACAATTTCACATGAAATTATGAACTTCCTGGTAGTTTCTGGTACAAAGATAGCCCAGTAACAACCTAAGGAAGCAAGGCCTGAAGTAATAAGCGTGCAAGGACACACAATACTTTCAGCCTCAAATCCCAGGGATAGCACAATCATCCAAGTCTCTAAACACTTCACAGAACAGGGTCATTGTGCTAAGGGCACGAAATTCTCCATGCGGAAATGGTGTTCCTTTAACTATCACACCCCAGATTCTTAACATACACAGTGAGAGAAAAATGGTGGATGTAGAATATTGGGGCAATCAAGCCAATTGGCACTAAATCAATTTATTTAAATTGGTTCATTATCATTTTCTTGCACACTCAGAACACAGTTGTGTCTTCTTACCAACCAAAAATATATAGGTAAAATAAATTTTCAACTTGATAAATTCAAAACAAATTAGTCTATGTTTCATAGAATAATAAGGGGTTTTTATATGAACTATAATAGTGTTGAAAAAACTATAATTCCATGTAATAACCATGTCAAACATATCCCTGCTGATGTTTTTTTTATTTTTATATTTCTATAAATTTGTACATGTATGCATTTTTTTGTATTACGTTTTGAAAAATAAAAATCCAAAAAGCTAGAGCATCACTGTGGTTGAATGTTAGCCTCATGTAGTGATCATGTTAAAACACTAGGACATTTTGCTCTGATCTTTACAGGTTTGTCAGACAAGAAGTTGCTAAATCTGCAACCTAAGTCCTTTAGGCTATTATAATTCAGAAGTAGAAAGGTCCAGATTAGGATTTTATGTCCCATTAAACAGCCAGGGTTTCATTGGGACAGACCCTCAGCATTGCCACTTGTGAGAGTGAATCCACCTGGAGGTGACATACAGGAAATTTAAACCTATGATACACCAAATGTATTATACTTTTTACATTTATTTATCCTACTCTTTTGCATTTAATGGTGAAATAATATGCCAATTTAATAAATAAATTAATTTTTTAAGTTAATATCTTACCTAATCCTTACCTAGGCCCAAATGAAAGAGCTCTGAATTAACCCAAGTCACATCCTTCAGATAATATTGAGTGAAAGTATTCTGTGACTTCCAATGACAGGCTAAACGAATCTGGTCAAAGGAAACTCTTGGAAGCCACAAAAGTTCTAATACCCTGAGCTCTGACCTGGTGTTGCTTCAGAGGCTTCTCATCAAACAGTTGACAGCACAGAAGCACTATTTGTTTGATCCAAGAAGAAATTGTAGCAGCAGCTTGCAAAATTCTTCTTGAATGAAACAGAAACCATTTCTTTGCCCTCCCTGAGGTCCTTGACGATCTGACTTGATAGAGGGTTTCATTCTCCTTCTTAGATTTATCCAGTGTAGCAGCTGGGGTAGGAATGATCACTAGAGCTACACAGTCTGATTCATCCCTGGCCAAATGATTTTTTCACATGAAGCTAGGTGAGGGATATAAAAAGGCACTAGACCCGTCTTCTTGATGACTAATGTTTTTATTCAGCCAAGCATGCATTTCACTCCTTCATTTGCCTGAACCCAGAGCCAGAAGGAACACAGGTTTGAATGTTAAATGCTTAAGAGAAGTTCAGAAGGGGCTTTATTCAATTGATGAAGGACCAGGGATAGATTTCAAACAACTGCCTAAGAGTCTATTCAAGTTTCATCCTTACTAATGTTCAGGATGTCACTCCTCAGCTTGTCTGCTACAGCAGTTCTATAGCCATCAATAGTGTTGGGTTGGGGATTTTTCTCCTGAAACTGGTTTTATCTGCAATCTGTTTTATAAAGGGTGACCTGATGTCCACCTGATGTGATTTGCACTATGTAACACAATGGATCACTTTGACTCATAGACACCACTGGTTGACCATCTCTGGGGAGCCTCAATTCCTACTCCTACTTGGTCAGAGAAGCCCTTTTTTGTGCCTCTTCGAGCCAAGTATGCAGGTTCAGATTCTTATGTGGACACATATTGAAAGGTTGGGTTGCAGAGGTATTTTAACTGTTTACCAGATCCCAGAACCAAGCCATGTTGATCCAATCAAGAAACTGCACCAGTGGTCAAGTACATTTGTGACCACTTTTCCAGACTGACACTGGTGGAAGGGAACACTTTAGTGCATTCACTTTCCAAGCTTTCTTGCCTGGAATTAGGGAGACAAACTTGGGCAGTTTGTTGTTGAACCTGGTGGAAAATAGATCTACCTGAGGTGTGTGCCATCGTGGTCATATGATCTCAAACATTCCCTGGAGAAGAGACCACTCTATTTGAATCACTTCATGGTGTCTGGACAGTTTGTGGACATTGTGAATGTGCCTGGCCCTCAGCTCTATCTGCCTGATCTTGCAACATGAGAGCAGTCTCCAGAGAAGAGCACAGAGAGCCCGATCTCACACCAATTCCTTGCAGTCACCACCAAGACCCAATTGCTTGAACTTCTTGAGAGTTGGTATGACTGCTTTTATCTGTGGAAAATTTATGTGCAATTTGCATTCTGGTTTTGATCAAATGGCTTTTGCAGTGCAGTCCCCCAAGTGAGTGCCCTATTCTTTATTTGATGCATCTATAAACAGCTGCCGAGTATGTTGAAAGGGGTGTAGAAGTTGGCCACAAAGCACATTTTCTTCCTCTAGCCACCATCTTAGATGAGGATAGAGTGACCTGGAAATTGGTATAACCTTTTCTAGGTACTCTGGTACATGCCAATGATTTTTGAGTTGCCACTGATTGGGTTTCACGTGGAGACGCCCTGATACGTTTTTCGGTTGCTGTCAAAAGACCTGTCAAAGGAACATGAATCATCTTACAGTGTAAGAATGATAGTTTAACAGGTGCTGTATATTCTGAGACAGTGCTTACCACCTCTCCTGAATGAGCTTGACCAGGCCCTGAGAGAGGTCGAAATGATATCCCCACAAAATTGAACACTTGTTCAACTTTATAAGGACCAAGAGGATCCGACATGGGGCTCTTAGTAACCAGTCATCCACTGGTAGATTCTTATACTTTTGGACTTAGCCACCAGCTTTACTTTCTTTACTGCTTTTGTGAACTCCAAGGGAGCTGTCGCCAGGCCAATGGGAAAAGCTCAGAACTGGTAGGTCTGACCATTTAGATGGAACCTCAGAAAATTTCTTGACCTCAGATTTATAGTGATATAAAAAGCACATCACTTATGGTCTCTGGAGTTTCCATCTTGAAGGTTTCTGTCTTGAGATACAAGTTTGGTTATATCCAACATTGGCCTCCACTTGATGTTTGGTTTTGGAACCAGATACAACCTGTTGTAGAAAGCCAGTGAGGACCAAACCATGACCTTTTCCACTGCTTGTTTTTCGATCAGGGAATGCAAAGTCTCCTTCAATTAGCTGTTATTGCGGGGATTTGCATATCTGCTGATTATGAGGGATGACCTTGTCAAAAGGGGTCTCATCTTGAAAAGTTGGCTGTACCCTTCCTGCCAGATGGAGACCACCCATGGATTTCAACCCAGGGTTTCTCAGACCTGCCAAAATATTTGCAGGTGACACCCTTCATGACATTTTCTGCAACACTGGGGTCATTTGTTACAACAGGGGTAGAAAAAAAGACAAGGATCTACACAAAAAACACCTTGGAGATGTTTTATTCTTTTCAAGTAAGAAACAGATCTTACACTTTTCTTTTGCACCCGCCCTGATAAATGTGCATAAGGCACAGGACAAAATGCAATCTCTTTCTTGACTACTTTGTTCTGAAAAAGCACAGTCTACTATTAAACTGACATTCTGATCTAACTGATTTACACTCTGAAGCTAGCAAGATTGAAAAGTTCTTAGCTGCAAATCTTGATACTGACAGTGATCCAGCTGATGTATCTTTGACTTTTGACAAGACGAATTTATTAAAAAGTAATTGTGATTTATAAAGTTTCAAGCCATGGATCTGCTTTGAAAACATGGATTACTACCAAAACCACAGTCCCTGCCTAAGGCCCTGGAAAACTATCACAAAGGTTTCTGTTGTTGAGCCAGTCGATTTGTTGTCGCTCTTGTCATAAGGCTTGTACCAAAGGCTTGTAAGAGGATCTCTAATTAGCATGTTGCAAGGCACCTAAACTGGGTCCTGGAGAAATACTAGATGTTTCCTGTTTAGCAATATCCTGATATCCTGCTCAGCAGTGTAGATAACAACATCCAGAAACAAGACATATCCAAAAAGGGGAGCATTCCTTAACTGGTTCCATGTTCCTTATAACCCCGTTCCACCGAGCAATTAAGCCTCCTGATTAAGGCATATTGCCAGTCTTGAATGAATCTTGGGTCATTCTCCGACCGTTGCTTAGAGTCAGTAGCTGTCGTGAGCGATATCAAACATGGTTGATATTTTCCATGACTGCTACCGACTGCCTTAATTGTGAACCTTAATCTTGTTGAATCTCCGACAGCCGCAGACTGCCACAGGTGGCCTCAGACAGAATCTTGAGCACTCGACAGTCTTATACAATCTGCGACTGCTAGTCGCCGACTAAAAAATTATTGTCCCAGACAGTCTGCGACTGGTAGCCGACCAACACTTATAATTTTCCAACACTTTCTTAATCGGCAACCTTTAGTCGCAGACTGTTGTGGACATTAAAAGATTGTCTGAGGCAGCCTGGGACAGTCGGCTAATAGTCGCCTACCATTCCCAGACTGACACAAGATTCTTGCACGTACCATGTTCAAGACTGTAGCTGGCTGCCCCAGGCCACCGCAGACAAAGAAAAGTGTGCCTGGGAACGGCGTAGATTTTTTTCTTGGGCGGTCTGAGATCAAAGGCAGACTAAGCCCAAGATTGCTGTGGTTGGCTTGTCTGCGCACATTGGATGCGCAGTTGTTTGTCTCATGGTCAGCGACTATAAAAAGAGACCCCAGCTTGTTTTCACCTCATTTATGGAACTGGCTGGCTACTGAGAACGTTGATTGTGTCTAATAGGGTTTTTATTTAGTTGAGCTTAGGGCAAGTTTTACAGATAGACACACGTTTTACTTTTTAAAATTTTTTTATATACAATGTATAAAAGGAAAAGAAAGCAAGAGGATCTGCATTTAAAATCTTGTCTGGGCTATATCTCGGAAACCGTAAGGTGTAGGAAGTTGATACTTGGTAGGGACATTGTTAGGGGTTGTAGGTGTACAGTATCATGGTGTGACCTTGATTTGACCTTGTCGTGTTGACCTTGACCTATAAAATCTTGTTGCCCCTTTGTAACAGATGGAATTTCATCAAGTGAGCCACAGGCTATATCTCGGAAACCGTAAGGTGTAGGAAGTTGATACTTGGTAGGGATATTGGTTAGAGAGTGTAGGTGTGCAATGTCATGGTGTGACCTTGATTTGACCTTTGACCTTGGCGTAGTGACCTTGACCTTTAAAGTCTTGTCCGGGCTAGATCTTGGAAACTGTAAGGTGTAGGAAGTTGAAACTAGGTAGGGACATTGGTTAGGGGGTGTAGGTGTGCAACGTCAAGGTGTGACCTTGATTTGACCTTTGACCTTGCCGTAGTGACCTTGACCTTTAAAATCTTGTCCGGGCTATATCTCGGAAACCGTAAGGTGTAGGAAGTTGATACTTGGTATGGAGATTGGTTAGGAGGTGTAGGTGTGCAACATCATGGTCTGACATTAATTTGACCTTATTGCAGTGACCTTGACCTATAAAATCTTGTCCGGGCTATATCTCAGAAACTGTAAGGTGTAGGAAGTTGATACTTGGTATGGAGATTGGTTAGGAGGTGTAGGTGTGCAACATCATGGTCTGACATTAATTTGACCTTATTGCAGTGACCTTGACCTATAAAATCTTGTCCGGGCTATATCTCAGAAACTGTAAGGTGTAGGAAGTTGATACTTGGTAGGGACATTGGTTAGGGGTTGTAGGTGTACAGTATCATGGTGTGACCTTGATTTGACCTTGTTGTGTTGACCTTGACCTATAAAATTTTGTTGCACCTTTAGGTCTGTCTTTGAATGCAGATTACGGGTGTTAAAGTCATATTAGAATTCATTAAGAATTTAATTTAACGACTTGCCATTGTAACAGATGGAATTTCATCAAGTGAGCCACAGACTTTGCTCCAACACCACACATAAGCATTCATTGAATATACTACCACTTCTGTATGCATGGTAATATTCAAAACATCCAAACCATGATTTGGCCATGCCAAATGTAGATCAAGAGTGTCGTAATGTTTAGTTTACTGATTAATGCTGTCGTCTTGTTATTGAATTGTCTTGTTTTAATACTTCATCTTTACATGCATTATCTTTCTCTTAGACATTATTTTCTCTATTTAAACATTGTTTGGACCTTTATATAACTGACTACTCTGAAAGCATCCTGAACTTTGTACTGATACAGTACTTCTATATCTCATGGTGTTAAAAATATTTCCCTAGGCTGTGGGGTACGGGCATGTCTGATGCTATTTTCTGATACTGGAACTGCCGCCAACTCCTGAGATGAGACACAAGATAGAAGATATGATGAGGAAATAGGTGGCTGCACAGAAACCTGTGCAATAGGCTGCACAGATACTTGATTAGTAGCTGCAATGTCATCCATGCAATAACAGATACTTCTTTAAATCACAACAGAGTACCAGCCTTTCTATCCTTACATATTTTATAAAAATGACTAGAAAGGTTTCTTTTTGTGAATCTGTAAAGCCATTACAAATCTCACAAAGTTCACCCAGTACACAGGGTCTTAGCCTACCTTCTTGTCTCTACAATGAGCACATTTATCATGCACATCAAAAGCTGCAATTATATGGCCACAAGAACCCCTTCTTTGACATTTAATATCACCTGACGATGTCACAATAGATTTGAAAGTTTATATACACAAAATCACTTTAAATTCTGAAGTATTCTTATAAAGAAAAGAAAATAAAGTTTCTCATAATATCCAGCATTGCTAATCATTCCACACCAAACAAAAAGAGAAAGTATGTTGCTCCATCTAGTGAGAGCTTGGGGTATTATGGCCATCTGGTGAGTGAACAGGACACTACCGGTCCCAGACCGTTTGGTGAGACTGGCAGCATGAGACATATGCTATTTGTCCACTAGGCAAGACAAAAAAATGCAATAAATTTGTAACATCTGGTGTCTCAAAACTTCCACTGATCTTGGATCAATATGTTGGTAACCACTGGATGTTTCATTGCTGAAGAAATTGTCAAGAGTCTAAGGGAAAGTACTAATTTTGAGCTAATGACATTTCGTCACATGTCCCTGCTGGTCAACCATAGAGATGTACATGACCTGTGCTGTGCTTTTTTGGTCAATGAACATGTGAGTGAAGTCAGTGCAAACCTGCACTACAATATCGTTCACTGAAACTTGGGTTGTACACATTTTGGCATATTGTGTACATGTTGTTTTGCAGTTAAAATAGAATTGTGAGAAAATTATCCAACAAAATCAAATAAGTTGCTTCTTATGCCATATGTTTTGAAAATAAATTGCAAACCAATCATGTATATTTTCTTTTTTGAACCAGCAAGAATTACTGGTATTAAAAAGTTCTTTGAGATTTATTCTGATAGATCAGGTGACTTCTATTCTAGAGTAATGTCACATGATCCTCCACAAATTCAGATTCCAGAAAAATGGACTTCTAAACAAGGAAATGATACTAAAGTGTCTGTTTTTGTAGCGTACATTGTATGTGCTGTACAATAAATACGGTAAATGGATAGCATAATATTTCCTTTTCAAGTTTATGTGCATTTGTTGTGTGATATGTTGGAGTTAAAAAGGAATATTGCTGATGAAATGACAGAGGGTGAAAATATGAAAGATCTGTGAGCTGCCAAACTTGTAGTTCTACTATATTATATGCATTAGATTTTTGTCACACCAGTTTTTGACAATGAAAACGTACCCTGGTGACTGTGCATTTCCTACGTGTGTCTTGATGATGATTTGCGACTACCTTACCCAGGGTGTTAAAGAATATCTCCTCACAAGAATTTTATGTAAACGTTTTGAAAGATGATACATAAACAATATTTATAAACGTCAAAAATATATAATTTAGTGATAGTCACTTGAGATACTGTTTCATAGGATATAATGAATACATCTGGACCCTTCACAGAATCACAGTCAGAAGTGCCATTTCCAAGTAACAGAGCAAAATATGTGACAAATATGAAAAAAGGGTCACTGGGGTGGGTTTTTATGGTCCTCATACACAGGTTAAATGGCTATTTAAGCCTAAATTTTTAGCACATGTAAAAAAACAACATATTAATATACTTCCAGATGAGATTTCAGCTCTATCAGGGTGAGCCCTCTCTATCAGTCACATAGTTTGATAGCTGTAGGACTTAAAAGTGGTAAAAAGTCTATTAATTGGGTTTCTACGGGCATTTTAGAGACCTTAAGGTGACCTTAAGATTAAAGCTAAAGACTTTAAATTTTCCGCAGACAAAGATTACATATATAAGTTATATCTAATAGAGTTTGAGACTTATCATACTTACTAATTCTAAGTTACAGGGCAAAATATGTAAAAAAATGAATACAAAATATCTAAGTGGGGTTGTTATGGGCATCAAACACAATTCTAACCAATATATGAGTGTGTTTGAAGGTAAAATTTAAGTCAGATGAGCCACACAGTTTTTGACCTAGAGGGCATTAAGTGGCCAAAGGTAAAATTTCAGTCCTTAAGGTGGCCATAACTTCTTTATTATTGGGAGTTTAACATCACCTTAAAATACGGTTCTTCTGACCCAAATACATGCATGTCCCAAGTCTGAATGAAATCTATAAAACTGTTTCCGAGTTATCGCACAAACAGGTTAAAAAGTACTGCGGCAGCGTTGGTGGCATAAATCAAACAAGATG
Organism: Sabellastarte sp. h YS-2021; assembly: GCA_964017235.1. Taxonomy (NCBI): domain Eukaryota; kingdom Metazoa; phylum Annelida; class Polychaeta; order Sabellida; family Sabellidae; genus Sabellastarte; species Sabellastarte sp. h YS-2021. Next base: position 81,757,886 of record OZ024928.1, read on the forward strand.
CACTCAGAGAGAGCAAAACGCTCGACTCCATGTGACCAGTCTCTACTCCATGTGCCCAGTCTCTAAAGTGATATAAAGTATTGTAAGGAAGACAATAAAATAAAACCAAACATGTAAATTAATTTTTGAAGAAATATCAAGTAGAAAGCCAAATTCACTAAAAATACATTGAAATGGGACCTTCCTTTTAGTAACTTCTTCCTTTGGCCAGGTCCTACCCACAAAAGTTTTTTAATAAAGATCTGTTCATTAATTCTTGAGTAATCTAAACACCAAAAAACAGACAGACAGACAAATAGACAAACAATTTGCACCCAAAAACATAAACTGCTGGTGGAGGTAAAATATAGCTTAAAAGTCACTTCTTGGTGAAAATCACTCATGGTAAATTTTTGTGATGGACTGTCAAGGAATTGAAAGAAAAAAAGAGAAAATAAAAACAGAAATAATAATTAATAAAAATGATGACTGTACCACCCCCTTCTTTATTATCTTTATGTGTCAATTTCAAGACATAAAATGAGAAGAAATATTTTACTTAAAGACAGCAAGTATCACAAGCTAGGTTTGTGAACTCACAATGAGAATTGCATTGCATTACAATATATTCTGTCAATTGAACCATTAAAAATAAAGTAATAGACACGCATAATAATAAAACACACTTAAATTTTTATTTTCCATATTTATTAGCTTTATAGTGTGTACACTTATTTTTCATAAAAAATATTTAAAAAAATATTTATTTGAAGAAAATGTACAATATCAGACAACAACATATGCAAAACAGTAGCAAGTTAGTAGTTTACAGAACTAACATATATGAAAAGTGACAAAGCATAATTTATCTTTTGAACTATTATATAGGTAAATGTCTTAAATACTGAAATGGGCAGTCTTTTATACAACAGATCAACATGTAAAATACCCTTCAGAAAGTTCTGCGAAGGATACATAACATAATTTAATTTCTGGTTAAATAAACACCAAAACAAGTATGATGAAAAGAAATATAAATGAACTTAAAACACAAAAGGAGAGAATCCATTTTACTTACCAAGTATATAATACAAGTACAGCAATGAAAATTATATGTTGTGATAAAATATTTATAATATCTCGCCAACAAAATGGTAACATAGGATTTATTGAACACAAGCCACTTGCAATGAAATAGAATATATACAAATGGAATCTATAAAATTGCAAATTTAAAAAGTAAATTAAATTTTTATAAGTTAATACCCTATCCAATGGACAATTGCTTTACCAGTCTGCGTGACCGGTCCCACCAAACGCCAGAAAAAGATGTCCTGTATATAATACCAGCAGGACCAGTCCCAGAGTGTGCATTCGCTAGGTGGCGCATCGTACTTCCTTCCTGTCTAGACAGCGTGACGTCATAGCATCTTTTTCGTTGTCTAAACATATTAAGACCCCAGTAAGCTGATAGCGGGGCTGGATGGGTGGGCCTTGCCTGTCCATTGGATAGGGTATTAACACAATAAAATTGCAAATTTAATCAGTAAATTAAATTTTTATAAGTTAATACCCTATCCAATGGACAATTGCTAATCCGGTCGGCGCAGACCGGCCCGCCAAATGACAGAGTACATATGAGTACATAATGCCTTCACAAGCTGGCCGGTCCCAGTACTGTACACTCCCCAGATGGCGCCTCGTACTTCCTTCCTGTATAGACAAGATGACGTCATAGCATCTTTTTTGTTGTCTAAACTTCTTAGACCCCTAGTAAGCTGATAGCGGGGTCAGAGGGAGGATCATGTGTGTCCATTGGATAACGTATTAACTTATAAAAATTTAATTTACTTATTAAATTTGTAATTTTATTGCGTTAATACATCCTATCCAATGGACAATTGCTGAATAACTACCGCTTGGTTGGCGGGTAAGTTACTAGGGACTTATGTGAACTCACAAGTAATAACAAATTTTTAACCTACGGTCTAGACTGACTTCGTCAGGAGACCGAATGGCCCAGGCCTGGGTTGACCTTAAGGTCAGGAAAACCCTGTAAGGCCATGGTCGGTTGCCAGAAGCTGGTTACCCGGGGCTATACCGACGTCGCCCCCCCTTTTAACAGACCTGCTCTGAGGTAGGGGAAGAGAGGGATGAGTTCAGTCCCAGAATGCCAATGAACCTCCCGAAGGAAGCACGTCACATTTTTTTTTACACTATGTACTTGTAGAACTGTTTACACTATGTACATATATACAAGTCTCCACTTGTGGATCTGCTGAGCAGCCAATACTGAGCCCAATTGGTAAAGCTCTGAGTCAGCCCAAACCGCACCCTTCAGATAGAATTGTGTGAAGGTATTATGTGACTTCAGTGGCAGGCTGACAAGAATGGATCTAAGGAGACTCCCGACTGGAAGAACTTAGAAGCAGCAAAGGCCCTGACATCATGGGCTTTAACCTGATGTAAAGTGTGGGCCTCCTGGTCAGAGAGCTTATAACATAGGATCACAGTCTGCTTGATCCAAGAGGAGATAGAGGCAGGTGAGATGTGTTTGTCGAAATCTTTTTTAAAGGAGACAAAAGCCACCTCCTTATTCTGCCTGAGGTCTGAGGTCCTGTCCAAATAGTAGCGCAATGCTCTAACCGGAAAGACGGACCTGTCAGACTTGAGGGATCTATCCAGAGTTGGGGGCCATGGCTGGTATAACCACTGGGGCCACACTGTCTGGACCCTTCTTGGAAAGAAAGCTGGATGATGGATACAGGGACACCTTTGACCAATCATATTGGTGTCTAATATTCCTGTTTGCCAAGCATGAATCTCACTTCTGCACTTGCCCGACCCAAGGGCCAAGAGGAAAACCGTCTTGAAGGTCAAATGCTTCAAGGAGGACCCCTTGACTGATTCAAACGGAGCCTTAGTCAGCTGGTGCAAGACCAGTGAGAGGTTCCAGGACGGGATTCCCCTCCTGCCTTTGGGTCTGTCTCTATGGAAACTATCCAGGAGACGAGCGAGATTTTGTCCTTGTTGATGTTGAAGGGTGAATTTACCAGTTATCGGCAATGGCTGACCTGTAACCATCAATGGTGCTGGGCTGTAGCTTCCTGTCCTCAATAGGTACATAAGGAAGTCAGCAACTGACTTTACAGGGGGGTGCCCTGAAGTCCACCTGATTAGTGAGGCACCAATTTGTAAAAATGGTCCACTTGCCTCATAGACTGATCTGGATGGAGATTTAGGTTTGTCAGATTTCTGTGAGGGATCTGACTGAAGGGCTGTGTTAACAGTTTGGACAAGACGGGCAGGCTCAGTGGGATCTGACTGGACATGGTCACTAGATCCCAAAAACCAAGGCATGTTGGGCCACCCCGGAGCAATCAGAATGATTCTTTTGCATGGGGAGTCCTACAACTTCTCCACCACTTTGCCCAAGATGGCTGCTGGTGGGAAGGCATATGCATCCAGATCCTCCCATGGCAGACTTAGTGCATCCACTGCTGTGGCCAGGGAATCTGGTACCGGCGACACAAACAAGGGCAACTTGTTGTTGAACCTCGTGGCAAAGAGGTCTATTTTAGGCCGGTGCCACCTGCTGCATATTGCTTGGAAGACCTCCTGAAGGAGAGACCACTCTGTTTGGATGGTCTGGCCTAGCCTGGATAACTTGTCTGCTACCACACTCAGCCAGCCTGGAATATGTCAGGCTTTGAGAGTTACTTGATTTCTGGTGCACCAGGTCAAGATTCTCTATAGTAGAGCACAAAATGGGCCCGACCTCATGCCTCCTTCCTTGTTTATGTATGACACCACTGTGGTGTTGTGTGTCTCTACAAGTACTATCTTGTGTATGCAGAGGTCTTGGAACTCTTTTAAGGCTAGAAAGACTGCCTTGAGTTCTAGGTAATTGATATGCAACTTGCTTTCCGGAAGGGACCAGGTGCCTCTTGCAGTGCGTTCGTTTAAGTGAGCGCCCCACCCTTCTTTTGATGCATCTGTAAAGAATTGCTGGGCATGTTTTATTGGGTGTAATGGTTGGTCTGTAAGGACATTGTCCTCTTGCGGCCACCATTGTAAATGTAGGTGCAAGGACCTTGGTATTGGAATCACCTTTTCTAGTGACTCTGGTACCCTCCAGTTGTTTTTGAGATGCCACTGTATGGGTCTCCTATGAAGTCGGCCTAGGTGAACTTGCGTTCCTGTGGCTGTTAGTAAACATATCAGGGAGATGAACCGCTGGACCGGACAAGCCGGTAGTGACAGTATTTCTAGTATTTGTCCTGAAGGTTCTGTCAACGGTCCTGTGTAGGTCGGACCCGACCGGCCATGAGGTCGAACTGGTAACCTACAAGGTCGAAGACCTGCTTGGTTCCAGTCCGATTTTCTAAAGTCACCAGCCAACCTAATTCTTGGCATATTTTCACTAGATCCTGTGTGTATGCTGGAGACAAACCTGGTGGGATGTGGCTCTCACCAACCAGTCGTCTAGGTACTGGTGGATTCTTATACCCTTGTGTATGGCCATCAGTTTCACCTCCTTTGCTACTACAGTGAACTCCATGGGTGCTGTGGACAAACCGAATGGCAGTGCCATGAACTGGTATGTCCGACCCTGTACATGAAATCTCAGATATTTCCTGGACTGTTCCTGTCTTGGTATATGGAAGTAGGCATCCTTGAAAACTATAGAGGTAACCCTCTCCCCCTTGTTGGAGGGAGGTTCTGATGGTTTCCGGTGCCTCCATTTTTTTTTTGTCCATAAGCTGATATAATGTCTGCAACCAGTAGAGGTTCCTGTAGAGATTGACAAAGCAGCTTATGATGTTCAGGCTCCTTGTAAGCCTGGTCTGAACTGGAAAGGGATGGTGTAGCCCTCCTTCAAAATTGCACTACCTAGGGTCCAGCTCCCAAGGTTTCCTAAGTTCCAAAAGGTGATATAGTCTGGCCCCTTCAGGTAAACTTTAGTGCAACATTAGGGACATTTGGTAGACTGAAAAAAACATTTACTGTCTCTCCGGACACTGGTCCGGCCTGGTGACAATGAAACCAGTTAACAGTCCATCTGTTCTTGCTGTGGTCCAGTCCGGTGGAGCTGACACAACTCTTCACATTTTATAGATTTTTGGCCCCAGGCCAGCCGCTTGTAAGGTGGAGCAGGTACACATTGTCATTTGTATGATGGCTGACCCCTGAACGGACACGATGAAAGCTTGTGTGAACCACCTTTTCTCTTGCTGTTCAAAAGACCCATTTGTTTTCTCTGTAACCAGGAATTTTGGCCACAGTAAATCTCTGTAGCCTGTGATACTCCGTAACCAGTAAAAACTGGTAGGCTAGGCTGACCATTGAATTTAGTTACTGGTCTACTAACTAGGTGATCCCCAGGTGGGTCTGCTGGTCGGTTCCGGTCCTCTGTAACCAGTATTGAAAAGGGGCAAGACAGTATTTGCACATGATAGAAGGTCGGTCGACTCTGTAACCAGCTGGTGTGAAGCAAAACTGCTCAGTGAAAACTATATAGCCGGTAACCGGTTGGTGAGCTCTGTAACTGGTTGAAGCAGTTTCTGTGTAGGAAAAAACTGTCAGGGACTATACATTATTAGGCCTGTCATCAGTCTTAGGCCGGTGAATAGGCTGCTGATGAGGAGTGGCCAGCTGTTAGAAGACCTTTGGGTTGGTGATTCTTGGTGCTGGTTGGTAATAGGCAGGCTCTGTAACCGGTTAATGTGACGCAAGCTGTGTGACCGGTCGGTAGACTCTGTAACCAGTTGGTTGAAGCCATATCTTGTAGATACTAGCTGTCTACCTGCCCCAGAATCAACACAGGTTGAATGGACTGGGTCGGATGACTCTGTAACCAGTTGGGGTCGGGTAAGCTGTACAAAGGCTGTGTAGCCGGTACCTGGTCGGTACACTCTGTAACCAGTTGCTGAAGCAAGTTTACAACTATCTTTTGTGTTGAATTCAGCTTACTGCACGTCTCCTCCATTAATTAAAGTATTTCGTTTAAAAAAGGCATGTCTTATTTGTAGATTTGATAGTTGCTGGGAAAGCCCCTGTGAGCTATTTTTAGAAGCAATTGTTGTTCGGCGTGTCACGTGAACAACTTGATGGCCGGAAGGACAGGCGATTGGCTGATTGAAGATGACATCAGTGGTCGCGTTCTTTGCGTGATACTTAACCGGCAACTTTACAGTATTCTGACTGTCCACAAAACCCCACTACCGAAAACAAGGCCAGGTCTGCAAGGCAGGGACTGGAATCACAGTAGATGTGAGTTCTGAAGAACGCACTTCCGACCTTCCTGGTCGGTGAGTCACATGATCAGCTTCGTGACTTGGTCGGTGAACCACGTGACCAGCTTCGTGGAGATGACGTCAGAGGTCGCGTTCTTTGAGCTGGCTGGTCGGCTGATGCTTTAAAAGCAGAGAAGCCTAGTCCAGTGCACTCTGTAGATGTGTAGTTAAAATTCTTTCTTCCTTTCGTAATAAAACCAGTGAACTGGCCATCCACAAACCCCCACTACTGACAACAAAGCCAGGTCTGGAAGGGAGGGACTGATATCACCTTCTATTGAGAGGTTGGCTGAACTGGAGCTTGCCGGTCAGCTAATGCTTAACAGCAAAGAAGTCTGGACCAGTGTGCTCTGAAGATTTCTGAAGAATGCATCTCTTGCTTCCAATGAAAAACACTAAATACTCGAGTTAGGCTGGTGTGGCCGATGCTTTACAGCAGAGAAACTTGTACCAGTGCCCTCTGAAGAAATCTGAAGAATTCATCTCATGCTTCTGATGAAAAAACACTAAATACTTGAGCTGGCTGGTGTGACTGATGCTATACAGCAGAGAAGTCGGTACCAGTGCGCTCTGAAGAATGCACCTCTTTGTATGGGAATTCCTTCTATTTGCAGTGTTCAAAACTACGTTTTCCGTGATTTCTATTTGTAGTACTAGAAAAGACGTTTCTATGGTGATTGTAACAGGAAGGTTACAGAGGGCACATTCAAACAAAAGACACGGATAAAAATACCTTGTAAGTAGTATCTCCATTATCTTCTTAATATTGTCGATCTGCCCCTAACAACACAATTGTTGAATGGGAGGAAACTAGCAAAATGGCTGCCTTCATATTTCTCGTCGATTACTGCCCTATCATCAACACTAAATTGAGTCAGCTAGGGAGCGTTTCCAGCAGATTTCTTAATGTATATCCATGCTTGATATGTAGATAACACTTTCACACCAAATAATAAGGTTGAAAATCCGTCATAATGAATACTTTTTCCTTTAAAAACTCTGGAGATGTTGAAAAACATGTCGGCACAGTACACGCGCCAAACGAAAAAGATGCTATGACGTCATCTTGTCTAGACAGGAAGGAAGTACGAGGCGCCATCTGGGGAGTGTACAGTACTAGGACCGGCCAGCTTGTGAGGGCATTATGCACTCATATAAGATGACTTTTTCTGTCGTTTGGCGGGCCGGTCTGCGCCGAGCGGATTAGCAATTGTCCATTGGTAGGATGTATTAACCCAATAAAAATTTAATTTACTTATTAAATTTGCAATTTTATTGCATTAATACATCCTATCCAATGGACAATTGCTGAATAACTTCCGCTTGGAAGGCGGGTAAGCAGCTAGGGACATACATGAACTCATAAAAGAACAAAACTGAGAAGGTCCATTTTGACCTAGGGTCAAAAGACCCCAAAGGTCAAGGTCGGCTAAGACTAACCGGTTACCCGGTAGTCCAAGGTTGCCCCCCCCTTTTTTCTCAGACCTGCTCTGTGAATAGGAAGAGAGGGTTGAGTTCAGTCCCATAAGAAACAAACTTCCCAAAGGAAGCAAGTCACAGCTTTTTTTAAAATTATATACAAATGTACAGGCTATGTACATATTTACATATCTACATATCTCCTCATTTTTGGGGTTGGTGGTGGACCTGTTGGGCAGCCACCACTGAAGGTGTTATGGGATTTCCAGTGGCAGGCTGACAGAATCTGCTCTAAGGAGACCCCCGACTGGAAGGCCTTAGAAGCAGCAAAGGCCCTGACACATTGGGCTTTGACCTGATGCAGTGTGAGGGCCTCCTGGTCAGAGAGCTCATAACAAAGGATCACAGTTTGTTTGATCCATGAGGAGATGGTGGCAGGTGAGATGTCCTTACACAAAACCTTTCTTGAAGGAGACAAAGACCGACTCCTTGTTTTGCCTAAGATCTGAGGTCCTGCCCAAGTAATACTGAAGCTCTCTGACTAGACACAAGGACCTGTCACGATGAGTGACTTATCCAAAGTGGGGGCCAGGGCTGGAATGATCACTGGAGCCACACTATCTGGACCCTCCTTAGCCAACTGATTCTTGGATAGAAAGCTGGGTGAGGGGTATAAGGACACCTTAGACCAGTCTGACTGGTGTCTGATGTTCTTATGTAGCCAAGCATGGATCTCACTCCTGCGTTTACCAGAACCCAGGGCCAGCAGGAAAACAGTCTTGAAGGTCAAGTGTTTTAATGAAGCCTCTTTTAAAGGTTCAAAGGGAGCCTTGGTCAGCAGGTGCAAGACCAGGGACAGGTTCCAGGCGGGTATACACCTCCTGCCCTTGGGCCTGTCTCTATGGAAACTATCCAGGAGACGGGTGAGATTCTCATTTTTGCTGACATTAATGGCAGAGTTGCCCAACTTTGTCAGCAATGGCTGATCTGTACCCATCAATGGTACCAGGCTGTAACTTCCTGTCCTGAAACAAGTGCAACAGGAAGTCGGCTATGGCTTTTAGAGGTGGTGCCCTGAAGTCCACCTGATTACTGTGGCACCACTTTGTAAAAATGGTCTACTTTGCCTCATAGACGGATCTGGTTGATCCTTTTTGAGGAGCCTCAATTCGTGCTGCCACTGCCTCAGAGAATTCCTGCTCTTTGATTGCTGTGGCTCTAGGAGCCAGGCATGTAGGTTCAGGTTTGACAAGTTCCTGTGCAGGGTCTGGTTGAATGGTTGAGATACCAGATTGGGCAGGTTGGGCAGACACAGGGGGATCTGACTGGACATTGCCACTAGGTCCCAGAACCAGGGCATGTTGGGCCACCCTGGTGCAATCAGAATGATCCTGTTGCAAGGGTAGTCCTGTAATTTCTCCACCAATTTGCCCAAGATGGCTGCTGGCGGAAAGGCATACGGGTCCAGATTTTCCCAAGACAGACAGAGCATCCACTGCCTAAGCCTGGGGGTCTGGAACCGGTGACACAAACTGTGGAAGTTTGTTGTTGAATCTGGTGGGAAACAAGTCCACTTGGGGCTGGTGCCACCGGGAGCATATAGCTTGGAACACCTCTGGGTGAAGGGACCAATCCATTTGGATGGTCTGGCCAAGTCTGGATAGCTTGTCTGCTATCATGTTCAGCCGGCCGGGGATGTGACATGCTTTGAGAGTTACCTATTTCCTGGTGACAGAATGAGCATTTACAACACAAAAGTCTACATGGCAATTTACAGTCACTTTCTTGTCTCTGGCTATCACTGGAGGTAGGTACAAGCCTATCTAACCAGAAACATAAACAGAGTCCTTCTGTCTGGTCACAAACTGTACACATTGATTGTCATTTACGCGGCTTTGAACCCTTAGCCGGCTTCTGGGAGAAGGCTTGCCACGACCTTTCTTGGCCTGTTGTCTATCCGGGCTTGATGAACTGATCCTTGAGGAGGCCAGCAGTGTCAGTATTTCTTGCAGGGTATCCCTCTGTTATGGTGAGATTCAGCTTGTCCATCTTCTTACACAGCCAATCGTCCACCAGAAGCTTGACTGACACTTTACCGGTTGGCTGGATATGTGAACCAGCAAAAGGGTTGTTATCAGAAGAGGACACACTCTCGAACTCAGGAAACTTGTGCCAACCCATAAAGGATCTAACTCCTCTGATTGTTTCCCTGTAGTTGGCCTCCTCAGAAAGTTCTTGATCTGCAGACTCGTCCCTGGTGAGCTCTCTGTCTGGGGACCCGGCCGGGTAGTTTCCTTCCAACAGGGAACCAGTCACACTGTGCTGGTCATCCTCACTATCAGATCCACTGGAGCTCTGGATGACTCTACTACCGGTCAGGGTCTGGTCTGCATTGAAATCAACATCACCGGTACCGGATGGCAGTACATCAGCGACTGAACCGGGGGCCTGAACAGGCTGGGTTGTTGTCCCGGCACTGGGAGCCTCAAGAGGCTGGGTAGCTGTCTGCATCTCATCTACAGCATCACTGAACAAGGCTGAGACTGGAATTTCCTGTAGATCTAGCCAAACTACTGGCGCTAGCACCAGGGTCAAAGAATGGCTTCTGGCTGGTGGTGACTTCTGCTGCTGGCTTCACAACCGGTCCCACCGGAACGGTGAAAGACTTGGCTAACAGCATTGCTTCCAGCCTTGCAAATCTTTCTGCCCATTTATCATCTAAATTCTTTAAATCTTCAGATGAAGGTCTGCTACTGGTACTTGGCTTCTTTTAGCTGGATCTCCCTCCACTTTACCCAGCACACTCATGTGTGAAGGGTCCACAAGAGTGGGAGCAGGGGAGGACGAAACCATTTTCTTGTCTTTGCTCTTCTGTTCTCTGTAAGTGGGGGTGGCTAGTTGTTGAATTTGCTCTGGTGTAAAACCTTTGCAAATCGGACAGTCTTTCTTGAGAACGCAGTTGTCTTCTCCAAAAGCAATTGTCCATGGGATAGGATGTATTAACGCAATAAAATATGATATGTCTGACCAACTAACCAAACATATATGATCTGGTATGTGGATTGTACATAAATTGTTAACATCAAAATACAAAATCTATAAACATTAATTCCCAGTTGAAGCTGACTTGGCACACTTGTTGAATATCACAATATAGGTTCATTAGGCATGAAAGATATTCACTTTTTTGATAAAAAAGAAAAATGTGATGATTGAATATTGAAAAGGAAAAAAGTAAACAAATAATTCACAAAGGCATTGAAAAATTATCCTTCAGTCAAGCGCTCTGGTATATATGAGTCATTACACTCCTGGCCAGTCTTTCATCAATGGCAGCCAAACAGTTGCCACGATTTAGAAGACCTTCCCAAGCAGCTATAAAGTTCTATATAGTTTGTAAGTTTATACCAAACCATAACTTTTGACTGATAATATTCTACATACATTTCACCAATCATCGAGACAACAGAATATGTCCACTGCAAGTTTTTGTCTTTAAAATATTTGATGGGTGCTATCTTGGTGCTTGACTTGCTGAAAAATAAAATCATCACAAAATAAATTTTAAGAAATACAAAGATTCACCTACATTTGAAATATATTATAAATTCATAACATAGGCATCAATTAACACACATACCAATCATGACAGTTCAAGTTAAAGTTATCTCTTCCATTAGGAAACCTCTGTTATAGGGCCAGCAACTTGACAGTAACATATACCACAATAGAATCCTGGCCTTCACTCATTAAGCAAATCTGTAGACAGTGTTAATATTGCACATTTCACTTAAAGACAATGCAAGGATAAATCCTTTCTAAACTTACCATGCTTTGCTATTTTTTGCCTGGCTTTCAAAAAAGCCATGATGTCTGCATCAGCTTGTGCATCTCCAGTCATTTGAATACCATTACCCGAGTCCAGAGATGGTCTGAAAATATCACAGAAGTAAGACTGTTATGATAAAAAGCATGGGACACATCTCTGTATGAGGTTGCTTATAAGCTCTGTCTCTAGTTAAAACATTTTTTTTTTTCATAAGTACTTATTCCATTAGCATTTGGACGATGAATGACAAAGCACCCACAAAAAAATCCAGTCTCAGTAACAGAAAAATGTGTTCCATGGTTCGAAATTACAAGTATAACAAAAACAGGAAAAGTGTTACCATCGCAGCATTTGCTACGAAATATTGCCAAGAAACATAATTACTGAAACACATAAATGTATTATTAATAATTAATCAACAACTACAACTAAATTGTAAAATGTTTTCAACTAGTAAGATTTGGGTGTATGTACAAGTGCAGCTACGTATGTAGTATGGATATGTGTACATAACAATGTGGTTATACATAACAATGTGTTAATTAGATACGACTTCTAGGATTATTTTGTATAACAGGGCTGAAAGTTATTAGTCTATTGTCTGTTAATTGTCTCTGCATCATTTGGTACACATGGATTCTGGATCAGAAGTTTTACTTTGTGCCAATCTCTTTCAAATCAAACTGCAGTGGAGTTTAAAGTGGCAGCAAGTTTTTGGTCCATATATACAAATTCCACTTTTTTTAGTAAACCTAATAAATTAGGATTTTTGCTAGTCTTTGAGCATAGAAAAATATATTTCTTTGTAATTAGGTATAGGATATTGTAAAAGGTATAATTTGAATCAGTTTTAAACTGACCTAAAATTATATTAAAAGGTTTTAAGTTCAATCGCAGGTTTAGCTTTTGCTGAACATAATTTCTTAGGTCATTCCAAAAAGAAATAATTGGAGGACATTCACAGAATACATGCTTTATTGTTTCCTCAGATGAGTTGCAATATCCACATGTTGGGTTATCAAGTATTTTTGTTTTAAATTGATATCGTCATGTGCCCAATAACATGTTTATAACCCCATATTGGAACCATTTTATGTTATTATCATCTATTGAGTAGAAGCAAATTTGATAGACACTTTTTCCAATCCTCTAGACTAATATTGTTTTTCAAAGCTTTGTCCCATTTTAACTTTATTTGGCCATAGTCTTCCCAAGAACTACTACCATTAAGCTGGGAGCAGTAAAGGCTCTTTGTGCATTTTTTTTTTGTATGTAAACATTCTAGCTGTTTTAGAATGATTGGCCGTGGGCAATATGTATCCTTTATGTTTGTAGTTAGTTTTTCAACTTTTGGTATTCTAGAAAATTAATCCTTATCTTATATTTTTTCTCTAGAGTGATTATTGGAAGGATTCCTTTACTATCCATGATGTCTGCTGCGCAGAAAATTCCAGCCTTGTACCAATTCGGGAGGAAGAAAGATTCGGTGCCAATTTTGGGATTGTACCAGAACGAGACTGTAATAAAATCTTGAAAAGTTTTTAATAGGATATTTTTATTAATTTTACTCCAAGATGATAAAATGTCTTTCCAGAATGGGTTTGTTACTTTGTTGGTAAACATTTTGTGCCATGAAGGGCCTAGTAATACTAACTTATCTTGAGGAAAAATACTGGAGTCTACTATTTGCGCCCATTGTGCACCATCATTATTCCAAAGTTTTTTAACCCATGTAGATTTTAATGCATGGATAAACTTTTCAGTGTCTATCATGTTAAGGCCAAGGAAAGATTTGGTCATTCGATTCCTATTTATCTTATCTGGTTTATCATCCCAAATAAAGCTGTAAAATAGATTATAAATAGTTTTAATTTTATTTGGGGAGGTATTGGGAGAGAAGTGAAGAAGTGATTAAATTTTGGTAAGGCTAATGTTTTAATGACAGTGATCTTCCCAAGAGGAGTCAAAAATCTTTTTCCATTTATTAAGGAGCTCCTTAACTGATTCTATTGAATGTTTATAATTCATATCCTCGATGGAGTTCAAGTCTACCAAGAAATTAATCCCCAAGAGATTGAACCTAGTATTGCCCCAAACCAGATTCTTCCCAGTATCAGTTTTTTCTTTGGCATGTTTTTTCTTTCCAATCCAGACTATTTGTGTTTTGTCAGTATTTACGTTTAGTCCTGATACAGTTCCATAAATTTCCAAAGTATTAAGTGCTGCGTGGAGAGTTCGAAACAGCCTGACCGTCCAAGATCAAGGTGGTGTCTTCGGCATATTGCGATATCTTTATTTCAGTATTATTAAAATTTATGCCTCTTATTTTTTTATTTTGAATAATCATATAGCATAAGATCTGAGCACAGAGAATGAAAAGATACGGCGCAATTGGGTCTCCTTGTCAGCATCCCCGTTCTATATTAATAGACGCTGAGAGGAAACCCGACTGGATTCCATATGCTTTAACATTTGTATTGAAAGTACAAATCCATCTTATGAAGCTTTCTTGAAAATTAAATAATTTTAAAGTTCTATACAAAAAGGTCCAAGATACTGAATCAAATGCCTTTTCAAAATCGATAAGCATTAAAAGTCCTGGGTTTTATTCTTGTCAGTTTCATGAAGAATATCATAAACAAGACGTGCATTTTCCCCAATATATCTTCCTGTTAAGAAACCGGTTTGGGTTTTTGATATTAAATAGTCCAAATGGGGAAGCCATCGATACCTGGAGATTTATCGTTTTTCATATTTTTTATGGCATATGAGATTTCTTCAACAGTCAATTTTCCTTCAAGCTGTTTTGACGCGTTATCGTCTAGTTTTCTGATGGGAGTTTCATCAATATTACGGGACTTGAAGAAGTTACTATAGTAGGTTTGAATTTCTTTCAGGATTTCGTTTTGGTCTGTTGTAATTGAATCATTATCAGTTTTCAGTTGCTTTATTGTTTTTTCAACATAATTTTTTCGTTCTAAGGAACATAGATATTTTGATGGCTTTTCTCCATTTTTAAGCCAATTTGCCCTTCATACTAGTACTCAGTTAAGTTTTTGATTGCAGAGAAATTCCAATTTCTCTTTTCTTTTCTGTCAGTGCAGTCAAATTGTTATTTTCCTGCGATTCCAGTTGTTCAATTTCACCAATTAATTTTTGTTCCTCATTGGTCTGTTCTTTTTTTAATCGTGTCGAATATTGTATTGTAGTCCCTCTCATTTCTAGAAGTAAAGTTTCAAGAAAGAGACGATCCCCAATCGTTAAATGGATATTTTCAAAACTAATTTGATCCATTTTCTCAATATTGTATATTTTTGCTGCATATTTAACCCTTTCATCTTTTATTGTTTTATTTATTAAGTCTAAGTAGTCTTTATTCTGTAGAAGCGAGCAGTTAAACTTTCATATCCCCTTACCTCTTTTGAATTCGCTGAGTTGAGGATTAGCTCAATTGATGAGTGATCGGATCTGTATCCGGCGCTAATATTGCACTTTGTTATTAGATCTAGCAATGTCCGTGAGCCTATAAAGTAATCTAATCTGGCTTGTTTGATAGGATTTTGTCTCCGCCAAGTATAGCGCTTTGTCTTTGGGTGGATGGCTCTGAAGAAATCTATCAAGTCACAGGTGCTCATGGTATTTATTAGAACTCGGCATGACTGTGGGTTATTTACGTGTTTATCATTACAAGCGTCCATGTTTGCATTTAAGGTGAGATTTAGATCACCGCAAATGAGGGTGTAGTCCTGTGCTCCTTCTTGGATAACCGTATCAAGTTCATGAAAAAAAGTTGGTGAGTTCGTGTTTGGTGCATACACATTAAATAGTCTAAATATCATATTATTTATGCTTATGTCTAACATTACGAGGTTCCCATTTTGGTCTTTATGGATTTTGTTGATTGAATATTCTATATTAGTATTTACTAAAATTGCAACCCGCGGGAATTTGTTCTATTTCCGTTGATAAAGCACTCTCCTTTCCATAGGTTCTTTATATATTTTTCATCCTCATTAGTCCAATGAGTATCTTGCAGGCAAAGGAAGGTTGGGTTTTTCCTACTTAGATAGCTAATAACATCTGCTTGCTTTTTTTTGTCCCTTAGGCCTTGGCAATTTGCCGACAACACCAGAAGATCGCTATCTGTCATCGGAAACAGATGGTGCACTCCATACAGCACCAGTAATAACAGTTTTGACTGACAAATGTGCAGAAACTGCAAACAGACAATTTATGAATTGACAAAGAACATGGAATATTCCTGAGGAAAAGTGATGAACAGAAAACTTTTTAAACAAACAGAAGAAACGAACACATAATAGATACAAAATATACACAGTATACATGAACAAAGTTAAAACATTTACTTATAAAATGATGTAGCAAAATCTTAAGTTTTAATGTTTTATGATAACTTTTTTCATTGCACTGATTTCTATGCAACTTTGTTTAAAAGTGAATTGTTGAAACTGTACTGCAGATTTATGGCTTTTATCACTCAAATAATTTTTTTAATTTTACAAAAAGAGAGTAAATTATAACATCAGCACTCAAAACAGTTTACAATTTAAGTTTTATTTAAAAATGTGACAAAACAAGGCCCCACAATTTTCCCATACAGAAAGCTTAAAATTGCTGTAAATGTGTAATCTGTGCCTCTTAATGGTACTTATTCAACAGCTTGATGTACTGCATTTCCCACTACGTAAATTTTCATACAGCAACAAATCTACATAATTTCCTGGAAACAACTTGCAACTATATTTCCAGTACTTTTTTCAGAGGGGAGAAATACTTAACCAGCTTTATTATCTGTGTGAAGTGACAGCAGGATCGCAGCTTATCACACATGGACCGTTTTAAAAAAGGACCTTTTGAAAGACAAGTCACTTGTAAACTCAAGTTTTACACATGTTATACATGTATATTTAAACCAATTTAAAACTAGCTTTGATCTATTTTATGAATACATAAAAGAAACATACTTAGATGACCCCTGCATCCGCTTGCTGGAAGATTCCCTGGATGAGGCAGCACTACTGTCTGAGGACTGTACTCCCGGTAATACTGGCCTCTGGTTGGGTAATACAACACTTCTGGTATTGTCTACAGAGTAACTTTGACTAGAGGTATCAGACAGCAGTGAGGACTGGAAGACATACATATAAATCATTCACACAGTAAGGAATAAAATCTTTGTGTCTTGTCTATGCAACTGTAAGTTGGCACTGGTCTATCACTTATTTGGTTGTGCATTTGAATACAAATCATGATAACACGTGTGAATATTGAAGACTTGCCTCCACTGTTAAAATTGACATAAAACCAAACTTTAACTTTGTACAAAATATTTATAACTGAAAAGAACTGTGCTTGTACAGGGGGGATT
Source organism: Sabellastarte sp. h YS-2021 (assembly GCA_964017235.1). Classification (NCBI taxonomy): domain Eukaryota; kingdom Metazoa; phylum Annelida; class Polychaeta; order Sabellida; family Sabellidae; genus Sabellastarte; species Sabellastarte sp. h YS-2021. The sequence continues at coordinate 81,774,798 of OZ024928.1, forward strand.
AAATAAGGTAAAAACTAAAGCAAAAACTAGACCACAGCAGAGAGATAAACCATCCTTGCTAGCAAGAACCCTGGATAGCACCCAAAGCAGTAAGATTTGATTTCCCAAAGCACATTCACACATAAACCTGGGTTTCACATTGCAAACCTGTAGGACTTGTAATGCAAACCTGTTAAATCTGACCACATCAAAAGATTCCAACTCCCTGATAGAGATTGGTTTCACATCCTGAACCTCTACGGCCAACAATGAGTGAGATATGGCCACTTTTAAGTATGCTCGCTCATGTTTTACCTTAAAGAAAGGACCCACAGATAAATCTGACCACACCAACATTTGAATTCTGTATTCACCAGGAGTAACATTTTTTAAAGATTCGATATATTTTTGTAATGCTTCCTTTTTCTGTAACTGTAAAACAATAAAGAATTTGTATGGATATATGTGTACATCTATTAATTACATAGTTTGTTTATACCCTCTGAATGGCAAAAAATTATAAATAAATGAAAAAAACAACATATTGAATGAAAAAATTCTGACCACACCAAAAGATTTCCAGACCATGATGTCCTTTTGGTTGGTTTTACATCCAAGACCTGTAGGAAAAGTAATCAACCACATACTTCAGGGTATGAAATTAACACCGACCCCTCTCTCCAAGACTAGTAACTTTTCTCACAGACCTGTATCTCTCTAGAGTTACAGGTCTGGATGTCCTGTAATTTTTCTTTAATCACCAATATGACTTTGGGACAAGGGCCAAGTACCCAACATTCTTGCAAATCTTGGAAATAATGTTAAACCCTTTATTTCTTAGCGCTTGCCACTTGCACAATTTTGAAACTGAATATTGATTTTACCTATACTGAAATACAGACAGGCAACATAATTTTGCTACTGACCTGTAAGTCACAGGTCCAGGGGACATGGAAAGTTTACCAGGAAGCCTTATGCACTGACATGTATGACGGAGGAAGCCAGTATGTTATTACTTGACCCTAATGCCCTAACTTTAAATTTGTTTTTGGCCACAACCAGTACACAGACAGTACCTGAGAGGATTCTGCAGAGAGAAGGGGACCACCTGCATGTGTGGGTACTTGTGGTGTAATGGGTGGGGTTCTCCATGCAGTCTTACTCGATACAGGTGGCAACTGTTTCACCTGGTGCTGTTGTTCCTGAAGGACAAACAGGGATAATTAAAACAAACAACAATGATAAAGTGGGCAAAAGCTATATGGTACTTAACAGCCACAAGCCACTAATTGATTAAAATGATGAGTTCTTGTTTGTCTTAGTAGCACACAGGCTTGTGAGTTATAAACAATTTATGCCAACACTAATTGAGAATGTCATAATAAATATATTTCAAAATGCTGTTAAATATTAAAGTTTGACTCTACCACTCTAAATCTCAAAATTGTTTTTTTGAATTCTTGGATTGTTTTTATGAAAAAAACAACAGATAAAACTGACAAAACAAAGCTGTACCTGTGCTATTGCTATTTGTTCTGCCCACCATACTTCAAAATCCTTCATTAGTTGCACTTTTGCTTTCTCCAGTAGGTGTTGCAAATGTTCAATTTCAGTTTTTAAGACCCTCAGCCTTTGAAAATTTTCTTTATATCTGAAATAATGTTAAATTGTCATTATATACAACTGAATTATAAAGTTTTTCATTGAGATCACACTGAATAAATCCATTTTTTTTTTAAAAATTTAATCTATTTTGAACTGTAATTACTTAAATGGCAATCTACAAATAAATTTAATGCCTGTGTTGTGGTTAATATCTTGAATTTCAATTATATTCTTTAAAGTTTATACTTCTTGAACCAATTTAAATTATCAAACGATGTCCACTAATTCTTGGAGTTTACTTATAAAAATGATTTGAAAGCTTTGTGTCTTAACAGGTAATCGATAATTCTTAACAGGTAATCTCCATTATCGATTGTTTCATCACAAACCAGACATACCAGTCAACATCCGGTTTGTTTACATATACAAGATTTTGTCCTTGACCACTTTTACAGAAACATAAGGTAGATGTTCAATGGTAGGTGGGTGTTCCATGGCAGAATGCCACTAGGCATACTATGACCTCCTACACTACATTTGTCAAAACTTTAAATTGATTTACATGTGAATACTTAGTAAATAAAAAATTAACATGTTAATTTTATAATGACATTCAATCTGCTACAAATTAGAATCAAGGAAGGCCATTAAATTTGTTCTGTTGTCTTTCTGTATGAACAGTGCTGCTGAAAAGTGAAACCTACTTTTGTTTTGCTTCTTCTATCTGATTTCTCATTTCAGTTTCCATTTCATCTGGTTCAGGATTATTTGGATCCACCAGACCTAAGAACACAAGTTTTACCATTCAATGATTTCTACTGGTATACTACACCTCACACTGAAAGATGAGGTTATTTATTGGAATCTGATACATGTTCACTAAATCAGCAGATAAAACTAATGGGAATAAAAGTTGATGTTTATGGTTTGGCAGACAACACATTTCAGAAACATACTTTGATCACCTACTATTGCCTTTTTAAAACTCATATAATAAATGGAAAAATAGCATCAGAGATGCCCGTACCCCACAGCCTGGGGAAATATTTTTCAACACCATGGGATATAGAAGTAGTGAAACAGTACAAAGTTCAAGATACTTTCAGAGCAGTGTCAGTTATATTAAGGTCCAAATAATGCTTAAGTAGAGAAAATAATATCTAAGGAAAAGAAATGTATGTAAAGATGAAGTATTAAAACAAGACAATTCAATAATAAAATGACAGCATTTATCAGTAAACCAAAAATGGCCGAATTATGGTTTGGATGTTTTGAATATTACCTATGCATACAGAAGTGGCAATACATTCAATGAATGCTTATGTGTGGTGTTGGAGAAAAGCCTGTGGCTCATTTGATGAAATTCCATCTGTTACAATGGGAACTTGCAAAAGGAAATTCTTAATGAATTCTAATATGACTTTAACAGTGCTTAATCTGCATCAACAGACAGACCCTACACCCCCAACCAATGTCCCTGCCAAGTATGAACTTCCTACACCTTACGGTTTCTGAGATACAGCCCAGACAAACTATTTCCCGCTGCCTGCCCGCCCGCCCATCCGGACACCATGGGTGAAAACAATACCCCGACAGCCCTGTGGGGGTAAAAACTATTATCGTACTTGCTGCTGGTGTTAAAATCAACCTATCATTTACATTCAGATTCCAACATAAACTAGTAATATCTTACAGAGAATTACTTTTATGCTCATTCCTCACCAAAACACTGGGAGCTTCTCTGATTGCAACTTTTTGTGGCAAACAATGAATGTTTTTTTTCCTTTACTTTTTCACTTTACGATGTTGCGTCTCAGATCCACTAGTATGGACAGTACATGCTTGATCATCTGATGATGTCGATAATTTATGATGATGATAATGATAATTAAAGATGATGAATAAAGTTGATGATGTGGTATCATGAATATAAGAAAAACATATTTCATAGAACCACTAACTCTCGTAGAGTATAATGTCAAGTCTCATGCTATCCATTCAAAGGAATCATCTGCAGAACTAAAATTAGAGCTAATTAGCTGTGCATGTTCCCTGAATAACAACTGGACAACTCACCTTGCATAACTCTTGACATTCGATGCTGTTCTATGGATGACTTTAACTTGTCTGAAATATGATATTTCAAATAATTTACTAAAAGTACTGTCAATGTTGATAAGAGTGTAATTCCCTGTGAAAATAACCATGCAAATACAAAACAGGTTATTTATTGTTAATATGCTTAGATGTTAAAGAAAACTTTTGGATTTGGGTTACTGTTAATTTACCATGGGTGTACCATATTTAATATAAATTCTAATTCTAATAATATTTTTATAGCGCATAATCTCCGTCTAAAGGCAGACTCTAGGTGCATCAAACAGAAAAAGCAGAAACCATAATCATTAACCTGAGACATAACAAGGGTCAGCGCCACAGATAGAAACCAGGAAAAGGAGAAATTAGGGTGGATATGCTTGTGTAAAGAGATAGGTTTTGAGCTTCTTTCTGAATGAGTGGAGAGAAGTGGCCGAACAGACATCATCAGGCATATCATTTCAAATCTTTGAAGCATCATAAGCAAAGCTGAGACCAAAATACTTAGAGGACTTATATACTGCAGGGGCAAAATGTGAGACCTCAAGGAACACACCATCCGCTTGGCTTTTAGGTGTGTTATAGACACTATGTCTAGGTTTAAGGAAAGGTACAACATGTTTTGGACAACCACTATGTAGGAACTTGTACACCAGTAAGGCAGTTTTGAATATGGAACGGTGTTCAATAGACAACCAATACATATGGAGAGGCTTCCTAACAGGAGTGATGTGTGAATACTTAGTGGGGTTGGTAACAATTCTAGCCAGACTATTTTGAACACATTGCAGCTTACGAAGATCAAGAGCTGAGAGACTCCTAAAAAGGAATTACAGCAGTTAAGTTGACTCCCAACCAAACATTCACAGCCATAAGAGCAGCATGACGTGTCAGATAACCTCTGAGTCACTTAAGATCCCTGATTTGAGCAAAACAGGACTTGCAGATATTCTGGACATGCCTCAAAAAAGGAAAAAATCACTATGAAACCATATGCCAAGGTTCCTGACCGCCCTTACAGGAGAGAGGAAATTACCAAGAATATTAACTGGAAAAGATTTGTTGAGTTTTTCACTTTGTAATTTTGAACCAAAATTGATGAATTCGGTTTTATCTGGGTTTTGCTTCAGCTTATTTGCAGACAACCACTTTTTGACATCATCCAACAACTTTTCAATCTTTCAAAGGCATGAGATGGACATACAGCTGCATATCATCTGCGTAAAAGTAGAAACCTATGCTGGGATGATTTTGAATGACTTTGCTGAGGGGAGTTGTATTCAAGGAAAAGAGTATTAGACCTAGGACAGAGCCCTGAGGCACACCAAATCAGAGCTTCTTTGCATCAGACAGGATACAGCCACACTTAACACACAGCAAACAATCAGAAGGGTATGACTTGAACGAGTCCAAAACTACACCACCAACGCCAAACCAAGAACTCAGACAATCTAGAAGTGTGCCATGGTCAATACTATCAAACTCTGCTGTTTGGACAAGCAGCACAACAGCGGTGGCCTCACCTCTGGCCAGAGAAGGATGGACATCATTTTTAATCAACAGCAGCGCAGTTTTGGTCGAGTGACCTAACTTATAAATGCTTTTTGACATTCTCAAGTCCATTAGAACAGTCATTTAATTGGGAGGCAACCACTCGCTCGACAAGTTTTGAGATAAAGCACAAGCCTGACACAGGTCAGTAGTTCTTGAAATCATCAGGTGGTAGTGAGGCTTTCTTGATCAGTGGAGTAACAACATCATTTTTGAAATTGGCAGGAACATCTTCAGACAGGGAACAATTAATAATAAAATAAATAATATAAACATGGATACTCATTCATAAAAGATTTAAATACAGAAGGAACAACTAATTTAACAAATTTTTCTCTTCAGTAGATTGTTACTTCACAGAACATTGTGCTGAAGAGTTGGAATGTACACTGGTGTCAACTACAGATAAACTTTAATGCAAAAACTCACTTATAACTGCTCTGGCTCCATTAACTTGTTCACCAAGAGTTTTGGCTTCTGTGTACCGTTGTTTCAATGTCCGCTTGTTATCTTCTATATTTCTGTTTAACTCATAATCACGCCTAAAGGTTTCAAATGCTTCTTGTCGACCCATGGAAATATCATCTCCCACTGTGAATATATATTTAAAATTAAAACATCCATACAAGCTAGAAGTTTGCAACAATGTTTTTTAAAGGTATTCTGCAACTCAGTTTAAATTTCTACTGAAATCATATAGTAATACACATTTGGGGCCCTTTAAGTACGACCCTTAAGCTAATTTCCCTTTTAAATGAAAGCAAATTTCAGGTCTTCACAAGGCCCTTACATTAAATATCTACACATTAACTGGAAATACTGGCTACATATAAATATGTTTATATTTTTTATATATGTTACAGTGAATATGTGTAATCAGGGAATATGTGTATTCCTGAAATTTTCAGTGAATACGTGTATTCTCTAAAATGGTCAGTGAATATGCGTATTCCCTGAAAATTTTAGGGAATATGCGTATTCCCTCGTTTTGTCAAGCAATTGTTTCACATATTCACTGAATTGAAATCAGTGAATATGTGTAATGGGTCATCATTACAGTATAATACTATAAATAAGCTAGAAAATTCACTTACAAATCTAACAATTTAGTATCTCACTTCTCTTTCTACATAACTGTTTCTAAGTTTATTAAAAGGGGTATTTGAAGACATTTTTAAAGTATACTAGGACAAGTTATACTTATACAAGTTTTGGAGGTAAAAGTTGCATTTAATAGAATAAATGTAAACAACTTTATAACTAATGTGAAAATTGTTTATAAAGTGAATTTTTTTTTTGCTAAGAATATATTTAACTGTTAAGTTAGTTTAGTTGTTTATTTAAGCAGCATTGGGTGCTTTAAAATATTGAACCTTTTTGTAGAGTTGATATGAATGTTGCTTTTTAATACTGAACCTTTGTGTATGTTGTTGTGATTTTAAGTTCATGTTTATATCCTTCCAATTAAGTGTTAACTTTATAACTTTCGTAACACAGAGTTGTCTATTTCAGAATATTTAAAATAGACAGTTGTTTTGAATAAGTAGAATTTTTAGTTATTCATCCTTGACCAGTATTTTTGACACAAAAGATATATTTGGATGCAAAGTGAATGGCTTCCTTCAAAATTAAATTTATAATAACAAATGAAATATTTCTTTGGTCTTTACCACCTGTGTGATCACTGAAGGATGGGCGACTCCTTTCTAAGTGAAAGGATTAAAGATCAAAGAGATATGTAAAGTCAAATTACAGGACTGGGTGGCCAATTGACTTAACTGAGAAGGTTCAATTAATTCTTTAAGCCTTGAGAAAAACTAGCCATAACAAGCTGTTACATTATGTGCATGCATATTGTTTAATAATAAATATGTAATGTATTGAAAAGTCAGCTTTTTATGTTATTTTTCTTAAAAATATATATAACTTTGAAATTAAATTTCATTTTGTTGCTTACATTGGATGCTTTTAAATTAAGACGAAAATATATAGGTTGTTTCAACTTACTACAGTTTTAATTACTAATTCTTGACAAATGGATACATCAACTGAAATTAGATTAAAAAGAGAACTATTGATAAATACAAAAAAATACTAACAAGAATTTTAGCCCAAAGGATGAGTATTATAACTTAGTTGAACCATTCAAGGCTAACTGACCTGAATACTATGTTTTGTCAAAGTGATATTTTTATGTTTTCGTTATGGTACAATGAAAGCTACATTATAAAATCATGTTGGAAGATTATAATGGTTCTAGTACATAAACACAGTAATGGTATTTCATAAGAATACAAAACTGCTTTCTCAGCAATTTCTAGTTAGGGAATATGTATATTCCCTAGTCATCAAAACCAGGGAGTATGCGTATTCCCTGAAAATTTTAGGGAGTACGCGTATTCTCTGACCATTTTAGTGAACATACATATCCCCTGAAATTTTCAGCATAATTAACATACATATCTTTTTCTTGAGCCTCTCTTCATTTTCACTTCTCACGCCCTCCCTCTCTTTCTCTAGACCTTGTTGTCTACTACTACTTGGTCTTCCATGCTGCTTCAGCCTCTCTGCCACTCCCCTACTACTTTCAGTTTCTCTTCTACCCTTCACAGTTTCACTTTGTCTCCTGTTTACAGTTTCACTTTCACTTCTATAGTGGTTGGTATGAGAATGTCCATTTTGTTGGTCATGTACACTGGTTTTTTGTGATTCATATGAAGCACCTCCGGACTGTAGTCTGGCAATAGCATCTGCTGCCCGTTTCTTTTCTTTCTTCAGCATGTTTACCAGGATATCGTTGAAAGCTGAGTCAAGGAAGGTTCATATTTCAGTGTGTTATGATAAATGGATTAAAACTACGAACCAGATGCACAGAAAAAAGTAGCTGGAACACTGAAAAAAAGTAGGGTGCCATAGAAAACAAGACATTGCATGTAATGCTGAGCCTGTGGATGCCACGAAGGAGGAGAACTGGCAGTAATAAAGTGAGATGTCAGACGCCAGAAAAGACTAACATCGTATGTACTCGATAATAACTGACTAAAATTTACTCCAAAAAATGCCCTATCTCATACCGTTTTGGGATAAAGTCAATATTATTTTTTCTGCAAAAATTTATAATGGCCAACAAAAATTAGGAAAATCAAATTTTGTTGGTTGTTTGAAGTCATTGGTCTTCTTTTTTCGTAAACAAAATTAAAGTGAAATATGCTTCTTGTTGAGTGGATTGACCCTGTCAATTCTGTTGTTTATTTACACAAAACTGTGGAAAGTAGAATATCTAAACATGCTGGAAACTGTGATTTTTGTTCTGATAATTCAGATTTCATAAGAAAATAGTGTTTTTTATGGTATCGCGGAATAAAATAAGCAATATGCAAGAGGAGAACTTGTATTGTATTATGTTTGCTACACTTGTTTTCTTAGTTCCAGGCGACTTTGCTCAATTTGGGGTCTGTCAAAAGATACATTTGATTTCTACAAATTATTGTTGAAAAGGATGCTGATTTCATTGTCTCTCTGTACTAGGAGACCTTTGAGTTTTGTGGTCTCTGCATTCTCATAGTGTGTGAGATCTGTGGGTCTGGGTGGAGGTTCAGAACTGGCCATTTCCACTGCTGCAGCAGTACTGCTCCTCCCACTACTTGGCTTCTGCCCCGAGACCTCTTTCTGTTTTTAGGAAATAAAAGTGAGTGAAACATGCTGCATGTGTTACTGAAAGTATAACATATACATGTTTAACAAGTAGGGTCAGATTTATGGGGTTTCTAATTGAAAAACCAACTGGCAGTGTTTAATCTCCCAAAATACCATAGCACACTCCCTTATGACTGGCTCTGAATTGTGTCCCTCTCGTATGGTAAAAATCCTTGATAAACCAGTTGTGTATATAAATGTATGTCACATAACATGATATCTTAATCCAGTCACAAATATTCAAAAATGTTGAAAGAAATTCCTAAAAGTAAAGAATCTTTAAATAATATATCTGATTCATTACTTGTGTTTCTTTTTATTTAACTTTAAAATTATCATTGAGAGAAACATTTCAACAATATGTAAGTTTGTTGCATATTAAATGGAAAAAAATAGCTGTAATCCTTATGGACTTCTCATGCAAACAACAGTTGTAATGTCTTACCTTAAGTAATCTGTAACAATACTGTATTTTACGCATATCTCCACCCACATTGATTGTTGCTTCAGGATCACTGTCTTTCAGGAAATACTTTACTGCTTCTCTACATCTGTAAGAGATTTCAAATTATCTTTTCCTTTTTTTTTGAATTTTTTGGAACAACTTATACAGTGCTTGCAAAATAGCATTTAATTAACATCTTGATTTAACTGTATAACCATGGTTGTTATGGCAAGTAACAATGACAGTTATTCAATAGTAAATAGTGTGACACTTGCTTCAAAGAATAGCCTGGCATATCGTACTGTTGCCACATTCACCAACATTCTTATTCTTAAAATAAGAATTTTCAGGGTTTGTAGCTTATTTTCCACTTGGGTATCCTGCCACTCCAAAACCATTCAAAATTCTGGGATTTCTAAAAAGTTGTATTCTACAATATCATTAAACGAAAAGGCTCACAAACAGGGAGTTAAGTTCACAGTTTTACCATATTTATCCACATACCCCACCCCAACCTCAATTAACCCCCCTCCATCCCATCCACTTTTGCAATTCCATGATTCCAAAAAAATACAATCAAGATGCAGGTTGTAAAGTATACAGTTATTGCATATTGTAACTGGACTCTTAGCTTATTTTTTTAAAGTCATCTGTAAAAGTTGCACCACCCTAAGCACTCACCCCCCCCCCCCCCCCCCCCCCCCCCCCCCCCCATTAAAAATGCACTGCATCAAAGCATTTATACACATGCCTGTTGTAGAATGGTCACATGTCATATAAGTGAAATGGTAATATCGAAATTACTGACTCTGCCTATAAAAGGGGCACTTTTTTTGGAAATAATAAGTGGGGAGAATTTAAAAGGTGATATATCAGACTCAAACTAGAAAAAGGTTTTTGCTAACAAAAACGAGCAGCCCAGATGGAGCCTTGAGTTAATAAAGCTGTAATAGTTGTGGTATGAGACTGTAAGGAGAAGGTAAGCTTTACTGTATTTTGTGTCTGATGGGAAAGTGGATTATCTAAAAACTGTATCAGTTGCAGTATTAGACTGTAAGCAGAATAACAGCATGCACAGCTAGACAGCTAGGCTTGATAAAGCTCAGTGAGAGTGAACCTTTTCATTTTCTTTCAGTTTCTTTCTCACATGCATTTTTATCTGAGTGAGGGGAGTGGGGAGAGGGCAGATCTGTACAGAAAAAGACTGCCTCTTTCTCACTCCCCTAACTGAAATAAAATGTAGGTGAGAAAAAGATTATTTACTGCAGTAGAATGTTTAGGTTTTACAGCAATTACTTAATTATGTAAGGGGCTACAGTTCTGAAATTTTACTATGTTATAACTGACACAAAACTACATGAAAAACACATTTAACAAAATGCTCTACATGTAATACTTTTCAAGTTATAAGTGATTTAGTGCATGAATACACAAATTTTAATGCATCAAAAATTCATAAAAAATAATTAAGAAAGATCCAGGCCTGATACTCCCACAAGGGAATCTACTGGTGGCCTAGTACATATATGCAACATATGAGAGAAATCCCTGCAATATTCAATGAGAAAATTGTGATAAAGTGTTGAAACTCTCAGACTTTGGGTGAGGGTACCTCTCTTCTAATGGCTCTGGGGAACAAATCAACAGACAGATTTGCATGGATTTTACGATTTATCATCCTCCGTAGATAAGGTATCTTTTTTTTTAAAAAAAAGCATGTCTCTGAGTCTTGAAGTTTTGGGACAAGTTGTTCACGCGGACGCCTATGCTACAGAGTGATGCCATAATCACTCTGAACAGGAATTTTAAGGAAAAAGGTCATTAAAAGTCTTCCTTAAACTTAATCATTGTGTCACGTTGAACTGATGTCATTGAACAGTAAGTTGGTTGGGAGCTGAAAACCCTCATTTTTACTTCAAGGTGGCCATGACTGTATTTGTATTGGAACTCGAAGGTGGAAAATAAGAATGTCCCTATTTTCAACTTTAGTAAGTTTGCAAAATTTAACTGAGGTCAGCTAAACAATATGATAGCTGGAGAGTAATTACTCTATAATTACACTGCAAGGTGGCAATAAGTTCATTCATATTGGGACTTTAAGGTGACCATAAAATAAGAATGTCCCTTTTATCACCCTTTCTTAGTGCGTAAAGTCTAGCTGAGGTCAGTTGAACAATAAGATAGCTGGAGGCTGAAAACTTCCTTTTTTTCAGTGTAAGGTGACCATAACTTCATGCATATTGTGACTTTAAGGTAACCATAAAATGAGAATGTCCCTTTCTGCCAACCTTTATAAATGTGCCAAGTTTTATTTAAACAATTTAAACATTAACTGAGCTTAGGGCTGAAAAACATCTTAAGTTTAAGATGGCCATAACTTCATTAATATTTATATCATAAGGTAGTAAGAGTCTTCTTTTGATCTACTTCAATATCAATATACATTAGATGTGGAAAAAAGAAAGGGCCAGACGGCTTTATTCCAAATTTTATGACTTTAGGGGGGGCCATAGCTCCAATTGTATTAACAGTTTAAGGTCACCATAAAGTCAGGATAATCCTTTGGTAAATCTTAATATATATGCCAAGTTTGGTTGAAAAAAGTGAAAAACTAAGTGAACTGGAGGGCTAAAACCTCATTTTTTGACATTTAGGTGACTTTAAGATACAGGACTAAAACTTCGGTATATGAAAGATTATCAGAAAGTAGCTGATTAAGTTATTCCAACAAAACGCCGAAATGCTGACCGTTTTGAGATACAGACCAAGTACCCATTTTAAAAAAATTTACGAAAATAAAACGCCTCCCATTCAGGCATCTATGGTCTGATCGATCAGAAATCCTTTCCGACCTGCCGATATAGGTCTAGAATGTACCTGATAAATTTTATAGCACAGGTGTGTGTGGTTTTTCCGAAATGCGATGACAGGGTGTTTTTGAAAAATGCTTAAGGTTACCTTAAGTAAAGCTTAAGGTCTCCGCAAAGTATCCCAAAAATTTTTCCTGCCCCTATAGTTTTAAAGAAAGATAAGGAGGAAAGAAAAATTTGAAAGGCTAAGAAGTTATTCAAGGGAGACCATAATCCGGCGGCGGCGGCGGTGGTGATCAGTCGAACTTACGTGAAAACAAATAAGCGCCCCTGACGGGCCACTTAATAATCACTGAAAAGGGAAGAACAGAATTTATATACAACATAATATGTTAACTGCCAGACTAATTTGCACCATCTTTATATTTTAAATGTCTTATTTACCCTTTCCATCAGTATATCAAACCCTCCACCAGAATCACATATATAAATTATATTTAGTATTACTGCTTAATAATTCATCACATTTTAATTGCCACACCTCTCCATATGTTCCTCTGAAAGAGCATCAGTCCTCTGTTCCCCTGTTGCCATTGCCAGTTCCTCTTTCAGTTGAGCTATTTCATTTTTAAGCTTAAGGATCAATAGCTTGGGATCAAGTTCTTCATTGAGAATTGCATTGTTCTTGATAAGTGCCACCCTTTGAGCAAACCTACAGGTCGATATAGATTCCTGAGAGAAACAAAACACACAACAGTTTATTTAGGTTTGAACACTTTTTGTTTTGTTACATTTACAATCATTCAAGTTATGACGGATCATTCATACCAGAAAAGGCTTCATAAGAAAGTGCCTTTATCTGTTGTACATTGTCCTCTTCTGTTTATACGTTTATATTATATTTTATTAGAGAATGTGTGTACTACCACTCAATGCCTAAAACCTTAAAATTATACCCTTCCGGGTTCAATTTAACATGTCCACAAACAACATCATTTATTGTAAATCCATACATAAAATTGTTCCAATATATTTTTGTATATTTTTCATAAATACCTCAAATGAAACTGTTTTTGAGACTATTTTACACAACTTACTTACCTTATAAATTTACTGTAATATACCATTAAACTGTCACAACAGCAAAGTCCATTGATTGTGACAAGTATTCTATTTTTTTGTTTAGTACCAGCTTCTCTGCCATGCAGTCATCATAACTACATTTGCAGGTGCTAAACATGAAATGATCATTCAGAATTTTCTGTCATTTTCACATTCAGAAAACATAAAATAGCAAATACCACTACAAATAAATCTAATTGAACATGGCCAAACCATTTCAATTTCACATTTACTTTGTGTGACCGTACAGTTCTTACTTTGAATAAAGTCCCTGGACCAATGAAAATGCTTGATTTAAAGGTAAAACATTGCCTTCCTAATGATGTACTCTAATGTTTTTAGGTGTGAGATTATGTCAGAATACAACTAAATATACCTACATCTACATTCTTGCGTTCAACAGACACAGTTGCTATCATAGTAGTCATGCAGTTCCCTCCAAGGCTATCTCTTAACACTGAGGTCATCATCGAGTTTCTGTATGGAATATGCTGACGATTCTTTTCAGAGAGGGATACAATCACCTTTAAAGAATAATATACATTAACAACCTCAGCAGAACCTGCATACTACATACTAAAAATTGAAACATCTAACCTACATGTTCCCAACAGATCATCCTTGAGATTAAGCTTATGTGAAATAATTGATGACCAACAGGGTTTGTTGTGAATGTTTGCTGAAAAGTCATATTGGTTGTTTTCATGTAACATGAACACACAGAACAAGTCGTATCATAATCAGTAGTTGTAAGATAAAAGAGGGAAGAAATCTAGCTATTACTTACATGTAACTTTTAACCCTTTCACTTATCTGAAGCAGTAAAAATGTTTTGTATTGTTTACCTGTTCTAAGTAGTGAAGTGACAGATTGATGTACTTTGCTTCATTTAAAAGTGTTCCATTGACACCAGTTTTGGAGACTCTTTCTGATCTGCATAAATAAGCAGACACACAAGAAATGCAGGAACACAAATAATTAAACAGTAAACTATGTAAATATATATATATATATATTTAGTCTGTGTCAGAATAACTATGACCCCTTCCCAGGATCAACATGCAACAACATCACTCTATACCTAACCACGAAATAAGAATTAGTATACCCAAATACCAAGAGAGAATAATCCTATCACATACCTCATATTAAAATCGGGATGGACCAGTACCAAAATTGTGTACTTCGGGAGGTTGCCAATGCAAAACAGTACCGATTCCAGGACTTCACGTTTTAGTACACCCCAAACAAAAAGGATGTTTCATCTTCACAAGATTGTAATAAAAATGACCAAATACACAAAATATGAGATAAAAGCTTATAATTTCTTCTGATTTCTTGTTTGTTCCCAATATTTTAAGTTTTCCTTCAATTACACAAGGTGACAAGTGAGATTGAGGTTATAAATTGTCGTAACCAAAACAATTGCTAATACTGTATAAAGTCTGCAAATGCATGAAAATTAGGGATAAAACCGTATAATTTCTTCAGATTTTGGGTATGTTTTTAATATTTTAAGTCTTCCTTCCATTATATGTCTTGACAAGCAAAGTGACAGTTGTACAATCTCGTCACGGTATTTCAGTAAACTGGTCTCGATACCAAGATACCAGGCCTACCGACCTATCCCTATATTAAAGTATATCATTAGGACAGTAAAATATTTATTTTTAATGTCAAACAGAGGCTGGATAAATGTAACATACCCAGCCAAGTCAACTAAGTGAAGTTTTGATCTGCGTATTGTGGCCGAACCAGGCACTCTAGAGCTGATATGAATGGTAAATATACAGTGTGATCGGGTAGAAGCCTGATTCATTGGTGTCTGCAAGTATAGTAAAATCACATATAGAGGCCAAACTTCAGGTTTTATGTTCTTTTTAACAGCCACACTCATTTCAATTCACATATTTCATTAAAAATTCTTAACAAAGAGATAAATGAATTATATCACTTAAAGGACATTTACTTGCACAACACAGGACACTTTTCATTTATCCTTCATTTCTTTCTAACCATATTTTGACAGTGAATCTTTGATACAAATTATCACAAGAGACATGAACTATTGATACTGTCATAAAAATGTAAACTCTAGGAAAACAAATTTACTTTAAAACCACCAAGATATCTGAAAAGAATTGTGCTTTTGTTGCACAAAACTATATCAAGTCAACTGGTTAAATTTAATAAATGAAAAACCCATTTTGAGGTCAAAACTTCAGAAAATGCAGTATTTTTGTGGTAGAAGTAAAAGTTAAGACTCACAAGTGGACCAAATCATGTGTAAATTAGACAGTCCACTTATACAGCCTCTGCTGCATCTCTAACTACTTTAATTGTTTTTACCTCAGCAATCATTCTGTTGGTGTCTCCCAAAAACAACAAATTCAAAGACTCTTCTTCATTAGCAGCTTGGTGAGTTGACAGATTTTTCAGGTGGATATTTTGATCAGAATCTTCCATAAGGGACACTTTGCTATAATACACAAAAACTGACAAAGTTATATATTCATAAAACCACTCTTATCATACAAAAACTATTTTGGACAAAAAGAAAAAATAAACTGAAAAATAAACTTAATATAGATAACAATAAGTTATAGCATTTGTGATGCTATAACACAAATGGTTATCTTTTTTAATTTCCTAAAAGTGTAATATATATAATTCAAGAATAAATTGTCTAACATTACACACTAGGACTCAGTCTAAGAGTACTGTTCAATCAATTTTGAGAAATAAAATCATCTAACAAAATAACTCAATCCATACATAAACCAATAGATCATGCAAAATTTCCTTAGTTTAAACTAAATAACCCACAGACGGTACAACAAAAATGGTGTACAGTGTAAGTAACTACACAGGAATCATCACTCATCTAACTGTGGCTCAAATGTTTATTAATTTGCATTTTATTGACACTGTTTAAATAGATGAACAGTAAACTTGCTGTAAAAAGCCAAATAATATTTTTGTGCACGTTATATCAGGAAAGGATAAACAATATTTTTGTGCATGTGAGATAAGTAATTGTTATTTTCTTACGGTAAGTCCTCCAGTTTTGCTGCCTCGTGTTGAGGATCTAACAAATCATAACCACTGTCATTGTATATTTCCAGGTAAGATATATGAGTTGTGTATTCATACTCTGAACTCTGAAAGACATAAACAATCTTTTTATTTCTTAAATTCATACACTAAGTACAGTTCACTATAATACACAATTTTACAAATTATGTAGAGCATTTGTACCTTAAACACAACACACAAAAAATCTACCCATATAAAAGTGCCACTAGAAAGTAAAATAACTGAAAAACATCAACTATTTCTGTATTTATTTATTTGAGTTTTAACAAAGCTTTCAACACTGTATAGGTCATATCACAATGGATAGTTTTACAGGCAGAGGAAACCAGTACATACAGTTGGTCCAGGTTCTTACTGTAAACTGCTGACCATCAGTAAGCAACTACCAACTTTCCCACATAAGGTCCAGGGTTTGAACCACCAACCTCAGAGGTAGGAGGTGAGTGTGTTACCCTGGCATCTACCAAGGTAGAAGATCAAAAATACTATTATTAAGAATATTTACAACTTTATTATTAAGTCTGACATATAAAGACATTTGCTACAAATTTGTTTAGTTACTATTTAATTTTTTTTTTCAAAGAGACTACTGTGCCTATTTCTAAATCCAATGAGGTTGATTCCTTGACCTATGTTTCATAAGTAATATCCTTGCATCAATGGGTATATGTTTACTTGTATACTACTGTACAACAAATACTTGTCACACAAGACTTTAAATTGTATCACCTTTTTGATGGTGTGTTTAAAAAGATCAGACTTAATAAATGAATAAGTGAAATAAACAAGAATAGTAGCAAAACATACCTTTGTATACATTTCAAATATATAGCTTAATGCTCTGGGAATAATGCCTCTGTCAATGTATTTCTCTGCACCACCTGTGATAGTGAAAGTTTTCCCACTTCCTGTCTGTAAATAACAGAATAACAAATGTTTTACATTTTTCTCCCTTCTTCACACACACACAAACACTTTTCACGCTAAATGTCAGTGACCAAGGTTCAGAAACTGAAGCATATCTTAATCAAATTTAAAATGCCCCAAAACTTTCACACTTTTTCAGTCTGAATTATTTATATCATAGCAATGTAGCAAAATTATAATAAAACATACAGGGACATTCTAGGTCAGTAATGCGGGGTAGTGGGTGTGCATGAGAGGAAGGTGCTAGTATGAGGAAACTTGCATTGAAGATAAGAGTCTTACATGCTTCCTAATTGTATCCACCGGATAGCATCCGGTGGATACTATGGATTTGACTTCATTACGCCTACGCCGCCGCCGCCACAGTATGTAGAGAAATTTCACCGTTACCGCTCTAACGAAAAAAATATTATAGCTAGCCTTCTCAAATTTGCAGGATATACTCATAGCCATAAAATCTTGCCTGGGAATATTTTTGGACTCATTTTAAAAAACAAGATGGCCGCCACGGGCGTTTTTCGACTTTAAACAAGGACTTTTGGTGGCCCTCTAGAGCAAAGGGTATTATAGGTAGAGATCTCAAATTCGCAGGATATGTTCCTCATTATAAAATCTTGACTGGGAATATTTTTGGCCTTATTTTGAAAAACAAGATGGCCGCCACAGGCGTTTCTTTGCAGTCATGAAAAGTGCTTATATCTCCCTTATTATTGGTCCTAGAGGTTTGGGATGGTAAATCAACCTATAGGAAATCATGGGCTGGGAATTTTTTGGTGTGGTCAGATTTGACCTTGGACCCCTCCTTCAAGGTCAAACGAGGATAGCCAAAGTTAAAAGTGCTTATAACTCGCTTATTATTGGTCCTAGAGGTTTGGGATGGTAAACCAACCTATAGGAAATCATGGGCTGGGAATCTATTGCTGTGGTCAGATTTGACCTTGGACCCCTCCTTCAAGGTCAAACGAGGATAGTACACAAAATCATGTGCTGGGAATCTATTGCTGTGGTCGGATTTGACCTTGGACCCTCCATCAAGGTCAAACGAGGATAGCCAAACTTAAAAGTGCTTATAACTTGCTTATTATTGGTCCTACAGCTTTGGAATGGTAAACCAAAATCTAGGAAATCATGGGCTGGGAATCTTTTGGTGTGATCGGATTTGACCTTTGGCCCCTCTTTCAAGGTCAAATGAGGATTGCCAAAATCAGTGTTTATATCTTGCTTATTCGTATTCCTAGAGGTTTGCAGTGTCACACCAACCTATAGGAAATCATGGGCTAAGAATCTTTTGATATGGTCAGATTTCACCTTGGGCTTCTCCTTCAAGGTTAAGTGATGTTAGAATGGCTTTGGTGAGTTTTCTTCTGGTGGATACAATTTGCATCGGTTCTCCGATGCGATAGGTCTAGTTGATATTGCTGATGCAATGACCCTTAAATGAAAATGTGAGGGAATATCACAAAGTTGCCACATAATAGCTAAAACACTTAGAAATTTTTTTTTTTTTTTTTTTTTTTGGGGGGGGGGGGGGGGGGGGGGGGGGAATCTATGAACTTTACAGTCAAAAGTGAGGACTTGAAGGAACTTAAAGTTGGAGTAACTGCTTCTGTTATTTCCAGAGAAGGTGAATGCATACATTTTTTACGCTGAGGTGTACCGCTTAGTCATGTTTTAGAATTTTGTATATATGATCAGCCCAATTTGGAACTGCACCCTCAAATACTTTACATAAGCACACTTTCAAAAGACTAATTTTAATAAATGCTGCTCCACTGCATACAGTAATCAAGCATTGCTTAGAGCTTTAATTCAGACCTTCTACATCCTGACATACCTGTCCATAGGCAAAGATGGTTCCATTGTATCCATTCAGTACACTGAAAAGAAAAAGGTGGAAAGTGACACATAAAAGAATTCAGAATACCACAGATAAAATAACACCCATGTCAGCCATATTTTACAATAGTTTTGTTTTTCCCTTGCCTGTTCTGAAGGCAAACAATGAATCATTTTGCTCAACTCTGGTTTTGTTACCTTAATGTGGCTGAATGAAAATTCCACATAATAAATTGAAAAAAACAACAACTAATTTCATATATTAAGAAAATATTTAAACATTGAAATGTAAATATTTAATATGACTTTTTGTATGCAAATACAAAACGTTCCAAGAAGATGGAAAAAATTGATTTTTCATGAATGATGTACAGAAGACTTGGCTGAGCCCTAGTAGGTCAAAAATTCACGGCAAATTGCTCTATCTCACTCAATTTTTGAGATAGTAGCCATTGTTAAAAAAAAATTTGGATCATGTGATTCTAGAACTCACAAATATGCAAACAGGTTGTTTTTACACATATGACGCACAGTAGACTTAGCACAGCCTTAATGGGTAAAAACATTCACTCTAAGTGGCTCTATCTCACTCCGTTTTCAAAGGTAAAAACATTCACTCTAAGTGGCTCTATCTCACTCCGTTTTCAAAGGTAAAAACATTCACTCTAAGTGGTTCTATCTCACTCCGTTTTCAAAGGTAAAAACATTCACACTAAGTGGCTCTATCTCACTCCGTTTTCAAAGGTAAAAACATTCACTCTAAGTGGCTCCATCTCACTCTGTTTTTGTTGTTAATGAAAATTACAAGAAAATATTTCACTAAAATTACAGAATGCTAAAAAGATGACCAAGCCCTGTATTTTTATCTCAAGAATCACCCTACCAAATTTTGAAGCCAAACCTTTAATACTTTCTGAGAAAATTATGTCAAAAGGTAAATATGATTTATGGGCCATATGACCTAAAGAAAGGTCAAGGGTCAGGGTAATCATCTGGAAAATTGAGGCCTAGTATACAGGAAAATTAAAAAAAAATTATTACAAGAAAAAATTTAAAAAAATTATTACAGGAAAATAATGTGAGCTGGCAGAGCTAAGGATAAGAAAAAACTGACCGGAAAACGAATAACCACCAATAGTGGGGACACTCAATTAGCAATATGTATACAAATAGACAGTTACACATGCATGTATTCATACATCTTCAAATTGAAAATTTCAAAAAACGCAATCACTTTAATAGATCACAAAGAAATGTTTATATATATCATTCACATGGACTATTCAAATGATGAAAAAATATATAACAGGGATCCGGGGGTAAACCTGACCAGCTTTCTAAACTTCCTGTATATATGGTTTCCTATTAAATCACGATACCTTTCAAAGCCCTAAAAGCAATAATAAAGGAGATGAAAGCCAAATCACAAAATCTGCAATTTTATGACCCTAGTTTGACCCATGGGTGAGGGGGGGGGGGGGGAGAGCAGGGGGTAAATCTGAGTGATTTTTAGACTCTCTGCCTATGGTTTCCTATCACCTTCCAATACATTTCATGGTTCTAAATGCAACAGATAAGGAAATAATAGGGGGTTCTGATGAATTTAAACTTGCTGATTACTACCTGGTATAAAAACACTCAAATCACTCAATTGTGGTCCAATCGTTCGCAAAATTGAATCAGCTCAGATTTTGATAGCATTGATATTTATACAAAATAACACCCTCCTACGGTAAGTAGTTTTGGCTGAGAGGCGATGACAAGCAGGTGTACCTAAAAAAAAACTTATTTTTGATCATGTGACCTTGATAAAGGTCAAAGATGAAAAATAAGCACGTGGAAAAACTTTCCCATGCATAAGGTATACAACTGCCAAAAATGGTTAGAATCTGCCAACTAACACGGAAGATATTCAAAGGAGATGATAATGTGGTGATGGTGGCTGTGAGGAAACTTGACATGAAAACAAATAAGCGCCCTTTTCAATGTACGTTTAATAAAATTAACTTATTTTCATAAGGCACAATAAAATGAATAGAAGCACAGTAATAATACCTTCTCATGATATATATAGAACATATTTGTTGGCTACATGGTTTGTGAAATGTATTAAGCAACAACACTCAAGCCATTTCCCTTTGACAAATATCCCCACAAAAAATAATGAATGAAGTGACGTAATTAGGACATTCTACACATTGCCTACGTCACAAGAGAGTCCAATTCTGATTGGATAAAAATTAATGAAGAAGGAATGCTGTCATGATATTGATTTACGTCCAAAGAGAAGCAGATTTCTCTGTATATGCCCAGTTGAAAATAAGAAAAACTATCTCCTGACTTTAATTTTCACTCAAATTTTACCAAATTTTGAGGAATCTGTGTGTACCCCATGAAGTGTCTGTCCACTAAATTTAAACTTGATTGCTTTTGTAGTTTTTGAGTAATAAGAGCAAAAAGGCATAGACAGAAAGACATAAGAACAGAAAGATGGAATGAAACTGCATGATTACAAATAACCCTCTTCTATCGTCGGCTATTAATCATGCAGAAAAAGCACAGTCACTTACTTGTCAATAACAGGTCTTGCAACATTCTCAAATATTTCATCTTGTTTTGTACTTGTCTCAAACACCTTCTCAAATCTGAAAAAAGTACAAGAATGACAACAAGCAATCAGTGCCCGTGAACTTGCTCTGTGTCAGCTGTGTGTTTTGAGTTTCAGAGTAGAAGTGAAAGCAGAAAATGACACAAAAGTTGTGCCCTGCAAATAGTATTCAGAAGTAAATTACCAAGTTAACTGTTATGGTATAAAAAGTAGGTGCAAAACATATTTCAACAAAATACTGTAAATGCATTACTTTTAAAGTTACAACTGATTTACTCAAAAGTGAGAACCTCAAAGTAGCTATTGTTCAGTTATACAATGAGCTACAGGTCTACAATTTCACTATGTTATAGCTGACAAAAAGTAGGAGAATAACATATTTAAACAAAATTCTCTAAATACAATAGTTTTGAATTTACAACTGATTTACTCAAGAGTGAGAACCCCAGAGTAGCTATTTCTCAGCTATGCAATGTCGCTACAGGTCTGAAATTTTACTATGTTATAGCTGACTCAAAAGTAGGTGAATAACATACGTAAACAAAATTCTCTAAATGCAATAGTTTTCAAGTTAGAAGTGATTTTACTCAATATAGAAGTTACTGAAAAGTCAGAAAGTAGCTATTACTCACTTAGCTATTGGGATAGACACCCAAGTGACTCACTATGTTGTAGCTATGGGAAAATTAGCTGAATAATATATTTATGAATTTTCATGCATTAAAATTATTTTAAAAATTCATAAAAAATTAATTTAGTAAGATCTAGGACTGATACTCACACAAGGTATTCTACTTGTGGCCTTGAAAATATATGCAGGATAAGAGAGAAATCTCGGTAATAGTCACTGAAAAAATAAGTGATATAGTGCCTGATTTCATGAATTTTAATGCATTGAAAATTATTTTAAAAATTCACAAAAAAATAATTAAAAAAGATTCAGGCCTGAGACTCTCACAAGGGAATCTACTTGTGGCCTAGTTCATATATGCAAGATAAGAGAGAAATCCCTGTAATAATCAATGAGAAAATTGTGATAAAGTGTTGAAATTTTCACTTTTTTGGTGGGGGTAACTCACTTGTCCTGGTTCTGGAGAACAGACGAACAAACAGATCTGCATGCCTTGAACAATTTTTCATCCTCAATAGATAAGGTATCTTTTAAAAAACAGCATGTCTCTGGGTCTCGTAGTTTTGGAGAAGTTGTTCACATGGACGCGGAGGCGTACATGGACGCTGCAGAGTGATGCCATAATATCAGCTGACTGACAAGTCAGCTGACATAACAAAATGTCTATGTAAAATTGCAACATTAAACCAACTATTCTTTTATGAAAAAATTTATTATTATTAATAAAAGTTGTTTCATACACTATGTTGAAAAGGAAAAAGTTTAAGCAATGCTGCAATAGCATTGTTACATGCATGTAATCAATGTTTCAAAAACAAAGCAATCTGGAACAGGCAATAAATGTTCAACAACTACCTTCATATTGAGCAAACTCTCACCTAAATTTGTAATTTTCTTTTTTGTTATTAATATATCCTTCTCCAGCATCTTTGGGTACAGCAAAAGAAACAAATGGTACACCATTTTCTTCATCAATTTCATAGGGCTGAAAATGTATTCATAAGAACAGAGATTCAAAGATTGTGAAATAGAAAAAGGTTTTTGTGGCTATTTTAACTATTTGCATTTTGTAATTAGACATTGCGTCTCGACACAGTGTATGCCCAAACGGAACATGGTTGAAGCGTGACATACAGAGTATTATGTCAAATCTGACCCCACCAAAAGATTCGGGGCACATGATTTCCTATAAGTTGTCTTCACATGCAAACCTCTACGACCAATAATAGGGGAGATATTGTCCATCATAGGTATCAAGTACCACATTCGACCTTGAAGGAGGGATCCAAGGTCAAATCTGACCCCACCAAAAGATTTGGGGCACATGATTTTCTATAAGTTGTCTTCACATTAAAAACCTCTATGACCAATAATAAGGGAGATATAGACCATTAGAGGTATCAAGGACCACATTCGACCTTGAAGGAAGGATCTAAGGTCAAATCTGACCCCACCAAAAGATTTGGGGCACATGATTTTCTATAGGTTATCTTCACATCCAAAACCTTTACGACCAATAACAAGGGAGATATAGGCCATTATAGGTATGAAGAACCACATTTGACATCGAAGGAGGGGTCCAAGGTTAAATCTGAAACCAGCAAAAGATTCGGGGCACATGATTTCCTATAGGTTGGTTTACCATCCCAAACCTCTGGGACCAGTAATAAGCCAGTTATAAGCACTTTTAAGTTTGCTATCTTCTTTTGACCTAGAAGGAGGGGTCCAAGGTCAAATCTGAAATGGCCCTTCAAAAGGTATGAATGTAACACACCTATCCATACACATGCATTTTAATATCCCAGTTTGTGCACAAGTGGGATGGTTTCATGTCTTTCTTTTATGGATAGAGGAAACATCATATTGATTCTGATGTAATCCTAGAGGAATAAAAAAATAAGAAGAAGAAGAGATAAAATAAATAAAAATAAAGTATGGCAAAAAATGTGATTATTGTTAAAACACAGACAGGAAAATCTAATCTAATCTACTGCTTTGCAAGCACAATATCTTCCCCACAAAGGGGAACTCAGACCACTAATTAAACAAAATCATTATCATAGGTGGAGTTGAGGGGAGGGAGGGAAGAAGACTAAGTTCGGAAACTAGAGTTGAAAAGGTGGGTTTTGAGGTGCTTCCTAAAAGATGGAACAGAGGGACTGTTTCTTACATGAAAGGGGAAAGAATTCCAAAGGACTGGGGCATAGTGACTGAAGGAATTAGAGTCCTACTGCCCAAAATTCCCAACATTTGAGTTGTTCAGAGCTGGGTCAGAGTAGGATACACCTGAAAAAAAAAAAAAAAAAAAATGAAGGAATTAGAGAACTGTTTGATTGATTTGTGAACTCTATGGTCTAAGGTGGGTGTTTGAAGGAATTTGAGTTTGGGGGTGCTTCGCCTTGTATTTTTGGAAGAGGTGTAGGGGTGGATTAATTCTCTTAGGTAAACTGGTTGGCTTTGGTTGAGAATTTTGTATGTAATAAGGCCAATTTTAAATTGTACCCTGTATCTGACTGGTAGCAAATGGAGTTTTTTTAGTTGAGGGGTAATGTGAGCGAATTTAGAGGAACGGGTGACAATGCTGCAGAGTGAGTTTTGGACTAGCTGCAATCTCCTCAACTCAAAATCAGTGAGCAATAAAAAGAGTGAATTGCAATAATCCAACCTGCGGTTCACCAAAGCATTCGCTAACAGCACTGATGTATTAAGGAACAGAAAAGGAAAAAAGGAACAGAAGTTACAGATAGGTGCAATCACTGATATGGACACTGAATGAAGTCATGGAAATGGACAATGGTAAGTAGTGCTGTAACGAGTTGACCGAAACTCTAGTTGTAACTTGGCGGGCGATATTTGGGGACCACATCGATTTACGCAATTTGAACTGGTAAGGGATACTAAGGACACAATTTTTTTTTCACAATTTTTTTTTTTTTTAAGTAAAGTAGAGCCGAGGTAACTATGTCTATCTCTGGACAGTCAGCAGTAAAACTCACTGGAGGGTTCGTGATAAAATTTCATTATTTCTTTTAAGTTCTAAGTGACACTAAATCTTTAAATATGGATTAGACCGAGTTTTCTGTCCCAAAATATGCCTTTTTAAAACTGATGGATGGCATTTTGGGACAAAGTTCCTCGCTACACAAAAAACTTCAATATTTGAAAATTACTGTCACTTTAAACTTTAAAATATCCACTTAAACGTATTAACAGTACAAAACATTTAGATGCAAGAATACAATTTTCTGTGTTTGCAGTAATATAGACACTTTTTCTGCACTTCATGTTTCTATAAACAATGATGAAATTTTGCAAGTGAAATAAATTTTGGTAAATATATCCATTAACTACGCAAAAAGTTTATTTCTTTTAATGCGGGGCACATCCTTGATACTCAAGGTGGTAGCCTAGCTAGTAGTGGTGGTGGACCAATTCACGCCTGTGTACCTATTCACGCTCCCCCTCAAGATTCATAGTTTTTCATAGAAAAGATGTTTACCACATCATAGATAATTATCAAATTGATCATATACATTTGTAATTTATTGTGTAACTGTGATTGTTTTGGAGAAATTTAGGGGTGGGTGTGAATGGGTACACGGGCGTGAACTGGTCCACCACCACTACTGCTCAGCCAGTGAATTTCGTCACCTGCATTTCATGACAAAATTAAATAATGTTTACACTTAATTTCCATCGTAAATTACATATTACTATTCTAAGTTGCAGTTGCATGTACTTAAACACAAGTATTACTGGCTTTTGAGGGTTTAAATGGCAGGTGACGAAATTCACTGGGTGACGAAATTCACTGGCTGAGCAGTACATGTTTAATGTCAGGATGCGTGCCATTTGTTGCCCTTCAGGACGTTTATGCTTTTTGCATACTTATGCCATCTGTCTCTCGCCAATACATCCATCTTTTAAAAACTGGCTGAGAGACAGATTAATCGGTCTAATATGGATGGATTTTGAAATAAAATGTATTTGTATTATATTAATCAAGGCCAGCCACATTGAGTCCACGTTATTAATGACAAGCATATGAGCGCTGCTTAATATCATTAGAAGAAAAGAAAAATTTATGCGAAACTTCGGCCGCGGTGTCGAAAACCTCGAAACGGCGAATCCTCCAAATTAACAACGAAACGTCTAAGAAACCTCTCCACACCCTCATGGAATGTGGTTTGTCACTTCTAAATATGCTTCCATGACATACCGCTTTTTTAGCTCTTGTAGGTTTTACACGGCAAAATATCTGTATAGTTTGTTTCACCATTTTAAATCAATTTATAAGCAGAAGTAATTTTAAAACATGCTTAAAAATGAGAAATTCAAATTTTTCATGTAAAAACGAGCAACTGTCCGCCATTTGTAAACATACAAGTGTTGACAGATATCGAATAACTATTTTGACGCTAATATATACTGACGGTTGTGAAACCTGGGGTGCTTTCTTGAGCACAAAAGATAAGATATTTAATATAAATCATGAAAAATACAGTTTATTTGATGAGCCATGCTTTGAAAAACTAGACATTAAATACTTAAAAACGTGTTGGGTGTCCATAGAAAGTCCTGCAATGCTGTGGTTAGAGGGGAACTTGGTAGATACCCGATTACCATATATACTTTAAAGCAAGTAGTGAAGAACTGGCTCAGAATGGAAATCATGAGTTTGATACAGTGCTTTACAATGCTTGTTTATCCATTTTCAAAATTCTGTCAGAAAACAAATCATGCTGGCTTTCCCACATAAAAAATCTCATTAAATGTAAGCTTGGCCTCATCCATCTATGGGATAACTAGGGTCACAAAACCAAAACCAAAGCTCAGGCAAGTAAAGTTGAAATTTATTTTTGAATTCCAGTGGCTGAATGAATTAAGTAGAAATATCCACCAAGGTGATGGGTAGGGAAATAAATTAAGAACATAGTATAAATTCAAAAGGAAGTTTGAGTATGAAAAATATTTAGATTTAGAATCCAATTTCTTTAGAAGAAGGAACATAAAAAATTCAGAATAAATTCACACAGACTAGAAATAGAAATAGAGAGATATGCCAGTAAAGGAAAAAGGGAAAAAAAATGAGAAAGATAAAAGGTTATGTAAGAACTGTGACAAGCAAAAAATAGAAGATGAAGAACATGTACTAATGTCATGTCCAATGTATCAACAACTGAGACAGCATATGTTGGAGTCACTTATTGACATTTTCCCAGGGTTAAGTGATTTAAATGATGCAGAAAGGTTTACATTTATAATGAAATGTTGTGACTATGAATGTACCAATCTGCTATCAAAAATGTTAGTCCAAGTGTCACTTCTAAGAGGTACACTTTAATGTTTTAATCATATATATATATGTCTATGCATCTAAAAATCAAATATCCATACTAATACGACTAAAACCAGGTAGCTGCATAGTGTCAAATAATTTGTGCTGCCTCCTAGTGTTATTAATATATAAAAATATATTACAATGCCATTCTCTCTCCTGCCAATTTAAGATCTTACGATTATATTCTAGTCCTATAACTAGTTGTTAGCTACCTTAGTTAAGCCTGTGTTGTATTTGCAAAATACTTTATTGTATAAGTCTAGCAAATAAATAGTTTGAGTTTCAGTTTACTGAATTGAATTATCCTGAAACTTTTTACATCACATTAATTTTGTATTTACCAGTTTTCATCACAACGTAATACAAAATACAAATTATTTTATCTGTTTATATAGTTATAAGAGAAACAATAAATTGTGTCAGTGAATAGTGAGTCAGACTTTATTTTTTCTCTCCCTTATAATCAAAATTAATATTTCTGAATATTTCAATCTGTACATGACAGTTCACATCAAAGGCTGGGAGTGGGGTGGAAACAGTTCCTAAGGTTCTGAAATGGCCTCCGCTTGGAACTGGTTGATCTGTGGTCAAATCCTTCAGATCAAATAGTTATTTGAGTGAAAAATATCAGTTTGGGGATCAATTGTCCACAAAAATGGGTTGTGTTAGTGAACAATTGATTAAAATCATTATTTAATATTATATAACAAGACCAGTTCAGTGAATTCAGATAATAATAAGTCAATATAATAAATTATAATTTATTGTAATAATTTATGTTTATACAGTATGTTGATTGTATTGGTAGGAAATAAAATAAATCTCTGTTAAAAAAATTACTGAATTTTTAATCCAATGTGTTATTATACATCTTTGCTGAAATAGTAATATAACTCATCTGACCAATGTGTTCAGAGTAATCAGATGAAACCTATACCTGAGTATAGGGTGTGATAATGGATCCCCCTTAGAGCAAATAAAGTCAAATTTCAGCAATACAATGATTTATTCATTGTATGGGTATAAATTATTCATACTTCATACTACTATACCCATAATCCAACTACTAAGTAGTAGGATATATAATTTATTTTTGTTGGTAAAAAAAATGAAACTATATTAACAGAAATGGAAATCCAGCAATTTTGTATATGCTTAAAATCTTGTTTGGAATATTTGTAAAATGATGAAATCTTAATTTGTTCGCTGAGCAAATTAAGAAAATTAGTTTATTTTGAATCATTATAACAAGTTCCCACACCAAAAAGATCTTCAAATGTATTAACTTACCATCAAGGCACAAATACACACGTGAATTAAGTATGATTGCTACATCAAGAGCACTGAATGTTCCCTCCAATATATTGTGGAGACAAAATGACCTATCAGACAAAGGATGTATTAACACTACAGAAGTGTTAAAAATTCAGTGCACACAGTTCTACCCCTGTCTATAGACACTTTACACAACTTGAACATAGTGTCAAGAATATGGAGTTCTGTATTGTTCAATTGATGGGGAGTACACCAACCCAGAGTCCACCACTAAATGTAAAAGACAGGCAGGAGTTATTTTACATCAGGGCCTTTCCCAAACTCCACCCAATGTCATCAACATATTTGGGTGAGTTATGTCCTCTTACTGCACCCCTGACCCAGGTGCCTATGTTATTTAATATATATATCATTGTAATTGAGAGTGCCTTTTCTAATAATAATAATTATAAAAAATAATTAAAAACAATAATAATAATAATTTAATGCTTCAGTTTTGTTTTTGAAGGGAAAATATGAAAACTAGTTTCTCATATTTTAATCAAAGCTACTTGCCTGGCAAAAAAACAAGTTTAATCTTATACATCATATAAGAACAATTTGCAGATCAATAAGGTCATTAAATTTCAACACATTTAGCTTTATAAACAAACTTGTGGCTCTTAATAATCTCTTTGGTTTGCATAATAATTGAACTGCTATTTTTTATAATACAATTTGTAAAGGTCATGTAAAGGATATGTAAATTATTTCATGCAATTACTGGTAAAGCATTTATTACTAGTGGCAAGTATCATTGGGAATCAATTTGTCGATACTTATAATGTTTTATTGAAAGAATGGCATATTTTGTGGTGCAATTAACTTTGAGCCATTTGACAGGGCTATGTCAAGCAATAGAATTTTAGAGATTTATGAGAAAAAAGACAAAGAATCCATGAGGAATGAGTTTAGCTTCTATGTTTGAGTTGGAAGGATGTAAATTAGGCCAAAAATGTTAATCGTGTCATAACCTGTCACAAAACATCAATGAGTGATCAGTGATAATCCAACGTGATCTTGAAGAATAAAAGGTTTTAAAGGGATGCATGCATTGGCAAGCAACTTAATTGTTACTTATGCTGTGTTCAGGCGGAAACTCACAAGTGATAATCATGAGTAAAAATGCCAAGAACAATGTCATGGGCCATATTTACTGCTTGAGACCAGGGTACCTCTAGAAACTTTCCAATTTTTTACCTTCACCTCTAATGACAACAAAGATGCAGAAAACATTGCTTTCATTACATGTTAAACAAGATGAACTTGGAGAGAACAGAATGCTCGACTTGATGTAACCTGACTCACGAATGTTACAAAGCATTCTCACCCATCTATTGTCATTTAAATATTAACTGTGTAATATAATTTATTGTCATTTAAATATGAATAAAACACTTTGGCATGAAATGTTTGTGAAAGCCATTTTTATTTGCGATCTCTTCTGAGCATTATTACTATAGTTGTAGGTTACATGGTTTCGGAAATATTGAAAATAGCAACCATGATATACACATCCCTTTGACAAATATCCTCACAAATAAATAATCTAATCTAATCTAATCTAATCTAGTGTACTGCTTTGCAGGCACAATATCTTCTGCACTAAGGGGAACTCAGTGCGCTAGTTATCAAAAATCATTTTTAATAAGCAGAGTCGAGGGGCATTCAAGGTCAGTATTCCAGACTTGTGGGTGAGACCGAGAGGGAAGGAGACTAAGTTGGGAAACTCGAATTGAAAAGGTGGGTTTTGAGGTGTTTCCTGAAAGATGCGAAAGGGGGGGCTGTTTCTTATTTGGAAGGGGAAAGAGTTCCAAAGAACTGGGGCGTAGTGACTAAAAGAATTAGAGAAGTGTTTAAGATTTATGAACTCTACGGTCAAAAGTGGGGGTATGGAGGAACTTGAGTTTAGGGGTACTACACCTAGTATTTCTGGAAGAAGCGTAGGGGGTGAATTAATTCTCTTAGGTAAATAGGTTGACCTTGGTTGAGGATTTTGTATGTAATGTGGCCTATTTTGAATTGTATCCTGTACCTGACTGGAAGCCAATGGAGTTCATTCAGTTGAGGGGTGATGTAAGAAAAATTTGAGGAACAGGTCACAACCCTGCAGAGTGAGTTTTGGACTAGCTGCAATCTCCTTAACTCAAAATCAGTGAGTGATAAGAACAGGGAATTGCAGTAGTCCAAACTGCTGCTCACCAAAGCATTTTCTAGAAGAAGGACTAGAAGGGGGCAAATTCTGTAGAGGTTTCTCGCATGAACTCTATAGTGGACTTTATGACCTGTGACACATGGTCAGAGAAGGTGAAATTGGAATCAAACACCAATCCGAGGTTTTTGAC
The DNA here is from genome assembly GCA_964017235.1 of Sabellastarte sp. h YS-2021. Classification (NCBI taxonomy): domain Eukaryota; kingdom Metazoa; phylum Annelida; class Polychaeta; order Sabellida; family Sabellidae; genus Sabellastarte; species Sabellastarte sp. h YS-2021. The sequence goes on from OZ024928.1 coordinate 81,806,201, forward strand.
ACTTTGTGCTGGTGAGACCTGATTGCCAAGAATATTACTTGGAAAGTGAGGAAAGAGTTGTTTAAAGTTGTTTTTCGAACCTATCAAAATGAACTCGGTTTTGTCAGGGTTGAGTTTTAATTTATTTGTGAACATGAACTTTTGAATGTTGTTTAGGCAATTTTTTAGTTTTTGTAAAGAGTGAGAGAACTTTGTTGGAGAGAGTGCAATGTATAACTGGGTGTCATTGGTGTAGAAATGGTAATAAACTGTAATGAATGAAATGATGTAATTAGGATGTAATATACAATTCTGATTGGACAAAAATTCATGAGGAAGAAATCCTGTATATGCCCAATTAAAAATAATAAAAAAGTCTCTCCTGACTTTAATTTTCAAACAAATTACACCAAATTTGGAAGAATCTTTACACTATGAAATACCCGCCCACCAAATTTGAGCTTGATTGATGTTATAGTTTTTAAAGTTATAATGCAAAATGGTACACAGACAGAAAGAAAGACACAAACTGATCAAAATAACTCTCATCTATGCATCGTAGAGAGTTAATCAAGTGTTTTTATAGTTTGGATTTTGTAAATAACATCAGAAAACATATAACAAATGAAATATGCATTTTCTTACATGGTGGAGAGGGAAATAATGAGATTACTTTTCTTTCTCCAACTTTGTCATTTGTGTTTGTTTACATCAAAATATGAACACACAGGCCGTAAATAACTTAAGAATGGTCAAAAGCTTCTCATTGGTATATATGTTATGACCCAGATGTGAAATTGTCCATTTCGCGAAATGGACAGTTGGGTTGTCCATTTCATGAAATGGACAACCCAACTGTCCATTTCGTGAAATGGACAAATCCATATATATTTTGCTATCCATTTCATGAAATGGACAAAGTCATGTATGAAAGTTAAATTTTCGTTCATGGCCAATTTTTTTATTTAAATTATCCAGTTTATTCCCCTATAATAATGATATGTATATGTAATATCTTACACTGAGTTAGTTAATAGTTAAATAGTTATAAATATTTGAAATAAATTGGAAATAAAAGTGTCAATTATGTAAAGCATACTTTTAATGGGAATCACTATTTAAATAATTATCACACTTATACTTTAAAAAAATGTGTTGGTACCTGGTATATTATTTTTAACTTTTGCTTGAAAGAAATATGATAGAACTTTGCCTCTTTTGTGCACTAATCTTGTTTAAAAGGCTTTCCTTTGATAGTTAGATCTGAGAAATTGTAGCCTACCCTTTGAAGATAAGGTCTAAGAGTTATCAAAAGTAACTGTCAATTTAAAAAGTTTGAAGCTATCCCAAAGGTTACAAAAAGAAATGGGCTAATTACAATTAAATCCATCTTACTAGTGGTGAGGCTTTCTTTTGGTGAGATCTGAGGATTATAGCCAACCTTTTGAGGATTAGATCTAAGGGTTAATTCACATAACTGTCAATTTAAAAGGTTGAAGCCATACCTTTGATATGTTGAAGCCATACCTTTGATTATATGTTCTGAGGATTATTGTAAATAACTGTCCATTCAACACTTGAAAGCCAGTTTTAGTCTTTTAGATGTTAAGCTTTTTACAAAAAGTCCAATTAAAGTGCAATTATGTCCAGTCATTTCACTATAAATGTACCTGAACACCACAAATTATTATCACTTTTTGGAAAACTACTGGCAGTGCTGTAAATAGATTTTGCATTATTTTAGTATTACGTACCAGGAAATATGGATGAAGCAATAGGAAATTGTGCATCTCTTTGGACCTTGGACTATGAGCAAAAAGTAATAAATGTTCTAAAGGCAGGGAAAGGTGCATGGAAAAAGTCTTTCCAGGGACAGCTATCATATTTTGAAAACCTACAAGTTGGTTACATTAGAAGGTGTGGATAAAGTTGTGGATTAGCCCTAGGGGACAATGTTGCTGTTCCAGTTTCCCAGTTTGACAGGAGCAAAGGTGACCCTCCAAACCTTATTGGGGTTGTTCTGAGAAGAAATCCCAATGATTATGTGACGGATCCGAGCGGCATAAATATATCATACTCTGGCGCCCAACTGGACGGTCTGTCCAATCCATAAATTCTCTAATTTTCCCACCTGTACAGGAATTTTCCAGACTCACTACTGAGTCTCAAACAAGGCTTACTCAAGCCTTCAGAATCACCAGCACCTCCAGGACGTCTCCAAGTACTGAAACAGATTCTTCATCAGACACCTCCAGGAGATCCAAATGTCAGAAACAGATTCTTCATTGAACCACCGGACATCTCCAGGATCCCCAAGTGTCTTAAACAGCTTCACTGCTGAATCTTGTGATACCTTCCAGGACAACCCCATGTCAGAAACAGATTCCTGTAGAGAATCACCGGACATCTCCAGGATTTCCAAGTATCATTTAACAGGTTCACTGCTGAACCTCATTACACCTCATAGGACATCCAAATGTCAGAAACAGATTCCTGTGGAGAATCACCGGACATCTCTAGGATTCCCAAGTATCATTAAACACGTTCACTACTGAACCTCATTACACCTCCAGGATATCCAGCTGTCAGAACTGCATGACCCCAGGTGTAATAAAATGTGATTGCAAATCTTTATCTGCAGCAATTCTTATTGTATGTTTAACTAATGAAAGTTACAGAACAGGAAGCAAGCAAGCAAGCAAAATCAAGGGACATATAGGGCTATTCCCATTTATTAACAGGCAATCAAATAATATATATATATATATATCAATCATTATCATTGAATTAAAATTATCAGGTAACTATTATAAGTCACCATCAACCAGAATGTTTTGATTAAGATAATTAGCATAACTACAAGATAAGATTATAAATACCATCTAGGACAAGTAGATAACTAATAATAACCATAACATGGCTACTGACACTATTGCCGACTACTAAGGACTATGTCTGGCTTTAAGAACTGGCATTCTACTGCTCGGGGATAAGGGATGTTAGTTAGTACTGCCAGCTACTATTGGTGGCTACTGGTGGCTATAAATGGCTACTGGCATCCCACATGGATTAATAGGGTTTAAGGGGCTATTGGCGGCTATATTGGCGGTTACTGGCGGCTATAGATGGCTACTGGTGACTATATATGGCTGGTCATGTTATAGTTGAATATATGTGGCTATTGGCGGCTATATTGGCGGCTACTGGCGGCTATAGGTGGCTACTGGCATCCCACATGGATGGATGAGGTTTAAGGGTTATTTGGCGGCTATATTGGCGGCTACTGGCGGCTATAGATGGCTACTGGTGACTATATATAGCTGGTCATGTTATAGTTGAATATATGTGGCTACTGGCGGCTATATTGGCGGCTACTGGCGGCTACTGGCATCCCATATGGATGGATGGGGTTTAAGGGTTATTTGGCGGCTATATTGGCGGCTACTGTCGGCTATAGATGGCTACTGGTTACTATGGATGGCTGGACATGTTATAAGGAATATATGTGGCTACTGGCGGCTATAGGTGGCTACTGGCATCCCACATGGATGGATGGGGTTTAAGGGTTATTTGGCGGCTATATTGGCGGCTACTGGCGGCTATAGGTGGACACCCTCTGGCTGAAACCAGTATTCACTGCTGAATACATGGCTTCTCCCCTGCTGCACACCTTATGGCTGCTAGTTGGCTGCTGGTGGTGGCTCCTGCTTATCTTCTGTCTTCTCAGCTCCTTCTTCCTTGGTGTGGCTGGTGGAATTCACTACTGAATTCTGACAAATCTGGCAGTCTGCGGCTCTTATATTTACTTTGCGAGAGGTCACATGACCAGTGGGACGATACTGAGAATGAACTGGAGGGGTGATAGCTTTTAACTTAAAACCAGCATTCGCATAAATTATGTCCAATATTATGCAACATTGCTTAAATTAATAGTTTAACATCATATTCACACACATATAAAATAAATATTACAAACTCCACGCATAAATTCGAATACTTTACTTCCTCCAGTTATTTTATAAAGCTTTAACCCCTGGCTGAAGTTTATATGACGTCACAAATCTCCTCAAGCACAGATGATTCATTGATTCATACAAATATAACCTAAATGCCGCAGAAAACACCAAATATCATGAGGTTAAAATAAAATAAGATGAATTTAAGCTTTAATATGCTGTTTTTCGCAAGTTCTAGAGTTAAGTAGAAGGTAAGATTGATAAAATCCCCTATTTTCGCCCATTCGTAACCGTGACGGCCATCGGACCGTAACACTTATACAATTGGGATCAGAGCTGGCATAATCAGAGGTACTTTAGCAAGGAATCAAATCGAGTTTGTAAAATTTTCTGGCCTTAAGGCAGAAGATATACCAGCAGAACACTACACAGTTTGTGAACTGGTCCGAAAACTAAGTATATGTGGAGGCCAAGGATATGTCCGATGTCACTGCCATACCAACTGCTTGACAAAAAGATGTTCATGTCTGAAGAAAGGTCTTCGATGCAACAGTGCCTGTCACAGTCATAAATCTTGTGATAATGTGGACAAGTAAATAACATTTGCAATAAGTAATGTAAATAAATTTAAACTACCAATGTGGTTTACTGTTAAAAGCTCTTAAAGTTATAAAAACATATAGTTTAGTCCCACCTAGATGCTATCTCCAATACTTAATAAATTCTTATCAAATGTAAATACATGTACAAATATTAACAAATACGTAACTAATATTGTTAGAGAAAATGTTAAAGGAATCATAATAAAATGCACATCACCAGTATACTTTAGGTAGAAGTACAACCTTTGATCCATTGATGTATTCCAATGTTTCAATAAAAATGAAAAAAAAGAAGTTTTTTCACTGTGAATGAGAGTAAAAATTTTGTACATTTAGTTGTCCATTTCATGAAATGGACAGTAGATTTTTTATCCATTTCACGAAATGGACAAATATTTGGTCCATTTCACGAAATGGACAGTTGGGTTGTCCATTTCACGAAATGGACAATTTCACACCTGGGTCGTAACATATACAAACTCACTAGTTGTGCACATGAGGTCACAGCTTACAAATGAATGCAGCATTAGATATATGATGTTGGAAGTGCTGAGAGACATCATAGCTTAATTCAGTCCTTCCAAATACATTGCATGTGAAAGCATGGCTTTGACAAAATTTCATATTAAGCACCACAGTTTTACCAAAATTTGAAAGGTCAGCTGAACAGAAACGTGTATGTAGCTCGGAAGAAATGGCCTTGACCCTTTGACAGTTGAGCTTGCATCTGCCGAACAATTTCTTTTTGGAAGAAGTAGCTACGTACAGTTACCCCACCGTTACACTTTTTGTCATAAACAGAGGTATGATAACAAATCAAGGAACATGCAATTTAGCAGTACGGGGGTAGAACTGGGCACGCCTACTGTAAATCATCCCTTTGGATACGCAACGGTGACCGGAGTTTTCGCTACAGTATCAGGGGCCGATTTCAGTACAGTATTAGGACAGTTGAGCCGACAATTTGCATCTGCCGAGCAATTTTTTTTGGAAGAAGTAGCTACGTACAGTTTAGTCCAAAGCTTATAGACGTATCACGGCCGTGCGTGTACGTCTAAAGACCTTGTTGAATGTAAATGAGAAATCGAATGAATACTACACGGGTGGTCACTAAGATAAACGGTCACGGAGATAAACGGTCCTCAGAAATGCTCACATAAAAACAGTTAAAAGGTTTAAACAACAATATAACACAAACCAAAATCATGAAAAGCATTGTTTAAGTCTATTTTGTTGTTTAGTTTCTGCGATTTTGCTATTTACACTATTTAAATTTGAAAACTTTGAAGACCGTTTATCTTCGTGACCGTTTATCTTCGTGACCACCCGTGTACAAATGTATAATACTTGTGAGGGCAAGCTGTAACTTAATTGATCTGTACATATAAATAAACAATATTCACTATTTAGGCGAACATTAAAGTATATATTAACCTTGTAACAAGTCCGTTCATATTTGAAGTGTGGAAACTGAAACCGCCATTTTGATTTTTTTCATATCTACGAACAAGAAAATTCTTTTTCAAAAATGTATTTTTTTGGCGAGAATCTTTATAGGGAGAGCTTCCACTTCACAAAAAAAGATAAAATGAATAAACTTCAAAAATAAACTTGGAATGTATTTAATAGTTTGGCAATAAATATTTTGTTTACCAGAATATACAGCTCTTGAGATTTTTTTATAAATGAATTACAGATTCTGTAATAAGGATAAGCTTATTGGAGTTCCATTCATGGAAAATGTATGTGGATAAACAAATATTTAAACCAGGAAGTGATTTAAACATGATAAAAATGTAAAATTATACATATTTTCGTGCATAACACACACAATGCTTAAATTTTATAAAAAATATACATATGGATGTATAAAATCGTAATTTTTCAATGTGAAAATATATTCTAAAACTATGGTTTTAAGCTTTTTAGGTCGGCAGAAATAGGGAATACATATATTTGAACTAAATGAATCTATTTTTACTCTACTTTTTTGTTTAATTAAAACATTATTTAAACTTTTTAAAAGGAAATAATTTGAATTTGTGGTGCTTTTTATTTTAATAATTTTGCAATCAGATATTAAGAGCGTTAGCTGTTGTTAATGCAGTGTCTAGCCATTCAGAGGACACTTATAACTGGGGACTATCCGCCCCCACAATTTTTCTGGCCATGTCTGATTTTGAAAGTGATTACTGAAAACAAATAACCTTTGAAGAAGGTGTGGGGGAGGATAGCCCCCAGTGAAAACAATAACTGTGATCCATTGGTTGTTTGTAAATAGAAGTCACAATGCCATATCAGCTCAATAAAATATGTCCATAATTCTCTTGATGAATGGATTATCTTACTCGAGCATTATTTTATTCAGTGCCATTAATTTTATTTGAAAATAAATTTTAGATGAAAATCGTGCTACACTATATTATTTCTGTACTAAACTGTGAATTCATCTGCATTCTTAAAGAATGCCTAATGAGAGGAAATCATTTTGTCACATATACCTACCAGTATTTTTAAACAATTGTGTCTTCATGTTTCCTTTTTTCTGTGACTTTGTCTATGACTAAGACTGGAAATATTAAAAATTCGGTTAAAAAATTCAGGTTTTGACATTCACTGGTCCCCCCTGTATATATGACAGCATTTTTCACATTTTCTCTTTAAAATATGGATTAATTGAACTCATAAATCATACCCAAATAGTGAGTAATAAAAGTCAATACCTCCCTAATAAGACATTTACAAAAATATTACTCATGATAGACGTTGAGCAGTTAAATCACTAATTCCAATCAGGATCCCTCACCTCTCTGTTGGTTTGACTCCCACAAGTGGCAATGCTGAAGACCTGTCGAAAAATGCATCAGGATGGATTTTCTAAACTAAATCACCAGGATGTCTTGTCTAAAATGTGATTAATTTTTCATGTCAGAAAAGTAACTTTTATTTAGTTTTTAAAAATTGTACATCAATTTGAAGATCGATTTTCAACACTAAATCAACATATTTTCAAATGTCTGTGCCTTCTAGATTACTATTAAAACATTCCAAGTTTATTTTCTTATGTTTATCATCTTGGCAACCATTGTCTTCTTCATGGAGTGAAAGCTATCCCTGTGGTTCTCCCAAAAAGAAAAGTTTCATGAAAAAAATTTTCTTGTTCGTGGATACCAAAAAAAAACAAAATGGCGGTTTGTGGATACTCACTTCAAATATGAAATCAGTTGATATAAGGTTGGAGAATACTTAATTGTTCATATAAATAGTGAAGATTGTGTATATTTATGTACAGATTAATTAGGTGACAGGTTGTCTGCATAATTGTGATATTATTGCAGTTTTACATCGATTTCTTGTTTACTTCCAAGAAGGTCTTTAGACTTACACGTAGCGGGCGTTAGCGAAAAGTGCAGTGATAAGTCTAAAAGATTTGGACTACGTACAGTTACCCCACCGTTACACTTTTTGTCATAAACAGAGGTATGATAACAAATCAAGGGACATGCAATTTAGCAGTACGGGGGTAGAACTGGGCACGCCTACTGTAAATCATCCCTTTGGATACGCAACAGTGACCGGAGTTTTCGCTACAGTATCAGGGGCCGATTTCACTAAAGGACTTAAACTAAGTCCCGTTTTTGGCTAAGTCAGGGACTTAAATCTAAGACTTTGGTCTTAACTAGGCCTGGGACTTAAAATGGATTTCACAAAGGTGACTTAGCTAAGTCCAAGCTCATCATATAACCACAGTGGTTTTCTGTGTGATGTGACTTTTTATACCCTTCATTTAATGCATTTTATCTAAGGATAAGTGCTGTTTTGAAATGGAAAACCTTCTTCCCACACATAACTTCCTAAAGACTACTTCAGTAAAGTGTTCTGTGTAATTATACTTTTTTTACAGCCCTTTCAAATTTTGAAGTGGAGAAAAGTTTATGGCGGCCATATTTAAGTCCTCTTTACAAAATTTAAGCCCACTACCTCCCAGACTTAAATCTAAGTCCACTGACTTAGCAAATCCATGGACTTAGCCCCTTTGTGAAATCCACTAAGTCTAAGCCCACTGACTTAGCACATTTTTGACAGAATTTAAGACCAAAGTCTTAAACTTAAGCCCAAAACCAGGCTTAAGACCCTTCGTGAAATCGGCCCCAGGAAATTTTCGAATTGAGGAGGCCGAGTTGGTAAAGGTCTGAGTTGACCAGTTGATAACAGATATTGATGTGGTTACCCAAATTTTACTTTACTTGCATGTTGAGCCTTGGCACGACCCCACAATAAAACTACTAGTCCAAAGCTTTTGACTTGTAACTCCGCTTTTCGCTAACGCCTGCTCCGTTAAGTCATACCCACATGGCCGTGATACGTCTGTAAGCTTTGGACTAACATAAAGCTTGAGATTTGCACATAAGACTTTCCTGAAGAATTACTAAAGACGATAACGCTTTTTTATTGCATTAATACATCCTATCAAATGAACAATTGCTTTACCGTTCTGCCATTGCCGACCAGTCCCGCCAAACGAAAGAAAAAAGACATTCTGTGTTATCCACTGGCAGGACCGGTCGAGTAGCTTGCATTCGCAAGGTGGTGCATCGTACTTGCATCCTGTCTAGTGGTGGTGGACCAATTCACGCCCGGGTACCAATTCACGCCCACCCCTAAATTTATCCAAAACAATCAGAGTTAAACAATAAATCACAAATGTATATGATCAATTTGATGATTATCTATGATGTGGAAAACACCTTCTCTATGAAAAATTATAAATCTTCAAGAAAATTGAGGGTGGGCGTGAATTGGTATCCGGTGTGAATTGGTCCACCACCACTAGACAGCGTGATGTCAGTTCATTTTTTTTTTTTTTTTTTTTGGCTCATGTAGTGTGCAGACGTGTGTTTGAAGTGATCTCGAAGTTTGAAGAAAAGTTGTGAATATCTATGATTTTGAAGCTTATTTTCTTTTGAAATATAAATATTGTGTTACCTACACATCATAACCTCTCCAGGATTAAAATGAGGCATTTTTCAGCATTTTATAGCTAGTTTTGATGAATTTCTTGTGGTAGTTCTCAACACGAAGTTGTGGGTGTTTTTCCATGTGTCTTCTATGCAGCGTTCTTTCTTATCATTAGAAGCAACAATATATTTCACAGCTATTCCCTCCCTTGAGTAACACTTTGTGTATGTCCTAGGGCAGGTCGACGAGAAGAATTTAGAAGAATGCATCATCTGATACATCATTTTAAGCTTATGCTGGTCATGTGACACACAATGGAGGAATCGTGTTTTTATGCTGTTTTCAACACAGAATTTAAATGAGAAGGAGACGACCTTTATTTTCAACATCACCTTCTAAAACTAGCAAGAAGAAATCCAGCAAACTCGTCTGCTGGCCTTAAGAAATTAGATGATAAGTGGTCACAGAAATCTTTTGAGTTTTTGAAGTGCTGGTCATGTGATTACCCAGATCTCCATACAACAACCGGTTAAGCTAGCAAGAAGAAGACGACCAGTACTAGACCCCTGATGATTTTTGCCGGTACCAGTTCTGTTCAGACTAACCGGTGGGGTCTCCAGCTAGCCTCCTCCCCTCCCCTTAGACCCTACCTTGGTATGGGTGCTGGGGCAGGTCAAGAGTAGAAGGGCTAAAAAGAAAAAAAAACTGGTTACAGGATGGACCTACCGGAGCCGGTTATAGAAGTTGCTTCACACAGATATCCAGCAAGGGCTACCAGTTAAACAGGATTGCCGGTTACAGAGGATTGTTTTCACCCTTACAGTGGCCTTACTGGACTGGTGTTGATCCACGAGTTACCATACAAAAATGATCCAGCAGCTACCAACACTTTCACATCCAGTAATGTACAGTAGGGCTAACGGCCTTCGGTTACAGCCTTTTACCAGTTACAGAGAATTGCTGGTGACACAGAAATCTGCTGAGCCCACCATTACTGGCAAGAAGAGGGCAGCTTCAGTTAAACAAGTCCAGGAATACTGTAAAACGATAAATGTTCGCCGACAATTTATTTGGCGAATTTCGCTATCGCGGGAAAAGCACGAAAATAAATCGCCCGAAATTTAGTTTAGCACTAGTAACCCATATACGGGAATTTCGCTCAAAAAACGGGAATTGTCGGACGAGCTTTAATAGTGCCAATTTCATTTCAAAGGGAAAACCACGAACTTTAATAGCTGCGAACATTTATCGTTTTACAGTAACCTATTAGAGAGCCTACCGACCGGGTGCAAGCCACACAACCTTCATTGACCAGTTGCTTCACACCAAAGCCAGTTACAGAGCCTACCGGACTGGTTTACAAGCAGAGGAATACTGATGAAGTAACCAGACTGACCTTGACTCTGAAACAATTTGGTTTCAGAGATACAAGTCTACCAGACCGGCAGAGGGACAAAAAGGGGTCCCCGTGCTCTCTGAGAGAAAAAGAAAAGGGAAAAGGAAGAAAAAAAACAACAACCAAAAAAAACACATGCCCCACCTCCCCCCCAACCAACACACACACACACCACTACGGACAGGAAGAAGGCAGTTTTCATATAAACCTACCCCCGCTAGAAAGTAGTTCAATTCACCCAGATCTGCCAGCTCCAGTGAGTTTTTCACAGAACTGTGGAGTCACCTGTTACAGAGCATTGCTTCACCCATAACTGGGTAGGACCTGGTATTGGGCAAGTCTACAGGACTGGCTAACAGACCAGCAAAATTCTTAGACCAGTCACTGGTCCCAGTGTCTCAATCTACTGGGCCAGTCAGCCAGACTATTGTCAGGACCTCCTAGCTGGTCAGAAAGTGGCTATAGATAAGAGGAATACTGTTTTAGCAAAGACTTGTGCAGACTACCAGTCAGCCTTCCCTTATCAGACCTCACACCAGCCAGTTATTGCTCCCGGTGAGATGCCGGACTCAACGGGATTGGTCAGTCTGCTGCCAGATAGAAATCTGCTGTATCAGTTACTGTGGAGGTTCATCAGGTTTTTGTAACTGGGTCCAGTAGGCCGCCACCCAGCTAGCCTTTTACCCAGCCTGTGACCAGTTTCAGCTGACACCAGAGGCCTGAGTTTGCAAGCTCAGTTTCCCCTCAAGATTATAACCCGTTTGCCAGTTTTCAAACTCAAGCAATGGGAAAAATATCTGTTAATCAGACCAGGGGTCATAGTTCTTATAAATGGCTGTTAGTGTTTCCACAGTAGGGTTGTGTGGAAATGATCTAAAGGTCGCAGATCCCTTTGGATGGTATTTCTTCCTGTGTGGATCACTGGAACCAAATGTTGACACTATTTTGGCTCAAACCTGCCTTTTCAAAACTTGGGGCGCCCTATGGGCCAGCCCCAAGTTCATGAGAATCTCCCAGGAAGGCTACACCCTCCCCTTTTGGGAACGACCAGTTGACCAGGTCTCCAGGCAGGAGAAGTGGCTAAGTACCCTGAATAATTAAGCGTCCCTGAAAGGGCGCTTATTTGTTTTCGCCTCAGTTTCCTCGCCGCCACCGCATTATGGTCTCCCTTGAATATCTCCCTTATTATTAGAAGGTTTCGAACCATTTTTGGCAGTTATATACCTTAGGCATGGGAAAATTTTCTGCATGCTTAAATTTGACCTTTGACCTTTATGAAGGTCACATGATCAAGAAAAACTACTTGCTACACAGCCTTATAATTTGACACACCTGTTCATACTATCGAAAACGCGAGCTGATTAGATTTTGGGAGCAATCCCTTGAACAATGTCTCATTATATCCCCAGACGAAAGTCGGGGATATATTGGATTCAGGTCCGTCGCGCCGCCGCCGCCGTAGAAATTTCCTTGTGGACGCGATAACTCAAAAACAAATTAATATTTTTTTTTCAAACTTGGTACACATGTTAAGGGTGTCCAAAGGAAGATCCCTATTTTAAGGTGACCTTAAACTCCCAATAAAAGAGAACTTATGGCCACCTTAAGGTCAGAAATTGCACTTTTGGCCACTAAGAGCCCTCTAGGTCACAAACTATGATGCTCAGCTGGCTGAAATTTCACCTGAGAACACATTAATATGTTCTTAGTACATGTGCCGAAAATCACGACTTTAAGTTGAGGAGAAAATTGTGTTTGAGGCCCATAAAGACCCCCACTTAGGGATTTTTTGCTATATTTTTCACATATTTTGCCCTATAATTTGGAAGTGGTAACTCTGATGAGTCTCAAACTGCACTAGGTATAACTTTGATATGTAATCCTTGTCTGTAGAAAATTTTAGGGCTGTAGGTTTACCCAAAGGGGTCGACTTAAGGTCTCAAAAGTGCCCACAGAGACCCAATTTATGCACTTTTTGCCACTTTCGAGCACTGTAGCTTTCAAACTATGTCTCTCATCTAAGTTAAATATCATCTGAGAATATATCTATGTGTTTTCTTATATCTGCCCCAAAATTTAGGCCTTTAATAGACATTTAACCTGTGTGTGAGGACCATAAACACCCACCCGAGTGACCCTTATAAGACATTTTTCACATATTTTTCCCTGTAACTTGGAAATGGTAAGTCTGAGAAGTTTCAAACTGTATTAGATATACATTCTATGTGTAACCTTTGAATGTGAAAGATTTTTAGTCTGAAGCTTTGATTTGAAGGTCACATTGAGGTCTCTAAAAGGCCCACAGAGACCCGATATTTTGCCTTTTTGCCACTTTTAAGCCCTGTGACTGTTAAACTATGTTACTGATAGAGCTGAAATCTCACCTGGGAATATATCATTATGTCATTTTTACATGTGCCAGAAATAAAGGCTTTAAGTAGACATTTAACCTGTGTGTGAGGACCATAACACCCACCCGAGTGACCCTTTTTAGACATTTTTCACATATTTTTCCCTGTAACTTGGAAATGGTAAGTCTTGAGAAGTTTCAAACTGTATTAGATATACATTCTATGTGTAACCTTTGATTGTGAAAGATTTTAAATCTGAAGCTTTGATTTAAAGTTCACATTGAGGTCTCTAAAAGGCCCACAGAGACCCAATATTTGGACTTTTTGCAACTTTTAAGCCCTGTGACTGTTAAACTATGTGACTGATAGAGCTGAAATCTCATCTGGGAATATATTATTATGTTCTTTTTATATGTGGTGAACATCAAGGCCTTTAGTAGATATTTAACCTGTGTATGACGACCATAGATACTCACCCGAGTGACCCTTTTTAGACATTTTTTACATATTTTGCCTTGTAACTTGGAATGGTAAGTCTGAGAAGTTTCAAACTATATTAGATATACATTCTATGTATAATCTCTGATTGTGAAAGATTTTAAGTCTGAAGCTTCAATTTGAAGGTCACATTGAGGTCTCTAAAAGGCCCACAGAGACCCAATATTTGGACTTTTTGCCACTTTTCAGCCCTGTGACTGTTAAACTATGTGACTGACAGGGCTGAAATCTCAACTAGGAATACATTATTAAGCGTCTTCTTTTTCCATGTACCGAACATCAAGGCCTGTAGTAGACATTGAACCTGTGTATGACGACCATAGACACTCATCCAAGTGACCTTTTTTGACATTTTCTACTGTATTTTGCCCTGTAATTTGGAAATGCTTAGTGTGACAAGTCTTAAACTGTATTATATCTAATTTTTGTTTGTTATGTATGTCCCCCAAAAAGTTTCAGATCTGTAGTTTAATTGCTAAGGTCTCTTTAACAATTGTAAAATGCCCACAGAAACCCAATTTATGGACATTATGCCACTTTAAAGCCCTGTAACTGTCAAACTATGTGGGTCATAGAGCTGAAATCTTTGAATTTTTAAAAGGAAGTGCCTGTCTCTTTAAATTTTGAATATTAATGATGTTATGGCTATCTTAGTCTTTTAAGAACTTATTTTTGTGTGTTGTACCTCTGCTTGCTGAGTTTTTAACTCTTTAAAATGAAACTGGTTAAACATATTCAAGTAGGCAAAGTGGACACTGTTATTTTCTGGTGAGCTTTAAGTCCCAATATTAATAAAAGTATATCCTTATGTAGTAAAACTAGGGGATTTTTAACCCTCAACTAGCCCAGTTTTATTCAACTTGCCTCAGTTAATTTTGACACAGCTCCTACAGTTATGAACTCATTTCAGTTGATAATCACATACTTAAAATTCTCAATTCTTTTTGTATTTGATTACCCCTTTGATATATATCAGATTGTTTGTTTACCATTTATGCTGTAGTCCCAACCCACATCCCCCACCCACCTCTGGGACCTCCAGCTATATTGAGTGACACTAAATAAACAAAGGTATTTAGTGATATCAAATGAGAAACAAAGAACTCAATGGGGTTGCAGATCTTGTGTAATAGTGAGAGAGGTGTGGAGAAGGGGAGAGGGGTGGGGTAGGAGGTGGTGGGCTTCACCATATAACACAAAGGGGAGTCAGAACTGAGATTGTGTCACATATTTAGGTTGCATATATATGGACCACATATATAGGAATAGAGGAAATGAATAACTGAAAACAATTTACAAATTCTATAAATAATATAATAAAATAATAATATAAATAATTTTTTTTTAAATAATATTTTATTTGTGAACAAATATAGAAACAGATATGCGCTTTTGGGATTATGAATTTTAGAATGGACATTCAATCATCAATCATTTAAATACTTTGAAATTAGGTTAAGAGTTATCATTGCAGGAAGATTGAAAAGTATGATGTTGAGTTAAAAATAATATTTTATTTGTCAACAAATATAGAAAGAGATATGCTCTTTTGGGATTATTATTTTAGAATGGACATTCAATCATCAATCATTTATTAATAAATACTTTGAAAATAGGTTTAGAGTTATCATTGCAGGAAGATTGAAAATATAATTTGAGTTATGTATTCGGCGTCTGGGGATACACCATCTTCTTGGGAAGATACAAACAGAGTAGATTGATGTGCTGAAGTTCATATAATAATGGGTAATTATGCTTTAAAAAATTCCCGATCAAAACCTGTGGCGTGAGTGATGACCTGTCTGGGGATATGTTGGCGCCGAGTTGGCCCAATCTAGTTTATGAGTGATTTTCTGATACCTTCCAATCTGAAAGCCTTAAATTTAGGTCAACCCCCCTATTATCTTCTTAAGTATTGCATTTAGAGCCATAAAATGTACTGGGAGGTAATAGGAAACCATATGTGGAGAGTCTAAATAGCCGGTCAGTTTTACCCCACGGCCCCCCCTTATGGGTCAAACTGGGGTCATAAAATAGCTGATTTTGAGTTTTTGCCTTATATCTCCTTTATTGTTGCTTTTATAGCTTCAGAATGTATTAAGAGATATTGGGAAAGCATATGTGGAGAGTCTAAATAGCCGGTCAGTTTTACCCCCCAACCCCCCCTCATGGGCCAAACTGGGGTCATAAATAGCTGCTTTGGAGTTTTTGCCTTATATCTCCTTTATCGTTGCTTTTATAGCTTCAGAATGTATTAAGAGGTATTGGGAAAGCAGATGTGGAGAATCTAAATAGCCGGTCAGTTTCATCCCCCGACCCCCCCTTATGGGTCAAACTGGGGTCATAAAATAGTTGCTTTGGAGTTTTGCCTTATATCTCCTTTATTGTTGCTTTTATACCTTCAGAATGTATTAAGAGGTATTGGGAAAGCATATGTGGAGAGTCTAAATAGCCGGTCAGTTTTACCCCTGGCCACCCCATATGGGTCAAACTGGGGTCATAAAATAGCTGATTTTGAGTTTTTGCCTTATATCTCCTTTATTGTTGCTTTTATACCTTCAGAATGTATTAAGAGGTATTGGGATAGCATATGTGGAGAGTCTAAATAGCCAGTCAGTTTTACCCCCCCGACTCCCCCTTATGGGCCAAACTGGGGTCATTAATAGCTGATTTTGAGTTTTTGCCTTATATCTCCTTTATTGTTGCTTTTATACCTTCAGAATGTATTAAGAGGTATTGGGAAAGCATATGTGGAGAGTCTAAATAGCCGGTCAGTTTTATCCCCCGACTCCCCCTTATGGGCCAAACTGGGGTCATTAATAGCTGCTTTGGAGTTTTTGCCTTATATCTCCTTTATCGTTGCTTTTATAGCTTCAGAATGTGTTAAGCAGCTTTGTGCATTCTTAGCTTTACAGCATGCTTATTAAAACCACAAAGCATTTTAAACTTTCAGGGATGCTTCGCTTTTGTTAGCAAAAGCATTCCTCTAGTTCAGATGGAAATTTTGCAAATGACAGTATTTGTTTTTAAGCAGTTAAAACAATTGATTTTGGTATAAGGGCACAGAGATTATGATAAATAAGCCATTTCACACAACTTTACAGCAAAAGAACATTTTCAGGTTTTTGGAAAAATCTTTTTAAAAAAACGTTAAAAATCGAGTAAATGCCATTTACTTTCACTTATTTATGTTTGAATGTTGAAAAGGAATGTACAGGTAACAAAATAATTATGGGTGAACACATTTGTAGGTACATTGTATTTGTATATCATTTAGTGTTTAATCCCCGATGGGAGATCATACCACTGGTGGTCTTGTCCGCTTTATACATACTTTATACATTAACTTTCCAATTTTTTACTACTAATTCACTAAATTTTAGAAGCTTATTTTTTCACTTACTGATGTATGACCTCTCCAATGGCATTCTGCAGGTTATAACCTTCTTTTGAATGATTGTAATAGGAACAATATATTATCAAAAACCCCTACCCCTTGCACATATTAGAACAATAAAATAAATATGATGAATTACTGCACTGCTATATAGTTAACAATGAGGCTTGATTGAGCTTACCTTTAATCTTTATTTATATAGTCATACTTCTTTTGATTTTATGTGCATTACAAATTGACATGTTCGTGATTTTAATTTTGATCAGAAGGAAATAAGAGAGTTAAAAAACATTTCATGCAGAAAAATATTTTGATTGCTTGTAATGCCACTGTAAATATTAATTTACATTTTATTTTTATAAAAATACAGTACATATTTCAAATAATAAAAATATATCTCCTTTGTATATAAACAACATTTTATTGAAGCAATCAGGCATTTTTTCAGTAAAAGTACAGAATAGCATTTTAGTTTTTTACCCCACAACCCTGAAGGGAAAACATTTTTTCCGGGCTGTATCTCAGGAACTATAAGGTGTAGGAAGTTGATACTTGATCGGGACATTGATCGGGGGTGTAGGTATGAAACGTTGTGTGACCATGATTTGAACTTTGACCTTGCTGTAATGACCTCGAGTTTGAAAATCTTGTCCTGGCTATATCTCAGAAACCATAAGGTGTGGGAAGTTGATACTTGGTAGGGACATTGGTTAGGGGGTATAGGTGGGCATCATCATAATGTGACCTTGATTTGACCCCTGACCTCGCTGTAGTGACCTTGACTTATATGGATATATGGATTGCTGTAATTGATTATTGTATCCCTGGATGAAAGATTCAGTACGGTCACACCGCCGCTGTCGCCGCTGCAGAGATTTCCTTTTGGACGCGATAACTTAAAAAATATTAGACCTTTCAAATTTGGTATGTGGGTATATATGGGCGATGCCACGAACGCTTTTGTTTTGTGACCTTGACCTTCAATTTCAAGGTCACTGGTGGCCTCCTAAAGGTCAGATTTTGACCATTTTTTCACATTTTGGCCCAGTTCTCATATACAGAAAGTTAGATCATCCTATAGCTGGTATATATAATACATATAATGTCCTCTGTAAGCATGCAGAAATTTGACCTTGAAGTTCTTCATTGAAGGTCATCCACAGACCACCAAAGTACCTCACCGAGGCCATTTTTGGCCTTTTTGGAGATATTTTTACAAATGCTGACTATATTACATGGAAACTATTGAAAATGGCTTTGGAGGTTGAGTACATAATGGAGTAGCAGCATCCAGGCATACAGGTTACAGAGGATTGTTAGTTACAGAGAAAATCTGCTGATTCCACAGTTATGGACAGGAAGAAGGCAGTTGTTTCATATAAGACTACCCCTCCTGAGACGTCTAATTTGCCCAGTTCTGCCAGCTCCTATGAGTTTTTGCAGAACTGTGGAGCCACCAGGAACCGGTTACAGAGCATTGCTTGACCTATAACCGGTTAGGCCCTGATACTGGGCAGGTCCACAGGACTGGCTAACAGACCAGCAGAAGCCTTTTAAGGGTCCAAGTGGCCATCTTAGACCAACCAGTTACTGCCCGAGGAAATTGGTTACAGAGAAATTCTTATACCAGTCATTGGTCCCGGTGACATGACTGTCTCAACCTACTAGACCAGTCAGCCAGTCTATTGTCAGGACCAGCTAGCTGGTCGAAAGTGACTATAGATAAGAAGACTTTCCCAGCAAGATTTGTCCAATTACCTGTCAGTCTTATCAGATCCCACACCAGCCAGTTACTGGTTGTTTCGTGACCTTGACCTTCAATTTCAAGGTCACTGGTGGCCTCTTAAAGGTCAGATTTTGGCCATTTTGTCACATTTTGGCCCAGTTCTCATATACAGAAAGTTAGATCATCCTATGGCTGGTGTATATAATACATATATATGTCCTCTGTATGCATGCAGAAATTTGACCTTGAGGCTCTTCATTGAAGGTCATCCACAGACCAACAAAGTACCTCACCGAGGCCATTTTTGGCCTTTTTGGAGATATTTTCACACTTAATGCTGACTATATTGCATGGAAACTATTGAAAATGGCTTTGGAGGTTGAGTACACGATGGAGTATGAGCATCTAGTTTGTTGACCTTGGCTATTGTTTATACGACTTAAAGCAAGGACTTTTGTTGGCCCTCTAGATCAAATGGTATTATAGGTAGAGATCTCAAATTTGCATAATATGTTCTGCATTACAAAATCTTGACTGGAAATATTTTCTGCCTCATTTTTGAGTTACCTTGGACCCCTCCTTCCAGGTCAAATGAGGATAGCCAAACTTAAAATGCTTATAACTCGCTTATAATTGGTCCTAGAGGTTTGGGATGGTTAACCAACCTATGGGAAATCATGGGCTGGAAATCTTATGGTGTGGTCAGACCTCCTTCAAGGTCAAACGAGAATAGCCAAACCTAAAAGTGCTCATAACTCGCTTATTATTGGTCGTAGAGGTTTGAGATTGTAAACCTACTTATGAGAAATCATGGGCTGGGAATCTTCTGGTGTGGTCAGATTTTACCTTGGACCCCCTCCTTCAAGGTCAAACGAGGATAACCAAACTTAAAATGCTTATAACTCGCTATTATTGGTCCTAGAGGTTTGGGATGGTTAACCAACCTATAGGAAATCATGCGCTGGGAATCTTTTGGTGTGGTCAGATTTGACCTTGGACCCCTCCTTCAAGGTCAAACAAGGATAGCAAATTCTAAATTGCATATAAATCGCTTTTTCTTGGTTCCTATAGGAAATTATGGAATCTTTTGATGTGATCAGATTTGAGTTTTGCCCCTTTCAAGGTCATTATATCCCCAGACGAAAGTCGGGGATATATTGGATTCAGGTCCGTCACGCCGCCGCCGCCGCCGCCGCCGCCGTAGAAATTTCCTTGTGGACGCGATAACTCAAAAACAAATTAATATTTTTTTTCCAAACTTGGTACACATTTTAAGGGTGCCCAAAGGAAGATCCCTATTTTAAGGTGACCTTAAACTCCCAGTAAAAAAGAACTTATGGCCACCTTAAGGTCAGAAATTGCACTTTTGGCCACTTAGAGCCCTGTAGGTCACAAACTATGATGCTCAGCTGGCTGAAATTTTACCTGACAACACATTAATATGCTCTTAGTACATGTGCCGAAAATCATGACTTTAAGTTGAGGAGAAAATTGTGTTTGAGGCCCATAAATACCCCCACTTAGGGATTTTTTGCTATACTTTACACATATTTTGCTCTATAATTTGGAAGTGATAATTCTGATGAGTCTCAAACTGCGCTAGGTATAACTTTGATATGTAATCCTTGTCTGTAGAAAATTTTAGGGCTGTAGGTTTACCCAAAGGGGTCGACTTAAGGTCTCAAAAGTGCCCACAGAGACCCAATTTATGCACTTTTTGCCACTTTCAAGCACTGTAGCTTTCAAACTATGTCTCTCATCTAAGTTAAATATCATCTGGGAATATATCTATGTGTTTTCTTGTATGTGCCCCAACATTTAGGCCTTTAATAGACAGTTAACCTGTGTATCAGGACCATAAACACCCACCCGAGTGACCCTTATAAGACATTTTTCACATCTTTTTCCCTGTAACTTGGAAATGGTAAGTCTGAGAAGTTTCAAACTGTATTAGATATATATTCTGTGTGTAATCTTAGTATGTAACAGATTTTAAGTCTGAAGCTTTAATTTTGAAGGTCAAATTGAGGTCTCTAAAAGGCTCCCAAAGACCCAATATTTGGACTTTTTGCTACTTTTAAGCCCTGTGACTGTCAAACTATGTGACTGATAGAGCTCAAATCCTATCTGAGAAGATATTAGTATGTTATTTTTATATGTGCCAAAAATTAAGGCTTTAAGAAGACATTTAACCTGTGTATGAGGACCATAAATCCCCACCCGAGTGACCATTTTTAGACATTTTTCACATATTTTTCCCTGTAACTTGGAAATGGTAAGTCTAAGAAGTTTCAAACTGTATTAGATGCATATTCTATGTGTAATCTTAGTATGTGACAAATTTTAAGTCTGAAGCTTTAATTTGAAGGCCACATTTAGGTCTCTAGAAGGCCCCATAAAGACCCAGTATTTGGACTTTTTGCCAATTTTAATGCCTGTGACTGTTAAACTATGTGACTGATAGAGCTGAAATCTCATCTGGGAATACATTATTATGTTCTTTTTACATGTGCCAAAAATCAAGGCTTCAAGTAGACATTTAACCTGTGTATGAGGACCTTTAACACCCACCTGAGTGACCCTTTTAAGACATTTTTCACATATTTTGCTCTGTAACTTGGAAATGGTAAGTCTGAGAAGTTTCAAACTTTATTAGATACATATTCTATGTGTAATCTTAGTATGTAACAAATTTTAAGTCTGAAGCTTTAATTTGAAAGCCACATCGAGATCTCTAAAAGGCCCACAATGACCCAATATTTGGACTTTTTACCACCTTTAAGCCCTGTAACTGTTAAACTATGTGATTGATGGAGCTGAAATCCCATCTGGGAATGCATTATTATGTCCTTTTTACATATGCCGAAAATCAAGGTTTTTAGTAGACATTTAACCTGTGTATGAGGGCCATAGACACTCGCCCAAGTGCCTTTTTTGACATTTTTTCCGTATTTTGCCCTGTTATTTGGAAATGCTTAGTGTGACAAGTCTTAAACTGTATTATATATGATTTTTGTTTGTTATGTATGTCCCCCCAAAAAGTTTCAGATCTGTAGTTTAATTGCTAAGGTCTCTTTAACAATTGTAAAATGCCCACAGAAACCCAATTTATGGATATTATGCCACTTTAAAGCCCAGTAACTGTCAAACTATGTGGGTTATAGAGCTGAAATCTTTGAATTTTTAAAAGGAAATGCCTGTCTATTTAAATTTTGAATATTAATAATGTTATGGCTATCTTAGTCTTTTAAGAACTTATTTTTGTGTGTTGTACCTCTGCTTGCTGAGTTTTTAACTTTTTAAAATGAAACTGGTTAAACATATTCAAGTAGACAAAATGGACACTTTAAGTGAGCTTTAAGTCCCAATATTAATGAAATTATATCCTTATGTAGTAAAACTAGGGGATTTTTAACCCTCAACTAGCCCAGTTTTATTCAACTTGCCTCAGTTAATTTTGGCACAGCTCCTACAGTTATGAACTCATTTCAGTTGATAATCACATACTTAAAATTCTCAATTCTTTTTGTATTTGAGTACCCCTTTTATATAGATTGTTTGTTTACCATTTATGCTCAACCCACATCCCCCACCCGGATTCCCCCCACCCACCTCTGGGACCTCCAGCTATATTGAGTGACACTAAATAAACAAAGGTATTTAATGATATCAGATGAGAAACAAAGAACTCAATGGGGTTGCAGATCTTGTGTAATAGTGAGAGAGGTGTGGAGAAGGGGAGAGGGGTGGGGGTGGGAGGTGGTGGGCTTCATTACATATAACACAAAGGGGAGTCAGAACTGAGATTGTGTCACATATTTAGGTTGCATATATATGGACCACATATATAGGTATAGAGGAAATGAATAACTGAAAACAATTTGCAAATTCTAAAAATAATATAATAAAATAATAATATAAATAATTTTTTTTTAAATAATATTTTATTTGTGAACAAATATAGAAACAGATATGCGCTTTTGGGATTATGAATTTTAGAATGGACATTGAATCATCAATCATTTAAATACTTTGAAGGAAGATTGAAAAATATGATGAGTTGAGTTAAAAATAATATTTTATTTGTCAACAAATAAATATAGAAACAGATATGCTCTTTTGGGATTATTATTTTAGAATGGACATTCAATCATCAATCATTTAAATACTTTGAAAATAGGTTTAGAGTTATCATTGCAGGAAGATTGAAAATATAATTTGAGTTATGTATTCGGCGTCTGGGGATACACCATCTTCCTTGGGGAGATATAAACAGAGTAGATTGATGTGCTGAAGTTCATATAATAATGGGTAATTATGTTTTAAAAAATTCCCGATCAAAACCTGTGGCGTGAGTGATGACCTGTCTGGGGATATGTTGGCGCCGAGTTGGCCCAATCTAGTTATTTTAGACATTCAATCATCAATCATTTAAATACTTTGAAAATAGGTTTAGAGTTATCATTGCAGTAAGATTGAAAATATAATTTGAGTTATGTATTCGGCATCTGGGGATACACCATCTTCCTTGGGAAGATATAAACAGAGTAGATTGATGTGCTGAAGTTCATATAATAATGGGTAATTATGTTTTTAAAAATTCCCGATCAAAACCTGTGGCGTGAGTGATGACCTGTCTGGGGATATGTTGGCGCCGAGTTGGCCCAATCTAGTTGCTTATTCGTGTTCCTAGAGGTTTGCAATGTCACACCAACCTATTGGAAATCATGGTCTAAGAATCTTTTGATGTGATCAGATTTTACCGTGGGGTCCTCCTTCAAGGTTAAGTGATGGTCAATTGACAAGTTTTCTTTCTGGTGGATACAGTTTGCATCGGTTCTCCGATGCGCTACGTCTAGTTACATTTGTATCTTTCATTAAACAAACATTTTGTTTACTTAGTGTCAGTACAAGTTGCCCCCATAAACACTTATGCCCCTTCCCCACAGGGGTATATTGGTGTCAACCATAATACTCTTTATGTCACACTTCAACCATGTCCCGTCTGGGGATACACTGCGTCAAGATGCAATCTCTAGTTATATGTATTTTTATATAATTGTGTTATTTGCATTGATAGGTATTCTCAAATTAATAAATTTTACAGTTTCATAATTTTTAGTTTGCTGATTAATGCTGTCATCTTGCTATTGAATTTTCTTGTTCATGAAGCTTTATCTTTACATACATTTTCTTTAGACGTTATTTTTCCACTTGAACATTATTTGGACCTTATATTACTGACACTGCTCTAGAAATATCCTGATCTTTGTACTGTTTCACTACTTCTGTATCTCATGGTGTTGAAAACTATTTTTCCGGCTGTGGGGTATGGGCATCTCTGATGCGATTTTTAAGCTTGGGCTCTAGCAAGGCTGGATTGCTTGAATAGGTGACTGCTTCAGTGTACTACTCGTGTCTCTGATGGCTTTGTGGCTCATGCTAGTAGACCAAAATCCCTTTCAGTTTTTCTTTCATCTATTTGTAAAAATATAATTGCCACAATTGATTAAATTGCCCATTTTACAAAATTTTTGTTTATTTCATGAAATAGGCAATTTTATGGATTGAGCATAACACATACATAATATTGAGAATAATGGGTGTGTCTTCCAGCAACAAGAAACATTAAAATTTGTACATATATATGAATGAAATCTGTATCAATATGGTTAATAATCAGTTATATATAGTTGCAAAATCTTTGTCATTTACTCCCAAACTTTTCATAGATTTAAAATGTAAGCCTTGATTTCCTTTTAAAGGAAATCATTATATTATGGACTTTCCAATTTTCATTGACACTGAATAAAGACTATTCTTTGTATATATAGAAAATACTAATAAGATGAGTGAACAAGTCATATTCTTAAGTCTGTAAATATTACTTCTTTTGATGATGCCTTCATTTCAGCTCATGTGACATTTTTTGCACTCTTTGCAAACTATTGCAATAAAATTTCATGCTAAATTAGCATAAATTAGTGCCCATAATTGTATCCCCGACGCGAAGCGGGGATACTATGGATTCATCATCGTTGTCGTCCTCGCCCGCGTCCGCAGAGATTTCTTGTTAGCGACCTACAGTTCACATTTCTTTCCGGATTCCTTTCATATTTGGCAGGTGGCTTGATATGGTAGAGGACTCGCCACCCTATCTTTTTGGTAGGCTTTATGTCTAAATTAGGCCTGTGGTAGACAAAAATGTCTAAAATGTGGAATATTGCTTGTTAGTGACCTACAGTCCACATTTCTTTCCAGATTTCTTTCATATTTGGCAGGTGGCTTGGTATGCTAGAGGACTCCCCACCCTATCTTTTTGGTAGGCTTTATGTCTAAATTAGGCCTGTGGTAGACAAAAATGTCTAAAATGCATTAAAAGTCATGAAATCATGCACTAAATCACTTATAACTTGAAAAGTGTTGCATTTAGAGCATTTTGTTAAAATATGTTATTCAGATACTTTTTTCATAGCTACAACATGGTGAGTAACTTGGGTGTCTGTCTCAATAGCTAAGTGAGTAATAGCTACTTTTGGGCTTTTCAGTAACTTCCATCATGAGTAAAATCACTTGTAACTTGAAAACTATTTCATTTACACAATTTTGTATAAATATGTTATTCAGCTACTTTTGGGTCAGCTATAACATAGTAAAATTTCAGACCTGTAGCTCATGGCATAGCTGAGTAATAGCTACTTTTAGGTTATCACTGTTGAGTAAATTACTTATAACTTCAAAAGTATTACATTTAGAATATTTTGTTTCTATATGTTATTCACCTATTTCGAAGTCAGCTATAACATAGTGAAGTTCCAGACCTGTGGCTCATTGCATAGCTGAGTAATAGCTACTTTGAAGTTCACACTGTTGAGTAAATCATTTGTAATTGGAAAACTATTGCATTTACAGAAATTTGTGTAAATATGTTATTCAGCTACTTTTGGGTCAGCTATAAAATAGTGAAATTACAGACCTGTAGCTCATGGCACAACTGAGCAATAGCTATTTTCAGGTACTGACTGTTGAGTAAATGACTTGTAACTTGAAAAATATTGCATTTGGAGTATTTTGTTAAAATATGTTGTTCACCTACTTTTGGGTCAGCTATAACATCGTGAAATTACAGACTTATAGCTCATGGCATAGCTGAGCAATAGCTATTTTCAGGTTCTCACTATTGAGTAAATCAGTTGTAACTTGAAAACTATTGCATTTACAGTATTTTGCTTAAATATGTTGTTCACCTAATTTTGGGTCAGCTATAACATAGAAAAAATTCAGACATCATTGCATAGCTGAGTAATAGCTACTTTGAGGTTATCACTGTTGAGTAAATCAGTTATAACGTGAAAACTATTACATTTACAGTATTTTGTTTAAATATGTTATTCACATAATTTTTGGTCAGCTATAACAGAGTGAAATTGCAGACCTCAATGTCATGGCATAGCTTACCAATATCTACTTTCAGGTTCTCACTGTTGAGTAAATCATTGTATCCACTGGATAGCCGCAGTGTGTAGAGAGATTTCACCATTACCGCTCTAACGAAAAAAATATTATAGCTAGCCTTCTCAAGTTTGCAAGGTATATTAGAGGGTGCACCACAGTATTCTATTGGTAGGCTTTATGTCTAAATTAGGCCTGTGGCTAAATTACTTGCCTACTAAAAATGAGTAATTCTGCATTTTCTCTAAAAGTATTGCAGATAGCAAATTTTTCTTAAATAACTCATTCACCTACTTTTGGGAGAGCTTTCACATGCTGAAGTTCCAGACCTGTAGGTAATTACTCACCTACTGAAAATGAGTAAATGCAAATTATCTCTAAAAGTATTGCAGATAGCCAATTTTTCTCAAATAACTCATTCACCTACTTTTGGGAGAGCTTTCACTTGGTGAAGTTTCAGACCCGTAGGTAATTACTCACCTACTCAAAATGAATAAATGCAAATTATCTCTAAAAGTATGCCAGATAGCCAATTTTTGTCAAATAACTCCTTCACCTACTTTTGGGAGATCTTTCACTTGGTGAAGTTTCAGACCTGTAACTAATTATTCACCTACTCAAAATGAGTAAATGCTAATTATCTCTAAAAGTATTGCAGATATCCAATTCTTATCAAATAACTCATTCATCTACTTTTGGGAGAGCTTTCACATGGTGAAGTTCCAGACCCGTAGGTAATTACTCACCTACTGAAAATGAGTAAATTCGAATTATCTCTAAAAGTATTGTAGATAGCCAATTTTTCTCAAATAACTTATTCTCCTACTTTTGAGAGAGCTTTCACTTGGTGAAGTTTCAGACCCGTAGCTAATTATTCACCTACTGAAAATGAGTAAATGCGAATTATCTCTAGAAGTATTGCAGATAGCCAGTATTTCTCAAATAACTCATTAATATGAAAACAACTTCTAGGAAGTCATGGGCTGCAAATCTTTTCATGTGGTCAGATTTGACCTTGGGCCCCTCCTGTTTATTATTGGTCCTAGAGGTTTGCAATGTGAAAACGACTTATAGGAAATCATGGGCTGCGAATCTTTTGATGTGGTCAGACTTCACCTTGGGCCCCTGCTACAGGGTCAAATAAGGGTAGCCAAACTTAAAAGTGCTTTCAGCTTGCCTATTAACAAAAAATGCTGTTTATCTTCTAAACTATGTTAGTTGGCCTTTGTCGGTGGATACATCCAGCATCTGGCCACAGATGCGTCCTTAGTCTAGTTCTTTTAATGACAATAAAATTTCATGCTACAAACAAACTAGAATAAATTAGTGCCCATAATTATATCCCCAGACGAAAGTCGGGGATATATTGGATTCAGGTCCGTCGCGCCGCCGCCGCCGTAGAAATTTCCTTGTGGACGCGATAACTCAAAAACAAATTAATATTTTTTTTTCAAACTTGGTACACACGTTAAGGGTGCCCAAAGGAAGATCCCTATTTTAAGGTGACCTTAAACTCCCAGTAAAAAAGAACTTATGGCCACCTTAAGGTCAGAAATTAGACTTTTGGCCACTTAGAGCCCTGTAGGTCACAAACTATGATGCTCAGCTGGCTGAAATTTTACCTGACAACACATTAATATGTTCTTAGTACATGTGCCGAAAATCACGACTTTAAGTTGAGGAGAAAATTGTGTTTGAGGCCCATAAATACCCCCACTTGGGGATTTTTTGCTATACTTTTCACATATTTTGCCCTATAATTTGGAAGTGGTAATTCTGATGAGTCTCAAACTGCGCTAGGTATAACTTTCATATGTAATCCTTGTCTGTAGAAAATTTTAGGGCTGTAGGTTTACCCAAAGGGGTCGACTTAAGGTCTCAAAAGTGCCCACAGAGACCCAATTTATGCACTTTTTGCCACTTTCAAGCACTGTAGCTTTCAAACTATGTCTCTCATCTAAGTTAAATATCATCTGGGAATATATCTATGTGTTTTCTTATATGTGCCCCAACATTTAGGCCTTTAATAGACAGTTAACCTGTGTATCAGGACCATAAACACCCACCCGAGTGACCCTTATAAGACATTTTTCACATCTTTTTCGCTGTAACTTGGAAATGGTAAGTCTGAGAAGTTTCAAACTGTATTAGATATATATTCTGTGTGTAATCTTAGTATGTAACAGATTTTAAGTCTGAAGCTTTAATTTTGAAGGTCAAATTGAGGTCTCTAAAAGGCT
This sequence comes from Sabellastarte sp. h YS-2021, assembly GCA_964017235.1. NCBI lineage: Eukaryota > Metazoa > Annelida > Polychaeta > Sabellida > Sabellidae > Sabellastarte > Sabellastarte sp. h YS-2021. Next base: position 81,834,757 of record OZ024928.1, read on the forward strand.
CCCAAAGACCCAATATTTGGACTTTTTGCTACTTTTAAGCCCTGTGACTGTCAAACTATGTGACTGATAGAGCTCAAATCCTATCTGGGAAGATATTAGTATGTTATTTATATATGTGCCAAAAATTAAGGCTTTAAGAAGACATTTAACCTGTGTATGAGGACCATAAATCCCCACCCGAGTGACCATTTTTAGACATTTTTCACATATTTTGCCCTGTAACTTGGAAATGGTAAGTCTAAGAAGTTTCAAACTGTATTAGATGCATATTCTATGTGTAATCTTAGTATGTGACAAATTTTACGTCTGAGGCTTTAATTTGAAGGCCACATTTAGGTCTCTAGAAGGCCCCATAAAGACCCAGTATTTGGACTTTTTGCCAATTTTAAGGCCTGTGACTGTTAAACTATGTGACTGATAGAGCTGAAATCTCATCTGGGAATACATTATTATGTTCTTTTTACATGTGCCAAAAATCAAGGCTTCAAGTAGACATTTAACCTGTGTATGAGGACCTTAAACACCCACCTGAGTGACCCTTTTAAGACATTTTTCACATATTTTGCTCTGTAACTTGGAAATGGTAAGTCTGAGAAGTTTCAAACTTTATTAGATACATATTCTATGTGTAATCTTAGTATGTAACAAATTTTAAGTCTGAAGCTTTAATTTGAAAGCCACATCGAGATCTCTAAAAGGCCCACAGAGACCCAATATTTGGACTTTTTAACCACCTTTAAGCCCTGTGACTGTTAAACTATGTGATTGATGGAGCTGAAATCCCATCTGGGAATGCATTATTATGTCCTTTTTACATATGCCGAAAATCAAGGTTTTTAGTAGACATTTAACCTGTGTATGAGGGCCATAGACACTCGCCCAAGTGCCTTTTTGGACATTTTTTCCGTATTTTGCCCTGTTATTTGGAAATGCTTAGTGTGACAAGTCTTAAACTGTATTATATATAATTTTTGTTTGTTATGTATGTCCCCCAAAAAGTTTCAGATCTGTTGTTTAATTGCTAAGGTCTCTTTAACAATTGTAAAATGCCCACAGAAACCCAATTTATGGACATTATGCCACTTTAAAGCCCAGTAACTGTCAAACTATGTGGGTTATAGAGCTGAAATCTTTGAATTTTTAAAAGGAAATGCCTGTCTATTTAAATTTTGAATATTAATAATGTTATGGCTATCTTAGTCTTTTAAGAACTTATTTTTGTGTGTTATACCTCTGCTTGCTGAGTTTTTAACTTTTTAAAATGAAACTGGTTAAACATATTCAAGTAGACAAAATGGACACTTTAAGTGAGCTTTAAGTCCCAATATTAATGAAATTATATCCTTATGTAGTAAAAGTAGGGGATTTTTAACCCTCAACTAGCCCAGTTTTATTCAACTTGCCTCAGTTAATTTTGACACAGCTCCTACAGTTATGAACTCATTTCAGTTGATAATCACATACTTAAAATTCTCAATTCTTTTTGTATTTGAGTACCCCTTTTATATAGATTGTTTGTTTACCATTTATGCATCCCCCACCCGGATTCCCCCCACCCACCTCTGGGACCTCCAGCTATATTGAGTGACACTAAATAAACAAAGGTATTTAATGATATCAGATGAGAAACAAAGAACTCAATGGGGTTGCAGATCTTGTGTAATAGTGAGAGAGGTGTGGAGAAGGGGAGAGGGGTGGGGGTGGGAGGTGGTGGGCTTCATTACATATAACACAAAGGGGAGTCAGAACTGAGATTGTGTCGCATATTTAGGTTGCATATATATGGACCACATATATAGGTATAGAGGAAATGAATAACTGAAAACAATTTGCAAATTCTAAAAATAATATAATAAAATAATAATATAAATAATTTTTTTTTAAATAATATTTTATTTGTGAACAAATATAGAAACAGATATGCGCTTTTGGGATTATGAATTTTAGAATGGACATTGAATCATCAATCATTTAAATACTTTGAAGGAAGATTGAAAAGTATGATGAGTTGAGTTAAAAATAATATTTTATTTGTCAACAAATATAGAAACAGATATGCTCTTTTGGGATTATTATTTTAGAATGGACATTCAATCATCAATCATTTAAATACTTTGAAAATAGGTTTAGAGTTATCATTGCAGGAAGATTGAAAATATAATTTGAGTTATGTATTCGGCGTCTGGGGATACACCATCTTCCTTGGAAGATATAAACAGAGTAGATTGATGTGCTGAAGTTCATATAATAATGGGTAATTATGTTTTAAAAAATTCCCGATCAAAACCTGTGGCGTGAGTGATGACCTGTCTGGGGATATGTTGGCGCCGAGTTGGCCCAATCTAGTTCTTTTAATGACTACAGTTACTTGGCAAGTCAATGAAGTCATACTGAAGTACTCCATAAATATCCATACTCTGGCTTGTATAAGTAAGATATATGTACAACCCCAACAAATGTTCATTGAGTAAAGTAAGCAAATGGTACATATGTTACAGGCAATCTGTGTAACTAGGCATTACATGCAATGACAGAATATTTTAGTCATTTTATGAAATAACTAAACAGTTATAAGGTTCAGTGTTACACAGATGGCCTAAACAAAGATTTGTGATTTCAGGTAATTTGTGTAATCATCTTTTTTAGTATCTTAGTGATAGGATATGGTTATTTTTTGATTATAGAAGCAATTCAGTGTGAAGTTTTAACTATATAACAATTAATGATTGTATATTTTGACATATCTACGTTTTGGCACAAATGAGAAAATAAGCAGTTTATATATCTGAGATGCCGTAATGTGTACATATAGTCAATTTTTCTGTTTGAGCCTTTTGCATTTTGTGGCGTGTTCTGTGTTTTTTTGCATTAAAAGAAAACAGATGCTTTTTCTTTAACTAAAGTCAATAAATTGGACATGATACACCTGCAAAATGTAATCATAGCAAAGTTCATATAAAATGGAGAAAAAAGTTAAAAAACAAAGTTCACATGTAGAATGGATCAGGTGAATAAAATTATACTGAACAATTTGAAACTGCAGACATTACCATATGTATAACAATACTTGTTAACGCTCGACGATAGGAGAGGGTTATTGTGATAAGTTTGTTTCTGTCTGTCTGTGCACCGTTCCGCCCTTATAACTCAAAAACTATAACACCAATCGAGTTCCAATTTGGTGGACAGATATTTCATGGGGTACAGACGGATTCTTCCAAATTTGGTGTAATTTGTGTGAAAATTAAAGTCAGGAGAGAGTTTTTCTTATTTTTAATTGGGAATACACAGTGAAACTGCTTCTCTTCATCACATACGTAACAAGATGCACTCAGAGAGAGCAAAACGCTCGACTCTATGTGACCAGTCTCTCAAGTGATATAAAATATTGTAAGGAAGACAATAAAATAAAACCAAACATGTAAATTAATTTTCATAGAAATATCAAGTAGAAAGCTAAAGTCATTAAAAATACATTGAAATGGGACCTCTGAAAAATCATGAATTTTTTGTATCTAAAATAAGATCCTGATCTTTCTTTTAGTAACTTCTTCCTTCAGTCAGGTCTTACTCACAAATTTTTAAATAAAGATCTGTTCATTAGTTTTAGAGTAATCTAAACACACACAAAAAAAAAAAAAATAAATAAAACAAACATAAACAATTAACACACAAAATCATAAACTGCTGGTGGAGGTAAAAATTCTGCTTAAAGGTCACTTCTTGGTGAAAATCATGCATGGTAATTTTTTGTGATGGACTGTCAAGGAATTGAAAGAAAAAAGAGAAAATAAAACAGAAATAATAATTAATAAAAATGATGAATATACCACCTCCCTCTTTATTATGTTTATGTCAATTTCAAGACATACAATGAGAAGAAATATTTTTACTTAAAGACATCAAGTATCACAAGCTAGGTTTGTGACCTCACAATGGCAGTTACATTGTGACATCACTTAGTAATGACATCATCAGAAAGCAAAATATTGATTTTTACGTATGTGATGAAGAGAAGCAGTTTCACTGTGTATTCCCAATTAAAATAAGAAAAACTCTCTCCTGGCTTTAATTTTCAAACAAATTACACCAAATTTGAAAGAATCTGTCTGTACCCCATGAAATACCTTCCCACCAAATTTGAGATTGATTGAAGTTATAGTTTTTGAGTTATAAGGGCAAAATGGTGCACAGACAGAGAAGCAGATTCCACTGTAAAAGCCCAATTAAAAATAAGAAAAACTCTCTCCTGGCTTTAGTTTTCACACAAATTACACCAAATTTGAAAGAATCCGTCTGTACCCCATAAAATACCTGCCCACCAAATTTGAGCTCGATTGGTGTTATAGTTTTTGAGTTATAAGGGCGAAACGGTGCACAGACAGACAGACAGACAGACAGACAGAAACAAACTGATTACAATAACCCTCTCCTATCGTCGAGCGTTAAAAATCAATATTTTGCTTTCTGATGATGTCATTACTCAGTGATGTCACAATGCAATTGTCATTGTGAGGTCACAAACCTAGCTTGTGATACTTGCTGTCTTTAATTAAAAATATTTCTTCTCATTTTATGTTTTGAAATTCACATAAAGATAATAAAGAGAGGGGTGGTGTAGTAATCATTTTTATTAAACTATTATTTCTGTTTTATTTTCTCTTTTTTTTTTTCAATTCCTTGACAGTCAATCGCAAAAAAATTACCATGCATGATTTTCACCAAGAAGTGACCTTTAAGCAATATTTTCACCTCCACCAGCAGTTTATGTTTTTGTTTGCTAATTGTTTGCCTGTTTGTCTGGGGGTTTTTTTGTGTGTGTGTTTAGATTACTCCAAAACCAATGAACAGATCTTTATTAAAAATTTGTGGGTAGAACCTGACTGAAGGAAGAAGTTACTAAAAGATCTGGATCTTATTATGGATACAAAAAATCATGAATTTTCAGAGGTCCCCTTTTCAATGTATTTTTAATGACTTTAGCTTTCTACTTGATATTTCTATGAAGATTAATTTACATGTTTGGTTTGATTTTATTGTCTTCCTTACAATACTTTATATCACTTAAGAGACTGCATGTTATATGGAGTCGAGCGTTTTGCTCTCTCTGAGTGCATCTTGTTTGTTTTTGTTTTCTTTAGAACACAGTCTTGGAAAATTAAGCCTCAAAGAAAATAAGAGGAAGATAAAAGAATGGATTCAAAAACTATCTCTATATTGATTTTGCGAACAATTTTGATTATTATCAACAATATCTATGTAATTCCAATGTACCTGGTATGGATGGTAATGTTATTGCCATTAAGAATCATGTGTCCATCTGTGTACTGGTACATTGAAGGTCATCTCTTCAAGTGGATGTTGGGGATGGTGGGAAACTTCATGTGGACTGCAGGATACACAGGTTTGCAACAGAACAACAATTTGTAAAGTTGTGAACCATTTTTTTTATTTTTATCAACTATTTTATTTTTTTGTTTTTCTAAAGATATCAAGGCAATGGTAAGCAGATCCAGTGTTACAATGTTGAGCAAAAGATATTTGCTGCCTTAAATAAATAAATATTTTATTTCCCAAAGCAAAATGTATATAATAGTTTATAAATAATAAACTTAACAATATTTTACCCTAAGTTGAAACAAGATTCTAAAGAAACAAGAAGAGAAATTATGTATATATAATACTATAGTTATCTATAATTTACTGTAATTTTTCTGCTCAGTCATACTTGTGTAATAATAAACTTTTTACCTCTTTCTTAAATTTATGTAAACAACATATTCTAGAAACCCCTTTCTTTAAGCCATTCCAAATTTTCATGCCATAAATTGACACACACCTTTTTAACTCCGTTTTGACATATTTATGATTAAATTTACACAACTGCAGCTTTATGCCACTATGACATTGGAAAAATCTATGTCGTCCGTTACTGATACAAGTTGTTGTTTCGTGATAATGACTTTTTCTCACAAGCCAATTAAATATCCACTTTTATAGTCAACGACATACTTCTCAAGGTCTTACAGTTTATGTTTATTCATACTCTTCTACATAAAGCAATATAAGGTTCTAATCCTGCTCTAGAAAGCTTCGTATTGTTAATATTTTGTGTATTAATTAAAGCTATCTTCATATCTGATGATACCGTGGAATTTCATCTCTTTAAGTTCTCAGTTTCAATGAATACTGTATTTCCAGTGAGGGAATTTGGTGATGATGTCACACCGTACACCAATGAAGAGTGTTTGGTGGTGTGTAATCACCAATCTACTGGAGATGTCCCAACACTGATGTACAGCTTCTACAGTAAGACTGGAGTGTGCAATAAAATGATGTGGATAATGGACATCATGTTCAAATACACCAATTTTGGATTTGTGTCGCAAGTGCACAAAGACTTTTTTATAATGCAGGTACACATAATTTTCATTGTTTCTAACTGTAGAGAAATCAGAGAGTACAAAGAACTGTGACTGATATTTTCTTGAACCTGTAAAGTTAAAATCTAAATGAGAACAGAATGGAACATATTTTCCAGAGAGTATACTCTCATGGGAATTGCTTTTCTTCCTTTGTTACCTCTTCTAAGGGGGATATGTTTTTGATGGCATTGGTCTGTCAGCAAAATACCTCGAAAACCTATGGATGGATTTTATGAAACTTTCAGGAAATGCTGACAATAGCACAAGGATAGTGATTTTTCTTATATGTGTATATACCTAGTACCTCAATAATTAATTGTCTAATTGCTTAGAACACTGTCGTGATAGTGTCTATAATATACTTACACTTCATCCAGATCCTGTCAAAGTTCCTAAAACTCTGATCCAGAAGAGAAAAGAGTAGGTGTGGCAATGTGCTGCTTCATGGGGAACTGTGCTTTTTGAGAACTTTTCTAGTTGTATTTGTTATACAGAATATGTATCAGCCTCACTGGCTAGTTGTCGTCACATTTGGCAAGTTATTAGCAAGTTTTGTAACTACATATTTTATTAACTGTAGGGAAAGGAAAGCAGAGAACAGCAATTAAGCTCACTGAAGCATCATCTAGAACAAGTCTATTATAATTTGGGCAGAAAGTGGCTGGTAATATTCCCAGAAGGTGGATTTCTGTGGAAAAGAAGAGAAATGAGCAAAAGGTACATCATTTTAAAACATTTAAATTTAAAATTTATTTAAAATTGAATTACTTGTAATCTATTGAAACAGTTAAATTTAACGTTTCCTGTTGATTTTCTTGTGCATATTGGAAATCTGTGTGAAAACTCTTCCAGTAAACTTTCTCCTGTGAATGGAAGTCTAAAATTACTGTCAGTCTTTCTCTAAAACTAACTCTTATGTGGGTGTTCCACCACACGACTAAGGCTCCCGATTAAGGGTTTTGGGGGGTCGGTTTGAAATATTTGCTTAGTCCCAGACCTTCTGTAAGGGTCGGTTGTGGTCGGTTGGGGCCGTGTGAAAAATCAAACATGTTTGATATTTCACACGACTACAACCGATTCATATTTCCCGCCGTCAACAAAATGTCCAGTCCCAGGCATCCTCAGGCCTCCTCAGACCCAATTTTACACAGTCGTGTGTTGTCCCAGGCCGCCTGCGACCCTTAGTCCCAGACCTCCCTAGCTTAGTCCCAGGAGGCCGGTTTTTAGTCCCAGACTCAAATATGATGTGTATGAATTTCATGCGTCTGAAAGTGGGTCGGTTGCATTAGTCCCCGGAAGCCTCAGACCGTCTGCGGTGTCCTGGGACCCAAAAATCAAGGTCTGGGACTAAGAACCGACTAAGGGTAACCGACCCTAACCGATCCAAACCGGCCTCCCCAGGACGCCTGGGACCACACATTTTCAGTCTGCGGCGGCCTGAGGACGCCCCAGGCGGCCTGGGACTAACAACCGATTAAGAACCGACTGTTTTCCGCGCGTCGGAAATTAAAACGAGGCAATGAGGGGGTCTGGGACTATATAAGCGACCGCGCACACTTTGTCGTTGTTACTGACTGTTTGGCTACTGAGAGACGTGTGTCACTGATTTGTAGGGGTTTTCAGTTTTTATTTTACATTTTATATACTTGAGCTTAGGGCAAATTTCACAGTTAGGAGACACATTTTACTATTTTTTTATTATTTTGTCGACTGGATTATGAGGAAAGAGAAAGGAGGGAAGAGAGGAAGGAAAAAGATGGATGAGAGGGAGAAGGAAAGTCAAGTAGAGGAGAGGAGTGAAGTTATTACAGAAGAAGGAAGTGAGAGGAGAGAGGAGGAGGAGATTCAGGAAGATCCAGCTATTGGGGAAGCTGTGGCAGAAGAAGAAGAGAGGTGTGAGGAAGATCCGGAGTGCCATTCTTCAGCCAAGAGAGCCAGGGTGTGTGCCACTTTTACAGACAGCCAGGAAGTTTCCATTGTGGAATTTGTAAAGCTGCACCCTGAACTGTATGACAAGGAACATTCACGTTTCCATGACAGGACCAGAAGAGAGGCTCTCTGGGCAGAAATATCTGCAGAACTCAAGCTCCAGCCCTTTGATGTGAGACGTTGGTTCGAGTCCCAGCGAACCCGTTATGGGAAGCTGTCTAAGCTCCAATCTGGCCAAGCCCTGAGGGAGATGACCAAGAGACAGTCCTGGGTGTACCAACAGATGGGTTTTCTTAAAACCCACATCAGAAGAAAGTGGGCCAATAGAAGTTCAGGTTTTGAGGCCAGTCCAAATACCAGCAGGCAGGACGAATCACGTGGCTCAACTACTGATACAGAACACCTCGAGTCCAGTGTCCTGAGGGAGAGGAGTCAGTCCATCATTACATCAACGCCCGTTTCAACTACAGACTCCAAGATTCTCGAACACTTTGAGCAGATGAGGACACTTATCTCTGGTTTTCTGCATCAGAAGTCAGACAGGCAGCCCTTCTTTGACTACGTGGCATCAGAGGCCAAAAAGATGACTCAAGAAGAATTCGAAGAATTAAAGGGCAAGATTTTTAGAGACATCGAAACTATTAAGAGTAACCGCAGACGTCAGCCATTGCCCAGAAGATCAGCCACTGTTACCACGGAGTCCCAGAGGGTCGGCCTACTGCCAACAACCACTCCACAGGCGTCTAGTTCCACTCAAGCAGCAGCTAGCACCAGTTTTGTGTACTATACACCAAGCCCCATTGGCTTCAGCAACCCGACATCTGTCCTAACTGTACAGGACGAAGGGAGCAGACACAATCTGAGTGGAATCTTAAGCCAGCTACCAGATCTGACATCAACACAGATCGTCAAGCAGCCTCAGCAGCAGCAGCAGCAACCGCAGCAGCAGCTCTTTACTATCACCACTTCAGCACCGCCTCAACAGCAGCAGCAGCCTCCTCAGTAGCCATCCAGTCAGGGCGGGTCTTTGACCTGCCAGGCCCTTTTCAGGGCCACCAAATCTTCCAAAAACAATTATTCAGCTACATGTTATTCCAATTCCCCCCCCAAAACAAAAAAGTTCAGTACAAATACTTATCACAAGAAAAAAAAAGTTCAAGTCCAACACCTACACCACCCCAAACATGAAACAAATAACCCATGGTACCACACATAACAAAAAAGGCCACATAAAAAACAATAAAAATAACTCCCAATATGGCCATTAATCAGCCCATTTTTAGAGTAAAATCCATGGGATAGTTTAAAATCTGTAACTGAAAAGTCCAACACTTACACCTTCCCTAGAGTTAAAAGTGATTAATACATACTTGCCTACCCACAAACAGACAAACTCAATACCAAACATAACCCCCAAATAACAAACCCAGTAAGAAACCCAACATCCAACTACCAATAATAAACCCAACCCCAGTAACCACCAACCAAGAAACACAAAAACCCAAAATTAAATAGAAGCCATGCCAACAAACTGACAAACTATTTTGCAAACACAATACCCCATTATTGAAAGCAAAACTAGTTCCATGGCTATATTTTCCACATTTTTGTGATTAGAAGTGAAGATTTAAAATTGAAGATTTCCATGAAAACCTTTCTGCTACAAATAAATTTCCAAGCCATGAACAAAAAAATTGGTGAAATTATGATGTGGATTTCAAAATATATAAAAAATAATTCAATTTCGGATATTATGTGTGACTTTGTGTTTGGCTTTTGTTTAACAGTGGGTTTGTCTGTTTGTTGGGTGAGAAAGTTGTGTTTGTCTGTTTGTTCGTCTGAACAAGTTATGTTTGGCATGGGGTTTGTCTGTTTGTTCATCTGAACAAGTTATGTTTGGCATGGGGTTTGTCTGTTTGTCCGTCTGAACAAGTTATGTTTGGCATGGGGTTTGTCTGTTTGTCCGTCTGAACAAGTTATGTTTGGCATGGGGTTTGTCTGTTTGTCCGTCTGTACAAGTTATGTTTGGCATGGGGTTTGTCTGTCTGTAGCAAACATAGCTGATTAATTGTTTTTGGAATAATTGGTAGTCCTGAAAAGGACTGTTGTAGTTAGTCCTGAAAAGGACTGGTTACTGCAGCAGGACTTATATTCTGCCATCTTGCCAGGCCACTGCTCCCTCATTGTTGAAGTAGTCCTTCAGGTAATCCCTCTGTCTTTTGGCTTCTCTAGCAGGGTTTCTGTCTTGGCCACCACCAGCAGCACCCCCAATCAATCCACAATCATCAGGTACATCATCATCATCGTCCTCCCCAGGCTGCTGACCACCAGGTTGACCTTGATACTGGCTTCTCAGTATGTTGTGTAGAACAACACAGGTCAAGACCACTTCCCTGACTGTTGCTGGGGGTAGTTCAATGGTTGTCCTCATCACCCTGAATCTTGACACAAGGATGCCAAAAGCGTTCTCCACCACTCTTCTGCCCCTTGAAATTCTATAATTGGCAATCCTTTCCTCTCTGGTTAACATCCTTCTGCCATAGGGTTTCATGAGCCAGGTCTTCAGGGCAAAAGCATCATCTGCCAGGATGAAGTAAGGGACATCTCTCCCACCCTGGGTTATAGGAGCTGGGTCAGGGAAGCCTATCCTGCCATCCTCAATCCTCCTCTTCAGCTGAGAGGCATTAAATATCTGGCCATCCGAGCAGGATCCTTCAGTACCCACATCCACCCATCTAAACTTGTACTGTCCATCTACCAGGGCCAACATCACAATGGAAAAGAATCCCTTGTAGTTGTGGTAGAGGGCTCCAGTGTTCTTGGGCTTCTTCAGGGCCACATGCTTCCCATCCAGAGCTCCCAGGGCATGTGGAACATTCCATCTGATCCTGAATTCCCTCTCCAGTTCTTTCCACTCATCTGGGGTTGTAGGACATTTCAGGTACTCCCTGGTGAACTCATCCTGGATGGCCCTGCAGACCTCTGGTATAAACTTGGAGATGGTGGATCTTCCAACCCTGAACTGACATGATAATGATGTGTATGACTCTCCAGTGGCCAGATATCTGATGGTGAGGGCTAACTTCTCACCAACACTGATTGGTGCTCTGTAGTTGGTGGCCTGCCTGGCTAGGTGTGGTTCCAGTCTGGTCTTAATCATTTCAAAAAATTCTGGGGTCATCCTCATGTAGTTGGTGAATCCTGGAATATCTGTGGCATAAAGATCAGCCATAATGTTGTGGTAGGCCCCCCTCTCCTCTCTCTGTAGCAGCCATGGCCTGACCCACATGTTGTGCCTTCTTCTAGGTCTCTGTATGGGTGCTGGTGGTGGTTGCTGTGGTCGACGTAAGAAATGGAAATACATGATTATTTGTAACTGAATAAAAACCAAAAAAGCCCTAAGTTGTTGTTGAATCTGTCTTCCATTAAAAGGTGGCATCCTGCTGTGTTCCCAGAAAAGCAATGATGATTAGATCGCGAATTTTATATATATATACCCAGAAAATCCAGCAACTTTGCAAAACAATAATCGGGGATCCTGGTCTGGGGAAGACTGAGGAGGCCTGAGGACGCCTGAGGACGCCGGTAGTTAATCGTGGGTTAGTCGGGGCTTAGTCCCAGGAGGCCTGAGGCGTCCTGGGACCCAGTCGGTATGTGTACGACAGGATCGTGGTTGAAACCGACCTGAAAACTGGCTTAGTCGGTTCTTAGTCCCAGACCAGTCGGGGACTGTCTGCGGCCGCCTGAGGCGTCCTGAGGCGTCCTGGGGACGATCTGTTCTTAATCCCAGACTTCAGTACCGACCCAGTATTCCCGCCCATTTTTGTTATTTTTCCACCGACTGTCCACGATTAAGGGTCGCCGACAGGATCGGGGCTTAATCTTTTGGTGGAACAGGGGCATTAACTTAATTGTGTATGATAGTTGATTTTTTTTCTATGGCAGCACCACATCCTTGACTGTTCCTTAGAAAATTTATTTGTATGAAGTGCGAGTGTTACATAAACAACTATCTTTTAGGTATGCAGAGAAGCATGGCTACCCTGTTTTGCACAATGTGACACTTCCCAGAACGGCTGGAATGGAAGTTATCCTCAAGACACTCAGCCCGAATCTACCTCAGAAAAATGGATTCCACAAACTCAATGGTGAGTTCACTGAAAAAAAAATTCAACACTGATATAACTGGAGCTGCTACAGTGTAGCATATACAGCTTATTGAAGACGACCTCCATAACGAAATCTGTTATTAACTGCACAGCCTTTTAAGGCTAATTCTATTTACTTTAATGGTATTGTTTTCATGTATGGCATCCAGTATGGTGGGAAAATCTTTTCTGGGCTGCATCTCAGAAAGTGTGAAGTATTGCAAGTTCAAACTTGGAGACATTGATAGGGTGTGTAGGTGTGCAATATAGTGGTGTGACATTGATTTGACCTTGCCGTAATGACCTCAACCTTGAAAAAATCTTGTTTATATATCGGAAACTGTAAAGTTTGGTAAATTAATACTTAGTAGTTATGAAAGGGAGGGATGGGTAAACGTGTGACATCATGGTGTGATCTTGATTTCAGTAGATTGTACTGTGTCACCAGATTTGGATAAAGACTGAAACAAATGAAATTCTAAAGGACAAAAGTTATACTGGACAGACATAAATAGTTGGCTGACTGGCAGTATTTTTGCAGATCCAGACCGAGCCATGGTCTGGCAGTATTTTTCCAGAGAAGGACCGAGCCATGGTGAGGCCATACCTTTTTGCAAAATATAACCTAAATCCAATGCACAGATTTTGACTAATGCATACATGCAGACAGAGCAGCAAACACAAAGTTATCACTTACCAAGTTTCACTTATGTCAGCTCTCAGCAGTTCATTCAATAAAGTATCGTTATGTCGTCACTCTGCAGTATACGCGTCCGCGTGAACAACTTCTCCTCCAAAACTACAAGGCCTAGAGACATGCTGTTTTTTTTTAAAAGATACCTTATCTATTGAGGATGAAAAATTGTTCAAGGCATGCCATTCTGTCTGTCTGTTTGCTAGAGACATAACAAGGGACGTACCCCCACCAAAAGTGTGTAAATTTCAACACTTTATCACAATTTTCTCAGTGAATATTTCTCTCATATCTTGCATATATGTACTAGGCCAGAAGTAGATTCTCTTGTGTGAGTATGATACCTGGATCTGTCTAATTTTTTTGATGAATTTTTAAAATAATTTTTAATGCATTAAAATTCATGAAATCATGCACTAAATCACCAATAACTTGAAAAGTATTGCATTTAGAGCATTTTGTTGATATATGTTATTCAGCTACTTTTTCCATAGCCACAACATGGTGAGTAACTTGGGTGTCTATTCCAATAGCTAAGTGAGTAATAGCTACTTTCTGATTTTCCTATTAGGTTGATGTGTCCGACGTCCGTCTATCCAGCCACATTTTCGTTTCCTGACTCTAACTCAAAAACGCTTTGTCCAATCGAATTCAAATTTGACAGGGACATAGATTACCATCACAGCTAGGTTCTTTTCAAAATTGGTGTAATTCCGTCCCTTCATTTGTCCGTTTGTCTGTCCATCAAAATTTCCGTTTCAGGACTCTAACTCGAAAATGGTTTGTCCAATCGAATTCAAACTTGACAGGGAGATATATCACCATCATAGCTAGGTTCCTTTTGAAATTGGTGTGATTCGGTCCATTTTCTGTCCGTCAAAATTTCCATTTCCGGACTCTAACTCAAAAACGGTTTGTCCAATCGAATTCAAACTTGCAGGGAGATAGATCATCATCATAGCTAGGTTCCTTTCGAAATTGGTGTAATTCCATCTGTTTGTTTGTCTGTTTTTTGTCCGTTTGTCTGTCCGTCAACATTTCTGTTTCCGGACTCTAACTCGAAAACGCTGTGTCCAATCGAATTCAAACTTGACAGGGAGATAGATCACCATCATAGCTAGGTTCCTTTGGAAATTGGTGTAATTCTGTCTGTTTGTCTGTCTGTTTTTTGTCCGTTTGTCTGTCCGTCAACATTTCTGTTTCCGGACTCTAACTCGAAAACGCTATGTCCAATCAAATTCAAACTTGACAGGGAGATAGATCACCATCATAGCTAGGTTCCTTTCGAAATTGGTGTAATTCCGTCCGTTCGTTTGTCCGTCAACATTTCTGTTTCCGGACTCTAACTCAAAAACGCTTTGTCCAATCGAATTCAAACTTGACAGGGAGACACATCACCATCATAGCTAAATTGCTTTCGAAATTGGTGTAATTCCGTCCTTTCGTTTATCCGTTTGTAGCATAGATACAATTATGTAACCTAGATTACAAGTTTTACATTTCTTAGCACGTCTAACACATTCACCTTAACTGGGTGACCTAACATTTCTTTCCTTGTGTCTAAATGTAATTACAGCAGTCGCTAACCTTATTGCTGCCTGCGCAACCCGCCTTTTGGGGCATCTTTGACCCTCTTGTTCAGTACCTTTCATAATGAGTAAAATCACTTGTAACTCAAAAACTATTGCCCAGTTTCGGTGTGGAATTTTACAGTTGAGGGTGGAAAGTGGTAGATTTTGTAACCTTAGCTTGGTCAAAGAATTTTCCAAATGTGTGATAATGCAATTGAAGACGAGTTTCATTTTCTATGTATTTGTCCTATATACCAAAATCTTAGAGAAAATCTGTATTCATCATATTATAATATATCCAATGATTTTATTGATTTATCCGATGACCAAAAGTTTGTTTATATGATGAAACAACCTATACGTAACCTAATTAAATATGTAACTTTAGCATGGAATTTAAGGAAAAGTAAGTTATTTTGTTAAATATTTATCTGGTTTTACAAATTCACCACACAGTACTAATTTACAGTTTTATTTTCAAAGTGACATATAAGCCCATGTGGGCTAGGTAACTCATCATTATGTATTTTTGTATAAATTTTGTATAAATATATTATTCAGCTACTTTTGGGTCAGCTAAAACATAGTAAAATTTCAGACCTGTAGCTTATTGTATAGCTGAGTAATAGCTACTTTGAGGTTGTCACTGTTTAGTAAATTGCTTGTATCTTCAAAACTATTGCATTTAGAGTATTTTGTTAAAATATGTTTTTCATGTATTTTGGGGTCGGCTATAACATAGTAAAATTGCAGACCTGTAGCTCCTTACATAGCTCAGTAAGAGCTACTTCCAGGTTCTCACTGTTGAGTAAATCAGTTGTAACTTGAAAACTATTTCATTTACAGTATTTTTATCTCCCGCCGGGCTTTAGCCCGGGAGGGAGATTATGAAATGATGTCTGTGTGCGTGCATGCGTGCGTGCGTGCGTGTGTGCGTGCGTTAGTTAGTCACGCAGATTTCTCCAAAACTACTACAGCTACAGATTTTTTGTAAATTAATTGTCCCAATGAATTTTCATGCCCTTGAAAAAATTTTTGGTTTTATTGACTTAGGCCTAAAGATAAGTGAGTAATAGCAATCTTAGCTACTTTGAGTAAAGGGCTCATAACTCAAAAACTATTGCAGTAACAACTTTTTCTTCAAATATATTGTTCAGCTACTTTGTCCTTAGCTATAAGATGGTACATAGTTTGGGGTCCCATTGCATGCCATAAGTGAGTAATAGCTATTTTCTCATTTGTAGCTAAATAACAGAAGAAGTAAATGTCAAATATCTTCAAAAGTATTGAAGTTAGGGAAATCTTTTCAAATATGTTGTCCATCTTCTTTTTGGTAAGCTATCACATACTAAAGTTTCAGACCTGTTGCACCTTGGATAGCTGAGTAATAGCTACTTTGAAATTCTGACTGGTGAGTAAAGCGATTGTAACTCCAAAACTATTGCAGTTAGAGTATTTTCCTAAAATATGTTGTTCAGCTACTTTGTCCTTAGCTATAAGATGGTACATAGTTTGGGGTTCTATTGCATGCCATAAGTGAGTAATAGCTATTTTCTCATTTGTAGCTAAATAACAGAAGAAGTAAATGTCAAATATCTTCAAAAGTATTAAAGTTGGGGAAATCTTTTCAAATATGTTGTCCATCTACTTTTTGGTAAGCTATGACATAGTAAAGTTTCAGACCTGTTGCACCTTGGATAGCTGAGTAATAGCTACTTTGAAATTCTGACTGTTGAGTAAAGCTATTGTAACTAAAAAGTATTGCAGTTAGAGTGTTTTCCTAAAATATGTTGTTCAGCTACTTTGTTCTTAGCTATAAGATGGTACATAGTTTGGGGTTCTATTGCTTGCCATAAGTGAGTAATAGCTATTTCCTCATTTGTAGCTAAATAACAGAAGAAGTAAATGTCAAATATCTTCAAAAGTATTAAAGTTAGGGAAATCTTTTCAAATATGTTGTCCATCTACTTTTTGGTAAGCTATGACATAGTAAAGTTTCAGACCTGTTGCACCTTGGATAGCTGAGTAATAGCTACTTTGAAATTCTGACTGTTGAGTAAAGCCATTGTAACTCCAAAACTATTGCAGTTGGAGTATTTTCCTAAAATATGTTGTTCAGCTACTTTGTTCTTAGCTATAAGATGGTACATAGTTTGGGGTTCTATTGCTTGCCATAAGTGAGTAATAGCTATTTTCTCATTTGTAGCTAAATAACAGAAGAAGTAAATGTCAAATATCTTCAAAAGTATTGAAGTTAGGGAAATCTTTTCAAATATGTTGTCCATCTACTTTTTGGTAAGCTATAACATAGTAAAGTTTCAGACCTGTTGCACCTTGGATAGCTGAATTATAGCTACTTTGAAATTCTGACTGTTGAGTAAAGCCATTGTAACTCCAAAACTATTGCAGTTAGAGTATTTTCCTAAAATATGTTGTTCAGCTACTTTGTCCTTAGCTATAAGATGGTACATAGTTTGGGGTTCTATTGCATGCCATAAGTGAGTAATAGCTATTTTGTTATTTGTAGCAAAATCATGACATAAGTAAATGTCAAATATCTTCAAAAGTATTAAAGTTAGGGAATTCTTTTCAAATATGTTATCCATCTACTTTTTCATAAGCTATCACATAGTAAAGTTTCAGATCTGTTGCACATTGGATAGCTGAGTAATAGCTACTTTGAAATTCTACAGTTGAGTAAATCCATTGTAACTCCAAAACTATTGCAGTTACAATATTTTCGTAAAATATGTTGTTCACCTACTTTGTCCTTAGCTATAAGCTGGCATGTAGTTTGGGGTTCTATTGCATGCCATAAGTGAGTAATAGCTATTTTCTTATTAGTAGCAAAATAATGACATAAGTAAATGTCAAATATCTTCAGAAGTATTAAAGTTACGGAATTCTTTTCAAATATGTCATTCATCTACTTTCTTGTAAGCTATCACATAGTAAAGTTTCAGACCTGTTGCACATTGCATAGCTAAGTAATAGCTACTTTGAAATTGTGACTGTTGAGTAAATCCATTGTAACTCCAAAACTATTGCAGTTACAGCTTTTTCTTCAAATATGTTGTTCAGCTACTTTGTCCTTAGCTATAAGCTGGCATGTAGTTTGGGGTTGTATTGCATGCCATAAGTGAGTAATAGCTATTTTCTTATTAGTAGCAAAATAATGACATAAGTAAATGTCAAATATCTTCAGAAGTATTAAAGTTACGGAATTCTTTTCAAATATGTCATTCATCTACTTTTTTGTAAGCTATCACATAGTAAAGTTTCAGACCTGTTGCACATTGCATAGCTAAGTAATAGCTACTTTGAAATTGTGACTGTTGAGTAAATCCATTGTAACTCCAAAACTATTGCAGTTACAGCTTTTTCTTCAAATATGTTGTTCAGCTACTTTGTCCTTAACTATAAGATGGTATATATTTTGGGGTTGTATTGCATGCCATAAGTGAGTAATAGCTATTTTCTTATTTGTAGCAAAATAACAACATAAGTAAATGTCAAATATCTTCAAAAGTATTAAAGTTAGGGAAATATTTTCAAATATGTTATTCATCTAGTTTTTGATAACCTATCACATAGTAAAGTTTCAGACCTGTTGCACATTGGATAGCCGAGTAATACCTACTTTGAAATTGTGACTGTAGGGTAAATGCATATAGTTTGGGGTTCTATTGCATGCCATAAGTGAGTAATAGCTATTTTCTTATTTGTGGCAAAATAATGACATAATTTTTCTCAAATAACTGCTTCATCTACTTTTGGGAGAGCTTTCACATGGTGAAGTTTCAGACCCGTAGCTAATTATTCACCTACTCAAAATGAGTAAATGATAATTATCTGTAAAAGTATTGCGGATATCCAATTTTTATCAAATAACTCATTCATCTACTTTTGGGAGAGCTTTCACATGGTGAAGTTCCAGACCCGTAGCTAATTACTCACCTACTCAAAATGAGTAAATGTGAATTATCCCTAAAAGTATTGGGGATATCCAATTTTTCTTAAATAACTCATTCACCTACTTTTGGAAGAACTTTCACTTGGTGAAGTTTCAGACCCATAGCTAATTATTCACCTACTCAAAATGAGTAAATGCTAATTATCTCTAAAAGTATTGTGGATATCCAATTTTTATCAAATTACTCGTTCATCTACTTTTGGGAGAGCTTTCACATGGTGAAGTTCCAGATCCGTAGCTAATTACTCACCTACTCAAAATGAGTAAATGTGAATTATCTGTAAAAGTATTGCAGATATCCAATTTTTCTCAAATAACTCATTCACCTACTTTTGGGAGAGCTTTTACTTGGTGAGGTTTCAGACCCGTAGCTAATTATTCACCTACTCAAAATGAGTAAATGTGAATTATCTCTAAAAGTATTGCGGATATCCAATTTTTATCAAATAACTCATTCATCTACTTTTGGGAGAGCTTTCACATGGTGAAGTTCCAGACCCGTAGCTAATTACTCACCTACTCAAAATGAGTAAATGTGAATTATCCCTAAAAGTATTGGGGATATCCAATTTTTCTTAAATAACTCATTCACCTACTTTTGGAAGAGCTTTCACTTGGTGAAGTTTCAGACCCATAGCTAATTATTCACCTACTCAAAATGAGTAAATGCTAATTATCTCTACAAGTATTGTGGATATCCAATTTTTATCAAATTACTCGTTCATCTACTTTTGGGAGAGCTTTCACATGGTGAAGTTCCAGATCCGTAGCTAATTACTCACCTACTCAAAATGAGTAAATGTGAATTATCTGTAAAAGTATTGCAGATATCCAATTTTTCTCAAATAACTCATTCACCTACTTTTGGGAGAGCTTTTACTTGGTGAGGTTTCAGACCCGTAGCTAATTATTCACCTACTCAAAATGAGTAAATGTGAATTATCTCTAAAAGTATTGCAGATATCCAATTTTTCTCAAATAACTCATTCACCTACTTTTGGGAGAGCTTTTACTTGGTGAGGTTTCAGACCCGTAGCTAATTATTCACCTACTCAAAATGAGTAAATGCGAATTATCTCTACAACTGTTGCAGATAGCCAGTATTTCTGAAATAAGTCATTCACATACATTTTGGAGAGCTTTCAATTAGTGAATTTTCAGATCCGTAGCTAATTACTCACCTACTCAAAATGAGTAACTGCCTATTATCACTAAAAGTATTGCAGATAACCAATATTTCTCAAATAACTCATTCACCTACTTTTGGGAGAGCTTTCACATGCTAAATTTTTTTAATGAAATTTTAAATAATTTTTACTGCATTAAAATTTATGAAATCATGCACTAAATCAATTATAACTTGAAAAGTATTACATTTAGAGCACCTTGTTAAAATATGTTATCTTTAGTACATCTAATTTATATGGCGGGAGATAAATGCATGCGTCAGAATGCTTGTTTTAAATATGTTATTCACCTACATGTGTGTGAGCTATACCATATTAAAATTGCAACCCTTTAACTGATTGCATTGCTGAGAAAAAGCTACTTTGAGATTCTCACTGTTGAGTAAATCAGTTGTAACTCGAAAACTATTGCATCTGCAGTATTTTCTTTAAATATGTTTTTAACCTGCTTTTTAGACCTAAACAGTTACCTTGTTACTTTCCTTCTGAATACCATTTGCATGGGCACAACTTTTGCGTCCTTTTCTTCTGTCACTTTTACTCTGAAACTCAAAACACACAGTCAGCTGACACAGAGCCCGTTCACAGGCACTGATTGCTTGTTTTGGTAACCTACTCTTAAACTGCTAGTCATATGCCATATAAGTAAATGCTTGTGCAAGATGGGTCCTGTCTTGTCTGTCTCCTCTCTTCATGGAGGAAAGAAGGAACTACTTATATTTGTTCACCATTTTGTGGGACAGCAAACGAGCAAGATCATTGTCTAATCTCGTGGAGTGTAAGGTCACTTTACCCTACAGGTTTTCATCATTAGTTTTTATATCCAAAATGTACAAGTTAGAAACAGAATCAAAGGTGTTAACATGGCAACACTTGTTGCCAGGTATTGTCGAAAAACTAATCAGCTCCAATCCATGTAGGGGTTTAGTATGCAAAGAATCTTCAAAAATATTTGTAAGTCTCAGAAGCAGAAAAAAGTGTATTGCTAAAAAGTTAATCGCCAATCCATGCATGGGTTTGGATTGCAAAGAAACCACAAAGATTTTTTAAGTCCAAGAAACGTAAAAAAGTTTTGCACTGGCAACACTTGTTGCCTGTTATTGCCGAAAAGCTAATCAGCCCCAATTCCCTTTGCAATGAATATATCCTAGTAATTTGGTAAATGTCTGTGCACAGGTTTCGAATGTAAAGCACCCACAAAATTACAAGTCCCCCAAAAAATACAAAAAGTTTCATGTCACAGCTGTTGGAAAATGTTGCCTAAAACCAAATCTCAACAAGTTCCTTTGGTAATAAACATATTATGAAACTTTGGAATGATATAAAACGCCACAAAATTACAAGACCAAGAAACAAAAGACCAAAAAAGCAATCAAATACAAACTATCATGCCATTAAACCTCCACATTAAATTTTACTGAGATATGTAAAGTACTGTACCTGTAAATGAGCAGCAATGAGGGTGATTCAGAGGGAAAACCAAAATTATATCCATGCCCAGCAGAGTGGATACAATCATTAAAAATGTTGTAACGTTAAAGTCGTTTCTTTAACTATCCAGTCTTTATGGTATTATTACAATAAAAATCTTGTTTAGGTCTCGATATGTTTACATGCTTAATTCAAATGAAAACTCCCAAGTACCACTTAAATATTATCCAAATAGCACAAAAGTTGGTCCTAACGTCAAACTAGATGTAAGGCAATGCAAACGTTAAGACTTTAAGGTCTTCTTCTTTTTCTCATTTCTTGTCTTCATAAAATATTATTGATCTTATGAATATTAATGAGTAGTGGGCAAATTTTGATCTTCAAGTAAAATAATGAGAAATGGAATGGATCTTCAAGTAAAATAATGAGAAATGGAATCATTAAATATTTTCTATGCATACACAAATATTCATGGCAATCCAGTATTTGATCTTAAAGCAGCAAATATTGTCGGGAAATCCCCATGGAAATCTGTGACACATATCACCCCTATATTTGTAAGCCATTCATGTCACATTTCTGGTCACTGCACTACAAGTACCCAACACATCTTGCTGCAATAATCTGTAAACAACGTCTTTGCAAGCATTTTGCAAATCAGATGATAATAAGAGTTCACAGACTTTGACACCCAGTGCTGCCCAAAGGTGTGACTCTGTGGTTGGCAGATAGCCAGCTACTGCACTGTTGTCGAGATATTTTCCAGGAACAAAGTGTGACAGCGATGCCAGCCACATATTTCCTCCATCACAGCTGCTAATGACACAAAACTTTAACAACCTTAAGCTCATAACTTTTAAAGAATATCAGCAATTTATTGCAACCTTACTAAAGAGACCTTTTTCTTTTTGTCTAGACATGTGTACATGTTGAATATCAATGTAAAAATCTTGATTACCACATCAGATATCTTCAATACTCCAAAAAAATGGTCCCAACCTTAAACTCAATATTAGTTTGCAGCTGTTAGGGAGTTTAAGGTAATCTTTTCATGTAGGTTCTGTTCAAGGTTTGTTACATCCACAATTTAAACATGCCTAGAATTGCACAGTATTTGAAATACTGTTCAGAAATTGCCAAACTTACAGTGAATATAATTCTGTTATTACTCGGAGTTTAAGGTCACCTTAATGTATGCCACTTATCTAACTTAGATAACACTTAGATAACAATAATGATGACACAGATGCCACATGAGAGAGGACAAAGCAATCCGTATATATGTCCCCCGGCATAGATGCTGACACAAAAATTGGATGGGGGTGTAGGTGTCTAACATCTTTTATTGAATTGTATCTCCGGCGCGAAGCGGGGATACTATGGATTCATCATCGTCGTCGTCCGCGTCCACAGAGATTTCTTGTTAGCGACCTACAGTCCAGATTTCTTTCATATTTGGCAGGTGGCTTCATATGGTGGAGGACTCGCCACCCTATCTTTTTGGTAGGCTTTATGTCTAAATTAGGCCTGTGGTAGACAAAAATGTCTAAAATGTGGAATATTGCTTGTTAGCGACCTACAGTCCACATTTCTTTCCAGATTTCTTTCATATTTGGCAGGTGGTTTGATCTGGTGAAGGACTCGCCACCCTATCTTTTTGGTAGGCTTTATGTCTAAATTAGGCCTGTGGTAGACAAAAATGTCTAGAATGTGGAATATTGCTTGTTAGCGACCTACAGTCCACATTTCTTTCCACATTTCTTTCATATTTGCCAGGTGGTTTATCGCTTAAAAGTATTGCAGATAGCCAATTTTTCTCAAATAACTCATTCATCTACTTTTGGGAGAGCTTTCACATGGTGAAGTTTCAGACCCATACATAATTACTCACCTACTCAAAATTAGTAAATGCGAATTATCTCTTAAAAGTATTGCAGATAGCCAATTTTTCTCAACTCATTCACCTACTTTTGGAAGAGCTTTCACTTGGTGAAGTTTCAGACCCATAGCTAGTTACTCATCTACTCAAAATGAGTAAATGCGAATTATCTCTAAAAGTATTGCAGATAGCCAATTTTTCTCGAATTACTCATTCACCTACTTTTGGGAGAGCTTTCACATGGTGAAGTTTCAAACCCATAGCTAATTACTCACCTACTCAAAATGAGTAAATGCGAATTATCTCTAAAAGTATTGCAGATAGCCAATTTTTCTCAAATAACTCATTCACCTACTTTTGGGAGAGCTTTTACTTGGTGAAGTTTCAGACCCCTAGCTAATTATTGACCTACTCAAAATGAGTAAATGCGAATTATCTCTAAAAGTATTGCGGATAGCCGATTTTTCTCAAATAACTCATTCATCTACTTTTGGGAGAGCTTTCACATGGTGAAGTTCCATACCCGTAGGTAATTACTCACCTACTCAAAATGAGTAAATGCGAATTATCTCTAAAAGTATTGCAGATAGCCAATTTTTCCCAAATAACTCATTCAGATACATTTTGAAGAGCTTTCAATTAGTGAATTTTCAGATCCGTAGCTACTTACTTATAACTTGAAAAGTATTGCATTTAGACCACTTTGTTAAAATATGTTATTCAGCTACTTTTTCCATAGCTACAACATGGTGAGTAACTTGGGCGTCGATCTCAATAGCTAAGTAAGTAATAGCTACTTTTGAATAACTCATTCACCTACTTTTGGGAGAGCTTTCACTTGGTGAAGTTTCAGACCCGTACCTAATTACTCGCCTACTCAAAATGAGTAAATGCTAATTATCTCTAAAAGTATTGCGGATACCCAATTTTTATCAAATAACTCATTCATCTACTTTTCGAATAGCTTTCACATGGTGAAGTTTCAGACCCATAGCTAATTTCTCACCTACTCAAAATGAGTAAATGCGAATTATCTCTAAAAGTATTGCAGATAGCCAATTTTTCTCAAATAACTCCTTCACCTACTTTTGGGAGAGCTTTCACTTGGTGAAGTTTCATACCCGTAGCTAATTACTCACCTACTCAAAATGAGTAAATGCGAATTATCTCAAGTATTGCGGATACCCAATTTTTATCAAATAACTCATTCATCTACTTTTGGGAGAGCTTTCACATGGTGAAGTTCCAGACCCGTAGGTAATTACTCACCTACTTAAAATGAGTACATGCGAATTATCTCTAAAAGTATTGCAGATAGCCAATTTTTCTCAAATAACTCATTCACCTACTTTTGGGAGAGCTTTCACGTGGTGAAGTTTCAGACCCGTAGCTAATTATTCACCTACTCAAAATGAGTAAATGCAAATTATCTATAGAAGTATTGCAGATAGCCAGTATTTCTCAAATAACTCATTCACCTACATTTTGGAGAGCTTTCAATTAGTGAATTTTCAGATCCGTAGCTAATTACTCACCTACTCAAAATGAGTAAATGCCTATTATCACTGAAAATATTGCAGATAGCCAGTATTTCTCAAATAACTCATTCACCTACATTTTGGAGACCTTTCACATGCTAAAATTTTTTTATGAATTTTTTAAAATAATTTTTAATGCATTAAAATTGATGAAATCATGCACTAAATCAATTATAACTTGAAAAGTATTGCATTTAGAGCACTTTGTTAAAATATGTTATTCAGCTACTTTTTCCATAGCTACAACATGGTGAGTAACTTGAGTGTCTATCTCAATAGCTAAGTGAGTAATAGCTATTTTTGGACTTTTCACTAACTTCCATCATGAGTAAAATCACTTGTAACTTGAAAACTATTGCATTTAGAGAATTTTGTGCAAATCTGTTATTCACCTACTTTTGGGTCAGCTATAACATAGTAAAATTTCAGACCTCTAGCTCATGGCATAGCTGAGTAACAGCTACTTTTGCCTTTGCCGGTGGATACATCTTGCATCTGGCCACAGATGCGTCCTTGGTCTAGTATTCACTATGATTCTGTGTATATAAGTTTACCTCCACCATAAAAAGTTTATTTTTTAAAAAATTCATTGTAGTTTCTGTTTTGCCACCCATCTCTCATTGTCTTCTTCCTCAGTATTTGGTATTTTAAAAATTTCCAGGAATTTTTACAATTTCTTATTTTCACTTTAGGTGTCCACCATTCTCCTCTGAATGGACATGGAGAGGGCTTGAAGTACTTGATTGACATCACCATTGGTTACCCTGAAGGTAAACCTCTGGATGGTTTGTGTATTCTTGGAGGTCACAGACCACCGTGTGAGACTGCAGTACTGTACCGAGTGTATCCTATTCAAGACATACCATGTCAAGGCGAGGCCCTGCTTATGTGGATGTACAAGCGCTGGGAGGAGAAGGAAGAATTGCTTCAGTCATTCTACAGTACTGGAAGGTTCCCCCAAGAACTGTCCACTGGGGGCTTAAAGCAAGCCAAGCAAAAAGAAGAGCTATTGGAATTGAATAAGTGGAAAATGCTTGCAATCCATATCTTTTACATTTCCTCTGCTTATATGCAGTATGTTCTTGCCAGAAATATTGTTACTATGGTTTTTTGATGGACTTAAGAATGTTGATCAATACTCATTGTTAGTTTATAGTTTAGATCTTTAATTATTCTCGGCATTTATCTATAAGGTTTTAGAAAAGACCCACAAGAATATCAGTTTGTATGTGTTGGCAGATGTTATCAAAAGCTTTGTTAACCTAATTATTTTTACAAACTGATCTGCTATAATCTACTAATATTTTGACAAAACTGTATACAATTTTTACGCACTTCAGTAAACATTTACAAGCTCTATTGGAAGACAAGATAATGGACTTCATCGAATAATATATTGTTTAAAAAAATTAAACAATTGATTACATTCTTTTGTTTCAAGTGTTTGAAGATAGATATACCTTTGCCAGTTAGTTTTCCTAATTTATCAAATCAATGCTATCAAAACCAAAATGATAAAAATTTTGTATATTGATAAATATTTTTTTCCTTAAAAGAGTATAATCTTCACATTCCATTGTACTTTATTTTGTATCATATTTTCATACAAAACATCTGAAAGTGCAGATCTAACCAGCGAATAATCTCATATGACCGAGTATGCCAGTTGTTTTAGTTTGGGCATCTAGATTAGTGTATTGTGTATTTGTTGTAGTTGTTATATTTACTGTTTCTTTTTTTTTTCTTTTTCTTTTCTTTTTTGGTGAAAAGTATAATTGCTCAATTTTTTGACTTGCTTCAACCTGAAAAAGTATTAAATGTTAAGAATTAATATGTGATACATGCATTAACCTGTGCATGAAACCTGTATGGTGGTCTGTGGCAGAGGTATTAGTTGTTTACTGGTGTCAGTCACTGTACAGTAGATTGGTCAAATTGAGTTAATGCTCTGAATTATGAACATGTGATGTTCAAGGGGTATAACTCGAAACGATATTAATTACTAAACCTATATTATTACTGCAGTGTTTGCTCTTGTAAGTCATACACTGAATGTATTAATGCAGGAAATGATAAGTAGATGTGACAAAAGTTCAAGCAATAATTTACAAGTGCAACAGCTGACATTTATTGGCTGAAAAATTCTTGATTCTTGAAATCTTGATTCTTGAATTGTATCTTAAACAGCTACCTCATATTTAAAACTAGAATTCAGTTATTTTTATAATAATGTTTTCATAAGTTGTTCTTCATAATACCATAAATATATGCACCATTTACCCCTTCAGTACGGGCTTTAGGGAGATTATAAAATGATGCATGTGTGTGCGTGCGTGTTTGCGTGTGTGTCTTAGTGTGTCACGCAGATTTGTCCAAAACTACTACATCTACAGATTTTTTGTAAAGTAATTGTCCCAATGAATTTTCATGCCCTTGAAATTATTTTTGGTTTTGTGGACTTAGGCCTCAAGATAAGTGAGTAGTAGCAATTTTAGCTACTTTGAGTAAAGGACTCATAACTCAAAAACTGTTGCAGTTACAGTAACTCAGTTCCTAAAATATGTTGTTCAGCTACTTTGTCCTTACAGTAACTCAGTAATAGCTATTTTCTTATTTGTAGCAAAATAATGACATAAGTAAATGTCAAATATCTTCAGAAGTATTAAAGTTAGGAAAATCTTTTCAATATGTTATTCATCTACTTTTTGATAAACTATCACATAGTAAAGTTTCAGACCTGTTGCACATTCGATAGCTGAGTAATAGCTACTTTGAAATTTTGACTGTTGAGTAAATCCGTTGTAACTCCAAAACTATTGCAGTTAGAGTATTTTCCTAAAATATGTTGTTCAGCTACTTTGTCCTTAACTATAAGATGACATACAGTTTGGGGTCCCATTGCATGCCATAAGTGAGTAATAGCTATTTTCTTATTTGTACCAAAATAATGACATAAGTAAATGTCAAATATCTTAAAAAGTATTAAAGTTAGGGAAATCTTTTCAAACATGTTATTGATTTACTTTTTCATAAGCTATCACATAGTAAAGTTTCAGACCTGTTGCACATTTGATAGCTGAGTAATAGCTACTTTGAAATTCCGAGTGTTGAGTATATCCATTGTAACTCAAAAACTATTGCAGTTAGAGTATTTTCCTAAAATATGTTGTTCAGCTACTTTATCCTTAACTATAAGATGGCATACAGTTTGGGGTTCTATTGCATGCCATAAGTGAGTAATAGCTATTTTCTTATTTGTAGCGAAAAATTAACATAAGTAAATGTCAAATATCTTAAAAAGTATTAAAGTTAGGGAAATCTTTTCAAATATGTTATTCACCTAGTTACCCCACAGCCCTTATGGGCTGTCGGGGTATTGTTTTCACCCATGGCGGGCAGGCGGTGGGAAAAAGTTTGTCCGGGCTGTATCTCAGAAACCGTAAGGTGTAGGAAGTTGATACTTGGTAGGGACATTGGTTAGGATGTGTAGGTGTGCAATGTCTTGGTCTGACCTTGATTTGACCTTTGACCTTGCCGTAGTGACCTTGACCTATAAAATCTTGTCCAGGCTATATCTCGGAAACCGTAAGGTGTAGGAAGTTGATACTTGGTAGGAACATTGGTTAGGGGGTGTAGGTGTGCAACGTCATGGTGTGACCCTGATTTGACCTTTGACCTTGCCGTAGTGACCTTGACCTATAAAATGTTGTCCTGGCTATATCTCGGAAACCGTAAGGTGTAGGAAGTTGATACTTGGTAGGGACATTGGTTAGGGGGTGTAGGTGTGCAACATCATGGTCTAACCTTGATTTGACCTTTGACCTTGCTGTAGTGACCTTGACCTTTAAAATCTTGTTGCACCTTTGGGTCTGTCTTTTGATGCAGATTAAGCACTGTTAAAGTCATAGTAGAATTTGTTAAGAATTTTACTTTTACAACTTCCCATTGTAACAGATGGAATTTCATCAAGTGAGCCACAGATTTTGCTCCAACACCACACATAAGCATTCATTGAATGTATTACCACTTCTGTATGCATGGTAATATTCAAAACATCCAAACCATAATTCAGACATGCTAGATGTAGATAAAGAGTGTCGTTATGTTTAGTCTACTGATTAATGATGTCATCTTGTTATTGAATTGTCTTGTTTTAATACTTCATCTTTACATGCATCATCTTTCTCTTAGACATTATTTTCTCTATTTAAACATTGTTTGGACTTTATATAACTGACAGTGCTCTGAAAGTATCTTGAACTTTGTATTGATACCTGTTACACATTGGATAGCTGAGTAATAGCTACTTTGAAATTCTGACTATTGAGTAAATCCATTGTAACTCCAAACTATTGCAGTTAGAGTATTTTCGTAAAATATGTTGTTCAGCTATTTCGTCCTTAACTAAAAGATGGCATATAGTTTGGAGCTCCATTGCATATAATAAATGAGTAATAGCTATTTTGTCATTTGTAGCTAAATAACAGAAGAAGTAAGTGTCTAATATCTTTAAAAGTTTTACAGTTAGGCCAATCTTTTGAAATATGTTATTCTTTAAGTTTTTAATAAGATATACTACTTTTACATTATTGTATCTACTGAGCTATACGCATTTTGCCAATGAGTAACTCACTTGTAACTTTAAAAGTATTCAATTTATAGTTTTTTTTATCAAATATGTTGTTCAGCTACTTTTTGATGTTCTGTGTCATGGCAAATTTTTAGAGCTATAGCTCCACAGCTGAGTAATAGCTGCTTTGCTATTTTGCTAATGAGTAAATCACTTTCAACTTCAAAATTATTAAATTTACAGGTTTTTTATCTCCTGCCGGCTTTAGCAAGGTTAATATTAGCTATTTTCTGCTTTTACAGTGACAAAAATCAGTAAATAGCTTCTTTCTGTATAACTGATAGCTACAGTGCTTTGGTCAAACATGTTACTTAGCCACTCTTAGATGTTCTATGTAAAGGCACATCTTCAGACCTGTCGCTGCATAGCTAACTGTAGCTATATCTTCTGAGTAACTCATTCACCTTTTGGGTGATCTACCACATGGTGAAGTTGCACATCTATAGCTCTTTGCATAGCTGAGTTATACCTGCTAAAATGACTAAATGTCTTTTATCTGTAAAAGTATTGCAGATAGGCAATTTCTTCTAAATAAGTCATTCACCTACTTTTGGGTGATCTACTGCATAATAAAGTTGCAGAACTGTAGCACTTTGAATGGCAGCGTAATAGCTTCTCAAATGAGTAAATGCCTTTTATCTTTAAAAGTATTGCAGTCAAATATTAAAGTGCCTCTTGCTTATTGTCACTTCTACATGTGCCTCCATCTCACAAGAAAATCTATGTTACACTCTCTTTAGTACATCTATTTTATACAGCGGGAAATAATTGCATGCGTCAGAATGCTTGTTGAAATATGTTCAGAGGCAATTTTAATGGATAAGGTTCTAGGGTTATTTGGAATAATACAAATACATGTATACACGTTTGATGGCTGGCCTGTATTCCTAATGCACATATGTATCCTATGTCTGATTTAAAATGAGTTATACCAGTTTCCAAACACACTGAAACCATCAGTACATGAAAGAGTCAGCGACTATTGTCATAATGCATGGAAAGGTGTTCTTTAACAACAGGTTTACAGATGTGGTATCAGAAGGGTTAATGTTAATCTATATTCTGTCAAGCTCATGTAAGTGGCTTTCTGGAGAGAAAAAGTTCAGAGAGAACTGGATTAACAGAATTTGTGACAGATCATTATTTATTGCAACCTAGATATTTTATGTAATTATTTCCAAAGGCCTTTAATTATTTCCAACTTATATGTGCAAAGACATAGAAATCATGTTGGCTTTTCACCAATCATCATTTCCCCCAGCACAAAATAAACAGGAAAACTATTATTCATAGATGGAGAATTATGTACATAGAAATGTCATCTAAGCTATGCATATGTAGATATATCTGCAGTAAATTTGAGACCAAAACCATTATTGTATTGATTGTATTTGTTAAGACTCTGGTTTATAAAACACTTGTACTTGTATGTAGTTTTTTTGTTTGGGGTAAATCTTTGTATCTGTAAAAGCAATCTGTGCAATTACACAGATAGCAAAGTACTTGTGAGACAGTAATCAAACTTGCAGATCAATGAGTTGTTGCTTATATATGTATGCATTGTATTTTTACTTTAATATTGAGATAACAGTACACAAAAATCAAAATGAAGTCATTACTTACTTTTATTATACAGTATTTGAGTGAAATGGATATTTTTAAAATATTTATAATTTTGTATGAACACATTATCAAAATATTGAATATTTTTGATTAGTCACTTTTTGGTTCTCAAGATTTAAAAATTATTCCCCAGTACATGTTTAGAATATATTTTGTTCCAGTGGTTAATAACTCAAATTTACTTTTGGTGAACTTGCCTATTGAATTGATCACTTTTGATTTTGGCAATTGTTGTGTATTTATTACTTAAAATGTGTCTCTAAATTAAAACAGTTGTTTGAAATATATTTATCTACTCAAAGCTATTTAATATAAACAAACATTACAAGATATATCCACTTTAACTTTGTGACTTCTTGAATATGTATATTGGTATATTAAATTGTTATACCTAAAACATAATTATTTTATCGGTTATATTTAGCCATTTTGTAAACACTAGTTGCTAATGTTTAAAATCAAAATATGTTAAAAGGCTGGGCTACACTTTCCCTGACAGATGCCCCAGCTACACCAGCTCAGAAACAACTACATGTATATTTATACATATAGACCATATTCAGGGGCCGATTTCACAAAGGGACTTAAAGCCAGATTTAGACTTAAATTTGAGCATTTGGTCTTAAATTTTGTCAGCAGAATGCTAAGTCTGTGGTCTTAGACTTGGTGGATTTCACAAAGCAGCTAAGTCCATGAAATTGCTAAGTCAGTGGACTTAACTTAAAGTCTGGAATGTAGTGGGCTTAAATTTTGTAAAGAGGACTTAAATGTGGCTGTCATACACTTTTCTTCACTACAAAATTTGAAAGGGCTGTAAATAAAGTATAATTATACAGAACACCTCACTTAAGTTGTCTTCGGGAAGTTTATATGTGGTAACAAGGTTTTCCATTTCAAAACAGCACTTCTCCTTTGATAAACTGCATGAAATGAAGGATATATATCACCAATATTATATTTTGAACAAAAATAAAAGGTCACAACACAAAAACCACTGTGGTTATATGATAAGCCTGGACTTAGCTAAGTCACCCTTTGTGAAATCTATTTAAGTCCCAGACCTAGCTAAGACCAAAGTCTTAGCTTTAAATCCCTGACTTAGCCAATAAAGGAACTTAGTTTAAGTCCTTTAATGAAATAATTTAAGAAAAAAAATTAACCCTGGTGGGTGGTTTTTTTTTTTTTTTTTTTGCATTTAGATTTTGCTCAAGTTATTTTCTGATTTTCTGGTTTTGCAGGTTATACCAGGGAACATGGGTTATTAACTACATGTAATAATGATAATATGTCTTTCATTAAGTGTTCTTCATGCCACACTAACATTGTGAAATCACTGGGTTGTTTGGTTTTTTTTTTTGTTTTTTTTTTTTTTGTTTTTTTTTTTTTTCAAAATGATCTGGACTTAAATCAACAAAGGCTTGAAATGTTATTCTCTTGAAGATACTCATATTTTTTTCCTATAGTCCTAGAGTTATTTTAAATTTTGTATAACATATTTTAGTACATTTTACTTGTTGCAGCCTTTGACAGATTTGTTACAATTAATGTTCAACACCTCAATATGTCATTTACACAAATGTGTCAGCAAGTTTTGTATGTTGTGCAGCAAAGTTATGTTCTGAATATGAATCTCATTATAGCTTGATGTAACAGTTCTCCTTTTCACCATTTGTTGCAGAAAATCACTCTTTTATAAATACCCCCTTTGCAGACCCTTTTAGATTGAGTCAGTAGAATGAGTAATTCTGTCATGAACTAGAGATACTTAATATTTTTTTTATGTTGTATTTTTGTGACTGTTTAAGAACCCACCATTTTTGCTTTTTTTGTGCAGTTTCAGTGCTCAAGATTCATCATTTGAAATAAGGAGTAGTTGTTTGTTCATTCACTTTAACTATTTCATTAGTTGTAACTTTGATGTGTTCACATTTGAATTATGAAATTAATCTTTGATAATTGCCCACCGTGCACTGTTCATTATGACCCCCAGTTTGTTACTTTGTATTATTGTGTTCAGTTAAGGATATGTGTTTTCAATATATTTTGAAAGATTTGTTAAAATGTAGCAAGTTGTTTTTGGACTTAAATAAAATGGGTATTCAAGGTTATTAGTTTTTATTATACCAACTTTTATTTGTGCAGTTTTCACATTTTGTGTTTGTCTGGCCTTTCCCCTAGAATAGGATTGCCGTTTGTATTTACACAACAGATGAATAAACAGTGCCGATTTCTATTAGTTACATATCATGTGCTGAAGTTCTTGGCATGTATATGAAGCAACTGCCACAACATTATATTTTTTAAGTATTTTACAGATATATTTAATTCTTGATGTGGTATGTATTTGCTGTTGATCATGACAGATGAATCAAAAGAACAACAAAAGAAGAGATTCCTTAGTGCAAAGAATCGCAACAATTTGGTACCCATCCGACTATGTAGTGCATACACTTTTATTCACAACTTAGAAATAAATCAAACCAACAATTAAAAAAGATAGCATCAGAGATGCCCGTACCCCACAGCCTGAGGAAATCATTTTCAACACCATGAAATACAGAAGTAGTGAATCAGTACAAAGATCGGGATACTTTCAGAGCAGTGTCAGTTATATTAAGGTCTAAATGATGTTTAAGTAGAGAAAATAACATCTTAGAGAAATAAAATGTATGCAAAGATAAAGTATTAAAACAAGACAATTCAATAGCAAGATGACAGCATTAATCAGTAAACTAACAAGAGGGTCAAAGATGCCCCAAAATGTGGGTTGCGCAGGCAGCAATAAGGTTAGCAACTGCTGTAATTACAGTTAAAAACAAGGAAAGAAATGTTAGGTTACCCAGTTAAGGTGAATGTGTTAGACGTGCTAAGAAACGTAAAACTTGTAATCTAGGTTACATAATTCTATCTAGGCTATAAACGGACAAATGAAAGGACGGAATTACACCAATTCCGAAAGCAACTTAGCTATGATGGTGATGTATCTCCCTGTCAAGTTTGAATTCAATTGGACAAAGCGTTTTCGAGTTAGTCCGGAAACGGAAATGTTGACGGACAAACAGATAGAATTACACCAATTTCGAAAGGAAACTAGCTATGATGGTGATCTATCTCCCTGTCAAGTTTGAATTCGATTGGACAAACCGTTTTCGAGTTAGAGTCCGGAAACGAAAATGTGGATGACAGACGGATGGAGAGACAAATGGACAAAAAACGGACAAACGAACGGACGGAATTACACCAATTTTGAAAGGAACCTAGCTATGATGGTGATCTATGTCCCTGTCAAGTTTGAATTCGATTGGACAAATCGTTTTCGAGTTAGAGTCCGGAAACGAAAAATGTGGACAAACAGACGGATGGACAAACGAACAGATGGAATTTCACCAATTTCGAAAGGAACCTAGCTATGATGGTGATCTATGTCCCTGTCAAGTATGAATTCGATTGGACAAACCATTTTCGAGTTAGAGTTCGGAAACAAAAATGTAGACAGGCGGATGGACAAACGGACAAAAAACGGACAAACGAACAGACGGAATTTCACCAATTTCGAAAGGAACCTAGCTATGATGGTGATCTATGTTCCTGTCAAGTTTGAATTCGATTGGACAAATCGTTTTCGAGTTAGAGTCCGGAAACGAAAAATGTGGACGGACGTCGGACACATCAGTCTAATAGGCGGGTTGGTTACATGCAACCCGCCTAAAAACTATGATGGACACCTACAACCCCTAAGCAATGTCCCTACCAACTATCAAATTCCTACACTTTACAGTTTCAGAGATATTGCCTGGACAAAATTTTAAAGGTCAAGGTCATTACGGCAAGGTCAAATGTAAAATCAAGGTCACACCATGACATTGCACACCTACGACCCCCAACCAATGTCCCTACCAAGTATCAACTTCCTACACCTTACGGTTTCCGAGATATAGGTGGACAAGATTTTCAAACTTGAGGTCACTGCGGCAAGGTCAAATCAAGGTCACAACCATGACGTTGCACAAATACACCCCCTAACCAATGCCCCTACAAGTATCAACTTCCTACACCTTACAGTTTCTGAGATACAGACCGGAAAAACTTTTCCCGCAGCCAGCCCATCCGTACACCATGGGTGAAAACAATACCCCCATAGCCCTTAAGGGCTGTGAGGTAAAAATAGCTCTATTAAAAGCGGAAAGAATCAAAGCAATTTGCTGTGCATCTTACTGAAGTCATTGGATACCCAAATCAGCCAATAAGATTCGGCTAAAAGCTAATAAAATATATACTTGTACCAGGATATAAATTGTCTTGGAAGTTAATTCTGACACAAGTTAGTAGAAGTGAAACCAAACTGTAGTTTCAACAATTTTTACCCTACAGCCCTTAAGGGCTGTGCAGGTATTGTTTTCACCCATGGCATCCGCATGGGCAGGCAGACAAGTGTTCTGCGGGAAAAGGCTTGTCTGGGCTGGTTATGTGCAAGATGTTGATACTTGATAGGGACATTGGTTTGGAGTGTAGGTGTGCAACGTCATGCTGTGACCTTGATGTGACCTTGACTATTGAATCTTGTCTGGACTAGATCTCGGAAACTGTAAGGTGTAAAAGGTTGGCACTTAGTAGGGACATTGGTTAGGGCAAGGATTGTTATGATTTTGCAATGTCCTGGTGTAGCCTTGATATTACCTTTGACCTTGCCATAGTGACCTTGACATTAAAAAGTTGTCTGGACTACATCTTGGAAACCGCAATGTGTAAGAAGTGGTACTTGGTAGGGACATTGGTTTGGGGTGTTAGCTATAAAAGTATTCCTTTTAAAATCTAAGTCAGAACTAGAGATTGCGTCTCGGCGCAGTGTATCCCCGGACGGGACATAGTTAAGGCGTGAATATGTCGGTCTTGAGCCTGTTTCCTGGAGCACCAGGTCAGGATTCTCCATAGTACCAGATTACTCCCAAAAGCTAATCACTAGTTGTTTCACTTATATCTGTCTTTAAAAATTACATTTCACGGATCCAGAAGATCCATATAGTGATCCGGATCACTTCCAAAATTCAATCATTTCATCCTTTTCAGACATATTCTAAAAATTTCATCAAAATCCGTCCATAAGTTTTTAGTTATCTTGTACACAAACACATCTGGCAGCCTGGATCCACATGATCCAGGCAGTGATCCAGATTACTCCCAAAAACTAATCACTTGTTCTTTGTCCCATTTAAGACATTTCCTGAAAATTTCATAAAAATCCATCCATGACTTTTTGAGATATTTGTCTTTAAAAATTACATTTCTTGGATCCAGAAGATCCAGATAGTGGTCCAGATCACTCGCAAAATTGAATCATTTCTTCCTTTTACCACTTCTTCCTTTTACCATTTGTAACATATCCTAAAAATATCAAAGTCCATCCCAAGATTATGTGGCAGCCTGGATCCAGATCACTCCAAAAATTTAATCACTTGTTCCTTGTACCATTTAGGCCATTTGCTGAAACAATCCATCCATAACTTTTTGCGGTATCTGTCTTTAAAAATTACATTTCATGGATCCAGAAGATCCATTTAGTGATCCGGATCACTTCCAAAATTCAATCATTTCATCCTTTTACCTTTTCAGACATATCCTGAAAATTTCATCAAAATCCATCCATAAGTTTTTGATTTATCTTGTACATAAACACATCTGGCAGCCTGGATCCAGATGATCCAGATCACTCCCAAAATCTAATCACTTGTTCCTTGTACCATTTAGGATATTTCCTGAAAATTTCATCAAAATCCACCCATGACTTTTTGAGCTATTTGTCTTTATAATTATATTTCATGGATCCAGAAGAATCAGATAGTGGTCCAGATCACTCGCAAAATTGAATCATTTCTTCCTTTTACCACTTCTTCCTTTTACCATTTCTAACATATCCTAAAAATATCATCAAAATTCATACTAAAATTCTGTGGCAGCCTGGATCCAGATGATCCACATCACTCCAAAAATGTAATCACTTGTTCCTTGTACCATTTAGGTCATTTGTTGAAAATGTCATCACAATCCATCCATAACTTTTTGAGGTATCTGTCTTTAAAAATTACATTTCATGGATCCAGAAGATCCATATAGTGATGCGGATCACTTCCAAAATTCAGCCATTTCATCCTTTTACCTTTTCAGACATATCCCGAAAATTTCATCAAAATCCGTCCATATGTTTTTCAGCTACATTGTACACAAACACATCTGGCAGCCTGGATCCAGATGATCCAGACAGTGATCCAGATCACTCCCAAAATCTGATCACTTGTTCCTCGCACCATTTAAGTCATTTGCTGAAAATGTCATCACAATCCATCCATAACTTTTTGAGGTATCTGTCTTTAAAAATTACATTTCATGGATCCAGAAGATCCATGTAGTGATCCGGATCACTTCCAAAATTCAATCATATCTTGAAAATTTCATCAAAATCCATCCATAAGTTTTTGATTTATCTTGTACACAAACACATCTGGCAGCCTGGATCCAGATGATCCAGATCACTCCCAAAATCTCATCACTTGTTCCTTGTCCCATTTAGGACATTTCCTGAAAATTTCATCAAAATCCACCCATGACTTTTTGAGCTATTTGTCTTTAAAAATTATATTTCATGGATCCAGAAGATCCAGATAGTGGTCCAGATCACTCGCAAAATTGAACCATTTCTTCCTTTTACCACTTCTTCCTTTTACCATTTGTAACATATCCTAAAAATATCATCAAAATTCATCCTAAAATTATGTTGCAGCCTGGATCCAGATGATCCAGATCACTCCAAAAATGTAATCACTTGTTCCTTGTACCATTTAGGTCATTTCCTGAAAATGTCATCACAATCCATACATAACTTTTTGAGGTATCTGTCTTTAAAAATTACATTTCATGGATCCAGAAGATCCATATAGTGATCCGGATCACTTCCAAAATCCAACCATTTCATCCTTTTACCTTTTCAGACATATCCTGAAAATTTCATCAAAATCCATCCGTTGGTTTTTGAGCTATATTGTACACAAACACATCTGGCAGCCTGGATCCGGATGATCCAGACAGTGATCCAGATCACTCCCAAAATCTAATCACTTGTTCCTCGTCCCATTAAGGACATTTCCTGAAAATTTCATCAAAATGCACCCATAAGTTTTTGAGTTATCTGTCTTTAAAAATTAAATTTCATGGATCCAGAAGATCCAGACAGTGATCCGGATCACTCCCAAAATTTAATCATATCTTCCTTTTACCATTTTGGACATATCCTGAAAATTTTATCAAAATCCATCTGTCAGTTTTTGAGTTATCTTGTTCACAAACAAACAAACAAATAGAGGGCCAAAAATGACCCTCGGTCAGGTACTTTGGCGGTCAGTGGATGACCTTAAATGAAGATCTGTAACCAGTAAGCCTGGATGGTAGAAGTCCATCATGTACTCAACCTCCAAAGCCATTTTCAATAGTTTCCATGCAATATAGTCAGCATTAAGTGTGAAAATATCTCCAAAAAGGCCAAAAATGACCCTCGGTCAGGTACTTTGGCGGTCAGTGGATGACCTTCAATAAAGAGCTTCAAGGTCAAATTTCTGCATGCTTACAGAGGACATATATATGTATTATATATACCAGCCATAGGATGATCTGACTTTCTGTATAGGAGAACTGGGCCAAAAAGTGAAAAAAATGGCCAAAATCTGACCTTTAAGAGGCCACCAGTGACCTTGAGATTGAAGGTCAAGGTCACAAAACAATAGCGTTCGTGGCATTGCCCATATATACCCACATACCAAATTTGAAAGTTCTAACTAAAATATTTTTTAAGTTATCGCGTCCAAAAGGAAATCTCTGCGGCGACGGCGGCGTGACTGTACTGAATCCTAAGTATCCCCGACTTTCGTCCGGGGATACAATTAGGACAGACTATCTATCCCACCTGTTGCCATAGGCTGGATCTGAAACCCCCAACCACAGAGTTTAGTGACAAGTGATTGAATCCCAAATCCGACAAAACCAACAAAATTAGATGGATATACAAATAAAGCATTCAAAATATCATGGTAAAAAGTTTATTGACATATAACTGAAGTAAAAATTTTAGAACTGAAGTGAAAACTTCAGTAAAAAAAAAGATAAATGTACATGAACAACCTACTGTTTCAAATAAAAACAAATGGCAAAACCACATAGGGACAAAACATATAACATGGTTCAGACAAAAACAGAATATTGGTAACATTTCATCAGTTTTACTTAAAACATAAACAGAGTTCAAATGACACCGTGTTTGAGGTATTTACAATTATTATTATATAAAGTAGTTTTGGATGGTAATGAACACAATAGTCTTGTTTGCTGCTGTAACTTCCCAAGTACTGATCTGTTTATTAGACTATTTATCTTGAACTTTGATGTTACAAGAATATAAAATAGCACACAATATTCACACTTCAGTAACTTTCATTGGCTACAATAAGAACTTATTTTAAAATCTCAACTTATTCATAATGTTCACAGATAGCT
The DNA here is from genome assembly GCA_964017235.1 of Sabellastarte sp. h YS-2021. Lineage (NCBI taxonomy): Eukaryota > Metazoa > Annelida > Polychaeta > Sabellida > Sabellidae > Sabellastarte > Sabellastarte sp. h YS-2021. The sequence goes on from OZ024928.1 coordinate 81,874,323, forward strand.
CAAACACCACAACAACTGTACAAATCTGTAATGCACTCAGAACCAATAAATTCTTTGCACTCCCCTAACCTTGCCACACTAGCTGTCTCACTTGCCAGATTAATTCCTTTGGATAGTACATCTAAGATACAGTGCTAAGTATTGTATAACTGGGATTCAACCTGACTTTGTCACACATCCCACTGGGTACACAGAGAACACAACCTAGCGGCACTCACTGGTGCAGAATCTGTCCCATTTTGTGGCATCACTTACAGTATAAATGACTCATCATTTTCCAATTTCTGTCTCTTGTTTTAATTAAAAATGAACATCTTTAAATATTTTTTTTTTAGCATATATCGGATGAATGTTCTGAAATAGTTAATTGTTCACAAGAGACAATTTACTGAAAACACTCAAATTATCGACATTTTCAATTTTGTACATTTCTATGCCACCGTAGATTATAGATATGCATAATTTTGTACTTTCAATGTGTTTTTACCTAGAGATTCCACATTATTTTAAGAATCCAGCAGATATACTTTACGATGACATTGCTCTCATAATGTATTGAGTTTTGTAACAATAACCACACGCAGTGTTTGATCAAAGGATGTGCACACACAGAGTCCCTGTTTGTCTGGGCTCCAGTCAAAGCCTGAAATGGGCTGGGTGGACAGGGTGACATTTTGCAGGAGGCTCACAGTTCCTACCACACCAATGTCTAAATCCTCACCATCTTTGGTCTGTCTCTGAGCTGGGTAGTTGCTACAAGTTTACAACAATAAAAAAGTTAGGTGGACAAACAAACTGTATCGTGTGTTTAAGTGCTGATTATTTATGGTTGATATAAAGTGACTTCAACCAATTAAAATATGGAAAATATGATAATCTAGATAGATCACATCTCCAATGTGGAACATAAAGTCATGACACTAATGGCCATAAGTTTTTCTATTATTTGTGGATAAGTGCTGTTATAATACTCTTCTACTGATATACAATATGTCGTGTACAGATATAATGGTTTTAAAAAAATATTTGTGAAAAATTTTGACACTCTTAATATATTTTCCAGAGATTACCAGGATAACAAACTGCAGAAAGAAAAATACACTGATGTTATTTTAGTGCCCACTTAGCCAGTTAGATATTTATCAAGAATTTGTAAATGTGTTCAGTCAGCTGAATTTTTTCAAATACAAATACTTTTCATTCTAAAATTTCAAATGCAAACACTTTCAAAAAGTATTTAAAATACATTTAAATGCACTGGCATTTGACCCCATGACTGGATATGACTCAATTTTCGATAAATTTGAATTTTCAACAAGAAAAACCATGACTCACTATTTCCAGAGATTCAGAGAACCATTTCCTCCTTGAGTCATGAACACATCTCTATTCTGTGGTAAATGTTTGGCAGACCATACGGTGGAGCTATGTGCCTGAAATACAGTATCTGTAAGTTAATTAAATGTTATTATATATATATTTTCTGAAAAGGTAACACAAATGTTATATTTACTATAGACTATTTCTGTAAGTTTACAAAAGATATCAAGTACAGTGAAAACCCTTTGTGAAATGATAAAGAAATTTTAAACATATTATACTTTTCATTTTGCATTAATATTCTTATTTGTAATTATATGTGTGTTTTTATGTGGGTTCAGTTGTACTGAGTTATTTTCAGCCTTTCGATGTCCCAACTCTCTGGCTCCTGGTGCTGAGAATTTCCAAATTCCCAGTGCCAGGCAGTTCTGGTTGACAAAACACCATGCACATGCGGGCTCCTGGTTCCAAGCCTCCTCTCGATTAACTGGGCTGGTGTAAAATCGTAGTGTGTGGTAAACTCAGGTACAAAGTGTGTTCAGGGTTCCCCAGGTGAAAGGATATAAAAGAGCCAATGTGAATTATGCCAGTGATTAGATGTGTATGTATTTTGTTAGATCTGGTGTATGTATTATTATATAAGTAAATTATATCTTTTGTAAACCTGAGTAAAGTGAGTTCGGAGAGAAGTGAGAAGTTGTACATAATTGTTCATAACTTCATACTTAAATAGTATAAACTGTTGTGTGAAAAGAAGGATTATATTTGTATCATTGGGAATTTGGTGTTTAATTTAAATTCTGCCTCAGATTACAGCCAAAACAATAATTTTTTTACAATATTTTTAACCATATTTAGAGTATCAGCTAATTTTACCCAAAGTTACAACGGACAACAATGTGTTTTTTTTTGTTGTTTTTTTTTTCTTTTGCAACAAAGGAGTTCATAAATTTTAGAACCATTCAATTTTTTTTAGTTGGGCGACATATATTTTATATCTGTGGATCAAATAGAGAAAATCCCTACCTTTTCAGTGAGTTGTGCAAAGCCACTCTTTGGATGTTGGGTTCTCATATCAAAAAGATGAAATTTTGATTCTAGACAGGTGGCCACCATTTTATTCATATTTATATCCTTCCTATCAAATTCTATACCACAAACCTACAACACAAGAACAAACTTGACACAAACTCTCAACAAAGTACATTATCAGATGGGACATGTTTGATGCAAATAACATTAGCAGAAAATACCACTATAACGTCGCCCTCTTTGTCCATGTCAGATGAGTCTGAACATTTGAAGGACAAGTTGAAATTGAAAACATGCACATTACATGAGATTCAGGGGCTCTGGATTTGAAAGTTGGCATCCAGCCTGAGGGATATACATGTCAAATGATTTGCAGCATGATTTCCTCTTAGTCAATTTCAAATTCCAAATCTCCATGGAAAATAATATGGGAGATAAAGGAAGTTTGGGAATGGTTATCCTGTTTGACCTTGATGATGGGACCAAAATCATATTTCACAACGCAAAAACATCTGTAGCCCATAATCTCATTCAAATGTTTTATCACATTCAAAACCCCAAGAACTAATATGTGTATTGAAATATGAACATGACAAGAGATCCAGTGGCTTTGGATCTGAAGGTTAGATAAGGGAGGTAAAAAGTCTTATACACAGTTATATTGACCTCATTTAACTTTTGAAGGAACTGTCAAAAGTCAAATCTAACTCTGGATAAACTTCTAGGACAATGTGTTAGTTAAACATAAAACATTAACTTTGTCCATATTTAACCATAATTAATTACCACACATCAAATTTGAAAGCTCAAATTTATAATTTTTTTTCTTATCCTTTTTTTTCTTATCCTTTTTTTTGCATTAACATGAAAACAAGATATCTCGATGGAGACTCAAAACCAAACTAGAAAAGTGTTTTGGCGAATGCAAAAATGCAGTATCCCACAGCAACTAAAGTGTATAATGCTAAGAAAGAAATAGTTAAATGCTAGTAAGATACATATACATTGTTAACTATCCTTTATACAGGTGTTTCAGAGGCCATAGTGGCAGAGTGGTAACACTCTCACCTCCAACCTCTGAGGCCGGGGTTCGGTTCATGGCTCTACCTCAAGTGGGAAAGCTGGTAGTTGCTTGCTATTGGTCGGCAGTTCACAGTACAGAACCTTCACCAACTGTATGTACTGGCTTCCTCTGCCTTTCCAACTACCAGTTGTGATATGATCTGTAGTGTTGAAAGTGACGTAAAACCCAAAATAAATAAATTATACAGGTGTTTCATATGTTTAACAAAAATAGCATCAGAGATGCCCACACCTCACAGCAATTTTTGATACCATGAGATATAGAAGAAGTGAGAAAGAGAAAATCTGGTAAAGAGGAAGCACAAGAATTTTTTTTATTTTGTCACCTAAATAAAGGTCAAATTCATACCTGTTAAAACTTTTTCCTACATCTATAGATCGTAACTGGCAAAAGTAGCATCAGAGATGCCTGTACCCCACAGCCTGGGGAAATATTTTTCAACACCATGAGATACAGAAGTAGTGAAACAGTACACAGATTGGGATACTTCCAGAGCACTACATGTAAAGATTAAGTATTAAAACAAGACACAATTCAGTAAACTAAAAGTTATGAAGCTGTAAAATTTCTTAACTGGAGAATAGCTCTCAATGAAAATATCAAAATTATGTATGGTCGAATTATGGTTTGAATGTTTTGAATATTACTCAATGGGGTAATACCCATACATACAGATGTGGCAATACATGCTTAAATGTGGAGCTGGGGCAAAACCTCTGACTCACTTGATGCAATACCATCTGTTACAACTTACAATGGGGAGTTGCAAAAGTAAAATGCTTGATGACTTCTAATATGACTTTAACAGTGCTTAATCTACATCAAAAGACACCCAAAGGTGCAACAACCAAGACTCAAGTAAAAATATATGAGAGATATAAGAGAGATAAAATAGTATCACATATCCCTGTAGAGAGATAAAATAGCATCAGATATGCAAGATCAAAGATCACATTCATGTCACACCATGACGTTGCACACCTATAACCCCCGACCAATGTCCCTAACAAATATCAACTTCCTACACCTTATGGTTTCTGAAATATAGCCAGGACAAGGCATTATAGGTCAAGGTCACTACAGCAAGTCAAATCAAGGTCACACCATGACGTTGCTTACTAGTGCTGCGCCGATTAGTGGTCCATTCGATGCATTGATCGATGACGGCATTACTTCCAATGCATCGATCAAAAAACCAAAATTCGGGATGCCGAAAAAGGGTTGAGTTCTAGTATGTTTCCAGTCAAATCAAACGAAAGAGTAAGTGATTTTCCGTAAAATAAACATGGAGCAGTTTTTGTCCCAAAGATATTGCCTTAGAATTGTTGAAATGTACAAAAATATTATCTAAAAGTTTGGATTAGTTATTTACTCTGTAAGTTTTGTATGATTTTAATGTCTGCCGATGCATCGAATGATGCATCGATCACATGTGGGCGATAATCGAGTGATTTTTGCGGACCGAGTCGCAGCACTATTGCTTACTTACACCGCCTAACCAATGTCCCTATCAAGTATCAACTTCCTACACATTATGGTTGCCGATATAGCCCGGACAAGATTTTATAGGTCAAGGTCACTACGGCAAGGTTAAATCAAGGTCACACCATGACGCTGCACACCTACAACCCCTAACCAATGTCCCTACCAAGTATCAACTTTCTACACCTTACGGTTTCTGAGATATAGCCCAGACAAGATTTTATAGGTCAAGGTCACTACGGTAAGGTCAAAGGTCAAATCAAGGTCACACCATGACGTTGCACACCTACACCCCCTAACTAATGTCCCTACCAAGTATCAACTTCCTACACCTTACGGTTTCTGAGATATGGCCGGACAAGATTTTCAAACTCAAGGTCACTACAGCAAGGTCAAAGGTCAAATCAAGGTCACACCATGACGTTGCACACCTACACCCCCTAACCAATGTCCCTACCAAGTATCAACTTCCTACACCTTACGGTTTCTGAGATAAAGGCCGGACAAACTTTTTCCGCCCGCCCATCCGGACACCATGGGTGAAAACAATACCCCGACAGCCCTCAAGGGCTGTGGGGTAAAAATCATTTTAACACGCCATATATTAAGGGAGTTATAAATACTACAGTGGCAGTGTAGGATGTCTGAAAATGGGGTGAAACCAATAAGCATCACTTTTTCAAGGGACACTTAATTATTCTAAACTATTATCGGTAGATACAACCAGCCCTATTAATTTTAAAATGAAAAAAGTCAGTTTAACTCTCAAAATACTGGTTTACAACACTTTATAACAAATATTTTTGGGGGTTGTTTCCTTAAATATTTTTCCTGATGTCAAAATACTGGCGTCAACAATTTTTTTTTTTTTTTTAATTTTCAAGGACAAACTCACCCCATTTTTCACATTAGTTTCCCATCTGAGAGACATATTTCTGAGATCAAAGAGCTTTATGTCACCATTATCATACCCAGAACAAATACAGCGGTCATGGGCATTGTATGCATGACCTGAAACAAAGAAGATAACAGTCACTTTGTTAATACATTATAACATTATAATTATGCTGAAAGGTGTCTGGTCAAATGATGTAAACTCAAAAAATGTATTGATAAATAATACTAGTAAAACATCTAAAAGCTGTTGAGTGAAACTGCAAGGGACCCCCAAAGTTATTGTTTTGTTTAGATTTCTATTTAATAACTAGTTCACAGTTTTGTTGGGGTTTTTTTGAGACATTGTTAACAAAAAATTTTTGTTATTAAATTGGGGCAATCTGTTACTTAAGCTAAAGTTAAGGTTTTCACCAAATAAGACAATTTATGGTTCAATTGAGTACTTAAGTACTTATTCAAAAATGGAGTAATGAGTATTCTTCATGACAAAACTGAGTAAAAACTCATGGGGGGGTCAACTTTTATTACTTTGAGTAGTTGCTAAAGAGAAATAGGTGGAAAGAGTACTCAGGTGCAAAAACATGCCACTCCTCTCAACTTTAGGACATATTTATTCACTAGTTAATACTCACCAAAGGCCACAGCCCAGCAGTCTCTCCTCGTTTCCCCTTCTCCTGGCTCCATTGTGGCTACTGGGTCATTTTTCTGTCGAGGATCCCATACTTTCACAGAACCTAATAACAACGACTGGAGAGTACTGTGATTGTAACCTTTACAGTCTCTTTTGAAAGAGTATCAAGACTAATTATTCACTTTGTTGGTGTAATCACTAGTCAGAGTGCACACACCTGGATAAATACAGCATAATAAAATAGGGTCAAAGATGCCTGTACTCCACAGCCCAGGGTTATAGTTTTGGACACTATGAGATGTAGAAGTGAAACAATACAAAGATCAGGAGACTTTCAGAGCCAACAGTGTCAGTTATGTAAAGTTTCAAATAAAATTTAAGTAGAGAAAATACCATTTAAGAGTGATTAAATGTTATTAAAAAATTAAAAATCACCACAAGATAATTCAGTAGCAAGATGACAGCATTAATCAGTAAACTAAAAATTATGAAGCTGTAAAATTTATTAACTTAAGTGTAGCTGTCAATGGAAATAGCACAATAAGGTAAAAAAAAGCACATATAACTGGAGTATTGCTTCACAAGAGAAAAATAAAATGTTTTGGCAAAGCAAAAACAAAGCGTACCAATGAGCATTAATGATTTGCTGAAATGACTATATTGGTCTGTTTAATATGTTTTTCCATTTATACAAAAATTCAACCTTCCTGCGAAAATGGCAGGAAAATGCTTTCTTGGCGAAAGTGCCAGATGGCTCTCTGTCTTGCGTTTTATGTGGATAGGTATGATCTTGGTCTGTTTTCATCGAAATTGCTCTATCTCACACTGTTTCCAAGATAAATGCATTATTCCATTTGATGCAGAAATTCAAGATGGCAACCAAAATGCTGTGAAAATAATTTTTAGCTAAACGTGGCAGATGATGCTCCGTATACCCTGCAGGTCAAAAAATTTTGTTGAAATTTCTATGTTGAACCGTTTCAAAGATAAAATTTTTGTGTTTTACCCAAAAATTCAAGATGGCCACCAAAAATGGTAGGAAAATGATTTTTGGCAAAAAGTTCCAGATGACTATATACCTTGGAGGTAAACAAGTTTGTCAAAATCACTCTATCTCACACTATTTTGGATATAAATGCAATTTTGCGTTTGACGCAGAAATTCAAGATGGCTGCCAAAAATGGAAGGAAATTGTTTTTTGCAAAAAAAAGTGGCAGATGACTCTGTGTATATCCTGTGGGTCACTCTGTCTCACACTGTTCCCAAGATAAGTGAGTTTTACGTCTCATGCAGAAATTCAAAATGGCGGGAAAACAATTTTTGGCAAAAAGTGCAAGATGACTCTGCATACACCCTGTGGATCAAAAATTTTGTCGAAATTGCTATATTTTGTTTCTGAGATACTGAAGTTTTTTCATTTTCATTGTTAACCAAGAGTGTAACATACAGGTAATTGTTAATAAGTTGGCCACTTTATATTGGATCACCTTCAAAAGTTATGATTTTCAAACATCTATATAACAAAACTACTTGCCAAATTTCATGCGAATTGGTGAAGCACTTTTTTAAATTATCACCCGGTCATGTGACTTCTCTGATTGGTCAAAATGTCATGACACCATACTCAGAAAAATATTTCACAGAGCTAATGCATACATATGCCAAATTTGAAGAGAATCGGCCAAATGGTTGCTAAGCTATAGCCAACAGAAAATGTGGGAGCTGGTAGAGCCGGTGTCCCATGAAATCCTCCCGCCTGAAAATCTTCAGCAATTTTCTAGAAATATTGCCCCCGAGGGAAGATCTCTTAGGCAACCCTCCCCCTGCTTTGAATGGGGGGGGGGGGACGATTTTACAGGAAGTCTGCAACCACTCACTCTTAAGTTTTTGTTTGTTTTTTTTATTTTATTTTTTTATGGAATATTTCAATTATTTCTAATTGAAAGTTAAGCCAAAAATAAAACATATAGAAGTACAGAAACAAAGAAATGGCTCACGTTGTGGCCTGTATAGAATAGCACTTGCTACAACTTTGCTAAATGGACACAATCCAAGTCTGACCAGATATAACCAGGCCGAAATGAGACCACACCTGAGGAGATGCCTTTGGCTGGTGAGATGAGTGACTTCCCAAAGACATTTGATGGTGTATGTCTTCCCAAAAAAACATTTAACTTGAAAATAACCTGCCACTTTAAAAACAGACACAAGAAAAAAAACTTAAAACTTGTGGCATTCAGTGTCACCTCTGTCTGTGGCAAGATATGAAATGTAACTCTTTCAATCACAACAACTGGAGCATAGTTATTCAGTAAGCATATTCATCTGCATCATATTCTATATTTAGGTTTGGGTAGTACAGTAGAAACTCACTTATCCGGCCCTCTATGATCCGAATCTCCGGATTAACCGATCCGAAACCTTGTCTCCCTACATTCAGTTTAAAAGCACGGTCTACCATGAGCAATAATACAGCATTTTACACATTCTCGGAAACCATTAATTCTAGTGCTTTATAAAATGCATTGTCCACAGAAACGCCTAACTTCTTTGATCTTTAATAACATAGTTTCAATAGGGGAGGGATTAATTCAATTACACGACCCCGCTACACAACTTCTTTGATAATGCGCTAATCAATGAAAGTGTGTTCGATTGGATTTCGGAAATTTATAATCTCCCGGAGTAGGTTCACACACTGACAACGTGTAGAAAAGAAAAGACGTCAACAATGCATTACCAATCAAACACATGTATCACTGGCGTGTTCGCTTGGGGTTTTACAATAAATAATCTCCCGGAGTTTTTCAATTGACAATTGAGTAGGTCCATTCACAGACTGACAACGTGTATCAAAAGAAAACTAGAAATAGGACGCCCTGTTGACAGTAGCTGCGACATATGAATAGAAAGAGGATAGCATAGAAGAACACACATTATCATGTGTAATGTCCACCCCATGAACCTTTTGCCAAAATTGTACAGTAGTCTTACAAGACCCTGTTTCATTTGCAAAATATATCAATGAAGCTTAAATATTTATTAGTGTACATGTAAATAATTTCAGCTTCATACCTTTTTGCATTGTTTGGGTCAAAAATTTTGACGAAATCACTCTATCTTGCACGGTTAAGAAGATAGAAGCAAATTTCTGTTTTTCTATTTTTGGCAAAAATTTGAAAATTCAAAATGGCCGCCATTTTGGGGAAAAGGAAATTTTTTGAAAATTGCCAAGAGTACATTTCTTAGATACCCTACGAAATAACCTTATATTCAACGGCTAAGGCCAATTTGTGTTTTTCCATTTTGGGCACAAATTCGAAAATTCAAAATGGCTGCCATATGTGGGGAGGGGAAAATTTTTTGAAAATTGCCAAGAGTACATTTCTTAGATATCCCATGGGTCGAAAATTTCGACGAAATTGCTTTATCTCGCACGGTTAAGGAGATAGAAGCAATTTTGTGTTTTGCCATTTTGGGGAAAAATTCGAAAATTCAAAATGGCCGCCATTTTTGGGGAGGGGAAAATTTTTTGAAAATTGCAAAGATTACATTCCTTAGATACCCTGTGGGTCGAAAATTTCGACGAAATCGCTCTATCTCGCACGGTTAAGGAGATAGAAGCAAATTTGTGTTTTGCCATTTTTGGCAAAAATTCGAAAATTCAAAATGGCCGCCATTTTTGGGGAGGGGAAAATTTTTTAAAAACTGCCAAGAGTACAATCCTCAGACACCCTGTGGGTCGAAAATTTTGCCGAAATCGCTCTATCTCGCACGGTTAAGGAGATAGAAGCAAATTTGTGTTTTGCCATTTTTGGCAAAAATTCGAAAATTCAAAATGGCCGCCATTTTTGGGGAGGGGAAAATTTTTTGAAAATTGCAAAGAGTACACTCCTCAGGTACCCTGTGGGTCGAAAATTTTGCCGAAATCGCTCTATCTCGCATGGTTAAGGAGATAAAAGCAAATTTGTGTTTTGCCATTTTTGGCAAAAATTCGAAAATTCAAAATGGCCGCCATTTTTGGGGAGGGGAAAATTTTTTGAAAATTGCAAAAAATACATTCCTTAGATACCCTGTGGGTTGAAAATTTCGACGAAATCGTTCTATTTCGCACGGTTAAGGAGATAGAAGCAAATTTGTGTTTTGCCATTTTTGGAAAAAATTCGAAAATTCAAAATGGCCGCCATTTTTGGGGAGGGGAAAATTTTTTGAAAATTGCAAAGAGTACATTCCTTAGATACCCTGTGGGTTGAAAATTTCGATGAAATCGCTCTATCGCGCAGGGTTAAGGAGATAGAAGCAAATTTGTGAGATAGAAGCAAATTTGTGTTTTGCCATTTTTGGAAAAAATTCGAAAATTCAAAATGGCCGCCATTTTTGGGGAGGGGAAAATTTTTTGAAAATTGCAAAGATTACATTCCTTAGATACCCTGTGGGTCGAAAATTTCGATGAAATCGCTCTATTTCGCACGGTTAAGGAGATAGAAGCAAATTTGTGTTTTGTCATTTTTGGAAAAAATTCGAAAATTCAAAATGGCCGCCATTTTTGGGGAGGGGAAAATTTTTTGAAAATTGCAAAGATTACATTCCTTAGATACCCTGTGGGTCGAAAATTTCGACGAAATCGCTCTATCGTGCAGGGTTAAGGAGATAGAAGCAAATTTGTGTTTTGTCATTTTTGGAAAAAATTCGAAAATTCAAAATGGCCGCCATTTTTGGGGAGGGGAAAATTTTTTGAAAGTTGCAAAGATTACATTCCTTAGATACCCTGTGGGTCGAAAATTTCGACGAAATCGCTCTATCGTGCAGGGTTAAGGAGATAGAAGCAAATTTGTGTTTTGCCATTTTTGGCAAAAATTCGAAAATTCAAAATGGCCGCCATTTTTGGGGAGGGGAAATTTTTTTGAAAATTGCAAAGATTACATTCCTTAGATACCCTGTGGGTCGAAAATTTCGACGAAATCGCTCTATTTCGCAGGTTAAGGAGATAGAAGCAAATTTGTGTTTTGTCATTTTTGGAAAAAATTTGAAAATTCAAAATGGCCGCCATTTTTGGGGAGGGGAAAATTTTTTGAAAATTGCAAAGATTACATTCCTTAGATACCCTGTGGGTCGAAAATTTCGACGAAATCGCTCTATCGTGCAGGGTTAAGGAGATAGAAGCAAATTTGTGTTTTGCCATTTTTGGAAAAAATTCGAAAATTCAAAATGGCCGCCATTTTTGAGGAGGGGAAAATTTTTTGAAAATTGCAAAGATTACATTCCTTAGATACCCTGTGGGTCGAAAATTTCGACGAAATCGCTCTATTTCGCACGGTTAAGGAGATAGAAGCAAATTTGTGTTTTGCCATTTTTGGAAAAAATTCGAAAATTCAAAATGGCCGCCATTTTTGGGGAGGGGAAAATTTTTTGAAAATTGCAAAGAGTACATTCCTTAGATACCCTGTGGGTCGAAAATTTCAGCGAAATCGCTCTCGCACGGTTTAGGAGATATGAGCACATTTGCCTTTTTCAGTATTCAAAATAGCCAATTACTCATTTATTTAATTAATTACTCATCTAAAGAGGAAAATGGCTCCAGTGCACCCGACAAAGGCTTTGTGAATTCAGACATCCTCTCAGCAAAGCGTCTGAAGCGCAAGTGTGAGCGAGTATGGCGCAGTAACAACTCTGCAATCAACCGGAGAAGATATCGAGCTGCTGTCAATCGCTACAATTTCCTACTGGAACAATCAAGACGCAGGCACTATTCCACTGTCATTGCTGAAAATAGTGGTAACCCCAAGGCTCTGTGGAACACTTTCAAGAAAATCTTGCACAAAACCTCAACTATCATCCTACCCGATCATATTAGTCCTACTGATTTAGCTAACACTTTCGGTCATTTTTTCAGTGACAAAATTGTGAAAATCAGAGTTGCTTTAGAGTCATCAGTGCCTGTTTCCCTCACAATACCGAAGAGTAATAGCACTGCCCTGACCTCTTTTGAGCCTGTATCTGAGGATGACATCCTCAAAATCCTAAAGTCATCCAACACCAAATCATCCGACCTGGACCCAATACCTACCGCACTAGTCAAAGAGTGTGCGGACATTTTGGTCACTCCAATCACCAATATTATAAACTATTCACTCAAAGAGTTTCCCAAACTGTTTCAAAACAGCATGTCACCCCTCTTCTCAAGAAACCAAACTTAGACAGAAATCTCCTAAAAAACTATAGACCGGTGTAATGGTAAATCTTCCCCCCATAAAATATTCCCCCCCCGGGGGGAGGATTTTCTAGAAAATATACCCCCGGGGGTAATATTTCTATTTCTAGAAAATAATACCCCCCGCCTGAAAATTTTCCCCCCCACCTAAGGACATTAATCTTGAACTGTTAGTTTTGTACTTTATTAGTTTTTAGAATATCTGTCATACAGACCTGCTGTTTGCCATTTCATATTTTGCTATCCTTTTAGATTTGTGATAATAATACCTTCCATTTTGGTGGAACTATTAGGTTTCCTTGTTGCATCACTTATTTGAATGAAACAAAAACATGACACATATGCAGACCTGTACCTGTACTTTAGCATTGTATATGTTTATTTCATTAATAATACCTTCCATTTTGGAAGATCCATTAGTTTTACTTGTTGTATAACTTCTTTGAATGAAATAAAAAAATCATTAAACTCATTATGCAGACCTGTACTTTATCAGTGTATGGTTTTACTTCAGATTACTTCTAATATCATCATTACCTAACATTTATTTTTATCTATCATGGTCACTTATGGTGTGAATTCTATGAATGGAATGAACACCCATTAAACAGCACAGTATTTTAGGGTTTGATCTTTTCTTCTGGTTAGGTATATTATAATAATAACTTGCATTCCAAACTTTCAGGTTTACTTTTTGTATAACTTCTAATCATTGAAATTTAAATAAGATATTTCAAAAGTGTAATCTTCAACAGTAATTTAGAATTTGATATTGTCTTCTGGTTAGGCTTATTATTGTAATAGCTTACATTCCAAATTTTCTGGTTTATTTTTGTATGATTTCTGTAAATAAAAAGACAATCATTTTTATTTAAACAAGAGAAATCAAAAGTGTAACCTTAAACATATTAGATAATTAATTTGAATAAGATAATAGAACAAAATACTAGACATCTCTATTCTGGTAAAATATTTATAATTGCAATATAGGTTATGTTTGGATTATTTTTTTCTCTATGAAGTGCTTCTGCATTAACATATACCATTAATACAAATGGGTTAATCTTATTATTGATATTCTAACTGGTTCTTTTATGTTGTTTATTGCAATAGAGATGGGTTGACAAAGTCAAAAGTGTGAATGTGGCTTCTTTCTGTTTCTTCCAGCTAATTGAATTAGTATGCATGGCTTCTTATAATCCATGGAACTGACTTTGAATAGAGAAACTAAATCAAAGAAGTTATCTTGTGTCAGTTAATATATGTAGTTCACACCAAAAGATTTGTACACTGTTTAAATAAAGACAATTTGAAAATATTAATAATTTTTTATCATTATCACAGGTGGGGGGGTAAATTTTCATGGCGGGGGGGACTATTTTCTAGAAAATTTTGCCCCCCGGGGGGGGAGATTTTACGGGGGGGGGAAGATTTACTTTTACACCGGTATCCAACCTTAGTTTCTATCCAAACTGATCGAAAAAGTAGTTGCCAAACAGTTAAATAATTATATCGATAGCGAGGGGCTCTCCAATGTCAACCAATCCGCTTACAGGAGACTCCATTCCACAGAAACAGCGCTGTTGAAAATCCAGAATGACATTGCTGCTTCGTTGGACTCTGGTAAGGCTGTCGCACTCACACTGCTGGACCTCTCAGCGGCATTCGACACTATCGACCATGACATTCTTTTTAATTCCCTAAGTGATTGGTTTGGGGTTGATGGCACTGTGTTGAGGTGGATCAGATCCTATCTCTCAAACCGGAAACAGAAGGTTAAATTAGGAAATAGCTTTTCAGATGTGTTCTCACTTCCGTATGGTGTGCCTCAGGGCTCTGTCCTGGGCCCCCTCCTTTTTACCCTTTACACAACCCCTCTCAGTAATATCATTTCCAATTTCAATGTCACCCACCATCTATATGCTGATGACACCCAAATATATCTAGCATTGGACAATAGGAATTTTGATTCCAGTTTCGCTGAGCTTACAGAGTGTCTCACATGTATCCAAAACTGGATGGCTGGTGTGAAATTGAAACTCAATCCCGAGAAAACTGAATTTATTATAATAGGTGATAGACAAGCCAGAGAGTCCCTCATAAATAAATTCCCTACTCAACTTCTCGGAAATTCTATTTCCCCTACTGATACAGTCAAGAACCTGGGTGTAATTTTTGACTCTGGAAACACCTTTTCCAACCACATAACTAATACGTGTCGAGCCTGCTACTACCACCTTAAGGACCTAAGACGTATCCGTAAATACCTCAGTATGGAAACTGCAGCCTTGCTTGCAAACTCAATGATCAGTAGTCGACTTGACTACTGCAATTCCCTACTTTATGGCATCAGTAAGTACAATGTTGCTAAACTCCAAAAGATACAAAATGCCCTTTGTAGAATTGTTTTTAGACTTGATAGAACTAGCCATGTCACTCCTTTTCTTCAAAAACTACACTGGCTTCCTATCACTTACCGTATATTGTTTAAGTACAATCTAATTACTTTCAAGGCTATAAATTTCTCTCAACCCACATACCTATCATCCTTGATCAAAACCAGTTGTCTAACACGTGGAAATCGTCTTTCTCTTTCCTCAGCCTCTCACAAAAAGGCCATCGGTAGGAGAGGTTTTGCAGTGGCTTCCCCCATAGAATGGAACAGACTCCCACAATCAGTACGATCACAACAAACAATAACAGGTTTCCGTAGCCAGCTAAAGACCTACTTGTTTAGATTAGCATATCCTCCACCATAGTACATCTACCTGGCGGGCGCTAACCTTGGATCATGACCTCGAACGTCCCTCGACTTTCCCTTTTTGATTTCAAGCGCATTAGAGGATGTTGCATCAATTTTGCGCTATATAAATGTTTCTATTCTATTCTATTCTATTCTATCTATGAAGCAATTCCCCCCAAAAGCAATCCCATACAACCTATTAACCCAATGAACCTCCATACCAAATTTCAGAAAGCTAGGCTTAATGGCATTCCTTAAAATGTCTGGAAACCACAGAGATACTCAAAAGTAGCAAAGTAGCTATTACTCAGTTAGCTATAGAGCTATCATCACCAAAACCCATACAAGCTATTAACCCAATAAACCTGCATGCCAAATTTGGTAAAGATAGGATAAGAACTATTGCCTAAAATGTCTGGAAACCAAGTGGGACGCCGGACGGCGGAAAAAGCAAAACTAATATGCCCACCCCCCTCAGTGGGGTGGACATAATACAATGCATTCCAACCAAACACCCCTACAACTGAAGTCGTGTTCGCTTTGAGTTTTACAACAAATAATCTCCCGGAGTTTTCCCAATTGAAACAATGCGTGACGATGTTTATTTAAAATTAAAACGTCCACAATATACATGTACCAACCGAACACACCCCGTTAAAATTCATGTAATATTTTACATAAAAATGGTAATTTCATAGATATGGAGCAAATAAGCGACAATTAGAGGATCAGTTACATTATACTACACAAATATATTAAACTGTATCATCTATGAATACTGACGTCTATATAAAGTGCATAAAAACGTTGTTCTTCAATTATCGCCCACTCAGTAACCCATAGACCGTGAATTTTGGTTTCCTTTATCTATCGGAACCCCTCGTTTATCCGACTGGATTGTATGTCTCCCATTGGGTTCGGATAATTGAGGTTTTACTGTACTATGTAAACTTAGTTATCATATGTGTCTGCTAAGTGTGTGCATCATACTCAATATGTTTCTACACATAATAGTGCTTCGTAATTGCTTATTGTTTTGTTTCTTGTGTTTCTTGTTTGAAGGTAATAAAAGTTTGCAGAATATTTTTACACTTTTGTAAAGGAGATAGAAAAAAAACAGAATGGGGGGGGGGGATTTCCTAGTGGGGGACAAAATCCTAGGAAATTGTCCGACTCAAGGGGGAGGATTTTCAGGGGTTGGAGGATTTCCTGCTACACCAGCAGACCTCTCTCTCCCCACTTTCTCTTGAATACAAACAAGCATCATTTGCCAGACGCTTAATACTATATTTTTTTTTGTGATAAGAGAAATATGGCAGGTGATCACACTTCAGCAGAACCAAGGTTAAAGGTCACATCATGATTTGGCATACATACATTTCCCAACCAAATGACCCATCCAACAATCAACTTCATACTCCTTACAATTTCTTTGATATGGCCCAGACAAGATTTTAAAGATGAACATCACTATGGCAAGGGGCAACAAAGTATTTTGTATCAAAAATTAAAGTATGATAGAAGGTAAAAGCATATGATATATAAGGGATAGCTTCAAAAGTGAAAACTACAACAGGTCCAAAATTTTTCATGTCAAGATGTAAAAGTCTAGTGACACAACTTAAAAAGCTATAATACCATTACAGTGTAATATCATTGTTATCTCTAGCAAAACAAGATTCTCATAGATAAACCATTACACCAAAATTACAGCTAGACTGCTAACTAAACTTAATTAGTGACTGTCTATTCACAAAATAACATGAGCATTGTATTACCATCTCGGCTTCCTGTTGCAATTTCTGGGGCACCTTCACCAATTCCCAATCCTCCAACTCCATCGATACAGTTAATAATCTCACTGTGACCACTTGCTGAATATATTGGCGAAGAGGTGTTTTCAATGTCCCTGAAAAAATGTTTAAAAGTCTTACAAAGCAACAAACATGAGAATAATCAACATTAATTACTATAATTCACTACTACCACTATAAAACTTTAGAAATACATACATGTATTTACCTACCAATTACTTTCAAATACATACATGTATTTACCTACCAATTACTTTCAGTCACTTGGCATTTCTAAATAAAATATTCATAATAATAAAGGATAGTACAAAGGAAGGATTGGCTTTAGCTTACCATTGGGTTCAGTCATTTTTGCATGCCCTTAAAATGAAGATATATTAAACAGGAGTACAAAACAATAAACAGAGGACAACAAAAAAGTTTTAATTATTTTACAAAATCTGTTTGCAGTAACTGAAATTTGTTCCAGTTCAAAAGAAAAAATATATATATAAATTTATCAGAAAATTGGTGAGAACAATTATTTCTTCGGTTAAAATGTAAATAGTGTATGAAACTTCTCTTTTTTCTATGAAATGCAAAATAGATTTTCATAAAACCTTGCAATTCATAAAGAGATACATGATTTGATTCTTCACAGGAAATAAACATACCTTGTTAAAATTAATAAAATCAAGACCAAAACATACTTTTAATGTATTAGAGTCCATAATGAACATTTTAATATACAGGGATAGAGAAGTTCCAAAGCAAAAATATGCAGTGTGCAATACAGTAAACAGTATTAAATTCATAAGATGCAAAAGAACTGTTAAAGAAGTTTATTCACTATATTGTACATAGTATTACCATATTTGGACTTTTCCATCAAAATCACCAGTAGCCAGAGACCTGTCTTGTAAACTTGATGCGGCAAATGTGCCACATTTGAAAGCTTTGGGTTTTTCAGCCTGAAATGTTAAAAAGTCCAGTTTAAAAATAAACTCATACAACAGGTGTTATTTTTTACTTACACTAACTGTACTCTTGCAGTTATGAGGAAACATTACTGTTAATAGGCGTACCTTATCCCTCATACTGAGCCTTTGCATCTATGTTATGTTTACAGCAACTATGCACCACAGCAAAATTCTATGGACTTTAGTATGTTTAATAATGCCAAGTATAGCTTTGAAAGCTTATTTATTTGCTTTTTGTTGATGAAGATCCTTTAAAGTGCTGAAATCCTTAAAGGGACAGTCCTTAAACCTAGCAGAGTTGTAACCCAGCAAGTGCCCACCAGGGGAGGGTGACTATAGTGGTGGGTAAGCTAGTCTAAACAGCTAAGTCTTCAGTTGGCTTCTAAAGCTTGAAGTCGTCTGTTGTGAACTGGTTGTAAGTGCGAGCCACACCACTAAAGCAGCCATCGCAAAACCACACCTTCCTATGGTCTTTCTCACAGACTAAAGAAACTGATAGTTTATTTCCACATGTTAGACTACTAGGCTTGATCAGAGATGACAAATAGAGGGGTTGGGAGAAATTTATGTGCTTTAAAAATTAGATAGTTGTATTCAAAAAAGGAAACAATATAAAATAGGAAGCCATTTGAGTGTTTCTAGATAGGGTGTGACATGCATTATTCTGTCCAACCTGGAAACAATATCACAGACAGCATTTAGAACTTTCTGAAGGTTAGCACCACTCCCCTTTGCTGACCCCATATAGTAGAGAATTACAGTACTCTAGCGGACAACTGACCATAGCATTTGGCCCAAGAACTGCAGCATCAAAAGTTAGGAATTTACGGATACATTGCAAATCCTTGAGATGATAGTAACAGACACGGCAGGCCTCACCTACATGATTGTCAAAAGTGTTTTCGGAGTCAAAAGTGACATCTAGACTTTTTTTTACTTTCTCTGCTAGTGTAATAGAGCTTTGAATGAAAGTAAAGCAAAGTTGGAATAATTGTATCTCTGGTATGTTTATCACCAATAAAAATGAATTATATATGTATATCTAAAATATGCAAACTTTAACAGCTACTTTCTCAATCAATACACATATTCCCATTATTTTGATTCTGAAAAAAACAATATTGATGTGGAGGAAGTAAATGTTTGGTGGTATCAACTATCAATCATAAAAAGATATTATGTACCAATAATTTACCCCTGTTTAATGTGTTACCTCTCAAAAACCTTTAACATCAATAATGCAATATTGTAAAAATACCAGATAAAGTAGTGTTAGTTCTTTTATACATACAATTTGTAAACCAATACAATATTCATACATTTTAAAATTTTTATGTCAGCTGACATCATGGCATCACTCTGCAGTGTCTGCGTACACATGGCCAACTTCTCCAAAAGTACAAGGCCCAGGCACATACTGTTTCTTTTAAAATATACCTTATCTATCAAGGATGAAAACTTGTTCAAGGCATGCAGATCTGTTCGTTCATCTGTTACCCAAAGCCATTACAAGTGAGGTATCCCACCCAACATGTTAAAATTTAAACATTTTATCACCATTATCCCATTGACGATTAAAGGGATTGTCTTTTATCTTGCATTTACATACTAGGCCACAAGTAGATTCCCTTGTGAATATCAGGCCTGGATCTTTCTCAATTATTTTTAATGAATTTTCTAAATAATTTTAATGCATTAAAATTCATGAAATCATACACTAAATCACTTATAACTTGAAAAGTATTGCATTTGGACCATTTTGTTAAAATATGTTGTTCAGCTACTTTTTCCATAGCTACACTGGTGAGTAACCTGGGAGTCTTTCCCAATAGCTAAATGAGCAACAGCCATTTTCTGACTTCAGTACCTTCCATACTGAGCAATATCACTTGTAACTTGAAAACTATTGCATTTTGAGTAGTTTATTTAAATATATTATTCAGCTGCTATTTGGTCAGCTATGACATATAGTAAAATTGCAGACCTGTAGCTCATTGCATAGCTGAGCAAAAATTACTTTCAGGTTCTCACAGTCGAGTAAATCCCTTGTACCTTGAAAACTATTGCATTTAGAGAATTTTGTTTAAATATCTTATTCATCTACTTTTGGGACAGCTATAACAGAGTAAAACTGCAAACCTATTGCTCATTGCATAGCTGAGCAATACCTACTTTCAGGTTCTCACTGTTGAGTAAATCACTTGTAACTTGAAAAGTATTGCATTTAAAAAAAATTGCTTAAATATGGTATTCACCTACTTTTACTTTTGCTATAACATGGTGAAATTGTAGACCAGTACCTCATTGCATAGCTGAGCAATAGCTATTTTCATATTCTCAGTGTTCATTTAATTGCTTCTAACTTGAAAGTATTGCACTTAGTGCATTTTGTTAGGGTGTAATTTGGTACCTTAAATTTATTTTATGAAGTGACTATATTGGGCTATGCAATGGGGACCTGGTCAAGAGGAGGTGTTCCAAATGAAATGGTCCTGTTTTATTCTATAGACAGATCTACATGCAAGCATGCTTCAACTAGCCCTTTAATGTGATTGGTTCATTGTCTCATTGGTTAATAAGTTAGTACTAAGGGGTCTCTTGTGGCTCAGTTGGTAGGGTGTTGGACTCATAATCCAAGGGTCGTGGGTTCGATCCCCGGTGATGCCGACTGTTTCATTTGGGATAACATCCCTGGGCAAGATGTTAACCTGGACTGTGCCTCTCTCCACCCAGGAGTAATGGGTACCTGGCTGCTAGTGGGTTCGTAGTGTGAGCGCTGTATTGGAGAAGGGGGTTCAGCGCTGAAGAGAGGCAAACACAGCCGGCCTCGGGGCCCACTGTGCAGTGTTGCAGTGGGACATGCTTTTTGCACAGTGGGACCCGCTCAATGAGCATACAGTTTTTCATGAAATTATAAATTTATTATCAAATGGCAAGCATAACTATCACTATCTATTCTGTCTCCCCATTTTATGACACAGTGGGCTTATACCCCTTCATTTAATTACACAGTGAGCACCACCCTGGCCATCTACTGTACACAGACAGACAGACTTCCACAGTGGGCCCATACTTCCTCATTTATGACACAGTGGGCCTATACCCCCTCATTTACTTACAGAGTAAGTACCACCCTCGCCATATACTGTACATATACTGTCCAGCCTCAGTTCCTCCCTTATTTGCACAGTGGGCCTATACCTCCTCATTCTATGACACAGTGGGCCTATACTCCATTTACTTACCCAGTGGGCACCACCCTCGCCATCTACTGTACACAAACTGTATAGCCTCATTTCCCCCCTTACTTCACCAGTGGGCCCATACCACCTCATTTATGACACGGTGGCCCTATACCCCCTCATTTTCTTACATAGTGAGTACCAACCTCGCCATCTACTTTACACAAAATATGCAGCCTCAGTTCCTCCCTTACTTACCCAATGGGACCATACCTGCTCATTTTATGTCACAGTGGGCCTATACCCCCTAATTTACTTACACAGTTGGCATCACCCTCACCATCTATTTTGCAAAAACTGTGCAGCCTCAGTTCCTCCCTTACTTACACAATGGGCCCATACCTCCACTTACACAGTGGGCAACACCCTCGCCATCTACTTTACACAAACTGTGCAGACTTATTCCCCCCCCTAACTTACACAATGGGCCCATACCTTCTTATTTTATGACACAGTGGGCCTATACCCCCTCACTTACTTACACAGTTGGCACCACCCTCGCCATCTACTTTGCAAAAACTGTGCAGCCTCAGTTCCTCCCTTATTTGCACAGTGGGCTCATACCTCCTCATTTTATGCAACAGTGGGCCTATACCCCCATTTACTTATACAGGGTGCACCACCAAAGCCGTCTACTGTACACAAACTGTCCAGCTTCATTTTCTCCCTTACTTGCACAGTGGTTCCATACCTCCTCATTTTTTGACACAGTGGGCCTATACCCCCCATTTTCTTACACAGTGGGCAAAGGGAAATGAGGCTGGACAGTGTGTGTACAGCAGATTTCGAGGGTGGTGCCCACTGTGTAAGAAAAAGAAGGTGTAGGCCCACTCTGTCATAAAATGAGGAGGTATGGGCCCACTGTGCAAGTAAGGGAGGAACTGAGGCTGGACAGTCTGTGTACAGTACATGGCGCGGGTGGTGCCCACTGTGTAAGTAAATGAGGGGGTATAGGCCCACTGTGTGATAAAATGAGGAGATATGGGCCCACTGTGCCAGTAAGGGAAGAACTGAGGCTGGACAGTCTGTGTACAGTAGATGGCGAGGTTAGTACTCACTGTGTAAGTAAACGAGAGGGTATAGGCCCACTGTGTCCTAAAATGAGGAGGTATGGGCCCACTGTGCTATAAGAGACGAACTTAGGCTGGACAGTCTGTGTACAGTAGATGGCGCGGGTGGTGCCCACTGTGTAAGAAAATGAGGGGGTATAGGCCCACTGTGTCATAAATGAGGAGGTATGGGCCCACTGTGCAAGTAATAGAGGAATTGAGCCTGGACAATCTTTGTACAGTAGATGGTGAGTGTGGTGTCCACTGTGTAAGAAAATGAGTTGGTATAGGCCCACCATATCATAAATTAGGAGATATAGGCCCACTGTACAAGGAAAGGAGGAACTTAATTAGGCTTGACAGTCCTAGTACAGTAGATGGCAAAGGTGGTGCTCACTGTGTAAGTAAATGAGGGGGGTATAGGCCCACTGTGTCATAAAATGAGGAGGTATGGGCCCACTGTGCAAGTAATAGAGGAAATGAGGCTGGACAGTCTGTGTACAGTAGATGGTGCGGGTGGTGCCCACTGTGTAAGTAAATGAGGGGGTATAGGCCCACTGTGTCATAAAATGAGGAGGTATGGGCCCACTGCGTAAATAAAAGAAGAACTAGGTGCGTGTTTCTGGATAAAGTTGTTTCTTTGGTTTTGATTGGGAACCAGCTTTTCATTGTGAAATAATTCGCACTCTTATTGTTACAGTGAGCCCCGAGGCCGGCTATGCATTCCTCCCGTCAGCGATGATCTTTCTTTTGACTTTATCCAGAAACACGCACCTAGTTCTTCTTTTATTTACACAGTGGGCCCATACCTCCTCATTTTATGACACAGTGGGCCTATACCCCCTCATTTACTTACACAGTGGGCACCACCCTCAGCATCTACTGTACCATCCCCCCATCTCGTGGACACATACTGTCCACCCTAAGTTCCCCCCTTACTTGCACAGTGGGCCCATACCTCCTCATTTTATTACAAATTGGGACTATACACCCTCATTTACTTACACAGTTAGCACCAACCTCGCCATTTAATGAACACACACTGTCCAGCCTCAGTTCAGCTCTTACTTGCACAGTGGGCCCATATCTCCCCATTTTATCACACAGTGGGCCTATACCCCCTCATTTACTTACACAGTGGGCCCATACCTCCTCATTTATGACACGGTGGGCCTATACCCCCTCATCTTCTGACACAGTGAGTACCAACCTCACCATCTACTGTGCACAGACTGTCCAGCCTCATTTCCTCTCTTACTTGCACAGTGGGCCCATACCTCCTCATTTTATGCAACAGTGGGCCTATACCCCCATTTACTTATACAGGGTGCATCACCAAAGCCGTCTACTGTACACAAACCGTTCAGCTTCATTTCCTCCCTTACTTGCACAGCGGTTCCATACCTCCTCATTTTTTGACACAGTGGGCCTATACCCCCATTTTCTTACACAGTGGGCACCACCCTTGCCATCTACTGTACACAGACTGTCCAGCCTTACTTCCTCCTTTGCTTGCACAGTAGGCCGATACCTCCTCATTTTATGACACTGTGGGCATGCACCCCTCATTTACTTACACAGGGTGTACCACCAAAGCCATCTACTGTACACAAACTGTCCAGCTCCATTTCCTCCCTACTTGAATAGTGGGCCGATACCTCCTCATTTTATGACACAGTGGGCCTATACCCTTTCAATTACTTACATAGTGGGCACCACCGTCGTCATCTACTGTACACAGACTGTCCAGCCTCACTTACTCCCTTACTTGCACAGTGTGCCCATACCTCCTCATTTTATGACAAAGTGGGCCTATACTCCTTCATTTACTTACATAGTGGGCACCACCCTATTTATCTACTGTACACAGATGGTCCACCCTCACTTAATCCCTTACTTGCACAGTGGGCCCATACCTCCTCATTTTATGACACAGTGGACCTATATCCCTCATTTACTTACACAGTTCTCAGTTCCTTCCTTCATGGCAAGGTGACCTCACTGTGTTTGGACATTATGTAATGTGGTTATTAAGTGTCCTTGAAAAGTGGAAGCTTGTTGGTTTCACCCCCTGTTTTCAGACAGCTTACCCCACTGTCATTGATGCTGCAGTATTTTTACCCCACAGCCCTTATGTGTTCATTAGATGGCGACGTTGGTGCTCACTGTGTAAGTAAATGAGGGGGTATAGGCCCACTGTGTCATAAAATGGGGAGGTATGGGTCTACTGTGCAAGTAAGGGAGGAAGTGAGGTTGGACAGTCTGTGTACGGTAGATGTCGAGGATGGTGCCCACTGTGTAAGTAAATGGGGGGTATATGCCCACTGTGTCATAAAATGAGGAGATAAGGGCTCACTGTGCAAGTAAGTAAGGGACTGAGGCTGGACAGTCTGTGTACAGTAGATGACGAGGGTGGTGCCCACTGTGTAGGTAAATGAGGGGGTATAGGCCCACTGTGTCAGAAAAGGAGGAGGTATGGGCCCACTGTACTTTTATATATTTGGGGTTTTAAGTCGCTTTCAACACTGTACAGGTCATATCACGAGAGGTAGTTGGAAGGGCAGAGGAAACCAGTACATACAGTTCGTCAGGGATCTGCACTGTAAACTGCCGACCAACGGCAAGCAACTACCAGCTTTCCCACTTGAGGCCATGACGTGGAATCGAACCCCGGCCACAGAGGTGGGAGGCGAGAGTGTTACCACTCTGCCACCATGGCCCCGGGGGGGGCCCACTGTACAAGTAAGGGAGGAAGTGATGTTGGACAGTCTGTGTACAGTAGATGGCGCGGGTGGTGCTCACTCTGTAAGAAAATGAGGGGGTATAGGCCCATTGTTGCATAAAATGAGGAGGTATGGGCCCACTGTACAAGTAAGGGAGGAAGTGAGGCAGGACAATCTGTGTACAGAAGATTGCGAGTGTGCTGCCCACTGTGTAAGTCAATGGGGGGTATAGGCCTACTGTGTCATAAAATGAGGAGATATGGGCTCACTCTGCAACTAAGGGAGGAACTGAGGCTGGACAGTGTGTGTCCATGAGATGGGGGATGGTACAGTAGATAGTGAGTGTGGTGCCCACTGAGTAAGAAAATAAGTGGGTATAGGCCCACCTTGTCAAAAATGAGGAGATATAGGCCCACTGTACAAGAAAAGGAAGAACTGAGGCTGGACAGTCTGCATACAGTAGATGGCAAAGGTGATGCTCACTGTTGCATAAAATGAGGGGTATAGGCCCACTGTTGCATAAAATGAGGAGTTATGGGCCCACTGTGCAAGTAAGGGAGGAACTGAGGCTGGACAGTCTGTGTACAGTAGATGTCGAGGATGGTGCCCACTGTGTAAGTAAATGGGGGGTATATGCCCACTGTGTCATAAAAGTAGGAAGTATGGGCCCACAGTACAAGTAAGGGAGGAAGTGAGGCTGGACATTCTGTACAGTAGATGGCGAGGGTGGTGTCCACTGTGCAAGTAAACGAGTGGGTATATGCCCACTGTGTCATAAAATGAGGATCTATGGGCCAACTGTACAAGTAAGGGAGGAACTGAGGTTGGACAGTCTGTGTACAGTAGATGGTGAGGGTGGTGCTCACTGTGCAAGTAAATGAGGGAGTATAGGCCCACTGTATCATGAAATGAGGAGGTATGGGCCCACTGTACAAGTAAGGGAGGAACTGAGGCTGGACAGTCTGTGAACAGTAGTTGGCGAGGGTGGTGCCCAATGCCCAAGTAAACGAGGGGGTATAGGCCCACTGTGTCATGAAATGAGGAGGTATGGGCCCACTGTACAAGTAAGGGAGGAACTGAGGCTGGACAGTCTGTGTACAGTAGATGGTAAGTGTGGTGTCCACTGTGTAAGAAAATGAGTTGGTATAGGCCCACCATGTCATAAATTAGGAGATATAGGCCCACTGTACAAGGAAAGGAGGAACTTAATTAGGCTTGACAGTCCTAGTACAGTAGATGGCAAAGGTGGTGCTTACTGTGAAAGTAAATGAGGGGGGTATAGGCCCACTGTGTCATAAAATGAGGAGGTATGGGCCCACTGCGTAAATAAAAGAGAACTAGGTGCGTGTTTCTGGATAAAGTTGTTTTTTTGGTTTTGATTGGGAACCAGCTTTTCATTTTGAAATAATTTGCACTCTTATTGTTACAGTGAGCCCCGAGGCCGGCTGTGCATTCCTCCCGTCAGCGATGATCTTTCTTTTGCTGTATTGTGGCAGCTCCCTAGTATGTTCCCAGAGGGAACTGAGACAGATAACATGTGTCAATAAAGTTCTGAAACCCAGGCCAGGGTGTAAATGTAAAGTCGAGTGAGAGTATATATACTGATACTAGACTATAAACCACCACATTTACATTTACTAATTGATGAAATTGTCGGTATGGCTGGCATGACTTAGTAAATTGCAATATCTGCATTTAAGTATGCTTCAACTATCCCTTTACTTTGATTGGTTGAATTATCTCAAATAGTAAAAGTAGTTGCTATGCTAAATGATTAAATTGTCTGACCTGACTTAGTAAACTGACAGGGGACCCAATCGAGAGCTAGTGTTTTCAACAAACAGGTCTCGATCAATAGACTCTTACTTTATTTTATTAAATATTTCGAAATGGCTAATGCATGGGGACCCTGGTCACTAGAAGGTGTTGCTAACAAATGGGTCCCATGTTATTCTACATACAGACATGCATGTAAGCATGCTTCAATTAGCCCTTTAATAATTGGATTGGTTAATTAGCTGCTATACTAAATGATGAAATTGTCTGGCCTGACTTAGTAAATTGCATGCTGATGTGATTGCTGGGCAACAGGGGTAAATTATCAATTCAGATTTCAACACATTTTGACATGATTGCTGATTGCTAATTGATTTAAATTATTTTAGCAGTATGGTCAAGACAATAGTGATGGGATTGTATATCTATTTTTCAACATGGATCGATATATTTTCCTAAATTTCAATATTGATACCAAAAGTATCAATTTCAATATCGTTTCTAGCAGCTGCCAGGAAGAATTTTCAAAATAGTGTTGCAGCTTATCAATTCCCTGTAGTTTGATCATCCATACTGATACATAAAAAGACTTATGGGATTTTTCATGAGATTTAATTACTTTTATAGGCAGCTTGTGTTAAATTCATGGTCTGTTTTGTAGATGTAATATGTTTGCAAAACAATTTTTGATATAACTAAAGGATCACTATGTGCAAAATAATGCAATTTACGGCATGAAACGATATTTCAATATCGATCGATATGCAAAGCCAATTTACAGTTTGATATCGATATTGACACTGCAATCCCAATTCAATCCCCATACTACAAGACAACACGTGTCAATGACAACTATCGCTACATATGGGGATTCGACGTTCAGGTGGATTCGACAGTTCTTACTAAAAGTCGGAAAACTGCAGTGTTTTGTCAAAAAATTCATGAAAATATATTTTTAAAAGTGAGAAATATTGTGTGCTACACTTTCAGTAATATTTTTTCCATACTTTCTTCATGGTTTTTAATTGAATGAAAACTGTCAGAAACTGGATCTGTTTTGACAAGATTTGGTCTGCAATATATATAATATGGATCCAAGAGTAAATTAGGTTTTAAATGATAATCTTGCTTGAAGTTATTTCTTTGAAATAAAATCGCACACTTTATCAGGTCAAATCTAAAGGAATCATGAAAGCCCCAAATATATTTTTCCATATTAAAGGTACTTTATTGCAGTTTGTTTCATTTTTGATAAGATATGAAAAGTGTATACCATAGCTAAGTAAATAGCAATAAAAACAGACTCATCTTTCAAAATTTCTGTCTCTGGTTTCCTAGTGAATTTTAATGCAATAAAAATCAAGTAGAAGAACTGTTTCATACACTATTATATAGCATGTAAGTGTAAGAAATGCAGTTTATAAAATATTAAAAATATATACACACTGAGATCCATCATCTCGTTCAAATTTTGTTAAAACATCTAAAATGGTTCTCTCATTTGAACTACAAATATGATATTCATATCATGTTAAGGTAATTGACTGTTGTTCTTAATCTGAGGAAGGTTAGGTTATATATTTTCTAAGACATCTGAAGAAGTGTTAAGAGCACCAGAGAAAAGGAATTAGTTGTAAAAGTATACTCAAGTTTTAACAATGTTTTCTTACTTGTTTTTAGGGGATATTAATGAAATTAAAACAAGCAGAAGCACTGTTAAAAAACCTTTCCAATTCTATATTAAATATCTGTTGGTACAGTAGTTTTTGAAATATTGTGTTTGGTTGAAATATTCATATAATATGAGCAACTCTTGAAATCTTCCATCTTGTTTTTTTTTTTTTTTTTTTCATAATTTAAATGCTGGCAAAGTGAGGGCTATTTACAAATGCATAATATTTAATATTATTTACAATCATTTATGGTCGACACTGTTTTAGAATTGTTTCCCAGAATTTTTGTACCTTAAAAACTTCTTTTTCATATTTTAGCAAACCCATTAATCACCACAGCAAAAGTAAATCTGATTGGTCGAACCCACCGGACATTTCCTTCAAAATGTAAACAAAATCACATTGAGATTTAATCAATAAAATGTCAATAAATGCATGAAAAATTCATAGTTTCTTCCTTGAATTACTTAAAAATAAAATTTTCCAAGTAGTGGTACAATTTTATACTGCAAATTGTATGCGGGATTACACATTTCTTAATTTAAATCTTAGATTGTCGAATCAACCGTATATGAAGATATAGACGTGGTTACTTAGCTGGGCTCTACACACAAGTAAAGTAGAGCTCAGACCGAGTTTCTGTCCTGTCACGCATTGCTGTTGACATTTCTGACGATACGCAATGGCGAGGGACAGAGCTCACACGTACTTGTTTTCTGTGTAAATCTTGGAACGGCATATTTCTACATAGATGTGGTTACCTCGGCTCTACTTGATTTGCATGTAGAGCCGTGGGACGACCCCACATAGAACTGGAGATTTGCAGAGGTAACTAGAGTAGAGCCGCGGTAACCATGTCTAATTTCTACACTGATAACTAAAATTATAAAGTGCTACTTACATTCTTCAAGGTATATATATGTGCCATTCACTGATATTTAATGCCTATCTAGCTGGTATAAATACATTTGAAGCACTTTTAGAAATGTACTGTAAACAAACCTTCACCTCCATTTCCTGCTGTCATAATGTATGTTTCAGTAATGCCTGAAACATCTGTTGAATATGTTTATGTTATGGCAGAGGATATTTACACCATGGTGATGTACCCAAGGTAGAATTCAGTGCTTGCGTACACCACGGTGGCGTACCCAAGGTAGAATTTAATGCTGGCGTACAACACAGTGGTGTACCCAAGGCAGAATGCAGTGCTTGTGTACACCACTGTGGTGTACTCAAGGTAGAATTCAGTGCTTGCGTACACCACGGCGGTGTATTCAAGGTAGAATTCAGTGCTCGCATACACCAAGGTGTTGTAGCCAAAGAAGAATCTATTGCCTGCAAACATCACAGTGTTCTAATTAAGGGACAATTTATTCCTTACATACACCATTTATTTCCTACATACACTACAGTGGTGTACACCATGGTGGTGTACCTAAGATAGAATTCAGTTCTAGTGTACACGACGGTAGTGTACCCAAGGTAGAGTTCACTGCTTGCATACACCACGGTGGTGTAACCAAGGAGGAATCTATTGCCTGCGAACACCACGGTGTTGTATCTAAGGGAGAATTTATTCCTTACATACACCTTTCAACACAGTGGTGTACATCACAGTGGTGTACCCAAGGTAGACTTCATTCATTGTGTACACCATTGGTGGAATTACTGGAATATATTTATTTTGTACACCACGGTGGTGTATTCAAGGTAGAATTCTTTGCTTGCATACACCACAACTGGTTCCAAGTCGTGGTGTAGCCAAGAGTATTTTACTGTGTTGCGTGCAATGCTGTGGTGTAAATAACCACTTTGTTATATTATAATTTGTTTCACTGACAATTTTTTTCGAAGAGACAAGTAAAATTGGACAGGAGAGAGCTCTGTCCCTCCTCATTGCATATATACCATCAGAAATATGATTTACATGCATATTGCACCCACAAAGAATCGCTACCACTAACTCGCACCCGCAAATCGTACCCGTTTTTTTTATTTCATCTTTTTTAGTTTTGATGTTAATTCTAATCTGCCCCGCAAGTAATCTCTTACTCACCAAGAAATAGACCGAGTTTCTGTCCCGTCGCCAACTGTTATTGATAATACTGATGGACGCAATGGCGGGGGACAGAGTTCACATGTACCTGTTTTCTGTGTAAATCTTGAACTGTGGGGAATTATTGTACTCACTTTCAAAACTCCTTGTTATGTCTATTATAGCTGTATCCAGTTTACAATACATATGTTATTAAATTAAACTGCTTTTAGAAGCCAGGAATTTCTTTTGTAGATAACTATGTAATGTTGAAGGTTTGTTTACATTTTGAAAATTGGTTGAACTATAAACATGCCAGTTCGGCATAAAATATTAGTGAACGGCACAAACCTTAAAGAAACCAAATAACACTTTATACTTGTGGTAATATGTGTACAAATATGCCGTTCAAAATTTACGCAGAAAACAAGTACATGTGAGCTCTGTTCCTCGCCATTGCGTGCCGTCAGCCATCGGCAAATATCAACAGCAATGTTCAAAGGGACAGAAACTCGGTCTAACCAAGAAATAAAAGTCAATAGCTTAGCTTGCATTTTGTGATTGGTTAAGCTATTCAGCTGATATCTGGAAAGATTATGTTTGGGTTGAACTGAAAGAGAAAGACAGCTCTAAATTAACTCTGGTTCTCTGTTCACGTAGACCGAGATTTCTGTCCCAAAATATGCCTTTTTAAAACTGATGGATGGCATTTTGGGACAGAGTTCCTCGCCACACAAAAAAAACTTCGATATCTGAAAATTACTGTCACTTTAAACTTTTAAATATTCACTTAAATGTATTAAGAGTACAAAGCATTTGGATGCAGGAACACAATTTTCTGTGTTCGCAGTAATATAGACACTTTTTCTGCACTTCCTGTTTGTATAAACAATGATGAAATTTTGCAAGTGAAATAAATTTTGTTAAATATATCCATTAACTATGCAAAAACTTTATTTCTTTTAATGCAGGGCACATCCTTGATACTCAAGGTGGTAGCCTAGTACATGTTTAATGTCAGGATGTGTGCCATTTGTTGCCCTTCAGGACATTTATGTTTTTTGCATACTTATGCCATCTGTCTCTCGCCAATACATCCATCTTTTATCGCTGTGTCGTCAATTATCGACGGTCGTCTATTATAGACGGCCGCGCATTAATATATTGTAGTTCTGTGCACGTGCTCTTCATATCAGTAAAAATTAGATAAATAACAGTATTACTCTTTATTTAAAATGTTTCACATGGCTTTTAATGCAAATATTGTTTTGAGTTTGATAAAATAAAGTTTCTTAATGCATGATGCAGTAAAATCCCGATTTTGTTAACTGAAATATTATATCAATTTTTAAAGTAAAATAAAATATGGTTGTCATTGGCAACGCTCATGAATTCGTGAATAATGCAAATTTTATCCTCATAAAATGAAATTATAAGGTATATTGTAAAAGACAAAACGATTTATAATATTTGTTTTACAAAACACTACACATACATTTTTATTAAATTGACCTTAATGTAATCCATTGTTAATGACAACATGCGTTTGTTCAGCAGCAAATATAAGAATGCCATAAAATATTTTTATTTTTGGAGGTTATAAAATAAATTGACCATACACATGATCATTAGCATAAAAACACATGCTTTTGTACACACAAAATAAGAAATAGCCTTCAAAACGAACTTTAAAAATTAATGACACAATTGTCTAGGGAAATAATTTTATGTGTACACCTTCAAAAACAATGTTATTTGTACATTATTAGGATATAATGGCCATTTATTTGTTAAATTATCAATTTCCAGAGGACAATATGAAAAATAAAAAGTTTAGAATATATTTTGCATACCATTTATATTGATTTGATTTTACCGTCGATAACAGACAACCTTTTGTAAAATAAGAACACTATACGTACCGAAATTGAATCAAATAAAAAAATAAAATAACTTAAAATATTTATCCATTATTTTTGTTTTTGTCAATTAAACAGCATTTTTTTCTAATTTTAAGATTAAAATACATCAGGGAATGATGAAAGAAACAAAATTGGATTAAAATGCATAAGACCGTCGAAAACCAGCAACGCAAGGATAAATATTGGCTGAGAGACAGATTGATCGGTCTACTGTTCACGTATCCCAACAGCAATGCGCTACGGGACACCATGTCTATGACAACTATTTTTAAAAGTAAAATATAATATAGGGCTAAATTGCAGAATTCCCCTCCCGGATATAGCTGAAAGTAGTTCCGTCATATCTATATATATATATATATCTATATATATCCAATAAAAATAAATAAAATGAAGTAAAATAAATTAATAAATATGTGGATTATGAAGTAGACGTGCAGGCAGGTAGACAGGTAGACAGGTCGGCTGGTAGACAGGTAGACAGGTCGGCTGGTAGACAGGTCGGCGGGTAGACAGGTCGGCAGGTAGACAGATATTATAAAAATTATAAAAGAAAATAATAAAATAATTGACAAAAAATAATTTCATATTTGGAGATTATAAAATAAAGGAACAATGTAACATAGTTTCTGATTGGTTAATCACACAAAAAAGCATGCATTATACTGCCATAAAGGTGTGGATATTTTTTCTGGTGACCTGCCGACCCGCCGACCAGCCGACCTGACGACCAGCCGACCTGCCTACCAGCCGACCTGCCTACCAGCCAACCTGTCTACCTGCCTACATGTCTACCTGCCTACATGTCTACCTGTCCACTTATCTTATTTTCCATTTAATCAGGAACTATATTATTGCAGAAAATAACATCACTTATATTCCTACGCCTTTCTACTTCCGGGAGGGGAATTCTGCAATCGTTCCTAATATAGTTATAAAAATCACATACCTCGTGTATAAGTTTAATATCACCGTGTGATACCTCAAAAATTTGTAACGCGCCTGTCCCCCTAGCGTGGTTTCCAAGGACAACAAACTTTGCGCTTCTGGGTACCCATTTTGTATCGAATAGCGTATATGTCAGTGACTTTTGAACGTGTGCAATTATCTGTGGCTTATCCATATTTGCCTATGTTTTAAGTGATAACCGAGTACTTCCTTCACAGTTTATTTCTGAGAACATGTGAAAAAGTAGACTTCTCTGACAAGTTGCAACATATTCTAAACTGATTCCCAAGAAATGTCATTTTCGTGTGAAACGGCGACCAGTCGCATATGGCACACTCTAAGCATCCTTGTCTCCTACCAGGGCAGAGGTTCCACATCAGAAAAAGAAATGATAACAAAGGTTATTGTATAACCAATCAGGTGTGCTTCACAGACATACAATTACTATAGATTCAATGGATTGACTTATTGGCATATGAAATGACTGGATTCCAAATTGAGAGGGAGATCAGTTGATTCTGATTCACCATATTACTCATAACGTATTACAAAATGACTTTGTCCCTTTACTTTGTTCCACCATCTGTGATATGCATGGAATTTTTATAAGAAGATCTACAGCTCAAATAAGCCCAAATAACTTCTATGTTAGATAAGTTTCAGAACAAATGGCAATTAGGTGCAATAGTTTTCCAGGGGGTCTTTAGCAATATTTTATGTAGCGACCCAATTCATTGATATCAATAAGGAAATGTGAGGTCACAGATTTCCTTAGGGTTGTCTAGCAATAATTTATAAACTGGAAGGCCGCCTAATGTAACATATATGGACTGTGCAACAAAATATACCTCCCCATCTTTCTCGTACACACTCTGTTATAGCACCACTGCAAATCCAATAATTGCATTGGTGCATGCTGACACACTTTTATAGCACCACTGTAACTCCTGTTTTCATATCCGAATTGAATCAATGTTTGTAACTAAACTATTTATTAACGCATATTTACAGAACTTGCAACTGGCTCAGGGCCATGAACATGTGCTTCCCACCACATACACACATATACCCTGTGATACAGTACAATGCACTGTATTAGTACATTATCAGAGCTAGATGGGATACACTAAGACATTATATCCCTCCCCTTTTTAACAGTTCCCATTTAAGGCTCCCATTTAAGGCTTCCAATCAAGTTACTATTATAGCATATAAAACAAACTATTATATAGCATGGTACATAAAAAATAATGTCTCTTTAAAATGTCTTCTGTACAAAATTAATGCAATTAAACTATTGTCTCTTTCAGTGAATTCTTTATCAAAAGCCTTCTTAATCATATGAATTATATAAAACTTATATTAAACAGTCCATATGATCTTATAAAGTTATTGTTAAAGTTATAGATCATGTCATCACAAAGTCTTTGAATTTTTCTGGCAATTTTCTTTGCCTCACGGGTCTTTGTGATAATTCTACTGGTCCACTCTTTTGTGGGGATGGTGGTGTTGGTATGTCTGTCTCAATCTCCATATTGTGTGAATCTGATTCATCAGCTGGTATTACTGGCTTTACAAAACTAGTGTTTCTCCGATACACCTCACCATCTTCACCCTGGACTGTCCATTCGTTGCCTTTTTTTTTCTATCACTTTGTACTGGTTTATACTGAATGTTTCTGACAGTTTATTTTCCCTGTCTTGCTTTAAGATAACAAAGTCTCCTTTGTTGATGTTACTTTGTTTTGCCTGTCTTTTTGCATCTGCATATACTTTTCCTTTCAACTTGAGTTGATAATCGCGATCACGAACATCTTCGATATTTGAACTATATAGTTGCTTGTATGTCCGGTAATTTTGTCCTGATTTCCCTGCCAAATAGGAGTTTGCTGGAGTCTCCCCTGTTATACAATGGGGTGTTGACCTGTAAGCAATTAAAAATTTGTTAAGCTCATGGTGAATATTTAATTTCTGTGCGTGAGCTATCTTTAGTGTCTTCAGCAGTGTCCTATTTTGTTGTTCTACCTCTCCATTTGCTTGAGGACAATATGGTGTTGATGTTCTGTGTTCAATTCCGTGCTCCTCAAGAAATGTTTCTAACTCTTCTGATACAAACTGCCTACCATTGTCAGTTTTAATGGAGTATGGTAATCCATGTGTAGTGAACATCTTTTCTAGGCATCTCACAATAACTGTGCTTGTAACGCGTCTAATGAAATTGACTTCAAAATAACGACTGAAATAGTCTACTATTACAAGGACATATTCTCCGTTCGGCAGGGGTCCCACCAAATCTGCTGCCAGATCTTGCCATGGTCCTTTCGGTAACTCATTCCGTCTCATTTCTTCTGGTGGGTCTGGTAAACCGACTCTCTGACACTCTCTACATAACCTGCAGAATTTTTCGACATCTTTTTCCATAGACAGCCACCATACCTTTGTGTGTAATCTCTGTTTTGTTTTTACAATGCCCTGATGACCTTCATGTGCCAACTGGATCACACGCTGCCACAGTTTGTAAGGTACTACAATGCGAGTTCCACGCAAAACTGTATTATTAAATTCACATAGTTCATCTTTGGCAAATACATATTTTGGGTATTTACATCTTCCCCAGTCACTGGAACGAATACAAACTCTGAGGTTTGTTATTTCCTGATCCTTCTCTGACTCAGCTTCTATCTCTGCTGCTGTCATTGCAACTGGTACTGCTGTCTTGGTCACAAAGTTAATGTATCTCTCATTGAAATCACTGATTTCAGAATTTTTACTATTGTCTGTTATCAACCTTGACAAACAATCAGAGACGTTAGCCTTTCCTGGCGTATATTTCACCCTGTATTGGTATGCCTGTAATCTCAGCATCCATCTCTCTATACGGGCTGATGGTTTAGATCTTGGAGCATATATATATTCCAAAGGCTTGTGATCTGTAATAAGTTCAAATTCTCGGCCATACAGGTATAAGTGAAATCTTTCACAGGCCCAGACCGATGCCAATGCTTCCTTTTCTGTTTGTGAGTATCTTCTCTCAACATCAGTTAAACTATGGCTTGCATAGCATATTACACGTTGTTCACCATTTTGTTCTTGAACCAGGATGCCACCTAATCCCACTGGTCCAGCATCTGCTATGACCTTTGTTTGCGCATTACCATCAAAATAAGCTAGAGTCTTGGGACTAGATAAAGCATCTTTCAATTTGTTGAATGCTTTTTCCTGATCATTTCCCCATTTGAATGGAATGTCTTTTCTAGTCAGCCTGGTTAAAGGCTCTGCAATACTAGCTAAATCATTGATGAAGTGACCACAGAAATTCACCAATCCCATGAATGATCGGACTTCACTGACACTTTCTGGTCTGTGAGCTTCCATTAGTGCTTTACTCCTTTCCTCAGTAATTGATACACCTTTGTCAGACAACACATGACCAATAAATACCAGTTTATTCAGGCGAAACTGACATTTTTCCTTGTTCAGAGTTAATCCACTTTGCTTCAACTTGTCTAGAACTGCAAATAAGCGTTCATCATGCTGTTTTAAGTTGCTCCCATGGATGATCAAATCATCAGAAATATTTTAACTCCTTCGCAGGCCTGCAAAATCTGCTGTATTGTTTTCTGATAGTGTTCACTTGCACTTTTGAGGCCAAATAATAGCCTTTTGTATCTGAATACACCCATGTGAGTAGCAAAAGCTGTAATTGGCCTTGAGGCTTCTTCAATTTCTAATTGGTGGTAAGCCATTTTGACATCAATCCGACTGAAATAGGAGCTTTGATTTAGATCCAGAATAACTTCATCAACAGTTGGAATGACATGTTTTTCTGGTAGAACTGCTGTATTTGGAATTCGCATGTCTATGGTTTAAGTACCACAACAATTGGACTAACCCATGGAGTTGGCCCATCAACTTGTTCAATGACATCTTCTCTTAAAAGTTCCTTTAATTTATTTTCGACCTTGCTTCTGAGACTAAATGGTAACCATCTGACCTGTTGGATTACTGGCCTCACATCTGGATCAGTATGTATCTTTACTTGATGGTTTTTGAGTTTGCCTAGTCCTTGAAATAACTCGTCATAATTCCTGTATATATCCTGATTAGCTGTTTTGACATCTACTTGATTTATCTGTAAAATCCCAAGTTGTTTTGCACTTTTATATCCAAGCAATGCATGTCCTTCACCTTGTATAACTGTAAAGTCAATGTCTATTTTTCTTCTTTCACTTCCTTTATGCAGGCACAATTCTGCTGTAAATTCTCCCAGAACATCCAGTGGTTTCTTTGAACCATATGGAAAAAGCTGTTTGTTAGCCTTTCTTGAGCTACATTTAATTTTCTCTGCTTTCAGGTACTCCCACAGCTTACTGTCTATGATATTGCATGATGCTCCGGAGTCAATCAATAGACTGATATCTGGTACTCCTCCAAGAGTTACCTGTACTTTCATATCATCAGGAAAGAATCCCCCTTCACAGGTGAAAGCATATTCCTCAGCTTCTTGAGCTATATCTGGCTCATCTACCAGATTCACCTTAGACTGTTTCTGACTTCTCTTTTTCAGCCCTTTACTTTTGCAACATCTAGCAAAATGGTCATATTTATGACACAAGTTGCACTTTTTTCCTTTAGCAGGACAGTTTCTATCCTTTGCGAAGTGGTTAGTGCCACCACATCTGTAACAAGCGTTTCCTTGGCTTCCTTGATGACCTCCTTGATGGCTCCCTCTTCTTGGAGTCCATGATCCATTCTGTTTAGTGTGCTTCTTGACTACATTTACATTACTCGTACCGCCACTATACTGCTGATTCTCAATAGACTTCGCTTGTGTATCAGCAGCTTCATAAGCTCTTGCTATTGTCAACAAGTTGTTTAAAGTTAGGTCACTACCTTTTTCCAGAAATTTTCTCCTTAACACATTTGATGAACATTTATCAACAATTTGATCCCTGATGTGATCATCTGATGTATCTCCAAAGTCACAGTGTTTAGCCTTTTGTTTTAACCTAGTGCAAAATTGATCAATTGTCTCTCCCTGGTGTTGAGTCATTTGTCATAG
This sequence comes from Sabellastarte sp. h YS-2021, assembly GCA_964017235.1. Classification (NCBI taxonomy): domain Eukaryota; kingdom Metazoa; phylum Annelida; class Polychaeta; order Sabellida; family Sabellidae; genus Sabellastarte; species Sabellastarte sp. h YS-2021. The sequence continues at coordinate 81,912,928 of OZ024928.1, forward strand.
CAAGTGTCTTTCATAGGGCATATTAACAGATGGCTTGAAATGGCCATCCAAAGCATCTAAAGCCTTGTTATAGTCTTCATCATTACCTGTGTGTGTCATTTTCTCAAAAATATCCTGAACATCAGATCCAGCACAGTGTAGCAGAAGAGCATGTTTCTGTTTTGCACTGTCAACTCCTTTTGCAGTCAAGAAAAATTTAAATGATCTTATCTATTTATACCAGCATGTGCCTAGAGTTGTTGGATCACCAGTACAGTCAAAATTTGGAATACTTCCAACTGAATGTTTTTAACTGTACTCTCCACAACAGGATCTACATGTTCCTCCTCCTCAGACATAATCAATGAGTGCCTCAACTCAATTCCAGAATAAAAAAGAGAAATTAGTTGCCTTCAAGATTCACTGGTTACTGTGTACACACTTGTACACACACAATCTCTCTCTCCCCTGAAATAGAGTCCTCTGATGACAAGATTTATGACTTCCTATGATGCAAGTCTTACACAGTTTACACCCAAGCAGTGATACACTGATGACTCATCACAGTTACAACAATGTCTAAATCGTCTAAATTGTAGTGTTTTTTTCACAGTTGATGTCCTTTGTTAAAATTTAACTTCAAATTTAAACAACTCTTTTATACACTTCATAAGTGATATATATATGATAAAATTCCTTTTACCATCCTCGTCGCCATTGTAATGTTTTCATATCCGAATTGAATCAATGTTTGTAACTAAACTATTTATTAACACATATTTACAGAACTTGCAACTGGCTCAGGGCCATGAACATGTGCTTCCCCCCACATACACACATATACCCTGTGATACAGTACAATGCACTGTATTAGTACATTATCAGAGCTAGATGGGATACACTAAGACATTATAGCATAACTGTAACCACTGTAATTTGTATGAGTACATCATATTGTGTCATTTTTTAATACCTTAATTAATTTAGTTTGAGTTCCAATTTTATATGATTTCAAGATCGCTTGGCAAAGTTTGTTGAGGTAGAGTCTTAAATGTTCTCTTGGCTTAATATAATGTTCCTGGTAAGTTCATGAGAGGTGTGGCATTTAGTTGCCTTATCCAACAATGGGTTGGACATTGGACAACAGGATCATGTAGCAGTCCTTGAATTGACAATGAACACACTGGAAATAGTTCTAGACATCCTTTATTGTTTTTAATCCATTCTGTTGTATTTACTGTTTTATTCACACAACTACCATTCACACAAATAAAGCATCTGTTTCCATGCAAGATAACTCATTAATTCTTTATATTTCAATAATTCATATTATTATATTTCAATAATCTTCAATTTATATTTTAATTCTTAAATATCCGAGTAAAAATACACACTTTATGAAATGTAAATGCAAATTTAGTATCAAATATTTAATTATAATGTTTGAATTTCAATAATAAATAAAGTTTTAAATTATGAAGGTTGAGTTTATATATGTTTCCAAATGTACATTGTTTGTTAATTTGAAAATATAGGAATGTAGACTTGAATGTTTTGAATTTGATGTTAATTCTAATCTGCCCCGCAAGTAATCTTTTACTCACCAAGAAATAAAAGTCATTAGCTTAGCTTCCATTTTGTGATTGGTTAAGCTATTCAGGTGACATCTGGGAAGATTACGTTTGGGTTGAACTGAATGAAAAAAGACACAGCTCTAAATTAAATTAACTCTGTTTCTAGATCATCTGAGTTCTTATTTTGGTGTTGGTTGCGTAGTTATGGCCTGTTTCAAGTCTTACCTCTCCAATCATTCTCATGAGCCTATTAAAATTGATTCTATTCTATATGACAGTAAGAAACTCTTGTACAGAGTGTTGCAGGGCTCTATCCTTGGTCCAATACTCTTTTCATTATACGCTACCTCCCTCAAAAAAATTATTCAAAATCACCCTGGCATACATTTCCATATTTATGCAGATGATACACAGATATATGTTGATATTACATGCAAGAATGTGGTTGAGGCTCTCTCCGGTTGAAAATCTGCTTAGATGATGTCAGAATGTAGTTGTCTACAAATAAGCTGATGTTATTGTTATATATGTGTGTGCTCCACTATTTGTAATGTACCAACTATTACATATTGTACATACAATGTATATATAAGACTTTGTTATGTGAAATCTGGGAGTTTAGAATAAATGCTTGTAGTGTCAAGACCTATCTTGTTGTCTGTTCTTAAATGAATATTAACATTAATTCAGCTCCATAGAAACCCACCAAATAACACATGGTGTCAGAAGTGGTAACTTACATATACTTTGGATATTTTGTGTACAACTGGATACAATTTTGACAATGGATAGGCATGTAACAACACCTGTAATGGACTGGGAAGCTAAAAACTTGCCAGAAGTCTGGAAAAAATTCAGGCAACATACAGAGTTAATGTTTTCTGGTCTACTCCGAAGGCTTGGTGAAGAAGCCAAAGTCAGTTTTTTACTGATATGGGTAGGTGAAAAGGGAAGAGACATTCGGAATACTTGGACTTTGTCAGATGAAGAAGGGAAGAGGTTACAAACCTTCTATGACAAATTTGAAGCTTATGTCACCCCAAAAAGTAATGAAGTTTTCGCCCGCTACAAGTTCCAAGCTCGAGTTCAGGCTGAAGGTGAGCCTTTTGAAAACTTTGTCACCGATCTGAAGTTATTAGTAAAAGACTGTTCATATCCAGAAGATGACAAAATGGTGCGTGATCGTATTGTGTTTGGTGTGCACAACCCAAATATACGTGAAAAACTCATTAATAAAGGAAATGAACTCACCCTGGATAGCGCCATTGAAATGGCCCAAACCTACGAGGTCTGCAAGCAACAACTGAAAACTATGGCCAGTCCACCTGAAGAAGTACATGTAGTTAGGAGGAAAACTTCTTATGGAAAATCCAGCAAAAGTAAGAAAAACCATCAAAACACAAGACCTAAAAAGGAATGCCCCAGGTGTGGTGGTCAACACAGCCCAGGTGGAACCTGTCCTGCGATGGGGAAAGAATGCTATAGATGTGGAAAAGCTAATCACTTTGCTCGCAAATGTAGGTCAAACCCACCAAAAGTTCATGCGGTTAATGAAAGTGCAACTGAAAGTGACACAGACAGCGACCAAGGTGAACACTTCTATATAGGTGAAATAAGTGCCAATTGCAAACAAGATGAAGTATTTGTCCCTGTAAAACTGTCCACTGGATCAAAAGCAAAAGCTGTCAGTTTCAAGCTGGATACGGGAGCACAAGTAAATGTTTTGCCATTGAAGCTTTACAGAAAATTAGGTCTTCCTGCTATACTCTTAAAGCCAACTTCCATCCGCCTGACAAGTTACAGTGGCAACCCGTTGAAAGTAGAAGGAAAGGTCTCTTTGCAAGGCCAGTACAAGGAAACAACAAAGACTCTGGATCTCTATGTTGTTCAGACATCAGCACCACCAGTGCTAGGTCTCAAGGCATGCACAGATATGGGTCTGATAAAAGTCATCCTCTCGGTGGACAAGGACAAGCCAACAAATTTCATGGAAGAATTTAAAGATGTCTTCAGTGGTCTTGGTATGTTTGAAGGAGAATACCATATTCATGTGGACCCAAACTACCAACCAGTTGTTCACCCCCCACGACGAATACCTGTTGCGATAAAGAATAAGGTTAAATCGGAGCTAGACCGTATGGAGAAATTAAATGTGATTGCCAAGGTTACCGAACCGACAGCTTGGGTCAACTCCATGGTTGTGGTCCAGAAAGCTAACTCAGATATTAGAATTTGCCTTGACCCAAAGGACCTAAACCAGGCCATAAGGCGACAACATTACAGAACCCGTACCTTACACGACATCCTGCCAAACCTCAAGGATGCAAAGTATTTTGGTACTTGTGATGCCAGAAGTGGCTATTGGACAATAAAACTTGATGAAGAAAGTGCAAAACTGACAACCTTCAACACAGCCTTTGGCAGATATAAATTTCTACGCCTCCCATTTGGTTTGATTTCTTCCCAAGATATCTTCCAACAGAAAATTGATCAGGCGTATGAAGGGTTAGAAGGTGTAGAACCAATTGCTGATGATATTCTGATCTGGGGAAATAGCCTTGAGGAGTATGAGGCCAATCAAAGGAAAATGCTGCAGAGATCCAGGGAAAAAGGCATCAAGTTAAACAAGGAAAAGTGCAAATTTGGCTTAACTGAAGTCTCCTTCTTTGGACATGTGCTATCAAAAGATGGCCTGAAGGCTGACAAGAAAAAGGTGGAAGCAATCAAGAATATGCCAAGCCCTACAAACAAATGTGAACTAGAATCAGTCTTGGGAATGCTCAACTACCTGTCGGCATTTGCCCCTATGCTCTCGGACATGACAGCCCCTTTGAGAGAACTAACAAGGAAGAACACAGTATTCAAATGGGACTGTAACACGGAGTCAATCTTCCAGAAGGTAAAAGATGTGATCACAGCTTCACCAGTACTTGCTTATTTTGACCCAGAAAAAGAGACCCACATTCAAGTGGACGCATCTAAAAATGGATTAGGAGCAACTCTAATGCAAGATGGCAAGCCTGTGGCTTTTGCGTCCAAATCCCTAACTGAGACACAAAAGGCCTATGCACAGATTGAGAAAGAACTGCTTGCAATCCTATTTGGCTGTGAAAAATTTCATGAATACCTCTATGGCAGAAAGGTGATAGTTGAATCAGACCACAAGCCACTAGAAGCCATCACAAAAAAGCCACTTGCTTCAGCTCCCCCTCGATTGCAGCACATGCTATTACGACTACAAAAGTATGACATTACTGTCATCCACAGGCCAGGAAAAGAAATACCTGTCGCTGATGCTCTGTCACGTAAGCACATGAAAAGCACTGACAACCTAGGGGATGAGGACATTGAAGCGCAGGTCCATGCTGTTGTGCAAAATCTGCCAATCAGTGATAATCGACTTAATGAAGTCAAGTTAGAAACCAAGAAAGACAGACAGCTGCAAGTTTTAGCCAATGTCATAAATACAGGATGGCCAGATCACAAAGCCAACTGTCCTGCAGAAACCCTTGAATATTGGTCAGTGAGGGAAGAATTGTGCATCATTGATGGAATCATATTCAAGGGAGACAGGATACTGATGCCACAAGCCCTGCGAAAAACAATGTTGGATAAACTCCATATTGGTCACAAGGGCATTGAGAAGTGTAAACAGAGAGCCAGGACACTGTTCTATTGGCCCAAACTTAATTCTGACATATATAACATGATCACTAAATGCATCATATGTCAGATCCACAGGAAATCAAACACCAAGGAACCACTAAGACAACATGACATACCTTTAAATCCATGGGCAAAGATTGCAACTGATCTGTTCAGTTGGAATAATGACAACTATTTGGTTATAGTGGATTACTTAAGCAGATTCTTTGAAATGGAAAAACTGGGGTCTATCTCGAGCAAAGCTGTCATAACAAAGATGAAAAGAGTGTTTGCTACGCATGGGATTCCACAGCAAGTTATCTCAGACAACGGAACTCAGTACACTTCACAAGAATTCCAGAGCTCTGCAGAGGACTATGGATTTATCCACACGACAATTAGTGCAAAACATCCTCAGTCAAATGGTCTAGCTGAAAAAACTGTTGGGATAGCTAAGGACCTGTTACAGAAATGTAAAGACAGTTCCCAAGATATAAACTTAGCCCTACTTGAATATCGTAACACACCTGTCGACCAGATAGAGGCACCCAGCGTTCTCCTCATGGGCCGAGAACTACGCTCCATTCTCCCAACCCATAGTAATCACCTGAAACCCCGTTATGTGTCTCCACAACACATGAAGACACGACTGAGATTAAAACAGCAAAGGCAAAAGAGGTATTATGACCAAGGCTCTAAACCCCTGCCTAAGCTTGCCGTAGGAGAATACATCATGATGCAACAACCAAACAAACGCTGGAAACAAGCTGTTGTCAAAGCAGTCCACAGTGATCGTTCTTACATTGTCACAACAGAGGACGGGGCAGAATACAGGCGAAATAGAATCCATTTACAGAAACTGCATCACTAAAAATGTGGAATACAGTTGAAATATAAATCAGTTCACAGAAACCTTATTACAAGAAACTTTCTGGGCAATACTGGAAGTTTTGTGTCTAAGTGGATACTTTGTATATATAATTCAACCTGATTACTAGATCTGTAGCTATTTGTGCATTTATTAAGCTAGGCAAATTACTATCACACCAATAAAAGGGCAGAATAATCCCTTGGGTGATAAAACAGAGAAAGGGCAGTCTACCCTGTTTCTCAGCATTGGAAAATGCATGTTAGTTCCTTGATAAAAAAAAATAGGGGAACATTTTAAACATATTAAATAATGCAGTGACACTTGATTTGTACTAACCCACTCTCTTGTAAGATCCACTCTACAATATTTGGTGCACCAGAATTAATACCAGAGAGGAGAAAATTCAAAGGCAAATATATCTTTCACAGGAAATGCTACATCTGTGAAAACAACTTTCCAACAAATGATTATCTCAGTGCATAAATTTAAAGTAATTGTAGAAGCTACTGATGTATTACATTTTATTGTGTACAGTAACAGCATTTCCTATGATGTCAGGAAGCTCTTATATCAAGATAAGAATAACATAATTTATCACTTTAAAGGAACACTACACAGATCTGACAAGTCCAGTCAACCTTTTCTAGCTACCATAACATCTCCAATAGAACCTATATGCTTATATTTTAAAGAATAATCTTGATAGACATTTATAAAGATAATTTTGTATTAATTAATTAAACAATTAAATTTTAATAAAAGAGGGGCATGTTATATATGTGTGTGCTCCACTATTTGTAATGTACCAACTATTACATATTGTACATACAATGTATATATAAGACTTTGTTATGTGAAATCTGGGAGTTTAGAATAAATGCTTGTAGTGTCAAGACCTATCTTGTTGTCTGTTCTTAAATGAATATTAACATTAATTCAGCTCCATAGAAACCCACCAAATAACACAGTTATATCAGGATAAATCACTCTTCATTATTTTGGGTTCAAAGAAGCAATGTGAAAAAAAATTTTCCCAGTAAATATCCTTTGCAATTTCCTCTCCCTAACTGAGGTGGTCAGAAACCATTTTGTATGGTTTGAAAATGATTCCTTCATCTTCAAACATATTCAGAAGACCTGAGAGCCTTGTTTTGCTCAAATCCAGGATCTTAAGCACCTCAGAGGCTATCTCACATGTGATGCTGCTCTTGTGCCTGCAAATGCTTGGTTTGTAATTGATTTGACTTCTGTAATTTCTTGTTTATGGGTTGCTTTACTCTTGATAGTTAATAGCTGCAATGTGTCCAAAACAGTCTTGCTATAGAATTGTTACAAATACACAAAATATTCACACATCACTCCTGTTAGCAAGACTCTCCATTGGCTGCCTGTTTGATATCGCTATGTGTTTAAGATTGTCTTACTGGTGTAAAAATTCCTAAAAAGTGGTTACCCTAAATATTTTGAACCTTTTCTAAACCTAGACATAGTGTGTACAATACACCTAGAAGTCAAGCTGATGGTGTATCGATTGAGGTCTCACACTTTGCCTCATCAGAAAATAAGTCTACCAAACATTTCAGCCTTAGCATTACATATGATGCTCCAAAGATTTGAGATGATTTGCCCGATGATGTACGTTTAACCAGTTCTCTCTACTCATTCTGGAAGAAGTTGAAAACCTATCTCTTGGCAAAAGGATACACATGCTAGTTTCTTGCTCTGTCCTGGTCTTTCTCCATAGTGGTGATCCCAACTATGCCTCTGGTTTTATGATTATGGATTTCTGATTTTCTGTATTATGTACCTAGAATCTGTCTTTAGGTGGATATTAAGTGCTATAAAAGTACTATTAGAATTATATTTGGAATAAGTTAGAACATTTGGAATCGTGAAAGTCATTATGTAATTAATTAGTACTTTAATGAAGTTAAAGTTCAAAGTAAATAAATGGATATACATCTATGTATTTCCTTAAAGTAGCTTAAGATTAAATGGTATAAGCATCACTATACTAAGTGAAATATGGCCATATAGGTTGCCCCGAAATAAACGGAATCTCAGTCTGCTATCGGGGGAAATTAAGTAGTTCGGGTACCAGTTTTAGAATAATGTGAGCCAAGAGAGGTTTGTAACTTTGGGTATTTACTTACCATTTTGTGGGACTGTTTATGTGTTGGATAAGTACCTTGTAATGTTCAGAACTCAATAATGCCCCCTAGAAAATCCTAGTAGTGCACTGCGCCCGGGTTTTGCCGTCCCACCACAATGACACTGTTTGGGGCCCGCTGTTGACTGCACTGTTCAACAAACTTGCGTCCGTGTCCCGTACTCAGTACGGCTTCCCTGCATAAGTTGGCCGCGGGTCGTAAGTTGGCCGCCATCATCAAATTTTGAAATTTCTATAAATCTAAAGGCCTTGAATGGTCTATTATAATAAGATTTATTATAACTAGTCACTACCACTTTTAAAACCTGTGCAACAACACATTTGTCTGTTTGATACATTTAAATGAGTGGCGGCCAACTTACGACCCGCGGCCAACTTATACAGGGAAGCAGTAGTACATTTTGATGGATTTGTCTTTTTGTGTGTGTGTGTTGACATGCTTTTTTCCACCAGGATAATAAATTTTGAAGTAAAACATAGCTTTGTTATTTTAAAGGGAGAGCCTGTGTGTCAGGTACCAGACATATAAAATTCTGTCTATGTGTCAGGCTCCAGAGATATCTAAAAGAAACAGCATGTGTCAGGTCAGATGTTTATTCCCATTTGTCACAAAAGATGACCATTGTTGTTGTGACAGATGATTTTCAAGCAATATATTACTATTAATAGGACATTATTTGGAAATCAACTACAACTCAGTCTCAAGTGACCTCATATTTTCTATGCATGCATGAATATTTATGAGTTAAATGTCCATTTAAAACATGGACTAGTTTTTCATCTCCAACTAAGTAACCATGTTACGTAAAATGCTTAAGGCATTGTTTCTAAAAAATTAAATATTGTTAGGCAATCCCACATCACCTCATATTTTCTAAGCAGCACATATGAATGTTAATGAGTTGCACAAATCAATTTAAAATATGGAGGACCTGATGCATAGTGATTTACTTATGTGTCGGGGACCTGGTACATAGTCACTTTGTATTTTAAATGTGCACCTACTGCAGTAGGTATCCGGAGGTTTCATACCACAGAGGTTTCGTCCCCTGGAGGTTTCGTCCCATTTATTTTCATACTTTCCTTATAAAATACTGCTCTAATTCACTTGGGTCTGAAACAGCATTTATAAAATATTGTTGGGAAACCCTGAGGTATTCTGGAACCTCTTTTTTATGTGAAGGTTGCGCCCTACAAGATTTATAACAAATCCCACCTCCGAGCCCCCACCTAACAATTTGTTAGAACAAAAACTTTAATTCCCAATATATTACGCAACAACCTCAAAATTTGCCTGAGTTCATTGACCTGACTCCTAACGGAGGAAGATTGACCTTAATCTTTGCAAGAGAATAATACCAATAAAATCTTTAGATTTAATGCAACAACTTGTTAATAACACCGTATTAATGCAAGTTTGACATTTATTAAATCTAATATACAATATCAAGCAATACAAGTACAATAATACACAGCAAATCTAAATTAAATTGTATTACTGTATTACAGATACAAAATATAAATATTCCTACAAACCAAGTTTTAAACTACAAAATTACTACTGCTAGTGATAATAGTAATAACCTATAAATACCCGAATATATTTGGTCATCTGTGGTATTTTCGTGTCAATGGTGTTTTCGTGCATCCCGTTTTTTGTGGGTTTGAATGTAAATTATATTGTAATGTTCTGAAATTTTGCTTGTATTTATATTTTTATTATTGAAAATAGGTTTTTTACTAAATATGTCACGGAAAAACGATTTTTTAAAGACAAGTGCTGCTTGACGCATTGACTTTCATGTGATTATGGGGTGCTTTAACTTAAATAAGAAAATTTTTATGTATGCTATTGTCACATGATTCCATGCCATTAGCATGGTATAATAATCTATGTAAATTACATTTTGATGATCAATTTTTTTTGAAAATTACAATCCAGAGCACCTGCAAATTGACTAATTAGCATGTAACACAAAAACTCCGCAATAAATATTTTTATCTGTCAATTATTCTGAAAATATTTTTGGCTTTAAAATATGTTTTAAAACTAAAAATATTTATTTCTATTCTGTCGCTACGAAATATATACAAATTTCTATTCATTAAATATGTTGCATATTTGAAATTAATTTGTAAGAATGCTAACAGAACTCAGACATTTTTGATAGCATGAAAACCCCACGGATCATCATATATTACCATTACCACAATATATTACCGTTATTACAACAATCTGTTGTAATTCCAAACAAACACAATACATGTGTTCTTGACCCAAGAAACCTGTGTAAATTTTTTACACAAATATTATAAATTAAACCAAATACTTGGTCTTGAACCGAAATGTGATAGTTACCAGATAAAGTACCACCAATACAACACGGAATGTATTACAAACTATAGCTATAAATATACTGAAACCAATACCTGCGCAAACTAAATGACAAAACACATGTAAAGAAAGCTTATCAGGACATCTGTTAGTTTGTGCAGTTTTGTTGTTTGTACCACTAAAATTTGCAAATCTCTGTAGGCCATTTATCTTTGTGTCCATATATCTTTGCATCCACCCATTAAGTGACAAACTTCATTTGATGGTGAAATTCACTGGTTGAGCAACGTGGTGTTCCTTTATAACTTCAATGTACTAAGTGACTGATCATGCATGTACAATAAATTTCATTTATATTTCATAAAGTAAAGCTATATGATGCCACCTTATGTCTGTTTATTTGGGGTTTTACGTCGCTTTCAACACTGTACAGGTCATATCACGACGGGTAGTTGGAAGGGCAGAGGAAACCAGTACATACAGTTCGCTAGGGTTCTGTACTGTAAACTGCCGACCAACGGCAAGCAACTACCAGCTTTCCCACTTACGGCCATGACAGGGATCGAACCCTGGCCGCAGAGGTGGGAGGCGAGAGTGTTACCACTCTGCCACCGTGGCCCCGCCACCTTATGTCATCTTATTATTTCTTTTATTACTGCTTTTAGAGTTTTTGACTGTATTTAGGGGTAATAAGAAACCATATACAGGGAGTCTGGAAAGTCGGTCAGATATAGCCCCCCCTTATGGGTGAAGCTGGGGTCATAAATTCACAGGTGTGACAACATATTTTTCCCTTTTAATCTCCCGCCGCCCGCCGGGCAGGAGATTATAAAACGCATTCCGTGCGTGCGTGTGTGTGTCACGTTTTTAAAAGGGGCTGTACATCACACTGGTTGTTTCTCCTTGGCCTTTTCAATGTTTTATGACCTTATTGCTTATGTCTTTTCATTTGATGGTGTTTTTTCAGACCTAGGTCCATAGCTAAGTGAGTAATAGCAATGGTGGCTACTTCGAGTAAAGTGCTTATAACTCCAAAACGACTGCATTTAGAGCATTTCTGTAAAATACATTGTTCAGCTACTTTCTCCATGCCTACAAGATGGTACCATTTTTAGGGGTCTATCTTGATAGCTAAGTGAGTAATATCTATTTTCTGTTTTTAACAATGAGCAAAATGAGTAAGTTGCTTTTATCTTTGTAACTGTTACTTACAATATTGGTCTCAAATATGTTGTTGAACAACTCCTTCATGTACTATATCATGGTGAGGTTTTCAAGGTGTAGCACCATAGCTAGCTGAGTAATAGCTACACTAAGTTTAACATTTGACCATTGAGCAAGACACTTATAACTCAAAAACTATTGAATATAGAGGATTTTTATCAAATATGTTGTTCACCTACTTTTTGATGTACTGTGTCGTGGTGAATTTTCAGAGCTGTAAGTCCATAGCTGAGTAATAGCTACTTTGAAATTTCTTAATTTCAACATTGAGTAAATCGCGTATAACTCCCAAACTATTGAATTTAGGGAATTATTGTCAAATATGTTAATCAGTTACTTTTTAATGTTCTGTGTCGTGGCTAAGTTTCAGAGCTGTATCTCCATAGCTAACTGAGTAATGGCTACTTTGAATTTCAACATTGAGTAAATCACTTATAACTCCAAAACTATTGAATTTAGAGAATTATTGTGAAATATGTTGTTCACTTACTTTTTGATGTACTGTGTCATAGTGGTAAAAACGGCAAACCGGATAGTTGGTTTCTATTCAATTCATATAAACGTAAACGAAATCCGGTGACCAAATTCAAGAACCGGTTCCCGAAATGTCACATATTAACACCTCAAACATATAAAATATTGCACAAGAACGCTTAAAAACATTTACTTGTGTAATATTTTACCAATATGCAGTGAAATAATGTCCAGAATGTCAGATTTTATCAAAAAATAAACCGCATTTTAGTTGAAGTAATTGTTCATGTACGCGTGCAGAAGATTTTACAGTGTGACTACAGTTTGGTGTATACTAATTCGAACGAATCCGGTTTCCGCCGAATTTTGTTTTCAGGACCCGGTTTCCATAATTACTTTCGATCGTAACACTACTATGTCATGGGAAATTTTCACAGCTGTATCTCCATAGCTAACTGGGTAATAGCTACTTTGATTGTTTTCCTTTGAGTAAATCACTTTTAACAGCAAAACTGTTGAATTTAGAGGATTTTTGTCAAATATGTTTTTCACCTACTTTTTGATGTACTGTGTAATGGCAAATTTTGAGAGCCCTAGGTCCATAGCTAACTGAGTAATAGCTACTTTGATGGTTCTCCATTGAGTAAATCATTTATAACAGCAAAACTGTTGAATTTAAAGGATTTTTATCAAATATGTTGTTTAGCTACTTTTTGATGTACTGTGTAATGGCAAATTTTGAGAGCTGTAAGTCCATAACTAACTGAGTAATAGCTACTTTGATGGATCTCCATTGAGTAAATCACTTATAACTGCAAAACTATTACATTTAGAGGATTTTTATCTCCCGCCGGGCTTTAGCCCGGGAGGGAGATTATGAAATGATGCCTGTGTGTGCGTGCGTGCGTGTGTGCGTGCGTTAGTTAGTCACGCAGATTCCTCCAAAACTACTACAGCTACAGATTTTTTGTAAATTAATTGTCCCAATGAATTTTCACGCCCTCGAAAATTTTTTTGGTTTTATGGACTTAGGCCTAAAGATAACTGAGTAATAGCTATCTTAGCTACTTGGAGTAAAGGGCTCATAACTCAAAAACTATTGCAGTTACAACTTTTTCTTCAAATATGTTGTTCAGCTACTTTGTCCTTAGCTATAAGATGGTACATAGTTTGGGGTCCCATTGCATGCCATAAGTGAGTAATAGCTATTTTCTCATTTGTAGCTAAATAACAAAAGGAGTAAATGTCAAATATCTTCAAAAGTATTAGAGTTACAGAAATCTTTTCAAATATGTTGTTCATCTACTTTTTGGTAAGCTATCACATAGTAAAGTTTCAGACCTGTTACACCTTGGATAGCTGAGTAATAGCTACTTTGAAATTCTGACTGTTGAGTAAAGCCATTGTAACTCCAAAACTATTGCAGTTAGAGTGTTTTCCTAAAATATGTTGTTCAGCTACTTTGTCCTTAGCTATAAGATGGTACATAGTTTGGGGTTCTATTGCATGCCATAAGTGAGTAATAGCTATTTTCTCATTTGTAGCTAAATAACAAAAGAAGTAAATGCCAAGTATCTTCAAAAGTATTAAAGTTAGTGAAATCTTTTCAAATATGTTGTCCATCTACTTTTTGGTAAGCTATCACATAGTAAAGTTTCAGACCTGTTGAACCTTTGATAGCTGAGTAATAGCTACTTTCAAATTCCGACGGTTGAGTAAAGCCATTGTAACTCCAAAACTATTGCGGTTAGAGTGTTTTCCTAAAATATGTTGTTCAGCTACTTTGTCCTTAGCTATAAGATGGTACATAGTTTGGGGTTCTATTGCATGCCATAAGTGAGTAATAGCTATTTTCTCATTTGTAGCTAAATAACAAAAGAAGTAAATGTCAAATATCTTCAAAAGTATTAAAGTTAGGGAAATCTTTTCAAATATGTTGTCCATCTACTTTTTGGTAAGCTATCACATAGTAAAGTTTCAGACCTGTTGAATCTTTGATAGCTGAGTAATAGCTACTTTGAAATTCTGATTGTTGAGTAAAGCCATTGTAACTCCAAAACGATTGCAGTTAGAGTGTTTGCCTAAAATATGTTGTTCAGCTACTTTGTCCTTAGCTATAAGATGGTACATAGTTTGGGGTTCTATTGCATGCCATAAGTGAGTAATAGCTATTTTCTCATTTGTAGCTAATTGAGAGCTTTCACTTGGTGAAGTTTCAGACCCTTAGCTAATTACTCACCTACTCAAAATGAGTAAATGCGAATTATCTCTAAAAGTATTGCAGATAGCCAATTTTTCTCAACTCATTCACCTACTTTTGGAAGAGCTTTCACATGGTCAAGTTTCAGACCCATAGCTAATTACTCAAAATGAGTAAATGCTAATTATCTCTAAAAGTATTGCAGATAGCCAATTTTTCTCAAATAAGTCATTCACCTACTTTTGGGAGAGCTTTCACTTGGTCAAGTTTCAGACCCGTAGCTAATTACTCACCTACTCAAAATGAGTAAATGCGAATTATCTCTAAAAGTATTGCAGATAGCCAATTTTTCTCAAATAACTCATTCACCTACTTTTGAGGGAGCTTTCACTTGGTGAAGTTTCAGACCTGTAGCTAATTATTCACCTACTCAAAATGAGTAAATGCAAATTATCTGTAAAAGTATTGCAGATAGCCAATTTTTCTCAAATAACTCATTCACCTACTTTTGAGGGAGCTTTCACTTGGTGAAGTTTCAGACCTGTAGCTAATTATTCACCTACTCAAAATGAGTAAATGCAAATTATCTGTAAAAGTATTGCAGATAGCCAATTTTTCTCAAATAACTCATTCACCTACTTTTGGAAGAGCTTTCACTTGGTGAAGTTTCAGACCTGTAGCTAATTACTCACCTGCTCAAAATGAGTAAATGCGAATCATCTCTAAAAGTATTGCAGATAGCCAATTTTTCTCAAATAACTCATTCACCTACTTTTGAGAGAGCTTTCACTTGGTGAAGTTTCAGACCTGTAGCTAATTATTCACCTACTCAAAATGAGTAAATGCTAATTATCTCTAAAAGTATTGCAGATAGCCAATTTTTCTCAAATAACTCATTCACCTACTTTTGAGAGAGCTTTCACTTCGTGAAGTTTCAGACCCGTAGCTAATTATTCACCTGCTGAAAATGAGTAAATGCTAATTATCTCTAAAAGTATTGCAGGTAGCCAATTTTTCTCAAATAACTCCTTCAGGTACTTTTGGAAGAGCTTTCACTTGGTGAAGTTTCAGATCCGTAGCTAATTACTCACCTACTCAAAATGAGTAAATGCGAATTATCTCTAAAAGTATTGCAGATAGACAACTTTTCTCAGATAACTCATTCACCTACTTTTGGGAGAGCTTTCACATGGTGAAATTTCAGACCCATAGCTAATTACTCACCTACTCAAAATGAGTAAATGCTAATTATCTCTAAAAGTATTGCAGATAGCCAATTTTTCTCAAATAACTCATTCACCTACTATTGGGAGAGCTTTCACTTGGTGAAGTTTCAGACCCGTAGCTAATTGTTCACCTCAAAATGAGTAAATGCTAATTATCTCTAAAAGTATTGCGGATAGCCAATTTTTCTCATATAACTCATTCACCTACTTTTGGGAGAGCTTTCACTTGGTGAAGTTTCAGACCTGTAGCTAATTACTCACCTACTCAAAATGAGTAAATGCTAATTATCTCTAAAAGGATTGCAGATAGCCATTTTTTGTCAAATAACTCATTCACCTACTTTTAGGAGAGCTTTCAGTTGGTGAAGTTTCAGACCCATAGCTAATTACTCACCTGCTCAAAATGAGTAAATGCTAATTATCTCTAAAAGTATTGCAGATAGCCAATTTTTCTCAAATAACTCATTCACCTACTTTTGGGAGAGCTTTCACATTGTGAAGTTTCAGCCCCATAGCTAATTACTCACCTGCTCAAAATGAGTAAATGCTAATTATCTCTAAAAGTATTGCAGATAGCCAATTTTTCTCAAATAACTCATTCATCTACTATTGGGAGAGCCATCACTTGGTGAAGTTTCAGACCCGTAGCTAATTATTCACCTACTCAAAATGAGTAAATGCTAATTATCCCTAGAAGTATTGCGGATAGCCTTCACATGGTGAAGTTCCAGACCCGTAGGTAATTACTCACCTACTCAAAATGAGTAAATGCTAATTATCTCTAAAAGTATTGCAGATAGCCAATTTTTCTCAAATAAGTCATTCACCTACTTTTGGGACAGCTTTCACTTGGTGAAGTTTCAGACCTGTAGCTAATTACTCACTTACTCAAAATAAGTAAATGCCTATTATCACTAAAAGTATTGCGGATAGCCAGTATTTCTCAAATAACTCATTCACCTACATTTTGGAGAAGTTTCACATGCTTAAGTTTTTTTATGAATTTTTTAAATAAATTTTAATACATTAAAATTAATTAAATCATGCACTAAATCAATTATAACTTGAAAAGTACTGCATTTAGAGCACTTTGTGCAAATATGTTATGCAGCCACTTTTGGGTCAGCTATAACATAGTAAAATTTCAGACCTGTAGCTCATGGCATAGCTGAATAATAACTACTTTTAGGTTATCACTGTGGGGTAAATCACTTATAACTTGAAAACTTTTGCATTTACATTATTTAGTTTCGGTATGTTATTCACCTATTTTGAGGCAGCTATAACATAGTAAAATTCCAGACCTGTGGCTCATTGCATAGCGGAGTAATAGCTACTTTGAAGTTCTTACTCAGCACTAAATCATTTATAACTTGAAAAGTATTACATTTAGAGCATTTTGTTAAAATATGTCATTCACCTACTTTTTCCATAGCAACAACATGGTGAGTAACTTGGGTGTCTATCTGAATAGCTAAGTGAGTAATAGCTACTTTTGGGCTTTTCACTAACTTCCATCATGAGTAAAATCACTTGTAACTTGAAAACTATTGCATTTAGAGAATTTTGTGCAAATATGTTATTCACCTACTTTTGGGTCAGCTATAACATACTAAAATTTCAGACCTCTAGCTCGTGCCATAGCTGAGTAATAGCTACTTTTGCCTTTGCCGGTGGATACATTTTGCATCTGGCCACAGATGCATCCATGGTCTAGTCTCTAAAAGTACTACAGGTGGGCAATTTCTTCTAAATAAGTCATTCACCTACTTTTGGGTGATCTACCACATAGTGCAGTTGCAGAACTGTAGCTCTTTAGATGGCAGAGTAATAGCCACTAAAATAAGTAAATGTCTTGTATCTCTAAAAGTAGTACAGATAGGCTATTTCTTCTAAAGACGTGCTTTCCTACTTTGAGTTGATCTGCATAATGAAGTGGCAGAACTGTAGCTCTTTGGATGGCAAAGTAATAGCTACTAAAATGAGTAAATGCCTTTTGTCTTTAAAAGTATTGCAATCAAACATTAAACTTGTCACTTCTACATGTGCCTCCATCTCGCAGGAAAATTTATATTCCACTATCTTTAGGACATCTAATTTATACGGCGGGAGATAAATGCATGCGTCAGAATGCTTGTTGTCAAATATGTTGTTCACGCACTTTTTAATGTTCTGTGTTATGGCAAAGTTTCAGAGCTGTAGGTCAATAGCTAACTGAGTAATAGCTACTTTCACGGTTTTCCATTGAGTAAATCACTTATCACAGCAAAACTGTTGAATTTAAAGGATTTTTGTCAAATATGTTGTTCACCTACTTTTTGATGTACTGTGTAATGGCAAATTTTGAGACCTGTAGGTCCATAGCTAACTGAGTAATAGCTACTTTGATGGTTCTCCATTGAGTAAATCATTTATAACTGCAAAACTATTACATTTAGAGGATTTTTGTCAAATATGTTGTTCACCTACTTTTCTATGTTCTGTATCGTGGCAAAGTTTCAGAGCTGTAAGTCCATAACTAACTGAGTAATAGCTACTTTGATTGTTTTCCTTTCAGTTAATCACTTTTAACGGCAAAACTTTTGAATTTAGAGGATTCTTGTCAAGTATGTTGTTCACCTACTTTTTGATGTACTGTGTAATGGCAATTTTGAGAGCTGTAAGTCTATAGCTAACTGAGTAATAGCTACTTTGATGGTTCGCCATTGAGTAAATCACTTAGAACAGCAAAACTGTTGAATTTAAAGGATTTTTATCAAATATGTTGTTCACCTACTTTTTGATGTATTGTGTAATGGCAAATTTTGAGACCTGTAGGTCCATAACTAACTGAGTAATAGCTACTTTGATGGTTCTCTTTGAGTAAACCATTTATAAATGCAAAACTATTAAATTTAGAGGATTTTTGTCAAATATGTTGTTCACCTACTTTTTAATGTTCTGTATCGTGGCAAAGTTTCAGAGCTGTAAGTCCATAGCTAACTGAGTAATAGCTACTTTGATGGTTTTACTTTGGGTAAATCACTTTTAACAGCAAAACTTTTGCCCAGGAGATTATATAACGCAGATATTTAACACATACATATGCCCTCTATAAGCATGCAGACATTTGACTTTGAAGCTCTTTGTTCAAGGTCATCCACAGACTGCCAAAGTGCCCTACTTGGCTGATTTTGGCCAAACTTAAAAGTGCCTATATCTCGCTTATTATTGGTCCTAGAGGTTTGGGATGTGAAACCAACCTATAGGAAATCATGTTTTGAGAATCTTTAGATGTGGTAAGATTTGACCTTGGGCCCCTCTTTCAAGGTCAAACTACGATGCCCAAACTTAAAAGTGCCTATATCTTGCCTATTATTGGTCTTACTATTGGTCAAACGAGGATGGCCAAGCTTAAAAGTGCCTATATCTAGGTTATTATTGCTTCCAGAGGTTTGGGTAAAACTCACTTTAAACAACACATTTTTGCTCCCCGGCGGGAGATCATACCACTGCAGTGGTCTTGTTCCACATACTTTAAACTTTAGTATATTTTTATTTTCAACCCTTTTCTAGTTGTGATTGGATTAATCATCCTTTGTCCCTTAGGTGTAGGTCACTGTGATCCAGTAGGAACCTTTGACAGTTTGTTATCAGGAGGAGGGGGGGGGGGGATGTGACATATCCCAATACGTTATAAATTCACTATTACTGACTTGGCAAGCAATGGAAGTTGTTGGATATGCTGTCCTGGGAGCATACTTCAGTGACATATTATTGCATT
Source organism: Sabellastarte sp. h YS-2021 (assembly GCA_964017235.1). Taxonomy (NCBI): domain Eukaryota; kingdom Metazoa; phylum Annelida; class Polychaeta; order Sabellida; family Sabellidae; genus Sabellastarte; species Sabellastarte sp. h YS-2021. The sequence goes on from OZ024928.1 coordinate 81,932,389, forward strand.
TGTTACAGATGTGTGATCATCACCAATTACGTGCTCCAACTCCTGCAGGAGATGTGGATCATGTCAATTATCTCTCTGAAAATATTGGTGCTTTATTCCAAAAAGAAGAGTACAGTGATGTAACAATTAAAGTGCAGACCTTAAGATTTCCAGCACATAAAGTTGTGCTGGCAGCAAGATCGGAATACTTCAGGTAAGATATTTTCATTGTATTTTACAACAAAAAGCCTGACTCACTGTACATGTTCAAAGGCATATGCTGGAAAAGAGGCATAGTTGGCACATATTGTTGTTTTCAGAATCACTTCCTACATATCTTGTGTAATCATTGCATCTTTCCACCCAGTGTTTATCAGTAATGGGAATCGCCTCCAAGTTGCGTGGTCGATTAATCGTCCAATATTCTGACCGATGATCGAGCCATAATCGATTCCAATGTTGGTTATATAATGAAACACATTCCGGGATGAAGTGTATGTTGATGTGGTAGGAATAACGGTGTTCCGACGTTTAGAATCTACCGAAAACGCTCACTTCCTGTAAATATGGCGGCAGATATAAACAAACCAAAAATTCGTGACAAATCTGTCAATTTGTTGAGGAAACTGCCTTAAATATATATAAAAAAGCGTGGATATGTAGATACACAAAGAAACGTAACTAAATATTATGAAATCTTCAGTTATAATGATAAATCGATGTGCAGTACTTCCGGATCGATCATCGCTACTACAGTGAATTTCAACCAACCATTCGATGTCTGTAGACAATCGTTCTACCACTAGTGTTTATGGGTTGTGATAATTCAAGCACTTCGAACCCAGTAACTTAAAACATTGGGGCATCATAATGACACACATGCACAAAAATTGCTTTCGAAGTTGTACAATTACAGTAGTTCAATATTTAAACGCTTAAGGTAGATATTTGCAGAGTGGGTACTAGTGGGTAAGTCATTTGGCTGTGTGGATATCGATAATGAATGTGAAAATATTTCAATATTGGTCAATTCAGGAGGGTAATATTGTCTTATCAAATAGACCCAATCCTGTATACCAAAAACATTTTTATTCTAGCAAATGCCAACTGCTAACCCTAAGTGAAATTTACCAAAACAATAGGGAGTTTTCATCAAAAATACAGTTAAAACTAGGGCTGCGAACGAGTACTCGAGCCTTGGTGTACGAGGCGGTCTTGGCTTGTACTCGAGTCCATTTTTAAAACTCGGTTACTCGCGAGGTATTGTATTATCGCCCACGTAATCAAACGCTTGTGTAAAATATGCTACATTTCAGCATTTCCGTCACATAATATCAATTAAAGTTGTTATTTTCGCTTGAAAACATACAATTTACTCCATATTCTATAATATATGGTCAAATGGAAGATGTTTTTCTTCAAAAGTTTTGTTTCCGGAACCGACTATTTGTTTACAGAAGACTTCTACTGGTAGGTACTAAATCTCGCGGTTACTCGAATTCAAGCCAGTTGTGCAGCACCCGTCACAGCCCTAGTTAAAACTATAAACGGACATAAAAGTGTACAATTTCTTCAGATTTAGGCATTATTTCAAATATTTGCAGTGCAGGTTTACAGTTTGTTTTTTCTAAAATGCTGATATTGATATACAATCTTCAGACAACAATATCAGCAACCCAGTCTCAAAACAATAAATATCACCAATAGCTGACACAAAAATATTGCGTAAAATATTTGCTATTGCTTTTGGAGAACATTTCATTGAAGTAAAACCATTATTCACCACCCTCAAGTATGAGTTGCTGCAATACAATAGATATTGGGGTTACTATCGTGGACTAGAGTACTTTCTTGGTTGTAAATAAAAGTAAGTTACTCTTGTCACAACTGTTTTCATAATCTGGACATATTTAGAGACTCAAAGTAGGACCTCAGCATTGTGCATACAATTGAAAAACTTTTACGGATATTATAAAGTGTGTAACGCTGTACAGTGTAGATCCAAATCTGTGTACAACTAAGGCTAGTATTGTTAGTTAAATAAAGTGGTGCAATAAAGAAATGATTCCATTAAGTATTATTTTAAAAAAATGATTCTTGGGTCTGGAAAAAAATTACAAATAACTTATGCTGTACTTGTCTTAAGTACACTTTTGTTTGTCAGTAAACTTTTTCTGTGGCAGCTTTAATATATATTGCGTACATAAGATGAAAACCTGCCTTACCACGTCTGTGACCAATTTGTTTGTGTGTTTTGTAGTGGTGGAACAATTCGACGAAAACTCGATTCGTAGACTCGATTCCGCGTTTTAGCATCTACATCGATCCCTATTGGAAACGTCGGCGACGAAAAAAAACAACGAAACCACAGAAGACGTTTTGAGTGGACGATAATAGAAATACTAGCTACAATGAAGGAATAACACACAACTAGCGTGGTTTTACAAGGAATAGAGATATTATGAAGGCGAACTTACTGGCTACAATGTACAGTTTAAGAAGCATTAGCGGTAACTAAATTGATTTTAATGGGCGATAATTGGGAATTCATGCGGTCGCGGTACTTCGTTTTTATGTTTAATGTATGTTTAAATAGCCATAACTTCCTTATTTCTTGTCCAATTTTTATAATTTTTTCACCATTGTGTTCAGTTTAATTAGCTGTATTTCAATTTGTATCACATTGTCAAGAAACCCCTCAAAGAACTGCCGTGACCTTTTATTTGCTCATTAATATTAATGAGGCAGGTACTAGTAGTTTTCATCTTAAACCAGCATATCAATTTATAAAATATTATTAACCAAAAAAATTAATTTTTGGTGAAAATATAGTACATTTCCTGTAAATGTAACACCACTCTCAAGAAATAATTTTGTACTTTGGGTTGAACCTCTTTACATTATATTTCAAAGGAGGGTTTGAACCCCCTGACCCCCCTGGACCCGCTAGTGCTATTTAGAAGTTTACATGTTAATTATAATCTATGAAACTTAACTGCAAGTTGTGAAACTTCTTGACAATAAAGTGACAGAACTTACATCCATTTTATTCCAGAAAATAACTATTATTATAATATATATTATAACTATTATTGTAAATGAATTTAAGATAACATAGAACCACAGTACAACATATATATCAATAACATATCAGGAAAGATTGATATATTTCAAAGAAAATTACAACAGTTATTTCTACTGGAAACCAAGATCAATATTTATAAATCCATCACTGACAGTAGTCCAGGCCGTATTTTTTCTGGAAGGAATTTTGTAAAATTCCCGATATGACCCAAAAATTGATTCAACTCGATTAATCATCTCTGGGCTTTTCCGATTAATCGATTCGGATTTTCAAGTCCGATTCCCACCACTAGTGTTTTGTAAATTTTCTGCATTTCTGGGAGAATAAATTTTGTTTTCTATTCACAATTATTTAACATTCAGGTACTTTATCAATGTCAGAAGTACTTGTTTTTATATACTTTACAATGTCCTAAAGCCTATCTCTATTGATATAATAGTTTCTATCTCCTGCAAAGGACATAGTTTTCTGATCTTTGCATATTTATGAAAAGACTGCTTCTTGTGTAGTGAAAAATATATGTCAGTAAATGGTAGAAAATAGAAATTTGACCTTTTTTATGCAGAGCACTGTTTTTTGGAGGATTGAAAGAATCAACAGAGTCTGAAGTTGAACTGAAAGACACCAACTCTTCAGCCTTCCATCATCTGCTGAAATACATCTACACTGGAAAAATGAATTTAACAGAAATGAAGGTAGAATGTCAACTTTTGTCAGTATAGTAGGCTAACCTAGTAAAGTGTTTCTGTGCCTCAACAATCCTGACCAACAGATTTAACATCACCATTTGTTCACATCAGATTTTACTTGTCAAAAATGACATATTTGTTCATGAAATATTCATCTGTTTAACCACAGTAATTTTTACCGCACATCCTTTAAAGGCTGTGTTGGTATTGTTTCCACCCACAGCGTCCGGCTGGGAAGCTGCCTCAACTGAGTATTATATTTTTTTACCTAATTGAGCTATTTCCATTGACAGTTTTATATCAATTGATAAATAGATCAATTAATAAATTTTATAGCTTCATAACTTTTACTTTATAGTGAATTAATTCTGTTATGATGTTTTGATACTTTGTCTTTACATACATTTCTCCTGTGTGTTATTACTCCTGTACATTTACACAACTTACTCTGTCTGATCTGAAAGACTCCCTATCTTTGTACTTTTTCACCTGTTCTGATCTCATGGTGTCCAACATTATTTCTCCAGATTGTGGGGTACAGGCATCTTTGATGCTATTTTCTGTGTGGAGGGTTTTGTTTCTGTAATAATCATAATTATTAAGCGGCCCGTCAGGGCCGCTTATTTGTTTTCACCGAAGTTCGACTGATCACCGCCGCCGCTGCCGGATTATGGTCTCCCTTGAATAACTTCTTAGCCTTTCAAATTTTTCTTTCCTTCTTATCTTTCTTTAAAACTATAGGGGCGGGAAAAATTTTTGGGATACTTTGCGCAGACCTTAAGCATAACTCCAAAACACCCCGTCATCGCGTTTCGGAAAAAACCACACACACCTGTGCTATAAAATTTATCTGGTACATTCTAGGCCAAATTTCCAAGGTCGGAAAGGATTTTCTCATCAATCGCACCATAGATACCTGAATTTGAGGCGTTTTATTTTTGTAAATTTTTTTAAAATGGGAACTTGGTCTGTATCTCAAAAGCGATTAGGATTTCGGCGTTTTGTTGCAATAACTTATTCAGCTACTTTTTGATAATCTTTCACATGCCGAAGTTTTAGCCCTCTATCTGCAATCTTAAGGTCACCTTAATGTAAAAAAAGGGGGTTTTAGCCCTCCAGTTCACTTAGTTTTTCACTTTTTTCAACCAAACTTGGCACATATATTAAGATTTGCCAAAGGAATATCCTGACTTTATGGGGACCTTAAACTCAAAATGTTAATGGAAATATGGCCTGCTTAAAGTCATCAAATTGGAATAAAATCCTCTGGCTCCTTTCTTTTTCCATTTTTATGTCAGCTGACTTGTCAGTCAGTCAGCTGACATTATGTCGTCACTCTGCGGCGTGGGCGTCCGCGTCCGCGTCCGCGTGAACAACTTCTCCTCCAAAACTACAAGGCCTAGAGATGTACTGTTTTTTTTAAAAGATACCTTATCTATCGAGGATGAAAAATTGTTCAAGGCATGCAAATCTGTCTGTTCGTCTGTTTGCTAGAGACATTACAAGGGGGGTACCCCCACCAAAAGTGTAAAAATTTCAACACTTAATCACAATTTTCTCAGTGACTATTGCAGGGATTTCTCTCATATCTTGCATATATGTACTAGGCCAGAGGTAGATTCTCTTGTGTGAGTATGAGACCTGGATCTGTCTTACTTTTTTTTTAATAATTTTTTTTAATAATTTTTAATGCATTAAAATTCATGAAATCATGCACAAAATCATTTATAACTTGAAAAGTGTTGCATTTAGAGCATTTTGTTAAAATATGTTATTCAGCTACTTTTTGCATAGCTACAATATGGTGAGTAAGTTGGGTGCCTGTCTCAATAGCTAAGTGAGTAATAGCTACTTTTGGGCTTTTCAGTAACTTCCATCATGAGTAAAATCACTTGTAACTTAAAAACTATTGCATTTAGAGAATTTCGTATAAATATGTTATTCAGCTACTTTTGGGTCAGCTATAACATAGTGAAATTTCAGACCTGTAGCTCATGGCATAGCTGAGTAATAGCTACTTTTAGGTTATCACTGTTGAGTAAATCGCTTATAACTTGAAAACTATTGCATTTAGAGAATTTCGTATAAATATGTTATTCAGCTACTTTTGGGTCAGCTATAACATAGTGAAATTTCAGACCTGTAGCTCATGGCATAGCTGAGTAATAGCTACTTTTAGGTTATCACTGTTGAGTAAATCGCTTATAACTTGGAAACTATTGCATTTAGAGTATTTTGTTTCAATATGTTATTCACCTATTTTGGGATCAGCTATAACATAGTGAAGTTTCAGATCTGTGGCTCATTGCATAGCTGAGTAATAGCTACTTTGAAGTTCTCACTATTGAGTAAATCACTTGTAACTTAAAACCTATTGCATTTAGAGAATTTCGTATAAATATGTTATTCAGCTACTTTTGGGCCAGCTATAACATAGTGAAATTTCAGATCTGTAGGTCATGGCATAGCTGAGTAATAGCTACTTTAAAGTTCTCACTGTTGAGTAAATCAGTTGTAATTGGAAAACTATTGCATTTAGAGTATTTCGTATAAATATGTTATTCAGCTACTTTTGGGTCAGCTATAACATAGTAAAATTTCAGACCTGTAGCTCATGGCATAGCTGGGTAATAGCTACTTTTAGGTCATCACTATTGAGTAAATCAGTTGTAACTTGAAAACTATTGCATTTACAGTATTTTGCTTAAATATGTTGTTCACCTACTTTTGGGTCAGCTATAACATAGTAAAATTTCAGACCTGTAGCTCATTGCATAGCTGAGTAATAACTACTTTGAGGTTCTCACTATTGAGTAAATCAGTTGTAATTGCAAAACTATTGCATTTAGAGAATTTAGTATAAATATGTTATTCAGCTACTTTTGGGCCAGCTATAACATAGTGAAATTTCAGATCTGTAGGTCATGGCACAGCTGAGTAATAGCTACTTTGAAGTTCTCACTATTGAGTAAATCAGTTGTAATTGGAAAACTATTGCATTTACAGAATTTCGTATAAATATGTTATTCAGCTACTTTTGGGTCAGCTATAACATAGTAAAATTTCAGACCTGTAGCTCATGGCATAGCTGAGTAATAGCTACTTTTAGGTCATCACTATTGAGTAAATCGGTTGTAACTTGAAAACTATTGCATTTACAGTATTTTGCTTAAATATGTTGTTCACCTACTTTTGGGTCAGCTATAACATAGTAAAATTTCAGACCTGTAGCTCATTGCATAGCTGAGTAATAACTACTTTGAGGTTCTCACTATTGAGTAAATCAGTTGTAATTGCAAAACTATTGCATTTAGAGAATTTCGTATAAATATGTTATTCAGCTACTTTTGGGCCAGCTATAACATAGTGAAATTTCAGATCTGTAGGTCATGGCACAGCTGAGTAATAGCTACTTTGAAGTTCTCACTATTGAGTAAATCAGTTGTAATTGGAAAACTATTGCATTTACAGAATTTCGTATAAATATGTTATTCAGCTACTTTTGGGTCAGCTATAACATAGTAAAATTTCAGACCTGTAGCTCATGGCATAGCTGAGTAATAGCTACTTTTAGGTCATCACTATTGAGTAAATCGGTTGTAACTTGAAAACTATTGCATTTACAGTATTTTGCTTAAATATGTTGTTCACCTACTTTTGGGTCAGCTATAACATAGTAAAATTTCAGACCTGTAGCTCATTGCATAGCTGAGTAATAACTACTTTGAGGTTCTCACTATTGAGTAAATCAGTTGTAATTGCAAAACTATTGCATTTAGAGAATTTAGTATAAATATGTTATTCAGCTACTTTTGGGTCAGCTATAACATAGTAAAATTTCAGACCTGTAGCTCATGGCATAGCTGAGTAATAGCTACTTTTAGGTCATCACTATTGAGTAAATCAGTTGTAACTTGAAAACTATTGCATGTACAGTATTTTGCTTAAATATGTTGTTCACCTACTTTTGGGTCAGCTATAACATAGTAAAATTTCAGACCTGTAGCTCATGGCATAGCTGAGTAATAGCTACTTTGAGGTTATCACTGTTGAGTAAATCGCTTATAACTTGGAAATTATTGCATTTAGAGTATTTTGTTTCAATATGTTATTCACCTATTTTGGGGTCAGCTATAACATAGTGAAGTTCCAGACCTGTGACTCATTGCATAGCTGAGTAATAGCTACTTTGAAGTTCTCAATGTTGAGCAAATCACTTATAATTTGAAAACTATTGCATTTAGAGAATTTAGTATAAATATGTTATTCAGCTACTTTTGGGTCAGCTATAACATAGTAAAATTTCACACCTGTAGCTCATGGCATAGCTGAGTAATAGCTACTTTTAGGTTATCACTGTTGAGTAAATCACTTATAACTTGGAAACTATTGCATTTAGACTATTTTGTTGCAATATGTTATTCACCTATTTTGGGGTCAGCTATAACATAGTGAAGTTCCAGACCTGTGGCTCATTGCATAGCTGAGTAATAGCTACTTTGAAGTTCTCACTGTTGAGTAAATCAGTTGTAATTGGAAAACTATTGCCTTTACAGAAATTTGTGCAAATATGTTATTCAGCTACTTTTGGGTCAGCTATAACATAGTGAAATTACAGACCTGTAGCTCATGGCACAACTGAGCAATAGCTATTCTCAGGCACTGACTGTTGAGTAAATCGGCTATAACTTGAAAAATATTGCATTTGGAGTATTTTGTTAAAATATATTGTTCACCTACTTTTGGGTTAGCTATAACATAGTGAAATTACAGACCTATAGCTCATGGCATAGCGGAGCAATAGCTATTTTCAGGTTCTCACTATTGAGTAAATCAGTTGTAACTTGGAAACTATTGCATTTACAGTATTTTGCTTAAATATGTTGTTCACCTACTTTTAGGTCAGCTATAACAGAGCAAAAATTCAGACATGTAGCTCATTGCATAGCTGAGTAATAGTTACTTTGAGGTTCTCACTCTTGAGTAAATCAGTAGTAACTTGAAAACTATTACATTTAGAGTATTTTGTTAAATATGTTATTCACAGACGTTTTGGTCAGCTATAACATAGTGAAATTGCAGACCTCTGTGTCATGGCATAGCTGAGCAATAGCTTCTTTCAGGTTCTCACTGTTGAGTAAATCATTGTATCCAACCTGTAGGAAATCATGGGCTGGGAATCTGTTAATATGGTCCGATTTGACCTTGGAACCCTCCTTCAAGGTCAAATGAGGATAGCCAAACATAAAAGTGCTTATAACTCGCTTATTATTGGTCCTAGAGGTTTGGAATGAAAACCAACCTATAGAAAATCATGAGCTGGGAATTTTTTGGTGTGGTCGGATTTCACCTTGGACCCCTCCTTCAAGGTCAAATGAGGATAGCCAAACTTAAAAGTGCTTATAACTCGCTTATTATTGGTCCTAGAGGTTTGGAATGGAAAACCAACCTATAGAAAATCATGGGCTGGGAATCTTTTGGTGTGGTCAGATTTCACCTTAGACCCCTCCTTCCAGGTCAAACGAAGATAGCCAAACTTAAAGTGCTTATAACTCGCGTATTATTGGTCTTGGAGGTTTGAGATGGTAAACCAACATATAGGAAATCATGGGCTGGGATTCTTTTGGTGTGGTCAGATTTGACCTGGGACCCCTCCTTCAAGGTCAATTGAGGATAGCCAAACTTACAATTGCTTAGAACTCGCTTATTATTGGTCCTACAGGTTTGGGATGGTAAACAAGCTACAGGAAATCATGGGCTGGGAATTTTTTTGTGTGGTCGGATTTGACCTTGGACCCCTCCGTCAAGGTCAAACAAGGATAGCCAAACTTAAAAAGTGCCTATGACTCACTTATTATTGGTCCGAGAGGTTTGGGATGGTAAACCATCCTAAATTCTTTGGCTGGGAATCTTTTGCTATGGTCAGATTTGACCTTTGGACCCCTTCTTCATGGTCGAACGAGGATATTGCATTTATAGTATTTCTTTAAATATTTTTAACCTACTTTTTACACTTAAACAATTACCTTGTTACTTTATTTCATAATATCATTTGCAGGGCACAACTTTTTTGTCCTTTTCTTCTGTCAGCTTCGGAATATCTTTCGAACATACTGTTCAGTTACCATTTACTGTATTTCTGTACTGCCCTTTCCCTGATAATTATGCTTTCCTCTCATTATCACCATCACAAATCAAAAACATTCAGTCAGCTGACACAGTGCCCGTTCACGGGCACTCTCCTCTTGTTTTATATTGAAATTATCACTGGTATTAAAGTAGATAAAAATAATACTTATGGTCACCTTAAACTCTCAGCATGAATGGAGTTGTAGCCACCTTAAAGTGAAATAAGGGGGTTTTCAGCCTCCAAGTATCTTATTGTTCGACTGACCTCAGTTAAACTTTGCACACCTATAAAGGATGGCAAACCAAAGGGTTATCCTGACTTTAAGGTGACCTTAAACTGTTAATATAATTTTGGCCCCCCCCCCCCTAAAGTCATAACATTTGAATAAAGCCGTCTGGCTCTTTTCTTTTTCCATATCTAACATATATTGATATTGAAGGGACATTCTCATATTATGGTCACCTTAAAGTCGCAATATGAATGAAGTTATGGTCACCTTACAGTGAAAAAGGAAGTTTCAGCCTTCAGCTATCTTCAACTGACATGAGCTAAACTTTATGCACTTATAAAGGATGAGAAAAGGGACGTTCATACTGTGGTTTAGTGTTCGCTATGCTGCCGCACATAGGGAAATTTTCAACATTCTGAGTGGAAAACTAGACCAGCTAGCTTCACCAAATTTGCAAGCTATTCAGACTATAACCTTCACTGCTACTGAAATTAGTCTCATTTTGAAAAGCAAGATGGCCTCCCTGCTGTTAATCTTCTGATGTGATTAGATTTGACCTTGGGCCCTTTCTTCAAGGTCAAACGATGGTAGCCAAACTTGCTTATAACTCGCTTGTTATTGGCACTAGAGTTTTGGGATGAGAAACCAATCTATAGCAAATCATGGGCTGGGAATCTGATGATCTGGTTATATTTGAACTTGGGCCCCTCCTTCAAGGTCAAATGAAGGTAGCCAAACTTAAAAGTGCTTATAACTCACTTATTATTGCTCCTAGAGCCACTGTGGCCTAGCGGGTAACACACTTGTCTAGGAACTCACAGGACGTGGGTTCAATCCCAGGTACAGGCAGATACATAGTGGCTCGGATGACCACTTAAAATGGCGGTCCTCTGTCATTGGGTCCTATCCCCAGTGGCAGGTTAAAGAACCTCAAGGATAAATGCTCATCCTTGAGCCTCTATCTTCCAGTTAGGGGAATGTCAGTTACTTGTGAGTTGGGGCTGTACCTGTACAGTCAGATTGGTTAAATAGCACTTTGAGTCCTATAGTATATGGAGATATTGCGCTGAGTATAAATACATAATAATAATAATAGAGGTTTGGGGTATGAAACCACCCTATAGGAAATTATGGACTAGGAATCTTTTGGTATACTGCTCACTGGCTTCGGTGAGTTGTCTTTCCAGTGGATACAATATGCATCAATTCGCCAATGCACTGGGTCTATTTATTTTTGGGTGCAAGACTGGTGTTATTAGTGGTGGGATCGCCAGCTTAAATGACAGATCGAGCATCGCTTGTTAGAAGCGAGTTGAACTCGAGTCAAACTCGAGTAATTTCCGGGATAAAGTATTTCGTTTGTTAGCGAAAATATTTTACATAACCGTACATGAGGCAAAACTTTGAACTGGAAATGGGCTTTCGCGATATAATTTAAGTTAAATCTTCATTGATTTAAGCAAGAATAAAGTAAAAATACAATATATTTTTGAAAATATCAGATATTTCTATTGTTTTGGTGAAGTGTCAGCCTTAGATGATGAAAATATATACGTTTTCAAAAACTCAAGTTTCACTTGCGCAGATCGATGTGACCCCCAATTATCGCCCATCGAGTTGTAACTCGAGTTTCCGTCAACTCGTCCCAGCACTAGGTGTTATGTTGCTAAATGTTTCACTGTTGTAGTGCATTTGTACACATGATGTTTTCTGACATTACAGGAGGACATACTTCTAAATGTCCTTGGTCTTGCACATCAGTATGTCTTCAAAGATCTGGAAGCTGCTATCTCTGACTATCTGAAGGCCATTCTGAACCTTCGTAATGTTTGCCTTATATACGATATAGCCAGCATGTATGACTTGAAGTCTCTCTGCCAAACATGCTGTGACTTCATTGACCGAAATGCAGAGGAAATCATCACAAGTGAAGCCTTCAATCAGTTATCTCCGGTGAGACATATATGCAATCCTGTTAACTAAAATCAGTACTCTGGCAAGTAGGTTGAATTATCTTAATATTGGGGACACAATATAATCCATGAGAAATATTGAGCTGTAAAGAGTTGTCTTTGAACTTTTTAGTTGTGTAAATTTTCTTCTGAAATGGAAAACAATACCAAGTAAAATTTGTTGATGTGAAAAAAACTAGAGAGGTTTTCATTTTTGAATGTGATACTGCATAAAACTAAGATGTCCATTGTTAGTTTGAAGTTAATTCTGCGATGTTATTTGTACAATAGCAGCAGAACAGTGAGGATTGATCACTGTATATCAAGTCATACAGCGATTTAACGTTTTAAGTTGCAGTTTGGTTTATTACTTCCCAAATATTGACCCTATTTAAATTTTGCAGAGTGCACTCCAGGAGCTTATCAAGAGAGATTCTTTTTGTGCACCAGAAATCAAGATCTTCCAGGCCATCCAGCAGTGGAAGGAACAGAACCCAGAGGAAGGGGTAGAGGACATCATGTCCTGCATAAGGTTACCTTTAGTACACAGAAAAGACCTCTTCAACACAGTCAGGCCCTCAAATTTGGTCTGTGCTGATGCTATTTTGGATGCAATCAAGGTGCAGGATGAAAGCCAAGAGATGCAGCTGAATCACAGAGGACATCTGGGCAAGTTTTAGTAACCCCAGCCCATAAAGGCTGGGATTATAGTCGTCCCCTGTGTCGTCCGTGCCGCGGCGGCGGGCATAAAGCTTGTGGGTGTTCCACAGCCTAAACCCCTGCACAGATTTTCACCAAATTTTCAGGGGATGTTTACCCCAAAAGGATCTAGAGCTGATTAGGTTTTGGGGGGTATCCAGTAACAACTATTGCCATGGCAACACTTAATATTTTCAAGTCCTAAAGTTTGTGGGTGTTCCACAGACCAAACCCCTACACGGATTTTCACCAAATTTTCAGGATATGTTTACCCCAAGAGGATCTAGAGCTGATTAGGTTTTTGGGGTATCCGGTAACAACTGTTGCCATGGCAACACTTTTAAGATTTTCAAGCCTTAAAGTTTGTGGGTGTTCCACAAACTAAACCCCTGCGCAGCCTTTCACCAAAGTTTCAGGATATATTTACCCCAAGAGGATCCAGAGCTGATTAGGTTTTGGGGGGTATCTGGTAACAACTGTTGTCATGGCAACACTTAGATTTTCAGGTCTTAAAGTTTGTGGGTGTCCCACAGCCTAAACCCTGCACAGATTTTCACCAAATTTTCATTATATGTTTACCCCAGGAGGATCTAGAGCTGATTAGGTTTTGGGGTTATCCGGCTACCACTGTTGCCATGGCAACACTTTTAAGATTTTTAGGTCTGAAACTTTGTGGGTGTTTCACAGCCTAAACCCATGCATGGATTTTCACCAAATTTGCAGGATCTGTTAACTCCAAGAGGATCTACAGCTGATTAGGTTTTGGGGGGTATCCAGCGGCAACTGTTACCATGACAACACTTTTAAAATTTTCAGGTCTTAAAGTTTGTTCTAAAACTTAAATGTCTTAAATGTTTTCTGTAACCTAAAATATTGAAGCTAGCTTTATCAGATTTGCACAAAATGTAAATGTATAGGAAAGCTTTCCTTTTTTTGGAAACAAAATGGCCGCCATAATCACATCTTTAATCCCAAATATGAGGGTCATTATATCAAAAAGGTCTTATATCTCCCTTATAAGTGTTTCTTGGGCTAACTACTTGTAAGAAGTCATGGCCTGTGAAGCTTTTGTAGAACATCTTGTGGGTTCTCTATACTTCTTACAAGAGAAGTTGTTCCTAAGATTTTCCCAAATCTCAATGTTGTTGGCCATTTAGCTGTGCCTGCGGACTGGGGTTCTTGCCTGCCGAGGCTGGCTATTTTTTTTAAATTATAAGGTATTGGGTAGAACAGTATAGTTAATACATTGTAACCCAAATAGCAAATATAAATAATTGGTATATATTATGCTACTGTTCCACATATACAATTTCTTGTAAGAACTAGCCAACTTTTAATTAAGTAAAGGGCCCTGCTATGACTGGTCCTGGGGAAAAAATATTAGTAAAATAGAGTTGTCAATTAAACTACATTCATTTGGTGGCATGACAAACTAAAAGGAAAGTTACATGACTGAACAGGTTTGTCTTACAACCTGTCCCGGGCTGCCAAAGTGCAAGATGACAGCACCAGGTCATGAAATGTCTTGGAAAGTAGAGAAGATTAATGACGATTCTATATTAGCAAACGTTTTCTCTATTTTTTACAGTTCCCGAGGAGAATGTAGCCTCCTTGAGGCATGCAGCAAATGTGATACGGGGTGAGATGAAGGCTTCTTTATTGGATGGTGATCATCAGAATTATGATCTGGACCGTGGCTTCTCAAGACATCCTATAGATGACAACAATGGTCAGGGAATTGTGATAAAACTCGCAAAAAATTACATGATCAATACCGTAAGGATGTTACTGTGGGATAGAGACATGAGGTGAGCATTATGTCCACCCCCCTGGGGGGTGGATATATTATTTTTGCTTTTTTCGCCGTCCGATGTCCGTTGTCCGATGTCTGATGTCCGGCGTCCGATGTCCGGCGTCACGCATGGTTTCCGCTCATTTAAAGGAAAAGTATTAGAGCTATTGTCACCAAATTTGGTATGCAGGCTTATTGGGTCAGTAGCTTGCTTGGGATTGCTTTTGGCTGTTGTACCTCTTTTGCTTACTGAGTAATACTTAAGTACAGCTATTTTCAGTACCCATTGGTTTCCGTGCATTTAAGCCAAAATAATTAAAGATATTTTACTACAATTTTGAATACAAGATTGTTATGTCCATAGCTCGCTTGGTATTGCATTTGGGACTGATAGCTTTGTCAGTACATGAGTAATAGCCATTTAGGTACTTCATTGTGTATTTTCAGTACTATTTTTGAGTAATTTGCTAATATCTCAGAAACCGTAAGAGATAGAGCGATTTCGACAGAATTTTTGACCCACAGGGTATCTAAGGAATGCAATCTATGCAATTTTCCAAAAATTTTCCCCTCCCCAAAAATGGCGGCCATTTTGAATTTTTGCCCAAAATGGCAAAACACTAATTTGCTTCTATCTCCTTAACCGTGCGAGATAGAGCGATTTCGGCAAAATTTTCGACCCACAGGGTATCTGAGGAGTGTACTCTTTGCAATTTTTAAAAAATTTTCCCCTCCCCAAAAATGGCGGCCATTTTGAATTTTCGAATTTTTGCCAAAAATGGCAAAACACTAATTTGCTTCTATCTCCTTAACCGTGCGAGATAGAGCGATTTCGTCGAAATTTTCGACCCACAGGGTATCTAAGGAATGCAATCTTTGCAATTTTTAAAAAATTTTCCCCTCCCCAAAAATGGCGGCCATTTTGAATTTTCGAATTTTTGCCAAAAATGGCAAAACACTAATTTGCTTCTATCTCCTTAACCGTGCGAGATAGAGTGATTTCGTCGAAATTTTCGACCCACAGGGTATCTAAGGAATGCAATCTTTGCAATTTTCCAAAAATTTTCCCCTCCCCAAAAATGGCGGCCATTTTGAATTTTTGCCAAAATTGGCAAAACACAAATTTGCTTCTATCTCCTTAACCGTGCGAGATAGAGCGATTTCGTCGAAATTTTCGACCCACAGGGTATCTAAGGAATGTAATATTTGCAATTTTCCAAAAATTTTCCCCTCCCCAATAATGGCGGCCATTTTGAATTTTCGAATTTTTGCCAAAAATGGCAAAACACAAGTTTGCTTCTATCTCCTTAACCGTGCGAGATAGAGCGATTTCGTCGAAATTTTCAACCCACAGGGTATCTAAGCAGTGTACTCTTTGCAATTTTCAAAAAATTTTCCCCTCCCCAAAAATGGCGGCCATTTTGAATTTTCGAATTTTTGCCAAAAATGGCAAAACACTAATTTGCTTCTATCTCCTTAACCGTGCGAGATAGAGCGATTTCGTCGAAATTTTCGACCCACAGGGTATCTAAGGAATGCAATCTTTGCAATTTTTTAAAAATTTTCCCCTCCCCAAAAATGGCGGCCATTTTGAATTTTCGAATTTTTGCCAAAAATGGCAAAACACTAATTTGCTTCTATCTCCTTAACCGTGCGAGATAGAGTGATTTCGTCGAAATTTTCGACCCACAGGGTATCTAAGGAATGCAATCTTTGCAATTTTCCAAAAATTTTCCCCTCCCCAAAAATGGCGGCCATTTTGAATTTTCGAATTTTTGCCAAAAATGGCAAAACACAAATTTCCTTCTATCTCCTTAACCGTGTGAGATAGAGCGATTTCGTCGAAATTTTCGACCCACAGGGTATCTAAGGAGTGTACTCTTTGCAATTTTCAAAAAAATTTTCCCCTCCCCAAAAATGGCGGCCATTTTGAATTTTTGCCAAAATTGGCAAAACACAAATTTGCTTCTATCTCCTTAACCGTGCGAGATAGAGCGATTTCGTCGAAATTTTCGACCCACAGGGTATCTAAGGAATGTAATATTTGCAATTTTCCAAAAATTTTCCCCTCCCCAATAATGGCGGCCATTTTGAATTTTCGAATTTTTGCCAAAAATGGCAAAACACAAGTTTGCTTCTATCTCCTTAACCGTGCGAGATAGAGCGATTTCGTCGAAATTTTCAACCCACAGGGTATCTAAGCAGTGTACTCTTTGCAATTTTCAAAAAATTTTCCCCTCCCCAAAAATGGCGGCCATTTTGAATTTTCGAATTTTTGCCAAAAATGGCAAAACACAAATTTGCTTCTATCTCCTTAACCGTGCGAGATAGAGCGATTTCGTCAAAATTTTCGATCCGAGGATTGTACTCTTAGCAATTTTTAAAAAATTTTCCCCTCCCCAAAAATGGCGGCCATTTTGAATTTTCGAATTTTTGCCAAAAATGGCAAAACACTAATTTGCTTCTATCTCCTTAACCGTGCGAGATAGAGTGATTTCGTCGAAATTTTCGACCCACAGGGTATCTAAGGAATGCAATCTTTGCAATTTTCCAAAAAAATTTCCCCTCCCCAAAAATGGCGGCCATTTTGAATTTTCGAATTTTTGCCAAAAATGGCAAAACACAAATTTGCTTCGATCTCCTTAACCGTGCGAGATAGAGCGATTTCGTCGAAATTTTCGACCCACAGGGTATCTAAGGAATGTAATCTTTGCAATTTTCAAAAAACTTTTCCCCTCCCCAAAAATGGCAGCCATTTTGAATTTTCGAATTTTTGCCCAAAATGGAAAAACATAAACTGGCCTTAACCGTGCAAAATAGAGTTATTTTGTTGAAATTTTCGACCCATAGGGTATCTAAGAAATGTACTCTTGGCAATTTTCAAAAAAATTTCCTTTTCCCAAAAATGGCGGCCATTTTGAATTTTCAAATTTTTGCCAAAAATAGAAAAACAGGAATTTGCTTCTATCTTCTTAACCGTGCAAGATAGAGTGATTTCGTCAAAATTTTCAACCCAACCAATGCAAAAAGGCATGAAGCTGAAATAATTTACATCTGCACTAACAAATATTTAAGCATCATTGATATATTTTACAAATGAAACAGGGTCTTGTAAGACTACTGTACAATTTGGGCAAAAGGTTCATGGGTGGACATTACACATGATAATGTGTGTTCTTCTATGCTATCCTGTTTCTATTCGCATCTACTATCAACAGGGCGGCCTATTTCTAGTTTTACAATAATTTGTGTAAACAAACTTGAATTTCAATTAATTTATGCAAATTTTTCTTCAGAAAAGCATTTTCACAAGAGATTTATGTGTCTGTTACAAGCAGTATGTGTAACCAGGCATTATGCATAATGACTGAACATTTCAGTCATTTCAGGAAATGCTTAATCAGTTCATGCATTTTGCATAATGACTAAAATATTCAGTCATTATGCGTAGTGCCTGACTACTAGGATGGGTCCTAAGCCCGGTATTGAGAGCATTTCACTGAAATAACGTGACAAGATTTTGAAACCGTCATTTCGCTTCCCAACACATATAATGGAAGGTAAAATTAAAATATTGGAAACATACCCAAAAACTGAAGATAGTATAGGCTTTTCCCCCAAATTTCCATGTATTTACAGACTTTTATAGCGATAGGTTGAGCAGAACTTCTATGTTTGGTTACATTTTGTAACCCAAATCTTGTCCCGCTTGTCAACACATATAATAGAAGGAAAACTTAAAATATTGGAAATAATTTACAAATTAGAAGAACATGTACATATTTGTGTCATGTTTTATGCATTTGGGGACTGTTTTTGTGATGTCGTTTATTGTAACCGTCCATATTTGGTTGCAGTGTACTAAAACGCGGAGTCACGAAATCGGTGCGGTTTTGCATTGACAACGTCCCAATATAGATATTTTTCATCCTGACCCATCCCTACTGACTACACATTGGCACCAAGTTAAGACATTCTGTCTCACTGCCCTATTTTATCTGTCTGCATAGTATGATCTCTTTTGATATAAAAATATGTCCTATTTTATTCCTATGTTCCTTGTGTAAATTCAGGGCCAATAGCTCTGGCTCCATGGATTTCCCTTTAGGTGAACCCCTGGCACCTGGCCGAGAAAGTAGTTTATCTGCAATACTTAACATCCAGTTCCTCTTTGATTTCAGGTCATATTCATACTACATTGAAGTTTCCATGGATGACCAGGACTGGGTGAAAGTCATTGACCACTCGCATTACCTGTGCAGATCCTGGCAGTACCTCAGATTTCCTCACAGAGTGGTCAAGTGAGTGATTGGATTTGTCATGCTAAATTCAATGAAATAAACACATGTGGTTACGCTTTGTTTATATTTTCTCACTCTGGCATGTTTTGACATTATCCCACTTCATGAACTGTATGGGCATTTAATTTATACAGTACTTATTTCTAAGGATGCTATGTATTTACAAACAGTAAAGATTTTTTAGAGTGGTCAAGTGAGTGATTGGATTTGTCATGCTAAATTCAATGAAATAAACACGTGGTTACGCTTTGTTTATATTTTTTCACTGGCATGTTTTGATATTATCCCACTTCATGAACTGTATGGGCATTTAATTTATACAGTACTTATTTCTAAGGATGCTATGTATTTACAAACAGTAAAGATTTTTTAATAGGGAATGTAAAGTTTGCCATATTTACCACCTTTTTAGACAAGTGTCATTATGCACCTCCCTAATATATCCTTTAATATTAACATTATAGAAATGAATTTTGGCATGTATCTTCTCTGAGTGTAGGTTAATTTTATCAAATGCATTATATTAACCTTTGTGAAGGTCATGTGACCAAAAATTGTTTATTTACAAGTTGCCTGTGACCACCTTTTCTCAAAAACTACCAAATTTTGCAGACATATTAATTGCATCAATACCCCGAGCCTGGCCAATTTTCAGATCAATCATTTCATGGATGAATTGATAGACCAGTGATTTATTACCTGTTTATATAAAATCTCTCCTATACCTATTCTATGTTGCTCATAGCTTCTAAACTAATACGAATTGGATATTTTTATAAAACAAGTTGCTCAGGTATTTTTACCATAAAAATGCCGACTTTATCGAAACCTCAAAATCACCAAAATAACAAATTATAGCAACTTAAGGTTTCCAGTCAAATGGAAGGGTGAGGATGCTTTTAAAAATGAGTTAATTTGAAGCAAGCAATTGTGTATGGCAGTTGCTGAGGCAGATTACATGATCAAAAAGGGTTGTTATGGTCACACAGCATCCATAAAAGTGGCAAGTTTCATATGTGTGGCAAATTTTAGAATTGTTAATAATTTTTTTGTAAGGGGAAAAACCAACCTAGATGTTCTTATTCAGCTTAGTACTGGTGTTTATATGTGTTCGTCATTAATTTTCCAGGTTTATCAGAGTAGTGGGAACACACAACACTGTGAACAGAGTCTTCCATCTAGTGTCGTTTGAGTGCATGTTTTCCAGGAAGGCCTTCAACATGGACCCAGATACTGGAATTATCAGTGAGGAATTGTTTGAAATATTGATGTTCTCGTTATTTCTGTTTAGTAATATCTTGACATTTAAAATAGGTTCATTAAGGATATTATCTGATAGTGGATGTGGTCTCTCGCTTTCTCAAATATCTTGCAAGGAGGTGGATTTTAGTTTTAGTTTAGTGCTTTCCTTAGTCTGGTTATGTTGGTTAGATCTAAGCAAAACATAATAACAACCAATAACCAATTTCAGACATAAAATCCAAAGTTATAGTGAATTGTTACTTTTACCAAGGTCATGTAATTAAGCGTCCCGCAAGGGACGCTTGTTTGTGTATGGGAGACCTTCAGGCTCCGCCGGCTCCGCATTTTGTTTTCCTTATAACTCTGTAACCATTAGGCGGATTCTTTTCAAATTTGGCAGGTTTAGGCAGTAGCCTTGGGGAATTTTTTTGAATATGCTGCAGTGACATTTCAACCAATCAGACAGGTCACATGACCAAAATGTCTTTTTTCGATGGGGAAGCTTGTCCGGATGATAACTTGAAAGCAATTTTATCAATTCACCTGAAACTTGGCAAATACATTCATTCTATTAAAATCTGGAAATCATTAGATTTTGGCATTGATTGATTAAGAAATGGCCGAGTAATTAATGATTAATTAATCATTATGAATTTTCCAAATAAGGAAAACACAAAAATGCTTATATCTCGAAAACCGTGCTAGATAGAGCGATTTCGACGAAATTTTTGACCCACAGGGTATCTCTGCAGTAGCATGCCAATTTTCAAAAAAAAAATTCTCGCAAAAAATGGCGGCCATTTTGAATTTTCGAATTTTTCGCAAAATTGCAAAACACAAAAATGCTTGTATCTCGAAAACCCTGCTAGATAGAGCGATTTCGACGAAATTTTTGACCCACAGGATATCTCTGCAGAGTAGCCATGCCAATTTTCAAAAAAAATTTGTCTCGCCAAAAATGGCGGCCATTTTGAATTTTCGAATTTTTGTGCAAAAATTGCAAAACACAAAAATGCAAATATCTCGAAAACCGTGCTACATAGAGCGATTTCGACGAAATTTTTGATCTTCAGGGTATCTCTGCAGAGCAGCTATCCCAAAGAGCTTTCACTCTGAAGTTTCAGACCCGTAGCTAATTATTCACCTACTCAAAATGAGTAAATGCTAATTATCTCTGAAACTATTGTGGATACCCAATTTTTCTCAAATAACTCATTCATCTACTTTTGGAAGAGCTTTCACGTGGTGAAGTTTCAGACCCATAGCTAATTACTCACCTACTCAAAATGAGTAAATGCGAATTACCTCTAAAAGCATTGCAGATAGCCAATTTTTCTCAAATAACTCATTCACCTACTTTTAGGAGAGCTTTCACTCAGTGAAGTTTCAGACCCATAGCTAATTACTCACCTACTCAAAATGAGTAAATGCTAATTATCTCAAAAACTATTGCGGATACCCAATTTTTATCAAATAACTCATTCATGTACTTTTGGGAGAGCTTTCACATGGTGAAGTTTCAGACCCGTAGATAATTACTCACCTACACAAAATGAGTAAATGCGAATTATCTCTTAAAAGTATTGCAGATAGCCAATTTTTATGTCGTCACTCTGCGGCGTGGGCGTCCGCGTACGCGTCCGCGTGAACAACTTCTCCTCCAAAACTACAAGGCCTAGAGACGTGCTGTTTTTTTTAAAAGATACCTTATCTATCGAGGATGAAAAATTGTTCAAGGCATGCAAATCTGTATGTTCGTCTGTTTGCTAGAGACATTACAAGGGAGGTACCCCCACCAAAAGTGTGAAAATTTCAACACTTAATCACAATTTTCTCAGTGACTATTGCAGGGATTTCTCTCATATCTTGCATATATGTACTAGGCCAGAGGTAGATTCTCTTATGTGAGTATGAGACCTGGATCTGTCTTACTTTTTTTTAAATAAATTTTTTTAATAATTTTTAATGCATTAAAATTCATGAAATCATGCACAAAATCATTTATAACTTGAAAAGTGTTGCATTTAGAGCATTTTGTTAAAATATGTTATTCAGCTACTTTTTTCATAGCTACAATATGGTGAGTAAGTTGGGTGCCTGTCTCAATAGCTAAGTGAGTAATAGCTACTTTTGGGATTTTCAGTAACTTCCATCATGAGTAAAATCACTTGTAACTTAAAAACTATTGCATTTAGAGAATTTCGTATAAATATGTTATTCAGCTACTTTTGGGTCAGCTATAACATAGTAAAATTTTAGACCTGTAGCTCATGGCATAGCTGAGTAATAGCTACTTTTAGGTTATCACTGTTGAGTAAATCGCTTATAACTTGGAAACTATTGCATTTACAGTATTTTGTTGCAATATATTATTCACCTATTTTGGGATCAGCTATAACATAGTGAAGTTTCAGATCTGTGGCTCATTGCATAGCTGAGTAATAGCTACTTTGAAGTTCTCACTATTGAGTAAATCACTTGTAACTTAAACCCTATTGCATTTAGAGAATTTTGTATAAATATGTTATTCAGCTACTTTTGGGCCAGCTGTAACATAGTGAAATTTCAGACCTGTAGCTCATTGCATAGCTGAGTAATAACTACTTTGAGGTTCTCACTATTGAGTAAATCAGTTGTAATTGCAAAACTATTGCATTTAGAGAATTTAGTATAAATATGTTATTCAGCTACTTTTGGGTCAGCTATAACATAGTAAAATTTCAGGCCTGTAGCTCATGGCATAGCTGAGTAATAGCCACTTTTAGGTCATCACTATTGAGTAAATCAGTTGTAACTTGAAAACTATTGCATGTACAGTATTTTGCTTAAATATGTTGTTCACCTACTTTTGGGTCAGCTATAACATAGTAAAATTTCAGACCTGTAGCTCATGGCATAGCTGAGTAATAGCTACTTTGAGGTTATCACTGTTGAGTAAATCGCTTATAACTTGGAAATTATTGCATTTAGAGTATTTTGTTGCAATATGTTATTCACCTATTTTGGGGTCAGCTATAGCATAGTGAAGTTCCAGACCTGTGACTCATTGCATAACTGAGTAATAGCTACTTTGAAGTTCTCAATGTTGAGTAAATCACTTATAATTTGAAAACTATTGCATTTAGAGAATTTAGTATAAATATGTTATTCAGCTACTTTTGGGTCAGCTATAACATAGTAAAATTTCAGACCTGTAGCTCATGGCATAGCTGAGTAATAGCTACTTTTAGGTTATCACTGTTGAGTAAATCACTTATAACTTGCAAACTATTGCATTTAGAGTATTTTGTTGCAATATGTTATTCAGCTACTTTTGGGTCAGCTATAACATAGTAAAATTTCAGACCTGTAGCTCATGGTATAGCTGAGTAATAGCTACTTTTAGGTCATCACTGTTGAGTAAATCAGTTGTAACTTGAAAACTATTGCATGTACAGTATTTTGCTTAAATATGTTGTTCACCTACTTTTGGGTCAGCTATAACATAGTAAAATTTCAGACCTGTAGCTCATGGCATAGCTGAGTAATAGCTACTTTGAGGTTATCACTGTTGAGTAAATCGCTTATAACTTGGAAATTATTGCATTTAGAGTATTTTGTTTCAATATGTTATTCACCTATTTTGGGGTCAGCTATAACATAGTGAAGTTCCAGACCTGTGACTCATTGCATAGCTGAGTAATAGCTACTTTGAAGTTCTCAATGTTGAGTAAATCACTTATAATTTGAAAACTATTGCATTTAGAGAATTTAGTATAAATATGTTATTCAGCTACTTTTGGGTCAGCTATAACATAGTAAAATTTCAGACCTGTAGCTCATGGCATAGCTGAGTAATAGCTATTTTTAGGTTATCACTGTTGAGTAAATCACTTATAACTTGCAAACTATTGCATTTAGAGTATTTTGTTGCAATATGTTATTCACCTATTTTGGGGTCAGCTATAGCATAGTGAAGTTCCAGACCTGTGGCTCATTGCATAGCTGAGTAATAGCTACTTTGAAGTTCTCACTGTTGAGTAAATCAGTTGTAATTGGAAAACTATTGCCTTTACAGAAATTTGTGCAAATATGTTATTCAGCTACTTTTGGGTCAGCTATAACATAGTGAAATTACAGACCTGTAGCTCATGGCACAACTGAGCAATAGCTATTCTCAGGCACTGACTGTTGAGTAAATCGGCTATAACTTGAAAAATATTGCATTTGGAGTATTTTGTTAAAATATATTGTTCACCTACTTTTGGGTTAGCTATAACATAGTGAAATTACAGACATATAGCTCGTGGCATAGCGGAGCAATAGCTATTTTCAGGTTCTCACTATTGTGTAAATCAGTTGTAACTTCAAAACTATTGCATTTACAGTATTTTGCTTAAATATGTTGTTCACCTACTTTTAGGTCAGCTATAACAGAGCAAAAATTCAGACACGTAGCTCATTGCATAGCTGAGTAATAGTTACTTTGAGGTTCTCACACTTGAGTAAGTCAGTTGTAACTTGAAAACTATTACATTTAGAGTATTTTGTTAAATATGTTATTCACAGACGTTTTGGTCAGCTATAACATAGTGAAATTGCAGACCTCTATGTCATGGCATAGCTGAGCAAAGCTTCTTTCAGGTTCTCACTGTTGAGTAAATCATTGTATCCAACCTGTAGGAAATCATGGGCTGGGAATCTGTTAATATGGTCCGATTTGACCTTGGAACCCTCCTTCAAGGTCAAATGAGGATAGCCAAACATAAAAGTGCTTATAACTCGCTTATTATTGGTCCTAGAGGTTTGGAATGAAAACCAACCTATAGAAAATCATGAGCTGGGAATTTTTTGGTGTGGTCGGATTTCACCTTGGACCCCTCCTTCAAGGTCAAATGAGGATAGCCAAACTTAAAAGTGCTTATAACTCGCTTATTATTGGTCCTAGAGGTTTGGAATGGAAAACCAACCTATAGAAAAGCATGGGCTGGGAATCTTTTGGTGTGGTCGGATTTCACCTTAGACCCCTCCTTCCAGGTCAAATGAAGATAGCCAAACTTAAAGTGCTTATAACTCGCGTATTATTGGTCTTGGAGGTTTGGGATGGTAAACCAACATATAGGAAATCATGGGCTGGGATTCTTTTGGTGTGGTCAGATTTGACCTGGGACCCCTCCTTCAAGGTCAATTGAGGATAGCCAAACTTACAATTGCTTATAACTCGCTTATTATTGGTCCTACAGGTTTGGGATGGTAAACAAGCTACAGGAAATCATGGGCTGGGAATTTTTTTGTGTGGTCGGATTTGACCTTAAACCCCTCCGTCAAGGTCAAACAAGGATAGCCAAACTTAAAAAGTGCCTATGACTCACTTATTATTGGTCCGACAGGTTTGGGATGGTAAACCATCCTAAATTCTTTGGCTGGGAATCTTTTGGTATGGTCAGATTTGACCTTTGGATCCCTTCTTCATGGTGGAACGAGGATATTGCATTTATAGTATTTCTTTAAATATTTTTAACCTACTTTTTACACTTAAACAATTACCTTGTTACTTTATTTCATAATACCATTTGCAGGGCACAACTTTTTTGTCCTTTTCTTCTGTCAGCTTCGGAATATCTTTCGAACATGCTGTTCAGTTACCATTTACTGTATTTCTGTACAGCCCTTTTCCTGATAATTATGCTTTCCTCTCATTATCACCATCACAAATCAAAAACATTCAGTCAGCTGACACAGTGCCCGTTCACGGGCACTCTCCTCTTGTTCTGAAATAACTCATTCACCTACTTTTGGAAGAGCTTTCACATGGGGAAGTTTCAGACCCATAGCTAATTACTCACCTACTCAAAATGAGTAAATGCGAATTATCTCTAAAAGTATTGCAGATAGCCAATTTTTCTCAAATAAATCATTCACCTACTTTTGGGAGAGCTTTCACTTGGTGAAGTTTCAGACCCATAGCTAATTACTCACCTACTCAAAATAAGTAAATGCTAATTATCTCAAAAACTATTGCGGATACCCAATTTTTCTCAAATAACTCATTCATGTACTTTTGGAAGAGCTTTCACATGGTGAAGTTTCAGACCCGTAGATAATTACTCACCTACTCAAAATGAGTAAATGCGAATTATCTCTTAAAAGTATTGCAGATAGCCATTTTTTCTCAAATAACTCATCTACTTTTGGAAGAGCTTTCACATGGTGAAGTTTCAGACCCATAGCTAATTACTCACCTACTCAAAATGAGTAAATGCAAATTATCTCTAAAAGTATTGCAGATAGCCAATTTTTCTCAAATAACTCATTCACCTACTTTTGGGAGAGCTTTCACTCTGTGAAGTTTCAGACCCATAGCTAATTATCCACCTACTCAAAATGAGTAAATGCTAATTATCTGTAAAAGTATTGCGGATACCCAATTTTTATCAAATACTCATTCATCTACTTGTGGGATAGCTTTCACATGGTGAAGTTTCAGACCCATAGCTAATTATTCACCTACTCAAAATGAGTAAATGTGAATTATCTCTTAATAGTATTGCAGATAGCCAATTTTTCTCAAATAACTCATTCACCTACTTTTGGAAGAGCTTTCACACAGGAAAATGATAAATTGTGAATATCTCGGAAAAGCTATTTCTTGTCCTTTAATGCTCGGCGGGAGATACACACCGTGGCAGTGGTCTTGTTGAAAAAATTTTGTCTCCCCAAAAATGGTGGCCATTTTGAATTTTCAAAGTTTTTGCAAAACACAAAAATGCTTATATCTCGAAAACCGTACTAGATGGAGCGAACTCAACAAAATTTTTGACCTGCTGGGTATCTCTGCAGAGTAGCCATGCCAATTTTCAAAATATTTTTGTCTTGCCAAATATAGCGGACATTTTGAATTTTCGAATTTTTTGCAAAACACAAAAATGCTTATATCTTGAAAACCGTGCTAGATAGAGCAGACTGTGCTGACTTTGGTTGCCACAACAGTATAAGGCTAGAAACGAAGCATTTTCTTAATACTTTAGCACTCACCTTTATATCCTTTTCGGGACGCTTTGTTTTTGCTATGCAAAAACATTATCTTTTTTTTTTTTGCGAGCGATCCTCTAGTTATGTTTTCATCTTTGATGGTCTCCGTCACTATTGGCACTGTTGAATAGTACTGAATTTAGAAACTTAGCTGTTATTTGGAATATGTAATGTTGAAGTTGAAAGCTTTTTGTGAATTAGAAGAAAAAGAATTACAGCTTTTCCCTTGTTATTTGTCCAGGTGATTCAATTGTGCAACTTTTTCTTCTGTTTAAGTTCCTGAAGAGAATGTGGCCACCACAGAGAAGAGTGCTTGTGTTATTGAAGGTGTGAGTCGAAGCAGAAATGCACTCATCAATGGAGATACAAAGAACTACGACTGGGACTCTGGATACACCTGTCACCAGCTTGGTTCTGGTGCTATAGTCGTACAGCTGGCTCAGCCTTATCTCATTGGATCTATGAGGTCAGTGTTTTGGGGACGTACGACTCAGTCATTACTTTTTTGCACAGTTTAAATTTTGATTTACAGCAGAACCTCGATCATTTTTGGAGTATTGCTTTTTCTTTTGTTGCATGTAAGACAATTTCACCTGTATTGATAATGCAAAATTCATATGCAACAGGAAAGAAAAAAAAACATCCAAATAATACATATTGATGGTAAACAAATCAAAATTACAAAATTAGCATTCACCTATTTGCTATATGAGTTATATATGTTCTTTATTCAAAGTTCAGAGACAAACGGTATTATTTTGCCCTTTATTGGGTTATATTTTCTGCAGATCATAGGAGGTCTTTAAAAAGACCAGGGGATAGGGGAGTGGGCTAAACGTGTGTCCATAAAGAGGATTATTCACGCTTTTTGTGATAATAAAGTGTTGTGTGAAAGTATTGGGTCTGACTGATTCTGAAGATTTTGACAGATATCTGGTTTGGAATTCTCTTTCATATTGAAGAATTTGAGGCACTGCTTGGATTGAAAATATTTTTGTATAAAATAGGAAAACGTCCCGAATGACATATACAGAAAAAATATATCACGAATGAAGATAGCAATATTATACGAGTGCGTAGCACGAGTATTATATTGTTAATCTTCATGAGTGATATATTTTTTTCTGTATATGTCTGATGAGGGGTGTTTTACTTTTATTATCCACCATTTCATTGCGTTAATACATCTTACCTACCAGACGATAGCTATAGCCCGGCGCCAGCCGGTCCCGCCAAACGAAAGAAAAGACGTCCTGGGTTTCACCCCCGGCAGGACCGGTACACTACACTCCACTCGCCAGGTGGCCTAGTTCCTGCTTCACTCGCCAGAGGGACGTGACGTCATAGCATCTTTTTCGTTTGGCGCGATATTCAAAGTTTGAATTTTGTAAACTCTTTTTATTTTGAGTATTTCTTAAGTTATATATTGTGTTTTGTGCTACGATTTGTCAGTTAGTTGGATAAACTACCATGGCATCTCCAGGACAAAGGAAAGGAGCCTGCGGGCATATCATGGCTATTTTTGACCCTCATTCTCGTTGTGCCAGATGCAGAGATAAAGGGTTGGGCCAAGACCCGTGTGTTTTAAAGTTGCAGTGTGAATTGTGTGACAATTTAACCCCTGAGCAATTGCTCCAGCTTTCAACCCCTACGTACAAACTGCGGAAGGAGAAATCTAAAAGCAAAGAAGCCCTTGTGGATCCGTCCACTGTCACTATCGTGTCGCAGGTGGAATCTCAGGAAGTTGCTTCAACTTCTCCACCCCATGTTGCTGAGCAAGATCTCTCTTTACCTCCACCTATGTTCCGCCAAGAGTTAAAAGAGTTGGACGAAAAGTGGTCAGTACGTATGGCCCGTCTGGAAGCACTCATTACTTTGGGGCAGCGTCCTTCACCTCAACCTTCCTTCTCACCGGTCAAGGCACCGGTACCGCATCAAGCTCCCGCGGGAGCTCTCTCTCAGGCACCTTTTCTCTTATCATCTGTCCCTTCCGGCCAAGCCGGCCCGGCTTCTGGCCCGGATAGGATAAAACCTAGTGCCACTGTCACTACCAGCTCAATAGCTAGGACGTCTCCTCTAGAAGGCCTTTATTCTGAACAGGACCCGGAACCGGTATTCTCTCAACAGAGTTCTTCCGGCTCGGTGGCCTCTGCGTTTCCTCAACCTCCTCCGCAATCCAGCTTGTTCAAGTCAGCTCCGGAGCACTTTGAGGAAGGTGAGGTATCTGACCAAGAAGACGTCACTGACCATCCTGATCAAGAATCTCCGGACTTGGATAAGACATTGAGCGAAGATCAAAACTACAGAGAGACTGTTAGGGGAGTACGTGCATTCATGGGCTGGTCACATATCCCAGATCTTGAATATACACCAAGTTCCAGGTCAGACAATCCCTGGATTGGCCACCGGGCACAACCTGTAGGCAAGGTCTCTATCGACTTACCACCAGAGGACTGGCTTTGTAAAAAACTTGAAAATTTAAACCTCGTCCTCATAGAAGGGTACCCGTCCAAGTCTACGGAACCGGGTGGACTTCATGTTGATCAGTATCTCCGCCCTCCCAAGTCTCAGGCAAGGTGGTACGGGATTCATCCCGCTGAAAATAAAGACATCACTAGGCCGGGCAAATATGTAACTACTTGGCCCAATGACGCTGCGAAGTTGAACAGTTCCTTTGCCCGAATTGGTAAACCTGCTCTTGCTTCATCCCAACCCACCTCCCGCCCTATTGCTCAGGATACGCTCCGGAAGTGGGAGAAAGCAGCAAAAGAGACCAGTTATATTTGTAACCAGTCCGCTGGTTTCAATAGGTGCATCACCAAAATACAAGACTCTGTACAAGAACAATTACAAATTCTTCAGACAGAGTTGGGAAAAGGAAAATCTTCCACGAAAGCTCAGGGTGCACTTGATGAGTTACATTTCCTGTCTGCATTCAATCAAAATGTGAGTTTCGCGGTTGGCAAATCCCTCCAACACCTCTCAGATTTTACTTTTATACAAATGGCTAATTTAACTCTGGTCAGGAGGGATTCTTATCTTGAGCACCTGAAAGCTGGCGTCAAGCCAGATACCTTTTCCTCCCTCAGGAACTGTCCTCTACAGACCAAGGCTTTGTTTCCGGACGACATTATCCGGAGGGCGGAAGATGAAATAGCAGCATTTGAGTCACACAAGCGTACCAACCAGCCCGGTCCGGGCCGTGGTGGGTTCGCCGGTACTCAAAAGAAGCAACACCGTTACCAGCCATATTCAACATGGAAAC
This sequence comes from Sabellastarte sp. h YS-2021, assembly GCA_964017235.1. Classification (NCBI taxonomy): domain Eukaryota; kingdom Metazoa; phylum Annelida; class Polychaeta; order Sabellida; family Sabellidae; genus Sabellastarte; species Sabellastarte sp. h YS-2021. Next base: position 81,962,763 of record OZ024928.1, read on the forward strand.
AGGAGGATTCTGGAAACTCCGGGGCTCCCGGCAAAGAGATGCCTGCATGGAAGACATTTGGCAATCGCGGGAGAGCCCGTGGCAGAGGCAGGGGAGGTCAACCCGGTCGCGGTTCGCGCCCTGCCAAGGATGCTAAGGCGTATAAATGACAATCACTGCAAAGTTCCTCCGGAAGTAACATCCTGTCCGGAGTTTGGTGTTGTGGATGTAACAAAGACAAGTCTTCCTGTTCTTGTGAAAGACTCTGTAAATTGTCACAATGTTGCTCATCATGTACTTTCTGTAAAAAACATCAGGCAGCCGCAAAAGAAAGGCATAAGTCCAATCTTAAACTCACAAAATACAATAAAGTATGTGAAAAGTGCTTCTTTTGTAAATCACTGTGTCTTTGCCCCAAGTGTGTCAAATGTCCTCAGTGTTGCAAATGTCCAATCAGTAGGGGGACGCCTACAAAATTTTTGGAAAATATGGGCTCTCAAGGGTGTAAACCCGAAGGTAGTATCCATCTTGAAAGAGGGCTATGTGCTTCCCTTCAAGGTCAGGCCTCCCTTAATAAGGGAACCCCTGATAGTAAGCGGCTATGCAAACCCCACCAGAGACTCCCACTTACAAGAAGCAGTGCAAGCTCTGATCAAGAAAAAGGCAGTAGAGAGGGTCAGGGTTCGAACCTCACTAGCCTTTTTCAACAGATTGTTCATTGTCCCAAAGCCGAACCAAAAGTGGCGGCCAATCTTGGATCTCAGTACTCTAAATCAGTTTTTATGCGTAAAAACATTCAAAATGGAGACTCCAGAGACAATCCGAACCTCTCTACAACAAGGGGAGTGGGTGTCATCGATAGATTTCAGCGACGCCTACTTCCACATTCCAATCCACTTCACATCCCGAAAATTCCTCAGGTTCCACTTCCAGAACCAGTCGTACCAGTTTCGGGCTCTTCCCTTTGGCCTTTCAACAGCTCCCATGGAGTTCACTGCTGTGGTCAAAGAGGTCAAGTTAATGGCTCAGTCACAGGGTATAAGAATCCACCAGTACCTAGACGACTGGTTGATTCGAGCCCCTACCAAAGAATCTTGCCACCAGGGAACCCAGTCCCTCCTAGCCCTTTGCCAGGAGTTGGGCTGGATGGTAAACATGCAAAAATCAGAACTGGAACCCCAACAAATCTTCGATTTTGTAGGCTACCAGTACGACCTGCTCAACGGACTGGTCAGACCTACTCAAAACCGTTGGGAAGCCCTTCAACAAAAAATAACAGGGCTATTACAGAGGAGATCTTGCCGAGTGAGAACCTTCATGTCTCTTATAGGTCTACTCACTGCGACAGAGAAACAGGTGCCCCTAGGCAGACTGCACATGAGACCTATTCAGTGGCACCTCAAGAAACACTGGAGAGTCCCGGAATCTCTGGAAAAGGAGATCCCAATTCCGAGGTCTCTCCATCAGCACCTGCAGTGGTGGACCCAGGAGAAAAATGTCCTAAAGGGTCAACCCTTACACCCCCTACAACACGCGATACAAATCTTTACAGACGCCTCAAAAGAAGGCTGGGGTGCTCACTTAGGCGACTTCACAGCAAGCGGTACTTGGTCAGTGCCCGAAAGCAAGTTGCACATAAACTTCTTAGAGCTAAAAGCCGTGTTGTTAGCACTAAAAAGATTCCAACAATTAGTGCAAGGAAAGGTCGTCCTGATTGCCACAGACAACACCACAGTTGTGGCATACATCAACAAGGAGGGAGGTATGAGGTCAGGTTCACTTTGTGCCCTTCTTTGGCGGCTCCTATGTTGGTGCAATCTCAGACAAACAGTACTGAAGGCCAGACATATTCCGGGCCGTCTGAATGTAATTGCAGACAAGTTGTCTCGCCAGGGACAGGTCATTCAGACAGAGTGGTCCCTCCATCAGGAGATCTTCGACACCCTTTGTCGAACTTGGCATTATCCCCAAGTGGACATGTTTGCAACAAGGTACAACTGCAAACTAGTCCGGTTTGTGTCCCCAATTCCAGACCCAAAGGCCTGGTCAGTGGACGCTCTGACGCTGTCCTGGGAAAACCTGGATATGTACCTCTTCCCCCCAGTGTCTCTGATGGGGAAGGTGGTCAGCAAGCTGTCAGACCATTGGTATCACAGAGCAATCCTGATTGCTCCGGGATGGCCAAACATGCCTTGGTTTTGGGACCTAGTGGAGCTGTCGGCCATGGTTCCTCTTTGTCTTCCACACCATCCAGATCTAGTGACCCAACCTTTCAACAAGGCACGTCACAGGGATCTGACAAGCCTAAATCTCCATGCCTGGCTCCTAGAGCCCAGACCATCAAGGAGCAAGGGTTCTCTAGCCCAGTGGCGGCAAGAATTGAGGCGCCTCAAAGACGTTCAACCAGAGCAGTCTACGAGGCAAAGTGGGCCCTTTTTGTTAGATGGTGCGAAACAAGTCAGGTGGACTTCAGGAACCCATCTATAAAACAAATAGCAGATTTCCTCCTGCATCTTTTCCAGGAGAAGAATCTCCAGCCCAGCACTATTGATGGTTACAGGTCAGCCATTGCAGACAAACTGGGAAATGCCTCGGTTAATGTTGGCAAGGATGACAATTTGACTAGACTGTTAGACAGTTTTCACAGAGATAGACCCAAAGGGCGCCGGGGGGTTCCTGCTTGGAACCTCTCCCTGGTTTTACACCAGCTTACAAAGGCGCCTTTTGAACCACTCAGAAAGGCTTCTCTGAAGCACCTTACTTTCAAAACTGTTTTTCTCCTAGCCCTGGCTTCGGGAAAACGCAGGAGTGAGATTCACGCTTGGTTAAACAAAAATATCAGACACCAAGCTGACTGGTCCAAAGTTTCCCTCTACCCTTCACCAAGCTTCTTGGCGAAAAATCACTTGGCAAAAGAGGGACCAGAGTGCGTGGCCCCGGTGGTCATCCCGGCTTTAGCCCCCATTCTGGATAAGTCGTTGAAAGAAGACAGATCCCTTTGCCCCGTTCGGGCTCTTCGCTACTACCTGGACAAAACCCAGGACCTAAGGACGGGAAAGGAGTTAGTTTTTGTTTCTTTCAAACATGGTTTTAACAAGGACATCTCTCCTGCCACTATCTCATCCTGGATCAAACAAACAGTAGTGTTGTGTTATGATCTTTCTGACCAAGATACCTTGACCTTACATCAGGTTAAGGCCCATGATGTTAGGGCATTTGCGGCCTCCAAAGCCTTTCAAGGTGGCATATCTCTGGACCAGATTCTAGCAGCATGCCACTGGAAGTCCCACAACACCTTTACACAATTTTACCTTAAGGATGTTGCCTGGGCCGATAAGGAGCTTTTTCACTTGGGTCCTGTGGTGGCTGCCCAGCAGATCCACCACTAGTCCCCTAAGCTTCTTTGTATATAATTATATATAGTGTACATACTAGTTAGTTTTAGGTGTAGGCTCACCTTTAGCCTAGGCCTTGGCTTCTCAAAGTCGTTTACTTCAGAATAATCCTCTGGGTATAGGACTTTCCCCACTCTTCCAGGTTAACCGTGGGAATCATTGCCTTGAACTCTTACTCTCTTCCTCCCCTCAGAGCAGTCAAAAGGGGGGGGGGGGGGGGGCAGGTGGGTCTAGTTACCCTCGAGACTAACATGTCTCCTCAAAGGGCTAGAACCTCACACCTAGGCATAATATAAGAGTTCTCTCCAATCCTCAGAAGGCTGCCCTCCTTCCACTGGGTAGTTATTCTAGCTATCGTCTGGTAGGTAAGATGTATTAACGCAATGAAATTGCAAATTTTAATTAGTAAATTAAATTTTTATTAGTTAATACCTTACCTACCAGACGGGAAATTCCCACCCAGCCTTCCCCGCTTTCAGCCTTACAATTCAACCTTAGGGACGAAAAAGATGCTATGACGTCACGTCCCTCTGGCGAGTGAAGCAGGAACTAGGCCACCTGGCGAGTGGAGTGTAGTGTACCGGTCCTGCCGGGGGTGAAACCCAGGACGTCTTTTCTTTCGTTTGGCGGGACCGGCTGGCGCCGGGCTATAGCTATCGTCTGGTAGGTAAGGTATTAACTAATAAAAATTTAATTTACTAATTAAAATTTGCAATTTTGTGCGATTTATGGGTCAAATAATATGAATATTTAATGAGAAAACTTGAAACAGACTGTCAAAAAGCATGAGCAACACTGAATATAAAACTTCAATCTTTAACTTGCAATATCTCAGTCATTTCTGCATGGATATTTATGCAACATACATCAGCAGAAGCGCTGGAATAACACCTTTCTAATGATATATTATACATATTTTTAAGTTACATACTTTCCGGGATATTGTTGAAAAAATAAAAGTTATCCACACTCAATATTCATAGTACCGGGGCGCCGGTGTATACAAAAAAAATACATCCCTGTCTGTATTTCCCCGTATTTAGGTCAAATACGTTGCGTGGTGGATAATAATAATAAGTATTTTTATTGCGTAAAATACCCTTCCCTTATCCTCACTAATGCTTACGCGTTGGTGGAAGCAAACATATGATCAAACGAGAATATTTTTTAAAGTAAATATTCTTGTTTCCTACCATCATATACGCATGAGTGCTCATGCGCCTGCACCAGAAGAACTCCTTCAAGCCTCACTTCAGTTGTGGTCATCAGGGAGCAAGCATCATTAATTAACATTGCCGAATTCGTTTGGGAAAATCAAAGGAAGATGGCTGAAAGCCAGATTAAGTCCAAAGGGCAGAAAATTGCTGCAGTTTGTCTTGATCATCCCAAAATCCTTTCAGATTCTGTGTATCTCTATGTTTATGTTCATCTTCTCCTTAATCATTTTCCCTTCTCTGTAATGGTATTTGATTTTCTTTATGTCTTCAGGTTGCTGCTGTGGGACTGTGATGGACGTAGTTACAGTTACTATATAGAGGTCTCTACTGATCAAGCTCACTGGCATTTGGTGGCTGATAAAACACGGGAAGCATGCAGGTATGTTCATTAGAAAGCAGTGGTTATCGTTAGTATGTTGTACAATAGTTATATCCCCAGACGAAAGTCGGGGATATATTGGATTCAGGTCCGTCGCGCCGCCGTAGAAATTTCCTTGTGGACGCGATAACTCAAAAACAAATTAATATTTTTTTTTCAAACTTGGTACACATGTTAAGGGTGCCCAAAGGAAGATCCCTATTTTAAGGTGACCTTAAACTCCCAGTAAAAAAGAACTTATGGCCACCTTAAGGTCAGAAATTGCACTTTTGGCCACTTAGAGCCCTGTAGGTCACAAACTATGATGCTCGGCTGGCTGAAATTTTACCTGACAACACATTAATATGTTTTTAGTACATGTGCCGAAAATCACGACTTTAAGTTGAGGAGAAAATTGTGTTTGAGGCCCATAAATACCCCCACTTAGGGATTTTTTGCTATACTTTTCACATATTTTGCCCTATAATTTGGAAGTGGTAATTCTGATGAGTCTCAAACTGCGCTAGGTATAACTTTGATATGTAATCCTTGTCTGTAGAAAATTTTAGGGCTGTAGGTTTACCCAAAGGGGTCGACTTAAGGTCTCAAAAGTGCCCACAGAGACCCAATTTATGCACTTTTTGCCACTTTCAAGCACTGTAGCTTTCAAACTATGTCTCTCATCTAAGTTAAATATCATCTGGGAATATATCTATGTGTTTTCTTATATGTGCCCCAACATTTAGGCCTTTAATAGACAGTTAACCTGTGTATCAGGACCATAAACGCCCACCCGAGTGACCCTTATAAGACATTTTTCACATCTTTTTCCCTGTAACTTGGAAATGGTAAGTCTGAGAAGTTTCAAACTGTATTAGATATATATTCTGTGTGTAATCTTAGTATGTAACAGATTTTAAGTCTGAAGCTTTAATTTTGAAGGTCAAATTGAGGTCTCTAAAAGGCTCCCAAAGACCCAATATTTGGACTTTTTGCTACTTTTAAACCCTGTGACTGTCAAACTATGTGACTGATAGAGCTCAAATCCTATCTGGGAAGATATTAGTATGTTATTTATATATGTGCCAAAAATTAAGGCTTTAAGAAGACATTTAACCTGTGTATGAGGACCATAAATCCCCACCCGAGTGACCATTTTTAGACATTTTTCACATATTTTGCCCTGTAACTTGGAAATGGTAAGTCTAAGAAGTTTCAAACTGTATTAGATGCATATTCTGTGTGTAATCTTAGTATGTGACAAATTTTAAGTCTGAAGCTTTAATTTGAAGGCCACATTTAGGTCTCTAGAAGGCCCCATAAAGACCCAGTATTTGGACTTTTTGCCAATTTTAAGGCCTGTGACTGTTAAACTATGTGACTGACAGAGCTGAAATCTCATCTGGGAATACATTATTATGTTCTTTTTACATGTGCCAAAAATCAAGGCTTCAAGTAGACATTTAACCTATGTATGAGGACCTTAAACACCCACCTGAGTGACCCTTTTAAGACATTTTTCACATATTTTGCTCTGTAACTTGGAAATGGTAAGTCTGAGAAGTTTCAAACTTTATTAGATACATATTCTATGTGTAATCTTAGTATGTAACAAATTTTAAGTCTGAAGCTTTAATTTGAAAGCCACATCGAGATCCCTAAAAGGCCCACAGAGACCCAATATTTGGACTTTTTACCTGTGACTGTTAAACTATGTGATTGATGGAGCTGAAATCCCATCTGGGAATGCATTATTATGTCCTTTTTACATATGCCGAAAATCAAGGTTTTTAGTAGACATTTAACCTGTGTATGAGGGCCATAGACACTCGCCCAAGTGCCTTTTTGGACATTTTTTCCGTATTTTGCCCTGTTATTTGGAAATGCTTAGTGTGACAAGTCTTAAACTGTATTATATATAATTTTTGTTTGTTATGTATGTCCCCCAAAAAGTTTCAGATCTGTAGTTTAATTGCTAAGGTCTCTTTAACAATTGTAAAATGCCCACAGAAACCCAATTTATGGACATTATGCCACTTTAAAGCCCAGTAACTGTCAAACTATGTGGGTTATAGAGCTGAAATCTTTGAATTTTTAAAAGGAAATGCCTGTCTATTTAAATTTTGAATATTAATAATGTTATGGCTATCTTAGTCTTTTAAGAACTTATTTTTGTGTGTTATACCTCTGCTTGCTGAGTTTTTAACTTTTTAAAATGAAACTGGTTAAACATATTCAAGTAGACAAAATGGACACTTTAAGTGAGCTTTAAGTCCCAATATTAATGAAATTATATCCTTATGTAGTAAAACTAAGGGATTTTTAACCCTCAACTAGCCCAGTTTTATTCAACTTGCCTCAGTTAATTTTGACACAGCTCCTACAGTTATGAACTCATTTCAGTTGATAATCACATACTTAAAATTCTCAATTCTTTTTGTATTTGAGTACCCCTTTTATATAGATTGTTTGTTTACCATTTATGCATCCCCCACCCGGATTCCCCCCACCCACCTCTGGGACCTCCAGCTATATTGAGTGACACTAAATAAACAAAGGTATTTAATGATATCAGATGAGAAACAAAGAACTCAATGGGGTTGCAGATCTTGTGTAATAGTGGGAGAGGTGTGGAGAAGGGGAGAGGGGTGGGAGGTGGTGGGCTTCATTACATATAACACAAAGGGGAGTCAGAACTGAGATTGTGTCACATATTTAGGTTGCATATATATGGACCACATATGTAGGTATAGAGGATATGAATAACTGAAAACAATTTGCAAATTCTAAAAATAATATAATAAAATAATAACATAAATATTTTTTTTTTAAATAATATTTTATTTGTGAACAAATATAGAAACAGATATGCGCTTTTGGGATTATGAATTTTAGAATGGACATTGAATCATCAATCATTTAAATACTTTGAAGGAAGATTGAAAAGTATGATGAGTTGAGTTAAAAATAATATTTTATTTGTCGACAAATATAGAAACAGATATGCTCTTTTGGGATTATTATTTTAGAATGGACATTCAATCATCAATCATTTAAATACTTTGAAAATAGGTTTAGAGTTATCATTGCAGGAAGATTGAAAATATAATTTGAGTTATGTATTCTTCGTCTGGGGATACACCATCTTCCTTGGGAAGATATAAACAGAGTAGATTGATGTGCTGAAGTTCATATAATAATGGGTAATTATGTTTTAAAAAATTCCCGATCAAAACCTGTGGCGTGAGTGATGACCTGTCTGGGGATATGTTGGCGCCGAGTTGGCCCAATCTAGTTAATGTTTCTGGAAAAACTGGATAGCATGTTGGGAATTATTAAATCCTGATTTTCGTTATCTCCTCGTTTCGTTATCGTTTTTGTCAGAACTTAAATATCATTAATTTGAAGGCCTTTTTTTTTTTTTTTTTTTTTTTTTTTTGTAAACAGAATGTTGTTTCTAAATTATTATAGCATTAACCTTATGAAACTGATTGATCACCTTGTCAAGGAAAAATAAGACTTGGTTTTATTGGATTGGTCATTGTGAAAGATATTTACTAAATAGAGTACAAATATAAACATTGTGATATGCCAGAAAATCATTGGTTAAAAGTAATATGGGTTACAACTTTTAAGATTTGAAAGTTTATAAAATATTTTACATTTTGTCAGGAGATCCGTTAAGTATTTCATTTTCTTTTAATAATATGTGTTAAATTTTAGGTCATGGCAGACAATAATATTTGAGGAAAGACCAGTGACATTTGTGAAGATTGTGGGAACTCATAACACAGCCAATGAGGTTAGTGCTGACTATAACTCAAATTTTCTGCTCAGAAATGTTTGAGGTTGTAATACATTGCCCGAGTAGACAAGTTTGTGACTGGAAGGTGAATTGTAGAGATCAAATCAGTGTACAATGTAGAGGATACATTGGCCTTGCAATTGTATCAAATCATCTGAGTTGGCAACTACTCTGCAAGATTTTGGTTATGTGGTCATAATACTGTTTTATTGTTTATCAACAGTTTCAAGTTTTGTCTCTTTAACATTGGATTTGTGTATTAATCACTATAACATCTTGCAGCTCACCAGTATCTAGGTTCTTCATATTTCAACATGCAGTTATAATAATTCAGTAATGCATGTTTGGTCTCATACAAGTGTCTTGAGATACTGCCTGAGTTGAAATTAACACCTCATTTTAATCATTTCGCATTCATCTTCATATCTGTTATTTCAACTTATTTCTGGTCTTTCACAATTGTTCCAGACATGATATTCCCTGTATATACCTGTTTGTTGTATCCACCGGACGCATCTGGTGGATACTTTGGTTGAGTGTTCGCTATGCCACCGCCACGCGTAGAGACATTTTCAGTGTTAACGCTCTCAGAGGAAAAATACACCAGCTAGGTTCACCAAATTTGCAGGATATCTTCATTGGGAGGTAAGCTTCTCTGGGATTGGAATTAGCCTCATTCTGAAAAACAAGATGGCGCCGTGGGCATTTCTTTGAAAATTATTATAGAAGGTTGAATCTCTTCATAGGTGTTATGTATAACAGATATACATGTCTTCTACAACCTTGCAGACATTTGACCTTGAAGCTCTTAAAACAAGGTCATCCACGGAGTGCCAAATTACCCCACATAGCGGACTTTAAAATTGCCTATATCTCTCTTATTATTGGTCCTAGAGGTTTGCAATGTGAAACCAACCTATTGGAAATCATGGTCTGGGAATCTTCTGATGTCAGATTTGACCTTGGACCTCTCCTTCAAAGTCAAATGAAGATACCGAAACTTAAAAGTGCTTATAACTCGCTTATTATTGGTCCTAGAGGTTTGCAATGTGAAACCAACTTATAGGAAATCATGGGCTGGGAATCTTTTGATGTGGTCAGATTTGACCTTGGACCCCTCCTTCAAGGTCAAATGAGGATAGCCAAACATAAAAGTGCTTATAACTCGCTTATTATTGGTCCTAGAGGTTTGCAATGTGAAACCAACTTACAGGAAATTATGGGCTGGGAATCTTCTGAAGTGTTCAGATTTGACCTTGGACCCCTCCTTCAAGGACAAACGACTATAGCCAAACTTAAGAAGTGCTTATAACTCGCTTATTATTGATCCTAGAGGTTTGCAAATTGCAATGTGAAACCATCTTCTTGGATATCATGGGGTTGGAATCTTCTGATGATGTTACCTTTGGCCCCTCCTTCAAGGTCAAACAATGGTTCACTGCCTTTGGTGAGTTGTCTTTCCGGTGGATACAAATTTGCATCGGTCCTCTGATGTGTAGGTCTAGTTTATTACTGATGTTTCGCTGTGTGTATCTCCATTTATTCCAGGTGTTTCGCTTTGTATATCTACATTTTTTCCGGGTGTTTTGCTGTGTATATCTACATTTATTCCAGGTGTGTCACTGTCTATGTCTTCATTATGTCCACCCCCCTGGGGGGTGGATATATTATTTTTGCTTTTTTCGCCGTCCGATGTCCGATGTCCGGCGTCCGGCGTCCGATGTCCGGCGTCACGCATGGTTTCCGCTCATTTAAAGGAAAAGTATTAGAGCTATTGTCACCAAATTTGGTATGCAGGCTTATTGGGTCAGTAGCTTGCTTGGGATTGCTTTTGGCTGTTGTACCTCTTTTGCTTACTGAGTAATACTTAAGTACAGCTATTTTCAGTACCCATTGGTTTCCGTGCATTTAAGCCAAAATAATTAAAGATATTTTACTACAATTTTGAATACAAGATTGTTATGTCCATAGCTCGCTTGGTATTGCATTTGGGACTGATAGCTTTGTCAGTACATGAGTAATAGCCATTTAGGTACTTCATTGTGTATTTTCAGTACTACTTTTGAGTAATTTGCTTCTATCTCCTTAACCGTGCGAGATAGAGCGATTTCGGCAAAATTTTCGACCCGCAGGGTATCTGAGGAGTGTACTCTTTGCAAATTTCAAAAAATTTTCCCCTCCCCAAAAATGGCGGCCATTTTGAATTTTCGAATTTTTGCCAAAAATGGCAAAACACAAATTTGCTTCTATCTCCTTAACCGTGCGAGATAGAGCGATTTCGTCGAAATTTTCGACCCACAGGGTATCTAAGGAATGTAATATTTGCAATTTTCAAAAAATTTTCCCCTCCCCAAAAATGGCGGCCATTTTGAATTTTCGAATTTTTGCCAAAAATGGCAAAACACAAATTTGCTTCTATCTCCTTAACCGTGCGAGATAGAGCGATTTCGTCGAAATTTTCGACCCACAGGGTATCTAAGGGATGTAATATTTGCAATTTTCAAAAAAATTTCCCCTCCCCAAAAATGGCGGCCATTTTGAATTTTCGAATTTTTGCCAAAAATGGCAAAACACAAATTTGCTTCTATCTCCTTAACCGTGCGAGATAGAGCGATTTTCGGCAAAATTTTCGACCCACAGGGGATCTAAGGAATGCAATCTTTGCAATTTTCCAAAAATTTTCCCCTCCCCAAAAATGGCGGCCATTTTGAATTTTCGAATTTTTGCCAAAAATGGCAAAACACTAATTTGCTTCTATCTCCTTAACCGTGCGAGATAGAGCGATTTCGGCAAAATTTTCGACACACAGGGTATCTAAGCAATGCAATCTTTGCAATTTTCAAAATATTTTCCCCTCCCCAAAAATGGCGGCCATTTTGAATTTTTGCCAAAAATGGCAAAACACAAATTTGCTTCTATCTCCTTAACCGTGCGAGATAGAGCGATTTCGTCGAAATTTTTGACCCACAGGGTATCTAAGGAATGTAATATTTGCAATTTTCAAAAAATTTTCCCCTCCCCAAAAATGGCGGCCATTTTGAATTTTCGAATTTTTGCCAAAAATGGCAAAACACAAATTTGCTTCTATCTCCTTAACCGTGCGAGATAGAGCGATTTCGTCGAAATTTTCGACCCACAGGGTATCTAAGGAATGCAATCTTTGCAATTTTCCAAAAATTTTCCCCTCCCCAAAAATGGCGGCCATTTTGAATTTTCGAATTTTTGCCAAAAATGGCAAAACACAAATTTGCTTCTATCTCCTTAACCGTGCGAGATAGAGCGATTTCGTCGAAATTTTCGACCCACAGGGTATCTAAGGAATGTAATATTTGCAATTTTCAAAAAAATTTCCCCTCCCCAAAAATGGCGGCCATTTTGAATTTTCGAATTTTTGCCAAAAATGGCAAAACACAAATTTGCTTCTATCTCCTTAACCGTGCGAGATAGAGTGATTTCGGCAAAATTTTCGACCCACAGGGGATCTAAGGAATGCAATCTTTGCAATTTTCCAAAAATTTTCCCCTCCCCAAAAATGGCGGCCATTTTGAATTTTCGAATTTTTGCCAAAAATGGCAAAACACTAATTTGCTTCTATCTCCTTAACCGTGCGAGATAGAGCGATTTCGGCAAAATTTTCGACACACAGGGTATCTAAGCAATGCAATCTTTGCAATTTTCAAAATATTTTCCCCTCCCCAAAAATGGCGGCCATTTTGAATTTTTGCCAAAAATGGCAAAACACAAATTTGCTTCTATCTCCTTAACCGTGCGAGATAGAGCGATTTCGTCGAAATTTTTGACCCACAGGGTATCTAAGGAATGTAATATTTGCAATTTTCAAAAAATTTTCCCCTCCCCAAAAATGGCGGCCATTTTGAATTTTCGAATTTTTGCCAAAAATGGCAAAACACAAATTTGCTTCTATCTCCTTAACCGTGCGAGATAGAGCGATTTCGTCGAAATTTTCGACCCACAGGGTATCTAAGGAATGCAATCTTTGCAATTTTCCAAAAATTTTCCCCTCCCCAAAAATGGCGGCCATTTTGAATTTTCGAATTTTTGCCAAAAATGGCAAAACACAAATTTGCTTCTATCTCCTTAACCGTGCGAGATAGAGCGATTTCGTCGAAATTTTCGACCCACAGGGTATCTAAGGAATGTAATATTTGCAATTTTCAAAAAAATTTCCCCTCCCCAAAAATGGCGGCCATTTTGAATTTTCGAATTTTTGCCAAAAATGGCAAAACACAAATTTGCTTCTATCTCCTTAACCGTGCGAGATAGAGTGATTTCGGCAAAATTTTCGACCCACAGGGGATCTAAGGAATGCAATCTTTGCAATTTTCCAAAAATTTTCCCCTCCCCAAAAATGGCGGCCATTTTGAATTTTCGAATTTTTGCCAAAAATGGCAAAACACTAATTTGCTTCTATCTCCTTAACCGTGCGAGATAGAGCGATTTCGGCAAAATTTTAGACGCACAGGGTATCTAAGCAATGCAATCTTTGCAATTTTCAAAATATTTTCCCCTCCCCAAAAATGGCGGCCATTTTGAATTTTCGAATTTTTGCCAAAAATGGCAAAACACAAATTTGCTTCTATCTCCTTAACCGTGCGAGATAGAGCGATTTCGTCGAAATTTTCGACCCACAGGGTATCTAAGGAATGCAATCTTTGCAATTTTCAAAAAATTTTCCCCTCCCCAAAAATGGCGGCCATTTTGAATTTTCGAATTTTTGCCAAAAATGGCAAAACACAAATTTGCTTCTATCTCCTTAACCGTGCGAGATAGAGCGATTTCGTCGAAATTTTCGACCCACAGGGTATCTAAGGAATGCAATCTTTGCAATTTTCCAAAAATTTTCCCCTCCCCAAAAATGGCGGCCATTTTGAATTTTCGAATTTTTGCCAAAAATGGCAAAACACAAATTTGCTTCTATCTCCTTAACCGTGCGAGATAGAGCGATTTCATCGAAATTTTCGACCCACAGGGTATCTAAGGAATGTAATATTTGCAATTTTCAAAAAAATTTCCCCTCCCCAAAAATGGCGGCCATTTTGAATTTTCGAATTTTTGCCAAAAATGGCAAAACACAAATTTGCTTCTATCTCCTTAACCGTGCGAGATAGAGCGATTTCGGCAAAATTTTCGACACACAGGGTATCTAACCAATGCAATCTTTGCAATTTTCAAAATATTTTCCCCTCCCCAAAAATGGCGGCCATTTTGAATTTTTGAATTTTTGCCAAAAATGGCAAAACACAAATTTGCTTCTATCTCCTTAACCGTGCGAGATAGAGCGATTTCGTCGAAATTTTCGACCCACAGGGTATCTAAGGAATGTAATATTTGCAATTTTCAAAAAATTTTCCCCTCCCCAAAAATGGCGGCCATTTTGAATTTTCGAATTTTTGCCAAAAATGGCAAAACACAAATTTGCTTCTATCTCCTTAACCGTGCGAGATAGAGCGATTTCGTCGAAATTTTCGACCCACAGGGTATCTAAGGAATGCAATCTTTGCAATTTTCCAAAAATTTTCCCCTCCCCAAAAATGGCGGCCATTTTGAATTTTCGAATTTTTGCCAAAAATGGCAAAACACAAATTTGCTTCTATCTCCTTAACCGTGCGAGATAGAGCGATTTCGTCGAAATTTTCGACCCACAGGGTATCTAAGGAATGTAATATTTGCAATTTTCAAAAAAATTTCCCCTCCCCAAAAATGGCGGCCATTTTGAATTTTCGAATTTTTGCCAAAAATGGCAAAACACAAATTTGCTTCTATCTCCTTAACCGTGCGAGATAGAGCGATTTCGGCAAAATTTTCGACCCACAGGGTATCTAAGCAATGCAATCTTTGCAATTTTCAAAATATTTTTCCCTCCCCAAAAATGGCGGCCATTTTGAATTTTCGAATTTTTGCCAAAAATGGCAAAACACAAATTTGCTTCTATCTCCTTAACCGTGCGAGATAGAGCGATTTCGTCGAAATTTTCGACCCACAGGGTATCTAAGGAATGCAATCTTTGCAATTTTCAAAAAATTTTCCCCTCCCCAAAAATGGCGGCCATTTTGAATTTTCGAATTTTTGCCAAAAATTGCAAAACACAAATTTGCTTCTATCTCCTTAACCGTGCGAGATAGAGCGATTTCGTCGAAATTTTCGACCCACAGGGTATCTAAGGAATGCAATCTTTGCAATTTTCCAAAAATTTTTTCCTCCCCAAAAATGGCGGCCATTTTGAATTTTCGAATTTTTGCCAAAAATGGCAAAACACAAATTTGCTTCTATCTCCTTAACCGTGCGAGATAGAGCGATTTCATCGAAATTTTCGACCCACAGGGTATCTAAGGAATGTAATATTTGCAATTTTCAAAAAATTTTCCCCTCCCCAAAAATGGCGGCCATTTTGAATTTTCGAATTTTTACCAAAAATGGCAAAACACAAATTTGCTTCTATCTCCTTAACCGTGCGAGATAGAGCGATTTCGTCGAAATTTTCGACCCACAGGGTATCTAAGGAATGCAATCTTTGCAATTTTCAAAAAATTTTCCCCTCCCCAAAAATGGCGGCCATTTTGAATTTTCGAATTTTTGCCAAAAATGGCAAAACACAAATTTGCTTCTATCTCCTTAACCGTGCCAGATAGAGTGATTTCGTCAAAATTTTCGACCCACAGGGTATCTGAGCATTGTACTCTTGGTAATTTCTAAAAAATTTTCCCCTCCCCTAAAATGGCGGCCATTTTGAATTTTCAAATTTTTGCCAAAAATGGCAAAACACAAATTTGCTTCTATCTCCTTAACCATGCGAGATAGAGCGATTTCGTCGAAATTTTCAACCCACAGGGTATCTAAGAAATGTAATCTTTGCAATTTTCAAAAAATTTTCCCCTCCCCAAAAATGGCAGCCATTTTGAATTTTCGAATTTTTGCCCAAAATGGAAAAACACAAACTGGCCTTAACCGTGCAAAATAGAGTTATTTTGTTGAAATTTTCGACCCATAGGGTATCTAAGAAATGTACTCTTGGCAATTTTCAAAAAAATTTCCTTTTCCCAATAATGGCGGCCATTTTGAATTTTCAAATTTTTGCCAAAAATAGAAAAACAGGAATTGGCTTCTATCTTCTTAACCGTGCAAGATAGAGTGATTTCGTCAAAATTTTCAACCCAACCAATGCAAAAAGGCATGAAGCTGAAATAAATTACATCTACACTATCAAATATTTAAGCATCATTGATATATTTTACAAATGAAACAGGGTCTTGTAAGACTACTGTACAATTTGGGCAAAAGGTTCATGGGTGGACATTACACATGATAATGTGTGTTCTTCTATGCTATCCTGTTTCTATTCGCATCTACTATCAACAGGGCGGCCTATTTCTAGTTTACACCATGTGTTTCACTGTGTATTTCTACATTTATTCCAGGTGTTTCATTGTGTTCACTTTGAGTGTCCTGCTGATCCGAGTGCAATAGCTGAATATCGGCGTACACACAAGGATCCCGTTCCCCCACCGGTGAACACTACACCTCACATCCCAGTACATGACCCACAGGAAGATTACCTGGCTTCTAACAGTGACCCTGAAGATGATGCACAGCATAACATGCTGAGAAATGCTGGACATTACAACCCTGGGGGATATGGGGCGAGAGCTCCAGGGGCTGCACCAGTTCATCAGGCCTTGTTGCATGGCAACCAGCCCGAGGGACAAGGCAATAACCACCTACAGTCAGCGGCAGTAGATAGAGGAGATGGGTTTGGGTTCGAACCTGTGGCCGCTGGAGCGGTGGGTGGTGCTGCTGCGGCTGTTCATATTGGGGCATTGGGTGAAAATAATCAAAATAGAGAAGATGAAGAACTAGCTAATAACTCCATTCATTCAGATTGATGGAAGGAAGACCCTGTTTTGTCATTGTTTTGTTTAATTCATTTCGTGTTTTCACATGCACACCTTTTTGTGATTGATAGAAATGCATTTATCTGTATCACATAAACAATGTGATTTAGACTATTGGGTCAGGATGCGATGGAAATAGTTTAATCATGTGTAAACAATTTAATAAGCTAAGACCTGTGGTGTAAGATGTTCTATGTGTATTTGACTACAGTTAGTCCTTTATACAGGAGATACTCCATGAAAAACAGAGTGTATTTATTCTGAGTTCATGTATTTATTTCGAGACTCACAACTGGACTTAAGTTCAGTCATGTCACCACTGCAGACCTCTCATTTTGCACACAAAAGTGTAGTTACACTCAAACTTTTAAAAATTTCATATGTGGAATGGTTTCAGCAAGAATCCAACCCTCCTACTTTATGACTGATCTTAATTGCAAAGGTCAGTGATGGGCATTTGAAGATTAGAATTTGTACTTGTGTTAGAATTGACATGTCCAGAAATTGAATTTGCGTTAAATTCCAGTGTCATTTGTTCGGTGAATATTTACATTAGACAAATACATATTTTTCGAGACTACAGTTGTATTTTGTTGTTTCTATGTTCAAAATTGTTAAAGATTAATGATTTCTGCAAGGTTTATTTCTCAAGAAAGTTTAACTTGCTGATATTCAAAATATTTTCTGTCTTTTTAATGTTTTTTTTTTCACACAGAGATGCCAAATGAAATTGATACTATTCATGTGAAATAGTTAAGTTAAAAACATACTGAAAAGATAACAGAATTATAACAGCGACATCATGATGTCTCTATTTGAATATTGTTTGGAATACAGTTTTACAAAATGAAGCTTTTTATTTCACATTATCCATGATATATATGTATTCTGTTCATATACTCATGCTTAAAAAAATTTCTAGCAGTTTTAAATATGTGAAAACATAAATGTGAGATTAATTTAAACAGATTATGTATGTACATTTGCGTGGGTATTCTAGGTCTTGTTGTGTAACCTATGTTAAGATGTATTCAGTATTGGTTCAGATGTGTACACAATCAGTATTTATCATGGAAAACTGTACATATAGCTAAATGTAACATAAGGAATACAAAATGCATTTCCATTTAGGACTGATACAAATTATCTTATGTATTCAAGTGCTTTTTCTCCATTACTCATCTCTGAAACACTTACATGGGTTGTCACAATTCCGTGCATATCATAACAACATGCATTTCTATTTAGAAATCTATCCAGCAATACATTGACTATCAACATGTAATATTTTATTGAATTTTCATTTAATTGATCATTATTTATGGTCAAGTTCTTTATTTTGTGTAATATGAGTTTATAGGTTTCATAATTAGTTTATTGAATATTGATGTCACGGAATTATGACACGCACGTTATTTTTACAACTTATGTACTCTTTTCGTAGACAAACAGAAGAAAACCTGTCATTTTTTATCCTTGAAACGTAACAGAAACTGACCAATTTTATGTAAATTTTTCTGCAAACATTTTGAAACTTCCAATATTCAAGTAGAAAAGGGTAGTGTTTGCTCACTTCTAAATGAATTACTGTTTAACATGTAACCCACCTGCTTGTTTACAGCCCTGTCTTCACCATTAAAACAGATTAGTGACATAAATGTTACAATATATTGGGATCAGATATTGTTGAGTCGTATGTAGTTTTTCCAGAAATCAGCTTAACTTTGTAAATACTGATTTAATCCGCAGATGTCCTGAGCTATTTTTGTCAACTTTGATCTGCTTTTTGGCTTTGATCTATCTTTGTTGAATACAGTGCCTGTCAGGTTAAGTTCCTATTTTAATGGAAGCAAATGGCTGGACATCCCAAGCCATTTTTCATTGAAATCCAGCCTGTCATTTAGAAACCCTGGTAAAGTAAATGCTGTTTTACTGGTGTTTTTGAGGTTTAATCCACCAGGCTTTGGTGGTTAAAGACAGAGTCTGACATTTAAGTGTTTATTTGATTCACATATTATGGTCTTACTATTGTGTACAGTGGTTGTATGGATAAATTTCCTTGACTATTAATAGATTTTCCTTTCGAGGTCCAAAAAAATATCTCAACTTCTTACAGGGACATTCATTGAAGACTATGTAATCTAGAAATCCCAGCAAGGTATTTTTCTGTTCCACAAATTTAACAGGACTCTACTATATTTTAATAAGAATTACTCGTATCATTGGCTTAGCGAGTTAACACGTTTGGCCTGTATTCTCAGGCTTTCACCTCTGTGTGTGGGTTCAACTCACACAAGTGGTAAATCTGAGAGCCTGTCCCTTATGACCCTACCTGTTGGCTGGGACGTAAAACTCTTTGACCTTTGTATCAGCATTCTGTAAATATATATTAAAAAATCCAGGTTCTTCATAAATTCAGGTGGTACTTAAGTGAGTTTTCTTCTGAAGCAACAGGGCTGTATGAAGTTTATTATTATATATGCACTGTATGTCAGAGCTTAAGCTTATATTTATAAATAAAATAACAATGCTAACGTTGGGATGGTGTAATACTGTGATAAATGTACATTATTTTTACTTTGTGTATGGTGTTTAGTCTTCTGCAAACTTAGCAAACTCTTTTTTTGGCATTTGCTATTTATTACAAAAATGACTTGTTTTAAGAACGCAATGATTATTGTTGGATATTAGACTATTACTCTTCCCAAAAATTTATATCTCTCAACTTTCTGTATCTATAAAATGTATGAAGCCGTTCATTCAAACAAATTTACATGTTTTTCATTTGCTGCTTTCCCATAAGAAGTACAGTTAAATTCATCATTGATTTTTATCACCGCTTACCCTTGTGCCGGATCTGACATATTCGTTTTCAATGTTTCACCAAGAGAATCTTCTAGACTTATAAAATTTGGTTCTAGATTCTGCTTGATATGATTTCATTGAGAATACGTCTTTTGAAATGTTTTATAAAACTTGACAGTCAAGATATCTTTGGTAATCACACTGATATAATGATGTTAAAACATTAATAACATGGATTATTGCGAAGAATGTGTTTTTAATTTGTTACTAATAAATCTCAGACAGTTGTTTAGTGTTTTATTCTCATGAAACCTTCTTATTTATTGATTCACAAATTATTTTTGTGGGCCAAAAATTTATTATAAAATTTATTTTGAAGGTTAATAATTTTGTGCAACATATTTGCTATATGAAAACCAACCAAAGTGTGCAAAAAAATTTTGATGAAGATAAAAAAACTACTAGATTTCAATTTTGTACATTAGAGTGGTTTTGAAAAGTATGGTGTATGAGGGCTTTGTAGATGATGAGGAACACTTGTATGAGGTTTACAAATTACTCAACCTGCAAACTCTCCAATTAAGAATTTTGCTTTGGTATGGCAGAAGTACTGGTACACTAATGGCAAAGGGGTTAGACAAGGTCCTTAAATATTTAATTTTAAGGAAAAGACTATTTTGAAATAAAACTGGAATTTAGATTAGGCACAGGCTTTTGTTTTTTCAGATATAGGTCAGAGGTCGAAGTCTCTTTTTTTTTGTCCCATTTAACAGCTGGAATCTATGCGGGATTTAATTCCATGATCACATAAGCAATAGAAAAGATTTTAATAAGTACTTAAATAACCACTTAGCCATTAAGGCCTCCTGGTCATGTATAGAAATGATACGTCAGTCTGAAGAACATATGTTTGAGTTTCCAAACCAAGTCTACAAAATTCTGTAATAGTACTACATTCTATATGGTATTACATTTAGCTCATTACCTTGGAAAATGAGAATAGATTCCAGGTGAAACTTAAAATCTACATTTTTCTCTTTATTAAAGTGACTATCGGAGAAAATTATTTCTGGTGAATTTTTTTTTTTAATTTATAAACAATGAAATGTAATTCCATGTAAAATGTCCATTTTTTAGTTCAGTTTCTTGCAATTTGAAATGGAGTGCCTCCAACTGTAGACATTACAAAAAGCTACAACATCCTAATAAATAAGTTTATTGAAAACAAAAGGTTCCATGTACAAAACAGAGTATTAATATATGAAAGTATTCAATTTAGCCATTAAAAGATCAATTAACAATTCTATTTACAAGATATACAAGTCAAAATTTGAATTCAAGAATAGTATCGTTTGAATTTGAGACTTTACAAACAAAATCAATTTTATTACTGCACAAGAACATGAAAAATTTAATTTGAATAATTTTTCATATATGGTTGGTTACATATATGCTTTACTTACATGTAATATAAAGAACATAAGTCTGTAAAGACTTTCTGTATTTAGTACTAATTATTTTCAAATTGTAATTTTATCATTTACACAAGTAAAACAATGTTTAAAAAAAAAAAAAAAAAAATTGGCAAAAAATCTACACTATGGAAAAAGCAAATTTTTCTTTTTCAATAACGTTCTCCTACCAAGTGAACTACAGACAACTTTATATTTTACAGCACAACTACCAATGTTGTTAAACAAAAATACATGCAGAATGAAAACAAGCTTCTACACTTGACAAATGATGTGTTAGTGTATAAATGAACATGAACAGATAAATTAAGAGATTGCATGTGTATGGGCAATATCGTGAGGTCTCATTAGTGTCTTTGGCATTTTTAATTTTCCCTGAGTACAAAATGCTTTTGAACACTTTCAAATTTGAAACCTCCATTCCATTTCAGTGACAAACAAGGGTTGAATGAAGTTAACATACAGGTAAACAGAAAAACAAGGAAAAACAAGTTTATAAACAATTAGAATTTGGATATTATTAAGCACCACTAAATATAAGTTCACAACAACTTCTTAAGACACTACATTATGGCTGCAATATAAGAGCACATTATGTGTATAGTCATGTAAAAGACGAACCTTAAGTTGGCATGATTTCTGTTCCACCAGATTAAAACAACTACAGTTATAATGCCAATTCTTTTACATATGCTTTTATCTTTCTTGTCTTCATCTGATTTATACACAACGGTGTTTCCTTGTATGTAAAAATATATATACTTTTCACAAAATATGAATGTTCATACATTTACACAAACATCTGTCAATGTAAAAGCATGGAGTTGTTGACATCACTTTGTCTGTTATGAACTGGTTCTCACGTTTAGCCATTCATCACTGAATAACCTGAAACATATTTATACATGTGTAATGGACAATTTGTTATAAAGTCACAAAAAAAAAAACCAGTCAATTCCATTTAAGTTTGTCTTTACAATATCTACTTCAATGTCTTCAAATTTATACACAAATATGCTAATAAATACAAGTCAGAAAAAAATAATAAAGTAGTAATATAATTTTATAACAGCCAGTGAAACAGTTTCCCCATATGTTTTTGTTATTGGTTATTTGGAAAAAGTATACTCAAACTTTGGGTCGCCTATTTAGATATATTTGTTCACACCTTTATTACCACACGTAATATACCTGGATAAAAATACCGTTACATGACAAAACATTGGTTGGTTTTGTTCCTTTTTTTCATCTAGGCTACCTCATTTAAAGATCCATACAAAAATAGTGATCAGTGATCTGTAAAATTACAATAATTAGGAGCACATATTTTAGCCTTAAATGAAATCTGGCTCTTCATACAACACTTATTTGTCAAAGCTCTCCCACAGAGATCTATACAGCTTAAGTAGCCTCAATGTGGCTTAACTTTAGTCTAATATGAGAGCAATATTGTTTTTGACTTTACCAACCTTTCATCAAGAGATGTTTTAATATATTGTCTAAGAAAATTGAGCTTAACATGGCAACAGCAAATGGGAAATGATGAATACTGAATTTTAACTCATCAACCATTCCAAATTTATTTTTTTTTTGTTCAGAAACAAAACCATTTGGCTGATTTCAGCTGATTGTTTTCCCTTGCCAACATTTCTGTATAAGGTAAAGATTTAAATACATTGATTTATCCTGTTCCCCACAAAGTACATTTGTGGCCATTTCAGTTATATGAAAGGTTGGAACTTTCTCGGGAGTTACATCATTTTAGCTATGTGAAAGTTTACATGATACCCTGGGGATACAACTAAAAAATCTACAGATATACATTACGTGTCAAGTGTTTATTTGCTCAAAATATCTGATTTTGATCCAATCAATTAGAAACAATTTCCACTGGTGGCCTATTTCATGTCAACCCCTTACAAACATTGCCACCAGTCAGGATTAATAAGTGAACAATAGAATATGACATTTGTGTCATTTGAAGGGGGTGTGTTGTTGAACATTCTCATCCATATAAAAACTGAGTGGTCGAAAGGTTAACCAAACTGAATTTGTTTGTTTATTCTCAGTTTATGAACAGATGAGAGTGTTTCAAGAAGTAAGTCTTCAAAGAAACCATCAAATTTCGCAAAGAATATCTAATGAAGAGAAAAAGACTTCTATTAATTGGTATCAATGTGGTGATCTGAGCAGAAAGATTTCTCCAAGAAAAAGTGACTTAATTAGGTTTGTTGATATATATAAGATATAACATATTTCAATTTACGTGATTCACTTTATGTTAGAACTAGAGAGCTCTCATAGAGTGCAGACCTCCACTCGGGGGTACCATTTAAAAAAATTTGGGATTTTTTTTTTATATATTAAGAATATGTTCCGGATCTTTCCCAAAATGCATTTACTTCTTCCTTTGGCTGAGACGTACCCACAAAAAAAAATTTGGTAAGATCTGTTCATTCCTTTTGGAGGTATTTCAAACTCAGACAAATAACAAATAGACGAACAGGCAGACCAACAAACACATCCCAAATCATAACCTCTTGGTGGACGTTATTTCGTAAACCCAAAAGGCACAAAGTTTGTGTGTTATTGTCTTAAAGCGGCACTTTA
The DNA here is from genome assembly GCA_964017235.1 of Sabellastarte sp. h YS-2021. NCBI lineage: Eukaryota > Metazoa > Annelida > Polychaeta > Sabellida > Sabellidae > Sabellastarte > Sabellastarte sp. h YS-2021. Next base: position 81,986,314 of record OZ024928.1, read on the forward strand.
GTGCCAATGCTGATAGCCCATGCTTGTGCCGACCAGTAAATAGCTCAGGATGTTAGTGTGAAAACAACAGAAGTATAATGTTTGCTGCCCAGTTTTGTGGTCTTTTGTAGTTATTATACAAGTTTCAAGGTAAACTGATACTTAGACAATAAGTTCACTGTCAGATAACTGAACAAAAGGAATACTCATGATAGGACCCTGTGAATATCAGCAATTGATGTCAACATATAAAACAATTTGTGATCTCAGTTTTGATGATTTTGAACCTTCAATTTTGGAGGAAACGTATTATACACTCAATTTTTATGAGTCAACCTGTCAAATGTAATAACAGTTGATGGTGACTTATTTATGTCAATATTATGTGGGAGTTTTCCTTGTAAAATAAAATTGAAAAGAAAACAGAGGAGCATTCACAAAATTGTCAGAGGTTGTCATTTTGAAAGCAAGGCCAACTTTAATAGGCCGAAATAAAAAAGAATTATTATTGTGTTTTCAAATGTGATTGTCAAATACCCTGGAAGTGTTAAAAATATACACAAAATCAGAGTTATCCAAAATTTACAGTTAAATTGTCTTGTGTAGAACTTAAATGAATCAGAAAATACTTCTACTAAAACAGACATTCTAGGCAACAGGGTCTGGCAGTGAGGAAGGGTTACATCCCAAAGATTAAGAATTTCTAAAACATTCTCATTTGTCAAATTTGTTTGGCAAAACAACAAGTATTTTCAAGGTTACAGTAAGTGAATTTAGTCCACTAATATCTTAACAGTTTTACACAATAAAAACATCCTTCAACACAAATGCCGGAATCCCATAGAATTACATTCACCAATAAATTCCATGTTAAAACCACCTTTTGTAGAGAAACAAAGTAGAAGTCTGCATATCTCTGAACAATGCTCCCAATTTTGCTTTTAACCTCGGACTTACTTGTACAAATATTCTAAGTTAATGTGTATTAATTCTGTTAGCAAACTCATCAAGGTAAGACCAAGTTTTGGAAATTCTGAATAAATCTACCTTGTGTAATGTATCCTCATTCACCTCACAGGCACACAAAGGCATAACGTCTGTGTTAATAACAAGGATATTATGACAAGTGGGCAAACTGCCTAGTTTTTGTGGGTTTATTTGTGGAATAAAATTTATTTTTCTTCTTAATGCAATGGTGGGAGCCAAGCACGAGCAACTCCCGTTTTGTGCTTCATTAGACCTTTGAAAAGCATAGAAGTCTTTATATGCATAGCCAGTCATAGAATATTTCGCTTGTTTTATCAACAATCTTAAAATACCCACTAATGGCCTTCTGAGTTAATCTTCAGAAGTAGCCTGGGACCTTAACATGAAACGCTTCAACACCCCAGATTATCCTGTCAAATATGTTTTTCTAATCTTGTAAAAGTGGCTTTTGTGAGTCAGACTAAGTGTTTTCATAGACTAAAAATAAGGTAGAGTCAATAAATACAATTCAGAGTCATCTTTTGTTATAGTTTTCATAATAAAGCACAAAACATTGAAAATTGTATGTCTGCAAGATTAAATGCCACAAAAATTTTTATTAATCCCGATTAAAATGGGTTTATTTTTTCAGTATGTTTCACTAGAGGCTAAAGCATGTATCCTATTCGTAGATTCTGACTGTATGACAACTTTTCAATCCAGATCATATATAATTCTCATTTAAAATACCTCTTTCAGAGTTATTATAATACAATGATTCACAATTAATATTTTAGCATACAGACCCAAACAGTTGCATATTTTTGGTAAAATATAAAGATTTACCAAAACCAGAAAAGCCAGTGAACATATAAAATCCATAAATTCTGTCAAAACAGACTTTTTAACCTAAAGAAAATGTGAAAATCTATAGATAACATGTGCAATTTGGTACTGGAGAATTGTAAAATTTCAGAAATTCTACAACACCTTACAATAACAACTCAAAATTAGAACTATGTTAAGTTTAGGTAGAGTGAAATGGTCCTCAGTAGCCAATTTCACATAAGGTAGTAATTTTTATAATTCCTTTCAGTTTGTTGACAAATTTAATACCGGACTGCTAAATAATTGTAATAGATCAGTACAGAGTAGATTTGTTTCAGAATCCATATTATAGTAATTATGATAGATTTTTTTTTTTTTTTTTTTTGAAATGTAGAGTAAAAATAGCATAGTAAAATCATCTTCATACCTTAACAGTACTTAAAACTGGTTTCATCTCACACTGCAGCTGTTGGTAAAACCTGACCCAGTTTGACTAGAATTTGATTGGTGGATGGTACTTCCTGTTCAAGCCAGCACTCTTTCAGTAAAGGCACCAACTGTTTTAAAATAGAAAAGTAAGGATATAAAGCCATCAGACATCTTCTGGATGCATGTATCATCGTGATTACTCAGAATAGTTCAAGAAATGTAAAGCTATCATTTTACTGCTTCCTCTCACTTGCACAGTTATATGGGCTTGTGGTATATCAATGACACCCTGGAATGTACAAGGGAAAATGTAGGACCAAACTTTTGTCACTGTTTGTACATATGATTTGCAATATTTTGACTTCTGAAAATAAAGACTAAATCCTATATATTCATTGTACTTATGACAAGACTAGTGTGTTAAGTTTGAGGGTTCCTGGACACATTAATGCACACATTATCATATTATAACACATGTCAACACTTTAGACCACATAATATTACCAACTATTTGTTCAGATATCAATTGTTTTAGTAAAAGCTTATGCTTTAAGTAATGGTGTCCATGATTCAAACATTGGGTTGGTTTTTATTTTAATTCTCCTATAGTCCACTCATATTTCATGCACATTAAATAAATCTTCAGGAATATGAATAAACTTTATATATCAAGAGAAGAAGTGTTGTATGTAGAAATATTTAAAAGTATTATCAATGGATTTTTCTAAAGATTTAAATAGGCCATGATAACCTCTTAAACGCTGCATAACTTTCTGCACAAAAAATAATGGGTTTACATTTTTTTGTGAAAACTATGCAACAGATGCAAATAGAAGGGGTTTCCTCATTTGTAGACTAGAAGGGGTTTCCTCATTTGTAGACTTCATATACTTTACTATATTCCTTTCTCCCCCACTTAAAAAGACACTGTTCTCCCATTTCTTCAATCATGGTTCAAATCCTAGCTCTACTTGTGTATGTGGCAGGCATTGGTGGAAGATTCATTAAAGGTAGGTGGTTTGCATAACACCTAGTCCTCAAACTCAACTGCCAAGTGATTTAATCACAAAACAGTGTCTAGAAAATGTTGTGAAAACCAGTTTAATTAAAATTTATGGGTTTCAATTTCAACAGTCTTAAACACAGAAACCACATAAATACCTGTGCAGCTGTGTAGCCAAGGCGGCCTTTCCTTTTGAGAGTATCCAACACTGAAGACACAGTATCTTCATCCCCAGACAACTCCACAATCTGCTGTACCACTGGATGGTTTGTCATAACCTGCGAATGTAACTGAGTCTGTGACTGGAGGGTTATCCCACGAGCCCCACCGTACATCTCCTGAAGAGCACCCTTATTATTAGTTAACATCTTCTGGTGATGGTGATGGCTCCCATTTCTTTCTGCATTAGCCACATATAAATTAGAATCCTGTAACAGTGTCAGTACAGAATTGTTAATAGAACTGCTACCTCCCGGCAGACTTCTCGCCGACTGCCTACCATTAGATGCACCACTCATCACTGAGCTCCGACCTGCTGCCAAAGACTGCATGCTCCCTAACTGACACGTGGGTGAGGAGAGTGGGGAAGATAAAGCAGAACCATTGTTAGCTTGGCGGGAAAAGGCGACTGCAGTTATCCCCAACTTTGGGACATTGCCTGGTCTGCATTTTTGAGAGTGGTGCACTGGAGGCCTGGAACTACTGATCTGTGAGTCTGTGTCACTGGTGATTTTGCTGCAGTGACAGCAGTCTGTAGACTTGCTGGTTGTTGTCCTACCAGATGTACAGCTTATCTCTGTAACTACACTCTCACAGTCAGTTGGTATTCCATGTGAATCACAGGTTGAATTTGGTTTACATTTTCTTTCCAGACTGTCTGTTGTCATGGTTGATTCATCCACTAAGACTTTACAAGGCTCCTTTTCTTTAAATGCTGATTGTTTTGAAGGAGCAAATGCTGATCTTTTTGCTATTGATTCATAATGATGTTTATCACTTATTCCACTTTGATCTCTACTGGTCTTGTCCTGTTTCGCAGTCTGAGTTTTCACATACTTTTTACGGCGTGGCGGTTTTGGTGGAGCTGTACAACAGGTGGTCCCTGGAATATGTTTGTGCTGCCCTCTACAAGGCTTCTTTCTCACCATCAAATCTGGAAGCATTTCATAAAAATCATCAAAGTTCTCTTCATTCACACTTGACTGCATCCTACTATCAGTGCTGGTGTTTTGTAACTCTATGGGACTTGAGAGTGTGATATCACTGCTTAGTACACTATCCACCCCATCATCCTTGACCTTTTGGCTATTTCTTTCTAAGTAAGCCATAAGCAAGGAATAGCTGTCACTGTCTGATGTTGGGGGTCCTCCTTGGTATATAGCACTTCTACTTCCAGGTGAAAAGACATTGCGCCCCTTCACTCTAGCCCCTTGTACTTCAGAACTAGTGCCATAGTGACTGGAACCCATACCACTATCTCCACTGAGTATACTGTCATTAAAAGAGGCACCGGATAAACGCTTCTTTTTCCATGCCTCAGTTTCAGATTTTACTGGCAGCTTTCTTTTCACAACAGTGTCATATTTCTTCTCATTGACATATTTTTCGGAGGTCTTGCCTAAGCCGGAATCCAATGACTGTGGCACACTTTCTTGTGATTCATCATCCTCATAGATTGTGTCAAAGCTGCCACAGCTATTTACAGAGGCATTGTACATATCATCACTAACTGCCCCATTCTTCTCCTCTGATGACTTGGACAGAGAAAGTGTACTCTCTGGACTTTGTTCTGAATCTGTACTGGTGTCTTTTTCTTGCAGGTTTGCAGGAGATTTGGGATAGATTGAGTCCACATCACTTTCACCACTTTCACCAATCATGATGGATCTTTGAATAGATTTCAACAGGTTAGGTTTTGGTTTCAGCTTTGGTTTGACACACTTTTCTGTCAATGTAACACTGGGTGTTTCACCTGGAGTTTCATTGGATACAGCACTCATTGATACTTCATTAACCACTTTCTCTATTTCAATAGGAATTGCAGGGAGCTGCCTCTGCTGGATTTTCTGCATTTTGTTTTCCATGTCTTTTTGTATAGTGTCAGAGGACACTGGACCAATGTCTTTCCTCTCTTCAATTGGATCTAGATATGTATCAATGCTTGGTTCTCTGTCAACTGTGATCCTGCTTGAACTTTCACTTACAAATTCAAGTTCAGGCTTACTTGAACTGAATGGTGCGAGTGCCTGGGAAGGATGTTGTTTACATGCTCCAGTGTGTGCTCTAATGTCTGTGACCTTTCCGGTAGATGTACAGTTTCTACTATGCTTACGTTTTATCTGATGCTGCCTGTGTGAATGTACACGCTGTCCATATTTCACCACTGGGCTGTTTTTAAATGCTGCTTGCATGGACTTGGATGATTTGCTTTCATTTGCAGCCTTTGTGGCAAGATTATGATTATATTCACTGAGAGATATCAACATTTCCAGCACCATCACACCAAAGGATCTGATATCAGGAGAAAACTCAGACTTATCCTTATCAGCTGTTCTGCTGTTTTCACCATATGAAATCGCAAAAAGATTGTCCTTTAGATGTTGGTTACGTTTCTGTTGTACAATGTAGCTATTTTCAAAATCTCCTATCACCGCTCGTAGACCAATTTTCTACAAACAGATAAACAAATTACAAAGTAATTAATTTGAATAAATATACTCAACCACTAATATGTAGTACATATTTTAGTTTGGCAATTTCAAGGATTTGAACCCAAATTATGTCGTACTTGACATGCATATATTAGGATGTTTATTTTAGGATCAGATATGATAGAGGAATCAGTGACTTTAAATAGTCTTTGACTTCCCAACTTTGAGCTTCAAAGTAATTTTAAAGCAAATAAATTCTGATGCAACTGACCTCAGAGACAGATGCCATGTAGACACACTTGGTGGTAAGCTGGTTGTGGACTATACCCAGGTTGTGGATGAAGTCCAACCCACTCGCCGTATCCAGTGTGAGTTTGTGAATACCAACTTCTGTCAGCTGATGGATCCTCACCTTCAGGAACTGGTAGAGGTTGCCATGAGCAAAGTAACTCTTACAAATCAGTCTAAAAAAAGACAAAAATTATGGATTTAACACATAGGTAATATACAGACATGATTGTAAAATGCTGATGAATTTTTGTTACCTCCACCAAGGAAGTATTAAATTTATGACAATTGGTATGTTTGTCTGTTTCTTTTTAGCAGCATTAGATAAATACTACTGGTTGGATCTTCATGAAAAAATGAGAAGATGGGTCTTGGCCCAACAGAGATCTTATTAAAGTTTGAGAGTGGCCTGAATCACTGCCAGGATAAAACAAAATATCAAAGACCCAGGTTTTCACATTAACTTATTATTTAGCCATTTTGCTTTAGAAAAGAGAGGTTATTTAGCCATTTTGCTTTAGAAAAGAGAGAGAAGGTTCTGACATAACCTATACATGCCTGGTGGGGGGTCTGCACTCTCCAAGTGCTCTTGAACAAACATTCCTAAACTTGTATTCCAATATACTCTTAACATTGAACTAATTACCAAATTTTAATCTGGATAAGATCTTCGTTGACTATAGCAAATTAAATTAACTTTCAACTCAACTAGGATCCTTGTTACATTGTGGTAAAGGCATCCTTTAATTAGTCCTCAAGTGATTTTGTCCATTTTAATATTTTTGACAGCCATAATATATCATTTTTTAAATTTTTACTACAGATTCACAACATACAGATATAACCATTGACAGAAAGTGTCAATGAATTTAATATTGCTGAACTACTGACACAAATTTCTGTGTTTGGAATAGTGAATTTTATTATTCAGATAAAACAAAAAGATAGCTACCCTGATTCTAGACTGAGCATGTCTCCAGTTAACATACAGACAGCTCCACTGTACTTATTGTCCCGAGCTTGCCAGTGGTACTTGAGAACATTTTGGTGTTCAGCACTGCTCCCTATCCTCATCAGAGCCTTGACTTCATTCTGCCACTTCTGATTGGCTGAGGGATGGAACACCTTCATGATTCCTGAGTTGAACTGACCCTGAATTCCCTTCCAGTGAACAAGATATTGGTTGATGTCTTTGTTCTGAAATTAATAATAGCAGTGGTGGATTGTTTTGCTATGATTTATACTAGATAATTAGTGGTCAAATTACATTGAAACATGTAATAATGTTATAAAGAAGAACCACATTGAAGAAAAACTGCTTGAAATTATTCACAAAACATTCCACAAATTCTTGTATTTGCTTGATAGACATGAAATTGGTCTTTTTTAACACTCATGATATAATAAACACCATATTTCACAATATAAATGCCCCCTCCCTATTAAATGCCCCCTTTTCAACTTAGTGATTCCAGGATTCCGAAAAACATGATTTTTAGTACATCCCTAATCAAATAACTGCTAACAGGAAACAAAAAAAAAACATTGGAACAAAATATGGCAGTTTGATCAAGAAAGACTTGTTCTCCTACAATTAAACGTGCTGGCGATCAAGATGCAGGTTGTAAAGTGTCTATTTATCACTTATCACTACCAGACTCCCTCCCCTCATTGCTCCTGGGTATTTATTCTGTAAATTACGGTAACTTGTTTTATATACTAGTTATCCAAATATCAACAAATTAGTTAGATACATGTATTTTATTATCAAAATCCAGAAGAGAAGTATTTGACATTGTATTTCTGTCTTTGGGGAAGCAACATTGTCTGTATTTTTTCACATGCACCAAAAAAAAAACAGAAGTAATTACATGTTTAAATATTTAAAGGTTTAAATAAACATACATTTCTGAGCATACAGGATGCAAACAGGAACAATATATCATGCTAATAAACACCTATCATGAAACCATGTGCTTAAGAAGTTAAGACATTTTTTTATAAATGTGGTAATTATTATATGGCAAAAAGGTCCACCTTTATCAAGAAAGTATCGAAATACAAAGTAATTATGATAGTCACAGAATCCCTTCAAAACATAAATAATAGGTTTTTTCAGTTACTTTAAAATCTACCGTTTAAATTTCATGCACAGGTGTCCTTCACCAATCCTTATCAAAAACAAAAAAGCCGGAGTGACCTAGTTGATCCCTTAAATTATATTTCATTATTAGCATGTAACATACACTCACAGTGTTACCAGTATCTCTATTATCAACACATGCATTGTATTATTACCAAAGAGCTTGAAAATCCCATTTATATTAGGAACCTCATATCTTAACAGGTGTTTTCACCTTTAGTTTGCCATGCACATATATTTTTTTCAGTTATGAAAAAGTATAGTTTTACCACAGTACAGACCACAGCTATAAATTTATGCAAGAAATATCATATACAAATGTATACATGTCTGTTTGTGATACTGTGATACACATTTTGATAACAAGGTCAAAGATTAATCTTTAAAGCTTTCTTGTTCAGCTTTTCAAGTCTAAGACATTGTATAGCTATAGTTGAACTTATCAAAAATAAATGACCAAAATATAATTTTTTGTTGGCTTAACAAACTGAGGAAATATTAAAGAAAAAAAAAACAAGATTGGTAACATAGAGTTGTGATTATTTACTTTCAGATAATGTATCAGAGTTGAGTTTATTTGCCATAATTTGATATCTCATTAGCCTCAGACCTTATGACATGCAGACATAACAAACATAGGCTGCCACCCATTTCTAATCACAATACTGTTATCTTGGGACATGACAAGATTGACTGGTTCATAGGCAGATTGTGAAGGTAACTCTTAATACAATCACTGTAAAAAATATATTCAAACTTGGATGAAGATATTTCCTTTGATCCACACCTCTTTTAGGATATTAATGAAATCTGCCCAAAAATTTTTGTTTGCAACAGAAGGTGAATATGTAAGAATTCATATATTTTCCATAATGACAGTAACAATTCTTTGGCCCTTTAACACAAAAAGTTTGTTCATTGCTGGCTAGGCTGAAAACTGAAAAAAGTGCCTTCACAATAATGAAATGAATGAAATCGACAGTAAAAATATGGCAACTCTACTATTACAGGAAAGACTATTAGTCAACTTTTAGTTTAAATATTAACTCTGAACCTGAATGTTACACTCAGAGTTGAAACATGCCAGAGAGATATTCAATTCATCCTATATTCCAACAGGACATACAATCTCTTTGAATAATAAAACTATATACAAGAGTATAAAATTCAATCTGCAAAGCCAACAAATGGATAGACATTTTATTTACAGTTGAGGGGGAAAAACTCCCAAACTATGTTGCAAACTAAGAAATAGACAATACATTAACTCGCACTTCTTAATTTTAAGCAGAGTATCACATAACATACAATTTAACAAATCACACACTAAGATGATTTGAATAATGCAGACACTCGACTCTTCCATTCATGAAAGTATGTCATGACTTTATTCATTAATTATATTGACTAGGGTCAACAGATCAAGCCACCCTGAGATTTTAAGAATTTTCAGCATATATTAAAGAAATTACTGGAACAATTTCCATAGTATTTTCTCATGAAAAAAAATTCAATGAGAATTAAAAGTCAATCATAAGGTCATTTTTTGTAACAATCCAAAAAATCATATATTCTCATTTTGCAGCAAAAATTCATCTCCTTTTGCGGTAAAATTATATGAAAATATTACATACTTAAACTTTTTCATGGAGGTTATAAATATTAATAGGAAAAATGAAATAATTTTTATGTTTAAATTATTCTGAATCCTAACTGGGAGACACTGGGTAAATGGAAGTATCTGATGTGGCAAAATGTCTCTCTTTTAAAATTGCTTCTGTAGATATATACTTAAGAGTCACCAATGATTCATTTCTGTTAAAACCCCACAGGTAAACCCCAGTGTGTAGTGTTATGAAATTCCCTTTCAATTTCACTTGAATAAAAAATACAAGCCCTTTTCAAATGGAAGACAGTGGTTTAAATTCCTGAAATGATTGTCTTACAAGTGGAAAAAAAGGCAGAATTGTAGTAGATGTGCATCTCTGGGGGTTACAGAAGAATGATATGGTGTACTGCAGAAACAAATGATTACCTTGTTGTGCTTCTACAAATTCAAGGTGACATATTTTTCAGTCCTCCTTTGAAGACCTTGGGCACAAAAACCTGTTATTCCTGTTATCTGATTGGGGGTACAGTGTATCATACTTGAAGTCCTCTATATTCTTGACAGAAACTAATCATAGTCTTCCCCACAGTACAAGAAACCAGATACATGGCTGCATGAGATTATGGTTTAATGACTGCAGCTACAATCATGACAATCACCCAAATAAAGAAAAGAAACTATGACAACAGAATCTATGTGGAACCAACATGAGTTAAAGAATCAAAGTATGTCAAATTTAGGTATAAGTAGAATCATAGAGTTGCATTTATGCACAATTTTTGTTAACAAAATAGCCAATGTGAAAATACAACTTTTAAAAAAAAAGTTGCTGTGAATATGAGGCTTCATCTATATATATATCTTACCAAGTTTTACCCCATACTATTCATTAGAAGAAATAACTACCTATGCCAGAAAACCAAAATAACTGTATTTAAAACCAATTTCCTTACCTGAGTCAAAATAATGATTGCAACATTGTAAAAAATACAAATAAAATAAACTAAATAAACACGAATGCATTTAGATTTGTATTTCTCAAGTCAACTTTTTGAACAAAAATGAGTTTTGTCTTTTGAAACAAAATTTTTGTTTCTAGCAATAGATCGTCATTGGTGGTATTCATACCATTGTTAGTTTTGTAAACTTGTAAGTACAATAATAACTTATTATTTACATTATATAAATGATGACAAAAAGCCATTTCATGCAATGACACCCTCCTGAAAGTTTTTATGCTATACTTCTCTAAAGTATCAACATTTTTTGGTGACAAAGCATCTTTGTGTGAGGGGAAAATGATCATGCTCCGAAACCAGACATTTGTCATTGTTATGTTGAAGTCGACATTATCAAAACATGCATCAATGTGTACAACAACATACAGACTTGGGCAAGTACCATTTACTGAAAAGCAAATAATTTTTTACCTGAAATGACGCCGCCAGTTTCTGAATGCTTTCTAGCTTGGGAGGGAAGCTTGTCATGAAGTTATCTTCTTGAGAATAATATCTGTGGCTAAACCAGGACGTTTTCATCACAGCATGCAAAACACACACTAGTATTGGGTTAGACATTATGAGTATGCTCACTAGATATCCCACAATCCATTGTATACTTTTCTGACTTATAGAGTGACCACCAGAAAAATAGTTAATGCTCATTAGCAGTAGAATCAATGCCCATAAAGCTATGTTATAAGCTAGTGTTGAATTCATCCAAAACTGCAGCTTAATGTTGGCTTTCTGCTGTCTCTGCTTTGGTTCATTAAGATCCAGCTGAGGGGTTATCAATGGAGTAATGCTCTTGCGTATCCTGATATTGTAAGCTACCAATAAAAGCAATGCAATAAATAATGCAATCCAGTTTAATATGACTATGAGGGTGGAGTATGGCCAACCAGTTTCACTTGGAAGGCGAAGAGGTGTACAGAGGTAGTAATAAGCACCATCTATTGTAAAGTAGGCAATATTTGTCATTGGCAGGAAGGATACAATGGCAAGTACAATACACTTCACCACAAGCAAGAGAATAAAGATTGGAACACTCCACTTATTTGTCACAAGTCTTTGGTAGTCCTCAGATGTCTTCCCAAAATCTCTAGACCTAATGACATTTGAGCGTATCCATAAGAACAAGACTAGGCACGAGGTAGCCAACATCCAGAAAGATTCCTGAGTGGAGAAGACAACAAGAAAGCCTCCAATTTTACAGAGGTCCGTGGAACCCAGATCACTGTACAAAATCAGCAGTGTTATGGCTAATCCCAGAAATGCATAAGCAATGGTAAGACCACCAAAGGCATACTTCAGATAGCGAGTCTCCTTTGTGGACTTGACCTTGACACAATGCCAGATAAGGAGGATGACATTGAGCATGATAGCGGTTCCTGTGCAGGCACAGAGGGTATAGGACAGAACCCTCTCTTCTGAACTCAAAGCCATGGTCTGCTCCCTTCCTCTTCTGTCACTGACGGTTAATAACCTTTGCTTGATTGCTTTTCATCCTCCATTCAGAATGAGCTGTAAATAAAAAGAAAAAAATTCATAAATGTATACAGGAAAATCATATACAATGTACTTGTGTACAGAAATAGATGGGGTACCAAAATACAAGGTATTTAGAATACATACAGCTAAACTCTGGTAAGTTAAATCCCATCTTATCCATAAGTTACACTTTCACGGATCCCCCACAGATAATAGGCCACGGTTCCATATATGGAAACTGACATGGATGAGGGTGGATCATGTAAAAGATTTACGGATCCGCTACGGATCTCCTACGGAGTGCTACGGTGACCCAAGGACAGGTTTGTGGATGTCCTTTTGACTGTTTTTTAATCTGGAAACCCTTTCTGTGTCAACCCGTAGCAGATCCGGTTAGATCCGGCTTTCACGGATGAAAGGGATGCCACAAGGACATCCAGGATGGGTATACGGACAATAAGGACACTCACAGATGAGCTACGGAAAAACTACGGACGTAGGGACTTCCCGGAAAAATCAAGCATGTTTGATTTTTCCGTAATGGACTAGGAATCTTATCTGATTTTAAGCATGCCACTATGGATTGCAGTATGTCGTTACATGTCTCACAAGGACATTACGGATGTTACAGATGCCCTTACGGATGGAAACTATGATCCGTAAATCACTCAACATTTTTCAACATTTTCCAAATTAGGTAACCTGCCGCGATCCAGCAGTACATCCGGCCATGTGTAACTGGGGTCTAAACTCCAGATAACAGACAGATCCCACTCATTAAAATTCAACTTTATGAGGTTCAAATGTACATACATGTACTTACACTTAGCAAAATACAGCTAGAAAATACATGTGCAGAAAGGAAATAAAATGTAAAGATTTTTTATTACTCCAAAGCCAAATGCATATTTTTATGTTTGGCTATCTTTTACAATTATATACATATTTAAAGTTATATTTATATTGTGGTTGAATAAACAAATGACTATTAGATCCAGTATGTTTATAGCATTGTAAAGTTTTATAAATAATAAAAAAGCATGTATCAATATGTTTGATAGACTTAATTCTATTATCCTGGCTCTCCAAGTATAATAAACTCTATAAACTTTCATTGGATTTACTGTGTTTATCGCACACATGAAAAACTTGATTAAAAAGTATTTTCGCATTTTTCAAAGAAGTTCAATTTGAACCCTGGAAACTTATCATAATACCCTCTTTGGTTTAGTTTAACATTCTAACAACCAAGTGTCAAAACCTTATTTAAACACTTAATGTTACAAGTAAATGCTTGTTCAATCACATTATATACCCATATTTTCTACAATATATAAAAACCTGAATAAGTAATTTTAAATATCTTGTCTTCTTATCTGTCAGAATAAACCTTAATTCAAGTTTCAACATTTCTATACCTATAAATCAAAAGTAACCTAATTTTAGACAATCAATTAACTTACCTTTATTTTGCCTATTTTACTATATCCACAATAGCCTGAGTGGTACAAAATTAAATCTCAGTGAATTATTCCTGCCATTCCAACATTGAGATCTGTGCCAAAATATTCAAATCAATATAGCAATTCAGACTCAATGAGGCTCAATGATCTTCATATTACCCAGCCTTTTCCCATTTGGACAAAAAAAGTTTTCCTGGGGGTGTAAGAAGACTTAGCATTGAATCACTGGTTAACTGAGATATATTTCCTGTTGGTCAACAGGCCATTTCAAAGAATTTCTACTATATGATTCAAAGCTTTTCTTGTATACACAGTATACATGTTTGTTTAACCATCAAATCTGTGTACACGTGTGATAAACATATACACAGAATATACACAAGGATACCCTGTATACTTTAAAAGTTACAACATGCAAAATATATCCAGCTGAAGAAAACAAAACTTGTGAAATTGCTTACTTTGAAAATGTTTTCAAGAGACTTCACACAGTCAAGTGCCATTTGAACTACAAACTGTCATATGCCTTACCGTTGTCTAGATAAGGCATAAAATACTGATTTCAAATTACAATTCTAACGGACATGCACAACAAGAAAGTTCTTACACCCAACATATCTTATTATCCAAGGTCCTTTCTATCCAATAGTATTCTGTGCACTTTTAAGGCTTTTCAGTCTCTGATATATAAATCTGAGCTCGAGATATGTCATAAATACCAACTTGACAGATAGCACCAATAGAATGGAGAGACAATAGCAGGTGACACAATGACAACTTAAAACTTCCAACCTACACAAGTTTATGTGCCTGCTAAGACCATGGAGCAAATTGAAATCGCCTTTCATAATAATATCTTGGTCATAAAAATATGCTTAGCAGAATAGTCTCTCAAGGAATAAGAGAGGGCCCTCTTGTTGAATTATGACCTTAGGGAAACATGCTTTTATTAGATACCTTAATATGCGGGATCATTTGGCTTTCAAGTTGTGTTTGTCTCTTAAGGGCTTGTGTATTATAGTCTTTTTATCATACTAGAGTGTCACATGTACATTCTTTAACACTACATCAGGGATATTTGATATCTCACTCTTCTCACTATTTAATACAAATTCTGTGGGACATTTTTCACTTCTACTGAAGAGATCAGCGAAAGCAAATTCTCTGTGAAAAAATGGTTTCACATTTAAAAGTGCTAAAAAACAGTAGGAGTTACTAGTATTCAAATTCAACTGGGTCAGAAAATTACACCACAAACATAAGAGATAGCCACAAAAAATGTTCTTAGTTATTGGAAGTTCACACTTTTCTATACTGGAACTTTAAAAGGGAATGCAAAAAACTAAAATAAATATTACGTTTTGCTTTACTTTTATTTTCTTTACTAACACAGTAGTTAAAAGCAAATGTAATACACTGTATTTAAATTTTATTTACTTGTTAATCTTAGTCTTTAAGTGCGCATATTAGAAGATATCATTATCTTGTAATAATAATCTAACCTTGCATTAATGTAAAATCTATATATTTATGAATACACTTTTTGTGTTCCATAAGCAGCCTCACTTATAAAAACAAAGTGAATCAAAGACTTAAATTATCCTTGAATACTGTACAGTTATAACCCCGCCTGAGAAATCATTGTTATTGAGGCTTCTAGGTGATTTTGATTTCACAGTAACTTATTGCAACTCTGATAAGACATTCAAACTATGGCAGATTTGATGTACCACAATAAACAAATTCAAATGTTCATATTTTAAAAGATGCGGAACATTTCCAACATATTGTACTGTAGTATTAGTACTGGTAAACACATTTTATCAACTGTCTGCAGAATGACAAAGTAATTCACAAAACTACTACAACATGGCAAACTAAGTTGCTTTTGTAAATTACTGTAATGGATCCTCAACCAGAAAAAAATTGGCATCACTTTTGGTGTTGTAGCATCAGAGGAGAGGTTTATACCACAAACTTATGTCATTATGTCGCCATCTTTCACAGCTGACATAATAGAGAAATGAAAAACTTTAATTTTTAAAAGTGAAAATAATTTTTTTTTTTATTTTCATATATGTTACGTCATCCTCAGTGTGAAAATAACATATCAAAATAAGTACTACTTTGATAAAACTACTCAAATTATGTAAATAATAATACAATCAAGTGTTGGGAGATACATTTAATATTTCAGTTAGTTATATCTGAATCATTTATAATCATCATACATGTAGTTAGCCTTCAGTATCAATATGGCTTTACAGTCTGAACAAACTGAATGTTCATGAATGACAAGAACAAAACATCGACAATATCTTCACATCTTGTCAGATATTCTGTGATTTATCTCAACAAAGCAATGTAGCTACAGTTGTTGTCACAATTTGGCTTTCACACTTTGGTTTAACTTTATGCTAGTACATTTCAAAGTGTTGAAAACTATTCCCTAAAACTCATTTCAAAATTTAAACAAGCAGAAAGGAAATTATACAACTACCTATAATTAGTTAAAGACAAGTTGATGAAGGAATACCCTTGCAAAAAACAACTGAAAATGCATGAATTTTATATAAAATATTGTTAATTTTGACTTTTTCTCTTGTAAACAAACCAAAAATAGTGATTTTTCATATTGCATGGCCACCTTACAATTCCCTCATATTTCATGATTGCTATTGTCATGTAAAATTTTATTCCAAAAATTACATCTCTAAAGTGTTTAACATATTTTCCCTTTTCACCAAGGAGCCAAATTTAATAGCATGTACATACATATGCGTATACGTCTGTATTATCACAAAACAAGAGGAAAACATTTCTGAAGAAAGTGTTAAAACAACTTGCTGAGGTTTTGTTGTAGCTGGTTGGAAAAGCCATCACAAGACATAGCCATTTCTTCCTTCTGAATGACCAAGGACAAAAGAATTTCCTCTGTACATTAAAATCTCCCCGAGGGGACCCCACATAACTCAGTTTTGTTTTAACCTTTCCATTTGACCGCTTACAAGAAGTATAGTTTAATCCAGCATAATATCAGATGCTCTTCAAACCTCTTTATTGTTATCAGTGTACAATTTTGTACAATAAGGTAAAGCTTCAAATTAGCCCACATTTATAAGAGTTTTACAGCAGTTGCATCATTTTATGACATTATGAAAGAAATGGCTGTCACTCCCCAAAATGCGTGAAAAACATGGTGAAAAAGTAATGTCTCTGATTTACAATAAAATTATAGGGATAAGTCAAGCAAAAATTCAGTTTAATATGTATGTAATAAATATCTATATAAATTTTTCACAGATAAAACCATAGTGTATATAGCCATCTCAAAAGAACCTCTAAAGCCAAGATATATATTTATTTATTTTATTTATTTATTATAGTGACATGCAATATATAATATACAAATGAGATAACAGGCAGAAATACAACATTGCCCAGCCCTGAAGGGCTTATAAGTCACTCTTAATCAAGACAATAATTAACATGGTTATAGTGTTAGATAAATTACAGTATTACCAGCATTAGGCAAAAGATATTTTTGAAAAGGAAAGTGTACCAACTAGTAACAATTACATTAGTGACAAAGTAAATATACTACAGAAAATATTACACACACCAACATAGAATGAATAAGTATGTTCTATTTATTAAGCAAATCCTGTCTTATTCTCCATGCTTGGTAAATAAAATCAACCAGTTGTTTCTCATATGAATTGACAATTATAACAAATTTTTCATTGTCCGATAAACTGTGGAACTGTGGAATATTTTGTACAACAGATTTGAACAGGTTTGATCGTAGATTTTCATAGGCAACACAGTGACACAGAAAGTGTATTTCATCTTCCACTTCATTTGATTTACATAATAGGCAAGTACGCTCATCTACATTTAATTTTCTAAGTTTATTGGAACTAGTGTCCTTTATAAGATGAAACCTTCCAGTTTCTATTCTTAGTGGCAACACTCCTGTTCTGAATTGAACTAATAGTGATCTTTTTGATTTTGATATGTATGTGTTGAGATAGTTTTCTGTTTCATATTTATTTTTAAAAGTTATAAAATTTATATATAAAAGATGTTATTGTTACATTAGAAAATTATGTTTGCTGTCAAAATCTTATTTTTGCTTTTTGTCGGTTTTGCCTGGTTGAAAAAATGTTAATTGAAACCTTTACTTGTCATCACAGAACTCCAAACTCAGTCCCTTATTCCACTCTCAATCCATACTGTACCTTTTCTGTTACAAATTACAGGGATACCAAAAATGCTACTGGTAAATGATTTAATTTAAATTATTAATGTATTATCCATTTTAATAAATAATAGTTACTGGTTTGAAATACCAAACAGAGATTCATCAAAATAAAACAGGCAATGATTGTGATAACGTAAAAACATTGCAAAGTGTTTTCAGTCATACCACTAATTTCCTTTTGCATTAATAACCACTAAGTAATCAATTAAAAGTCAATTTTAAGTGAGAAAAAAAGAAAATATTCATGAAGGCACATACCATTTTATGTGCACATACACCTGCATTTCTGAAAGAGAAAGGACTAAACACTTTAAAAGGTAAAAATAAAGGACTTTTTTCACAGATATACCAGCGTTTATTTATCTCTGAACCACTTCTTTTCACACCCTAAAGTGACTCACAAGTTTGCAACTCTTAATGTATATTTAATGAGAGATGACCCCTTGTTTTCCCAGCACATTCCTCAAGGGAAGCATTATTTTACTCAATATCTAATCTCCCAGTTCATAAACTAAAAGGAGGCCGATCCTTATACAGTATACTCCTATTAACTCAAAGGTGAGCTAAACTTGTAGCCCTGGCATTTGGAATAGCCTGTGTGTCTGATCCCGGATTTAACAATAGTTTTTAAAATTAAAATGTTAAATCTGAATTTATAAATACAAGTATTTTTATTTCGGAAATATAAATCAAACACTAGTTATTTATTTGGAATAAATTGTAGTTTTTGCTGTCAATAATCATAAGATACAATTCAAAAACTGATAAACTTTATATTTGCTATCTTTACAGAGAAAATGATTTAAAAGTCAAGTATTTAAAAAGAATGAAATATTTTAAGCATTAGTGGACCTTGGTAGGTATATACTGATTAGATGCCAATAAGCAGAACTATTTAACAATCTTTGAATGAATCATGCTGTACATGTACATTTTTTTTTCCTTGATATATAATATATGCGGAGCATAAATTTTTATGCAAGTCACATAGTTTTACTTCCCTGAATTTTTTCTTGTGGTTTAATTACTTAAAAAATATACCCATTACTTTCAGTTATTGTCTCTTTCATACACATAACTTAACAAACAATGACACAGTGCCCTGAGTGTGAAATCAGGAATTCATCTCAAACTCTAACAAATTGTATGTTTAGTCATTGTGTTACTCACTCCATTGACTTCCACAAACACCGTGTCAATAATTTAACAAAATTTTCAGCAAACAAACACAAAATAATTGGAAAAGCTCTGGCAATACCTGGAACATTTTGTTAACATGAGAAATAATTTAAGTCTTAAATAATTTTGTCTTTCAGTCTTGTATATTTATTTGTCTTTGAAAATTCTCAAATTCATGGAAAAAACGTTAAACCAGACATTATCATATTAAAACATATTAATTTAATCTTAAAATTTATTTCCTGGATTTTATACCACTTAAAATTTTAAAAAGAGAATCCAGATTTATTGCCAAATTCAAACTTACGTCTTATACTGAGAATATCTGTGTGATATGCTCTGTATACTTCAGTAGTGAAAGTGAGTGACACTGGAATAGAAAATTAATTGAGTTTTTCAATTGGAAATTAAATCTACCCACAATTTATACATTGAAACTGGAACTAAATGCATGTAACAAAACTTTGAGGGGATTTACAGGTCCACATTACTCTATCGACAAAAGGTGCAAATAAAATATGTTTTTCTACTTTATCATTAAAATATTCTCATATCTACAAAAATGTTGACGCATCAGACTAGTTTTTTTATTTTCTCTGAACAGACCATGCCTGTTTTCTACATTTTTCCAAATGCCCCTTTTGGCCACATACCCATTTTTGCAGATCCTAGTTTTTTGACTGGCCCATTTTTCCACGTGCCTACTTTTCCACATGCCCATTTTGTCAAATGCCCTTTTTACAACAAACCTATTATTAGACATGGAATTCTATCCACATGCCCATTTTTCCACATTCTTTTATGTCCCTTGCACCATTAATTTACCCCAGATATCAGTGATTTATATCAACATTTACATTAAGTTAATGCAGGTGTTCCACTGGAGCAGACCCTATGACTCTAGGGTCGGCTACAAAAGTCGGGGAGTCAGGGACAAAAATTCACAAAAAAGGGCGGGAAAATACTGGGTCGGTTGCTCCTCCCCAAAAGTATGGTACACTTACAGACAGGACATGCATGGTGACTACCCCGACAAGACGTAGGGTCGGGAACGTTTATTGCACAGCAAGTCGAAGAAGTACTACGACAAGCCCTAAACCCCTAACAGACAAGCCGTAGCAGGTCCCGACAAGCCATACTGACAAACAGACAGGACGTGAGAAATAGACAGAATCACCCCGACCAGACGTGCAGTCAGTATTGCAAGTGCAGTTATTGATGAATTTTTGGGAAGAAAGAGGATCAAGTGTCGACCGATAAAAAATTCTTAAACTAGGTCACTAGTAAATATTTGGATCCCATCTTGTGACCTAAAAGTCCAACTTTACTTTTTTCTTATTTTAATTATAGTTTTCAGGTTTTTGCTTTAATATTTAATGAGAAATAAATCAATGTATGTCTGCTGCAGATTATGAACGAAAAAGCTACTTAAAATATGAAATTTTTATTTAAAATGTTGCAAACAAGCAGAGAGAGATATGTGCTTCTAACGATATCTCATTTGACAATGAAACCCTTTTGCTTGTTGATGCCTTTTATACTCCAATTTTGAGCTTCTTGGAAAGACCCTATTCTTGTGAAGGCAATAAACTTGCTGTAGTTCTGGTCACGTGATGGCATCCAAATATTTACTAGTGACCTACTTTTAGATTTGGTGATTGGTCGACACTTGATCCTCTTTTTCCCCAACAATTGCTTATGGGTTTTTACAGTGAGAAGAAAATTTTGTGATTGGATCCAAGTAATTTGTTAACTTTAAAAAAAATTGCTCTGGTGAAATATGCCGAGAATTTATGTGACAAAATAAACCCCTGTTTAGGTTTCTCAATTACTTAAAGCATACATGTGGATCTTCACTATCTGTTAACTTCAAAACTATGATCACTTGCATTGTTTCTTTGTCATTCTTGACCTAATTTTTTATCATATTTTTACCTCACATCATGCTGGAAATGGACTGCAAATGAGCAGTACTTAAGTTACAAAAGACAAACTGGCTTCATGTTACGACAGCTGCAAGTGATAACCCTGGGGCCGGTTTCACAAAGGGTCTCAGACTTAGGCTAAGTCAGGGACTTAAATCTGAGTTTTTTGTCTTTGCTAAGTCCTGGACTTAAATGGATTTCACAAAGGGTGACTTAGCGAAGTCCAAGGTTATCATATAACCACAGTGGTTTTCTATGTCATGTGACCCTTTATTTCTACTCAAAATATTTTAGTGTAACATATATCCCTTGTTTAGCTCATTTTATCTTTGAAAAAATGCTGTATTTTTAAATGGGAAACCTTATAATCACACAGACATGTCCAAAGAATAATTTAGGGAGGTGTCCTATATATTTATTCTTTATTTTCAAGCATTTCAAATTTTGAAGTGAGAAAAATATATGGCGGCCATATTTAAGCCTTTGTTTACAAAAGTTAAGCCCACTCTTGGGTAGACTTAGCTAAAGCCTAGACTTAGCAGCTCTGTGAAATCCTTCAAGTCTTAGATCACAGACTTAGCCTCATTTTAAGACAAAAGTCTTCAATTTAAGTCTAAGTCTGGGCTAAGTCCTTTTGTGAAATCGACCCCTGGAAGGGTTACAGACAAGCCTTGAAGTCATAGGACAAGACGTGAAGTGACTAGGAAAAGCCAGTTACCGGGGGGAGCCTAGGTTGGAAACAAGAGTCGGGAGGGTCGGGGAAATATCAAACATGTTTGAAATTTTACCGACTTTCCCTGACAGTCCGGGAACTTACAACCGACCTTAACTGACCATGTAAACATTGGTCCTGACCATCCAAAAATGCTTAGTTACCCACCGGTCGGCTCTAGTGGAACACCTGCATTAATGAGTGGTAACCACAATAATCCCCAAATGTTCCAGAATGCTTTACAGAACCTTTATCAAACAAGTACATGTATTTCTTTCATGTACAAATACTATACTGGTTATACAATTTCCCTGTCCATTGAACAAGTGGACACAAGCTGTTTTAAACTGAGAAAGATATGTCATGTATTTTCTGTAGCATTACTATTTTTAACCAAGTTTTTTTCTTACAGGTGCAGAATAGATCACGCTTGGTACAAACAAAATGTGACATGCATAGGAATTTTGCTGACATTACACCTTACTTCAAATCATTCTCTTGTGAAGGTTGATATACCTTTTTATATGTCAGTCTGGTGTCTTAATTAACAGTGATATGCATTCAGAAACGTTTGCATTCGGAACAAATGTTGGAATGTTAGTATAGTCATAAGTGAAGAAATAATTGTTCAATGGTAAAAAATAAAATACAGAGTATCATAGAAATGAAAATAAAGATCTTGGAGGTTTAATGGACAAATGTGACTTTTACCAATATATCTATCTCTGCTACACACCCAGAGTCAAATTCATAAAGTAATTTGTTAGTTATTTTTGAAAATAAAGAAATTATCTTTATTAAAATAATTTTGGATTATAAATTTTTCCAAAAAATTAATGTTGAAACATGAAAACTTAAGAATAATTTTAAAACTTCATAATTAGTTAATATTGATAATTTTGTAATCTGCTACATAAATTATTTTCAACAGGCAAATAAATGGTAAAACTGTCAGAAGTTTAAAAAAAGTGTCTGTTAAACCTTTCTGTATTGATATAAAATTATAATTACAACTAATACAAGTTATTTTTGAATGATTTTAAGTATTGTTGGCATCCAAAACCATTTGTATCCAAAATTAACAGTGTTTCATCATGACCAGAAGAATAATCAATGCAATCAGCCCAGCCATAAAACAATTATGATTATATTGCCAGGATACCAAGAATAAAACCTACCTGTTACAATGAAACAACATTCACACAATTCATATTATTCCACAGAATGGTTTATATTCAAATGTTCATATCCTAACGCTGTAACAGTATGTAAGGCAACGAATTCATAATCGCTTTTTACCATTTCTCTTTCCTGTTCACCTGCTTGTGGTAATTTTTTTCTAAATACTTTCCTCTTGTTAATTCAAGTCAGTAATTCCGCCCATTGGCATAAGGAAATCCAAGGTACAGGCTGGTGTGGTCACAGTTTATTACCTTTTTAATTCCATACATATCCCATCCAATCAGAGTCTGGACTGATAGACTCCTGTGTGCTCAGTACATACAATACAGAATGGTGATGCAGGAAGAATTATTAGCCAAGACAACTTCTCTATCAGACAAAGTATCTGCAGAATGACTGCTGACTTAAACTTACTTCCAGTGAGTTTTAACAGTGGTTAAGGCCTGGACACACTGACAGCGAGACAAGACGTGCCGGAGCAACATAATAATAAAGATGGAAATGCTGTGACACATCTTATGTTGAGCTCCAGTTAAAAGGACCATCGGATTGATTTGTTATGCATGGGTCTTTAGGATAGATATTAGATACAATGACTGGTTCTATTATTTTATAGAGGTCATAGTGAATTTATACACTTTATACCAGGTGCCACAAATTTTAAGAATAATAACCCTAATTTTCATTTTCAAGATTTCTAAGCATATTAAACATATGGCAAGGCTGATTCTATATGCTAAAGTATTTGAAATTTTATATTTTCCAGTGACACAGTTGAAGTAAATACAAATAGTGTAAAACAGACATGTTAATGGAGAGGTAAACTTGGCTGAAAGTTTTGTTAATCAGATGGATAAGCACTTGCATAAGTTTATTCTCCGGAAATAACTGTTGTATGTAACTTACTATTTCAAAAACATTCATTTTTAGCCATATTTTATTTTGTTTATAATTTTTCACAGCATATTCATTATTTATACAATGAAAAAAATAATAACAACCTTCCAGATGCATTTGCAGTCAACAATGACAATAGAAGCCCAGCAAATTACATCTCCCTAGAAAACTACTGAGTCTGGGCTGTGGTGAGCACACATCTACAAAGAACTCCCAGTACATGCAGTGCAGTTCTATTGGCCATACTAGAAGACTACCCATCAACTCAGTTTGGCTTACCTTTCATGTGGAACATAAACTTTCTGCATGGAAGAAGGTCAAAGCCAAGAAGTGTGTTGTAATGAAAACCTCATCATGACTTGTGGCTGGAAAATCCAATGCACCCATCCACCAGTGATTTGGGGGATGGATCTATCTTTCACACTTTGCTAATGAGTGATCAAAATGAAACAAAGATAACGACCAACTGCTGGTAATGTTTTTTTTCTTTTACCATCAGTTCATTAGGGATGTGGTAATATATATACTTAGTAGGCTGAGGTATAGTCATAAAGGAACCATTCTGATAAGAAAGGGCTAATAATGGATACAATAATCCTGTCAGGGTAGATTTTTGAAATAATTAATATTTGAAGACATTTGGCATTTTGATTGATAGCTTCACCAGAATGGTACCAGCATGTCCAATAAAGTGTGTTGAAGCATGGTACTAACACTGCTTGGGTACTTTGGATAATTCTCTACAAGCTTATTATATTTGTCTCTATTATGTACACTTTCTTGGTAAGTTTCATGTGAAGTGTCTGTAGTATTATTAAAAACAAGAGCACTCAGAGAGGGCATATCTCACCCAAGGGAGGTAATAATAAAGTTAATGGGAATATCCAGATCGTTGATATTTTGGGGGTATCCGGACAGTGATCTAAGTCACTCTCAAAATGTAGTGGGATGTTATAGCACAAAGACCCATATTCTGATATTTTTACATGAAGAGCCAACCAGTAGTATTTGTGTAATCCTCCTAAGAAACAGACAAACTGTCATGAAAATAACACCTCCTTCACAGAGGTAATCAGCATGTAGTTTCTATGGTTTAGGGCATGCCGAAAAAACAATCTGTAAACCCATGACCAACAGTCCTGAAGTCAGATACAATATCCACCATTTCCATTTTTTTATCTCAACTGAAAGTCTGAATAAAGAACAATTTAGCACTCTTCATAAAGGCTCTAAAGACAAGGAGAAAGGAGATAAAGTATACTTATTTATTTATTTATTTGGGGTTTACGTCGCTTTCAACACTGTACAGGTCATATCACGACGGGTAGTTAGAAGGGCAGAGGAAACCAGTACATACAGTTGGTCAAGGTTCTGTACTGTAAACTGCCAACCAATGGCAAGCAACTACCTGCTTTCCCACTTGAGGTAGGGCCGGGAACCAAACCCCGATCTCAGAAGTGGGAGGCCAGAGTGTTGCCACTCTGCCACCGTGGCCCCCTGAGATATACAACAAGTATACATACAACAAGACAGTATAATTATTCTTAGAAGGTATATCACTGGCTACCCTTGCACTTAGCATTGTTTTTCATACATGCACACAGATATTTGGTATTCATAAAGCACTCATACATGTTATGAGATAGAAGCTTATCTTTCTCTTAGCAGTATGTTGCTCTAAAAGCCAGTACACGTATGAGTGCATTATATAAACTGAAACTCCATTATCTGAACTAAAAATTTTCCCTATCTGCAAAGAAACTTGAGCCTTCAGCAAGGCTACTCACTGGCCAGAAACCATTGGTACAGATACAGTTATATTCTCAGTTTAAACTTACTTACTTAGACACAAAATTAACTTTTCATGTAAAAATATGCCTTCAGAGATAAGTTATTACTATATGCCTGACAAGAAAGCCCCTCAAAGGCCCTTTTTTCAAAGACTGCAATTTACATATTTATGATTGAAGTGTTTTTTTCCTAGTTGCTTTTAGAGTACGCATTCCTCCAACAACTCATTAATTCCTCTTGATCGTTTTTAAACAATTTGTCGTAGATTAAATGTAGCAGTTCAGTCAAATAACTTTTTTTAGCAAAATTTTTGACAAAATATTTCTCTTGTTGAGTGACCCTGCTTTATGGGACAATGCTTCATTTGCAGAGCTCAGAACATTTCCACTGTTGACTCAAGCAGTTTATAATGATATTTATTTACATTTTTGTTACATCAAATATAGAAGAAACTTATAACTCTCAATGAGCATTAACTTTTCAACATTTTGAACTATCTGTCTTTTTTTTAATTACATGTATTCATATTACGTGAACAGTTTCATTAATCCCCAAAAAGTTAATTTATTCAAATAATTCATTCACTCAACAAACTGTAAAATTCAATGATAACCTTCAAGCCTTTTTAAAGTGTAATAAGCTCCATTTTTTACTTCTTCTTTTTTTGTTATATGATACACTGTTATTATCATTCCATGCCATTGTGAAAAGTATTGCTATTGTTAAAAGATTTTCATCCAATCTCATAAGTAGTAAAAAATCTGTACTATTGTTACGAGACTCTTTTATCCCTGGATTTATTGTTAAAATACTCTCTATAATATTCTGAAGACTTACGAAGCACATTCATACACCAAAACTAAGTGGTAATATTTGTGCCAACATTAATTTGTCTGTCTTTCTAACTGTTTACATAAAATTTTTGTGACAAATTATTTTTTCTTCAAATAATATCCTTTGACAAAGGGTACTAGTAACTGCTAAAACATTATGATGATTAAGTTTTTCCAACATGTTCTCATTACTCCAATTCTCAAAAAAATCATCTTTAGACAAAGACGTGTTGAAAAATTACAGGCCTGTTTCCAATCTCAATTTCATGTCTAAGATCTTGAAAGGTTAGTAACCATCCAGCTTCATACCCACCTTGACAAAGCTGGCCTTTTGACTGGTTTTTAATTAGCCTACAGAAAACATCACCCTCCTGAATATTCAAAACAATCTTCTTCTCAATATGACTAAAGAGTCTTTCACAGCCCTCACCCTTCTGGATCTCTCTGCCACTTTTGATACCATAGACCACACCATTCTCCTTGACAGGTTGCACACCTTTTATGGAATCAGTGAACTGGTACTTGACTGGTTCAAATCATACCTGTCAGAAAGGATACACTAGGTCATGGTAGGTAGAACTGTCTCACATCCTGTTGAGTTCTAGCTTGGTATCCCCCAGGGGGTGTACTGAAAAAGCCCATCAGGAAAAATGCCCATCAAGTGAATCCCATCAGCAGAAAAGCCCATCAGGAAAATTGCCCATCAGCTAAAGTGATGGGTAGGAAAATTGCCCATCATTTTTTTCAATTTAGTGTTTTATTCAAAATACTGACAGCATAATACAACTTTTTCAACAAACTTTATGCCCATCAATTTTCATTAATTTAGTGTATCATTTAAAATACTAACAACATAATACAACCTTTTCAACAAACTTTATTTGATTTAGAACAACTTAATATGATTATACAACTTCAATACATTACAGGCTAATATCAACTAACATGATAATACAATTTTTAGCACTATTTCATTCAGATGCAGCCTTCTTTTGATATAAATAAATGAAAGAAGTAACAGAAATAATTATAATTTGCAAATACAATCTCACTCTTAACCCATCATTTGATTTATACTGAGGAAAGATAATTTGTAATTACCCTCACACACTGCCCATCAATTGATTTGTTCTCAGCTTTCAAATAATTCATACACAGATTATACAACAAACAATAGCTTTTTATTTATCTCACCTGAGTAAACACACCATATACATCCTTCCTTTGGTGTAAATGTTGGAGCCCAACTTAGGAGTCAGCCCATCTTAAGATGGGCTTAGCCCATCTTAAGATGGGCTATAACATATTAGCCCAACTTAGGATAATAAAATTCAAGAAGGTTTTTAAATCTAAAATTTAATATTATCCTTTCAGATAGAATGTCTATAGCTTATTTCAGATGAATTGACAGATATATATTAGCAAAACATTATGTCATACTTCATGGACTGTTTATTCAACCAGTTTATTTCAGTACTAAATTTTAATTAAACAGCCTATGATTGTGAATTGCTATTGTTATTTAAAGTTTCTTTTTTTCTTATCCTTCCTAAATATTTGCTTACACATATGAGCCCAACTTATAATATGCACAGGTTGTTTTTATTCTCAAAATGAAATAATATTATTAACTATTTTACCTATATTTTTATTCCTTTTATTTACTTCAGTATGCATTTATAGGATTAGTCTGAATTAATTTGTCATTCCAAGGCAGTTAATATGTTTGACAATGGGAGGATCATTAGCTGACAATATGTCCAATTTTCCACCACTCCTTTGAGCTTAATTGTTTTACTTCTGGGGAGTGATTAGGCAACTGGATTATATTGTGATTTATCTATTGTTTCAAGACTCTTTTTAAGTTGATTTGTTAGAGTATGTGTGTGACTTGTTAACTGGATTAGTGTTAAGATTTACCTTTTGTCCCAGCATTACTTTTGAACTTGATTTGTTTCACTTGTGCTTGAGTGACTAGCTGACAGGATTAAATAGGTATTGTTCTAAGATTCTTTTAAGATATTTTTACATGTTTAAGGAAAACAATTAACATAATCATAATTGACAATTACTGCTATTTAACCAAATACATAAGATTAACTTGTTTGATTAAATTACATTTTAGTAATAATTAGTGTAATTTTAAAAAGCTAATTTGCATTTTTTTATGAAAATAAAGTGCTGTTTATAAAACTTTGCTAAATTTTATAATATGACTCATCCATAAAATCACAAATGGGTTGTCCCCCATAAAGGTTTGATAGGATTAAGCCTCTTTGTGTTTTGATATTACTTTGATAATGATTTGTTTCACTTTGTGATTGAGGTTTTCCTATTGTGCACTTCACCCACACCAAGTGAAACAAATCAACATCAATAGAATGTTGAAACAATAGCCACAAATCTAATTAAGAAATCATCCCAATATAGACAAACAAATCAACATCAAAGGAATATTGTAATGCTTCTCAGGGCCCAGGAAACACAATTCATTTTAGTTTCTGTAATTAAAGACTGTTGAGCTTTGATAAAATTTAACATTTTTTTTTTCAAAATAAAAAAAAAAGAATTTATAGGCAAAAATCCTTCTGTTCAAGGAATATTCAAGGAAATCAATGATAATGTCATCTTTTTCATACTAATGTTATATAATTTCCTTTCACTTGCACATGCTAAGAAACATTTCTTACTATAGCAAGAGTAAAAATTATTTCTAGAATTTTATTATCTTAAGTTGGGCTGATATGTTCTAGCCCATCTTAAGATGGGCTAGCCCATCTTAAGATAGGCTACCCAACTTAGGATCCTAAGTTGGGCTATAGCCCATCTTAAGATGGGCTGACTCCTAAGTTGGGCTCCAACATAAATAAAACACTTAGGAAACTTGTGCACCCTTATTTTGATATACATAAAATAACTTATGACATTTATGTACTCTTCCTTTGATATAAATAAATAAATAAACTTAAGAAACTTATGCATAAACCTGAAATAGAAGTGGGCCTTAATCAATTGTAAATGTAGTTTATCATTACCTTACATCATATTTTTATAAATAATGGTTAAATTATATGTTGTAAAGAAATTTTGAAAAATTGATGGGCAATTTTCCTACCCATCACTTTAGCTGATGGGCAATTTTCCTGATGGGCTTTTTTGCTGATGGGATTCACTTGATGGGCATTTTTCCTGATGGACTTTTTTCAGGGATTCCCCCCAGGGTTCTGTTCTTGGTCTAATATTTTTTTCTTTATATATATAAAGCCAATCAGCTCAATCATTTAGTCATACAGGAGCATCAAGTACCATTTCTAGAATGATGACTCCCAATTATACGTAACACTCTCACCAGCCCATTTCTCTTTCACTATACACTCAGGAATTGCTTCAATGATATTCAAAATTTTATGTTCACAAATCAATTACAACTAAACCCTGAATTTATCTTGATAGACCCAAAAAACAATTGTAAATAACTCCTTCCACACTTCCCAATCAATATTCTGGGCAATCAGGTCTCACCAGCACAAAATGTCAAGAACGTTGGAGTGGTGTTTGATTCTACCTTATCTCTCTCTCTGATCATGCCTTAAGTCATAAAGTCCACCAGAGTTCATGAAAGAGACCTTTAGAGAATGTATCCACTCCTGGATCTCAAGACATCAGTATTTCTGGCAAAAGCTTTGGTGACCAGCAGATTGGACTGCTGCAATTCAATGTTTGTATCACTCACTGATTTTGAGTTAAGATTGCAGCGCACCCAAAACTCACTCTACAGGGTTGTCACTCAATCATCTAAGTTTTCCTGTATCATCCCCCAATTGAATAAACATTACTGGCTCCCAGTCAAGTAGAGGATCCAAACAAAAATAGGCCTTATCACATACAAAATTGTAAAACATGGCCAACCAGCTTACTTTAGTTAATTAATTCACCCCTCACCCCTTCTAGAAATACCAGATGCAGCAGCCCTAAACTTAAGTTCCTTTGACCACAGAGTTTACAAATCATGCAAACATTTCTCTAATTCCTTCTCTCATTATGCACCTGCTCTTTGGAACTCTTTCCCCTTTCAAATAACAAATAGCCCCTGTGTCACTTCCTTCAGGAAACATTTGAAAACTCACCTCTTCAATTCCAGTTTCCCCACTAGTCTCCTTCCCTTCAGTTACACCCATATCTCTGGATTACCAACCTTTACCACCCCTGGACTATATTTTGGATCAATATTTTTGTTTGCTTAGCACACTGAGTTCCCCACTGTGGGGAAGATATTGTGCCTGCAAAGCAGTAGATTAGATTAGATTAGATAGTTTTATGGAACAACCACATCAAACTATGCAACTGTTATTTGTCATTTGAATACACTGATGAAATTATCATTAAAAAGAAAAAAAGAAATTTCTTTTATTTTAGCCAACTATTTATCACATATTTTTGCTGGATGTTTTCATATTATCTAATTGGGAGAATGTGTCAGTAGCTTTTGTTGTGTGTTCATGTTTCTGATTACCAAACGTATATCAAGGCATAAATTGGGGTCAATTAAAATGCTTCTGGATGATCATCTATCAACATCGCTTAACAGCCTTTCAACAAATTGGTTGAAGATGAAGGACTTTAAATACTAATTGGTAATTTGACCTAGTACATTTTAGATTTGCATGAAAATGTTTATAAGAAAATGTGTGTTTTAAGAAAAAAATCCTGAAATGCTTATTTTAGAAGATGCTTTATTTTTGTCACTTATGTATTTGCAATTCCAGTGACATCTATTCTTTTAATTTAAAACAGAGTAAAATTTTGTATTTAACCATACAAAGACTCTGATACATTGTTTCATGAAAATAGAATTGTTAAAACCCTTATAACAGCCTTCTTTGTGTCTATTTCACAGCTTGTAACCATGGCAAGATTACTTTTCAGTGTGTCATATTTACAGATAACTTGCCATGTCTGTGGCCCTTGTTTCACCCAATTATAACCAGACACCTTTTCACACCTGTGGAAACAAATCTGTACAGTAAAGTGCTAGTGGTTATTCTTTGTGGGTATTTCCTAAATACCACTCACTGATGCTTGATCACCAATTACTGATTCTATCCCTGTCACAAATTTGATCAGAAGTCTTTCTTATGAAAGGGTATTAGCGCCAACAGTAGACTTGTTTTTTATTGGAATTATCTGTTTTGGTGAGTTAGAAATTACATGTTTCCGCCAGCACAGTCGATATTTTTGCCGCCACAGATGAAAATACTACCACCACAGATAATACTTTCGGGGCCACGGTGGCAGAGTGGTAACACTCTCGCCTCCCACCTCTGTGGCCGAGGTTCGATCCCCGTCATGGCTGTAAGTGGGAAAGCTGGTAGTTGCTTGCCGTTGGTCAGCAGTTTACAGTACAGAACCCTAGCGAACTATGTGTACTGGTTTCCTCTGCCCTTCCAACTACCCGTCGTGATATGACCTGTACAGTGTTGAAAGTGACGTAAAAACCCCAAATAAACCAAATAGATAATACTTTCACCAATGCGGATGATTTTTTGGGCCACCACACATGAAAATATAGCTCCCATATGATAATTTTGCCCCCACAGATGACATTTGCACCACCACAGAAAATATTAAACATTTGTAAACAATAACAATCAATTTTCATCTGTGTTGGCTAAAATATCATTTGTGTGGCTAAATTCCCATCTGCATTTGGATAAAATATTCATCTGTGTGGGCTAAAGTGTTCATGTGTGTTGGCTGAAATATCTTCTCTGTTGGTTAAATTCCTATTCATGTTGGCTAAAGTTTTAAGTTTTCATCTGTGTTGACCACAACATCATCTGTATTGGCTCAAATATCATCTGTGGTGGTGAGTAATTTGTAACTCGCCAACACAGATACTTCCAAATAAAAGCAAGCCCACTGGTGGCGTCAATACTCTTTCGTATTTTCCTCATACCCAATGTTGCCTAATATTGAAATTGTTCAATATCAAAATAACAACCGCTAGTTTTTTTTCTCCATGTACCAAAAGGATAGACTGACATTAGTGGTTGGGGAGTAAATAATAAATATCAAATAAATATCAAATAAATATACATATTTTAGGCAATGTATATGATGTGGGCACAACAAATTGTTAAAATCAGTTGGGAAACAAGAAAGTTGTGGTTTAAAAGAGAATCCACTGTGAGTAAATATGGCTTGATATATAGATATACTAGATCATCTTTTTATATGTGGAGTATGGAAACAATGGTGCCTAGCATCAGTGTTGTCATTGGACGACTTACTCTTGTTTCCATTTGAATTATTATATCGTATAAGTTTCAAACAAGACTTTCTTTCAATCTTGCAAAAGTTGGTTTAAATAAATAAACTTAATTTTAAAATCCATTTTAAATAAATTGTTGTTTGAAATATGAAATAAAATCTTTAGAGAATTACCGGTAAAAAGGTTCATTGTCATAAAATGTGGTCCATTTAGGCAAAAGTAGAGCATTTTGGTAATGTTATAACAAAAAAAGACTGTTTTTGTGTATATTAGTAACATTATTACTAAAATTAATTACAAAAAAAAAATTCTATTTAAAAAAGGTGACTACGGAAAATGAAAAATATACATGTATATGTAGATATATTTAAAAGATCTCAGAAAGAAACACATTGTTATAAAGTCTTCAAAATGATTTTTCCTGTCTATTTGATTGCCAAAGGCTCGGAAACTTTTCAAATAAATTGTTTCCTTTCTGTCTTCAGGCTTTAGAAAATTGAATGTAACATGTACAAACACTTTAAAAAGACACAATAAATTTGACGGATATCACTGTTTTCACAAAACTGAAGGAATTTTGGCAGAGGGCAAAACTGTTTCGGAAATCAACAGTCAGGTAAAAAAATATTGAAATATGATCTTCACATAATGGAAGATTGCTAACACATGCCATAAGTTTAGAGTTATAAAGTGAAAAAAAATCACTCTTTAAGAAAAGGGTAAAAATTAAATTATAGCAAAAAATAACTACATTGTATTCTGTTCAATAATAGTAAGACTGAAATATGTATAAAACACAAGCCACTAACATTAATCAATGATACAATGATTCTTCAAAATAATAAAATTATTTATAAGTCCGTCTTAAAATACTCAGCAAGATTCATACATCAACATAAACATAGATTAAACATGGCTTTCCATTCTTCAAGCATAAGAGTCAGTCAATTACAGACAAATATGTAAATGTCATACACATGTATGTCACAAGCAAATACTAAATGATGACAGCAAGTCAACTTTTTCCAGCACAAAAATAGTACATGTCTACGGTGTTATTAAGATACATGCTGACATCTTGATAAAATAATATAGATTCAAAGTTAACCTGCATTCATCAATTTACGTTTAAAAAAATCTATAAACAAGTTCCTTTTTTATAAGTATAAAAAATAGCTGTCAAGTACTAGTAATCTTGAACATACAATTTCACTTGTCATTATTAATGACTCATAGTTGTGAATTCATTCTCAATTTATTTATTCTACAAATATGTTTAATACAGTGGGTTGTTTTTCTTTCGTATTCAAATGAAATGGTTGAGCGTAAGAAAGAAACCACAACCTACAATTTTGTTTGTCATTGGTGAATGATTTGGTGAATGACTTGAGATTAAATAAATATGACAAAAATTATAGAAGCTAACTTAAACAGGATCAAAGATCAAAGGAACTTAATGTGCCAACATTAGGATGGATATTACTTTAATATCAAGAAGAAGATCTAAATGAACTAAGTTTACTAAGTTTCTGATTTTGACATAGTCCAATGGATTCAAATTCTCCTTTTGTGACAAAATGCCTCCATTTTTATATCACCAATTATTTCACAGGTTTTCAATAACTACAGGATATCGTTATCCTACTTCTCTACAACTATCAACTACAAACTCAAGTCATACCTTTTGCCCAGGTCTTTCCGCTATTTTTGCTGACTGCCAGTATATCCATGGAAAATGACCATTACTATGCCCATGGACTGATAAACTGTAATATAGCTTATGGTTGTTGTACCTTAGAGTCTGCCTGAATGCAGAGATTATGCATTATAAAAACCTAGAATAGAATAGATAGAATAGAATAGAGATCACGCTGCCTCTGAAAAGTATTTGTCATTTTATCCTCTGGTTTCAGAATCAGGCGTCTCATATTCAGTTTCACTGAAAACTTGTCTTAGAGTAAATCAAATTCATGAATTGTCAGCCAAACAGACTGATCACAAGTGTCAAACAATGTCTGACCAATATTTTAATCTGATTTAAATCCAAATCATCCCATGCAAACATCACACAAAACGAATCTACAAATAAAATTGTTTTAGCCTATTTGGGTTAAGTATAAATGAAAAACTACTATAATATTGTACAATTTGTAAAAAAAAAATGTGGCATCATATTACATGTGATGTTTTACCAAAAGGAATTTGAAGCTCAAGTTAACCTTCTTGACTTACCAGCACTTGTAACTGTTTCAGAAAGTTCAAAGAATCAAGTTAACACCCAACCATAAGCTCTGAGTTTTAGCTTCAAATTACAATTATTTTATTGACAAAAATAGTCCAAATGCCCATGACATGTGCAGTATCTAACATTACAAATATTTATGTCTCTAAATAAAATATAATTGTGAATTTTACAAAGCTCTTCTTGTTGGGATATGGATTTCTAATTAAATGACTGTCTTCATAACAAAGTTTATATTGTCATTGTCTCTTCTGTCTTTTACAAGTGGGCTAAATAACATCTGATTCTGCACTCTGACTTGTTAACGTTAGGTAGCATTGTAGAACTTGAAAAAAACAAGACCAATGCCGCGGTGTGTATCTCCTGCCGAGCCTTAAAGGAGAGGAAATACCTTTTCCGAGATATTCACAATTTTTCATTTTCCGCTAAAATCCAAGATGACATTTTTCCCCTAGGCACAGAATACTGTTGTACTACCCTGTGGGTAAAAAATTCGCTCGAAATCGCTCTGTGTGTTACCATTTCGAAGATATTTTCAATGTTTATTTTCTGCTAAAAATCCAAGATAGCCGCCAAAAGTGGCGAAAATTGAATTTTTTCCCTTTTGCATAGTATACTCATGTAGTACCCTGCGGGTCAAAAATTCACTCAAAATCGCTCTATCTCTTACAGTTTTCGAGATATTAAGACTTTTTCATTTTCCACAAAAATCAAAGTAGCTATTACTCAGTTAGCTATGGACCTACAATTCTCAAAATTTGCCATTACACAATACATCAAAAAGTAGGTGAACAACATATTTGACAAAAATCCTTTAAATTCAACAGTTTTGCTGTGATAACGATTTACTCAATGGAAAACCATGAAAGTAGCTATTACTCAGTTAGCTATGGACCTACAGCTCTGAAACTTTGCCATGACACAGAACATTAAAAAATACATGAACAACATATTTGACAAAAATCCTGTAAATTTAATAGTTTTGCTGTTATAAGTGATTTACTCAGTGGAGAACCATCAAAGTAGCTATTACTCAGTTAGTTATGGACTTACGGGTCTCAAAATTTGCCATTACACAGTACATAAAAAAGTAGCTAAACAACATATCTGAGAAAAATCCTTTAAATTCAACAGTTTTGCTGTTATAAGTGATTTATTCAATGGAGAACCATTAAAGTAGCTATTACTCGGTTAGCTATGGACCTACAGCTCTCAAAATTTGCCATTTCACAGTACATCAAAAAGTAGGTGAAGAACATATTTGAAAAAAATCCTCTAAATTCAACAGTTTTGCTGTTAAAGGTGATTTACTCAATGGAAACCGTCAAAGTAGCTATTACTCAGGTAGCTATGGAGATACAGCTGTGAAAATTTCCCATGACACAGTACATCAAATAGTAAGTGAACAACATATTCTGTAAATTTAATAGTTTTGGAGTTATAAGTGATTTACTCATTGTTGAAATTCAAAGTAGCCATTACTCAGTTAGCTATGGAAATACAGTTCTGAAACTTTTCCACGACACAGAACATTAAAAAGTAACCGATTAACATATTTGACAATAATACCCTAAATTCAATAGTTTTGGAGGTATAAGTGATTTATTCAATGTTGAAATTAAGAAATTTAAAAGTAGCTATTACTCAGTTAGCTATGGACTTACAGCTCTGAAAATTCACCACAACAAAGTACATAAAAAAGTAGATAAACAACATATTTGACAAAAATCCTCTATATTCAATAGTTTTTGAGTTATAAGTGACTTGCTGAATGGTCAAATGCTAAACTTAGTGTAGCTATTACTCAGCTAGCTATGGGGCTACACCTTGGAAACCTCACCATGATATAGTACACGAAGGAGTTGTTGAACAACATATTTGAGACCAATATTGTAAGTAACAGTTACAAAGATAAAAGCAACTTACTCATTTTGGTCATTGTTAAAAACAGAAAATAGCTATTACTCACTTAGCTATCAAGATAGACCCCTAAAAATGGTACCATCTTGTAGGCATGGAGAAAGTAGCTGAACAACATATTTTACAGAAATGCTCTAAATGCAGTCGTTTTGGAGTTATGAGCACTTTACTCAAAGTAGCCACCATTGCTATTACTCACTTAGCTATGGACCTAGGTCTGAAAAATACCAAGCAGGCTATTTTTAGGCTGTATAAAAGTGCAACTACACACTTATGGCAGACATCTAAATGAACGAAAAAAAACCCATGGCAGAACACCTGAAAAAAAACCATGGCAGCCATCTTGTTAACACCCGTGGCGGCCATCTTGTTTTTCCGAATCAGCCGAAAAAGAGTCCCAGGCAAGTTTTTCCAATGATGAATTTATCCTGCAAATTTGGAAGCTCTAGCTATAATATTTTAAGATACAGAAAGGCTTTTGTAAAAACGTGACGAACGGACGCACGCATGCACGGACAGAGGGCATTTTATAATCTCCCGTACCGGGCCTATAGGCCGGCGGGAGATAAAAATGGACATTATTAATGTCCAACTTTGTTGTAAGTAAGAAAAGACAAATATTAATAGCCTTATATTGAAACTTTTTACTTTTAATAATCATTTTACTTTGCAGTACAAACACACACACACTAACATTATTTACAGTTATTCCTGTGATCTTATGATTGAAAATCATACATGTAAGATCTACTGCCTGGTGGTAAAACTGGTAGATATTTGATCAGAAGGTCGCTGGTCAATTTATTCTTCAAAAAAGACTGTAAAAAGCCTTAAGCAAAAAAGCCATTGTCGAAAATTAAAAAGCCTTGTCTGTTTTCAGGAAATGAAAAGAAATTCTTCCATAAAAAGAAACTTTGGTTCAAAGTTTAGTACATCAATTCTTTACATTCTACTTTTATCACAAAGACAATTCATGTCATCAACTTTAACAAAGCATTGATATTGTTATTAGATTACACTATTTAATGCATTATGCCAGAATTGTAACAGCTTAATATAATATCCCATGGGATGCAAATTATCTTTTATGGTCTCTGTCCCACTTCTTCTTTTGTCAGAGAGGTAGAACAGGGTCCCCATGTATTTCATAGATGGTTTTTTTATACTGGCTTGGCAGGTGATTGGCCTCTATCTTTCTCCAAGATTTCCATCTTAACCAACCTTTCATCTTCCTTTAGATGGGTAATAAGTTTCCAAACAGTAGGATGGCTGTGGCCAACTAAATTCTTGAACAAATTGGTTCTTCCTTAAAAGTGGTCGTTTGTGCAATCTCGTCCAGAGTGAGGATTCATGCACATTTCACAATACAAGTGCACACAGTGGAAGGATCCATCTGTACTGGACAGTACATGCTTCCCCATTTTCTCTAGGATGCCAAATGGGTTGACACATATGTTACATCACACAGTTGACATCAAAATAATCATATTTTTTATTCAAAACAAAGAAAAAGTTCTTTATAGAGTACAAACACTTAGTAGATCAAAGACACACTTGTAATGGACTTTTTTCAAATTTACTCAGAAATATCATTCTTAATTGGGTCAACTATTACACAAATTAATAAATAATAACACTTTTTTATGTTAACATTTACTTTAACATCAACTGTATAAAAATTTGAAACAAGGTTCTTTTTCCCTATTTCCTTGAAACAGACAAGGTTTTTAAATTAAAATGCATAATTTTAATTCAGCTTTCTGTCAAAAAGGCTTTTTACCATGAGACTTTTTTCCGAATTCTCAGTTAGCAGGATAGCATTCCTTGGTAATGCTTAGGTCACATATTTTCTTATAGTTTTTTTCTGTATTTATTTGCTTTTCAATTGATGACCTTTCCTTATGGCTCAGAAAAAAAGGATCTTATATCTAACCAATGCACATTAAGAATGAGTCCCTGTATATCCATTCCTTTAACCCCTTCAGTTTCTATATTGTAGTACATCTTGTGAAAGGTCACGGCAAGTTTTTTAAACATAAAAAATAGCCTTGAACACAAATTACTTTCAGAGTTGTGTCGAATCTGTGTAACACATAATACCCAAATGGAAATCCCACCAAATAGCATCAAATACATCCTACTCAAATACAAGGCGGCTCAAACCACAAATGAAGGCGGATGAGTCTCTT
Organism: Sabellastarte sp. h YS-2021; assembly: GCA_964017235.1. Taxonomy (NCBI): domain Eukaryota; kingdom Metazoa; phylum Annelida; class Polychaeta; order Sabellida; family Sabellidae; genus Sabellastarte; species Sabellastarte sp. h YS-2021. The sequence continues at coordinate 82,025,567 of OZ024928.1, forward strand.
CAGTTGTAGCTCATGACTTCAGTATGTACAGATGTGACCTAGGTATAAGATGTTCATACCTGTCCCATACTGATTACCTGTGTGGCAACAAGTAGAGCTATTGTTTGAGGACTATCCTTCATGGACAAATGAAAGCATATGGTAAGATGCACATTAATTTGGTACAATATAAAACATATCAATAACAGTTATAAATACATTTACTCACTATTACTAACCCAAATGGTATCCCTCAGAGAAAAGATGTTGATTCTTGAATACACATAATACACATAGATATTTCCATTACAAATAAATTTCCCCTCTAACGTTGTTCAGAACATTATTCTACTTCTCAAATTAAACCTAAGAAAAGTATTCTTTGTCTGCCCCATATTAAGCAAGGCCACAGGGACAACAATTATTGTCTTGTACAAATATGCATAACCTTTTGTCCTTGTTTGTGTAAATCTTATCTTATTGTTCTGAAAACAATCTCAGGCACACATTCTTCTTCCCTGTAATACTATACCATAATGGAGTACCAAATATATATTTACAAACTTCTTTAGCACCTCACCTGTTTATATTTTCACTGTCTTTAAGATTTTTTTTATAAAATAGAAAATCAGTGAAATGTAAGGAACCCTGTCCCATTGATCCATATGAATGTGTATACATATGTCGTATCAGAAAGTCCAATTCATCATAATTTGAAATTCTGACAGATGTATCCATCAGAAAGTCTGATGTCACAAACTCCAATTGGACTTTCTGATGGATAATTCTGTCAGAATTTCAAATTCTGATAGAAATATCCATCAGAAACTCCAATTGGACTTTCTGACATCAGAACTTCAAATCCTAATTTTAAGATGTTTTATTTTGTTTACTTGGTGAAAAGTAAATGTTTTGTTATTTTTCTTTATCTTTTTGTGGGATGGGTGGGGGTGTCTGAATTAGTTACCTTTCATTAAATGATCAGAATTTCAGAATTTCAAATTCTGATGGATTGGACTTTCTGATACGACATTCCAAAATAAATGCTGGACAAAACCCTGGAGGACAAAATCATGGAGGAAAAATACCGGGGAAATATGTCCATGTAGCTGCAAGGATGAAACCATTTAGTGGTTGGGCATAACCCCAGAGAAATAATTAGGCAGACAGAGAAAAGAATTATCTATTCTTTGTTAAACAATAAAAATTAAATCTTGGGCCGTACTCCCAAAGGGCTTTAGCCAAGTTTTAGGCTTAACTTTGTATTCAGATGTAGCTAAAATTTGGCTTTTAGTGAATGAATCCAGGACAAAATGCCGGTGGACAAAATGCCATTCAAAATTGCATAGGAGGACAAAATGCCGGCCGGTTTTGGGGCAGGGTGGACAAAATCCGGTCTCTGAAAATTTTTAATTACATGTAGTTCAGTTTCAAATTAAATCCCAACATTTAAAAGTTTTTTATTCTAAAAAATGAAATATTTTGATATGAAATCACTTCATATCTTCTTATTTGTATCGTTATACATGCAAATTAGTTTTACATGGAATAGTTCCTTTCAAGACTATTTATATTATTTGAAAAAATGTATTTCAATTAAAACATAATTGGGCATTTGAAAATAAAGCAGAAATGACCATGGAGGTTCATTAATCATTTGACAGTTGATGCAGCTCTGGCAGTTATGCATTACTTCAAGCTGTCCATGGACTACTGCCCAAGAAAAGAGAAACTTTTTTCAATCTATGGGTGCAGAGGTCAAACCTTACAGAAATAAGTGTTAAATGTATCAATGATGAATGTCCAGTTTTTCCACAATCATATAATATGCCAATAGTACTTAAAAATGTATTTCTGTGTGAAAGTGTTTGAATTAAACTGTTTATTCAACATTATTTTTATTGAAATAGGATTTGATGAAACCAGCATTTTGTCCACCCTGCCCCAAAACCAGCTGGCATTTTGTCCGCCTTTGCAAATTTGACCGGCATTTTGTCCACCGGCATTTTGTCCGCGAACCTTTGTGAATATTGCCCCAGATAAACATAAAAATATGCAGAAGCTTACTAAAGGAAATTGGTAAAATCTGCTCAGGTAGATGCTTTAAATTGTTGGTGACAGAAAAAAATAATGTACGGTATTAGAGATTTTTATTTTTATGCTCAGCTATTTTCACATTATTTAAGTCTACTGATATGGTTACTCTTAATTTTGGATGTCAAGAAATAGGATTTAATAGAGGCAAATATGAAACCTTAAATGTGACTAAAGCCTCATGCTAAGTTTATAATTGCACATATATTGTAATTCTAGTACCTGTTTAAAGACTGAGGATTACATCTTATCTGTTGGATTTAAACACTGGGTTTTTGTCCACCCCTCTGGAAATTTTGTGGGGTTTTGTCCTAGTATGCATATATTTCCAGGATTTTTTCCTTACAGGTTTTGTCAAAGATAGTATCTTAAATGAGAAATACTGCTGAGTTGGATGAGTGTAGATCTGGCATGATGCAGGGAAACAAACAAAAAGTACCATTCCTTGGTAAAACTATTTGCATGGAAAATTTCTCATAGTTAGGAGGTGGGCCAGCTAAAAATTCAATCTAGTATTACACAAGTTCATCTGCTCAACAGTTTAAACCACCAGGAGCTATTCCTTTATGTGCAAGTAACAGTAAATAATCAAGATTAAATATTACTGATGTTTTACCAATCCCTGAGATTTCAATTATTACTGAGGAGTTTATCTGGTTTCACTGATTTCCTGTTGCCTATCCCCTGGTAAAAGACATACATATCTTGTCATGTATTTCATCATTATGATGCCAACATGGTTTATGACCTGTTCATTAGTGGCGCAGTTCATAAAGTGATTTACAGTAGCTATAACACCACAGGGAGTCCTTCTATGTGACATCCATACCTCAGGCTGGGAGAAATCTAACTAGCCTTTTAAAGACTCTAGTTATTGTCTGGTTGAAGAGCGCAGAGGTAAGAATCTAAATATCAAAGTTGTTTGCCACTAGACCACTGTTACTGTCAGAGATGCTTTATTATTTCCAATACACCATGAAGGGTTCAAACTTTATGGCTTTTTATCCTGTTCAACAGCCAGGGTCATACTTGGACAGGCCCTCAGCAAGTGACAATCTCTTGCGTGGGTTGAACCCACACAAAAGTGACAGCCTGTGATTAGATGCTTAACCATAACCCACTAAGGATCTCAGCAAAGCAGAGCAATTACAGGTGAGTGCTAAGTTCCATTTATGCACTGTGAACCACTATTTCTCTGCACTCCTACTTTTAATTTTCACACTTACAAGAATCAACTTTAAACTTTTACCACAAAATATGAGAGAAAAGGATCATAACAATATCAATGAAATTAAGTTGTACTGGTTGTAATACTTAGTTTTGAGAGTTTTTTCTCCTTTGTCTAGTGTCCTTCACTCTAACTTTCAGTGAGATTTAATTTCATAAATTAATACTATTAACTTCCACTTTGAGGTTCACTAATAATATTGTCAGTTCTGTAAACTGCAGTCATACTCTTCATTTTGTATTGGCAATTTTAGCATTGCAGTCTGACTACAAATATACCCATTGACACAGGAAATATGAGTCATTCATGACTAGTAAATACCTGGTGCTCACATATCAAATTAAAAAGATGAAAGGGATCAACTCTGCTGCAGTCTCATAATCATAGGTGTATGGAATGGAAGCAAGTGATCTTATTGCACAGAAACTTTTTAAAAAATGTAATTGTTTTGATATTATTTATCTTTCTAATCAGATTCATACAATGTTCCATGTGCAGTGTGGCAATGAATGGATGTTGCTATCTTGTTAGAGGATGCTCCATCAATGAAAAGTTACTATCTTAATCTTATTGTAAGCTAAGTAAGAAAAAAATCCACAGGCCTGACCCAATGCTCATCCCAGAAGACCACAAGAAAATTTAGTTGTAAAGTAACTATAAAAATACTGCCAGGCACCTCAAATCATACAGCATTTTAAGGCCTCTTCACACTGTTCTGTATGGTTGTAACAACTCGTGTTTGAATTTTGCTTCACAACCTTGCCCTTGCAACTCAGAAAAAAAGACGTCATACCTTGGTAGTGCACAATGACAAATGTCTCATCCTGTATAGCCATTCCATGCCCCTCAGCCTTCTGGCATATACATCTTACTTTAGTATTTGAGAGCTTTTTCAAATAAAAAGTTTGCTACATGCTAGAAACACTGGCCATGTTGTTTTAAGTGCGTCCAACCCAAGTACAAATCCCGACTTATGTAACATAACCGATATTACCAAAACATGAAACACATCAAGTCACAAACAAGCTTGGATAAGTTATAATTTTTGCTCATATATAGCTCATTGGGCCAGCTGAAATGAACTAGGTATTGGTCATATAAGTATTGTAGTATTTTTATTTTATTTTTGGTTTTACGTCGTGTTCAACAGCCAGTGTCATATTGTGACAGGCAGTTTACGGGTGGAGGAACCAGGAAGTAACTACCAACTTTTCAACATGAAGTGCCCAGGCCGAGATTCTAACCAGCAACTTCCGGGGTTGAAGGTGAGCACTCTAAACGCTACACAACTGACCCCATTTAGTGTTGTAGTAATACTTTGCAGTATCTTTGAGAATATTGTAAAATATTCCTATTACTGCTAGAAGTAGTTGCCTGGAAAAGGCTACAGCCAAAGAATCCAGTCACTGATGTGGGCACTTGTATGTGGGCTAGTATGTGGCTGGATCCCTGGCTCCAGAGCTAACCCATGTGAACACACAAATTCTCAGTGGGACACCTTCTTGCCTCTAATTAGTCTTGTCAGGTGACAGCCAGATTGCTCTGTGTTGTCAATTACCAGGCCACAACACCATGACGTACCATGCAATAGACCTCTAGACCTGCCTTCATTAATAGGAGATGGTAAGCAAACTGATCCACCATTAAATGGGCTCTGGTTCAACTGATTCATCCCCATTCATTCACCTCACAGCTTCCGGACACTAATTTAGGATGAGTGTAGACTTGACACAGGCTCATTGTCGTCAAATTAATGTGAAAATTGTCATAGGTTCTGTTATTTTTCTAACTAGACTCATCAATTTATGCTCAAATAAGACCCATAAGGTAATCATCAAGCTATCTGTGTAAAGTAATGACACCTAATAAGTATTAGTAAGGTTTCATTTACTGAACGTCAGTGGTTGCAACTATTGATTATCGATTGCTTGACTCATTTAGGTGTAACTTCATATTTAATTGTAAATTTCCTTCAATCCCATGATGTAATCTATAAAGTTTATTGAAAGCAACATATAGCCAAGAATAAACTATATTCACTTTAATCCTTAATGCTACAGAAAGGCTAAAAAGCTATGTATTATCGGATTGTAATTTTTAGCTTTTTCTTTGCAGTGTTCCAAGCCAGTGAATCTATGACCTGCATTGAAACTGTCAAGAGACTCTTGGGTTCATTAAAACTGATAATAAACCATCAACTGGCAGATTTTGCAATATCTACATACTTTTCTTTTTATTAGTTGATCTCACACTGTTTCATGCCTGTGATAATGCTAATTTAATAAGTGGAGTGGCAAGTACATTACATATAAAAATAAGTAAGCTCATACTTTTCCCTGTGTATTCATTTACACCATTAAAATTCTTTTTTTTATTTCAAAAGCAGGAATGGCAAAAATGTTTCCCTTTAAGGAAGAACATGATTAATTTGGTCAAAAAGTTTCAAAAAAGATTATCATAAGTAATTAAAAATAGGTTTGAAATGTTAAAAAAATCAATGGATTGGATTTATATTTTTCAGTGTTTTTACATTCATTGAATTCCATCACATCCACTTTAGTATCTTAACTAAACTAATAATCGCCACTAATCTTTATACATGATTTCACTGGTGTAAAATCTTGTATTTTCTTAATCAACACATTTCCTCCATTGTGCTCTTTATCTCTACTCCTCAGAGGAGAGGTTTATCTTGGAGTAATTGATAGACTACTAAACCTATCAATACTGAAAATATCTTGACAAGACATCCCAATTCCTGGCTTGCCTGAGCTATGAGAAACGTTTGCCCTCAAAACAACAACTTTCTGATCCAAAAAAACCTGAGGTACTCATCTGTGGAAGACATGTAGAGTTTTTCTGTTACAAACTATGAAAATTGAAATAAGTACAAAACTGGAACAGATATTTATTGTGACAGGTATATCTTGAATACTTTTAATAAATAAAAGAAGCTTAAGCTGACCTTTACAGGTCAAAAATTGAACTGCTTACAAATAATCTGATCCTGTATCTGACAGGATGAATCCCTGATTAAAACCTGATTGGTCTCCCATACCTCACTTAAAAATATTTAAGTGCAACCTTAAAGTTGAAACAAAACCAATACTGCTGAAATGTCTCCTATCTGTAAAAGGGATTATTATCCGAGTAGAGATTTCAGTTCAGAGGCTCAGAGCAAATTAAAATTACCTGCAATTTTTGCAGTAATATTCACTGATAGACAATAAAATTTCTAGCCTGTAAACTGCTGACGAGGTGAATCTGTATTCTCTGCACGGAGTCTCAACACAAAAGCCAATTTACAGCAGTCAGCAACTACAGAACTACTCAACAGTTTATTTCTTCTAAGTTACCATCTGGCAAGTTTATTTAGAAAACAGTGTTAATATGTGCGCTGCTAATTGTTTTACCTGATACTGCATAATATACTCTTGCTTGGTGGCATTTACTTTATATGAATCATAATAAATTATGGTGGCAAATTTTTCATAAATAAATATTGAGTAAGAAGTAAAACTGCTTGGAATATGACAGGCCCGAAATGTCGGGTTACACCCAGATTCTTGTGAATAGCAGAATGACAATGTGTTATTCCAATGGATTAAGTGTTGGAGGGTCAGTCATCAATTTCAGCTTCAGATAAGAGTGATCATTAAAAACATAGGTTAATAATACACAAGGCTAAGTCTGTGTTCCCTCACATCCGATTGCTCTAGCCCAGACTGATGGCTGATGCTAATCCACAATGCTAGTGTTTCGACACACCTAATATATTATTATACATAGATGTGTATAGTAAAACCATACATTTATCCATTATTTTTTTTATTTATAAGACGTTTGTTTCCCAATAGATTTTGATGATTCTTTCACCGTCTTCAGTTTGGCAAAGTAAAGATATTTCTGACAGAGTAAGCATATATACTGAAATATGCATGTCTGTATTTTTTGAATGAAAGTAATTTTATCTGTGTTTATTATTAAATACTTAATGGCCATCAATATCAGATGATTTTTTGCTATATGGAGTGTAAACTGGAATCAGTTACAGAAAGTAACACTGCTTGGAGAAAAAGAGACCAAAATTAACTCTTTTGATAGGTTTAGTTTGATTGGCATTCCGTGACGTCGCACAGAGTGATTATCTAGTAAATAACAGCACTTTCTTCGTTTGTTTTGTTTGTGTACTCAAATATTTTAAAATAACTCTAGTTTCTGTAATTTGATAAATGAAACAGACACACTGCTCACATTAAAAATGTGACAAAGTTATAAATCTAAAATAAAACAAACATTGTGAATGGGATAGTAGACAGATCAAATATGCATAAATATCAATCTAACAAAAACTGTTATCAATCCTATGGTTACTTACCTCAAATTCATTGTTATCCCAGGATTACTGGTTAGTTGTTGATAACTAGTTTCATGTCTTCAACACTGAGACTGCAACAGTATATCTATTTGATAATCCTTTCACAATCTCAACCTTCAAGAAATAATCCTTCTTTTACATTCCTCTCCTTTTAAGTGAACCTACAACTTTTGACAAAATTGTTCTCCAGGGAAGACTTTTCTCACTCCACTAATAAAATAAATACACAGCATCTTCCATTGGAGCTTTCACAGAGATATTTCAAATAATCATTTGCCCTTTTATGAGCTTTTTGACTTTAGAGTTCACATCAAAACAAATTTAACACCTGACTGAGTTTCAAGAAAATCACAAAATTGCACACGTTACATCACTAATTGCTAGAAGTGTGAGCCCAAGGCAATGTTGATGTTTCTGATTTGGACCATAAAGTGACGGCCACAAAGCCTTTAAAACACCTTCAAGCTTCTTTATCCAGTTTCACCACATATAACCTCATTAGTTCCTTTTCTTTTCTACGTTCATGTAGCTGGTAATTGTTTTTTCATTTATTGTTTTCCTGTTTATTTGTATATGGACAGACAACTGTTTCTGGCAAATGCTAACACATGTACATCTTTGGATCTGCTTAGTATTTTGCATTAAGACATAGAAACCTCCAATAACTACCTCCACTGCATTCCTCCCAATATCCCCGTCCCCCTCCTCTTCCAATTTTTTTGGTCTTCAGTTTAGATCCTCTTGCCTAATCTTCATTGATGGAGCAGAAACTCTTGGAAGAGAGCTAAGGTTATCCCAGTAGACTATACTCCCAAGTGCAGATGTCTTAAAAATATTCCTTAATATGTGTACAAAGCAAGAATAAATATAAATTCTTCTTGTGGTATATATCCTGGAGTAAAAACATAATTCACTGAGCACTGGTTTAAACCTGGGAAAAGAACTAAATAGCTTCACATGTGCAGCAAAAGTGTGTGAAAGCTTCAGCGAATCTGTTTCCCACAATCTTCATTATCACCCCCACACAAGCATGTTTTGTGTAAAACTCACTTGACTGACATTTTAATATTCCCAGCCACAAGCATCAGGAGATATGGACATTTGTGTGCATCAACATAAATATATATGCACATACCCATAGTTATAAAATTACTCACTCCCCCTCCAACTGTATGTTTCAAGCTCACCTTACCTGAATCAGAGAATCCATGTGATTAGATCAAAATTTTCTTAATTAAAAACTCATTTTATAGTTGGTTATTTAAAATATGAAAAACATACACTTTGCAAAGCTTTACTGTATATGCACAAACGAAAAGTGCATACATATATCATTAACCCTTATACCTGACTGCACTGTCTAAAGGATTTAAGAATGAGAAAAAGTACTGACCTTAAGCTGAATCTGCATGTAATTTTCTGGTAAAATACATTGTATGATATGGTTTTTATAATAAAATAAAAGAATATCCAAGATTTTAAAATTGAAAACAAAAGTTTTTGACTAAAATTTCAAGATGGTGGTAAGAAAGACAAAAATCTTAAAAATACAACTTTTTCTTTATGAGAACCAATATGACAAGAAGCTTCTATATGTTTCACCAAAGGTAAGACGATTTAAAAGTTTCAAGAATTTCCACAATCCCCCACCCCCTGATTAATAAGATTCTGACTCCCTCTGGTGAGGGGTTCATTAAATGACAGGGTACACTGTATGGGTGGTTGGTGTGACAATACAGATCTTTATAAACTACAACCTCTGTCAGAGAAAACTGCCCATGATAAAAAAGGTCTATCTGTGAAATAACATGGGGGTCATCTGAACTATGTCAGCTATGTGGCTTGAGCAATTACTGGGTTCTGCCTCAGACATCGTTTTGTTGAGTTATGATACCAACATGTGACAAAATCTGTGCAGTAACTTCATGTTATTATGACTTTGAATTGGCATAGCTGACCTCTTAGCTACTAAAATATTACAACTCCTTTTGGCATAAAACAACACAAATAGATGTCATTCCAGTGTATTCCTGTCCGTTATTGCTTGGCACACATTGCACTTCTTCATTTTCATGAAACACAGAAATTATTGTAAAGAAATACTTATCTATTTTTGAAGAATGGGAGTGTTATACTTTATAAATTCTATTTTTTACTTTTAAATTGAAAATTGTTTTGAAATTACTATTTAAATTACTGGATGGAATATTAAATATATAAATTAATAGCATTGATCATGGAGATTAAATATACACATTTGTAAATTTTTCTTGGAAAAAAATGTAAGTTACACATTTGTAAGTTCATTATAATTGTAACTAAATCTTGTAAACACTGGGATTTCCAGTATATGGGATCTACTGTATTTAAGGTGTTTCCAGAATGCCTTCAATGTAACTGACACTTTTACATATGCCTTTAGTTATAATCCAAGTTCATGATTACTCAGTTTGAAATACCAGATATAATTTCTGATTCAGATTGCTTCTGAATTCCACTGTTACTTCCAATAATATCACATATACCATTAACATAAAAAATGACACTTTGTATTCTATACTTTCAATAAATACATTCATTTTTTAAAATTGCAGCTAAATAGCTTCAAAATAACTTAAATATGTAAATGGTCTTCTTATTTTGTTTTATTGATGCAATTTAACATTTATGTTCAAATAACAATGGTGAAAAAAAAATATATATAAAACCTAAGAACTGAAAACCAACATGGAACAATTTAAAATAACTTAAGTTGCTATTTTAAGTTCAGTCAAATTCCACATTTTTTTTACTGTACATTCATCAAGATTGATAATCTTTTACAGCAATAAATGTATTAATAACTTTCTTGTCAAAAATGCATTTAGTTTAAAGCAAGTCTTGTCACAAATCTACTTTGATGTTGGTGGAACAAGTGGAGAAGTTCAAACATGCCTGCTGACCTGTCCCGGGGCAGATTCATCCATCATTGGGATGTGCATTGATTAAGTATGATGTATGTTTGGCTAGAGGCACATCTCAAGTAAACACAAGTGAACAAAACACCCAGTCAAGTGTTAAATCTAATGGCTAAAAGTAACAAAAAGACCAGGTAAAACAGGAAACAGCAATGAGGTTACATGAACAGAAACATTTTTTTCTTTCTTTTCACAAATTTCTATTATGAAGAATGCCCCCTAGGAAAATTCCCTTGTAGGTAGTTTGCCCACAATCTGACATTTACTAGCAAGAGAAGAGAAAGGTAAAGGTTCCTTCATATACTGGACATTTATAATTTTTTTAGTGAATTAGCATAATCAAAATATGAGTTTCTGAATATAAGTATAATGTACAGCCTAAAAATGGCTTAAATGAACAAGCTTTTTTCCTAATGAGAATATCTATTCAAAAAACAACTGGTTAAAATACACGGTGTTCAAATACACATTCTCCAAATTGTAATCATTTATTTATTTGTGAGTTCAGTTAAGAAATTTAGATGTATTGAATGAGGAAATGGATTTTGTCAATCTAACATACATGTAATTCTTAATGGTGATCCTTGTTTTATATTCTCTGTGTGGTTGTTATAACTCTCTTCTGTGAAAATCCTGAAATGAGGAAACTGAAATATGTTTCTTTTTGTTCTGTTTTTACTTCAAAGCTGGTATACAAAAAATACGGGAGTGATTTTCTTTTTTTTTTTTTAGAATTTTCTTAATTCAATTGTTAGAAGAAATTCTATGCATTGAAAGTTATAGCAACTTGTACACATTTTTTTTTTTTTTTTTTTTTTTAGGATTTAATTAACTATATTGGAATTGGGGTAGACTGCCCATATTCCTCTGGTCACAATAGGGATTATTCTGCCCTTTAAAGTCCATTTGTGACCCTAGAATGTAACTTATGTTTAACATGGGGACCATCTATCTGGTGGCTTGCTTATCCGTCCACTTCGTGTTTTAGTCTGTCCATTTACTTTTGAACTAGGTGAAGTAACTGATGTTTCCTGACTTTGATTTGGAACTGGGGTACTGTGATATTCATTGTCTGGTTGCTCAAATGATTTGTTTAAATGTAATCTATTTCTCCTGTATTCACCATCTTTGGTTTTCACAGTGTAAGATCTCTCATTATGTTTTTGAGTAACAATGGCAGGGTCCCATTTTCCTTCTTTCTGGACACGAACATGGTCACCTGTAGTTAGTGGTGGTAGTGCTTTGGCCCGTCGGTTGTAGAATGTAGCTTGATTTTTCTGATTGTTAAGAATTTTCTTTCTGATCTCCTGATTATTTGGGGCCTTCTGAGCTAGGTGTTTGGTGGTGACTGGTAAAATTGAACGCAAACTTCGACCCATAAGAAGTTGGGCTGGTGAAGCTGAACCACAAATTGGCGTGTTCAGATATTCCAGCAGACTGAGTGAAATATCGCCTTTGCTTTCTCTTGTTTTAGAAAGTAGACGTTTGGCAATCCCAACTGCTTTTTCAGCCAAACCATTGGATTTGGGATGATGAGGGCTGGAGGTCTTGTGGGTGAAGGCATATGTCTTAGCAAAGTTGGTAAACAGCTCAGAGGAGAACTGAGGTCCGTTATCGGAGATGAGAGTTTGTGGAATTCCATGTGTTGCGAATATGTTCTTGAGCTTGTTTATAACTGTTTGACTTGTCAGGGTGTGTAGTTTTTCAAATTCGAAGAACCGAGAGTAATAATCCACTACAATCAAGTATTGTTCATTATTCCACATGAATAAATCAGTTCCTACACATTCCCATGGCAGTTCAGGGATTTTATGGGACATCAGTGGTTCCTTTTGGTTGGAAAATCTATGTCTTTGGCAAATAGCACAGTGACTAATCATAACCTCGATGTCATTGTCTATTCTTGTCCAGTATGCTACCTGGCGGGCTCTGCTTTTGGTTTTCTCAATGCCAAGGTGTGCTGTGTGGAGTTTCTCCAGAAAGTATTTCCTCATGTTGGGAGGTATAACCAGCCTATTTCCTTTGAAGATTAAGTTGTCCACAATGTGTAGATCCTCCTTGATGCACCAGTATTCAGCTATCCCTTTAGGGCAGCCTTTGCGGTCATTTGGCCATCCTTCTTCAATTGTCTTACGTAGCAATTGATATTGGGCATCAGCCTTTGAGGCAGTATGCAACTCTTGTAATCTCATATCTGCAACTGGAACATGGCTGTACATAGCATGAACATGGTATTCAACTTCTTCAGGAAACTTCTGGTTGCAGCTATCCAGTTTTGTGTCATTTTTTCGTGACAGGAGATCTGCAACCGGTACATCTTTTCCTGGTGTGAATTGTATTGTGATGTCATACTTTTGTAACTTGAGCAACATTCTCTGAAGTCTTGGAGGAGTTTTACACAGATCCTTTTTGAAGATGGATTCTAAGGGCTTGTGATCATTCTGGATTCGTACATTGCGCCCATATACATATTCATGAAACTTCTCACAGCCGAATACAACTGAAAATAGTTCCTTTTCTATTTGTGCCCATCTCTGTTGTGTGTCGGTGAGTGCTTTTGATGCATAAGCAATTGGCTTCTCATCTTGCATGAGACATGCCCCTACTCCGTTCTGAGATGCATCACACTGGATTGTAATATCTTTAGAGCTGTCAAAATATGTCAGCACTGGGGCTCTACACAGTAATTGGATGATCTCACTGTGGACCTTGTCATATGTTTTGTTCCACTGAAACTGAACATTCTTCTTCACAAGCTGCCTTAGAGGTGCAGCAACATCTGCTAAGTTTGGTGCATATCTTGATAGGAAATTGACCATTCCTAAGAGGGTTTGAAGTTCACTCTTTGATTCAGGTGGCTTCATATCTGTAATTGCAGCGATTTTGGATGGGTCAGCTTTTAAACCATCTCTGGAGATATGATGTCCATAGAAACAAACTTCATCCATTCGAAAACTGCTTTTTTCCATATTGAATTTCACTCCATACTTACGAGCTCTGTCAAATAGCTTTCTAAGTATGGCATTGTGTTCTTCCGTAGTTGTTGAGAAGATCAGAATGTCATCTGCAACTATTTCGATGCCTGGTATATCTTGAAATGTCTCATCGATCCTCTTTTGAAAGACATCTTGAGCTGATTTTAGTCCAAAGGGGAGCCTGAGAAATCGATACCGGCCAAATGGTGTGTTGAATGTTGTTAAGTATGAGCTGTCTTTACTTAACTTTACATTCCAGTAACCTGATCTTGCATCAACTTTGGAGAATATTTTTGCACCTTTAAGCTTGTGTAGGAGGTCATCAATTGTTCTGGTTCTGTAGTGTTCGCGTTTGATGGCTGAATTTAGAGATTTAGGGTCAATACAAATACGTAGTGATTTTGTCTGTGGTTTTTCAACAATCACAATGGAGTTGACCCAGTCCGTTGGTTCGTCTACCTTGGCAACAATCTCCAACTTTTCCATTCTCTCCAGCTCATCTTTTACTCTCGAGTGTAAGGCTTGCGGAATTCTGCGAGGTGGATTGACCACTGGTGAGACAGTTTCATCTATTTTGATGTGATATTCTCCAGGGAATAGCCCAATTCCTTTGAATACATCTTGGTATTCTTCTTCTGGCTTCACAGTGTCAACTGCCAAGATAACCTTGATCAAGTTTAATTCTTGACATGACCTAAATCCTAGGAGAGGAACTGCATTTGTCTTCACCACAACAAATTTCAGTTTGCTCTGCTTTCCTTTGTGTGAACACTCAAACTCAGCTTGCCCAGCGACATCTAGTTGTTGACCAGTATATGAAGTGAGTCTGACTTCAGTTGATTTTAACTCAACCTGTTGAAAGGTCTTGAAGACTTTCATGGGCATCACATTTACTTCAGCTCCAGTGTCCAACTTGAAGCTGACACATTTATTGGCTAGTTTTAGCTTTATAAATGCAGTGTCTTGACTATTTTCTCCTCTTTTGACCATATCTACAAAGAATTCTGTATTTTCTTCACAGACTGTACCTTCATCAGCATATGTGTTATTTTCCATGTCTTCAACTGAGTGGACAGGCTTTGACCTACACATGGATGAGAAGTGGTTTTTCTTCTTGCATTTGTAGCACTCTTTCCCTCTTGCAGGGCACTGGTCTGTGGTCTTGTGATTCCTGCCACATTTTTGACATATACGTGAGGCTCCATTTGGCTGCTTGGATTTTGAGATTTGTGGACTCTTCTGTTGCCTTTGTGGAATCCTTCGTTTTATAGCATGTACATCTGTTTCAGACATAGACTTCATTTGCTCCCTAGACAATAAATGTGCATGTGCAATTTCCAATGTACTGACTAGAGTGAGGGTTGACCCCTTTTCGATTAGTTTTTCTCTCAGATCCTTTGATTGGCACCCGAATACTATCCGGTCACGTACCATTTCTTCAGGTTCAGTGTATCCACAATCTTTAACAAGTAGTTTGAGTTCTGTGACAAACTGATCAAAACTTTCACCCTCTTGTTGGACATGTTGGTTGAATTTAAATCGCGAAAATACTTTGTTTGATCTGGGTGTGATATATTCCTTGAACTTTGCATACAAGATATCAAGCTTCTTTCGCTGCTCATCAGTAAGTTCCCATGTGTTGTAGATGTCCCTTCCCTTTTCACCAATCCAGATGAGAAAGTAGCTAACATGCTGTTCTTCAGACTTACTAGCTAGGGGACCTGAGAACATCAACTTAGCATGATGTAGAAACTTTTTCCAATTTTCTTCAATATTTCCACTATCCCAGTTCATTTGTGGATTTGGTAAGGTACTGCTGGCCATTTTTACAGTCTACCTTTTGCACTTTGTTAAACCTTTTTGTCAAGACTTTTTTTTTAATTCACCAATGATTTTATCCAACAATGTCTTATGTACTGCTTTAACTATATTCTATTTTAATAACTAGGCTACAAGAGGTCATATCCATAGCATTAATATCAATAGCCTCAATATCCATAGAACCAAGATCCTTTGAAACAAGATCCCACATCTGACACCATGTTTTATATTCTCTGTGTGGGTCTTTTACCAAAGTCGATGTTGACTCTTTCAAAACAATCCTCACAAAATAATAAGTTTATAATGCATTTATATTGCATAAAAGATACACAGATTTAATGATAGGGTATTGTAATAGGATTTTAATATTTCAAGGAGACATTTTTACTGATGAGTAAATTTTAAGAAATCATGTATAAAATCTGATCCCATAAAATCCTTGATAACCTAAAACCTGCCATGGAAAAACAGAGTAAGAGAGATAATATTCTTGACATATAAATAATTAATAGGTTTAATTAACAATCATATTGGTCAACAGCTATATCTGCTTGTTCTTAATTCACGACTCCTCTCCCATTATTTAACCGAGAATTTTTTCAGTATTTTGTAAAGGATCAGAATTTAGATGACAAGACAAAGCCTTCTTCTTTTGATAAGGAACAGTAATAATGATAAAATTACCCATAAACTGTGAAATTCGCTACTTGAGTAGTCATAAAAATTATGCAAAAATAAGAGTCGAAGTTCATGGAAATTACACAACAGATAATATACATGGTTAGATGTTTCCTATAACTCTGCATAATTTCAAGTAAAATATTGAGATTTAAATTCTTTCTTGCCTAAATGGCCAATTTTAAACATTGTGTTGAATTTCATCTGGTTTGGTCCAATGGAGAGTTATACCAGGTGCCAAATATACCTAATAAATTAGGAAGAACTAGCTGAGCTAGTTTACACAGCAATAAATACTTAATTTAGCAAATGCCAAGACAAGTTACTCACAAACTGCAATAGATTGGACATAATGCCAAGTTAGGATTTCCAACAAAAAGCCCTGATTTAAACAAATAACCTCGGGTTAACAGCAGCTTTTTCTGAAATATGTTATGTGAACGACTAATACTGACAAATATTTTCACTGCACTCAGTTTAGCTGTAGGAAGTAGCAGAATATCAACTTACACTGTTTCTGAGCACTGTGACCAATGATATTCAGATAATGATAATTTAATTTGTAGGTTTGATATATTTGAGTTCAAAAAGGTATGTTAAGAAGCAAAAGTTTGAGAAAACATCTTGTATGGAATTCAGATTAAGGTATGCAATTTAAATTATTGTGACTTTTGATTTAATGGGTAAAATATGTTACATCATTTTTACATTTGCTACTAAAGTGGATTAATTATCTCATACTTTTTTCAAACTGATCCAAATGATATGTAATTCATTCTATTTGTGACCTTAATTCAAGAAAGTTGCATTGTTTACACCCAAATTTTATTTTCTGAATTTCCTTTCAGGCAAGCATAAACAAGTAATACATAGTAATTTTTCATGCAAAGCATGTGCAATTTCCAATGTACTGACTAGAGTGAGGGTTGACCCCTTTTCGATTAGTTTTTCTCTCAGATCCTTTGATTGGCACCCGAATACTATCCGGTCACGTACCATTTCTTCAGGTTCAGTGTATCCACAATCTTTAACAAGTAGTTTGAGTTCTGTGACAAACTGATCAAAACTTTCACCCTCTTGTTGGACATGTTGGTTGAATTTAAATCGCGAAAATACTTTGTTTGATCTGGGTGTGATATATTCCTTGAACTTTGCATACAAGATATCAAGCTTCTTTCGCTGCTCATCAGTAAGTTCCCATGTGTTGTAGATGTCCCTTCCCTTTTCACCAATCCAGATGAGAAAGTAGCTAACATGCTGTTCTTCAGACTTACTAGCTAGGGGACCTGAGAACATCAACTTAGCATGATGTAGAAACTTTTTCCAATTTTCTTCAATATTTCCACTATCCCAGTTCATTTGTGGATTTGGTAAGGTACTGCTGGCCATTTTTACAGTCTACCTTTTGCACTTTGTTAAACCTTTTTGTCAAGACTTTTTTTTTAATTCACCAATGATTTTATCCAACAATGTCTTATGTACTGCTTTAACTATATTCTATTTTAATAACTAGGCTACAAGAGGTCATATCCATAGCATTAATATCAATAGCCTCAATATCCATAGAACCAAGATCCTTTGAAACAAGATCCCACATCTGACACCATGTTTTATATTCTCTGTGTGGGTCTTTTACCAAAGTCGATGTTGACTCTTTCAAAACAATCCTCACAAAATAATAAGTTTATAATGCATTTATATTGCATAAAAGATACACAGATTTAATGATAGGGTATTGTAATAGGATTTTAATATTTCAAGGAGACATTTTTACTGATGAGTAAATTTTAAGAAATCATGTATAAAATCTGATCCCATAAAATCCTTGATAACCTAAAACCTGCCATGGAAAAACAGAGTAAGAGAGATAATATTCTTGACATATAAATAATTAATAGGTTTAATTAACAATCATATTGGTCAACAGCTATATCTGCTTGTTCTTAATTCACGACTCCTCTCCCATTATTTAACCGAGAATTTTTTCAGTATTTTGTAAAGGATCAGAATTTAGATGACAAGACAAAGCCTTCTTCTTTTGATAAGGAACAGTAATAATGATAAAATTACCCATAAACTGTGAAATTCGCTACTTGAGTAGTCATAAAAATTATGCAAAAATAAGAGTCGAAGTTCATGGAAATTACACAACAGATAATATACATGGTTAGATGTTTCCTATAACTCTGCATAATTTCAAGTAAAATATTGAGATTTAAATTCTTTCTTGCCTAAATGGCCAATTTTAAACATTGTGTTGAATTTCATCTGGTTTGGTCCAATGGAGAGTTATACCAGGTGCCAAATATACCTAATAAATTAGGAAGAACTAGCTGAGCTAGTTTACACAGCAATAAATACTTAATTTAGCAAATGCCAAGACAAGTTACTCACAAACTGCAATAGATTGGACATAATGCCAAGTTAGGATTTCCAACAAAAAGCCCTGATTTAAACAAATAACCTCGGGTTAACAGCAGCTTTTTCTGAAATATGTTATGTGAACGACTAATACTGACAAATATTTTCACTGCACTCAGTTTAGCTGTAGGAAGTAGCAGAATATCAACTTACACTGTTTCTGAGCACTGTGACCAATGATATTCAGATAATGATAATTTAATTTGTAGGTTTGATATATTTGAGTTCAAAAAGGTATGTTAAGAAGCAAAAGTTTGAGAAAACATCTTGTATGGAATTCAGATTAAGGTATGCAATTTAAATTATTGTGACTTTTGATTTAATGGGTAAAATATGTTACATCATTTTTACATTTGCTACTAAAGTGGATTAATTATCTCATACTTTTTTCAAACTGATCCAAATGATATGTAATTCATTCTATTTGTGACCTTAATTCAAGAAAGTTGCATTGTTTACACCCAATTTTATTTTCTGAATTTCCTTTCAGGCAAGCATAAACAAGTAATACATAGTAATTTTTCATGCAAAGCATATAACTGAGACAATGATGATATTGATGAAAGAATTACTGCACTGGAATACTATGAAGTGTGAAGGTAATTCTTTAAAAGTTCAAATCTCCTTTCATTGAAAACTACATTGTCAATAACCTCATAGGTTTAAGGTGTCATCTGCACAGAAAGACTAAAATTTATCTGGCATTGTTTCATTAATTTACTTATTTGAAAACACACAAAAATATAACTTTAAAATATTTTAATCATGATTTAAAAGCAGAATAAACAGAAAGAATTGTGTCAAGATTAACAATTTGTAAAGTTTTATACAATAGAATAAGTGTAAGGGTGAGGAATTTGGAGTTCATAATTGAATTAGTTACTGTAGTCCTTGGTCTATAACTCAGGTAAATCAGTGCAATTTCTTTGCGAATTGTATACAGATGTACATCTTACCTAATGTGAGGATATTATTGCTGAAAAATGAGATGGCATGAAAAAATCTTACCATTAGTTATAAAACACTGCTTGCAGTAAGACAACAGTAGTGCATCAAAGAAAGCATGATAGATTACATGATTAGGAGTCTCACAAAAAAGCCTATTAGTGCAAAAATACAACTGTTAACACTCATTTTCATCTCTTTGTAATTTTAGCATTTGGTGAAAACATGATGGAGAATGAGTGAAAACTTGTGTGATTATTTCGAAAGATAAATTATGTTTGGGTTTGCATATTTTACTTTGTCAGATTTGGTGACATTAGTTGGATTTAGAAGCCAGAGTAATGCAGTTCTCATGATCAATTGTGCACATTCGTTAAGATTATAGTTAACTTTCACACATAAACTATTTAATGGGATTGGAACATTGGACCTCAGGTGTAAAATACCAGAAAACACTTTAAACCACCAAACTAACTTCAGTTCAAGTTAATTTGAAAGAACATAATGTAGAGTTCCAATATGCTAAGTTACACAGAATGTACAAACATTATTTTTGTTAAAAAACTTTAAAACTAGCTTTGATTATAATGACATATTTGAAAAATACCACATGGCATAATGATGGACATTTGATGATCATTTCTTTTTGAAACTAGCACGTTCCAGATATCTTAAGGTGGCATATGTGATTTGATGATTGCAATAAGTAGGTTTCCATGGTAAGAACCCAGTACTTTCTCTGGGTTCGACCCTCTTGGTTTTGTTGAAAGGGTCATTTGCACTGATAAAGTTTATTTCAGAGTTGTTGGCCACAACAATATATGTCCCCATTAATGTCCATCAACATTAAGTATGCTAATAGAAGTTTGTATGCATTCAGCATGAAGTAGAGACTACAACAGAGAATACAATTCTCTCAATTGATGAAATACTGACTAAAAACCCTGTTAGATAAAATTATTTCTCCTGAAATATTTCAAATATATAAACCCAAAGTTGCTAATTTTTATCAAATATTAAGTTGCTTGTAACCAAAATATGCAACTAATAGCCATTCAACAGAAATCTTTTTAAAGTCAACATTATGCAGTGAAATAAAGTAACAGAAACATTTGTTGATAGGTTAATGATGAATGACCTTTACATTTTTCCATGTCCATCTCAGCTTTAACGGTGGGGAGTTATCTTTAGTTGTCAGGTATGGCAGATTAAATGTTATCACATATCCCATAATGATGAAGGCATGTGGCAGGGTTCTACCATTCAAATAACTTTGCACATAATGAGTAAATAATCCTATTTTCTTTTACCTGCATTTTTTGTTTGTTGATGAGGCACTGGTACAAATTTTTTATCTTATCTCTTCCTAGCTGAAATAAGCATAACATATTTTGATTACACAAGGACTTAGGTTTACTTAAAAGAACTCAGATATCTGTATTGGAATAATAATATGATGATGAAAAAATATGTAATATTAAATTTAAAATTGTGTAATTTTAAATCTTAGCTTGATTTAAATGTCCAGGATAATCCAACATCTAAAACCTTAAATTGTAACTTTAGAAACAGCATCCAGGGCTTTTCTGTCAAGATAATATATATCACAGACATGTCAATTCAGTTATTGATATCTCACAATGTAAAATCACCCCATCTACTAAAAAACCTATTAAACTGAATCTGAAGTAATATACAAATACTTCTTCTTAACGAGTATTTCAAGATAAAGTAGTAAACTTTAAACAGAAAGTCCCTATAAACAGACACTTACTTTAACTTGAAATCTGTTTGCTTAAAGGGGTTCCACTGTGTACTGACCACACCATAAATAAAGGACTTGAGACCATCATTCCAGCCTGATGAAGCTATTACCAGGCCACTGGGGGAGTTCTGGGGATACTGGACACCAGTGGTCCACATCTATCAGTTTTTGCTTGGTTTAACTCTTAGCCTTTCCATGAGGCTAAAACAGGTGAGAAAGCCTGGTTAATGTTTAATGGGATGTTTATTGTTCAATTGCTGTTTTCAACCCATTTTACAGGTCATGTATTTAAATCACAGGACTCAGAATCTGGATTCAGAAGTTATCCAGTGTCTTATCTTTTAAAAAGACATCAGTGCTTCAGAGCATTCTCACCCATTCAACACTTTAGGAATGTTGAATTTTTTTAATTTATCTCAATAGGGAGCTTACTGACAGAGGAAACAGTGCACAGTAACAGTATTCTGTTAAGTTTTCAGAAGTGTAAAATACAAGCCTTGGTAAGTGCATTTTGCTCAGTCTCCTATACAAATTCCAGCTGCTGTATAATATGATTTCATAGCACATTAAACTATTCCCACCCTTGTACTTTCTTCTATTATTTTCATACATTTCAAAAACCATTTTGTAAATCCAAGCCAGAAAGAAGACTGCCAAATACCCTGGATCCAGAATAAAGCAGCTTGGAGACTGGAACACCTTAAGTCCCACTGAGATCCTGATGGAAAAGGCTATCTTCACCCCTGCTTTGGTGGATGCAGCAACGTTTGGGTGTTATCAGAATCAGAGAAAACTTCAAAGAGAGGTTCATGTGTGTAAATGGGGAGTTTGTTTAACATGCATAACATGTATTTGATAAAGAAATTAGTGAGAAATCATTCTAATAATCTTTTTGTGACACACAAGGGAGAATTTTGAGAGCTGCAGGCATGATATAAACAACACACATAGAAAATGGTTTACAGCACAAACTGAGAAACTAATGGAAAATATTACTATGTGTCTATGTATACTGGTACTGGGAATTAATAGGAAAAATATGGAAACATTGGCAACCAACAGAATGCCAAAGGGAACAAAATGTGAGAAAAGCATGTAGCTATTGCTTATTTGGTTGTATGATTCAGATTTCCGAAACAAGAACTGTATCAGAAAGATGTAATGTCTGAGCCATTTACAACTAGACAAAGGCCGCTTCCTTTATTGCGAGCCGGTGGTGTATCCCCGAACATAGCAAACCTGTAGAAGCAATAACAAAAGAGGTCAAGGCAGTTTAGGGTTTTGGAAATGTTGTTTCACCTTCAAGGAGGCGTATAAAAAGGATAAAATGTATAGAAATCCCTGAAAAGTTCAAACCTGGAAAAGTTCCCATCTTTTTGAAAAACAGGGGCCCAAGGTCAAATCTGACCACATCAGAAGATTCCTAGCCCAAAATAGATTCCTAGACCACACCAGTAGATTCCCAGCCCATGATTTCCTATAGGTTTGTTTTACATTTCAAACCTCTAGGACCAATAATAAGCGAGTTATAAGCACTTTTACATTTGGCTATCCTCGTTCGACCTTGAAGGAGGCCCAAGGTCAAATCTGATCACATCAGAAGAATCCTAGCCCATGATTTCCTATAGGTTGTTTTCACATTTCAAACCTCTAGGACCAATAATAAGTGAGGTACAAGCACTTTAAGTTTGGCTATCCTTGTTTGACCTTGAAGGAGGAGCCCAAGGTCATATCTGACCCCATCAGAAGACTTCTAGCACATGATTTCCCATAGGTTGGTTTCACATTTCAAACCTCTAGAACCAATAATAAGCGAGTTATAAGCACTTTTACATTTGGCTATCCTCATTTGACCTTGAAGGAGGGGCCCAAGGTCAAATGTGACCTCATCAGAAGACTCCTAGTCCATGATTTCCTATAGGTTGGCTTCACATTTCAAACCTCTAGGACCAATCATAAGCGAGTTAGAAGCACTTTTCATTTCGACTATCCTTGTTTGACCTCAAAGGAGGGGCCCAAGGTCAAATCTGAACACATCAGAGGATTCCTAGCCCATGATTTCCTATAAGTTGATTTCACATTGCAAACCTCTAGGACCAATAATAAGCGAGTTATAAGAACTTTTACATTTGGCTATCACATTCGTTTGACCTTGAAGGAGGGGCCCAAGGTCAAATCTGATCACATCAGAAGAATCCTACCCCATGATTTCCTATAGGTTTTCACATTTCAAACCTCTAGGACCAATAATAAGCAAGTTATAAGCACTTTTACATTTGGGTATCACAGTCGTTTGACCTTGAAGGAGGGGGCCAAGGTCAAATCTGATCACATCAGAAGATTCCTAGCCTATGATTTCCTATAAACTGCTTTGACATTTCAAACATCTAGGACCAATAATAAGCGAGTTATAAGCACTTTTGCAACAGTTTTCAAGTTACAATTGATTTACTCAACAGTGAGAACCTCAAAGTAGCTATTATACTCGGCTATGCAAGGAGCTACAGGTCTGCAATTTTACTATGTTATAGCTGACCCCAAAGTAGCTGAATAACATATTTAAACAAAATTCTCTAAATGCAATAGTTTTCAAGTTACAAGTCAAAGTTATAGATGTTTTTGACTCCCCAGAGCTTAATTTTGACTCCTGGGCTTAAAATAGCAATTACTCGCTTGATATTGACCCTAACCCTACAAAAAAGATAGGCTGGCGAGATGTCATACCCACCAATTTATGCACTAAATATAAAATACATCTGAAAGAAACTGTGCACTACAGCTTGAACACAAGCAACAGTCAAAATTTCAGACATTTTTGACTCCCCAGAGCCTAATTTTGTCTCCTGGACTACCAAAACAATAGGGTGGCCAGATCTTTGCCACAGTAAGCCACTTGCAAAGTTTAAAAGAAATCCCAAAAGAAATATGGCTTGTAGGTTGAACACAAGAAAATCTCTGCGGACATGTAAGCAGACGATGACCGTGCGTGATCCATAGTATCCCCGCTTTTCGGGGATACAATAATTGTTTTAAACATTCTATCCTACAGGAATAAATCATGACCGTAACACCAAATGATATTCATTATGAATGGTACTATTGACAGAAGTTACAATGTCATTCAAATATTCCAGCTTATATAATTATATCTTTGTCATTCAGTAATTACATGGTGGTGTCCAAGAACAGAAGTAATAGTTCCTAAATCATGAAATAATGTATCACCACATGAGGGCTGATGCAACCACTGAGGGCATGAGATTAAATCCTAACCCTGGAATTAAATCATAAGGCTGTGATGTAAAACTTTCAACATCTAATTACTTTGTTTCTCTCGTCATTATAACTTCCCATCATGGTATGACCTGTACCATGTACTGCAGGTGACATTAATGCTTAAATACATCAAATCGACTGTATATAATAAAATATTTGAATGTTGGCATGATGTAGAATTATCGAAAAAAGTCTTGTCACAGTGATTTGAAACAGAAACACCCATGATGCAACTGTATTCCCCAAAATATGATATCAAATTCATAAACATAACTCGAAAACTTTTCACACAAAAGCTTGACAAGCTCTTTAGATACCAGTTTTTAACTTGGCCAGTTGTGTATGGTCTTTCACACATAAGTGAGGTAACTGGCTGCTGTGACAGCAACTAAAAATAGCCAGACTTGCGTTTCTGCCATGAATTACTTTATGTTACCATGTTACTATATGTAGAAAAGTGTTCTGTAAGGTGAGAGAAAATCAAAAATATTTCTATACATAGCTACTAATCTTCTACAAACTTGCTAAGTACCACTCACAATGGATACGTTACTTCCTGTTTTGACACCATTTGCCATTTTGAAATGGCCATGGCTAGGAGATGTTTTGAAATGGCTTGGCTGTTTGAAAACCATATTTCTTGTTTTAACCATTTTGTATTTTCACTACAGATTTGAAAGTATATAATCTCAATTGTTATACCCCTTTCACATTACAGGCGGTATAACCTGTGGTTATAGGTGTTAGACAAAAGGCCCCTGTTCCTTCAACTACCATCTGATGTCTGCATGCAAACTTGTGATACAGTGGACCGCCGTTCCATTCCTTGAGCATTCTCCCGAAATTTTAAAATGTTTAAAATTTCCACCTCTGAATTTCTCACCATAACATTCATATGCTAACTGAAGGTGTGGTCCACGATTTATATAAGGTTGTGGTCATGTTTCCATAGCACGTGTTCAACTGACAGCTACCGCAGGGGAGTTGAGGTTAATAAAGGTTGCCTCTCTGTCACCAACATTTGAAGTACTGTCATCCTATTGTTATTGACGGTTACAAACCGTGTCCAATCAGTGGCTATACACGTGAATACCGCAAATCTTGGAAGATATTAGGCATCCTGGGAGGTAAATTACTAGTATATTTTTTTATAATCTTTATAATGCTACTTTGATGTCCAGATTTTAAAAGCTCTGCAGTTGAAGAAGTGTTAAAAACAGTGTTAATTCTACCCAGCTTGTTCTCTGTTATAATTAAAGATATTTTCTTTGAGTCACCAAAGATAGGGAAAATCCAATCAAGTGATTACTTAAACAGTGACAAATCATGATCAAAAGAACTACTTTTAAGAAAACACAGGATGCCATTCCTTTCATGTGGGTTGTTTTGACTGGTCATAGATCAATCACAAAGTAATCAGTATATAAAAACAACAGGCATATTCACTGCTACTTGGCCCTAATATTTTGAGCCTTTTTTGAGCCATTTACAATCAAACCAACATCATCGAAAACAGCTTTATTTACTTCATTTTCAGATACCAATAGGTTTCGAAATGGCCAGGCCTTTTCATACCAATAGAGGTTTTGAAATGGTCAGAAATATTACTAGCATATACCCATTTGTGTTATTTTATTCAAATAGTTCAGATTGACAGACTTTCACTCAGTTCTACATAGTGTGGTGGTGTGATACTGGAAAAGTGTGAATCTAGTGAGTTCTTACACAGAAGCAAATGAAGGATTTTTTAAACTTTATAATTACCATCGCCTACTCTGTAATTAAGATGCCTCAAAACATCAATTACTGGATCCTAAATATATGCTTCCTGACCTGAAATGTATTTGCAAAAGGTAATTTAAATTTTTTCAACACTTCACAAATGGAGATCATAATCACTCAACACAATGGTGGTCTGTTTATCATTCTGATTTATGCAGTGACAGTGTACATACAGTCTGATTTATGTTGGAACATCTGACTTATATCACCACCAAGAGTTTGTGGTATTGTCCATTAAATATTTTTGAAATTAAAATTTAGTAACACAGTTTAAATAAAATGTAATTAATTTCCATCGAGGTATTAAAATCAGAGTAAACAGTCATCCACATGAATTCGAACACTGTTACAAAATATTGAACACTGTTACAAAATATAAAGAATTACAATATCAAAATGATATGTTTGTCATTTACAGGTATACAGAAACTTTTCAATAAACATTTTTAAATTGTGACAATTTAAATATTTCTTTTCTTTTTCATCACAAATCTCATTTTGTATCTCAAATATCAGCCTTTTTTGAAACCATAACCAGTAAACACAAAGTACCATAAATACCTTTCAAATATTGTTTTTAATAAATTATAATTAAAATATACATTTATACCTCTATTATATGCAGATGTTGATAATCCTCAATATTTACTTCTGAACATTATCACCTCCAACAGTTTGTTACAAGAAGGACTTTTCTGCATGATTATTATTTTGGTGTTTAAAGGATTATATTAAAAGAGATGACCAGTGTAAGATGAAAGCTATAATTATGAGGTAACAAAATCTGCCCATTTAGACCCTCGCAAGGGAACCAGCCTGTGTGTGTGTGTGTGTGTGGGGGGGGGGGGGGGGCAGTGGTAGCCTTGCTATGTCTATATTCTGAGAGGCAAATAAATATGATTTCATAATATGTTACATGTAAGACTATATCTAACTCAATTCGGTATTGTAATTGCAAAAAATAGCATCAGAGGTGTGTACCCCACAACCTCAGGAAATAATTTTCAATACCATGAGATACAGAAGTAGTGAAATGGATCTTTTCAGAGTAGTGTCAATTAAAAAAGGTCCAAATAATATTTAAGCACAAAAAATAATGTCTACGGGAAAGAAAATGTATGAAAAGATAAAGTATTAAAACAAGATAATTCAGTAGCAAGATGGCAGTATTAATCCATAAACTAAAACTTATGAAACTGCAAAAGTTATTAATTGGAGGATAGTTGTCAATAGAAATAGCTCAGCTATGTAAATGTACACATAATAATTGGTTGCAGCAGTCCATATATCTTTGTCATAAGATAAACATTTCTCAAATATGGCATGTGAACACACATTGGCAGGACCACAGTTAAAGGTCACACCATGATGCACACCTACACCCCCTAATCAATGTCCCTACAAAGTGTCCTTATCAAGTATCAAGTTTGTGTACCTTACAGTTTCTGAGATATAGCCCGGACAAAATTTTATAGGTCAAATTCACTAGACTCACTATAGCAAGGCTAAAGGTCAAATCAAGGTCATAACATGACGTTGCACACCTACTACCTCCAACCAATGTCCCTACAAAGTATCAACTTCCCACACATTAGGTTCCTGAGAAATAGCCCAGACAAGATTTCAAACCAAGGTCACACCATGGCCTTGCATAACTCCAACCCCAACCAATGTCCCTACCAAGTATCAACTTCCTACACCTTATGGTTTCTGAGATATAGCCCAGACAAGATTTTATAGGTCGAGGTCACTATGGCAAACTCATTGGTTACATCAAGGTCACACCACGATGTTGCACATCTGCACCCCCTAACCAATGTCCCGACCTATTATCAATTTCCTACACTTTACAGTTTCAGAGATATAGCCCACACAAGATTTTATAGGTCAAGGTCACTATGGCAAGATCAAAGGTCAAATCAAGGTCACACCATGACATTGCACACCTATTACCCCCAACCAATGTCCCTACAAAGTATCAACTTCCTACATGTTAGGTCCTGAGATATAGCCCAGACAAGATTTTATAGGTCAAGGTCACTACAGCAAGGTCAAAGATCAAACCAAGGTCACACCATGGCCTTGCATAACTACAATCCCTAACCAATGTCCCTACCATGTATCAACTTCATACACCTTATGGTTTCCGAGATATAGCCCAGACAAGATTTTATAGGTCAAGGTCACTACAGCAAGGTCAAAGGTCAAATCAAGGTCACACCATAACATTGGACACCTACACCACTTAACCAATGTCCCTACTAAGTATCAACTTCCTACACCTTACGGTTTCTGATGTACAGCCAGGAGAAACTTCTTCCCACCGACTGCCTGCCTGCCCATCCAAGGGTGAAAATAAATTCTGACAGGCCTTAAGGACCGTGGGGTAAAATACTGGCTGTCTCAACATGTTACTGTTCAGATTTGAAGTACAGGTCCAACCTGGAATTTTAGTTTCAGGCATTACTGTGGCCTGTTTTGGGATTTGAAAGAATTACTCAAACCTAAAATTTTTTTTGACAGGATAAGGGGGAGGGGGCTGATGGCTCTCTTCAAAGACCAATGATATGGATTGTGCTTGAATAATAACTTCAAAGTTCATCAAACTTAAAGTGTAAGAGGGTAACAGAACCCATGCAGACACACAGAAATCATAAACTGCTGTAAATAAATTTCTATTTGTCTGTTACTTTATCACAGATATCAGACATTGTTTTCATTATTTTGGTTTACTTCATGCAGAGGAAAACCAAGATAACCAGTAATTGATTAACCTTTAAGGATTTTGAACATATGGCAACACTTCAAAAATAGTGGGCTTCAGCAGGCAGGAACCCTGGCCTGCAGGTATCGAGCACAAGACTCAAATAGAAAAGTGCACAGAGTTTCAAGTGTAACACAAAATCTGTTAAAAATCCATGTATGGGCTGGACTGTTGCTCAACCATAAAATTACAAGTAAAAAAAAAAAGAAACAGTGTTGACATGGCAACAGTTCTGGCCAGGCAGTGCCCAAACCTTATTTAGCCCCCAGTTTTTCTTGGGATAAACATATCACAAAATTTGGAAAAGTCTGCTCAGAGGTTTGAACTGTAAAGTACCCCAGACTCTGAGCCAGCCACCGCCACCACCCAGATAGCACTACTATAACCCTTTAGCCCCAGACTGTATATGGACTGGGGTTAATAAAATCAGGGGAAAGAAACAGATTCAGCCTTCTGGTAATGGACATTGGTAGTTAAAAATGTGGAAACACCCACTTAGTTATTTCTAGTTAAAACTACTCTGTCTGAGTAAATGACTATTATCCAAGCAGTGAAAATGAAAGGGTCAGTTGTGCAACAAATCACATTATCATTTCACATTCAGTAAATAAAGGACCTTTTGTACTTAATAAATTATAAGGTTCTTTGTAGAAAGTGTTGATGTAATAATGTTGCAGATTATAATGAAAAAACTAAACCATTAGCAAAACGAACACATTTCCATGTGCTGTCCTCTGATATTTGATCATGATTTCCCCTCACAACTTGAATTGTCTTTTACAATTGATCAACAGTACAGTATAAGTGGGAACTTGTGCTGAGGATTAAATTTAGCTAATTTAGCTTATGATCTTGGATAGTTGAAATATTCATCCATCAATGGAAATTACTTCCTGGGATTTTTTAAAAAAATTACAAATTTGCAAACTTTTTATTGCAAAAAAAAATTATTAAAAGGTCAAAGCTTGGGTTTTGTATCCTGTTCAACAGCCAACTTTATTTTTTTTCAGTTACGGGGCCCAGCTCTACTTACAAAGATTTGTATTGTGATTACAATTTATTAATTGATGTTGTATTTTCTAGAAACATACTAATTTATCAACAGGTCCACTGAGTTCCCAGATTACTTTTGTGCCCAACTTCAATTGTCATTCACTCCTTGCCTGTCATGTGGAGAATATTCAAAAGTACCAATAATATTTTGTTGCATAATACTTCAGCTGTCAAACTTGTTCACCCAACAAAGGCTTGTGATATTATTAGCTGCGCATGTGTCATGTTACTGGGTAATTATAAACACAGTTTTTCAGTATTTGTGCAATTTATTAACTCCAATAATGTCGCCCAGAAATATCTGTGAGAAATTCACACAGTATTTCCCCCAATTACTTCATATATAATCATTGGTTTGTGTGCATGTGACCCTCAAGAGTGTCTTACATAAATAGACAAAGGGAAAATTTAACATAAATGCATTACTTTGAGATGTGACAAATGTTATATATTGTATGTATTTACTGAATCTAAAAAAAAATCACAGATAGCCCCACTCAAACAGTAGTTCGACATAACTGTCCTGATATTGATTTAAAATTTGGTAAAAATGGCCAATATATTATGTAGTTTTGTCAGTTAATCCATTCGGTTGTTTTCATTTCACATACGATCTTGTATTTTTATTCATTCCCAGAAACTTATTCACATGTTTATTATAATGAATATAAACTAGATACATAATTCACCCATCCATACGAAAGCCTGAAACCACCATCCACATGCAAAATTTGAAATTCCAAAGAGTGGATTTCCAGGTAAAAGGGTAAATTTAAGAGGACAATTCCCTTTAAGAAACTGATATTGATTTCTAATTAATGAAAACTGTGATCAATTTTAGTTACTAAAGGGATTTTAAGTTACTATAAAAGTTTATTATGAGTTACATTTTCACAAAGACAGGCAAAAATTGCATTGTTTTTAATGATGGATAATATAAAAACATCAGACATGACCTGTCATCAATAGTTCTGGATTGAGTATTCCCCTGATGATGTCATCAGAAAACAGGCTATCAAGTACACAGATCTATGTTCATCAACAGTTTACTAGATAGATAAACCTACAACAGTCTGCTGCCAGGCTTTGTCACTTTTTTATTGGTACCTATCTACATGCTTCTGTCAATGCTTGTCTTGCCTTACAAAAGCGCTGGAGATCTTACTGACACACTGGCTACATGTGGCCTTCCAGCTAAATAATCTGAGCCCTTCCAGCCTGGATCTAGTTCATTTGCAAATATTTCAGCCAAATACCCTGTTTTTTATATTCTGTGTTAGATCTTTCCAGACTGTTATCTTCATAATCTACTATATGAGGGATTTCTATTATATACTCAGTGGCATAGAAGTTAAGACTAGCAATTTTTGTACCCATCAACAGTTCAGATAAAAATAATTCTCCTGATTAATTTTAAAGTCGATCATTTGTGTTGTAGGACAAGATCTTAATTGGTTTCAGATTAAAACACTTTTCTAACCTGACTGACTTCTCTGAGCTAACCAGTATGAGCAGAATATCACAACTAATACACATTTTTGTAGCCATTCTTTTTATCTAGAATATGATCTGGATCTTAGTATATAATACATGTACATATAAAGACTGGTTACTTGGAGACACTATGTTTAATCTTTCAGTATCTTAAACAATATTTGAATGTTATGATGTTTATTACACCTACATAAGTAAAATTTAATGCAGGTATCATTTTAGATATGTAGGTTTGAACTTATTTTAAACAGGGTACTGAGCCCTGACATCAAAACCTGTCTTAGCTACAGTATACTTTAAACATACTTTAAAGCAAAGCTATAACGCTTCAAACACATAATTATTGTAACCATACATTCAGTGTGTAAATATGATTGTTCGTACTTGGATAGAACTACTTTAAGTTTATCACAACATTTATTAGAAATACACTATTATTGATGCTGACAAGACCAATTATGGGATCCCAACATGAGAAAATGTTATAATATAAATGTTTTTAAGTAGCCAAATCTAAAACCAAGTCATGTTGACAGTTCTGCAGAGTCTCTTAATAAAAGAAATAATATTCAATTTTAATGGATAATGTGCTTGATAGAGCCATATCATCACTCTCTGTCAGCCTTGAGATATTTCTGTAATATCTTTAGGGCACATGCTATTTATCACACATATGCATGTATGAATAACACAATAAACTGTCTGAAGCAATCATAAATATCCACAAGATTACACTAAAAGTTCTCAATAAGATTGGCAATAAATTTCAGAGAAAGTTATTTTTAAAAGAATGTATGCATTTGCACTGAATAGCTTTTTAATTGTAAGATGAAAACCAGTAAATTAGATTCTGAAGTCTGACCTATGGTTAACTAAATCAGTGATAATTACCCCCACATAAAGAAAACATCTGTTGTATTAATTAGCTTCACCCCACCTACCTCACATATTTTATCTCATCAAGAACAAGAAAATCAGCAGGACTTTAAAGAACATTTGCAAAAGACACCACTGTGACATAAAATAAATCTTCTAAACATCATAAACACGGGTAAAAATTTATGTGATGTTGGAAATATTAATTATATGGGCCACAGCATTTATACTAAACTTAAGATATTTCCAAACCAGGTTTTTACAGTTAACATTATATTTAGCACATTGCTGATAGCGTTTATATTAGGGTTATGATAGCCAAGGTACCCAATACCCATTATCAACTACAAGTATGTCAAACTGGGGGTACCATTAGACAAAAAAATAGGGTGAAATAACTTATAGTGGTGTTCCCTTATAGCGATCAGATTAGGAACCTTCCTCCCAATTGGAAAAAAATAAGCAATTTTTTATCCCAAACGAACGTTTTGACTGCTTCCCAAATGGCAAATTTTCTGGCTCATGATCAATCGGGGCAATTGATCACCCTAGTGGAACAGCCTTATTATAAATTTCTTATGTCAAGATTTGCCACAGAAGTAAATACAAGCTCTGAGCTGTGACTACATTGTTCTGACTTGAACAGAACTCTCCAGTGGGGAATGGAAAAATGGCCTCCTAGAAAAATGGCCTCCTTGAAAATTGTGGGGGGGTTGGGGGGGGGGGGGTGTGTGTGTGGAAAATTGGCCTCCTTAGATTTTTTTGGTGGTCCATTTTAGTTTTACTTAATAATACTCTTCAATGTTCCCATTAGGAATATATGAATGATTCTTTAATATAGTTATTTTAATATAGGATACTCTACTAGGATTAAAACATAAAAGATTTGGTTCTCTTAGATGACTAATCAGGATTAAAAGTATGCATAAAGATGTTTTAATCATTAAGTTTCAAAGACAGCAATTTCTGATAGAAATATACCCAGGACACATTCAAATACCTGTGCAGGATTGTAAGAAAAAAAGATATAATTCCTTTATACAACTATAAAATCAGTATTAAATTTATGCTTAAAGATCTTTTAATCATTAAATTTCAAAGACAGCAACGTTTGATTGAAATATACTGAGGACAGATTCAAATACCTGCTCAGGATTGCAATAAAGATATAATTCCTTTATATAATTATAAACTCAGGCAAATAGTTAAAAACTGAGCTAATTGCATTAATTACTGCATTTGTGTTATTCACCAGTTTTTTGGTTAGGTCATGCAATGCAATAAATTGTTTGTAATCCATGATTTCAACAATTTTCCCTTTTTTCCAATATCATTAAAAGACTACAGGGAGGCCAATTTTCCACTCCCACAAATTTCAAAGAGGCCAATTTTCTAGGAGGCCATTTTTCTAGGAGTCCATTTTTCCAGGCCAATTTTCCCGGATTCCTCTCCAGTAACAATGTTCAGTGATTCTACAGGCAACATTCTCACATGCATGGCTGAAATTTCTGGCTTACCTGAATAGGTAAGAGTCTGCTGACCAACTCATTCTTGAGGTTACCTACAAAACATAATGTTAAAACAACCCCAAATAATTGCACTTTAGTAAGCAGTCAGAGTATGTTGAACCACATTAATTACCTAACATATTATTTTAGGAGTTAGATTCTACTCTCCTAAAGTCAATGAAGCAATATATAGCATGAAAAAAAACTTTAAATTTTCTGCCCTTTTACAAAAACATTTTAGGTTTAAAAAGAATATGGAACACAATAGTCACTCTACACTGTGGATTATCAATGGACCGACCAGAGGGATTTCTAACCCTGACAAGCCTTTTGAAAACACTGCATGAATACATATACCCGGTATACCCAACCATCTGTTTTCTTGAACTGCTACAACTGATTTGAAATGTGAAAATCTTCTATGCCACAAACCCAACTACAGGTGATTTTGGTTAGAAGAAGGGTCACCAGTTTCTGGGTATTTTGGGGTAAAGTACTTGGTAAATACTGCAATGATCACATTTTAATTACAAAGTGATACACTCTGTCACATTGGAGCTGTGTTAAGCCCTATTTTCATTGTGATGTCAATTAGAAAAGCATGGATTTATTCATCCACAATCATATACTCTCCTGCCCTACTTGGTGAACTCCACTCCAACTGATAATATTCGAATGTGTTTGTTCATGCACAGATTTAGCATGAGGCTGATCACTATTTCATCAGAATGAGTTGTGAGATTTTGCTTGGACAATAATTGTAAAACTAATTTTATTTTTATAGTGCTTAATCCCTGTAAATGCAGACTGTGAGGTACAAAAAATCCTTTACTATCCAGGAACATGAATAGAAATTCACAAAAGATGTATGAGTTCCATTAAAAACAGAAGAAAATAGTAAATTTCGGTGAATGAAACAGCATTCATAAAATTAAATATTCTTGTATTTGGATAACAGAAGTCTAACTGTTCAACTGTGTCTTCATTAGTTCTGCTAGTGTTAGTTTATTCACACTAAGCTACACATATTCTGCTGTTTACTTTCTGACCTATTGATCACCTGGTTGTTTTTCTTTTATTGTTCTCTACATATTTCTGGTTTTCATCACTTGACAGCGCCAACCCATATTGATAATGGATATTGTATATATCCCCAGGAATCAACACATCTTGGAAACATTTGTATGCCCAGATGATCAGAAGTGGTTTATGCATATTGGAAGTGTGATATCTGTCCAGATCCATTCACCAAGCAAGAAAGTAAAACCATGTTTCCTTTAAGCAAAAAAAGCAGGTTCAAAGCAATCCTAATGACTCTTTCTCCATGCAACTAGTGTGTAAAATGGCTGTGGTTTATTGCAACAACAAAACGTTTGGATGTATTTGATATTTTAAGAGGACGTTTTGCTTTACCAAATGTTTGAATATTTTCATATCAAGAAACTTATTTGTGTTTGACACTCACTTCCTTTGCCTTTAATCATGTTATGACATTCATATAATACACTAGCAACTCATCAAATAGAATTCTCATATAGAAAATGACAACAATGTGCTTTCTATTGCAAAAATGAATTACTTGGTTAAAGGTGGAGGTATTTTTGTGGTCCAATGAGATTTGAATTTTTTAATAACCTTGGGAAATTTTATGACTGATAAATAGGTATTAAATACATGTATTTAAGTGGTATTATTCAGTGAAATTGTCTTATCTGTATTAAATCATTT
Source organism: Sabellastarte sp. h YS-2021 (assembly GCA_964017235.1). Lineage (NCBI taxonomy): Eukaryota > Metazoa > Annelida > Polychaeta > Sabellida > Sabellidae > Sabellastarte > Sabellastarte sp. h YS-2021. The sequence goes on from OZ024928.1 coordinate 82,061,289, forward strand.
TTAAACTTGTCAGTTATGTAATCATAGATCACTAGACCAGATTATCATTTTTATCCTGACAAGCGCAGTTCTTTAATAGAAATTCTGATCATTTTCATTTGTAAATGTTTTAGATTTACCTTCTTTTAAACTGCATCAAACTGATGAGAACCTAAACCAACAGTTTAGCCTACATATTGCCAGGGGAAACACTATCTTATACTTGGGAAACCTAAGAACCATTTTGTTTTTGGCCAATTTTATTCCTTTCATTAATTCATTACAGTAGTTATAGCTGACAATAGCAGACACACGTGACCAATTGATAAATGCTAGTTTTCCTTCAATGTAGTGAATAAAATCCTGTGTGGCCAGTGCTTATTTCCTGTTGTTTTGCCACACAGCGAGTATTTCCACTCTTCTGACCAGGATGCCAGTCTGTCACAGGTTTACTGGTGTCTACTGGTGTTTGTTCCCATCATACCGCTATGTGAAGATGTGTACGTGTGCAATCCCCACAACTCGGGGAATATCAGACCCATTCTTCCTGGATTCAACTTAACCACTGGGCATGTATATCTTTAAACATTTATTTTTTAATGTTATATCCTATTTACTATTATTACTACTGTTTTTTTTTCTCAATTCTTTTGCTTATTTTCAAATAGTAAATTTAATGAGAGTGCCAAAGAGTATTTACCTAGCAATAAGCAGAGCTCTGAGAGAGTAGCTTGGTTAAAAAAGCTAGGAAGGCAACATTACACACTAATACACACTAATACACACTGAATGAATTGTGATAAATTGTAAATTCTACATGTTGACCTATTTTAATCATTTTCACCTTTGATCTGAAGATTCTATTATTACACCATATTCACTTGACAGACTTAATTAAAATAAATTCATAACTGATTAGCCATTTGTCAACCATTGTGAGTTGTAGTGTGAAAACCTCTAATAAAGTTCAAATCAGTGAACTATCTGAAGTGACCATAAAGGTTATTCATTCAGTGTCACAAACAGACCTTTAAACACATCAAGGCACAATAAAAATGTTAAAAGGTGCTCTATATGTCCACAAGTTATTAGTATTGACATGAGAATGAAAAAGTGGAATGTATGAAAAGGTCATATAGTATAAATACAAAAGGTCATTTTACACCTGCCAGATCTAATACTCAAAATCAGCTTTACTATATTTGGACAAGGTAGTTATATTTGTCAGTGTCACGCTGTATTAAGATGAAGTCCAAATAATACTCACCTTTCCCTGTATGAAAGTTTCAACAATGACATTTTAACAGGTAAAGATGTGGGGGAAACAGTTACTGAGTACAATTCTGAGGCTACTAACAAATAAGAAAATCTTAGAATAGAAGCAAGAACACTAAGAGCACTCAGAGAGCGAAAACCTCAGTCAAGGCACATCACAATAAGTAAATAGGAAAATCCAGATTATTTTTTTATATCCAGACAACAACTAGAACTAATTAAAGGCTTCATTGTGATCATTTTATTTAAAATCTCTTGAAAATGGTTTATGATCACTTTTAACAATCTATTTTAAAAATTATTTCAATGCGACTATTGCTTTTCAAAGCCACACTATTGAAAGGTTAATTTCAAACAATGTTAAGGCTATGGGTGGATGTTAGCCCGGTGAATGTTTGGTTTGTGAATTTTTGGAGATGGTGATGGGACAAATGGCTTTTTAAAAGACTTTCTAATGCCATTTCAATATTATTCCAAATGAGTTAACTTGTGTTAATACTGTAAGTGAATTTTAATGTCACTTTCATACTGTCTTCAATAAAAAAGACTAAAATAACTAAATAAAAAAGTGGTATAAGTAACTGAAATAATTTTAGTTTTGTGTCTGATGCGTGAATAAAAGGGCATTTGATTCCTTTTCAGAATTGTGGAAACATGCCTGTGACCAACAAAGAGTTACACAATACAAATTGCTTCTGCTTTGATATATTGCTCTACTGTGTTTGGTTGCACCATAAGTTAATATACCAAGTGCTTTGATGTTATGAAAAAAGACATGAAAAATTTATATAATCAATATTTAAAAGTCATTAGCCTGTTGTATTAACCTCTATAAAAAACTCACTGGCTAAAAGCCCACTAGCCAAACATCCACCAACCAAATGTCCACTAGCCAAACATCCACCAACCAAATGTCCACTAGCCAAACATCCACCAACCAAATGTCCACAGGTCAAACATCCACCAACCAAATGTCCACTGGTCAAACATCCACCAACCAAATGTCAACTGGTCAAACATCCACCAACCAAATGTCCACTGGCCAAACATTCACCAACCAAATGTCCACTGGTCAAACATCCACCAACCAAATGTCCACTGGTCAAACATCCAACAACCCAATAGCACTAGCCAAACATCCACCAACCAAATGTCCACATGTCAAATGTCTACAAACCAAATATCAACTGGTCGAACATCCACCAACCAAATGTTCACTAGCCAAACATCCACCAACCAAATGTCCACTAGCCAAACATCCACCAACCAATTGTCTACTGGTCAAATATCCACCAACCAAATGTCCACTGGTCAAACATCCACCAGCCAAATGTCCACAGGTCAAACATCAACCAACCAAATGTCCACTAGCCAAACATCCACCAACCAAATGTCCACTGGTCAAATATCCACCAACCAAATGTCCACTGGTCAAACATCCACCAACCAAATGGCCACTGGTCAAACATCCAACAACCCAATAGCACTAGCCAAACATCCACCAACCAAATGTCCACTGGCCAAACATTCACCAACCAAATGTCCACTGGTCAAACATCCACCAACCAAATGTCCACTGGTCAAACATCCACCACCCAAATGTCCACTGGTCAAACATCCAACAACCCAATAGCACTAGCCAAACATCCACCAACCAAATGTCCACATGTCAAATGTCTACAAACCAAATATCAACTGGTCGAACATCCACCAACCAAATGTCAACTGGTCAAACATTCACCAACCAAATTTCCACTGGTCAAACATCCACCACCCAAATGTCCACTGGTCAAATGTCCACAAAGCAAATGTCAACTGGTCAAACATCCACCAACCAAATGTCCAGTGGTCAAACATCTGCCACCCAAATGTCAACTGGTCAAACGTCCACAAACCAAATGTCAACTGGTCAAACATTCACCAACCAAATTTCCACTGGTCAAACATCCACCAACCAAATGTCCACTGGTCAAATGTCCACAAAGCAAATGTCAACTGGTCAAACATCCACCAACCAAATGTCCAGTGGTCAAACATCCACCAACCAAATGTCCACTGGTCAAATGTCCACAAAGCAAATGTCAACTGGTCAAACATCCACCAACCAAATGTCCAGTGGTCAAACATTCACCAACCAAATGTCCACTGGTCAAACATCCACCAACCAGATATCAACTGGTCAAACATGCACTCTTAGGATGACATGAGCTGATATGATAATTCTATTCTAATTCTAATTGGACTTTTATAGCACTTAATCTCCCCAAATAACAAGGACTCTAAGGCGCAACACAACCAAAAAGCAGTCAACCAATTTCAGAATCCAGAGACAGAAAAGGGGGGTCAAGGACCACAGAGAACACCAGGGGATGGTATAGGCTAAGGTGGGTATGCTTTGGTGTACAGGTAGGTTTTAAGCTGCTTTCTGGTGATTCATTAATTTAAGCATGGACAAATGATCCTTATTCTTAAGAACTCCCCTTTTTCTGTCAAATATGATCTAATTTTGACATTTTTCACCATTTCCCTCTGATTGTATCATAATGAATTGCAGAGGATCAGATAGGTGATTTTGAAATTTAACTTTTGTTTATTTTAAATTGATATTTATATAGATACAGCAACAAGATGTATAAGTAGTTCAATCAAAAGTCTTCTCAAAGATTTTGAAGATAAAATTTCAGGCATCTAAGAGAGCTAAAAATGTCCTTGTGAACAATTCTTATTTTTTTCTTTAGATAATGTATTTATTCAGGAGTTTCAAAGTAAACACAATGCCACAAATACCTCACTATCTCATCCAACTCATTCAGGGATGAAACTCAACCTACTTTTCAAGAAAAATGTGCACATAACAAAAGGTATTGTGTGTAGACCCTTTGTCACTGGTCTTCAATGAATGCTTTCTGAGAACAATTATACAAACCCAATTCAAGTGTGTGAATTGACAGAGGATTTAGTAAACACCCTAAAATATGCTATTAAACTTCCTAACACGGTAATACTCTCAATTTTGTGGGTAAGAAAATTATATTTGATATATAAAAATGTTGTTTGGATCAAATGTCAGGTTTGCAAATGGGGGAGACCAGAGCTGAAGGTTTGTAAACCCCTGGTAGTATGGTACAAAGTTTGAAACAGTTAGACTCAATTCGTTCTCCTAAGGGTTAAGCAGCCTCACTGTGAACCGAATCCGGGACAATTGGCCAGTGGAGAATTGGCCGGTGGACAGCTGGCTGGTGGACAATTGGCCGGTGGACATTTGGCTGGTGACTTTTTTGAGGGGTAGGACAATTGGCCAGCGACTTTTTAGATGTTGTTTTAATATTGTGCCAAATTGTATTAAATGTAATGTTCATAGAAGAACCAAAAGCCCTTTGATTCCTACTCAGAATTTCTAACTGATGCTAAGTTTAGTCTTTGATAACTGCTCAGGATTGCTACACTTAGTGCAAAAGGCTCTTTGCTCAATTGCAATTTTTATTGGCACACTGTGTATATAAGTAGGGGTCAAATTCTTTACTATCAGAATAATATATATTCTGACAATATATATGACAAAAGAATATTCAAAATATTCAGAATAATTACCATCAGAATAATATATTTGATAAAGAGTACTATTTTTCAAAAATCATTGAATTGTTTCGAACCACTAGAGGAGGGGTAAAAATAGGTTTTGAAGGTTACATGTACAAAAGTTTTTTTTGGGAGTTTTATTTCATTTGGCACAATATTAAAACAACATCCAAAAAGTCACCGGCCAAATGTCCTACCCCTCCAAAAAGTCACCGGCCAAATGTCCACCAGCCAATTGTCCACTGGCCAGTTGTCCGCTGGCCAATTGTCCGCACACCCTGTGAACCATGACTGGACAAATATTAAAAGTGTAGTCACATTTCTGAAAAGCACTTTTGAAATAATACAAAAATCATGTTGACTTGGTGTGTTCACAATGACTGGGGAGAGATCATTGTTCTTTGAAATATTTTTTTTGGTTCAGATTACATCTCAAAACTGACCAAATTCACTCAATATCAATTGATAATCACATCATACATGTTATATTGAAACAACTGGTCTGTTCATAGAAAACATTAATTTAACAATCAAAATATCCCGAACATTAATAATACTTCTTTTTTACATACATCAACAAATTTCACCAGTTTCTGGTGATATTTGGCTTAAGAGCTATGCCATGGAATATACTTCAATGTGATGCATGGTTCTTTTTGAATATTCACCACTAATCCACTAAATATATGTCTAAACACACTCCAGTTCAAAATATATCTACATTTTGACTTGTTGGTGAACAATACTGACAAAAGGAATGTTGACAAAACCCTTTTCTTAGCTAAAGTGATTTTATTGAATTTTTTGTGAAGCTTTAGAAACACTAATCCTTAATGTAAGCATTTTATATAAGCACATAAAATCTACAATTAATAAGAGACTTTTAGAATTTACCACGGAGTAAAAAATATCTGAGGAAGAATTCTGTCAAACAGTGAAATCATTTAAAATCATTGAATTAAAGATTGCAAACAAGTAGAAGTCTTTAATATAAAGGCAACATTCCCCTTCAGGCACATCTCCAAAGAGAGAATAATTGCTTTGCTTTAAACCAGGAAATACCGTAAAAAGTATTTCAATGGTGGTAAGTAAGGTATTCCGAATCACAAGAAGGAATTTCATTTTGGAAACTCTTATTATTCCACACGTATTGTTTACCATTCGAATGTTTAAGTTTTTTCAAACTCTAAGGAATAAAAAAGTTAGAAGCAGACAGTGTTGAACCATAAATTTATTACAGACTCTTAAAATGTATTTAAATTCCAGAGATATTGTAAACTATCTAGGCTACATATAGAATACTTCTTTGTGTTACGAGGCAAAAATCAACCCTTTTACATGCTATTCTTTAACACAACTTAATGCCCAGGTCCCACATACAAGACTACACTACTGCAATATAAAGAAAGCTAATGTAAACAAAGACTAACCACAAATAGCAATTCTTTGTCAATTGCTTAATTTGGGCAGGAAAATAGGATCACCTGGTCTACCCTGAAGATCTGTCACCTTTGTTATGTGAATTCTGCTGAACTAAGTGTGATTACCCGTCGGAAACCGGAAGATTCATGAAGGTAATTGTAGGATGATCTACCATAGTTGTAAAACTGTTGGCAACAGAGGAAGACTGTGATATGACAATTGAGAACTAGCTATGAAGATTAATCCACGGTTATGCTGCCTCTCATGCAGATTAATATACACATTTTCATTAGCAGTTTTCACATAACAGATCTTCAGAAATTTTTCTACAGATTATGGTGACTGATATGAAGACAGATGATGACATCACTACAGGTGTGCCACAGACTTAGCAGGTTTAGTATGGAAGAGGGTGACAATACAACAACAAAAATTACCGTGGTGAATGACCACATTATTTTCAAAAAGTGCAAAAAATTTGCTGGAATCTATTTATATCTTTGTATCTTAGAAATTTACTAGAGTCTATTTATATATTTGTATCTTTTAAAACCCTAATGTTTCAGATTTAGCTATCTTAAATTTTTCTGGTGTGACATATACATTACATTTTAGATTTACCCAACACACTAAATGTAGATTATTAGACTGAAATCAATCTCTTTTAAAAATGTTTTAAAAACGCCTTTGGTACCATTGAAAGTTTCACTGGTCTGTTCAAGTGGTTTCAAATCACATATCTCTCACTGGCACATGTATAAACATGCATCTCTGCAAGTGTATTACAGTTCAACCAATAACCAAATGGTCCCAAACAAATCCTTGGTCTCCTGTACATAGCAATATTCTCTTATTTCAGAGACATTGTTCCCTTCACACAATGTATATTTTGTACCACATCAGTTTGAAATCTAATGCCATACATTTTGCCTTAATGTCAGAATATATATCATGTATTCTTGATGTATAATATACATAGCATTATGGATGTATTCATATGAAAATTAAGTAAATATATAAACACTTCACAACCAAATTAGTTATTTATGAAATTTTAATGGTAGTAATTAAATTGCACACACATGAAATGCAGGAGGATAAACTAGGTTTGGTAGCTGTGGTTTACTGGAAGTCATTTAATCAGGTTTTAGGGTTTAAGGACGTTTACTATTCATCTAAACTAAGTTCAAAATATACAATTTGAAATAATCATTATGAAGTCCTAAAATGCTCAATTCTTCCACAGCTGTCCTAAGTTACGAGCTTCTTGAAACTGAATTCTAGGATGAGCATCTGGATGTGTCCCCATACTCTGCATGTGTACCACGGATTAAAATCTCAATCTGCAAATGGCTACAGCCTCGTGTTTTTCAGCCACCAGGGCGAGGTTTTAGTGGCTTATGTAGTGATAAAGTTCGGCACATGACTACTTGGTTCTCACTGCAAAAGCCATGGGTTTGAATTTAGGTCAAAACAACATATTGCAAAATCTGAGAGCCTGTCCCTATTTGTCTCTAGCTGTTAACAAGAATGCCAATCAAATTGTGAAAACAATTTGTGCAGTGAATCAAAGGGGAGTTACCTTTCATGTTAGTGGCTGTTTCCACAGTATGGACCACAGATGCCCGATCACCAATGGCAGCCATCACTACTTGGTCGAGTCTTGTGACAGACCTTAAACATGCCTCCAGTGAGAATCTAGCATAATGTGATTGTAATTACTTCATGTCTAAACCTGCCCAGTCTCAAAACTCAAAACACTGACAAAATAGCAATCTGAGAGAATTTACAATTTTTCTCTAACTATCAAAAGACTCATCATAAACAAATTAGATTCATTATAAAGTCATCTATATTCAAAGGGGGGTGAAACTGTAACAATCTGAATGCATAAAAATAGTAAAAAATGTTTCAAGCATGACTCCTACTTTCAAATATGGGGCTAACTTGTTACAAAATATTTTCTTATCTTTTACTGATTTTCCTCAAAATAAATACACACAGAACATTGTTAGAATCCCTTATTTCTGGTTGTGGGCTTGTGTGAAAAGAAAGAAAAGTGTGAAATCAAAAGGGAAGTCTTTGATATTGAGAGAAATCTGCTTTTTTAGAAATCAGTGACTAATACTTCTCTACAAAGAAGAAGCCTTGTTTAGATGAAAATAAAATGTATAACTGGCCAAATGTATAACTTACATTTTTGACATTTTAACATGATTTAAAACCAATAAATTGAATCTGTTTGATAGATAAAATGAAGGCTTAATGTGACTACACATTAAATATTGCAAATTGTAAATAAAATAACAAGGCCACTGCCGCAGTGGTTATCTCCCGCCTTAGAATCAGTAATAATGGAGAACCAAAGGAGATATAAGGTGTTTGTAGTAAGATAAACCCACTTGACATTGAAATGGGGTCAAACTTTCCTAGTCATATATATTTTGTGCATATTTCATGAACCTAGCTGCAATATTTCAAGTTTTAGAGCATCGTAATAATTTTTAAATAATTGGCTATGGCGACCATTTTGTTTTTCAAAATAAGGCCAAAATTTTTCTCAGGCAAAACATTTGAAGGCCAGGACTTTTGATGGTCTGTCTTATTATTCTGAAACCATAGCACCAATAATAAGGATGAAATAAGGACATTTTAGTGTGACGACCCCATTTAACCTTGAAGCAGGTGTAAAAGGTCAAATTCAACACCTGGAAAAGATTCCCAGGCCATGACTTCCTACAAGTTGTTTTCACATTCCGAACCTCTAGGAGCAATATTTGGGGAGATATAAGGCCTTTTTAATAGGATAACCCCGTTTGACATTAAACATGTGATATAGCGGCCATTTTGTTTTTTGAACTCGGCCAAAATTACTATCAGGCTACCTTTTCTAGCCATATAGCTTTTGTGCAAATTTGATGAAGCTAGCTGGAATATTTCAAGATTTAGAGCACCTTTACGATTTTCAAACAATGAGTTATGGCTATTGTTTTAGAGCACCTTTACGATTTTCAAACAATTAGCTATTGCTATGGCTTTTGTTTTTCAAAATGAGGCTAAAATTTTTCAGAGACAGGTTTTCATAGCCATAAACATTCCCTGCAAATTTGGTGAAGATATCTTCATAAATGAATGAGATATTAAGGTTTATACAAAAACGTGACGAAGGGACGGACAGACGGACAGACACACGTACGGAAGGCGTTTTATAATCTCCCGACCACGGCCTTTGGCCGCAGATAAAAAGAGAGCAACTACAAAATAATGGTAATGCTTAACACAATCACAATGTAGTAATTTAATATACCCACAAAGGCCTCATATAATCAGGTGTAATGACATTATAGGACTTCATTGAAACATGCTCCAATTTTTTTCAACATAACTGCTCAGAAAAAAACATTTTTTATTTAACTTGCATTTGGGTTTACTGTTCATGAAATGATGTATTTAAATATATATGAACCATTTTATGTCAAATTTTAAAGTTGTCAATAATTATGGAAAGTTGAAAAACCAAAATACACCAAGACAGTGTCCAAGACACAGATAAGATTACCTTGGTTAAACTTTACTCAAATCAAAAAGGGACATCAAAATTTTATATTCTTAGAGAAATAGGTCTCAACAAAATAATTTTATTTGTAAACTCATCCATAATTTTTCAACTGGTGGAGGTAGGCCTATGATCCTTACTGATACATTGTGTCTACAAAAGGAACATAGGTAATAACTAAGTAAATATTATACAATATCAAACTTGATGTGGATATCACAATATATCAGAATCTAATCACAAAAAAATGAAAAAAAGACATTACTGTTGTCCAGATGTCTTTTCATGTGATGTGCTCATTTAAGACACATAGGAAGATCTTTGATTTTGTTGCTATTCTTACAAATGCAAAGGGTTTCATTGAAACTTATACCTCCAAGATCCATTACATATTACACGAGAACAAGATCAATATCCCAAGCTGCATTTAATGACAGAAAGCATAAGGCTTGCCATCACAAGATGTATACGTTTTATATGGATGTATGGATATAGGGTGTTTATTATTTGGTTGTTTTTTCATATATATATTTATTTCATATGAAACGCGCTTGAAGAGTCACATTTAAAACATTGTAACAAAGTGTCTTCAATTAAATGTTTCAATCATTACTTATCTTGTCTAACCCTTGTGACATTTTATAGTTTTACCCCACAGGCCCAAAAATTATAACAATAAAACAGGTGAATTCATATTTCACAATGGGATGACTATATGACATAAGTATAATAAATTAGGTAAAAGAACGAGTAAAAATAGAAAATATGGTGTTTATTTTCAAGAATATATGTAGAGAATTAAATATGGACAATAAATATACACTGACATTGCAACAATATAGAGTATGTGTATATGTGAACAAATAACCTACAAAATCTTAAAAATTTGTATAGAAATTGTCACACACTCATAGTGTCAGTCACTCTGAACTATCTATTGCAGATTATACCTTAAAAACCTAAAAATTAATGTAAGTTTGCAAAATGCAAAATCATAATCACCCATTGAGTCAAATTTGTTTTTCTTCATCAACAAATATTATTCTGATACAGATAAATGATTGCCAAAGAGAATATTTTTTTATCACAGATAAAACAACTACAACAATTAAGAAAATTCCTTAATACAAAAACATATTGCACCTTTATCACATTTACATCAAAATATGTGTATTTATAAAAGAGGTATCTTGCCTATTCAGATAAGTGACAAATACATTTACTCCCTAGACTATGTACAACATATTATTTTTACATATTTGCTTAATAAAATGTACAATAACAACAGTAATAACAAAAGTGATGTATATATATCAACTCTCTATCTGACTACTATCTGTAATCCCCTTTTATCACAAATCAGCACACTCTGAGAAAGTAACTATAAGCAACTGGTCAGCATACGACAGTACAGTCATTAATTAAACAAAATGACTTCAGTTGTTTCAATAAATATCACAAATTACGAATGTTTAAGAGAAATACTCGAAATAACCTTCATCAATGTGATTAAACACTTCAACAATGTCACACTAAAATCTCAACAGAACAATCATTACATTGGATACATGGGTCAGTTTTAAGTGTCTAAACTTAAACACAAACTCTTTATCCTAAGATACAGGCCAAACCAGTAAATATCTATTTCCTGAAAATTGGAAGACTATCATTTGAGTTAGCTATAGGCCATAGTTAACTGTACACATGTAATCATCAACCAGCCAATTGTGACTAGTCCTACACTCAAATTACAACTGACCGGTTATGACAAGGTTTTGGAAGTTTGCTAGTTGTAATCTGGACACATGTCAAAATTTATATGGAAACAGGAATGTGTCTAGGTACTCAAAACAATTTTCCCAACCATAAAAAAATTTACAGCATCAGGAAGTAATTTGTGTTCAGAGAGATGATGGTTGTACATTATTTTCTAACATCTAATGGCAGTGTCTTCCAAGAAATGCCAAAACTTGCGAGATGCATTTCATGAAATGGCAAAACAATAGCCTTTGTGATCATTATAAATTTAAAACAGGATAGTCATTGGCCATTACCAAGCATCAGTTGAAAGTTTTTCTATCTCAGCAATATGATAACCTCATTCAATCCCTTACAATAAAGTTACTAACTCCATTGTTTTAGATTTGTCCTAAGTATTGTACTATATCAGTAATAAAATACTAGTAAATATACTCCCATTTTGATAACTGTAAGCACAAGTTAAGTGTTTCACAGAAATACAACAAATATTTGCAATAAGGTGTGTGGATAGAGAAAACAATACAGTTACTAACTCCATTGCTTTAGATTTGTCCCAAGTATTGTACTATATCAGTAATAAAATAAATATACTCCCATTTTGATAACTGTAAGCACAAGTTAAGTGTTTCACAGAAATACAACAAATATTTGCAATAAGGTGTGTGGATAGAGAAAACAATACAGTTACTAACGCCATTGCTTTAGATTTGTCCCAAGTATTGTACTATATCAGTAATAAAATAAATATACTCCCATTTTGATAACTGTAAGCACAAGTTAAGTGTTTCACAGAAATACAACAAATATTTGCAATAAGGTCTGTAGATAGAGAAAACAATACAGTTACTAACTCCATTGCTTTAGATTTGTCCCAAGTATTGTACTATATCAGTAATAAAATAAATTTACTCCCATTTTGATAATTATAAGCACCAATAAATGTTTCATAGAAATACAAGAAATATTTACAATAAGGTATGTAGGTAGAGGAAATTCAGATAACTCTTTACGAAAAAAATTAAACCGCTACATTTCACTGTAACATCCTCCAACTTTTCATTTTACACTGCTATATTGTGACTTTATGCTGATGCAAACAGACGCCTATCTTAATTTGTTTCCTGTTGGTCTAATCTTTCATTTTATAAAACGTGGTGACACTCTTGGCTTTGAACTCCCTATCAATCCTCCCATCATCCTCATCTTTTGCCAACCAACGATGACATTCAAACAGGTAGTCATCGTAGTATGGAATCCTGTCTTTCTTGTACAGAGAACTAAAAGCTTTCTCGTCTTCTCCACTAGAATTGCTATAATCTCTTCTGTGACCTTGCTTCTTCTTGTGACCTTTCCTCCGATTGTGTTTGTCACTCTCTTCTTGTTTGTACTTTTTATCCTTTTTATATTTTTCATCTTCAGAATCTTCTTCACTGTCTGAAGCATATTTTGAGTAGCCCTTCTTTCCTTTTATCTTGTGTCTCCTGTTTTCTCCCATCATGTCTTCACTGTCTGAGCTACTATCAGTGGGATATTTGACCTTCTTTTTACTCTTTCTGCTCTTTTTGACATTCTCTTTTTTATCAAATTCATCATCTGTCACCTGAAAGTAGATATCAGTATGATGAATTTTTATGTTTGGAAATAAGAATATATCACAGAATTAGTGTATAGAGTATATTCTATAGCATACAGAACCAGTTAGTAGAGTATATTCTATAGCGCATAGAACCAGTGTGGAGTATATTCTATAACACACAGAACCAGTGTGTAGAGAATATTCTACAACACACAGAACCAGTGTGTAGAGTATATTCTATAGCACACAGAACCAGTGAGTACAGTATATTCTATAGCACACAGAACCAGTGAGTAGAGTATATTCTATAGCACACAGAACCAGTGTGTAGAGTATATTCTATAGCACACAGAACCAGGGAGTAGAGTATATTCTATGGCACACAGAACCAGTGTGTAGAGTATATTCTATAGCACACAGAACCAGTGTGTAGAGTATATTCTATAGCACACAGAACCAGTGAGTACAGTATATTCTATAGCACACAGAACCAGTGAGTAGAGTATATTCTATAACACACAGAACCAGTGTGTAGAGTATATTCTATAGCACACAGAACCAGGGAGTAGAGTATATTCTATAGCACACAGAACCAGTGTGTAGAGTATATTCTATAACACACAGAACCAGTGTGTAGAGTATATTCTATAACACACAGAACCAGTGTGTAGAGTATATTCTATAGCACACAGAACCAGTGTGTAGAGTATATTCTATAACACACAGAACCAGTGTGTAGAGTATATTCTATAGCACACAGAACCAGTGTGTAGAGTATATTCTATAGCACACAGAACCAGTGTGTAGAGTATATTCTATAGCACACAGAACCAGGGAGTAGAGTATATTCTATAACACACAGAACCAGTGTGTAGAGTATATTCTATAACACACAGAACCAGTGTGTAGAGTATATTCTACAACACACAGAACCAGTGTGTAGAGTATATTCTATAGCACACAGAACCAGGGAGTAGAGTATATTCTATAACACACAGAACCAGTGTGTAGAGTATATTCTATAACACACAGAACCAGTGTGTAGAGTATATTCTATAGCACACAGAACCAGTGTGTAGAGTATATTCTATAGCACACAGAACCAGGGAGTAGAGTATATTCTATAACACACAGAACCAGTGTGTAGAGTATATTCTATAACACACAGAACCAGTGTGTAGAGTATATTCTACAACACACAGAACCAGTGTGTAGAGTATATTCTATAGCACACAGAACCAGGGAGTAGAGTATATTCTATAGCACACAGAACCAGTGTGTAGAGTATATTCTATAACACACAGAACCAGTGTGTAGAGTATATTCTATAGCACACAGAGCCAGTGTGTAGAGTATATTCTACAACACACAGAACCAGTGTGTAGAGTATATTCTATAGCACACAGAACCAGTGTGTAGAGTATATTCTACAACACACAGAACCAGTGTGTAGAGTATATTCTACAACACACAGAACCAGTGTGTAGAGTATATTCTATAGCACACAGAACCAGTGTGTAGAGTATATTCTATAACACACAGAACCAGTGTGTAGAGTATATTCTATAGCACACAGAACCAGTGTGTAGAGTATATTCTACAACACACAGAACCAGTGTGTAGAGTATATTCTATAACACACAGAACCAGTGTGTAGAGTATATTCTACAACACACAGAACCAGTGTGTAGAGTATATTCTATAACACACAGAACCAGTGTGTAGAGTATATTCTATAACACACAGAACCAGTGTGTAGAGTATATTCTATAGCACACAGAGCCAGTGTGTAGAGTATATTCTATAGCACACAGAACCAGTGTGTAGAGTATATTCTATAACACACAGAACCAGTGTGTAGAGTATATTCTATAGCACACAGAACCAGTGTGTAGAGTATATTCTATAGCACACAGAACCAGTGTGTAGAGTATATTCTACAACACACAGAACCAGTGTGTAGAGTATATTCTACAACACACAGAACCAGTGTGTAGAGTATATTCTATAACACACAGAACCAGTGTGTAGAGTATATTCTATAACACACAGAACCAGTGTGTAGAGTATATTCTATAGCACACAGAACCAGGGAGTAGAGTATATTCTATAACACACAGAACCAGTGTGTAGAGTATATTCTATAACACACAGAACCAGTGTGTAGAGTATATTCTATAACACACAGAACCAGTGTGTAGAGTATATTCTACAACATACAGAACCAGTGTGTAGAGTATATTCTATAACACACAGAACCAGTGTGTAGAGTATATTCTATAACACACAGAACCAGTGTGTAGAGTATATTCTATAACACACAGAACCAGTGTGTAGAGTATATTCTACAACATACAGAACCAGTGTGTAGAGTATATTCTATAACACACAGAACCAGTGTGTAGAGTATATTCTATAGCACACAGAGCCAGTGTGTAGAGTATATTCTATAGCACACAGAACCAGTGTGTAGAGTATATTCTATAACACACAGAACCAGTGTGTAGAGTATATTCTATAGCACACAGAACCAGTGTGTAGAGTATATTCTATAGCACACAGAACCAGTGTGTAGAGTATATTCTACAACACACAGAACCAGTGTGTAGAGTATATTCTACAACACACAGAACCAGTGTGTAGAGTATATTCTATAACACACAGAACCAGTGTGTAGAGTATATTCTATAACACACAGAACCAGTGTGTAGAGTATATTCTATAGCACACAGAACCAGTGTGTAGAGTATATTCTACAACACACAGAACCAGTGTGTAGAGTATATTCTATAACACACAGAACCAGTGTGTAGAGTATATTCTATAGCACACAGAACCAGTGTGTAGAGTATATTCTACAACACACAGAACCAGTGTGTAGAGTACATTCTATAGCACACAGAACCAGTGTGTAGAGTATATTCTATAGCACACAGAACCGGGGAGTAGAGTATATTCTATAGCACACAGAACCAGTCTGTAGAGTATATTCTATAACACACAGAACCAGTGTGTAGAGTATATTCTATAGCACACAGAACCAGTGTGTAGAGTATATTCTATAGCACACAGAACCGGGGAGTAGAGTATATTCTAGAACACACAGAACCAGTGTGTAGAGTATATTCTACAACATACAGAACCAGTGTGTAGAGTATATTCTATAACACACAGAACCAGTGTGTAGAGTATATTCTATAACACACAGAACCAGTGTGTAGAGTATATTCTATAGCACACAGAACCAGGGAGTAGAGTATATTCTATAACACACAGAACCAGTGTGTAGAGTATATTCTATAACACACAGAACCAGTGTGTAGAGTATATTCTATAACACACAGAACCAGTGTGTAGAGTATATTCTACAACATACAGAACCAGTGTGTAGAGTATATTCTATAACACACAGAACCAGTGTGTAGAGTATATTCTATAACACACAGAACCAGTGTGTAGAGTATATTCTATAACACACAGAACCAGTGTGTAGAGTATATTCTATAACACACAGAACCAGTGTGTAGAGTATATTCTATAGCACACAGAACCAGTGTGTAGAGTATATTCTATAACACACAGAACCAGTGTGTAGAGTATATTCTATAACACACAGAACCAGTGTGTAGAGTATATTCTATAGCACACAGAACCAGTGTGTAGAGTATATTCTATAACACACAGAACCAGTGTGTAGAGTATATTCTATAGCACACAGAACCAGTGTGTAGAGTATATTCTATAACACACAGAAACAGTGTGTAGAGTATATTCTACAACATACAGAACCAGTGTGTAGAGTATATTCTATAACACACAGAACCAGTGTGTAGAGTATATTCTACAACACACAGAACCAGTGTGTAGAGTACATTCTATAGCACACAGAACCAGTGTGTAGAGTATATTCTATAGCACACAGAACCAGTGTGTAGAGTATATTCTATAGCACACAGAACCAGTGTGTAGAGTATATTCTATAACACACAGAACCAGTGTGTAGAGTATATTCTATAGCACACAGAACCAGGGAGTAGAGTATATTCTATAGCACATGGAACCAATGAGTAGAGTATACTCTATAGCACACAGAACCAGTGTGTATAGTATATTCTATAGCACACAGAGCCAGTGTGTAGAGTATATTCTATAGCACATGTAACCAGTTTAAGTGGAATTGATGTCTTTATGATGTAAAATGCTGTAATTTTATAGGGATAAGTATAAGATAGCCATAACAAAAACTAACTCCTGTGGATGTTACAGGTGTTAGCTATGGAGAGTCTACTGTTATTGTATTTAATTTAATTATATAATTTACAAGTAGTAAGATGAAGTCATATCAAAGCTAATTTATAAAATCCATATACATTGTACATGTATATTAAGCACTGTTTTACCTGCATTCGATATCCTCCATAGCTAATCCACTTCATTTTCTTAATTTTTGCTACCCTTTGCATCCTCTCCCTTCTTACTTCTTCATCAGCATCATCTTTCTTTTCCATTTTCTTCTTTTCACGCTTATACCTTTTCTTCAGACTGTCATCTGATTCCTCACCATCACCAGTGAGACCATGTTTCTTAGCCTTGTTTCCCTTGTTTTTATTTTTCTTCTGTTGGTAAGAACTGAATATATTTGCAGCGTCCATGTCACCATCACTGTCACTTTCACCGCTGTCTTTCTGCTTTTTAATTTTTACAGAACCTGTCACCTTGGGTTTGCTATGATGAGGGGACTCGATCTCCTCACCTTAAACATAGATAAAGAAAAACACTGTAGTCAGCACATTAGATTAATAATACATAAAGGTCTCACCACTTTCAAAAAGTAAATTTCATTACTAGGGCTTTGGAAAAAAAAAAAAAATCTGGTATTTTGTATACTTGCCACTGATATGGTGAAACTTAACCACAAACATACATGAAAGATAATTTTAAACAGGAATTGACTTATTGAGATATTTCAAGGTAAATAAACTTCATATACAATGAATATAAAGTAAAATGCAAGATATTTCCTCAAATTTATATGTTTTTTATTTTGTTTTGTCAAAAGTAGTGGAAAGCCAAAAGTAATGATGCTTTCAATAACCAGCTCTTAAATATTCTTTGCAGACTTTGTCATTTCTACCAAAATGAAACAAACTGCAGAATGTCAGTTTAGTGTTCAAAACTCTAAAACATACATGTACATCTTTTGTATGGAAAGGTTGTACCACAATGTACAGCCCCACAGCAGACCAGTGAATGGCATAAATTTGAAAATTTTAATTACTTAAATGTAGCTTTTATAAGCTACAAGCTTACCATGTGGGACTTAATGCTGTTCTCGGGTTGCCACACCTGGGCCAACGTCTTAGAAAAAAAGACAGTTCTTGTTAGCCGCAGAAAATACTGGTAGTTGTCGTCACGTGATAACTTCTGACCAATCGTCCTACTTTCTCGTTGAAATTTTCTAAAACCTACCCCTCAGCTGTAAACAGCGGGGAGGCAGGGTGGGACTCTTCTAAGTCCCACATGGTAAGCTTGTAGCTTATAAAAGCTACATTTAAGTAATTAAAATTTTCAATTTTATTACGCTACAATAGCTTACCATGTGGGACTTAATGCTGAATTTAACCGCCCGGTGGCGGGATTACAGCTGAGACTGGAAGATATGTCATTTTTTTTTTAAGATTTGAATTAATATACATAGAAATAGTGATAGAAATACCAGTCTGAGTCCCATTTACAGTGCCCCGATCCTGAAGACTGGGCCTGTAAAGAGCCAAAAACCTAAGTAGAATGAAGGACAGTGCTAAAAACTGTCTAGATGTTTGATTGTAGGACGGAAGTGCAGCAGTGCTCACTTCGAGGTCTAAGGGTCCCTAAGGGGCCCTTCACGAGTGACAGACCAGCCCAATGGTTGGAAATCTCATAAATTTTTGCCACCTGAAAATGAGATTAATGACAACTTAATAAGTCCTTAATACAAATTACTTGATAAACTAAAAAACAAAAATGACCTTACCCGTAACATCTTGAAGGTAAAGGAATACCTAGATCCTGGGAGAGACTCCTGAAGACTTGGTTGTAGCGGATGTGCCCCCCCCCCCCCCCCCCCCCCCCCCTTTTTTTCTTTCCGAGGACAACTGGTCTGAGGTGAAGGATCTAGGACTTGTTGTGCCACCACTACGGGTCCCAGATACATATTGTTGTCGGTGTCTGACCAAGTAAGGTCTTTTAGGTAAAAATTTGTAAATGTGTTGTGAGCTTTCCAGTGACATGCTTGCATGATTTGGTCCACCGATACCCCACCGTAAAAGGCCTTAGAGGCCGCGAAGGCCCGGATGTCATGTGCTTTAACTTGGACCAAGTCCAAGGCTTGTTGATCTGCTTGTTTGTAACAAAGTAGGAAGGTTTGTTTCAACCAGGAAGAGAGAGTAGCGGGTCTGATGTCTGAGGTATGTCCTTTCCTAAAGGAGATGAAAAGGAGGGAACGAGACCCTCTCAGGTCTTTGGTTCGGTCCAGATAATACCTCAGGGCCCGCACCGGACACAGGATCCTGTCTTCTTTAAATTGTCTATCTACAAAGGTAGTCAAAGCAGGAATAGTCACTGGAGACACACTTTGAGAACCTTCTCTTGCTAGTTGGTTTTTGGCTATGAAATCAAAAGAAGGAACAAGGCAACCTTTTCTCATTGGCCTAGATTAGATACTTTGTTTGCGACCCAGGCATGGATTTTGCTACGGCGTTTGCCGGAGGCCAAAGCTAGCAAGAAAGTAGTTTTGAGAGTAAGATGTTTGAGGTCTGTGTCTTTCATGGGCTCAAAGGGTCCTTTTGTGAGCTCATTGAGAACAACAGCGAGGTTCCACTTAGGTAAATTTCTGGAACTTTTTGGACGATCCCTGTGAAAACTGGAGAGTAACCTATGAAGGTCTGCATTATGTGCAATATGGTGGGCCGTTGGGCCCAAAGTGTCAACGATTGCAGTCCTGTAACCATCAATGGTTGAGGGGCGCCTATTTAGGTCTTGGTACAGGTACATGAAAAAATCTGAAATTTGTTTCACAGATGGAGTGGAGAAATCCACCGAATTTTCTCTGCACTATTTTTCAAATAGGGCCCACTTTGACTTGTAGATGGCCCTTGTTGATGACTGCTGAGGAGCAGCAATTCTCTCTGCCACCTCCACAGAGAAGCCTTGTTCTTGGAGTTGTCCGCTCCTAGACACCAGGCGTGGAGGTTTAGCTGTTGTGGGTTGTTGTGGAACACATACTTGTGGGACTGTTTGAGTAGGGTCGTTGACACTAGGAGTTGTAGTGGGATCTCTGTTGAGAGCTGCACTAGGTCCCAAAACCAGGGCATCCCTGGCCAGCCTGGGGCTATTACGATGATCTGGCAATGGCATTGCTTGATCTTTTGGATCACCTTGTGAAGGAGAGCCATAGGAGGGTAAGCATAGGCCGTGAGGTTCGTCCAGTTTCTGTTTAGAGCATCTATGTCCCAAGTAGTGATCTCAACGGGTATCCGGATATCCGGGTACCCGAACCCTGAATATTTACCCGAATCTGAAATCACATACTCGAGTACCCGAAACTACTGTCAATATCGCCCACTTTGGCTGACGAGTACACATATATCTGGACTTCATAAATTCACCTAAAAATGAATTTATTCAATTAAAATGCACGACAGTAATGTTTTCTCACCCTTCTACACCATTTAAAATATTTAATTTGTCTTTTATTTTGGGTATTAATGCATTGTTAAATGCCAATACCCTTTGAAAATCGTCAGTATATTAACTCAGTTATGTAATTCCGAGTACATGAAACGTTGTATATATTGCCTATATAGTGATATGCACACCTTAAATAAATTAAAAGAAGGATATTTTCTATTTTCAAACAGTATTTCATAATTTAGAATCAATAAAGTTCACTTACCTGCCTGGAAAAAAAAAAAAGTTTCAATTCCGAAACTACATTCGAGTAACAGTAAATGCTTTTACTGATAGGTCATGTGACTCTACTTTTATGGACACTACAATAAACAACCGTGTTTTGAATGTACAGAAATCTTTTCTTGGTTAACATTTCTTCTGTGTGGTACTGTTTTGAATGCAAAAAGGGTGGCCGACGAGAAATAAAGCAAATGGTTGGATCCCATTATTTGTGTAAGTTTTAAGTTTGTAAATGTGGAGATTTTTGTAGAATCACCTATTATCGCCCATCGGCACGAGTACCCGGGTACCCGCCCGCTGAAATCATTACCTACCCGGTCCCACCAAAAGGGATACTTTGAGAACACTAGTCCCAAGCCTTTGGGTCTGGGACAGGAGATACGTACAGTGGAAGTTTGTGGTTCAGGTGAGTGGCAAATAAGTCTACATGAGGGGTGAACCACTTCTGGCAGATCTGTTTGAACACCTGCGGATGCAGAGACCATTCTGTTGACTGCACTTGGTTGGACCTGGACAGTAGGTCGGCCATCAGATTCAGGCACCCTGGAATGTGCCTGGCTTTCAATGTTATGTGGTAGTGATGGCACCAGGTCATGATCTTCCACAGGAGAGCACACATCTCTGCTGAGTGAGTTCCTCCTTGTTTGTTGATGTAGGCTACCACTGTTGAGTTGTCCGTCGCAACTAGCGCTGTTTGGTTCTGGCACTGGTCCTTGAAGTCTCGAAGGGCCAGGGAGACCACCTTCAATTCTAGGACATTTATGTGTAGCCTTTTTTCCCGATCTGACCACAGACCCTTTGTAGAATTTTGATCTAAGTGAGTGCCCCAACCTTCGTTTGAGGCGTCAGTAAAGAGTTGGATACTGTGGTCTTTGGGATGAAGGTCTGCACCTTTCATCACGTTGGAGGGATTTTGCCACCAATCTAGGTGGGCTGCAATGGCTTCTGTCCAAGGAAGGAGGTTGTCCAGCGACTGAGGATATCTCCAGTGCTCCTTGAGATGAAACTGAAAGGGCCTCATGTGAAGGCATCCCTCTGGGACCATTTTCTCCGTTGAGGCTAGCAACCCAATTAGCGACATCAAACATCTTGCAGTCAAAACACATTTTGACTTGAGTCGTAGGATCAAATCCTGAAGTTTGAGCCATCTCTCCTGAGTGGGTTTTACAAGGGCTGAATCTAGATGGTATTCATAGCCCACGAACGAAAACACCTGAGTAGGTTTCAGTTCTGATTTTTCCTGATTTATTATCCACCACAAGGACTGGGTTAGGTCTACCACCGCCTGATCAGCCAGTCGTCCAGGTATTGGTGAATTCTGAGTCCTCTTGAGAGGGCCATTAGTTTCACCTCCTTTACAATCATTGTAAAGGCCTGGGGGGCTGTGGCTAGTCCGAATGGGAGGCAGGTGAACTGGAACACCTGAGACTTGTAGCAAAACCTTAGGTATTTCCTTGAGTTTGGGTGGATGGGGATGTGTAGGTAAGCGTCCGACAGGTCTATCGACGATACCCACTCCCCTGGAATCAGGGAGGTCCTGATGGACTCTGGAGTTTCCATTTTGAACTTTTCTACATGTAGAAAAGTGTTGAGCCTGCTTAGGTCTATGACTGGCCTCCATCGTTGATGAGGCTTGGGTACTAGGAACAGGCGACTGTAAAACCCGAGAGATTTTACATTTTCCACCCTTTCGATTGCGTTCTTTGACAGGAGAGACTGGATACAAGTGGCCAAGGCTTGGTCTTTTTGTTGGGCCTTGTACTCTGACAGAATCAGAGGGAATCTGACCAAATTTGGCTTTGAAAGGAATGGCAGTACGTAGCCATTGGTGATAATGTTTAACAAGTTTTGAGAACATTTGTTTGTTAG
Source organism: Sabellastarte sp. h YS-2021 (assembly GCA_964017235.1). Classification (NCBI taxonomy): domain Eukaryota; kingdom Metazoa; phylum Annelida; class Polychaeta; order Sabellida; family Sabellidae; genus Sabellastarte; species Sabellastarte sp. h YS-2021. The sequence continues at coordinate 82,084,256 of OZ024928.1, forward strand.
CCAGTCTCTCCTGAAAGAACGGAGGCGACCTCCTACTGGTGGACTGAGTGAGGCTTTAGAGGAGTCATTGGGAAGAGGGGTTTCCATGCCCCCTTCCCCTATTGTGGGGTCGAAAACGACCCCTGGAGCCTCTGAAGTTCGGTTTTCCCCTTCCTGAGGAAAACAATCGGTTACTGCTTTGTGAGGAATTGCCCCCATAAGGGCGTTTCCTGTAGGAACCTCTTTTCTTGTGGGGACCACGAAAGGGCTTATTCTGGTAGGGTGCGAAACCCTGAGAGTCTTTTGAGGTGCCTTTTTTGAGAAGGAAGTCTTCACCTTCCTTCACAAGTTGAGACTCGAACAAGAACGGGTCCCAAAAGGACGAGTTCCTAAGTTCTTGACGTCTCATTTTCCCCAACTGTGGCTGTAAGAGAGTCATCTCGGCTTCGCGCCTAAGCAAGCCGGTATTAGCCATAGAATATAACTCCCTCTGGAGAAAATGGGCTAGGGATTTGCTGAGACAAGTGAGGGCCCTGTGTTGAATAAGAATGGTCTTATTCCAAAAATCCATGTACGCAGCGACTTCCTCATATCCGCGCTTTGCTGCTTTCTGAGGATTGGCACCTTTTTGAATCTGAGACTTGATCTTCTTGACAGTTGACTTAATGCTATGTTGACACTTCTCTAGGGAAGCATTGCAAGAAGAAGAAGTTTTGGCAAAGGCCGCGGTGAAATTGAGGGTTGAGATATTTTTTCTAGCCTGATGCTCCAATTCTTTGAGAACTGGAAGGGGGACCTTTCAGATAGGGGCCCCAGAGGGTTTAGGAGTAATACAGATCTTGGCAAAGTCCGTATTCAACTCCTGGATTTTATCCTGAAAACAGGGCTATCCCACCCTGTATCACTTAGAAGTGGAAGGAGGAGGTTTGACATATTTACCCTCAGGTAAATTAGCAGCCTTAAAGTCATGTTGAAATTTATCAAAGGTGTCCTTGATAACTGAGCCGAGGGGCAGAATAGAGGTAGGACCTCTAGGTCTGAGCTCTTGACGGCCTTTTTCATCATCCAGACCCATCACTGAAGTTGAAGATCTAGGCATAGACTCCCTGGGGTCAGGGAGGAAAAGGATATGCCTAAAAGTGTCGACCTCTTCAGCGTATTGTGAGGGCATGTCAGACAGAGATACTTCCCTATAATAAGGGGGGTCTGGATCATGTTGTAGAAGGTCTTGATAAGAAACAGCCCCTGAGGGCTGAGCCCTAGAGGGCTTACAAGACCTGTGTCTGGTTGAAGGGGACTGATCCTCCCCTGAAGAAGATGACACATATCTGGACCTTGACTTGTGTTTACTCTTATCAGAGTGCTTTTTAGGTCTGGAAGAAGGGATCCGAGGTTCATCGGAATCCTCATTTGGTTGGTCCGAGGCAGATCCCGAATCAATTTCCTGCCTACTACGAGAGTGGCGTTGCTTTTTGGGTGCGTACAAGACCTCTTTCAGTGCTAGTTCAGAGGAAGCAACGTACTGATCCGAGGGATCATGCTGGTCAAGTACTAGGCGAGGAGGGAGTGCTGGACCGTAGTCCACATCCATAGCCTCGGTTTGAATGTTAGTACTAGGTCTCGGAGGGGGTAGGTCCAGATTTACAGCAGTATTACTGGAAGTACCAGGTTTGGAAGCAAGAAATGAGGTCTGATCCACCTCTGTTTGCTTTTTAGCAGTCAACTCCTCTCGAAGTGAATGAAAAGCTTCCAACATGGATGCCTGAAAGGAACCCATTTGCTGCTGTAAATCGATATTTAAGGAATCACCCAGGGATTTCTCAAGATTAGTTTGAATTTTTTGTTGTAAAGCTGTACCTGGGGTGGGTCGGACAGACTTGGCTTGAGTTTTCAAAGATAAGGAACTGAAGGCAAGTGGTTGAGGACGAGGGTGGGGGTGGGGGGGTTGAGGTGAAAAGATTGTCAGCAGCACTCTCGAGGTCTGCATTTGAGCCAGTGAAGGAATCCCTGTCGCCTTCGCCCAAAAGATCGAGTTCATTATCTTTGGAACTAGTTTCCGCCTTTTGTTTTTTAAGATAACGTTTCCTGTGCTGAATTTTCTTCATCTGTTCATCTGTAAAAGATGCACAGACCTCACAGGGAGTTTCGAAGGTGACACAGGGGTCATCACCCTTGCCAGCCTCCCTACAGGTAGGGCAATAGTTGTGTAGGTCAAAACTAAAACAAAAATGGCGGCATTTCTGAGCTCTCGGTTTATCTTTATTCGTTTGATGGAGAGACATTTTAAACGCAATAAAAGACGTGCAATGCAAAGTGCCTGTACCGAGGAAAACTCAAAACACGCGAAAGGAAGAAAAAAACTTATCCTGTCAAAATGAAAATTTTACAGAATGATCTATCTTATATAATAAAAGAAATATCAAAAAAAGAACCTCCAACAATAAGTAAATGCTCAGAAATAAATGAAAATGTCTGTATATTTACAAACTGCTACCAGTCAATCGTGGCCAACAAGAAAGTAGGACGATTGGTCAGAAGTTATCACGTGACGACAACTACCAGTATTTCCTGCGACTAACAAGAACTGTCTTTTTCTCTAAGACGTTGGCCCGGGTGTGGCAACCCGAGAACAGCATTAAGTCCCACATGGTAAGCTATTGTAGCGCAATAAAATGATACCCTGATGGGACATAATTTGAGATAAGATCATATCAAACCTGTATAACACAAATCATTGTTTAAATTGAGAGCTTACCTATTGTAAAAGAATGGACCATATATGTCCTATAAGCTATAAGTCAACATCCACCCCACTCCACCCCAATTAAGTCTAAACTAGTGCTGAGAAATGATCATGTGACATTATTTCAACTATGTTTAAAATAACAAGTTGAAGTACAGGTCTTCCATAGAGAGTTTGGCCAAAAATGTGACATGCTTTCCGAGTTATTGACCAACACCATGTCTCCATTAAAATAACTACAGAGTAATGTGATTCTTATTAAATTTCTGAATCCTCGTGGTACAATGATTATACTTATAACAGACCCATTACATTATGTCCACCAAGCGTCAGTTCACAATATTGCTAAGCAACTGACCAGGTATTGAGACAGTAGTGTGTACAGATCACACTGGGTTTTCTTGGTAGAGGATGTTTTTGTTCAATTGTGTGAATTAAAAAAGAAGTTTATTGGGGAAAAACTAACACTTAACAGGATATTATGCATAAATCATGACACATGATCTGATAAACACAAGACTTGTGCAAAATGCATAAAACAGAACAGACCATGCAGTTCTGCCATCTTCTTTGCAAGGGATTCATCAATTTCTCCCTGTAACTTCATCAGTTTTTCCCGAATATCTTCCTTGGAGAAATAACGCTTTATATTTATCTGAAAAAAATGTACATTGACACACTACTAAATAACAAAAGAAAAGAAAAAATACCATTTCAACAGTATGAATTACTGGTAGAGTAAGAAATCTAAAATTCGCCAGGAATCTAAAATTCGCCACCTCTAAAACCTTAGTTAATTTTATGAAGACAATGATGTTTTTGTCTAAAAATTAGTATTTTTCAGTTCAAAAAGCCTTAATTTACTATGCATCCAACAAATCTCACCATAATTCAGTTATTTTATTAGTATTTTCATATGTGGCGAATTTCAGATATGTGGCGAATTTTAGATTTCTTACTCTATATAGTTAGGTAAAGTCACTGTTTGGGCCTTGTGGGCCATATGTATCTGATGCTTATTTCTGGTTTCTATGACATATAGCAACTTGGGGTATTTCTACTCCACTGAACTGTGCCAGACTGCTGTCAGTCTGCCTCCACAACTTAGGTTGTCCATTCATATATAAACACTCTTTGTTAGAGCATGTGAAGTACCTTGTTAAAGAGTATGATCCCCATAATAATGGGGAGAATTGAACTCCGGACCTACCACCCTGAAATAAAACACCCTACTCACTAGGCCACATAACATACAGGTATATCACAAGAGTTAACCATGAAGATAAAAAAAAAGTGTGATAATTTGTCAGATAGTTACTCTAGATGCTGTTTTCCTCAAACCAATAAACTATGTTAGCATAACTCCATTCTTGACTCTATAGATTAAGTATATTAATAATTACTCAGGTGAAGGTTAATCAATCTGTAACTGATGCAAAAACTCATCAATATGTAGAGAAACCTGTAACTCAGTTCAGGAAAGGAAATAATGAACAAATTTATGGCACTGGTTTGTAAAACACTAGTACAAACAGGATAGATACTATTGTAAGTAAATTCAAAGAAAAGTATAAAATCTCCACTTTGTATTGTAAGTGTGCTTGAAACTGAAAGATTATAAATCTAATTGTGTTACTCTTTCATAAAAAAGCTTAAAATTAACTTCCACCTTCTCCAGAAACCATCCTGCACCCAAACCACTGTTGTCATGTCTCACAAGGATTCTTTTGATTTCACCAACATCTTCTGTTTGAATCTGAATACAAAAACATATGTACACTTATCATTGTGGTTTTTATCAGGGTCTCATGTGGCTCAGTTGGTAGGGTGTCAGACTCATAATCCAAGGGTTGTGGGTTCAATCTCCAGTAATCCCATGGCAGCAATAGGTAAGGCTACCAAGGCTAGCTATCCTTGCAGGGGTAAAACTGTGTAAAGTGCTTTGAGCTAATACTAGAAAAAGTGCTATATAAGAGCCCAGTGTTATTATTATTATTGTTTATAACAGCACTGCTCAGCAATTTTATTATTGTTATCTTTTTTTGTGGGAACCATCCAGACAAAATCTGTTGATTATAAAACAAGACTTAGATAGTGTGTCAGTACTTTACATTATTATATTGTGAGATGCTTTAAGATCTCTACCTTGAATACATTAAGTGGGTTTCTGATCTATATAGATTTTATGAAAAAAAAAACATTTTTTAACATTTTCAAAAGGTTTCAGGATATATTTAAAGAATATAATATTTATAGCCCTCAGACAAAAAAAAAATTCAATGTATGTTACAAATTAGAACCAGATTTTCACTCATACCTTAAACACATCAGTTTGACCCATTTCAAACAGGTCTTTGGCTGTGTCAAAGAGTTCGACCTCTGATGATCTCCCTCGCTTTCCAATCAAGGTCAAATATACATGTGCATCAGTCCCTGCATATCTGGCTTTACCAGTTAAAACCGTCACCTCATACCTCAATAATGGACCTCGAGCAACCTTCCCTAAGTAATTAATACAAAACAAAATTTTGTGCAAATAACCGCAGATACTTCAAGGCATTCTTCAATTCAGTTTTGCAAAGATGCAAATTACAGTTGAGAGCACAATCTGATTTTACTGTTTTATAAGCATTGATACATTAACATATTTAAAATGGTACAAAAATTACAGAAGTATCCTATACTACCACTCCTACACACAAGTACCAGTTTTAGCACCCTGGGATCAGAAAAGTAGAGCTGGACTGATCCTCCAATCTGAACTGATCTGGGAACTTGTAGCAATATTTTTTCGGGTTATTGTATTCTGGTGTATTGTCATGAAGGTACGGAGACAAAAAAAAAACCTGATTGCTACAAGTGTGAGCTCTATTGATGCTTGCACTTACAAAAGTTTATAGTGTGATGGAAATATTTCATTTACATATACAGTCAGCCGAGTTTATATTTTATTGGTTTGAATGTCTAGCATAAACATTACTTGCAAGTTATGATTTTTACTAATTACCAGAAATATGAAGATTTCATATATTTAATGTAACAGTTTTTGTAACATATATACAGTTGAACACCTGTTAAGTTGAATCTCTAAGAACTACAAAAAACTTATACTTATCCAGGGACTCCAGAGGCCATATTCTACATCAATACTTAGATAAGGTAGACTTGCTCCAAGTCTTTGTATTTGTATCCATCAGTAACCTGAACTTTAATTGGAAACTTACTGGAGTTAATTGTACCACAAACATTCTGGAGTAAAGGGGGCAGTCTCTGAAAAAACTTTTGTCAGGGATGGCTGTTTCTCCAAAAGTCATACAGTACCCATATATTACACAAATGACAAAAGGATTTGGTGAAAGTCTATAGATAAGGCGACTTTAGATCTAAGTAAGGGAAGGTTTTTCACCTAAGTTTTTCTTGGATGTTATATTCATGAAACAACAGTTAGGATTGTTCAGTTTCATAATTTCTTACTTGAAATCTAAGAAATACTTAAAATCTAAGTTAGGATGGTCTAAGTCTAGTTGTTGTAGAATACAGCCCCAGATAACAGCTCTTGCCTTTACTTAGAAGGAAATGTTACTTAACAGAATTTTTTCTTTAAGGAGTTAACTGTACTTACAAATCTCTATTAGTTTCAGTGATGTCTTTGGTTAAAATTAGAAAAATCTGATAAATGCCAATACTTCATTTAAACAAACATGTCATGCAATACATTTATTTGTGTTAAAGGACAGCAATGTGGATTTGTACATTCTATTCTTTCAACAATTATGGTGAACTAAGTTATCTATAATTATCTGTCACGTAACAATCGACACAACAATTTACAACATATCAGTTTCTGAAGCAAGTGTATAATGGTTTTCAAAATAATGTTGTAAAAATATTAATATTTAGTTTCCATTTATTAGTTTTTAAATTGACAGGAAAAAAAACAACAGTTGAGAATAAATAAGTAACAGAAAAATAAATACTGAACTCTTTTTCACAATTCTGAATTAGAAACCAAATTTACAATGACTGCAGAATTCACTTGGTTAAAATGCCAACACTGTGGATTATTTATTAAATATTAACTGTATGATCAAAAGCTTAGAAATAACTTAATACCATTGTCCTCAAGATAATCGAAAGTGCTTTGAACTTGACCTTCATGTGGTCCATATAACTGGTATTGTGAAAACAATCCAGCATTTGGCTTTTTTGGGGTGAACTCTGCACTTTAGATCAAAATCTCACTTAATTTTCATTCTAGACAATTTAACCACACACAAACTGTACAACATTTAACAAAACAAGTGTAACAAGTGGATATATATGTTCTCTGACAGTAAGTCTACCCACCCTTATCTCGGCCATTAGAAGAATCTAGTGAACTAACACTTCTCTGAGACCCGTTTACAACAAGCCTGTAATGGTCCAAGTCATCCAGTATGCTAGACACTGTTGCAGAATAGGCAGGATTAGTTATAGAAAGCAAGAATAGAGCAGGGCAGCCACGCAGGATAAACATGTCACAGTGTCAAGGTTATTAGTTATTATCAATTGTACTGTGGTGTTCCGGAGACTGATCTCATGTTTATTCTGAATCTAGTTTCTGGGAATAGTTTGAATTTGTTTAGATTTAACCCATTTGGCAAATTATCAATAAAACACATTTGTACTTGAGCTCTTATAAACAAAAGTTTAATTGTAAAAATGTGGGTTATTTTAACAATGTTTTGAATTTTTCCATAAAAAGGAGGTCAAAAGTAAGCTCAAGCAAGACATAGTGTGTGTATGTGTTGAATTGGTGAAATCAAATATTTCCATGCACTATCACAAGAGTTTTCCATAATGTTAATGCAGAATATTTTGGAAAATAGTCCTGAAGTCCTTTTACAATATTGTTTAATTTGGGCCAATTTGTACAAGTAATGTTAGTTGTGTTATGTGAAAGAAAGCTGTATGGAAAACTGGAATTGTTAAATAATTTATCTGTGTACTTGTTAGTTTAGAGATGTCTGGGCAATACTTGCCACACATACAGTTGTGCTGAGTCAGAATATTAATAAAGCAAAAAAGAAAAAGAAAAAGGCTGGCAAAGGAAAGATTATTTTTAAAAGAAATACAAAGCAAATGAATGTATGAAAACAGTAATTTACTGAATAATCTAAAGTATCAAAAAGTTATCAACTCACACATTACATGTTAGCAATCACAAAAGATTAGAAAAAAATGAGGGGAAATTTAAGAAAAAGAGTTTCTAAATACTGTAACAGTTATCTACTTGAAATCACAACCTATATTAGTAATGGTATAAGTTTAAATGAGTAACAGAATAATTTCTTTATCTATAAATGAAAACTGATTGTTTTACTTTAGTAAAAATAGTACACTAGATACACAAAGTACTTAAAAGGAGAGTGATATCATATAATCTAAAGAGCAATTTTCAAGTAAAATCAAGTGACAAAAAATAATAAAATCTTTAGAAAGAAACTGGTATAACATGTAAAGGTTTTTTCATCTGAAGAAACTTGCACAAATCAATTATAGAAATCTTGTCCTTATATATGCTATAATTCGACAGTAGAAACCCCTATTAAGTTGAAGGTCTAGATATTCAGAATGCTACTTAAAGGTGTTTGAGTGCATATATCTAATGGAGACATACCTTCTCTCTGACCTGGTGATGCTCTCAGCAGTTGGTCACCTTTCTGTAGAGGATGCAAGTCCCTGGCAATCTGTCCATCTCCCTCATCAGTAGCCAGCCACTGACCACATGGAAACTTCAACTTCTGACCACTCTCCAGGTCATTCACTGACACCTGAATAAGAAAAAAGGATTGTTTTCAATAGTTGAGTTTTAATGTCAATTTTTTTCACTTAGTCCAGATAGAACACTGAAAGCTGTCAAATTTTACATCACCAGCAAAATGATTTGAATCCATGATGTAAAGTATATATTTGTTTGAGTAGTTTGAGTGTCAAAAATGTTTTTAATTATACTTGAAACTAATTAACCATCAGGGTGAACTTTACAGATTTTAAGCCAGGATGACTGGGATGGGAAGTGAGTTGTTGATCACTGGATAACCAAATTTCTAAAGAAACATGTTGTCCTCTAAATCTGGATACATTTAACTAATACTTTTCTCATATAAAAAGAATATGGACCACTCCTTGCCTGTTCAAGTAGCCATCCTGGACCTGAGCCTGAGTTGTCATGTTCCACCCTGAAGAACAAAAAAATAATAACTTTAGTAGAATTAATTTAAGAATAAATTAATTTGGGTTGTCATGTTCCATCTACCATGAAGAATATGAAATCAATAAAAATCCTGTTCAACTGATTCATGTTATTATTCATATCTCTTTCAATGTTTATGTCATAGTGGAGACTCCGATTCAGGGGAATCCCGATTGGAATTTCCACTGGTGGAATCATTGATTCCCCTGAATCAAAGTCTCCACTTTGATATCTACGTAACACTATGATAAGCAGGTTAAGCAACTGAGGGAAAACAATTTCAACTTCTGGGTAGAGTGATCTCATTGGTGGTTAGAGTAAGAAATCTAAAATTCGCCACATATCTGAAATTCGCCACATGTGAAAATACTAATAAAATAAATGAATTGTGGTGAGATTTGTTGACTGTATAGTAAATTAAGTCTTTTTGAACTGAAAAATACCAATTTTTAGACAAAAACATCATTTTCTTCATAAAATTAACTAAGGTTTTAGAGGTGGCAAATTTTAGATTTCTGGCGAATTTTAGATTTCTTACTCTACCAGAACTACCAACCCCCAACCTGAGCTTCAGAGTACTACAGTATATGGAAGCTATTTGCTGAAGTTTCTATGATAAATTTCTGCCAAGCAAAGACCAGAGTTTAATATACTCCTGCCAAATTACTTTGCAAAGTGCTTTAGATACTATTAATTACAGATATATTAAGTGCAAGACAAGTCTGTTATATTAGATCTTAAATAAATTTAACGGAGCAAACCACTAGATGTAAATAAGATGAAGAGAAAGACCAGTTGCAACATGATGCAGCACTTTCATGGACTCAGTATCTCACAGTAATGGGTAAGGGAGTAGCTTAGAACTAAAAATTCATACTGCTAGAAGAAACCAAAATCCATGTACTCAGATTTTAGATGAACCTACTTGAAGTACCAGTAAACTTATCCAAAACAATATATCAAATATCCATGAAAATAAATAAAACTATATTAGAAACAAAAACAAATATAAGTAAGACATATTTGACTGATAATTAGGTTTCACCTATGTTGTGTAAAGAAATAATTTATATTATTACTAGCTGAATGTGCGTTACTCGGAGATTATCAGTGCTGAATCGAGTCTATGAAAACACAGTATTTTATTGCTAGTATTATTGACTGTGTTCTGACGTCACCAAGTATTTGTTTAGAAATATTATACTCTCACTCGAAATTTTAAATCTACAATATCTCAGTAATTAGTGCACAGATTTTACCCAAACAAAAATGAGAACAAGCAGTAAAAAAATATCTTTCCAATGCTATATAGAATGTTTTAGCAGGTTAACTGCTTATTATGAAAAAAAACGGCATTGTTTACAGAAAAAAACCATCCAAGAACCATGTCAAAACAAAACGTCATGGTGACATATTTTTATTAGCCTCTACATATATGATGTCACAACATTATATTTGATTAGCACAACAACCAGTTTTATAAAATTCAACTAATAATAATAGTAATAATGTAATCTTTATGGGCAATATGCCTCGGGCACTAATGGATGTGTCAGGCTGATAATCATTGATGGCGGTCCATTTCTACAGCATATTGCCATATAAAATTACATTATTGTACTATTTTAAGGGTTTTATGAGCACCCAGTTCACCAAATTAGACTTAGTTTCTCAACATACATTGTACCTGTTTTCTAGGAACTGTGCACTTTGTTGTGGTAATGGATGATTCACTGAATATTTAAGTAAGCTTGAGATATGTCTGGCATCAGTAACATTCTAACAATTGATGACTGAGGTCTATCTTAAACGCAGAATTTATTTCACATATTGAAAACTAGTATCCAATCATTATTTTACCTATTTTTCAATACTTTTTCTTCATATTTTATCCATAATATTACAGAATTGTTACCAGTTAATCTTCTGTTGATGTTTAGCACCATACTTATAGGAAGTTACTATCAGCATTAAATAAATTTGACAAAAGGTAGAGTTAAGTAACGAGACCTTTTCTGACTCTTCATCAATTACTGTTGATAATACCTTATATGTTTAGCATTATTACACCAAATACCCCAGGCCTACCAACAGTTGCCATTCATTTCCCTGTGTTTATTAACTTTGACCTCCCATGCTTTTCACCCTTTATTCACAAACTTTTATCCACTGGCAATTTGGTACGCTCTGATCGGGCTCTCAGTTTGCAACCCATTCTGGGTTGAACTTTTGGCATTTCTACATCTTTCAATTTCATTTCCTGGAGCTTGGATACTTGACCAAAACATTATATGCTTCACTATTTAGCCATTTAATAATGAGGGGAACAGTACCAGTAAGCAATCACTTATTTATCATTCATTTCAGCAGCTTCGCCATTGGTTTTTGGGTTAATACAAATTAGTGGCTTTAATTACCGTATTTATCCGTATAAACGCCCCCTCCCTATTAATCCCCCCCTCCCCTCTTCTCAACCTTTGCAAAGTTCATATTTCGGGGTTTTACATCCCTCTCAACAGCCACCAGCCTTATGATTCCGGGATTCCGAAAAAAGATGCGTTTTAGTATTTCCCCAATCGAATACCGCTTACGAGAAATAAAGAAAATCACAACAATAAATGGTGATTTTGATCATAGATGCATTAAAATCTGTAAAAAACAAGATAAAAGTTTATAATTTCTTCAGATTTAAGGTTAGTTTCTAATATTTTAAGCTCTCCCGCCATTATACATGGCGGTAAGCGAGATCAAGGCTGTAAGTGTCTATTATCACCCATTGCCACTGGACTCGAGAATTGATTTTTTTTATAGGTAATAGTAGCCCCCCCCCCTTTTGAAAAATGCATCGCCCCCCGGGGCGTTTATACGGATAAATACGGTAGTCTGTTGCCCAGCTGCTGGGTTGTCCATTAAATACCAGCAAACTGTGAATGCTATGAATAGGTATGCAAAATAATTGTATAATGTACTCCTACAAGGAGTGCAGTTATCTAGAATAATATTATATTCTTTTAGAATAAAATATTAAACCCAAGTTAGCTTGGTTATTGTCTTTGGGGGTCCCCCTGGGGAATGAACACTATGATTACAGGAAGCTGCTAATGGGATTAATTAAAGCTGAAGTTGAAAAAGCAGAGTTCAGTAATAAGACTTTCACCTGACTCTTCTGATAGGACCTATATTCTCTTTCACAGTGACAAAGAAGTTCTCAGTGCTGCCCTTTTCAAATGGATTCTTGGACCTGTTCTTCAGCTGTAGCTTTCTACTCACTCCTTTACTGCCATACAAAGTGATGAAGACATTTGCATCTGTGCCAGCAAAAATCTTATCTCCCGTGGTGACACTGATTTCAAACCCTAATCAGAAAGAAACATATTTCTTATTATACAACACAGTATTAACAGTGAAACAGTCTACCTTTACAACACATCACTGGTCAGATTTTAGACATAAAAAATTAAGGTGTAAGTGTCAAAACACTGAGGAGTTTGATAAATCAGATAACTTTGAACTCTAATAATGCATATTAGCTGAATTAAAATCTTTTTTATAACTTATATTACATGAATACTTCAACTTATTATCTTATTTCTTCTTTAGACATCATTCCAACAAGACATAGACCAAGTTTGACTTCTTCAAATAAGATACACACTAAAATAAACTGTTTTCTCTTGATTATAAAATAAAATGGTTCATTTTATGTACATTTCCCTGTTGTCTTGCTTTTATAAAGTCTTCATAAAATAGGTGTTATTCTGTAATAACAAAATAAAAGTCCAGTAGAACCTCTGCTTTCCACACATACATTGCATGGGTGAAATTCCTGTTGCACAAAGGGTTAATAAAATAAATAAGTTAAAATAGCTGTGTAAAATAACTGCATACAAATAATACACTTTGGAGAAGAACATCAGACATTTTGATAACAAAAGTTTGGACAACAAAGTTTCCACCCATTAAATTGCATTACTCACCCCTGGGATGGACTTCCAAGTGATCAGCTCGGAGTATTTTCTTTAGTTCGCCATGTCCATGATACAAAGACAACCAGTCCTTACAGACAAACAGCCACATTTGCTCCGTGTTCATTTTGGTCACTTCTACCTCTTCCAGGTACCATGCATGGCTCTGCTCAATTCCATCATGCTAAAGATAATATCATATCAAGCACAGATATTTAGGTTTTTCTGAAGTACAGTAAAAAACTACTGAAGTACAACTTTTGGATGTCAAAATTCTTAAAGGGAAAGAGGTTTCTACTCTCTAGCCTTTCGTTATTACAATAAACCCTTCTTTTCAAAGACCAGTTTATTGTCTACAAAAATTCTCAACACCACTTTCAGACAAAATTGACATAACATTCTTTACGTTAGTACGTGGTATTTTTAAAGGTGTACCCCACATATTTGAAGGTGCTATTTAATTATATTTATAGCGAGGCCAGCAAAGGTTCTTTTCTTAAATAAGATTTACGCCTTGATATTTTGGCAGAGTGCAAAGCTCCTGTCAAACATAATTGTGATTGGGTTTTCAGTTAGATTTAGATTTAAATGTAACAGACTGAATTTGACACTTTGATGCTGTTTTGATTATAACTTTAAAGCAAGAAAATGGTATTGCAGATATTGCACTGCTAAAAAGGCATTCTCAGATGAGCAATGTCTCAAATTATAATATGGTTATGAATAAATATCCTTGTTGACAGAACCTACCTCTATTGCAAGCATACTCAGGTTTCCTATTTCTGGTCCTTTTACAAAAAACACCTCTGTTGTGTTCCGCCCAAAGACAAATTTTGCTGATGTTTTCTTCTTCAGAGTCTTTTTCCTCATTATGCCATGATCTCCTTTCAGTTTCACTGTCACCTGAAAGCATATTACATTAACTGAAATTTGTCATGGTCTTTTCTGATTTTTGTAGTTATGTGATGGAAGGAAATAATATTTTAAAAAATAGTATGAGAGATGCCCGTACCCCACAGTCTGGGGAAATAATTTTCAACACCATGAGATATAGAAGTAGTGAAAGATTACAAAGATTGGGATACTTTCAGAGCAGTGTCAGTTATATAAAGCTCCAAATAATGTTTAAGTAGATAAAATAACATCTAAGAGAAAAAAATGTATGTAAAGATAAAATATAAAAACAAGACATTTCAATAGCAAGATGACAGCATTAATCAGTAAACTAAAAATTATGAAGCTGTAAAATTTATTATATTGGAGAATAGCTGTCAATGAAAATAGCACAATTATGTAAAAGTGCATGTAATAATCAGTTGCAGCAATGCATATATCTTTGTCATAAGAGAAAGATGTCTCAAATATGGCAGGTGAACATTCTTTGGCAGAGCAAAAAGGTCACACCATGATGCACACCTACACCCCCTAACCAATGTTCCTGCTAAGTGTCAATCTTCTGCACCTTATGGAATCAAAGAAACAGCCCAGACAAGATTTTAAAACTCATGGTCACTATGACAAGGTCAAAGGTCAAATCAAGGTCACACCATGACGTTGCACACATACACCCCCTAACCAATGTCCCTACCAAGTATCAAATTCCTACACCTTATGGTTTCTGAGATATAGCCCAGACAAGATTTTCCAACTCGAGGTCACCTTGGCAAACTCAAAGGTCAAATCAAGGTCACACTATAATGTTGCACACCTACACCCTTAACCAATGTCCCTTCCAAGTATCAACTTCCTACGCCTTACAGTTTCTGAGATACTGCCCAGACAAACTTTTTCCCACTGCCCACCCACCCATCTGGACACCATGGGTAAAAACAATACCCTGACAGCCCTGAAGGGCTGTGGGGTAAAAATTGTTTATAATTCATTGCAAAGAAACCAGAATAAATGAAGCATTATTAATCCCGGATTATATAGTGAGAGTACATTTACTTTTAATAACATGAACAGAATCCCAGTCTGCTGTAAGTTTGCCTCACCAAAGAATGTTGGTAGCCACTTGTACTCATGGATGAAAATGGACACATGTATGTATAACCTTGTACAAGTACAAAATCTCCTGGACCTGTCCAAGGATCAAATTCAAGATATTGTACTCCCAAAAGTCCAACACTCAAATAACTAAGCCATGGAGACCACACATAGTGAGATAAGTATTAAGTCAATTATTATAAAACTTAACTCTTACTTGTGCATTAGTCCCTGCATTTGGATGGCCCCCAGTCTTCACTGCAAACCTATACAGAACCTCAGCCTTCTCCTCCACTTCCTTCTCCTTCAGTTTGACTATAGGTGGAGGAGGAATGAACTTGATCCGAGGCTTTGGCTTCTTCTTTCGTTCAGGAAAGACACCCCTCTATAAATATAATATTATATTTATTAAAGTGATATGACTATGATGATAAATATACATTTCATATTGTACAACATATACCCACTATAGGACATTGTCCATTATTGTGGACACTACAAAAAGAGAAATAGCATGAGTGGAATTTCAGTGAATGTGCAGATTGTTTCAAAGTATGGTGTACAAGGATTTGTAAGTGTCAAATATTTAGAAGGTTTACACAAACAATACTTTGTCCTGTGTAGAATTACTTCACTGGAATTTGGTATCTTTGGACTACACTGTAAACTTTTTAAATACCAGATCTATAAACACTGGTGTTCAGATATTTAACTGGAAAATATTCCTGACAAATGTGAAGTCTGCATAAAGCAAATTACATGTATTATCACTTTATATGATTCACTCACTTTGGCTGCATGTTTCTGATGTTCTTCTAATGTTGAACATAGATAACACTGACTTTCGGCTTCTGTAACAAAAGTAGTATGACATTTCATTGTGTACAGAAGAAATAATGGTACAGTGAAAACTGAAAAGATTATGCAGAAAAGAAATATTAAATTATCAGACATTTATTAGCCAATATGATGTAATATCCCAAGAAAAGAAAATAGCATTGGAGATGCCCGTACCCCACAGCCTGGGGAAATAGTTTTCAACACCATGACATATAGAAGTAGTGAAAAAGTACAAAGACCGGAATACTTTCAGCGCAGTGTCACTTATATAAAGGTCCAAATAATGTTTAAGTAGAGAAAATAATATCTAAGAGAAAGAAAATGTATGTAAAGATAAAGTACTAAAACAAGACAATTCAGTAGTAAGATGACAGCATCTGCCACTGTGGAGAATAGCTGTCAATGGAAATAGCAAATTATGTAAAAGTGCATATAATAATCAGTTGCAGTAATCCATATGTCCTTGTCATAAGAGAAAGATGTCTCAAATATGGCAGCTGAACACACTTTGGCAGAGCAAAAAGGTGACACCATGATGCACACATACATTTACATACACCCCCTAACCAATGTCCCTACCTAGTGTCAACCTTCTACACCTTATGGAATCCAAAAAGTAGCCCAAACAAGATTTTAAAGGTCAAGGTCACTATGACAAGGTCAAAGGTCAAATCAAGGTCACATTGAGGCACACCTACACCTCCTAACCAATGTCCCTACCAAGTATCAACTTCCTACACCTTACGGTTTCCGAGATATAGCCCGGACAAGATTATATAGGTTAAGGTCACTACGGTAAGGTCAGAGGTCAAATCAAGGTCACACCATGATGTTGCACACCTACACCCCATAACCAATGTCCCTACCAAGTATCAACTTCCTACACCTTACAGTTTCCGAGATATAGCCAGGACAACTACGGAAAGGTCAAATCAAGGTCACACCATGATGTTGCACACCTATACCCCTCTAACCAATGTCCCTACCAATATCAACTTCCTACACCTTACGGTTTCCAAGATATAGCCCGGACAAGATTTTATAGGTCAAGGTCACTACGGCAAGGCGAAAGGTCAAATCTAGGTCAGATCACGACATTGCACACCAACACCCCCAATCAATGTCCCTACCAAGTATCAACTTCCTACACATACAGTTTCTGAGAAATAACCAGGACAAGATTTTCAATCTCAAGGTCAATACGGCAAGGTCAAATCAAGGTCAGACCACTAATAATAATAATAATAATTCCTACACCTTACGGCCGGTTTCTGAGATACAGCCCGGACAAACTTTTTCCGACTGCATGGGTGAAGCCTTAAGGGCTGTGGGGTAAAAAACTTGTGAGAGAATGCATTGTTCAGAGGCATTATACATTTAATGGGAATTAAATGCTTCATTTAAGTAAAACTATTGCAGGGATCTGGAGATTTATTACACAAACTAATTTATATACTGATGCAAGATCATGTACAAATGAGCCTATCTGAAACCCAAAAAGAGCCATGCAAGAATATAAACTGCCACATAGCTCCTGGTACTTGACTATCTTGTAAAAGTAATGCATACAGTTACTGGTACAACACAGCATAAAAGTAGTAATTCACAGAAGTAAAAGCTAAATAGTAACAATATGGATCACTTTCATCCTCAAATTCATAAAATTAGATACCTTTAGGTTGTTTGTTGCAGCTGTTACAAGCAAAATGTTGCCCAGCATCTTCACTAAATATTGGCCTTTCATCTGCCCAACTTGGAGCATCTCCTTCATAAAACCATGGTTGTTTTACTTTTGCTGAAAAGTAAGAAGATCTGTTTTTAGTATAAGTATGTGCAATGACTTTCTGCAAGTTTCTGCGAATATCTAGTCAAATGATTTATGAAGAGCTACGGATATTACCTATTATGTTATTCCGTTGGGCTTAATATCACAACATATTCACCACAGGCTGGTGGTCTACTTCTTTTATTCTGTCTCATGTATTTACTCTTGCATGGTTAAATTACTTCCTAAAATCTATCACAAATGTAACTAGGTATTTTATCATGTATAAAATGATACTTTTGTTATAAATAAATGTGATACTACATAAGTATACAGTTATGCAGAGTATTATAGAATACATTGTAGCAACCCCTTTTTAATGTAACTATTTCTATTGAATGCTATTTTATATTTACTATTTTATTCGCTATTAAGTGATTACTTGTAGATTGTCAAACCTGAGCTTTAGTGTATTTTCTTTTATTTTTTAAATGCATATTCCATATTTACTGATTTCACATATCTACTATAACATATATATTTCAATAATACATGGCTGCATTGCAAAACTACATGTGTTTTATGCATAACATATGTCTTGTATCTTGTTGTATATGTCATAGGCCAAATTAAAATACAAGCACTTAGGCAAATTCAAAATTGTGATGTTCTCTCCTTCATAAAACCATGGTTGTTTTACTTTTGCTGAAAAGTAAGAAGATCTGTTTTTAGTATAAGTATGTGCAATGACTTTCTGCAAGTTTCTGCGAATATCTAGTCAAATGATTTATGAAGAGCTACGGATATTACCTATTATGTTATTCCGTTGGGCTTAATATCACAACATATTCACCACAGGCTGGTGGTCTACTTATTTTATTCTGTCTCATGTATTTACTCTTGCATGGTTAAATTACTTCCTAAAATCTATCACAAATGTAACTAGGTATTTTATCATGTATAAAATGATACTTTTGTTATAAATAAATGTGATACTACATAAGTATACAGTTATGCAGAGTATTATAGAATACATTGCAGAACTAGATCAGTATTAAATGATATGTTTTACCTTCACTAGGCTTGCCAAACTCCCATCTGACAATATTTTGAGCCTTGTCTCTATCTGATTTGAATAATGTCTGTTTTAATCTCAATTTGTTGTAGCTGGTTTCTCTGCAGAGATGTTGTAGGGCATCACCATATAATTGATTCGAATTTTCTGTTGTTGTTGTGTATGGATAACTTATGCCATTCTCATAATGATATCCAAAATCTACAGCCATCATGATATAAACCTTAACTTCTGAAAATAAAACAAACAAAAAATAAGTAAGTGCATCCTATAAAGTAAAAGTATCAGGTGACATTTCAACACAAAAAGCCTGTTCAGTAACCTAGAAAATTATCAAAAGTTCATGATTACCTATATCCTTTATCCCTTTAATTATAATTGACTCATACAGTATAGTTGTATTTATTATGATGAGATATTATTAAGTGATATACACAGTAAGTAAGGTAATTGAACTCCAAACTTGGTGCAATATAATTACACCATGTACAAAAAAAAATTTTGCTTACAGAATTTGTAAAAGATGCTGTAATTAAAGCATAAAAATATGGCTGAATGTGAACCTATTATATGTCTAAGTTTGGTAGAAATGGTAATAAAACAATCAGACTGGTCCTTTGTGAACTAGTGAATCAATATGAAGGAACACAAATTGGTGACAAAAAATACTTTCATAAAAAATTCCTGAACATTTCTTAAATTACCACTCTATCGATTTGAAAAGCAAATTTGGGGTTTTATGCCCTTTTCTACAGTTGAGGTTATGTGGGGGAAGGGCCTCAGTGAATCCCAGATGCTGTTATGACATGGATTCAGATGACAGCCACGTAATCAAATGCCAAGCTTGTTAGCCAGTAAGCACTTAGCCACTGAGACTGCTTTTATTAATTAAGATGACCTGTATTTTATGCAAATGGATTTGGATGAGACATGCATACTGTAACCACAAAATTGTGCAACCTTCAAATCTTGTCTTCACAACTTTTTACCAGAAAATCATACCCAAAAATATAGATATTTATTACTTAATTGTCAGGACTTGATTTTCAAGCAAAATACCACAAACATATTTATAATTAAGATTCATGAGTTGAAATTACAAGACTGTACATGTGTATTGCATATAGATCGGACTTGATCATTATGGGGTATTCGATAAACCGCTTGTGTACAGGAATGGACAGCTGTACGGACAGGACAGTTATCATGGACAAATAGTAAAGCTCAGTGTGTCCCCCATTATGTCTGTTATAGCTGCCCTCTGTGCAACACAGTCCACCCAAACAACTTCCAACAGAATGTATAACTCAATTGGCAAAATTAAACCAATGGTTCACTGGTGATGTTATGACTGCTATTTGAGTAACTGTGACTTATCAGAGCTGATTATAAATTTTGGGTATGACGAGTTGAAGGGTATGATTTTTCATATGCCTATAGTGAGAACTTAACCTGTTCCTTAACCTGTTCCATGACCATATCTGCTATTGTTTGCAATGCCAACACCCTTGTTATCCACTACCCAAGGGTATCACATGTATGAAAAATATTGGATATGGAATCATAAAACAGGATAGACTGAGTATCTGTGGCTGTAACTGTATGTGTAGCCATTTAGCTAAATAGCTCCAGAATGGGTGCAGTTCCAACCAAAAGTGAAACGGTAATGTGCAACATATTTACATGATGGACAGTCCAACAGACAGGAGAGTCACACTGAATGACAGATTTTTTTGTTTGTTACTGTTTGACTGTTCTGTCCTAATGTAGGAACTTCACCTGTCCTTTTTTCCTCACCCATATATCTATGTCTGTTATTACCAAACGATCTAGGGTATCATAGATACAGGCAATAATGTACACAAATACAGGTAATGAAAAAAGGACAGGTGAAGTTCCTACTTAAGACAGCCCTTATACAAGCTGTTGCAGCAGTGAACCCCTGTCAGATGTTAGAAGGTTGTGGACTACAGCAAATTTATTAACAGACTACAGTATTTTAGAGCTACTGTTGGTGCTGTATCACTGCACAAACCGGGACTTTGCATAAAACTGAAGATAGAATATTTAATAGCATTTGTAAAATTCATCCACTTTCATAAACAAATAAGGAACTCAAAGTGACAACCATAATAAATTAACAACTTTGTGGATTTCTGGGTGTCGAGAGGTTTCGCTGTTTTGGTCGTTTCACTGTTAAATTGGTAGATATGCGGTAAAAACGCGAGACTTTTCGCTTGAATCTCCCAAATCCTAGGATATATTATTTCATTATTTAACTTTTAAATATGGGCCTATCTATCGAATATCCACAGACTAATTGATTAATACAAAAACCCTAACTTGTTACTTGTCTGAGGTCAATTATTGGGATTAATCCCTAATTATAGTATACATCAATTAATTGCTATCACACAAGAGAGCCTAATCCTAGCTAGTCAAAAGAATTGCAATCAGTGTGAAATCCATGTGAAATTAACTAGATGTAGTTGCTACAAAATATAATATCCTATCTCAATATAATTTAACATTATCACATACCATTAGATCCACGATTAAAAACTGAAAACAATTGTACCTCAATGATCAAAATCCATCCATTAATAAACATTACGGTGGAGAGTAGTACGTAGGTTGTTTCTAAAGTTTGGAATTTCCGTTGGGCGATACGGAAAATCGCCTAAATATCGCCTAAAAATCGCCTAAAGTCGCCCAAATATCGCCTAATTTACTTTAAAATGATCTCTTGAACAGCAATATCAAAAATTAAATCCACAACTCTTTTAGATTACAGAATACAAGGTTTATCGGTAACATAACTGGAAACTTTACATAATATAGCCTAAAAGCAAGATATTCATTTACCAAATCCACGGAAAAAATCGCCCATTTAAAAAACACTTGGAAATCAAAGGATGAGTTAAAATCCCTGCAAAATGCTTAATATTTACTTCAGTTTAATAAGACAACCACCAAATTGTCCATTATTATGTGAGGAATAGTCATAGATAGACAATTAATCTGGTAACTTAACCTAATATATCTTATAAGTAAGACATTCATGGACCAAGTCCACGGAAAAAATTGCCCAATTAAAAACACTGGGAAATCTAAGGCTATGTTAAAATCCCTGTAAAATACTCAATATTTGCTTGATTTCATTAGGACAACCACCAAATTGTTCATTATTGTGTGTAGAATAGTTGTAGATGGATAATTAAACTGGAAACTTTGCACAAGATATCTTATAAGTAAGATATTCATCACCAACATACACGGAAAAAATCATCGCCCTATTAAAAAACACTGGGAAATCAAAAGCTATGCTAAAATCCTTGTAAAATACTCAATATTTGCTTGATTTCAATAGGACAACAACCAAATTGTTTATTATTATATGGAGAATACTCGTAGATAGATAATTAAACTGGTAACTTAACGTAAGATATCTTATAAGTAAGATATTCATCACCAATATCCACGGCAAAAATCGTCCAATTAAAAAGCACTGGGAAATCCAAGGCTACTGTGTCATTGTTTCATCGAAGCTTTATCTATGTACTAATATGTATAGAACTCGTTTTTATTTGATTTCTATGATTAATTTGTATATTAGTTGATTTTTAGGCGATTTTCCGTCACGGAATTCCGTCAATTTTCCGTGGTTTAGAAACCACCATGCTCCGAGATGGCAGTACTGAGGGTAAGCCCTAATGTAGGCCGTTAGTAAATTTGCGTTACCGCATATGTCAGCGGAGGCCCGCGTCTCACATACAGTACAGTAACGTTCTATTTAGGGCTGTACTGAGGGTTAGCAGTATTTTATAAAGTTATATTCAGTGACCTTTATACCCAATAAACGAAGCCGTACATCTTGTATGAAGCGCATTATTGGATCTCAAAATGCTCATATTATAATCACCTTAAAGTAGATTAGAAAAGTGAAAAATAGAGATTACCACTGCTGCTGTCAAAAGTTTATTTACACGTTGTTATCCATTAGGCGGCATCTAAACGCAAATATGCACCGCAGTGATGTGGAAATTCTCCCGGTTTGTTAGAGTGAGTGATGTAAATTCGACATTTTTTTTTTGCCACTTTTGGTTCTGCTACATCAAATCACACATTTTTTTGTTTATTTTTTTTTTTGTTTTAATAAATATGGCAATTCCCTACATTGTCTAAAACTGGAAAAATAACTCACCTGGACATAGGCTGACTCAGAAAGCTGTTATTATTTCATACAAAAAGATCTATTATTTATGAAAATGGATCTAAATTCGCCCTTTTTGGAAAAAAACTGTTTTTTTTTTCAAGCATAATACCTACCATTCTGTGAAAAATTTATGTTAAATAACTATTTTACATCTTTTCCAGCCCAAAATGGTTTTCAACATAGATGTAAATTTTCAAAAGTTTGTCCCAGTAGAGTTTAAAATGTTAGTTGGTATTTGTTAACAATTGCATAATTTACACTCTTTAAAGTCACTTGTAAAAATGTATTATTCAAAAATATACTTAATACTGTGAAAATATAAAAAGTTGGACTATAAAATCTTGTAGTGCAATAGATATGTATTTTATCTATTTATATTTAACAAAATTATGACATGTTTTCCATATTTGTGCTGTAAAATTGACAAAAATTAACCAAAAAGGGGCAAATTTACATCCAATGGCGAATTTACATCAGTTTGTCTAGCAGATGAACTTTGTTGTTTTCTGCGGAAACGTTGAAGTTTCTTTCTTACATTGTTGCTGTGTATTGGAAGTTATGGTTTCACTATTTTTATCTGAACAAAATATAAGATTTTGAGTGAAACGAAACTTATACAAAATCACAAAACATTTCAACTGGCATATTCATATAAGACTGTAAAAGTACCCTGAGGGACAAAAATATACACCATAAAAATGATATAAAATAAGTCTATTTTATAGGATTTCTATGATATACACATATATTTTCTCTCAGTTTTGATTTAATTGCTGTTTGAAATTAGATAGTGCAAATGGTTCATTCTAAAGGATAAGGATTGTGATTTTCAGAAGTATGTACATGGGAAACATGCATCTACTGTAGAGGAGTAGCAGCCCCTTTTTAATGTAACTATTTCTGTTGAATGCTATTTTATATTTACTATTTTATTCGTTATTAAGTGATTACTTGTAGATTGTCAAACCTGAGCTTTGGTGTATTTTCTTTTATTTTTGTAAATGCATATTCCATATTTACTGATTTCACATGTCTACTATAACATATATATTTCAATAATACATGGCTGCATTGCAAAACAACATCTGTTTTATGCATAACATATGTCTTGTATCTTGTTGTATATGTCATAGGCCAAATTAAAATCCAAGCACTTAGGCAAATTCAAAATTGTGATGTTGTCTAGGCAAAATCTAAATTGTGATCTTGCCAAGGCGGATTTGAAATCTGCCTAGTTAAAATTAAAATTTTGATTAACCTAGGCAATATTTTTTTAAGTTCATCTGGTAGATGTTTAATCTGGTACTTTTGGCTTTTGAAACTTGGTTTTGTCCATGTGAAATATACTATAGTAAATTTAATTATGGTATATAACTGGATAGGTTTTAAATTATAACTGTTTTCATATAATACTTTTCCATGTAATATAAGTTGACTGTATTAATTGATTTAACAGTTCTTTTTGTCTCATTACTTCCTTCATTTTGCATTTGAGTAGGGATGTGTAATAAGCAAGAGTAAGTATAAATAAGGATTTTTTTTGTCCTCCGGCATCAGCATCTTCATTGTCTGTCGTTATACTTCATTTCAGACAGTATTTCAAAAATATTTTGTGAATTAAATTCAAATTTGGCTTGTTGAAATAACTGGTTTTCAAGATGTTCCCTATTTTAAGGTGACCTTAAACTCCCAGAATTATATAGAGCTTAATGTTTTTTTTTTATTTTTCCACACAGTGGCTTGACATATTTAATCTATATTTTGCAGGTGCATGTGGCTGACATTACAAAAGTGCACAGCCCCCATCGCAGTGTGTACAGAGATTTCACTGTTACCGCTCTAACGGAAAAAATATTATAGCTAGCCTTCTCAAATTTGCAGGATATTCATAACCATAAAATCTTGCCTGGGAATATTTTTGGCCTCATTTTAAAAACAAGATGGCCACCATGGGTGTTTTTTCGACTTTCAGCAAGGACTTTTGGTGGCCCTCTAGAGCAAAGGGTATTATAGATCTCAAATTCGCAGGGTATGTTCCTCATTACAAAATCTTAACTGGGAATATTTTTGGCCTCATTTTGAAAAACAAGATGGCCGCAATGGCCGTTTCTTTGTCAGTCATAAAAAGTGGTTATATCTCCCTTATTATTAGTCCTAGAGGTTTGGGAACCAACATAAAGGAAATCATAGGCTGGGAAACTTTTGATGTGGCCAGATTTGACCTTGTACCCCTACTTCAAGGTCGAACGAGGATAGCCCAACCTAAAAGTGCTTATAACTTACTTATTATTGGTCATACAGATTTGGGATGGTAAAATTAACCTACAGGAAATCATGGGCTGGGAATCTTTTGGTTTAGTCAGACTTGACCTTGGAACCCTCCTTCAAGGTCAAACAAGGATAGCCCAAATTAAAAGTGCTTATAACTCGCTTATTATTGGTCCTAGAGGCTTGGGATGATAAACCAACCTATAGGAAATCATGGGGTGGGAATCTTTTGGTGTGCTCGGATTTGACCTTGGATCCCTCGTTCAAGGTCAAACGAGGATAGCCAAACTTAAAAATGCTTACAACTTGTTTATTATTGGTCGTACAGGTTAAGGATGGTAAACCAACCTATAGGAAATCATGGGGTGGGAATCTTTTGGTGTGCTCGGATTTGACCTTGGATCCCTCGTTCAAGGTCAAACGAGGATAGCCAAACTTAAAAATGCTTACAACTTGTTTATTATTGGTCGTACAGGTTAAGGATGGTAAACCAACCTATAGGAAATCATGGGCTGGGAATCTTTTGGTGTGGTCTGATTTGACTTTGGATCCCTAATTCAAGGTCAAATGAGGATAACTAAACTTAAAAGTGCTTATAACTTGCTAATTTTTGGTCATACAGGTTTAGGATGGTGAACCAACCTATAAGAAATCATGGGCTGGGAATCTTTTTGTGTGGTCTGATTTGACCTTGGACCCCTAATTCAAGGTCAAATGAGGATAGCTAAAGTAAAAATGTTTATACCTCGCTTATTATTGGTCGTACAGGTTTGGGGTGGTAAACCAACTTACAGGAAATCATAGGCTGGGAATCTTCTGGTCTGGTCACATTTGACCTTGGACCCCTCCTTCAAAGCCAAATGAGGATAGCCAAACTTAAAAGTGCTTATAACTTGCTTATTATTGGTCGTACAGGTCTAAGATGGTAAACCAACTAATAGGAAATCATGGGCTTGGAATCTTTTGATGTGGTGTGATTTGACCTTGGATCTCTCCTTCAAGGTCAAATGAGGATAGCCAAACTTAACAGTGCTTATAACTCGCTTATTATTGATCATACAGGGTTGGGATGGTAAACAGACTTCTAGGAAATCATGGGCTGGGAATCTTATGATGTGGTCAGATTTGACCTTGGACGCCTCCTTCAAGGTCAAACAAGGATAGCCAAACTTAAAATTGCTTATAACTCGCTTATTATTGGTCCTAGAGTTTTGGGATGGTAAACCAACCTATAGGAAATCATGGGCTGGGAATCTTATGATGTGGTCAGATTTGACCTTGGACGCCTCCTTCAAGGTCAAACAAGGATAGCCAAACTTAAAATTGCTTATAACTCGCTTATTATTGGTCCTAGAGTTTTGGGATGGTAAACCAACCTATAGGAAATCATGGGCTGGGAATATTTTGGTGTGGTCATATTTGACCTTGGACCCCTCCTTCATGGTCAAATGAGGATAGCCAAACTTAAATGTGCTTATAACTCGCTTATTTTTGGTCCTAGAGGTTTGGGATGGTAAACCAACCATAGCCAAACTTAAAAGTGCTTAGAACTTGCTTATTATTGATCGTACAGATTTGGGATGGTAAACCGACTTCTAGAAAATCATGGGCTGGAAATCTTTTGGTGTGGTCATATTTCACCTTGGACCCCTCCTTCAAGGTCAAACAAGGATAGCCAACATTAAAAGTGCTTATAACTCGCTTATTTTTGGTCCTACAGGTTTGGGATGGTAAACCAACCTATAGGAAATCATGGGCTGGGAATCTTTTGGTGTGGTCAGATTTGACCTTGGACACCTCCTTCAAGGTCAAACAAGGATAGCCAAACTTAAAAGTGCTTATAACTCGCTTATTATTGGTCCTAGAGGTTTGGGATGGTAAACCAATAGGAAATCATGGGCTGGGAATCTTTTGGTGTGGTCAGATTTGACCTTGGACCCTCCTTCAAGGTCAAACAAGAATAGCCAAACTTAAAAGTGCTTATAACTCGCTTATTATTGGTCGTGCAGGTTTGGGATGGTAAACCAACTTATAGGAAAACATGGGCTGGGAATCTTTTGGTGTGGTCAGATTTGACCTTGGACCCCTCCTTCAAGGTCAAACAAGGATAGCCAAACTTAAAAGTGCTTATAAGTCACTTATTATTGGTCCTAGAGCTTTGGGATGGTAAACCAACCTATAGGAAATCATGGGGGGGGGGGAATCTTTTGGTGTGGTCAGATTTGACCTTGTACCCCTCATTCAAGGTCAAACGAGGATAGTCAAACTTAAAAATGCTTATAACTCGCTTATTATTGGTCCTAGAGGTTTGGGATGGTAAACCAACCTATAGGAAATCATGGGGGGGGGAATCTTTTGGTGTGGTCAGATTTGACCTTGTACCCCTCATTCAAGGTCAAACGAGGATAGTCAAACTTAAAAATGCTTATAACTCGCTTATTATTGGTCCTAGAGGTTTGGGATTGTACACCAACCTATAGGAAATCATGGTCTCGGAATCTTTTGTTGTGGTCATATTTGACCTTTCGCCCCTCCTTCAAGGTCAACAAGGATAGCCAAACTTAAAAGTGCTGATAACTTGCTTATTATTGGTCCTAGAGGTTTGCAATATGAAACCAACTATAGGAGGTCGTGGGCTTGCATGGACCCCTCCTTCAAGGTCAAACAATGGTTCACTGGCTTTGGTGAGTTGTCTTTTCGGTGGATATAATTCGCATAGTTCTCCGATGCATAGGTCTAGTTGTATTTACTTTCTTTTAAATTTTTTGATAATGTCTAAAATTATGTCCAATAGATTTTAAGCATAATTAAGATCTGGATATAACTGACCTTGACCTTGACTGAGTATAAGGTAAGGACAAATTTTATGATATTTGAATAGTATCAAAGTGGTAGTTCAGAATTTTTACTTAACTTAAACATGTACACATCTCCAGACCTAAACAAAGTCTTTATTGTAATGGTACAAAAAAAACACCTGATAATTAAAGCAACGAGTTTAAGTTTCAACATTTTTATTATTATATCCACCCTGCTGGACACAGACATACATGTATAATTTTGGCTTTTTTCTGCATTACCATTCATTGCTGTTCATTAACGGGAACAGTATTTTGCATATGTCAGCTATTTTAAAACTTTTTAATGATTGTTTGTCAGTGAATAAGAAAGTGGTTTTAGCTTGGGTTCCTAGTCACGTAGGCATAAAGGGCAATGAAAAAGCAAATGAGCTTGCCAAACAGGCCTTGAATTTTAATGTTTTAGACTTGAAAGTCCCCTATACAGACTTGAGAGTGAATGTAAATAGTGTTTTTAAACAAAAGTGGCAAGCTCAATGGAATGAGTGTCCTGATAACAAACTATTCCAAATAAACCCTACAGTAGGAGATTTTTATGTTTGGACGGGTTTATCTCGTAGGGAAGAAATAGTTATAACTCAAGCCCGTATAGGACACACCTATTTCACGCACAGTTATCTGTTGAAAGGTGAAGATATGCCCTGGTGCATTCCATGTCATTGTCCTGATACAGTGAAACATATACTATTAGACTGTATTGACCTACGTGACACCAGAATAAAATATTATAGAGATATAAATACGATGGAAAAGCTATTTAATGAAAATGTTTACAATGTTATAAATTATTTAAAAGAATGTGGCCTGTTTAAAAAGTTTTAATTAAATTATTTTGTGTTTGTCCTTCATGTTAATTTATTCTGTAATATCTAGTCTTGATTTGTACTGTGATATTGATCTATACTTTGTATTTTTACACTTTATTTTGTTTGTTGTTTATGTATTGTTGATTGTGATTTTTTACATTGTTTATTCTAGTCATTTTGTATAATCTTGTTTTTTGTTTGGTATTTTTGCTACTTTTTAATCATTTGTATATATATGTTTGTGAATATTAGTTAATGTATTTATAGTAGTTTTTATAGTGCAGTATAACACATTAGTGTTGTTGCACTAAAAATTTTAAATATCTTAAATATCTTACATTAAGTGTGGAGGCTGATTTTGCCACTTTTCTTTTTAACTTTTAATTTTGTGGGTTGTTTATACACACACCCATGCACAGATTGTAACCAATATTTTGAGGATATATTTGTTGCAAGAGAAACTAGAAGACTAGTGATTATTTTTTGGTAACAACTGTTGCCATGGGAATACATTTGTTTTGGAGCTTGTAATGTCATGGGTACTTTACATTCAAAACTTGTACACAGATATTAACCAAATTGGCAGAATATGTTTTTGGCAAAGGGAACTGGAGCTGATTAGCTTTCAGGTATATCTGGCAACAAGTGCCATGGCAACACTTTTTTACGTTTTTATGTTGTGGACATAGAACATCCTGAAGAAGACCTGTAGGGTAAGGTAACCTTACACTCCACAAGTTTAGATAATGAACTCGCTAGTATGTTGGCAAACAATAGGAGTCCCTTCTTTCTTCCATGAAGGAAGGGGGGAGACAAGACAGAAAGAAGCCATTTTGCACAATGCATTACCTTATATGGTCATATGACCCAGATAGCATTCCGCCGTCGGACCGACGTTGGCCCAACGTCGGCACATCCGTCGGTCCGACGTTGGCTGCCGACGTTGGGCCAACGGCTTTTTGACCGTCGGGCCAACGTTGGCCCAACGTTGGCAAGCCACCGGTAAAAATTATATTCTATGTATAGCATCAGCCAATCAGATGATGTTCATTGATAACTTTTGTAGTGTGAATTTTTAATGAGAATATTATTTTTATGTCTAAAATTATTAAATGGTTAGTTAAAATTTGTGGGCTCACTGAAATATGATTTTTAGGCATACCATAATAAATATTTTTTTCTAAGTTTCCCCAAATCCCCTATTATTGCTCGCCGCCATCTTGAATAAAAATCCGCCGTTGGCCCAACGTTGGCCCAACGTTGGCAAAATATAGACATCTAACCTGAGTGTTGGTTGGCAAGCCAACGTCGGCCCAACGTTGGCCCAACGTCGGCCCAACGTCGGCAAAATATAGAGACATCCAACCAGAGTGTTGGTTGGCAAGCCAATGTCGGCCCAACGTCGGCCCAACGTCGGCAAAATCTGCCGACCATGCGACCAATAGCCAACGTCGGTCCGACGGCGGAATGCTATCTGGGGACAAGCATCTTAAGAGTAGGGTACCCCAAAATGATACATTATAAACTTTCCTACTAAGTGCTGTGATCTTGTTAAAACTTGGTAAGTGATAGCTTCATATAGTTATATATATCTCTGTGTTTCCTTGTCTATCTGTTTGCCTGTCTACATAAGTGGAAAACTATACACTGGATCTGGGTAATATTTTTCAACAATCTGCAAAAAATCTGCAAAAGTATTATCCATCCAGCCTAAAGTGTGTACTTTCGAATTTCATCCATTTCAGTCTATAACTAAAGCTGGCGACACAGTACAATTCTACCTCTAGGACCATTAATAAGCGAGTTATAAGGACTTAATTTTGCCTATCCTGGTCTGACCTTGAAGGAGGTCAACTCTGACCACATCAGAATAATTGTAGCC
Source organism: Sabellastarte sp. h YS-2021 (assembly GCA_964017235.1). NCBI lineage: Eukaryota > Metazoa > Annelida > Polychaeta > Sabellida > Sabellidae > Sabellastarte > Sabellastarte sp. h YS-2021. The sequence continues at coordinate 82,114,874 of OZ024928.1, forward strand.
CATGATTTCCTATAAGTAGTTTTCACATTGAAAAACTCTGGCTATCCTCATTCAATCTTGAAGGAGGGGCCCTAGGACAAATCTGACCACATCAGAAGATCCGCAGCCCATGATTTCCTATGGGTTGGCTTATATGCCAAACCTCTAGAACCAATAATAAGGGAGATATAGGCACTTTTCATGACTCACAAAGAAACTCCCGTGGCAGCCATCTTGTTCCAAAACATTCCCAGTCAAGATTTTGTAATAATGAATATATCCTGCAAATTTGAGAACTTTACCTACAATATCTTGGCCTCTATAGAGGGGTAGTGAGAAAATCTCTACACACTGCCACGGCTACGTACTCGTGCGTAATCCATAGTATCCACTGGATGTCAGTACATTATACTTTTATGTGACCTGTGAATTAATGGTGAAAATCATGAAGTGAATATAAGTATATTTGTTACAATTGTAAGTTCTTACTTTACTGTGTGTCAATAAATAATCAAAATTTCAAAACCTCCAAGGAGAAATCTAAGTCTAATTTGGTCTAGACAAAGTTTAAATATGCCTTGGCTAGATCACATTTTTTATTTGGCCTAGGCCCGATCAGCATTATAATTTTACCCTTGATTTGATCTGTGAATGAAGAAACTGTTCTTTCGAATTTGTAGTTGAATTGTGTTATGTTTATAGTCTGGATTACAAAAATATATATGTTTGTGTATTAATATTTTTTGTTATAAGCTTCTTTGCAAAATAGCATGAACTTGTACTCTAAAGATATTGATCCAGTACACTCAGGTTTCTTTTTTTCTAATTTTGTCAGTATCAATACTTGTAAGCAGTTATAGTGTACTTTATCCCAAACATAACATTTGGTTGTTTTGAGAATTTTTATTCCATAGAAGCGCCAGGTGCTTATTGAAGTGGAACTGCAGATTTAGATAATAGGTTCCATCAATGACACATGTGAGAGTAATCAATATACGCCAAGTCAACTAAATGCATAAAGTTGCAATGAATGACACTTGCTTGGATATTATGAACCACATAAATATGTTACAATTTAGTCTCTTTCGTTAGTACTTATTGATTTGTGCTCTGAAATATAGTTTACTTGGTAAAATCACTTTAACAGAGCAAGGATATAGAATTATTAATCAATGTTTACACACAGTATAAAAGGGTGATAACATTTTCTAGAAGCGATGGGGAAGTCAATTATTTTTCAAAGAGTTGACTATTTAAAAATCTATTAAACTTAAAATAATGAAATCAAGAAGGAGCCTTCACTAGATCAGTTGGAATTTGATGCTTTCTTCAAAAAATATATGATATAAGCACGTTACTCCTTGTCTGGTTTAACATGTCACAAAACCTAGCTGAGCCAACTGAGTAAACTATCATAAAATGATTTGCATCTTATTCAAACCAGCAACAAGAGGGCTAATTCAGACAGACGAAAATGTGGATGTTGTTTTCTCAAAGCATTACAACAGAAAACATCTGTCAAAAGAGACAGAGAAAAATATTGATCTAATATGGCAATCGAAAACTGAGGTACACCCACATCTGTGGAATGGCACAAATTTAGACTCCATAAAATACTTCAAGTTGGAGATGAACCAATCAAATTGTAGCTTGGCATAACAGATTGTAAGGATTTTATGGGAACTAACTATGCTGAAAATTCCAGTGAGTTGCAGAGTGCAGGGCAGTGGGGCTTTGGGAACACAGGTGTGTACCTGGCTAATCCATTGGGTGTGGGAAGCGTTGTAGTAAGTGAGGATGACAAGATGATGTTTATACTGAGAAGTCAGATGTGTGGTGAAGCTACAGGTTTGTATGATTACCAGGAGGACACCCTGAACCTAAAGTAAGTACATGTATGTTGTTATGACAACCTTATTTGGAAAATTTGAATGTGCTATGTACTGGATCTTTATCCAGATCTAGAAATTAGGGCCAAGTAAAAAAAAAATAATGCAGTGAGATAGCATCTCAATTATTTGATAGAATAAGTTCATTTTTCCATATAATTATTGGATGACTTATTACTGTGTCTTGATAAAGGGTTGAAATGCTTAGTTGTCCTTGTTTGAGCAATCTAAAAATAAGTATCTAAAGACAATTCGTGGTTGAGATATACTTTAGACTTACGCCCAATTCTAAGAAAAAGTCTAAGAATCTCTGTAAATACAGATCTTGGCATGTGTGAGCAAAACGTTAGAAATTTGTGAAATAATCTAAAGAGGGTGTATTTCATCACAGTTCACACAATGGACAACTCGATGTGCAACACTCTGTTCTTTATTTATTTATTTGGGGTTTTACGTCACTTTAAACACTGTACAGGTCATATCACGACAGGTAGTCGGAAGGGCAGAGGAAACCACTACATACAGTTTGTCAGGGTTCTGTACTGTAAACTGCCAACCAACGGCAAGCAACTACCAGCTTTCCCACTTGAGTCTGTGCTGGGAACTGAACCCCGGCCTCAGAGGTGGGAGGCGAGAGTGTTACCACTCTGCCATCATGGCCCTCACACTCTGTTCTGGATGTCGATTTGCAATCAGCTGCTGCACTTTAATAACCAAAGCAACTATTTTTCTTAAGCATGTTATGTGTCAGTCTTTGATTTAAATCAAATTCTTAGAATATTCTGAAAATGAGAGTTTTGTAAATAGCAAATTCTTATTCTTAGAAAGAAATATTCTAAGAATAAAAACATTTCTTCGAAAAATTTGTAAGAATAAGTATGATTCTAAGAATAAGAATCTTTGTGAATAGAAAAATTCTTATTCTAAGAATTTTTCTGAGAAAAATAACAATTCGAAGAAAAATTCTAAGAATAAGACTATATATAAGAATAAGAATCTTTGTGAATAAAGACCCTGACTTAGTTATGGTTCTACCAGAATAAAAAAGATCTTTGCAATCATGTCTTATTGTGCTTCAGTCATTTGTAAATCTAGTATAAAAATAAAGAAAATAAATATTAGTGATGTTTAAATGATAAATGTTACATTAAGTGTATTTTGTTGGGGTAAAAATGTCATCAGAAGTGATGAAAGTAATGTTGATCACTTACAAAGTGTACATGCAGTGATCACTAATTTTACTCCATCCAAATACACACAAAGTATCTTCCCATAAAAGCTTTTGCAGGGAGATTTGTGAGCTTTAAAAAGGATACCACTGTCATAATACTATGTAAGTATGATACGTCACATTTCATTTAGTAATGTATTCAATACCATCACTGTAATAACTTGTTCTGAAGAAATATTTGGTGAATTGACAAAAGAAATCAGTGATCTCAGTAATGCCGACCCAAAAAATGTAGTTGAGGAGGTTTTCAATTCAATCCGCTGTGAAGTCAGAGATGAAATTAATATTCCAATGGGAAATCTTGGTGGCTCAGTGTTTATGGGTATTGCTGGCAACAACTTCAGTGCAGACAGACCCACTGCAGAGTTTTACATCAAGTAATGAGCCTAGATCCACTGTATTACACACATAGATTCTCACTATAATGAGCTAAGTTCAAATTCATGACTACTCAAGTGAGAAACCAGTACTTATTTACCAAAGTTTATGACCAATAGTCCTGCAGAGCTCCCACCATATTTCTGGAATATATAATCTGTACGTGCATGGTGACTTTAAAAATATATTAATATCAAAGAAGTTTATTTAAAAAACTGAATCGTAAATATATTGAAATATTTCAATATAATCAACTGTAATCAAATTTCACTGTTATAACAACTGCTTTTATCCAAGGTGTAATCTGACATCAGAAGAAATCAGCCACTTGTACAACAGTGGAACTCAGACAGAAGCTGAAGAATCCACCAGTATATTGTTTTACCCAGTGAACTGACTGACCCTATCTGGAATCAGTTAACAGAATCTGCCAAAATGGCCATTTTGTTATTCACGTGGCACACTATAGAATAAGTCCCCATTTCGAAATGGCCAAATGATAAATTTGGCCATTTCGAACCAGCCAACTATTCCTCTTGGCCGTTTTGATACCTCACCAGTGTGACATTGGTGGACAGGTTTGTTCTGTTGCTTTTAGGTGTAACAGTTGAAATACAATAAAAACTTATATATTTATCAGAACTGGATTTGGTTTATTGTGAAACATATATCAAACAGAACATATAACAACTTTTATTAGTGCATACAAAAACTTTTACGTACATACACTAACTGTATACTCCATTAACACATGATAAAGTTAATTACATTCACTGGAATAAAAGCGATAAAAATTTTGTAAATATATTTGTTAAAACTATAGTTATTAATATATATCAATATTAAGAAGAAAAAAAAGAAGGAAGCGTAAAATGAAAGAGGATTAAACAATATTTTATCACTAATCCCTTTTATGCCACCCATATGCAAATGAAACAAATCAACATCAAGAAATATCTTCTAAAGTAATAATAATAGCAAATCCTTACAATTATATGTCAGTATTAACTGAGTTAAATTAAGTAAAGAAGGTGCCAAAAAGAAGGAAATCAGATAGCACAAACAATAAATCCCTCCTTGATTGATCTTCATGTTATGTGAATTTGTTTAATCTTCAATACTAGTAGCTTTTAAACAGCCCACTAATATTTAAGTGAAACAAATCAACATCAAAAGAAAGCTGCTAAATCCAATTAAGCACTTCTGACAATCAATGGCAAACAAACATCACAGAGTTAATATTTATCATGGCTTCTTTATAGCTTATTAATTAATCTGGCAAGTTATGAATATAGAAATTTGCTGAGTAGCCCCAACTCAGGAATTTTTTTTTATAATCAAAGGACAGATTTGAAGTTCACAGGTTAAGTTAAAGATCCCAAAGTCCAAAAAAATAAGAATTGACTTTAAAGTAAATGATTAAAATTCAAAGAATCCACATTAAAATAAATTACATTTTATACATATAAAAACATATGCTATAGAAAAATTTAGAAATCAGGTGCGGTTTCAAAATGGCCAGGTTATTGATTTGGCCATTTTGAAACCAGGTTTTGAACTGGCCAGGCCGTTTCAAAACCAAGGAAGTTTCAAAACGACCGAGTAAATTATGTGGCCATTTCAAAATGGCCAGGGTTTCAAAACGGCCGTGAACAATTCTATCCCTCTACCATCCAGTGTTGGGGCCATGGTGGTGCAATGGTAACAGACTCGTCTCCCACCTCTGAGATCAGCTGTTAAAAAACCGGACCTTATGTGGGAAAGTTTGTGGTTGCTTACCGATGGTCAGCAGTTTACACTACAGAACCTTGACCAACTGTATGTACTGGTTTCCATCGAGTTTGTACATGTGTACATTTTACTTTGCACATGACTGCTTGTGGCAGTTTTTTAAAAATGTTTTGAAAAAGCCATCAGATTCTGGAAATGCTGTCTGCTTCTTGTGGAATGTGTCCTATCCAAATGGGAATCCTGACAGCTCATCAGGTCAGCACAGAATGGTTTGAACAGCATATAAGTGTAAATCTTTTAGGATGCTATGGTTAATTTTTAGGGTATAACAACTTACTATTTTTTGGCTGCTATAATCTATCTTGTCCATTTTTTTCTGTTAAAAATGAACTGAAGTGACCTTATCAAAGAGAAAATTAGTTACTTAATTGTCCTACTTACTGTATAAGAATGATGGAGGTTCAGTGTGAGGAGTGATCTTAGTGAATCACAGCTGTCAGGGGAAGGTCATAATGCTGCATTCTCAGGGAGGTTGTGAGGCTGTGCACACCTCTCGTGAGTTTGTATGTGCCAATCGGAAGCTTGTTCTTGTATGCTTATATGTGGATGTAAACAAACACAAATGACCAATACAAAGAAACTGAGTGGTAACCCAGTAAAAATTTTTGGGGTTTGCAAACGTTAAACCCTTGGCAAAGGTTAAAAAATGATAGGTACGAAAACCATTTATAATAGAATGTTTTGAAAACATTTTATGTATACCGTTTATTAAACATTTCATGATAAATTTTGTAAAAACTTTATGAACATATTGATGCCTGAATAGTAATGGGGTCAGAGGTCAAATTCAATATCTTTAAGGTTTCTCACTAAAGAAAATAATATTTTTATGTCTAAAATTGTAAGAGAGTGGCTTAAAAATTGTACCCCCATTCAATTCTTACTTTTAGGCATTGCATGTGGGGCAATTATTGCTCACCACCATCTTTGTTTGAACATGTTTGAAGGTGAAGGTTTAATAAACATTCTGACAATATAGGTTTAAAAAATGTTTTTTGAAAGAATGTTTTTAAAATATTTGATCAACATTTTATGTGTACTGTTTATAAACCATTGTTACGGTCACGGGCAATTGTTACGGTCACGGTAGCAATTACCGGTTGTCTTTAAGTTGTAACAGAAAAAGCAAAAAGTTAAACTTAACAAATTTATTTAATAGTCAACAATAATGATTACAGTCAACTGGTATGCTCTTAACCTAACACACTAATACAATAATAAGATCTAGCTGACCTGACCACAGAGATTATGAGTTAAGTTTATCCGCCGTATCCAGCAATCTGTTCCGTAATCCGTCCTGTAGTATATTCTGTGGTCTATCCAATGTCCTGTGGTCTGTCCTGTGATCTGTCCAATGTTCACTCACACATGGATATCTATATCTTGTGACCTGTCTCACACTCAACAACACAAAAGGTTCTTGTCCTGCTATTCTTTATATATCCAGTCACACAGAATGTCTGTCTGGAGATATTTAGAGAGTTAACACAACTGTACTGTCTGCTCCAAGATGTGGACAATGTCCAAAATGCAGTAAATTCACTCTCTGTTATATGAATGTACAATATCCAAAATATCCAAAGTACAATAAATCTGTCCAGATGATGTATCCAGTTCACTCCAGTAAAAGTTCACAGTGATATAAGCATATATTATACTCCAAAACACAATAGCTCTCCTTATAGCAAGCGAATACAAAGTTCACTTGTGGTCAGATGTACATTCCTTATATACATTCACAGATTCCTCTGGAATTGTACAGAACCAACTCAAAAGAAGATTGAGCCATCTAGGCCAAATGAGGAAGTTCTAGAAACTACTGGCAATTGGGTTTCCCCAAATCTATCATAACCACTGAGGGGGGGATTTCCCCCAGTCTGTGAACAAATCAATAAACACTAAAACACAAAAATCAATAACTCCCTTACTTTAAATGTTAACACACAAAAAGAACCAACAACACAATTATCTTTTATGACAATGTATAAACATAAAGCTTAAATTAAACAATGGACTAATATAGTGCCTAATATATGTAATATACAATGTACTAATATAGTGTCCAATATATGTAACAACCATTTCATGATGAATGCTTGAAAAATATTCCCAGCATGACCTTCATTTCTTTAGCTATTTTATAAATGTTTAAAAAATGTTTCCAGTCAAACCTAGCTTCTTGAGTAATTTTATAAACATTTAAAAACGTTTTCAGTAAAAACGTTTGCATATAGGATGTTTATAAAATGTTTTTAAACTTTACAGAGTAAACTTACTTGGAAACTATAAGATAGGGTTTAAATAGGTTTTTAAAACATTTTGTAAATGGTTAAACCATTTAAAAAAGTTTTTAATGTTTACTGGGAAATATGGCCTGTGTGACCGTTCCATGCAAAATAGATCAATTTAACAACTTTACAACAGATATGGAGATATTTGAGGATATATTTTGCTGGCATATTTTGTCAAAATTATTGAGACTTTTTTGGGGGGAAGGAAATTTGGTGAATATTTCTGTAAAATGCCACCAAGGAAAAGGACAAAAAGGAAAAGCAGTCATGAGGAGGAGAGGGTGTCCACCCAGGCCCAGGCCAGGAGTCCAGAGGTGGACAAGTTGAGTCAACAGAGCCAGCAGGTAGCTGGGGTGGAGGAGTTAGTGATTAATTTGTACAAGATTTCTGTCCACTCTGTTCATATTAGCAACAAAATTCTATCTGGCTAGTGACCTGACCCTTACCCCTTTTATAGCCATTGGGATCCAGGTATCCAGTGGTCACTAGCTCCTAGTGGGACACCTGCAATGTTATCATAAAACTCCCTTATTGATAAGCTGACATCCGCAAGAACAATTATTGTCCTTAAACCCCATCCGCGAGTGTCCGCAAGGTCCATAAACCTATCCGGGCATCCCTGTGTAGTCCTGGCATGTCCTGGAGTGTTTCTGCCGCAGTGTGGGTGGCCACAGACTTGTACCTGCGGGTGATCCACAAGTGACGAAAAGCATCCCTAACATCCTTGTGGCAACCTTATTATCCATAGAGTTTTCCGTAGCACGTCCGTAAATCACTCACTTGTCAAAAATCCCCCCCCCCAAAACCCTTGATCCGTAGGAGATCCTTATCAGTTACCATATATGGAACCGTGGCCTATACCCATGGTGGATCCTTGAATGTGTAACTGTCCCCAATATTAATTTAAGAATGCTTCATAAGGCTGATATTTTTTGTTGTATGACTTGAGAGCAATCATGTGATTGGAGGTTTTCTGCCCTCTCTTGAAAGGATCAGTCATTGCAATGACCTGAGTTTGAATTTCCTCCAGGTAGTTTGATAAATCACAAAAATGGAACAGTGGTATAACAATGTATTGTTTTTTTTCATTTTGAGGGGCAGATATAACCCAATCCAATTAATCTCCTTGTGAATTCATTGTCTACTTAATATGTCATAAAATAACAGAATTTTCAGTGATTGTGATGTTATCCTTTTTCTCATTATTTTGCCAGGGTACAACCTACTCCAAATATTGACACTTTACAAATGTTCATCAAGTATTGGCTTCCTTCTGTTTAATTCAAAAGTAAAAGTATTTCCCAATAAAAACTTTCGTTTTATCAGTATGTTATTTTTATTTATATATCAAGCTTGGGCCTAATTCAACAAACTCTTACTTCCTTATCAGGTGGCTTGTATTTAAATAACAAGCTTCAGCTAGAAAAAACTACTATAAGAGGATATGGCTACTTTTTGTTGGTAGTGTCTACTTGCAAACTGGAAGTGTCCTACAGATTCAAATGAATAATGTGATAATACAGTACACAGAGACAGTATCCAAGAAATATCAGTGATAAGTACGAATATTGTGTATTAACCAGACATCTGGGTATCTCGTGGCGATTTTCAATTTAATTTTGAGGTGACCATGTCACACCTAGGGAGACAAGCTTTGTTGACAAGCAAATTGTCATGCAGACTGATTATTCCTTCCAGGAATGTCGGTGCAAGCCATGTCTATGGTGCTCCTAAAAACAGGATTCCTCTGTGGGTGAGTTATTTGAATTTCTTATTTTCTTTATTGCATAGGCGCATATTTTATCATGATACCATCGAGTGTATTGATGGAAATAAAAGCCATCTTTGCCAGAATGTTAATTCTGCTGCCTGTAGCACTATTAGCATTATAAAAAGATGAATATTAAAAGATGCTGTACATTAAACATGTATTAAACATGCTGTACATTAAACATGTATTAAACATCAGTTTTATTTGATGCCAATTATGGTGTGCCTCAAGGCTCTGTCCTGGGGCCAATCCTTTTTTCACTCTACACTACTCCGCTGAGTAAAGTCATACAGAATCATCCTGGTATTAGTTTCCAGTTCTACGCTGATGACACACAATTTTATGTGCATCTCACACATAAAAATGTTGCCTCGGCCCTTGATAAGCTGTCACACTGCCTTGAAGACGTTAAGAGATGGCTGTCTACAAATAAACTCAAGCTAAATCCTGATAAGACCGAATTCATTGTGTTTGGCTCAAAGTCTCAGCGTGAAAAATCACTCGTTCCCAGTCAACATACTTGGTAATCTTATATCACCAACAGATGCAGTTAGGAACCTTGGTGTCTGGTTTGATTCAGATTTCTCATTCTCTTGCCATGTTATGAAGGTCTGCAAGGCTTGTTTTGCTCATGTCCGGGGTCTTAAGCGACTCCGGGGACATCTGACATATGAAGCTGCTCTTATGGCTGCCAATGCTCTGGTCGGAAGTCGTCTTGATTACTGTAACTCTCTGTTCAGAGTTCTCTCAGCTCTGGATCTGCGTGAACTTCAATGTGTTCAGAATAGTCTTGCCAGAATCGTTGCTAACACCACCAAATATTCACACATCACTCCAGTAAGAAAAGCACTACATTGGTTGCCGATTAAGTACCGTTCTATCTTTAAGACTGCCGTGCTTGTATATAAGTTCCTACACACTGGTAACCCCAAATACTTTTAACCCTTCCTGATACCCAGAGACGGTGCACATATATAACACTCGTCGAAGTCAACCTGATGGCATATTTCTTGAGGTTCCCCACTTTGCTTCAGTTTTCAAGTCTCGAAAGCATTTTGGACTCAGTTTTGCATATGACGCACCTATAATTTGGAATGACCTTCCTGATGAGGTCCGCTCAACAAACTCACTTGCCTCTTTCAGGTCAAAGTTGAAGTCATACCTCTTTGGAAAAGCATACCCACCCTAAATTTCCAATCTCCTGCTTTCTCCGCGGTGCTGACCCCTGCAATATCTCTGGTTTATGAATATTGAACAATGTTTTTGTGTAATGCACCTTAGAGTCTGTCTTTTGACAGAGATTAAGTGCTATAAAAGAGCGATTAGAATTAGAATTATTATGTTTAATTAATTAACATTTATCAAACCATAGACTCTAACCTTCTTAAAATGATTACAGTCTAAATTTTTGTCATATTCTTGACAACTGCCCTGTGCAAATTGTTTTAAAAGTATTTCTCAATATTTTATTTTTTTTATTGTGGATTAATTACCTATGACCCGTGTGTTAATTCATTCTTAGTATTAAGCTGTATAATCAGCCCTACAGTTTGCTTCAAGTCATAACTTTGCCTGAATCACAAACAGAATATTCATTTTGACAAAATCAAAATGGTTATTACAACCAATGTTGCATGATGGTACTTAAATCCTTTTCAACAAAACACCTGAATTTTTATAATAAATGCAATGTAATCTATTTGCAATGCTAGTAAAATAATGGATATAAAATGCACATTTAAAGACATAATTAACCACCTGCGAAAGAATGCATAGTATAAATATCATTGGTATTATTTTTCGCAGGAAAAGATTACTATTGGGGTCATCATGGTGGCTGCAGTGGTCTCACCTGGCGCTTACATCATGGCCAATATCAGCGAGTACAGGAAAGCAGCTGGGGGCGAAGAGTGACGTCATAGCGTGTGATTCATGATGCCAACATTGACTGAATAAAAATTATTATATATCTCATGTTTGGGCGAGATATCGAACGTGTATTTGTGGTATTTTGTAATTTATACAACATTTATATGACAGATTGTAGTATAATTCTTGTAATCGACAAGATAAAAGTTTAAAATGAAAAATAAATTCCAAGAGTTAAAAATTCAATAAATAGACTCTATTTATTTAGTTATTGAGTCTGTAAAGCAAGATAATTATCTGACAGGTGCTAATTATGTGTCAGTGCTCTATCCTATAGTTTAGCTGTTTAGTCAAAAGAATATTGTTATTCAAGGGCTCTCGTGTAACTACTGACCAAGCGTACTGGGCATGAACAAACATTTTGTTCGCTCTTCTTAATCCTGTGTTCTAGGACTCTGTGGTTTATTAGTAAACAGAGGTTTTACATTTGATCTTTAGACTCTCACTTCCTTGGTCATGGGTTCAAACCCAGATCAAGATAGCATGAGATATATAGTGCAGGCCTCTCCTGGTATGAACCTTACTCCTGTGAGGGTTTCATGGTCAGGGTTGTTAAACTTATACACTGGTTTTACTGCAATTTTCCCTTTTCCTTTTTTATTCTTAAACATATGGGGCAAATCATCAGACAAAGGCACATTAATTAACATAAAAGTAACAAAAATCATGAAACTATATGAAGCAATAGTTGCACGATTATACAAAGAAGGAGTTGGGGTATAATATGATTGTACTTGTTTCCAGCAAAATGTACACCATTCCTTGGTGGGCAATTCTAATGGTGAAGCAGAGCATTACATTCTAGTTAAAGATTTTATTATGTTATTATGTAGGAATCAGCAAGAAACTAACAACTTTTAGTTAACATGTAAAAACAAGAACTAAGAGAGGATGAGTGTTACCCACATCAAATGAACCCTTCATTCAGGATTAATGATTGTCAGAAAGTCATTTTGGTTTTCCCCTGAAAGTTTTTGAGTCCTTTTTAATATTTGGTGATATTGGCACTGGTTATCTGTAATACAAGAATTATAAGCTAGATTCAAACCCACAAGCAAAGAAGTACTAGCCAAGGGAATACTTGACTTAATCATCATCCCACGTCAATGAGACTCAAGCATGAAAGGTCATAGACACTGATGTAACTAGAAAAATGTTTTTCCTAACAAAAACGAAGTATCCCCAAAGGTTAGATGCAATATAGTATAAAGCAGAAAAAGGTTTTTGAAAAGGAAAACATGCAGCGCAGAGAGAAGAAGTATATACATTAACATGAAAGAAAAATGTAAGCTTTAAACTGTGAAAAGTTAATTCAATAAATGCTATTGATTATAAGAAGAGTAGTTTTAAAGGAAATATAAGGCAAAAACAGAAAATCTGCTATTTTATTAACCTAGTTTTACCCATAAGAGGGGGTGACGGGGTAAACCTGACTGGCTTTATACACTCCCCATACATGAAATCCATTCTAAAGCTGTAAAAGCAATAATAAAGGAGATATATTTATTTATTTGGGGTTTTACATCGCTTTCAACACTGTACAGGTCATATCACGACGGGTAGTTGGAAGGGCAGAGGAAACCAGTACATACAGTTTGTTAGGGTTCTGTACTGTAAACTGCCGACCAACGGCAAGCAACTACCAGCTTTCCCACTTGAGGCCCAGACGGGGATCGAACCCCGACCTCAGAGGTGGGAGGCGAGAGTGTTACTACTCTGCCACCGTGGCCCCTAAAGGAGATATAAAGCAAAAGTACCAAATATGCTATTTTATGACCCCAGTTGGACCCACAAGGGGGATCAGGGGGTTAATCTGACCAGCTATATAAACTCTGCTCATCTGGTTACCAAAAACCTCTTAATACATTCTAAAGCTCTAAAAGCAATAATAAAGGAGATATAAGGCAAAAGGACAAAATCTGATATTTTATGACCCTAGTTTGACCCATAAGGGGGCGGTCGGAGGTAAATCCGACCAGCTATATAAACTCTGCACATTTGGTTTCCCAATACCTGTTAATACATTCTAAAGCTGTAAAAGCATTAATAAAGGAGATATAAGGCAAACACAAATCAGCTATTTCATGACCGCCAAAAGTGGCGAAAATTGAAATTTTCCCCCTTTGCATAGGATACTCTTGTACTACCCTGCGGGTCAAAAATTCGCTCAAAATCGCTCTATCTCTTACGGTTTTCGAGATATTCACACTTTTTCATTTTCCGCAAAAATCCAAGATGGCCGCCAAAAGTGGCGAAAATTGAAAATTTTCCCTTTTCCATAGGCCACTCCTGTACTACCCTGTGGGTCAAAAATTCGCTCAAAATCGCTCTATCTCTTACGGTTTTTGAGATATTCACACTTTTTCATTTTCCGCAAAAATCCAAGATGGCCGCCAAAAGTGGTGAAAATTGAAAATTTTCCCTTTTCCATAGGCCACTCCTGTACTACCCTGTGGGTCAAAAATTCGCTCGAAATCGCTCTATCTCTTACGGTTTTTGAGATATTCACACTTTTTCATTTTTCGCTAGAATCCAAGATGGCCGCCAAAAGTGGCAAAAATTGAAATTTTCCCCCTTTGCATAATATACTCTTGTACTACCCTGCAGGTCAAAAATTCGCTTGAAATCGCTATCTCTTACGCTTTTTGAGATATTCACACTTTTTCATTTTTCGCTAAAATCCAAGATGGCTGCCAAAAAGTGGTGAAAATTGAAATTTGTCCCTTTTGCATAGGACGTTCCCATACTACCCTGTGGGTCAAAAATTTGCTCGAAATCGCTCTATCTCTTACGGTTTTCGAGATATTCACACTTTTTCATTTTCCGCAAAAATCCAAGATGGCCGCCAAAAGTGGTGAAAATTAAAATTTGTCCCTTTTGCATAGGACGCTCCTGTACTACCCTGTGGGTCAAAAATTCGCTCGAAATTGCTCTATCTCTTACTGTTTTCGAGATATTCACACTTTTTCATTTTCTGCAAAAATCCAAGATGGCCTCCAAAAGTGGCGAAAATTGAAAATTTTCACCTTTTGCATAGGCCCTTTGTACTAACCTGCGTGTCAAAAATTCGCTCAAAATCGCTCTATCTCTTACGGTTTTCGAGATATTCAAGTGTTGCCATTAAAAGTAACTTACTGAAAGGAAAACAATCAAAGTAGCTATTACTCAGCTATGGACTTACAGCTGTGAAACTTTGCTATGATACAGAACATTAAAAAGTAGGTGAACAACATATTTGACAAAAATCCTCTAAATGTAATAGTTTTGCAGTTATAAATGATTTACTCAATGGAGAACCATCAAAGTAGCTATTACTCAGTTAGTTATGGACTTATAGGTCTCAAAATTTGCCATTACACAGTACATAAAAAAGTAGCTAAACAACATATTTGAGAAAAATCCTTTAAATTCAACAGTTTTGCTGTTATAAGTGATTTCCTCAATGGAGAACCATTAAAGTAGGTATTACTCGGTTAGCTATGGACCTACAGCTCTCAAAATTTGCCATTATACAGTACATCAAAAAGTAGGTGAAGAACATATTTGACAAAAATCCTCTAAATTCAAAAGTTTTGCTGTTAAAAGTGATTTACTCAAAGGAAAACAATAAAAGTAGCTATTACTCAGTTAGCTATGGACTTACAGCTCTCAAAATTTGCCACAACACAGAACATTAAAATGTTGGTCAACAACATATTTAACAAAAATCCTGTAAATTTAATAATTTTGCAGTTATAAGTGATTTACCCAATGGAGAACCATCAAAGTAGCTATTACTCAGTTAGCTATGGACTTACAGCTCTCAAAATTTGCCATTACAGAGTACATCAAAAAGTAGGTGAACAACATATATGACAAAAATCCTCTAAATTCAAGTTTTGCTGTTAAAAGTGATTTACTGAAAGGAAAACAATCAAAGTAGCTATTACTCAGTTAGCTATGGACTTACAGCTCTGAAACTTTGCCACGACACAGAACATTAAAAAGTAGGTGAACAACATATTTGACAAAAATCCTCTAAATGTAATAGTTTTGCAGTTATAAATGATTTACTCAACAGAGAACCATGAAAGTAGCTATTACTCAGTTACCTATGGACCTACAGGTCTCAAAATTTGCCATTACACAATACATCAAAAAGTAGGTGAACAACATATTTGACAAAAATCCTTTAAATTCGACAGTTTTGCTGTGATAAATGATTTACTCAATGGAAAACCATGAAAGTAGCTATTACTCAGTTGGCTGTATACCTACAGCTCTGAAACTTTGCCATGACACAGAACATTAAAAAGTACGTGAGCAACATATTTGACAAAAATCCTGTAAATTTAATAGTTTTGCAGTTATAAGTGATTTACTCAATGGAGAACCATCAAAGTAGCTATTACTCAGTTAGTTATGGACTTACAGCTCTCAAAATTTGCCATTACACAGTACATAAAAAAGTAGCTAAACAACATATTTGCGAGAAATGCTTTAAATTCAACAGTTTTGCTGTTATAAGTGATTTCCTCAATGGAGAACCATTAAAGTAGCTATTACTCGGTTAGCTATGGACTTACAGCTCTGAAACTTTGCCATGATACAGAACATTAAAAAGTAAGTGAACAACATATTTGAGAAAAATCCTCTAAATTTAATAGTTTTGCAGTTATAAATGATTTACTCAACAGAGAACCATGAAAGTAGCTATTACTCAGTTACCTATGGACCTACAGCTCTCAAAATTTGCCATTACGCAGTACATCAAAAAGTAGGTGAACAACATATTTGACAAAAATCCTCTAAATTCAACAGTTTTGCTGTTAAAAGTGATTTACTCAAAGGAAAACAATGACAGTAGCTATTACTCAGTTAGTTATGGACTTACAGCTCTGAGACTTTGCCACGACACAGAACATTAAAAAGTAGGTCAACAACATATTTGACAAAAATCCTCTAAATTTAATAGTTTTGTAGTTATAAGTGATTTACTCAATGGAGAACCATCAAAGTAGCTATTACACAGTTAGCTATGGACCTACAGCTCTCAAAATTTGCCATTACACAGTACATCAAAAAGTAGGTGAACAACATATTTCACAAAAATCCTTTAAATTCAACAGTTTTGTTGTTCTAAGTGATTTACTCAATGGAAAACCCTCAAAGTAGCTATTACTCAGATAGCTATGGAGATAGAGCTGTGAAAATTTCCCATGACACAGTACATCAAAAAGTAAGTGAACAACATATTTCACAATAATTCTCTAAATTCAATAGTTTTGGAGTTGTAAGTGATTTATTCAATGTTGAAATTCAAAGTAGCCATTACTCAGTTAGCTATGGAGATACAGCTCTGAAACTTTTCCATGATACAGAACATTAAAAAGTAACTGATTAACATATTTGACAATAATTCCCTAAATTCAATAGTTTGGGAGGTATAAGTGATTTACTGAATGTTGAAATTAAGAAATTTCAAAGTAGCTATTACTCAGTTAGCTATGGACTTACAGCTCTGAAAATTCACCATGACACAGTACATCAAAAAGTAGGTGAACAACATATTTGACAAAAATCCTGTATATTCAATAGTTTTTGAGTTATAAGTGACTTGCTCAATGGTCAAATGTTAAACTTAGTGTAGCTATTACTCAGCTAGCTACAGTGCTACACCTTGGAAACCCCACCATGATATAGTACATGAAGGAGTTGTTCAACAACATATTCGAGACCAATATTGTAAGTAACAGTTACAAAGATAAAAGCAAGTTACTCATTTTGGTCATTGTTAAAAACAGAAAATAGCTATTACTCACTTAGCTATCAAGATAGACCCCTAAAAATGGTACCATCTTGTAGGCATGGAGAAAGTAGCTGAACAACGTACTTTACAGAAATGCTCTAAATGCAGTCGTTTTGGAGTTATGAGCACTTTACTGAAAGTAGCCACCATTGCTATTACTCACTTAGCTATGGACCTAGGCCTGAAAAAACAGCATCAAATGAAAAGACATAAGCAATAAGGTCATAAAACATTGAAAAGGCCAAGGAGAAACAACCAGCGTGATGTACAGCCCCTTTTAAAAACGTGACACACACGCACGCACGGAATGCGTTTTATAATCTCCCGCCCAGAGGGCCGGCGGGAGATAATGTAGTAAAGAAATATACAGGTTACAGAATGATTATAGCTGTTCAAAGGGACTGTCAGGAGAGAGGTCCCGGTTTTAAAATCAACTGAAGTCGGCGCCAACGTTGGGAAGAGGGAACTGCCACTTTAATAATAAAACAAATAATAGCAAGCTAGAGCACTCAGAAAGCGTAGATCTCCGCCAAGACGACTCAGTCCCCCAATGCTGTTGTCTACTCCATAAAATGATTTGTGGGCTTTGAAAACCTACCATTAGCATTGATATTGTATTTTTTATGCTTTGTTCCTTGTCCCATTTCAGACATTTAATGAAAATTTCATCCAAATCCATCCATAACTTTTTGAGTTATCTTCCTTTAAAAATACCTGGATCCAGAAGATGAAGGACAATGATCTGGATCACACCCAAAATCTAGTCACTTCGTCCTTGTCCCATTTTGGACATATCCTGAAAATTTCATTGGAATCTGTCCATAACTTTTCAAATTATCTTCCTTTAAATAATTCAGGGATCTAGGAGATCCAGACAATGATCCGGATCACACCCAAAATCTAATCACTTCTTCCTTGTCCTATTTTGGACATGTCCTGAAAATTTCATCGGAATCTGTCCATAACTTTTCGAATTAGCTTCCTTTAAAGAATTCAGGGATCCAGAAGATCCAGACGGTGATCCGGATCACTCCCATAATCTAATCATTTCTTCCTTTACCAATTTCTCACATATCCTGAAAATTTCATCAAAATCCCTCCATAAGTTTTTGAGCTATATATCATTCTTTAAAAATTAAATTTCATGGATCCAGAAGATCCAGACAGTGATCCAAATCACTCCCAAAATCTAATCACTTCTTCCTTTTACCATTTTGGGCATATCCTGAAAATTTTATCAAAATCCGTCCATAATTAAGTTTTTGAGTTATCTTGTTCACAGACACACAGACGGACAGACAAACCCAGGCAAAAACATAACCTCCTTGGCGGAGGTAATTATTCCGATAACATTATTATGCTACAGTAGTTGTACATAAACTAGACAGCACTCGTAGACTGCAGACCTCCACCAGGGGGCATTTCAGAAATTATGAGTATATTTGCATTTAAAATATACAGATCTTTCCCAAAATGTAATCACTTATTTCTTTAGCTTGGCCTCACCCACATAAAAAATATCATGAAGATCTGCCCATTACCTTTGGAGTTATCACATACATTGTCAAACAAACAACCCAAATCATAACCTCCTTGCCGACAGAGGTAACCAGGAAAACACATTTAACTGCAATTTCAGGTACATGGGGCATTATGATTTTAGATGGAAATTAAGAAAAAATAGCTGACGGCAGATATCAAAATCTTTAATTAGTGGTTATATCAAACGCCTTTGATGAGGAAAAATTGATTTAATATTGGCTACCCAATTTCACCAAATACCCACCTCCCACTGAAATAAGAGAAAGGGTTGCTTCATGTATGAGGGTATAGTAGATTTTTTAAACCTGGGCCCGTATTCACGAAAGGTATTAGACTTAGCCATGTCTTAGGCTTAAATCCAGTCTTAAAGTTAAGACTTTTGTCTCAGCTAAGTTTTGTCTTAAAACCGTATTCATAAAGGCTGACTTAGCTAAGTCCAAGATTATCAAATAACCATAGAGGTTTTCTGTGTCATGTGACCTTTCTTTTCTATTCAAACTATACTATTGGTGACATATATCCTTCATTTAATGCATTTTATCTAAGGAAAAGTGCTGTTTTGAAATGGAAAACCTTATTACCACATATAAACTTCCAAAGACTGCTTTAGTGAGATGTTCTGTATAACTATACTTTATTTACAGCCATTTCAAATTTTGAAGTGGAGAAAAGTTTATGGCGGCCATATTTAAGTCCTCTTTACAAAATTTAAGCCCACTACTAACCAGTCTTAAAGTTGAGCCCTTGGCTAAGCCTAAGACCAGTCTTAAATTCTTTGTGAATATCACTAAGCCTAAGACAAAAGTCTTAGCAGGTTTTGGGCAGAAACTTGAGACAAAAGTCTCAACTTTAAGCCTAAGCCCCGGCTAAGACCTTTTGTGAATATGGGCCCAGTACCAACCAGTCTTAAAGTTGAGCCCTTGGCTAAGCCAAAGACCAGTCTTAAATTCTTTGTGAATATCACTAAGCCTAAGACAAAAGTCTTAGCAGGTTTTGGGCAGAAACTTGAGACAAAAGTCTCAACTTTAAGCCTGAGCCCTGGCTAAGACCTTTCGTGAATACGGGTCCTGGAGCTGTATTTTATGGAATATTTATGCTTCATGTATGAGGGTATAGTAGATTTTTTAAACCTGGGTTATGAAAATTGTAAAATCCCATTGATCGGTGTCTGCAAAGCGCATAAAACAACAGAACATAAATACAACTTCTTCATGCATGACTTAATTAAAGCTAAAGACATTTGCTGACAACACCAACAGCAGGATGCGCGTACATATTTTAAATGACAGCCATGCATAAATTGAAAATAATACTATACCTGTCTAGTGTGCATCGTAAACTGAAAATTGGCAAAACTAAGAAAACATATAATTATAAACTCATAGGAAGAGTATCTATTTTCTGTGGCTCCCACTATCTCTTGAGATTTGGCACATATGGATACTGATACAATGCAAAACATATGGATACTGACACAATAAAGCGATTTTCAGCTTACTTTCTGGAAAGTACGTAATGTTTAAATTTGGCGCGAGTTTTGCGTAACTGCCAATCAACGAGTCACGTGCGCCAATCAGCAGTTGGCATTCAAATAGCCCCGCCTCTGTGGTTCTACAATTTTCAGACTGCTGTGATAAAATCGCAATAAATGTATTTATTTTAATTGGTAGAAACCAAATTTAGTTAAAATCTTTGAGACATGTGAGAGATAATAATTTGATTATTGTTTTCCAAATAAATAGGCAGTGTTAGTGGTGGTTTTCATTTATAAAAAAATATAAAACTTTCCCCTACCCCTCCAGGACAACTCACAACAATAAAACCACACGGTAGATCGGCTCGATTTTTACAAAGGAAGAAACGTCGGTAATTGTTGATTGTCTTCAAATTCAACAGAAGGTCGCTGTAATGTGAAGTATTTGCCAGTTATTTGTTTATAAGTTTGTGTGAGACATATTATAGCATCATATGGACCATATTGGGAGTCGTTGGGAAACTTCAGTTGTCAACTAATTTTGTGATTTGATTCCCTCCAAATCTCTGAAAAAATGCCACTGTTGAGAAAACAGCCATTTGTGAAGGAAAAGCCTCCGGCGGGCCTAAAACCAGAAGATGAAGTGTTTCACTGTAAAATCACAAATGAAGTATTTACCAATTATGAGTAAGTAAAGTTCCATTGTTTCCTGATTGTTTTCTGGATTACTAGCAAGATCACCTATTATCGCCCGCGTCCACACATTGAAGGATACAGTTTGATGATTTTTGCCGACTAATGTAGTTTTTCGGAGGTATTGTGCAAATAAATGTCACGTGTAAGTTATATATAATTCAAAACACTTTTATAGATACTTCCATTTTTCTTTACATTTTTTTTACACAGGCCAAATACTGTGAATATAAATGCATAAAATATTTTGGGATACACCTGTGTTATAAGTAAGTACATAGCTATAGTTTCATATTTGGTGTTAAACTTGGCTGCCCTAAAAATTGTAATTTCTTTCAATATTAATTTTGCAACTCGTCTTTTTTTGCCTACTGCTACCCTGCATAAGTTGGCCGCAGTCATAAGTTGGCCACCCTCACCGCAGCTTCACAGGGCTTTAACATGAGTGGCCTATTACACTCTGAAACCATGTATTATTGTTAAACTTATTATATGCAACATTTTTCATTGGTGTACAATAACCTATTTGTCTTTCTGGAGCCTGTAACTTAATTATGACTGCGGCCAACTTATGCAGGGTAGCAGTAGACTATTATGAGCTGCAACAAATTTATACTAGTATTTACACACACAAAAAAAAAGTATGTCCCTGCACATACATTTGTTGAATAGTTTAGTTTCCTTGGGCCTATTAACACCTTTATTTGATTGCATCATGTATTTTTTTTTGTTACAGGAAATTCTTTGAGAGAATTATACTGTGCAACAGTCTGGTCTGGACCTGTTCAATGACAGGACGCCCAGGCCTGACATATCAGGAGGCTGTAGAGTGTGAAAATAAAGCAAAGAAACAAATTGCGGCATTCCCAGAATACTTACAGAAGCCTATTCTATACCTGGCCACACTAACACAGAGAAGTCGCATCAATGACATGAATGATGATGTGTTCCAATTTACAAAAGATCGCTACTTCGTCAATGAAATTGTTGAGGTCATGCATGATGGTGAAAGGTATGTTGTAAATACAAAAGATAACATTCATATATATTTGAAAATTCCTGTAACAATTGAGGTTAGTGACATTTAATAAATGTAATACTTGCATTAATTAATTTTTAAAAAGAGATGTTTTGTTAAACACTAGCTATAATATTGATATATATTTAAGACACATTTGAAAGTTGGAGCATATATAAATACACTATTGCATGACTCTTCCTTTTATACAAATCTCTTGTAATGTCTGAACCCTGGTTCCAATGAGACTTGGGTTCTGCTGTAGTCTTATTGTGTGCCAAAACATTATTTCTGTTGTAGAAAAATGTGTACAGTAGTTAAGGTGATGGCCCCTGATAGTGAGAAGAAGGTGCAGGAGAATGGTAATGCAGAGGAAGATGATAGTGACGTGATAATCTTAGACAGTTCTGGTGATGAAGATGATAAGCCCTTATCACAACTCTCAAAGTCCCCGAAGTGAGTGGGTTTAATGAATGCTGTAAATTTGCAAAACCAGATTTTATAAAGTTTGGGGAAACCAATTTGTTTGAATTAGCATAATCTCAATGGTAATGTTACAAGTGCATAAGCAAGACATAAGTAGCAGCTAAAGCGTGATTGTGATTTTTTTAAAGGTACTATTATGTTACCAGGATGTTAATTCTATATGTGGTCAAAATATAAGCATAATAGTTCATATTTAATATTTATTTAATATACACATGTAAATTGATAGATGTGTGATGTTTAGACATCTTTGAGATCTGGTTTAGCTTTAAAAGATATGGACTTTGTGGGGAAGTGCTTGCAAAGCAGTAGGTTAGATTAAAAGTAAAATATTGTTTCGATTCACTCTTTGAAAAGTTCAGTCATTTTTTTTCAGAGTGAATGCTAGCAAGCCATCACTTGGACCAGATGCAGAGAAGTACCAGTATGTGGTACAAGAGCTGAAAAGACCAAACATTTATATCATGTCAGCAAAACAAGTCAGGTAGTTAATGTATTTAACATGAATTATATTGAAGGATTATTTGAAAAAAAAATCATATATTCATCCAGTCCTACATGAAAAATCTAATACAGTATGTGCAATGTTGGTTATTACTGGGGATGGGTCGGTAGGCCCGGTATCTTGGTATCGAGAGCATTTTACTGAAATACCGTGATGAGATTTTACAACCGCCACTTCGCTTGTCAGCACCTATAATGGAAGCAAGAATTAAAAATATTAGAAACATACCCAAAATCTGAAGAAATTATAAGCTTTTATCCCCATATTTTTGTCCGTTTGCAGACTTATATAGTGAAACGTTGAAAAGAACTGCCATGTTTTGTTTACGACAATTGATAACCCTAATATCGTTTGTTAGCTCATATAATTGAAGGAAAACTTAAAATATTGGGAACAAACAAGAAATATGAAGAAATTACAAGCTTCCATTTTATATTTTGTGCATTTAGCGAATTTATTGCAATGTCATGAAGAGGAAACGTCCACGTTTATTTGGGCTGTACTGAGCTGCGGAGTCCCAGAATCGGTATGGTTTTGCATTGGCGACATCCCGATGTACATATTTTTCATACCGACCCATCCCTAGTTATTACAGTTAACAAACCCTTCTAGAGTGGAGACCTCCAACAAGGCAGCCAAGTATCCACATGTAATTCACCCATATACCCCAATAATTTTTTTTTATCCACATGTATTAGTGATAGTAATCAGATGATAATAATAATAGTAATGGGATAGCAATGGGATATTAATAATCCTCATTGTATCGTGAAAAAAAAAGGAATAATGCTGAAGAGTGAACACAAAGTTATAATGTCAGCAAGACATGTGTAGTAAATTGGTAATGTGCCCAATAATAATTACACAAAAAAATTACCATGCAAGCTTTTAAAAAATTGAGAATAAAGTATTCTTTTTAATCAGCTCCATAAACAAACTGTATGGTATTGGATTTTGGTACAGAACTATAAAATGTGAAATTTTATCACTTTATTGGTAAGAATTGTTCAAGCATGTACCAGTTTGATTTTAAGACTTGACAAAATCAATGTGTGGACACAGTAATGTTTATTTTGAATGAAATTTTATTCCAGTCGCAAAAAAGGGCTGTACACAAGAGACAAGAGCAAATTGTATTTGAAATCACATTGTGATTCAGAGAGGGATGGCATTTGGAGGGTGAAAGTGAGTAACACTTTGTCCTGGTTTAGTTTTTAGGAAGCTGAATTTTAAACTTCAGAATTTAATGTTAGAAAAAAATTATATCAACATTTAATTGTTGTTAATTTCAACTCATGTTCTTGTGGAAGCTTTGGTTAATACTATTCAATGATATGTGGAAGGAGGGCCATGTGCAAGATGAGCAAGTTGACATTTTGAGAAGAATATGTACCAACTTCCACATATTGCAAATATCACTATCCACAAATACAGGTGCAGGAATATGTCTTTGACATGTTTGGTAAAATTGTTAGGCGGGTTGCATGTAACCAACCCGCCTATTAGATTGATGTGTCCGACGTGCGTCTGTCCGTCCACATTTTCGTTTCTGGACTCTAACTCATAAACGCTCTGTCCAATCGAATTCAAACTTGACATGGAAATAGATTGCCATCATAGCTAAGTTGCTTTTGAAATTGGTGTAATTCCGTCCGTTTGTCCGTTTATAGCATCGATACAATTACATAACCTAGATTACAAGTTTCACATTTCTTAGCACTTCTAACACATTCACCTGAACTAGGTGACCTAACATTTCTTTGCTTGTTTCTAAATTTAATTACAGCAGTCGCTACCTTATTGTTGCCTGCGCAACCCGCCTTTTGGGGCATTTCTGACCCTCTTGTTTTACTATTATCACAATAAGTCTCTCTTCAGATTTGAATTGAAAATGGAAGATACTGATGCTTGTTTAAAAGTGTATTCACTGTTGATTTATTATTCATCATACCATTTGTTTTTAGCAACGTTTTCTGAAGAAGTTCAAGCTGGATGAATTAAAATGGAAAGATCACTTTGATGGCCAGATTCCAACTTATGAAAAATCTAAAGCAAAGAAGGGTAATAGCAGTGGACCCAGTAAGAGTTCTTCAGGTGGGTCTTAACCAGAGATGCAATCGTCATAAACTGATTATTGTAAACTGACCACACTTTAAAGCTGTCATTTTATGGTCAACTTTTTTCGAAAAAAGAAGTCGCCATTTACATAAATTTTAATACCTGTGACCTTTATTTCAATGAAAGCCAAAGTGTGACAAAGTTTTAAAGCTAATAGATTTTGTAATATTTGGCTGTGAATGCTTGTGATTATGGAGATTGCAACACACATTGAAAAGTTATATTTGTGTCTGGTGATATGTATTTCTGTTGTAATAATCGTTTTAGTAATACTTAATAGTAAACACACCCAGTGCTTAGTTTACTTATTGAAATTCTTCTATAACATTTTGTCTTGCACAAGTTTTTCATGCTGATAAACCGGCTTCACTAGTTTTAACCCCATACCTTGGGACCCTGTGGCAGCATTGTTGAATGCTTCAAGCTCCAGGTTTCATTTCTGTAGGTGGTGTTATAGATCTGACAGATGAAGACCAAATGATTAAGGAAGCGAAAAAACAACATAAAGAATTTAAAAAGTTAGAGAAAGAGATGAAGAAGCTGCAAAAAGAGAGGAGAAAAGAAGAAAAGAAAACTATGAAAAAAGAAATGAAGAAACAACAGCTGCTTGAAGAACAGGATAGGAAACGAAAGGAAGAATTGGAGGCTTTAAAAGAAGGTCAGTGGCACTCTTAAGTTACAGGCATTCAGTGAAGTGAATTTCAGTCCATTAAAAAGCCAGTTACACTTTTGTCAAGTGTAGTGATTTAGCTCTTCAAGGGTAAGAAATAATTCTTTAAATCTCTGTCTTTGAAAAGGATATCAATGGGAATGTTGAAAGAAATTTGCATATTCACATAAAATTAAAAGGTCATGCACTTTACTGTGAATTGCATAGTTTAATGAGGGTCATTGAGTGTTCTGTAAATTGTAGACTTCCAATGAAGGTCATTGAATGTGCTGTAAATAGCAAGGTTTGAATTGGAGACTTTTTGAAAAAGTTATAATTCTTTTGAATGGTAGACTGTGGAAAAAAATAACAAAAAAAAAACGCCCCCCCCCCCCAAAAAAAAAAAAAAAAAAAAACCCAAAAAAACAGTTAGAATTTTTGATATAACCAAAGAAGGTTTGTTGATCTTTTAAAAATTGCAAACACAGATAGAAGTTCAGTCATACCTCTGCAGGGAAGTAGGTTTTGAAAGAAGGTTAGTTGAAATAATAGCAAGAGGTTTGGATTTCTTAATCTCCATATTTGGTTTTCTTGAGTCAGTCATGGTTCTTTGAGAGGTTTTGGTTCATCTTAATCATATACTGTATAAGTGGTTATTTTCGCGTGGAATTAATTTTCGCTATATTCGCGAGTGACTACAAAACGCGAAAATAACTTCTAGCCAATATTTATCCGTAGAACCAGTCTAGCGTGAGCGTTAATACAAGATTGTGCAAGATACAATATTTGACACTGCCACGGAAACAATAAATTCCATTGCTTTATCAAATGTACCATTCACAGAAACGCCTAACTTCTTTGATCTTTATCACCAATAGGGAGGGATTAATTCAATTACACGACCCCGCTACACAACTTCTTTAATAATGCGCCGATCAATGAAAGTGTGTTCGATTGGGTTTCGTAAATTTATAATCTCCCAGAGTAGGTTCACACACTGACAACGTGTATAAAAGAAAAGATGTTAACTATGCATTTCCAATCAAACCAGCAGAAGTCCGCATAATATTTTAATTTGAACATGTTGTTAGTTTGGGCGATAATTGAATATATTTCACCGCGAAAATAAATTCTCGCGAACCAGGCCTACAGTGTACATTTGCGAACTTAAGTACCCGCGAAAAAAAACACTTATACAGTATGTCAATGTTTTCATCCTTATACAGAAACACTGGAAGAAAAAATAAAGAAAATGACTCCAGAAGAGAGACTAGCTTATAAAGAAAAGATCCGACAGGAGAAAATAGCAGAAAGGTTGGCCAAAAAGGAAGAATTAAAGAAAGCACTAGAGGAAGAGAGGATGAGGAAAAAAGAAGAAAGAGAGAAGGTAATAACGGGGTTCCCACATCCTTGAAAAATATTTCTTCATTTTCAAGGCCTTGAAAGTCCTAGAATTTGACAAAAATGGAATAAAATCCTTGAAAAGTCCTTGAATTTGTTGTAGCCCAACTTCTGCATCTGCATCATCTAGTTTTATGGCTATGGCAGACTCAGCAAAGCAAGTATGATCTAAGATGTGTTAACTCGCATTGTTGTAATGAGTTTATGAAATGTTAAAATCATGTGACAATATAGAATTTGTTAAAATCATGTGACAATATAAAATTTTGTGGGAGGAATGGATGGCTAGAAGGGGAGGTAAAGGAGGCCGTTGCCTTAAAATATATCCTTGAGAATTGTTGTTGTTGACCTTGAAAATCCGAGAAAAGATCTTGAATCCAGTTGTGGGAACCCTGAATAACATTTCAAGCGTTGGAGAGGTGGAGATTATCACTCTACAGTCTTCAGTATAAACTGAACTGTTGATAATATTTTTAAAATTTTATATGAAAATACATGGGAGAATGATCCATTATTTATACACAAGGCCTTATTTTCTCATGTAGATGTTCTAAAACATGATATATCACACAAAACTGTATGCCTCACTTAATTAAATGTTTCACAAATAGGCATGGAAAATGATCTCAATATCCTCTGCATATCATAGGTTTAATCTCTGGAACAGATCCCAACGACCCTCAATACCCTCCACAACCACCAAGAGGATGGGGGTAGGGGGAAAGACTGAACTGAAATGTGTAACTGTAATGTGTAGTATAATTCTATACCTACAACAAAATTGATACCATGAACAAGGGCAAAAATTCTACATTTTTGACCTTTATTTTGTCCAATATTTTTCCAGTAAATGCTGAAGTGCTTTAAAATGTTAGATTTATTCTTTAAGGATATGTCTGTTGATTAATACATAGATTATATGTAATACAGAATTCGATAAATTTAATTTAAAATGTAGACTTAAGTTTATTATTGGATATAAGAATTTAATGGAGTACATTGGGTATTCTTTCTTGTACATAACATAGGAAAGAGAGAAGAAGAAGGAGGAGAAACTCCAGAAAGAGGCACACCTAAAAGAATGGAGTCGTCCCAGGGATGACATGGAATGTGATGATTTGAAGGTATTTAGGGTTTAAATATAACTTTTCCTCAGGTTTTTAACATCTAGGCTGCACATTGTGCAATAACAACTCTTTTTGATGTTTTTTTCGGCTAAAACAAGACCACAAATAGCTATTTTAATGCATTTTAAGTTGTTTTTTAGGAGAAGAGATTTTCTGGAGGTGTTTTATATTCACATGAATGACTTAAGACTTAATCATTTTACAAGAATGTTTTGTCAAAAAAAGGCAAAATTTTAAAGTGAAGGATTATTGCCAATTGTATAAAACCTTTTCACACCAGCATTGTATGTTATGTTGGTTATTAGCGGCTTCATATTTATAGATGGTATTTTCTCCTCAAATTAGCTGGATAAGAAACGATGTTTATGTATGTAAAATTGTAAAACTCGTCTCCATTCATTTGACTGTTAAATTTTTCATTTAGGACCTACCTAAACCCACTCCAGTGAAGTGCTACATCACAGACCAGCTGTTTGGGGATGCCATGATGGTAATTGAGTTTCTGCACTGCTTCAGTGAAATTCTTGAATTGGATGAGGAATTCCCTGATGGAATTAGTTTAGGTAAGATTAGGTTCGGCACAAATTTAATAGTTTTCATCAAAACATGCAGCATTCCTAAATCAAATTTTATAGTACCAAGCTTTTTGTAGCAGGTTGTAAGGTAAATAAACCTAAATCATTGGTTTGACATCATAGGCCCATTGGACAAACCTGAGTCATTAACGATCACGTTTGCTAGACAACCATAAAGAAGTGCAAATGTTCTGTTGAATGTATAAGTTGGCGTTCCAAGTTTGTATTCCCTTAACTATATTTCTGACCTTGATGCTTACTAGGGATGAATCAGTACCAAAAATGTGTAGATCGAGTTGCCAATGCAGAACTGTTCTGATTCGGGGACTCTGCGTTTTGTTACACCCCAATCAAACAGGGACGTTTCCTTTCAATGAAATCGCAATAAAAGTCCCCAAATGCACAAAAATATAACATAAAAGTGTGCAGTTTCTTAGAATTTGTGATTTGTTTCAAATATTTTAAGTTTTCCTTCGATTATATGTGTTGACAGGTGAGATAGAGGTTATAAAGTGTCATAACCAAAACATGGCAGTTCTGCTCAATGTAAAAATTGCTGTAAAGGTCTGCAAATGCACAAAAATATGGGATAAAAGTGTGCAGTTTCTTCATAGTTGGGATTTATTCCCAATATTTTAAGTTTTCCTTTCACTATATGTAGTGACAAGTGCAGTGGCGGTTGTAAATTCTTGTCTGGATATTTCACTAAAATGCTCTCGATACTCAGACACCTGGCCTACCGACTCATTCCTAATGGTTATACGGAGAACTATTACTCTGCTTGGAGAAGTTTTGAATGTTTGCATGTGTCAACACTTGTTAATGATGTTTATTTTGTTGTAACAGTTTTCTGATTGGCTTGTTTACAGAGAACCTGTGTCACTCGCTGTTGGAGAAGGATGTGAATGGTTTTTATGGTGACATTGTGCGTTTTCTGTTGACCTCCATCTTTCAGCTACAAGAAGAGGAAGAGGAGGAGTATGAACAGGAACTGGAGGACGAAGATCTCAAAGGTGCAGAGAAATATTTTTCTGGTTTAAATTTGATGAGTATTTATTTACTATTGAATCATAAAGGGTTTGAAGGAGCATTTTCAAAGTTTAGAAGAAATAGTTTTCGACTTATGTTTTATATGCATTGTATTCATTGGTAAAGAATGAATGAAAATGGGTAACATTGTAATGGTTTTTAGGCGGGTTGCGTGTAACCAACCCGCCTATTAGATTGATGTGTCCGACGTCTGTCTGTCCCTCCACATTTTTGTTTCTGGACTCTAACTCAAAAACGCTTTATGCAATCGAATTCAAACTTGACAGTGAGACAGATCACCATCATAGCTAAGTTGCGTTCGAAATTGGTGTAATTCTGTCCGTTTGTTTGCCTGTTTATAGCATAGATACAATTACTTAACCTACATTACAAGTTTTACATTTCTTAGCACGTCTAACACATTTACCTTAACTGGGTGACCTGACATTTCTTTCCTTGTTTCTAAATTTAATTGCAGCAGTCGCTAACCTTATTGCTGCCTGCACAACCCGCCTTTTGGGGCATTTCTGACCCTCTTGTTAAAGTTAATGTCTTAAAATGTGTATTCTTTGGGATATAAAATCCTACTTTGGGTTATGTATATTGTATAAAAAGTACTACACAGTGCATTGTATTTTATTCAATGCCAGCTGATGGCGGGGAGAATGAAGATGTCTCTTTCAAGGAATTAGTGAAGCAGGCAACCTTGGCTTCTCAAATACCACAGCAGAACTTTGGTATGTCACAAACTGTATATTTTAATTTTGAGTACAAGTGTACACATGATGTGCATGATTTTGAGTCAGAGAGCAGCCTATTTTCTGTCTAAGAAGAGAAGAAGTGTGTGATAAGATGTGTACATGTCCATGGTTATGTTTAATTTTTCAGTAGGTTATCCGGGTACCATTCCTTTCGTACTACTTGTTTAGTGAACCAGTTAATTGTGAAACACATGAAAGAAAACATTGTTAGCTTTGTGATATATGGGTGACAGAATCATTTATGGCTTCTATAGGTCAAGTGCCATGTTTTAAAATTGAATAAAAGTTCAACTAATGTTCAAATTAAGAATTAGGGTTGTCATTCAATTTTAATTCAGTCAACTAATATCTTTGCTTTTTAAAGAAGAAATGGCCCTATTTTTTGGGCCATTTTATCACTGAAAATGGGACTTGTTAAAAAGTAGAGTACACATCTTATTCATGATAGTTCTGGTAATCAAAGGTGATAGATTAAATGTCTTTTCTTTGGTTTCAGGTACAAGTTTAAGTAAGCTCCCAATGGACGGCTTCACTTTAACAGAAATCCTAAGACTACACTTCCTGTCCTCGGGTGCAAAAGGGAGCGAGACGAATAACAGATGGCGCTACCAGCAGCGGGGTGGATACACTCCCCAGGATGATGCGGGCCTGGAGTTCAGGAGGAATGAGACAACCATTTTGAAAAGTCTGGCTGAAACTAATGTGTTTGACTTGAATGAAGGTGGGTGGCTAACTTGTGGTTTTTGGAAATAATTAAACTTAAATATTAAAACCTGTTTATTGAAGATTAAATTAGGTAAATTGTGGGTGAAATATATTTGTTGGTAAAAAAATGTATGCTAGGCCATTAAATCCCAACAAAAATGAGGCAAATTATTTTTGTAGTCATGTTTTTGTCTTTTTTTCTCAGGAGAAAAATTGAAAATCTTGGTAGCGCTGGTCCAGCAGTTGCTGACGTATGTGGCATGTCGTGACATGATTGACGAAACCATTGAAAAGCTGAAACAAGCAAAGAGTGACCTCAGGAATCATCAGTGGGCAGAAATCAGGAGGGACAAGGAAGAAACCACATTCTGGTGAGTGTTCAGCTGAGCTCAAACTAGGCATTTGTTACCCGTCAACATCTAGGTTCAAAATACGACAGTCTGATTCCTGCAGGCTAAGTTGATGGGAATTTGAAGTAATTTATGTAAAAGCCAAACTGTTGCGTGTAGGAAAGGCTGGAAAGCAGTGAGTGAAACACTGTAAAGTCTCGGCGAATTTGTGTAACCTTCTTTTACAGGGGAGGCATATATGAGACATCAAACAATTACACATCTTTAATATGATCCATTTGTTTCCATGATTTTCAGAGATATTAACTGAATTTGACTATATCCTCTGTGTTTTAACTTAAGGACTGTAAGAAATTGTACATATTAAAATACAAAGAGTTTGGATGCAACTGTTTTTTTGTGTTTTTTTTTTGGACAATCCACTTTTTAATATTTGTGTGTGTAAAATTTAATTATATATGATTAATTTGAATTCTAGGTACAGAAAAAGACTTGAAGAAAGAGCAAAAGAAAAAGAACAAAAATTAAAAGATAAAGAAGCTCAGTTAAAGGAGGATGAAAATAAAGAGTGAGTAATGTATTGTTATTCGATTGCTTGTCATAGGCAATTGTAGTTGTATGTTCTCTGTCAAAAGTAAAATCTGGCAAGAGAAATAATGAAAGCTAAGTATATGATGTTACAAAAAAGCACAATTATAATTATTATGTAAGTCACATATTATTTTTTAAACCAAATTCAATTCAGGTTATACATGAGATAACTATATAATTCCAGGCTCAAAATTTATATGCTGATAATAGAGTCCTAAGTTGTACACACATCTTTAAAACAGGAAGAGACCTGGATGTAGTTTATTAGTGCAACATTCTTTGCTCAGACTTAAATATCTGTAAAAATAAACCTTATTGAAAATATTTGAAACATTCACATGTTCCAGAACCGGAGAACAGGAAGGCAGTTCCAAAGAAAACAGTCCAAAGGGTCAAACAAAAGCACCTGCTAGAATACAAGGCGAGAGACAAAGTGCTAGGCAGAAAGAGAAAGATTTGAAGGAAGAAAAGGACTTTCCATTGGAAAACATAGACTGGGAAAAACTCTCTCCTGAAGATCGAGAGAGAATGAAGGAGAGACACGAACATAAGGAGTTAGAATTCATGGACTCGGTACAGAGGCTTCAGCATGGAACCGCCATCTATCCTCTGGGGCGAGACCGGACTTATCGCAGGTACTGGCTCTTCCGAAGTGTACCTGGAATATTTGTAGAAGACCAGGAGGAGCATATAAGCAACAGATGTCTTGAGCCGGTGCCTCAGACAACAGCCCAACAATTTAAAAGTGACCAGCTGCCGCTAAAGCAAGCTGATAAACAAGAGGATAAATCTGGGTTAGAGGAGAAGAGTACGAGTAGTGATAAGGAGAATGAGTCTTTTGACCAGAATAAGATGGCTGACGACAATGCAATGGAGGTAGATGGGAATACAGAACCGAAGCCGACGATATTGCAGGAAAATAACATTAGTATAGAGCATCAGGTAGACTCACAACAGGAACCCATAAAACAGGTGGTTACACAGCCAGAGAAAAACCTTTATGAAAGTGTTCATGATCAGATATCCAATAGGAATGGAGTGAGGTGGGCCTATTACAGTACTCCTATGGAACTGGATCGACTTATAAACTCATTGAATTCACGTGGATTCAGGGAGGGACCATTAAGGCAGTGCTTACTGGATCAGAAGCGAATGATTGAGTCAAAGTTAGACTTGTGTCCTGTGGATATATTAAGTATTGACGAGACCGATGAAGCCAAGAAAGATTTAGCCTGTCAGAAAGTTAAAATCAAAAACAAGAGGGTGCAAGGACAAGTGAAAGGCATGGCAGCGTCAGAGTTCTTAGAACTAAATCTCAGGGAACAACTCTCAGACCTAGAAGAGAGAATATTTGGAGGTGGGCTGGGGCAGATGAAGGTAATGGACAGAGTGCATATCAGTGAAAACAAAACAAACTTTTTCTGACATGTGACTGTGACCTAAAATGAAAAAAAAATACTTAACTGCATTGTTCCATTGAAAATTACCGTGTTATTAAGTGAATTAAAAGTATTTTATTTTTGTCTTGTGCTTCGAGGATTTGACTGAACAGGTTTAACTGCTGATACAATTAATTCAGATGAATTTAAATTGGAAAATGGCTTAAATAATTAGTTTACATTCATTTGGACTGTCTTGTTCTTACCACCAAGAACAAGAGGGCATCTTCTTTAATTCTAATGTTAATACAGTATGCCTTATTTCTCCCTAATGTGGCATCGATGTTCATTAAACCACAGTGTACAAGATGTTTATATGACCCAAATGTTCAATTTAAAAATGAGAATAATGATACCAATTTTCAAAATTGTCTTCCTCCTGAGGTATTTGAATTTAGGTGATGTTTGGGCGATGTAGGGTACTTGCTTTGCACAATATGTAATTGATGAAGTGTTTTCCATTGCAGAGAAAGACACTTTATTACAGCACTTTTAGCTCTATTTACCCTGGTGAATTCTGTGGCTGCACATTTGTAAAACTAAATGCATAATTCCAGATTATGGATCGTGCCAAATGGAAGGAGGCTCTTGAATTTGGGAACTACGACCCACAGTGTGAGGAGCTGAGCTGGAGTGACCAGTCCTTGTCTGTACAAGCCAACCTCTCGAAGTCAAAGGATGGGTCAGTTTTAGCAGGGTTTATACTTATAGTTCTGTTTGTTTAGCGCTCGACGATAGGAGAGGGTTATTGTAATCAGTTTGTTTCTGTCAGTCTGTCTGTCTGTCTGTGCACCGTTTTGCCCTTATAACTCAAAAACTATACCATCAATCGAGCTCAAATTTGGTGGGTAGATATTTCATGGGGTACAGACGGAATCTTCCAAATTTGGTGTAATTTGTTTGAAAATTAAAGTCAGGAGACAGGTTTTTAAATTTTTAATTGGGTATATACAGTGAAACCTACTTGTCTTCAAAAATCAATATCATGATAGGATTTCCTCCTCATAAATTCTTGCCTCATCAGATATCCTCTGTGGCTGTGAGTGTAATGTGTAGAACTTGTAATCTCATGGTTGGGGTTCAATACCAGTCAATTCTAAATTTTTTTTTTTTTTTAATTTTTGTTTTTAGGTTTTTTTTAGCAATTTTTTTAAAGGTCTTTTAAAAAGAAAAGAAAAAAAAAACACAGCATCGAAAATTTTACTGTTCAAAAAAAAAACTTTAACCAAGATAAAGTGTTCAACTTGATGGACAATAATAGATCAATTGGGCATATACAGAGAAATCTGATTTTCTTTATTGCATAAGTAAAAAAATCAATATTTTGGTGTCTGATGATGTCATTACTTAATGATGTCACAATGCAATTGTCATTGTGAGGTCACAAAACCTAGCTTGTGATACGTGTGATATACTTCTTCTCATTAAATTTATGTCTTGAAATTGACATAAATACAATAGAGAGGGAAGTGGTGTATTTGTCATGTTTATTTATTTCTGTTTTTTTTTTTTGTTTTTTTTTGTTTTTGTTTGTTTGTTTCAATTTCTTGACAGTCCATCACAAAAATTTACCCTGAGTAATTTTGACCAAGAAGTGGCTTTTAACCAATATTTTTACCTCTACCAGGAATTTATGTTTGTTGTGTGCTTTTTTGTCTATTTGTCTGCCTGTTTTTGGTGTTTAGATTACTCCAGAACTAATGAACAGATCTTTATAAAAATTTGTGAGTAGGACCTGGTGAAAGGAAGAAATTACTAATTTTTGGGAAAGACGTGGATCATATTTTGGATACAAAAAAATCATGAATTTTCATAGGTCCCATTTCAATGTATTTTAATGATTTTAGCTTTCTACTTCATATTTCTTCAAAAGTAATTAATAAATTTTGATGTCAAATTTGAAGTAGGAAGGGACTAGCCATGGGAAGGAGTGATTATAGTTTAGGAAAGATCCAATTAATATATTGGATACCAAGAAGCCTCCAGAATTTCTGGAAATGCCACCATGATGGATGTGTGTTATACTTTATAACACTTGTGAGGCTGGTCACATCGAGTCGAGCGTTTTGCTCTCTCTGAGTGCATCTTGTTT
Organism: Sabellastarte sp. h YS-2021; assembly: GCA_964017235.1. Classification (NCBI taxonomy): domain Eukaryota; kingdom Metazoa; phylum Annelida; class Polychaeta; order Sabellida; family Sabellidae; genus Sabellastarte; species Sabellastarte sp. h YS-2021. The sequence goes on from OZ024928.1 coordinate 82,150,476, forward strand.
TATTTTGAAATAGAGTGTCTGAATCTAGACTTTGATCAAAAAAGGTAAAAGATAAGGAACTGCTGGGATGTACTGGGTAAACCACTATGTTATGTTTATTCATGTAGCTTTGTTATATTTGTAATTAAGGTGTTATATGAGTTAGTGTATATTTGTTCAAGATCCCAGGATCCAGCCAGTTCTCAAGACAGTGATAATGATCCAGGGCAAGTGGTGCGGAATATGTCGTGTGCCTTACTGCAAATTCAACAGATGATTGAACCCAAATATCTCAAAACACCTCTAGGTTAGTCAGAAGGCCACTCTATTTGCTTGGCAGTTATTGTCAACTGGTGTAACTACAATCACATTTGCATCAGTATGATAAATTTGTCAGTGAGAAAACACCCCTCTCTTTTTCCCTAATGGGGAAATTCTTTCTCATTTTGTAATTAGGTCTCTGACCTTCCCTGATGCAGAACTGGCATAAATTTTGATTATTTTGTCTTATTGTGAACATGAAGAAAATGTGCAAACAACAACTTGGTTTTAAATACCAATTTATAACCATTCAATTAATTAAGCATTTTCAGTTAAATCCTGTTACGGTAGAATTCCCTTGCATATGACCAGTGGGGTCTTCTTCTAGGTTGTATGAGAACTTGCGAAAGTGTAAAAGCATTCTGTTAAGATGTCAATAAAGTATCCATACAATTAAGCTTTAAATGACACATTCAGTTAATTAAGCTGTTAATAAACCAATAATTCAGTAAAGCTTTTTTGTAATGGTTCAGTGTATTACTCCAGGTGAGGATGAGCAGACAAAGAAGGAGAAGCTCAAAGAGGCACTGGAACTTGCATTTAAAGGGCTGACTCCCCGCAAGATTAAGGCTAAGGTGTGGGAGAAAGACTCCAAGAAACGCAGAAAACGGGAGGAAGAGGGTGAAGCAGACAAATCTGATCAGGATTCTGATAACGGTGGGTGATTACTGATTACAATACAGTACAATCTATTATTGTCCAAATTTATATTGCTAATATTGTTTGATTTCCTATAATTCTGCAAGCCAAGTATCTTGTGGGTTTGTAGTTGGTGTTAAGTACAGATTTGTCCACAATACATAGCTAGTGAATTTCAATATACTTCTCTGATTTCTGTGGCCATGGTGTTAAATCCAGCTGGTGACATTGTGTGTGATTCACAGAGGGCTATCCTGTTATGACCTTATCTGTTGGTATGTATGTAAAACTACTACATTGTACTACAATATCAATACATGAAAAATTGGTTTCAATATTATTTCCAGTAAACCACCAAGCTTACAAGTCTGACCAAAGTCTGAATACTGAAGAATCTTAATTATTTTAACTATTCAATTGTATGAATCTTTGTGGGGGCTATTTCCATGGTCGTGAATTCACAGACTGCGACAAGTTTTCATCTTAAGCTTATGTATTCTTGCAGAGGACACAAAAAATACATCTTCGGCTCCTACTGCGAGGAAGAGCCCACTAGAGAACTGGCAGGAGTCCATGATGAGCTGCAGCTCTCTGAGTCAGGTGTTTGTACACCTGTCTGTGCTGGACAACAGCATCACCTGGGACAAATCTGCCCTCAATGCCAGGTGCAAAACCTGTAGGCGGAAAGGGGATGATGAGAAGATGTTACTGTGTGATGGATGTGATAATGGATATCACATGTACTGTCTCAAACCTCCTATGAAGGTGACACACTATAATATTATACAATCTTATTGTGATGATTCAGCAGGAAGTTTTTCCTATCACTTTTCTTATTGTGAAAAGATAAAATTTTCCCAGATGCCAAACAGGTGTATTCCAGATCTACCATGTTGAACGACTTTCTAACAGGAAGTGAACATACGGAAATTGAAATATCATTGAAACAATGCTAAAAATTTACAGAAATATAGGACAAAAAATTAAGAATTTCTTGGTACTTGTTAGTGGGTTTTATTATTTGAAGTTTCCCCACCAGTTTTTGTGATAATTGTAACATTTTATAGCGAAATACCCTTACAATTTCCTAACAGTAGCTATTTGTTGGAGCCATCCAACCCAATGGCCAACGTAGAGATGCGAATTTAAGGTTATATCACAACCTTAACCAGGCCACTGGGTTACAGTAGTCCGTCCTCCCGCCAAATAGGTCACATGACCACATTGTTTACTTCATTATTTTTGTTGGCCATCAACAGTATGGATGTCTTTGGAAAATAGGAGAAGTTTTGTCAGGGTTTTATTTATTTTTTGAGATTTTAAAGTAAATCTCACTTCATATTTTACATGTATATGATACATAACTCAATATATTTATTGGATCTTCGAAGGTATGTCATTATATGCAAATAAAGGACTTTTGGATGGTGACATCGAGATTTCGATCATCTTCAACCTTGAGGAAGTAATCATCATAAAGAAGGGCATAATGCAATAATTATATTTATATAGCTTTATAGGAAATTGAAACATCATTGAAACAATGCTAAAAGTTTACAGAAATATAGGACAAAAAATTAAGAATTTCTTGGTACTTGTTAGTGGGTTTTAGTATTTGAAATTTCCCCACCAGTTTTTGTGATAATTGTAACATTTTGTTGCAGTGTTTCAATTAAATATGATAATAATCCATCACTGGGCAAACAATAGGTGTCAGAATATGTTGAAATGTATTGTTTGAGTTCAACTTTTGTATGTTCAATAATCAGGCGTACTTTATACAGTGTTTTAATCAGAGATTTTCACCTGTTGACCAATAAAAATTGCCAACATAAGCGTGTTGTATTAGTATAAAGGATTATTTGGTGAAAGGAATGGGTAAAACTTTTATGTTAATACTAGCTAAATTAAAATGTTGAACCAAAGCTTACTCAACAATTTGATCTCAACCTTAACGTTTTTATCCGTCCATTCAATGTTAACAGAAACTTCCGGTCGGAGACTGGTACTGTAAGGAATGTAAGCCAAAGGACATTGCTGCAACCCCACGCAGGGCGCACAGGAAGAGTGTGTTTGAGGAGACGGAGGAGGAAGAAGATGATGATGAGGAAATCGAGGACGATAGTGAAGAGGACACTGACGAGGATTCAGATGATGAGAGTGAAGACGATTCTGATGACAGGTGAGTTCAGTTTTTTTTCAGCAAGAGAATTACAACCAGAAAGACTCCCTTAAATTGTTGAAGAAACTGCTAAAGTTAGGAAATTTTATGTCAGATGCAATAATTGGCTTAAATGGTCACAGGAATTTCTCATGATTTAGAGGTACTGAAAGGGGGTTTACTTGGGACATTTAACACTTCTTGTAAGCCATTTTTGCAGCTCTCTGCCAGAAGTTAGTAAGTTCTCGGGAAGGATTATCCATTTAAATTTACTGTTATGTAAATATCCGGGGTAAGCATTTTTTGGTTCCCTTTGGGTTAAATTATATGTGAATAGGAAAATAACAATTAACAGGACTTCGCTGATTGGGTGAATTACTTTTTTAAGAGAGTTTAATGCTTGGTCAAGTTTTTTATGTCAGCTGACTTGTCAGTCAGCTGACATTATGTCATCACTCTGCGGCGTGGGCGTCCGCTTACGCGTGAACAACTTCTTCTCCAAAACTACAAGGCCTAGAGACATGCTGTTTTTTATGTCAGCTGACTTGTCAGTCAGCTGACATTATGTCATCACTCTGCGGCGTGGGCGTCCGCGTCCGCGTGAACAACTTCTTCTCCAAAACTACAAGGCCTAGAGACATGCTGTTTTTTTTAAAAGATACCTTATCTATCGAGGATGAAAAATTGTTCAAGGCATGCAAATCTGTCTGTTCGTCTGTTTGCTAGAGACATTACAAGGGGGGTACCCCCACCAAAAGTGTGAAAATTTCAACTTTTTATCACAATTTTCTCAGTGACTATTGCAGGGATTTCTCTCATATCTTGCATATATGTACTAGGCCAGAGGTAGATTCTCTTGTGTGAGTATGAGACCTGGATCTGTCTTACTTTTTTTTTAATAAATTTTTTTAATAATTTTTAATGCATTAAAATTCATGAAATCATGCACTAAATCACTTATAACTTCAAAAGTGTTGCATTTACAGCATTTTGTGAAAATATGTTGTTCAGCTTCTTTTTTCATAGCTACAATATGGTGAGTAAGTTGGGTGTCTGTCTCAATAGCTAAGTGAGTAATAGCTACTTTTGGGCTTTTCAGTAACTTCCATTATGAGTAAAATCACTTGTAACTTAAAAACTATTGCATTTAGAGAATTTCGTATAAATATGTTATTCAGCTACTTTTGGGCCAGCTATAACATAGTGAAATTTCAGACCTGTAGCTCATGGCATAGCTGAGTCATGGTTAGCGAAGTACCTCTAAAATATGGAGTCCAACGGACTACATGTCCTCCGAAAAATGGAGTCCCAATCATTTTTTTCTGAGTCCAGTGTTTGCATTAGGGTTATGAAACATCAGGTACCTTGTACCTCATGGCTCATCAAAAAAGAGGTACCACTGTATGAAAAGGTGCAAGTAATAATTTTTCTCCGGTAATTCGGATACATTTAAATATATAGAAGCACTATATATCCAATTTCCTTTATACTGATAAATAATATGCATCTGTCAATAAATAAATTTTAAAAATATTTCTAAAAGCTGAACCCCAGTCAACAAACTTCATTTTAGTGCAATTAGATTGAAATTTATTTTGTGTGATTATTTTATTTAAGCTACAAATATGGCATTGATACTGTTTGAAAGACAAAAATTTGTAGTTTTTCTTGCTTTTTGTTTGACAAAAATTCATTGGGTAGTTCCAGAGATATAGTTTTTTTTTTACATCCCCTGTAAATATTTTCGAATGTTGCACCTTTTATTTTCCGGGCAACTTTCCGGGGTTAAATATCAAGAGTTTCCGAGATTTAGTAAAATAGTTTGTCTCCCACAAAATTCACCGATCTGGTTTGTTGTTTCGACTGTTTCCTTGCAGAGATCAGGCTTTCTTTCGATATGTAACGTTTTGAGTAGATTTGCTAGTGTACGAAATATATCTCGCTTTACAATGGTGGACGTAAACAACTTGCCAGGAAATCGCTCGAAACCATTTAATTTTAAAATATAAAGCTTATCTTCAGTGTTATATATATTGCTTGTACATCTACGCTTCCTGCCAACCGAAATTCACTTCTAAAGCAGAAATATTTTCTTCATAAAAATCGCGTCCCGATGGATGCACTGACAACCGAAATTTGCGTCCAAATCTGAAATACCGCGTGTTTAACATACTCGGACGGCGTAATCGCGAACCCTGGCTGAGTAATAGCTACTTTTAGGTTATCACTGTTGAGTAAATCGCTTATAACTTGAAAACTATTGCATTTAGAGAATTTCGTATAAATATGTTATTCAGCTACTTTTGGGTCAGCTATAACATAGTGAAGTTTCAGACCTGTGGCTCATTTCATAGCTGAGTAATAGCTACTTTGAAGTTCTCACTGTTGAGTAAATCAGTTATAATTGGAAAACTATTGCATTTACAGAAATTTGTGCAAATATGTTATTCAGCTACTTTTGGGTCAGCTATAATATAGTGAAATTATAGACCTATAGCTCATGGCACAACTGAGCAATAGCTATTCTCAGGTACTGACTGTTGAGTAAATCAGCTATAATAACTTGAAAAATATTGCATTTGGAGTATTTTGTTAAAATATATTGTTCACCTACTTTTGGGTCAGCTATAACATAGTGAAATTACAGACCTATAGCTCATGGCATAGCGGAGCAATAGCTATTTTCAGGTTCTCACTATTGAGTAAATCAGTTGTAGCTTGAAAACTATTGCATTTACAGTAGTTTGCTTAAATATGTTGTTCACCTACTTTTGGGTTAGCTATAACATAGTAAAATTTCAGACATGTAGCTCATTGCATAGCTGAGTAATAGTTCCTTTGAGGTTCTCACTGTTGAGTAAATCAGTTGTAACTTGAAAACTATTACATTTAGAGTAATTTGTTAAATATGTTATTCACAGAATTTTTGGTCAGCTATAACATAGTGAAATTGCAGACCTCTATGTCATGGCATAGCTGAGCAATAGCTACTTTCAGGTTCTCACTGTTGAGTAAATCATTGTATCCACTGGATAGCCGCAGTGTGTAGAGAGAGATTTCACCATTACTGCTCTGATGAAAAAAAATATTATAGCTAGCTTTCTTAAGTTTGCAGTATATATTAATAACCATAAAATGTTGTCTGGGAATATTTTTGGCCTCATTTTGAGAAACAAGATGGCCGCCACAGGTGTTTTTTGTCAGTCATGAAAAGTGCTTATATCTCCCTTATTATTGATCCTAGAGGTTTGGGATGATAAACCAACCTGTAGGAAATCATGGGGTGGGAATCTTTTGTGTGGTCAGATTTGACCTTCAATGACCCCTCCTTCAAGGTCAAACAAGGATAGCCAAACTTAAAAGTACTTATAACTCGCTTATTATTGGTCCCAGAGGTTTGGGATGGTAAACAGACAGGAAATCATGGGCTGTGAATCTGTTGATATGGTCCGATTTGACCTTGGAACCCTCCTTCAAGGTCAAATGAGGATAGCGAAAATTGAAAGTGCCTACAACTCGCTTATTATTGGTGACAGAGATTTGGGATGGTAAACCATCCCATAGGAAATCATTGGCTCGGAATCTTTTGGTATGGTCAGATTTGACCTTTGGACCCCTCCTTCAAGGTCAAATGAGGATAGCGAAAATTGAAAGTGCCTACAACTCGCTTATTATTGGTGACAGATAGGAAATCATTGGCTCGGAATCTTTTGGTATGGTCAGATTTGACCTTTGGACCCCTCCTTCAAGGTCAAATGAGGACAGCCAAGCTTAAAAGTGCTTATAACTCATTTATAATTGGTCCTAGAGGTTTGGAATGGTAAACCATAGGAAATCATGGGCTGGGAATGTATTTGTGTGGTTAGATTTGACCTTGGACCCCTTCTTCAAGGTCGAACGAGGATATTGCATTTGTAGTATTTCTTTAAATATGTTTTAACCTATTTTTTACACTTAAACAATTACCTTGTTATTTTCCTTCATAATACCATTTACAGGGCACAACTTTTTTATCCTTTTCTTCTGTCAGCTTCGGAATTTCTTTCGAACTTGCTGTTCAGTTACCATTTACTATATTTCTGTACAGCCCTTTTCCTGATAATTATTCTGTCCTCTAATCACCTTCACAAATCAAAAACACTCAGTCAGCTGACACAGTGCCCGTTCACGGGCACTCTCCTCTTGTTTTAAAAGATACCTTATCTATCGAGGATGAAAAATTGTTCAAGGCATGCAAATCTGCCTGTTCGTCTGTTTGCTAGAGACATTACAAGGGGGGTACCCCCACCAAAAGTGTGAAAATTTCAAGTTTTTATCACAATTTTCTCAGTGACTATTGCAGGGATTTCTCTCATATCTTGCATATATGTACTAGGCCAGAGGTAGATTCTCTTGTGTGAGTATGAGACCTGGATCTGTCTTACTTTTTTTTTAATAAATTTTTTTAATAATTTTTAATGCATTAAAATTCATGAAATCATGCACTAAATCACTTATAACTTCAAAAGTGTTGCATTTACAGCATTTTGTGAAAATATGTTGTTCAGCTACTTTTTTTATAGCTACAATATGGTGAGTAAGTTGGGTGTCTGTCTCAATAGCTAAGTGAGTAATAGCTACTTTTGGGCTTTTCAGTAACTTCCATTATGAGAAAAATCACTTGTAACTTAAAAACTATTGCATTTAGAGAATTTCGTATAAATATGTTATTCAGCTACTTTTGGGCCAGCTATAACATAGTGAAATTTCAGACCTGTAGCTCATGGCATAGCTGAGTAATAGCTACTTTTAGGTTATCACTGTTGAGTAAATCGCTTATAACTTGAAAACTATTGCATTTAGAGAATTTCGTATAAATATGTTATTCAGCTACTTTTGGGTCAGCTATAACATAGTAAAATTTCAGACCTGTAGCTCATGGCATAGCTGAGTAATAGCAACTTTTAGGTTATCACTGTTGAGTAAATCACTTATAACTTGAAAAGTGTTGCATTTAGAGCATTTTGTTAAAATATGTTATTCAGCTACTTTTTTCATAGCTACAATATGGTGAGTAAGTTGGGTGTCTGTCTCAATAGCTAAGTGAGTAATAGCTACTTTTGGGCTTTTCAGTAACTTCCATCATGAGTAAAATCACTTGTAACTTAAAAACTATTGCATTTAGAGAATTTCGTATAAATAGGTTATTCAGCTACTTTTGGGCCAGCTATAACATAGTAAAATTTCAGACCTGTAGCTCATGGCATAGCTGAGTAATAGCTACTTTTAGGTTATCACTGTTGAGTAAATCACTTATAACTTGAAAACTATTGCATTTAGAGTATTTTGTTTCAATATGTTATTCACCTATTTTGGGGTCAGCTAATAATAGTGAAGTTTCAGACCTGTGGCTCATTTCATAGCTGAGTAATAGCTACTTTGAAGTTCTCACTGTTGAGTAAATCAGTTATAATTGGAAAACTATTGCATTTACAGAAATTTGTGCAAATATGTTATTCAGCTACTTTTGGGTCAGCTATAACATAGTGAAATTATAGACCTATAGCTCATGGCACAACTGAGCAATAGCTATTCTCAGGTACTGACTGTTGAGTAAATCAGCTATAACTTGAAAAATATTGCATTTGGAGTATTTTGTTAAAATATATTGTTCACCTACTTTTGGGTCAGCTATAACATAGTGAAATTACAGACCTATAGCTCATGGCATAGCGGAGCAATAGCTATTTTCAGGTTCTCACTATTGAGTAAATCAGTTGTAGCTTGAAAACTATTGCATTTACAGTAGTTTGCTTAAATATGTTGTTCACCTACTTTTGGGTTAGCTATAACATAGTAAAATTTCAGACATGTAGCTCATTGCATAGCTGAGTAATAGTTCCTTTGAGGTTCTCACTGTTGAGTAAATCAGTTGTAACTTGAAAACTATTACATTTAGAGTAATTATGTCCACCCCCCTGGGGGGTGGATATATTATTTTTGCTTTTTTCGCCGTCCGATGTCCGATGTCCGTTGTCCGATGTCCGGCGTCCGATGTCCGGCGTCACGCATGGTTTCCGCTCATTTAAAGGAAAAGTATTAGAGCTATTGTCACCAAATTTGGTATGCAGGCTTATTGGGTCAGTAGCTTGCTTGGGATTGCTTTTGGCTGTTGTACCTCTTTTGCTTACTGAGTAATACTTAAGTACAGCTATTTTCAGTACCCATTGGTTTCCGTGCATTTAAGCCAAAATAATTAAAGATATTTTACTACAATTTTGAATACAAGATTGTTATGTCCATAGCTCGCTTGGTATTGCATTTGGGACTGATAGCTTTGTCAGTACATGAGTAATAGCCATTTAGGTACTTCATTGTGTATTTTCAGTACTACTTTTGAGTAATTTGCTTCTATCTCCTTAACCGTGCGAGATAGAGCGATTTCGGCAAAATTTTCGACCCGCAGGGTATCTCAGGAGTGTACTCTTTGCAATTTTCAAAAAATTTTCCCCTCCCCAAAAATGGCGGCCATTTTGAATTTTCGAATTTTTGCCAAAAATGGCAAAACACAAATTTGCTTCTATCTCCTTAACCGTGCGAGATAGAGTGATTTCGTCGAAATTTTCGACCCACAGGGTATCTAAGGAATGCAATCTTTGCAATTTTCCAAAAAAATTTCCCCTCCCCAAAAATGGCGGCCATTTTGAATTTTTGAATTTTTGCCAAAAATGGCAAAACACTAATTTGCTTCTATCTCCTTAACCGTGCGAGATAGAGCGATTTCGTCGAAATTTTCGACCCACAGGGTATCTGACGAGTGTACTCTTTGCAATTTTCAAAAAATTTTCCCCTCCCCAAAAATGGCGGCCATTTTGAATTTTCGAATTTTTGCCAAAAATGGCAAAACACAAATTTGCTTCTATCTCCTTAACCGTGCGAGATACAGCGATTTCGTCGAAATTTTCGACCCACAGGGTATCTAAGGAATGTAATATTTGCAATTTTCAAAAAATTTTCCCCTCCCCAAAAATGGCGGCCATTTTGAATTTTCGAATTTTTGCCCAAAATGGCAAAACACAAATTTGCTTCTATCTCCTTAACCATGCGAGATAGAGCGATTTCGTCGAAATTTTCGACCCACAGGGTATCTGAGCATTGTACTCTTGGTAATTTTTTAAAAATTTTCCCCTCCCCCAAAATGGCGGCCATTTTGAATTTTCGAATTTTTGCCAAAAATGGCAAAACACAAATTTGCTTCTATCTCCTTAACCGTGCGAGATAGAGCGATTTCGGCAAAATTTTCGACGCACAGGGTATCTAAGCAATCCAATCTTTGCAATTTTCAAAAAATTTTCCCCTCCCCAAAAATGGCGGCCATTTTGAATTTTCGAATTTTTGCCAAAAATGGCAAAACACAAATTTGCTTCTATCTCCTTAACCGTGCGAGATAGAGCGATTTCGTCGAAATTTTCGACCCACAGGGTATCTAAGGAATGTAATCTTTGCAATTTTCAAAAAATTTTCCCCTCCCCAAAAATGGCGGCCATTTTGAATTTTCGAAGTTTTGCCAAAAATGGCAAAACACAAATTTCCTTCTATCTCCTTAACCATGCGAGATAGAGCGATTTCGTCAAAATTTTCGACCCACAGGGTATCTGAGCATTGTACTCTTGGCAATTTAAAAAAAAATTTCCCCTCCCCTAAAATGGCGGCCATTTTGAATTTTCAAATTTTTGCCAAAAATGGCAAAACACAAATTTGCTTCTATCTCCTTAACCGTGCGAGATAGAGCGATTTCGTCGAAATTTTCGACCCACAGGGTATCTAAGGAATGTAATATTTGCAATTTTCAAAAAATTTTCCCCTCCCCAAAAATGGCAGCCATTTTGAATTTTCGAATTTTTGCCCAAAATGGAAAAACACAAACTGGCCTTAACCGTGCAAAATAGAGTTATTTTGTTGAAATTTTCGACCCATAGGGTATCTAAGAAATGTACTCTTGGCAATTTTCAAAAAAATTTCCTTTTCCCAATAATGGCGGCCATTTTGAATTTTCAAATTTTTGCCAAAAATAGAAAAACAGGAATTTGCTTCTATCTTCTTAACCGTGCAAGATAGAGTGATTTCGTCAAAATTTTCAACCCAACCAATGCAAAAAGGCATGAAGCTGAAATAATTTACATCTACACTAACAAATATTTAAGCATCATTGATATATTTTACAAATGAAACAGGGTCTTGTAAGACTACTGTACAATTTGGGCAAAAGGTTCATGGGTGGACATTACACATGATAATGTGTGTTCTTCTATGCTATCCTGTTTCTATTCGCATCTACTATCAACAGGGCGGCCTATTTCTAGTTTGTTAAATATGTTATTCACAGAATTTTTGGTCAGCTATAACATAGTGAAATTGCAGACCTCTATGTCATGGCATAGCTGAGCAATAGCTACTTTCAGGTTCTCACTGTTGAGTAAATCATTGTATCCACTGGATAGCCGCAGTGTGTAGAGAGAGATTTCACCATTACTGCTCTGATGAAAAAAAATAGTATAGCTAGCTTTCTTAAGTTTGCAGTATATATTAATAACCATAAAATGTTGTCTGGGAATATTTTTGGCCTCATTTTGAGAAACAAGATGGCCGCCACAGGTGTTTTTTGTCAGTCATGAAAAGTGCTTATATCTCCCTTATTATTGATCCTAGAGGTTTGGGATGATAAACCAACCTGTAGGAAATCATGGGGTGGGAATCTTTGGGTGTGGTCAGATTTGACCTTCAATGACCCCTCCTTCAAGGTCAAACAAGGATAGCCAAACTTAAAAGTGCTTATAACTCGCTTATTATTGGTCCCAGAGGTTTGGGATGGTAAACAGACAGGAAATCATGGGCTGTGAATCTGTTGATATGGTCCGATTTGACCTTGGAACCCTCCTTCAAGGTCAAATGAGGATAGCGAAAATTGAAAGTGCCTACAACTCGCTTATTATTGGTGACAGAGATTTGGAATGGTAAACCATAGGAAATCATGGGCTGGGAATGTATTTGTGTGGTTAGATTTGACCTTGGACCCCTTCTTCAAGGTCGAACGAGGATATTGCATTTGTAGTATTTCTTTAAATATGTTTTAACCTATTTTTTACACTTAAACAATTACCTTGTTATTTTCCTTCATAATACCATTTACAGGGCACAACTTTTTTATCCTTTTCTTCTGTCAGCTTCGGAATTTCTTTCGAACTTGCTGTTCAGTTACCATTTACTATATTTCTGTACAGCCCTTTTCCTGATAATTATTCTGTCCTCTAATCACCTTCACAAATCAAAAACACTCAGTCAGCTGACACAGTGCCCGTTCACGGGCACTCTCCTCTTGTTGTATAAGTGGAGCAAAAATTTAAAGGAACAATGAACATTTTATTTAAGTGATGAAGAAAGCGAAGCTGATGAAGAAGAACCACAACCAGCAAAAATCAAGTTTCTTAAAGGTAAGCTGATTTTCTCAAAGCCTCGCTTTAATATTGTGCTGTGTGTTGTGAATAAAACTACCATTTTAACGAAAAATTCATTTTTTGTGATGCTTAAATATATAATTAGGCTTACTGCTGCTACAAGCACAAGTGATATTCAACTACGTTATTATTGTAGAGAAAAGTACGAGAAAAGTACAGGGGCACTACAGGCATCAGGAGTGCAATGAGAGAGCACTATCTATCACATGTATTGTCAACTGTCAAACAGTTGTGTTGGAAAGTCTAGAATATATATAAAAAACACATGTGCGTGTCTATAAGAAAGGCTTCCTATCTAACACACTGTAAAACATGCAGTTCTACACTCATATCATTATATTTGTATAATGAAGTAGTTCAGATAAACAAGTAAACTTTTCGTTTTTCTTATAAAAATCCTTATAATTTTCAGGATTTTTAGGGACTTGTAACTTTATTATCTGAAGGCTGATGATTTATCTATGGGTTCATGAAACAGTAATTATGTTTGTCATGGAATATTTAAAGTTAACTTGTGTGTAGTTAACTCGCTCCATAAGACAAATAATGAACATTATCATTCAATTGGCTTTTCATTAATAAGGGATTGTGTCCCCCAGGGTGCAGAGTTTTGGAACTAAGCCAGTTATATGTCCCAGCTGTAACTTGGCAGTGTAAGGAGATTATTGTCAAGTCTAGGGTGATGCCTGTAATGTAAACAGAATAAAATTGCAATTGAACTAGACAATATACATCACACCATTATCCTTTCTGGTTACATTATTATTTTCTTCATTTCTGGTGAAGCAGAATTATAAATACTAATCTTGTCCTTGAAAGGATAAAGCAGGTTCTGTGACTTCAATTTTGCCATTATTTATGCCAGTTGAGAGTCTTCTAATCCTTGTTCCTGGCTGTTGAATGGGACATTAACCATTACATTGTTGATGTAACCTTTGATGTAATATCACCTCAGGCTTTAAGGGCAGACAGACAAAATCACAAGTCGAGTCAGATCGAGGCAGTAGTAAAGGTGGTAGTGCAAGAAGCAGCAGGTCCAATACACCAACCCCCACACAGCCTAAAGGACGCACCTCCAAGTCACGCAACAGCCTAGAGAAAACCATACAGATGAAAGCAGTGGCCAATAAAACTGGTAAGGGATCTTTCAGGGACTGACATTAAATTGGGTTGGCTGCCCATCCTAATACTTTGATTATATCTGGAAAAAAGCATAAAGATCAAAGCAGTTGTCAGTAAAACTTGGAAGAGTCAGAATTTTAGATAGTGTAGTAAATTCTAATGAAGTGGATCCACACTGTAGACGTTAGGTGCGACTGGAACTAGTTGGGAGAATAAGATCCTGTGGGTGTTTGGGATTCTACTTGTAGAGAGTTGCAGAACTGTGTAGGGTTCAGGGTTAATTTCAACATATTCTATCAATATCCAGACAGGTATTTATACCTGTTACAGGATTTGTTTACACAGTTTCCAAATAGTTTGTAGCAAAACAAATTGAGTATTTCCACTAGTAAATGCCTGTATTAACAGATTGTTTTTAAAATTCTAAATTCATGTGTATTAAAATTCTAAATTCATGTGTATTAAGCACAAGTATGGGCTGGAGTCACATGTTGATTGATGTATTGCAACCTTGGGCATCTTGACCTTGAAAAACAAGTTAGTGTATAGAATGTGCCCTGCTATTACGGCTTTAAAAGGTTGTGGATCTTAAATGACAAAACGCATTTTGAATAATGGTTATGATTACAGAAAAGCGGAAAGGTGGTCGTCATAGTATTGAGACTGACATGCCAAGTACAAAGAAAACCAGACGCAGTGATGAGACTTTGATAAAAGCAATGAATATTAAGTCTGCAAGACTGAGTCTGGAAAACTGCGTAGTAAACAAGAGAACTGCATCCAAGGAGGAAAATCAGGGTAGGTTTACACAAATGACGCCATCACTTTGAAGTCTAGTCACATATTTAGACAAGTAATTAACTGCTAGTCTTGGAAAACAGGTTGTAGAACTGCAGCTAATGGGGAGAAAGATTGTGGGGTTTGCCAGTGTCAGACATCACACAGAAATTTTTCATAAATTTTAAATTTGCAAACCGCATTAAATTGGTAATTGAGTAAAGATTCTTGGAAATCATTATGAGAAAATGCAGGCCAAGGGGAACGATGGTGCATTCATAAAGTTTATATTTGTTATATGTATTTGTTATACACACATCTATTTAATATTGTAATTCATTGTATAATGTAGCTTTCAAAAGGACCTACTAAACAGCTCATGACTTGGCACTTTTGGTTTTACAGCCACAGTATCCATTTCAAGTAGTGGTCTAATTGTTTACTAAAATAAAAAAGGATTTCAAGAGTCATTTTTAGTGCATGTATAAATTGTATTTTGAACAGTGTCCAGTAAACAGCCCAAGCTATCCACGAGCCGGGGTACAGAGAAAGTGAACGTACTGAATGAGTGTGAAGAACTAGTCAATGAGCTGACCAAAAAGGATGAGTCCTGGCCCTTCCTCAGACCTGTCACCAAGAAAGAAGTAAGCGGTTAAATTAACATTTGATAGTTTGAGGTTACATTAAATTTTTGATAAACTTGAATTTAATATAGATTTCAACACATAAATCCAATATGAGACCCATATTTGTATTAGATTTTGTACTAGTTGTAACTTGTACAAAATCTGAACTTTTACATTGCATATATAGGTCTTAGTAAATATGCAAAACTAGTAAATATTTGTACTTAAATTTTAAGGGAGATTAAGCATAATTCTAATTAAGTGATTACCCATACTTGCTGAATTTTTCCAGCCACCAGGCTAATGTATAATGACTATAATTTCAGGCACCAGACTACCATGACATAGTGAAGACCCCAATGGACTTTGCTACCATCAGGTCAAAGATTAACAATGTCCAGTATTCTCATCCAACTGACTTACTAGAGGACATAAGGACAATCTTCTCTAATTGCCGACAGTATAACATGCCAACCGCACCAGAGTATCAGGCTGCCACCAAACTGTCACGCTTCTTTGAAAAACGGTGCAAAGAGCTGAAGCTGGATATAATGTCCAAAAATATTGTCAAGTCTCCATCTAAATCTCCAGGAAAGAGTAGTCCTAAAGGGGCAAGTCATTCCAGTCCTTCACCTGTGAGTGGCAACCGTAGGTCCAGGAGGCATTAAGGTTTTCTTACATGGATGGAATCCATGTTAACTGGAGCATTTTAAAGCAGCATTCTAGGGAATTTTATACAGCACAGCAGGAAATGTGAAATTTTTCCCACAGAGGAAATCCCATAATTTATGCGGAATAATATCATTTTGCAAGTAATGTGCAGCAGCCATTTTAGACCATTCTGCTACAAAATTTTATGACAATTTTCACATGGTGTGGCTAATTTTGCATTTCTTGCTTTCATTTCTTGATTTTGTTCTCTTTTTGTGTTCATATTATGAAAACCGTACATATTGTGTGCATTGTGATCAACTCTACATGGGATATTTGTATTTATTGTTCTCCAGTGTATTTTTTCTTGTATGTTATTTCTATGTTCGTCACCTTTGACCGAACCATGGAAGGCATAATTCTTGGGAGGTTGGCATTTTCTATAGACCTGTGAAACTTTCAGTAACTTCCAATAGTTACAGGGACTGGTCAGTTTGCTTTGAGAAATAGAAATACAAAAGAACATTAAAAAAATAGAATGCCCATGTTGGATCTTTTGAAAAAGCATGTTTGCCTGTTTATTTTATAAATAACCTTCACCTGAAGCAGTCATTAAAATTTGATTGTCATACACAAGCAAGATTCACCAGTGTACTAGTTTTTGAGATCAGATGTTTGGGGAAGTACAGGTGTGCAACATCAGCCTTTTATCCAGAATAATATTAAAAGGCAGTTTATTTTTTATTTTTGTGAGACAGTTCATTAAACATGTTAAGTGTGAGAAAAGATGTAAATTTTTCATTCAGTAGGAATATTTTACAGTAAAAGTAATTTGTAAATTTGCATGTGGAGTTGTAACATAATTCTTTCTTTACAATAGTTTCTTTTTAAATTCATATAAATGTTTTATAATGTTAAAATGTTAAACCTCAGTTCCATTAGGCCTTTACTGTAGACATATCCAGGACACAGAAGTTTTTTTTTATGTTAACTGTACAAAATACTGTTAACAGTTTATTGCACACGTCAGCTTTTGTTTTTCATTGTACAAATTGGCTTATACATAGTTTTATTTGTATATCTTATGTTAAACTAAAATGTCTGAAAAAAATAAATTAATATATTTATACAAGAGATTTACTGTTATTGTGTCAGCTGACTCGTTAGTCAGCTGACATTATGGCATCACTCTTCTGTGTCCATGTGAACAACTTCTCCTCCAAAAGTACAAGACCCAGAGACCTGTAGTTACTTTTACATGCTTTATCTATCGAGGATGATAAATTGTAAAATCCATGCATATCTGTCCGTTTGTCAGTGATCTATTTTAATATCTGTTTCCATTATATGCAAGACCGAATTTTCCTCGTTCTTTTTCAAGAGTGTGTTCTCTGATCTTGTAGGAGCTTCTTTAATTGTATAAGACAAATTCGGGTGTTTTCATGTTTGTGAAAACAAATTTAACTGCAATTTCCAACCTCTTTTGCAGTCCAATCACTCAGTCTGAACCTGTTTGAGCTAGGTGGGTATTCTATACAAAGGCCTCCCAAATGTAACTGTACGCACAGTAGCTTTGATTTATGGCAGTGTCAGTGACAAGCTATTTCATGTATAAAAACATCAAAAAAAGGTTCTAGAATCTGAAAAAGGCTTTTATCGAGTTGCAGCTTTCTCCTTAGCAAATTTTCCTTTAAATGCCCAATATATTAGTAAGACCTGATATTCATACTGCCACAACATATTTTATCGTCAAGATTGAAAAAGTTTCTTATGCAAAGTCGATTGATGAATTGATTTTGTTCGTAAAATTTGATTTGCAAATCAATCTGGTTCACAAGTTTATGATTCCTTCAACCCCTAGTAGTAAGGACCATTTCTTCTGGGAAATTTTTTTTGAATTTTCAAAATTCTGACAGGGGTCTTGAATTTTTGTGGAAATGGAAAATGTCATTATCTTGAGAAGTGTAAATCATAGTGATTTCAGCAAATTTTACATCTGCTGCTCAGTAATTGCTTCAAAATTCAGTTTATCATATGGAAAAGATCTTTTATCTCCCTTATTATTGCTTCTAAAATATGCCTTTCTGGTATACCTGGAGGTATACCATGTACAGATTCTAAGACAGTAATATATCTTCACAAAACTCAGGTCCTTTAAGACCCTTCTTGTGACTTCAAAGTTTACAAAACCCATATATCATCATTAAAGTCTGGCAGTCACTATGCACCTACTTTTTAAATTCTTTACCTTTGTTATGAACCAGGTTCTCAGTGGCTCCTTAGGAAGCACCTTAGGTAAATTTGTATTTCTCAAAGCCATTGGCCGTGCACAACTTTTGTGTCCTTTTGTACTTTCACTTGTACTCTGAAGCTCTAAGCACAAAGTCCGCTGACACAGAGCCCATTCACGGGCATTGATTGCTTGTTATTTGTTTGGAAATATACAAGGTAATAAACTCAACAGCCAAGGTCCACTCAGTCCAGGCTTCCTGTGTATCCAATACTTTTAACCATGAGTTTTATTTGATGCCATGACCACAAAGGTTGACCTCTAGTACTCATTTAGCAAGTCCCAGTTTGGTCAATAAATCTTGGAATTTATAAAGGCAGGAGAGGTTCTATATGGACATTTCGCATTGCATAAAAGTTTAGCAATTACACAAGCTAGAATATATGCATGGCTAGTACTCTGGGCAACAGTGTTTGAACTTCTTAAAATTGACAAGTTCATTAAATATTAAACTACATACAAACAATTGTGTTAGTTGGCCTTTATTGAATAAGTCTATTAATTTGCAGTCTATACATAAATTAATTTGGTAATTGGGTATCAAAATTAAGTTCTACCAAATAAAAATGTTTATGTCATAAACACAGTCAGAGATACACATAAGGTTTTGTAAATTTCTCTTTCATGTTTGATTGGACAATGCAGTTGTCATCAAACTTTGCTTTCCCTTACTTTATTTACTTGCTTCATTCCAACTTTCACCATTAGCCTACAAAACAAAATTTGAAAACATTTCAGTAAATTTATTTATAAAAAATAAAATTTCAGCACGTTGTAGTCATATTTCGATGGATGGTTGTAAAGGTGACTGAATGCTAAGCATGCTGGCAACTTTCCAAGGTGCTACACTGTTAACCGGCAACTTTCCCGTTTGCTGGCTGTGGCAAAATTCAAAACCATGGCCAAAATAGTGGGGGGAAGGGGTTATATTTATGCTCCATACTGATGGTTCAAACCAAGAGTGCTGAAGCCTGGTCCTAATATGGCTTAGATGTGAAGATAAGCAATTGAATGGAATCCCCAGGGGAAAAGGGCACACCCAGGAATACATGGAGAAGGGACACAGGGAAGCCAAAGAGCTCAGTTACAACTGGAATGAAATTGAAGTGATGGAATAGGATAGGTTCAAGTGAAACAAGCAATCAGTGACCGATACGAATCGGTCACATATAGTGTTGGTACAGACCTTGGTGAGTGACAGGATAAGCCAGGCAACAGAATGGTCAAATCAAGGTCAAAACATGACATTGCACACCTACACCCCCAAACCAATGTCCCTACCAAGTATCAACTTCCTACACCTTATGGTTGCTGAGATATAGCCCGGACAAGATTTTATAGGTCAAGGTCACTATGGCAAGGTCAAAGGTCAAATCAAGGTCAGATCATGATGTTGCACACCTACATTCCCAAACCAATGTCTCTACCAAAATATCAACTTCCTACACATTACTGTTTCCGCGATATAGCCCGGATAAGATTTTATAGGTTGAAGTCACTACAGCAATTTCAAAGGTCAAATGAAGGTCACACCATGACGTTGCACACCTACACCTAACCAATGTCCCTACCAGGTTTCAACTTCCTACACCTTACCGTTTCTGCGATATAGTCTGGACAATATTTTATAGGTCAACGTCACATCAAGGTCAGACTATGACTTTGCACACCTACACCCCCTAACCAAATGTCCCTACCAGGTATCAGATTCCTACACCTTACGGTTTCCGAGATATAGCCCGGACAAGATTTTATAGATCAAGGTCACTACAGCAAGGTCAAAGGTCAAATCAAGGTCAAACCATGACGTTGCACACCTACACCTCCTAACCAACGCCCTACCATGTATCAACTTCCTACACCTTACAGTTTCTGAGATACAGCCCGGACAAATATTTTTGTGTCGCCCGCTGGCCCATCCGGACACCATGGGTAAAAACAATACCCCGACAGCCCTTAGGGTGTGTGGGGTAAAAAACATGATTAAGAAAGATCCAAGTCCTATACTCTCACAAGGGAATCTACCTGTAGCCTACTACATATATGCACAATAAGGCAGAAAAACTTTCGCAATTTTCACATTTGTATGGGGGAACGTCATTTCTAACAGCTGTGGGGGACAGACGAACATGCATTTTACGATTTATCATGCTCGATAGATAAGGTATCTTTTAAAAGTATGTCTCTGGTCCTTGTACTTTCGGAGATGTTCACGCGAATGCAGAGGCAGACGTGGCAGAGTGATGCCATAATGCATAAAAAGCATGCCACTTGGCCTTATGCTGTCAGAAAAGTTGTTCTCATGGACGCCAACGTGTATGCCACAGAGTGATGTCATAATGTTAGCTGACTGACCTGTCAGATTCACAGCCCATGATTTCCTAGAAGTTGGTTTACCATCCCAAAGCTGTACGAGCAATAATAAGTGAGTTATAAGCACTTTTAAGTTTGGCTATCCTCGTTTGACCTTGAAGGAGGGGTCCAAGGTCAAATCCGACCACACCAAAAGATTCTCAGCCCATGATTTCCTATAGGTTGGTTTACCATCCCAAACCTCTAGGACCAATAATAAGCGAGTTATAAGCACTTTTAGGTTTGGCCATCCTCGTTTGACCTTAAGAAGGGGCCCAAGGTCAAATCTGACCACATCAAAAGATTCCCAGCCCATGATTTCCTATAGGTTGGTTTACCATCCCAAACCTTTAGGACCAATAATAAGCGAGTTATAAGCACTTTTAAGTTTGGCTATCCTCGTTTGACCTTGAAGGAGGGGTCCAAGGTCAAATCTCACCATACCAAAATATTCCCAGCCCATGATTTCCTATAGATTGGTTTACCATCCCAAACCTGTATGACCAATAATAATAATAATCATTTTTAAAATGAGACTAAAAATATTCCCAGTCTAGATTTCGTAATGAGGAACATATCCTGTGAATTTGAGATCTCTCGCTATAATATCCTTTGCTCTAGAGGGCCAACGAAAGTCCTTGCTGGCGGCCATCTTCTTTTTCAAAATGAGGCCAAAAATATTCCCAGGCAAGATTTTATGGTTATGAATATATCCTGCAAATTTGAGAAGGCTAGGTATAATATTTTTTTCATTAGAGTGGTAACAGTGAAATCTACACACTGCAGCGGCGACATAACAAAGTGAAACAAGACCACTGCCGCGGTGTGTATCTCCCGCCGAGCATTAAATAGCCCAGACAAGATTTTATAGGTCAAGGTCACTACAGCCAGGTCAAAGGTCAAATCAAGGTCAGACCATGACGTTGCACACCTACATCCCCTAACCAATGTTCCTACCAAGTATCAACTTCCTACACCTTACGATTTCCGAGATATAGCTTGGACAAGATCTATTACTCACTTAGCTATGGAGATACACTTCCAAACTACTGACCCTGTTGTAGCTGTGGAGAAAGTAGCTGAACAACATATTGGAACAAAATACTCTAAATGCAATAGTTTGAGAGTTATAAGCCATATAATTACATTAGGTAAAAGTGCTATTACTCACTCAAAAGTAGGCCAAAGTTCACCAATCCCCTTAGCATAGGACGTTGTTGTACCACCCTGTGGGTCAAAAATTCGCTCGAAATTGCTTGCGAGATATTTGTGATTTTTCACATTTTCACTAAAAGTAGCAATAAAGTAGCCATTACTCACTTGTGCATTGAGCAACAGTTGTGAAACTTCCAATATGTTACAGTTCACAAAAAAGTAGATTAACAACATATTTGAGAGAAATTGTGTAGCTGCAATACTTTAGAAGATATAAGCCATTTAATCATTATGGTTATCATTAAAAATTGACAAAGTAGCTATTACTCATTTAGCTATGGAGATACACTTCCAAACTACTGACCATGTTGTAGCTGTGGAGAAAGTAGCTGAACAACATATTGCAACAAAATATTCTAAATGCAATAGTTTGAGCTATATGCCATATAATTACATTAGGTAAAAGTGCTATTACTCACTCAAAAGTAGGCCAAAGTTCACCAAACCCCAAAAAATTTTGAAGAGCGTAAAAATTCATTAGGACAAGTAATTTACCAAAAATGTGTAACTAGTAGTTTCAGAGAAAACTGCGTGACCCACGCACGCACGTACGCACACACATGGTGCAAATTATAATCTCCCGCCAGCGAGCCGGGCGGGAGATAACCATAGTATCCACCAGATGCCATCCGGTGGATACAATTATGTTAACTTTCCAAGAAATATAAAAACATATATCCAACTGAGTGACGATTTTTTTTTTCAAATATTTCTTGGAATTTATATGCAAATTAGAAAATGTGAAGTCACCAAACTGTTGTGGATTTCCAAGCAATATTTTATTTATTTAATTATTATTATTATTTAACGTCACTTTCAACACTGTAAATATACAATGATTTACTCAACAGTGAGAACCTGAAAGTAGATATTGGTAAGCTATGCCATGACATAGAGGTCTGCAATTTCATTCTGTTATAGCTGACCAAAAATTATGTGAATAACATATTTAAACAAAATACTGTAAATGTAATAGTTTTCACGTTATAACTGATTTACTCAACAGTGATAACCTCAAAGTAGCTATTACTCAGCTATGCAATGAGCTACATGTCTGAATTTTTTCTATGTTATAGCTGACTAAAAATTAGGTGAACAACATATTTTAGCAAAATACTGTAAATGCAATAGTTTTCAAGTTACAACTGATTTACTCAATAGTGAGAAACTGAAAATAGCTATTGCTCAGCTATGCCATGAGCTATAAGTCTGTAATTTCACGACATTATAGCTGACCCAAAAGTAGGTGAACAACATATTTTAACAAAATACTCCAAATGCAATATTTTTCAAGTTACAAGTCATTTACTCAACAGTCAGTAACTAAAAATAGCTATTGCTCAGTTGTGCAATGAGCTACAGGTCTGTAATTTCACTATGTTATAGCTGACCCAAAAGTAGCTGAATAACATATTTACACAAATTTCTGTAAATGCAATAGTTTTCCAATTACAACTGATTTGCTCAACAGTGTGAACTTCAAAGTAGCTATTACTCAGCTATGCAATGAGCCACAGGTCTGGAACTTCATTATGTTATAGCTGACTCCGAAATAGGTGAATAACATATTGAAACAAAATACTCTAAATGTAATACTTTTGAAGTTATAAGTAATTTACTCAACAGTGATAACCTAAAAGTAGCTATTACTCAGCTATGCCATGAGTTACAGGTCTGAAATTTTACTATGTTATAGCTGACCCAAAAGTAGCTGAATAACATATTTATACAAAATTGTGTAAATGCAATAGTTTTCAAGTTACAAGTGATTTTACTCATGATGGAAGTTACTGAAAAGCCCCAAAGTAGCTATTACTCACCTAGCTATTGAGACAGACACCCAAGTTACTCGCCATGTTGTAGCTATGAAAAAAGTATATCTGAATAACATATATTAACAAAATGCTCTAAATGCAACACTTTTCAAGTTATAAGTGATTTAGTGCATGATTTCATGAATTTTAATGCATTTTAGACATTTTTTCCAACAACAGGCCTAATTTAGACATAAAGCCTACCAAAAAGATAGGGTGGTGAGTCCTCTAGCATACCAAGCCACCTGCCACATATGAAAGAAATCTGGAAAGAAATGTGGACTGTAGGTCGCTAACAAGCAATATTCCACATTTTAGACATTTTTGTCTACCACAGGCCTAATTTAGACATAAAGCCTACCAAAAAGATAGGGTGGCGAGTCCTCTACCATATCAAGCCACCTGCCAAATATGAAAGAAATCTGGAAAGAAATGTGGACTGTAGGTCGCTAACAAGAAATCTCTGCGGACGAGGGCGCGGATGACAACGATGATGAATCCATAGTATCCCCGCTTCGCGTCGGGGATACAATTATATTGCTCATCCAATGAAATCCTCAAGAATCGCGCAATCACTGTTATTGTAAAGTCGTTGTCTGCGCATGATTTCTGCTAGTCATTGTTAAACAAATAAACCGCAAAGAAAATAATGGATGAAGTGACTGCCAACCCGTACCCAAAAGTCGAACACAAATCCCTATATTTTGAAGCATTTACACCACTTCAGTTGTTAAATAAAATGATTAATTGATATAAAAGATGTTGGTTACTGATATCTACGAAATGAGCCTTTAATGAAAAATACAAGCTTTCATACCCGGGATTAAATTCATCCTTGATGAATTGTGTCTTTAGCTGTAGCCGGCCCATATAGATCTTACCAGTAATATTTAAGTTCAAAAGGTTATATTTAAATTAAATAGGTTAGTGTGCTATGCATGTCAAAAAAGAAATTTGTTTACATATTTTTAATAAAGTGACGAAAGAATGGTCAAGAAACCGAACGATCCTTTAATTAAAGTTATTCAAAACTCACCGAAAACGGCAATCAGGATGCACTCGAAACAAAAGAAATTCGAGGACAAAGACTCGCAAAAAACACAAAGTATGATAGAATTTGACGCGCATGCGCGTGTCCAACTCTATAAAAAATTGTTACCCTAGAGGGGTAAAAGACTTGTATCAAGTCATGTGGTGTGACATAAAGCATTGTCATTTAATGACCCTCAAATGATCATTATATAATTTATGATCAAATAACTTTTAAATGTTAATGAAAGGATCGTTGAGTTAAGTGACAAAAAATTTTCCGTGGCCAAAGTCCTCTGGTTGGTCCTCTAGCCACTTTCTAATTGTTGGAATTCTGTGATGCAGGAAAAGGTTTCTATATTTTCTGTACAATGTGTTCAAAGTGATATCAAACATAAAGCATGTACACTTTTTACAATCTTATGAAACCTAAATATGAAGATCTTTGTATTTTCACAAAACTGAGGAGTTATAATTATTGTAAAACTACAAACAAGTCACACAGTTTAGGAAAGGCAACAAGAATTGGAAACATTTCAAACTAGAAATAGGACGCCCTGTTGATAGTAGATGCGAATAGAAACAGGATAGCATAGAAGAACACACATTATCATGTGTAATGTCCACCCCATGAACCTTGCCCAAATTGTACAGTAGTATTACAAGACCCTGTTTCATTTGTAAAATATATCAATGATGCTTAAATATTTATTAGTGTAGATGTAAATGATTTCAGCTTCATGCCTTTTTGCATTGGTAGGTTGAAAATTTTGACGAAATCACTCTATCTTGCACGGTTAAGAAGATAGAAGCAAATTCCTGTTTTTCTATTTTTGGCAAAAATTTGAAAATTCAAAATGGCCGCCATTTTTGGGAAAAGGAAATTTTTTTGAAAATTGCCAAGAGTACATTTCTTAGATACCCTATGGGTCGAAAATTTCAACGAAATAACTCTATTTTGCACGGTTAAGGCCAGTTTGTGTTTTTCCATTTTGGGCAAAAATTCGAAAATTCCATATGTGGGGAGGGGAAAATTTTTTGAAAATTGCAAAGAGTACATTTCTTAGATACCCCTTGGGTCGAAAATTTCGACGAAATCGCTCTATCTCACACGGTTAAGGAGATAGAAGCAAATTTGTGTTTTGCCATTGTTGGTAAAAATTCGAAAATTCAAAATGGCTGCCATTTTTGGGGAGGGGAAAATTTTTTGAAAATTGCAAAGATTACATTCCTTAGATACCCTGTGGGTCGAAAATTTTAACGAAATCGCTCTATCTCGCACGGTTAAGGAGATAGAAGCAAATTTGTGTTTTGCCATTTTTGGCGAAAATTCAAAATGGCCGCCACTTTTGGGGAGGGGAAAATTTTTTGAAAATTGCAAAGAGTACACTCCTTAGATACCCTGTGGGTTGAAAATTTCGACGAAATCGCTGTATCTCACACAGTTAAGGAGATAGAAGGAAATTTGTGTTTTGCCATTTTTGGCAAAAATTCGAAAATTCAAAATGGCCGCCAATTTTGGGGAGGGGAAAATTTTTTGAAAATTGCAAAGAGTACACTCCTTAGATACCCTGTGGGTTGAAAATTTCGACGAAATCGCTCTATCTCACACAGTTAAGGAGATAGGAGCAAATTTGTGTTTTGCCATTTTTGGCAAAAATTCTAAAATTCAAAATGGCCGCCATTTTTGGGGAGGGGAAAATTTTTTGAAAATTGCAAAGAGTACACTCCTTAGATACCCTGTGGGTTGAAAATTTCGACGAAATCGCTCTATCTCACACAGTTAAGGAGATAGAAGCAAATTTGTGTTTTGCATTTTTGGCAAAAATTCGAAAATTCAAAATGGCCGCCATTTTTGGGGAGGGGAAAATTTTTTGAAAATTGCAAAGAGTACACTCCTTAGATACCCTGTGGGTTGAAAATTTCGACGAAATCGCTCTATCTCACACAGTTAAGGAGATAGAAGCAAATTTGTGTTTTGCCATTTTTGGCAAAAATTGTAAAATTCAAAATGGCCGCCATTTTTGGGAGGGGAAAATTTTTTGAAAATTGCAAAGAGTACACTCCTTAGATACCCTGTGGGTTGAAAATTTCGACGAAATCGCTCTATCTCGCACCGTTAAGGAGATAGAAGGAAATTTGTGTTTTGCCATTTTTGGCAAAAATTCGAAAATTCAAAATGGCCGCCATTTTTGGGGAGGGGAAAACTTTTTGAAAATTGCAAAGAGTACACTCCTTAGATACCCTGTGGGTTGAAAATTTCGACGAAATCGCTCTATCTCACACAGTTAAGGAGATAGAAGGAAATTTGTGTTTTGCCATTTTTGGCAAAAATTCTAAAATTCAAAATGGCCGCCATTTTTGGGGAGGGGAAAATTTTTAAAAAATTACCAAGAGTACAATGCTTAGATATCCTGAAAATTTTTAAAAAATTACCAAGAGTACAATGCTGAGATATCCTCGCACAGTTAAGGAGATAGAAGGAAATTTGTGTTTTGCCATTTTTGGCAAAAATTCTAAAATTCAAAATGGCCGCCATTTTTGGGGAGGGGAATCTTTTTAAAAATTGGCAAGAGTAGAATTCTCAGATACCCTGTGGGTCGAAAATTTTGCCGAAATCGCTCTATCTCGCATGGTTAAGGAGATAGAAGCAAATTAGTGTTTTGCCATTTTTGGCAAAAATTCGAAAATTCAAAATGGCCGCCATTTTTGGGGAGGGGAAAATTTTGGGAAAATTGCATAGATTGCATTCCTTAGATACCCTGTGGGTCAAAAATTCTGTCGAAATCGCTCTATCTCTTACGGTTTCTGAGATATTAGCAAATTACTCAAAAGTAGTACTGAAAATACATAATGAAGTACCTAAATGGCTATTACTCATGTACTGACAAAGCTATCAGTCCCAAATGCAATACCAAGCGAGCTATGGACATAACAATCTTGTATTCAAAATTGTAGTAAAATATCTTTAATTATTTTGGCTTAAATGCACAGAAACCAATGGGTACTGAAAATAGCTGTACTTAAGTATTACTCAGTAAGCAAAAGAGGTACAACAGCCAAAAGCAATCCCAAGCAAGCTACTGACCCAATAAGCCTGCATACCAAATTTGGTGACAATAGCTCTAATACTTTTCCTTTAAATGAGCGGAAACCATGCGTGACGCCGGACATCGGACGCCGGACATCGGACAACGGACATCGGACGGCGGAAAAAGTAAAAATAATATATCCACCCCCCAGGGGGTGGACATAATAAATAAGTGAAATTGTACTAAGTTTGACATCAAATACATTGAAACAAAAAGCATATTGTACTATTTCCACTGAATTTGGGTTACAGGACTGGAATTACAGACCCACTTACTGATTTATAACTTCCAGTTTTTGGGGCGAAACCTGTGGCTCACTTGATGCAATACCATCTGTTACAATGGGAAGTTGCAAAAGTAAAACAGTTAATGACTTCTAATATGACTTTAACAGTGCTTAATCTACACCAAAAGAGACCCAAAGGTGCAACAACCAAGATTCAAGTAAAAAGATATAAGAACGATATAACAGAGATAAATAGTATCAGATATCCTTGTAGAGACATAAAATAGCATCAGATATGCAAGATCAAAGGTCAAATCCAGGTCAGACCATGACGATGCACACATATAACCCTTGACCAATGTCCCTACCAAATATCAATTTCCTACACCTTATGGTTTCCAAAATATAGCCCAGACAAGGCATTATATGTCAAGGTCACTACGGCAAGGTCAAAGGTCAAATCAAGGTCACACCATGACGTTTTACATCTACACACCCTAGCCAATGTCCCTACTTAGTATCAACTTCCTACACCTTACGGTTTCCGAGATATACCCTGGACAAGATTTTATAGGTCAAGGTGACTATGGCAAGGTCAAAGTTCAAATCAAGGTCACGCCATGACGTTGCACACCTACACCTCCTAACCAATGTCCCTATCAAGTATCAACTTCCTACGGCTTACAGTTTCCGAGATATAGCCCGGGGAAGATTTTATAGGTCAAGGTCACTACAAGCCATTTTTCCAAAAATAAAGCAGTAGTCTGCATATATCCTGCAGGTCAAAAATTTCGTCAAAATCGCTCTATCTCGCACCGTTTCACACAGAAATTCAAGATGGCCGCCAAAAGTGGCGGAAAAGTGTGATTTTGGTGAAAAGTTGCCAGTACCACTCTGGACACCCTGGGGGTCTAAAAAAATTTTGACGAAATCCCTCTATCTCGCACGGTTAAGGAGATAGATGCAAATTTGTGTTTTTACATTTTTGGCGAAAATTCAAAATGGTCGCAATTTTTGGGGAGAGGAATTTTTTTTTAAATTGGCAAGAGTATGTTTCTAAAATACCCTGTGGGTCGAAATTTTCGACAAAATCACTCTATCTCACAAGGTTAAGGAGATAGAAGCAAATTTGTGTTTTTGCATTTTTGGCAAAAATTCAAAATGGCCACCATTTTTGGGAAGAGTAAAATTTTTTGAAAATTGCCAATAGTACATGTGTTACATACCCTGTGGGTCGAAAATTTCAACAAAATTGCTCTATCTCGCAGGGTTAAGGAGATAGAAGCAAATTTGTGTTTTTCCAGTTTTGGCAAAAAAAATTGAAAATTCAAAATGGCCGCCATTTTTGGGGAGAAGAAAATTTTTTGAAAATTGCCAATAGGACATGTTTTAGATACCCTGTGGGTCGAAAATTTCAATGAAATCGCTCTATCTTGCATGGTTTAGGAAATAGACATATTTATGTTTTTGCTATGTAGCTATTACTTTATTACTGAGGTGGTTAAAGCTATTACCATCAACAACAATACCAAGCAAGCAATGGAGACAATAAACCTTCACACCAAATTTTACAAAGATGAGTTCAATACGTTTCCTTTAAAAGAGTGAAAACAGAAATGCAATTCAGAGTAGGCTCAAAGTAGCCAAGCAGCTATTACTCAGATAGCTACAAAGCTATCATCTACCAAAAGCTATCCTGGCCAAACTATTGACCCAATTATCCTTTAAATTTTTGTGAAGATAGAAAACATTGTTTCATTAAAATGTCCACAAAAAAGTCAACTCAAAATAGCATAATAGCTATATAGCACAGTAGCTATTACTCAGTCAGTTATATAGCTATTATCACTAAAAGCAATCCCAAGCAAGCTATTGACCAGCTATTGCTCATACCAAATTTGCTAAAGATATATCAAATATTTTTCCTTAAAATGCCCGGAAACAAAAGAAGTACACAAAAGTAGCTAAGTAGCTAAGTCTCAGTTAGCTAGAGAGCTATCTTCACCAAAAGCAATCCCATGCACGCTATTAATCCAATAAACACCCATATCAAATTTGGTAAAGATACAATAAATACTTTTCTTTGAAATGACTTGAAACCAAGTGCGACGCCGGATGCCGGAAAAAGCAAAAATAATATGTCCACCCCCAGTGGGGTGGACATAATTCTACAAATGGAAATATAAAACAAAAGGTATTTTTCTGTAGAAAATTACATGGAATTAATTAGGGGTGTTGCAGTACCAATTTTTTCCTTCCGGTTTCCTGTCTTTCACTTCCCGGTCGGTTACCTTTTAACCGTCTCTTATTTGAGAAAACATGAGAACCAAATACTTTCCATACTGTAAAAACAGGAATTCTAACATGACACAGATGTGTTCTGGAATCTGATTGGCTAAACAACGAAATATATAGTTTCTGCAAATTATCGCTCATTATGGCTTTGGTATTACAGTAAAAAGCAAATAAAAGTGGATTATGACACTTATTTTGTGTATAAGGTTAGTAAAGTTTCTTTAAATTGAAGTATAAGCGGAAAACCGGTAGCTGCATATTTGACGGTTTGCAGTAATTTATTTACCGTACTGATGATACCGGTACTACTGCAACACCCCTAGAATTAATCATAAATCTAAGGAAATAATAAAAAAAAATTATTATTGTACAAAAATTGGGCAACATACAATCTAATGTCTCTTGAAGAGATCAATTTGAAACTCAAAACTATGATTGTGACAAGGGAAATGCAATTTTTCCTGGGGTCTGTTGATAATCAGTGTGTATCAAAGCCAAATTTAAATCAGATTGAACAAACATGATGGTGGAACTGCCACAGTTCTTGCCTTTAGGCTTGCCTGATCTTTTTGATAATTCTCATGCCCAGTATGGGAGATATCCTGAAAATATTAAGAACTTGGTTGTGGATCTGTAAAAAATAAGTTCTTGAGTACTACCGTAATATGATATATTTCTTTATTTTCACGAACACAAATTCCACCATTAAAAGATGATTTCCAGGAAGTTTTGAAGACACAATTATAGCTGAAATATGCACTAATTTATTACCTAGAGAGAGGCTAAAACTAGGCCATTGGAGTAATGTATCTATGGATAATAAATATGCTTCTCATTTGCTTGAGGGCATTTTAACTGGTTTAACAAGGTAAACTGGATGAAACCACTAAAATAACATAGTGGTGTACACTGGCCAATTGACCAACATCTTTTATCATTATTTCTTAAAGCTCAAGAGAAACTAGAGGATCGCTCGCAAAAAAAAAAGATAATGTTTTTGCATAGCAAAAACAAAGCGTCCCGAAAAGGATATAAAGGTGAGTGCTAAAGTATTAAGAAAATGCTTCGTTTCTAGCCTTATACTGTTGTGGCAACCAAAGTCAGCGCAGTCTGCTCTATCTAGCACGGTTTTCAAGATATAAGCATTTTTGTGTTTTGCAAAAAATAAAAAAATTAAAAATGTCCGCTATATTTGGCGAGACAAAAATATTTTGAAAATTGGCATGGCTACTCTGCAGAGATACCCAGCAGGTCCAAAATTTTGTTGAGTTCACTCCATATAGCACGGTTTTCGAGATATAAGCATTTTTGTGTTTTGCAAAAACTTTGAAAATTCAAAATGGCCACCATTTTTGGGGAGACAAAAATTTTTGTCAAGACCACTGCCGTGGTGTGTATCTCCCGCCGAGCATTAAAGCAGAAGAAATAGCTTTTCCGAGATATTCACAATTTTTCATTTTCGTGTGTGAAAGGTCTTCCAAAAGTAGGTGAATGAGTTATTTGAGAAAAATTGGCTATCTGCAATACTATTAAGAGATAATTCACATTTACTCATTTTGAGTAGGTGAATAATTATCTATGGGTCTGAAACTTCACCAAGTGAAAGCTCTCCCAAAAGTAGGTGAATGAGTTATTTGAGAAAAATTGGCTATCTGCAATACTTTTAGAGATAATTCGCATTTACTCATTTTGAGTAGGTGAGTAATTAGCTATGGGTCTGAAACTTCACCATGTGAAAGCTCTCCCACAAGTAGATGAATGAGTATTTGATAAAAATTGGGTATCCGCAATACTTTTACAGATAATTAGCATTTACTCATTTTGAGTAGGTGAATAAATAGCTATGGGTCTGAAACTTCACAGAGTGAAAGCTCTCCCAAAAGTAGGTGAATGAGTTATTTGAGAAAAATTGGCTATCTGCAATACTTTTAGAGATAATTCGCATTTACTCATTTTGAGTAGGTGAATAATTAGCTATGGGTCTGAAACTTCACCAAGTGAAAGCTCTGCCAAAAGTAGGTGAATGAGTTATTTGAGAAAAATTGGCTATCTGCAATACTTTTAGAGATAATTCGCATTTACTCATTTTGAGTAGGTGAATAATTAGCTATGGGTCTGAAACTTCACCAAGTGAAAGCTCTGCCAAAAGTAGGTGAATGAGTTATTTGAGAAAAATTGGCTATCTGCAATACTTTTAGAGATAATTCGCATTTACTCATTTTGAGTAGGTGAGTAATTTGCTATGGGTCTGAAACTTCACCAAGTGAAAGCTCTCCCAAAAGTAGGTGAATGAGTTATTTGACAAAAATTGGCTATCTGCAATACTTTTAGAGATAATTCGCATTTACTCATTTTGAGTAGACGAGTAATTAGCTATGGGTCTGAAACTTCACCAAGTGAAAGCTCTCCCAAAAGTAGGTGAATGATTAATTTGAGAAAAATTGGCTATCTGCAATACTTTTAGAGATAATTCGCATTCACTCATTTTGAGTAGGTGAGTAATTAGCTATGGGTCTGAAACTTCACCAAGTGAAAGCTCTCCCAAAAGTAGGTGAATGAGTTATTTGAGAAAAATTGGCTATCTGCAATACTTTTACAGATAATTCGCATTTACTCATTTTGAGTAGGTGAGTAATTAGCTATGGGTCTGAAACTTCACCAAGTGAAAGCTCTCCCAAAAGTAGGTGAATGATTAATTTGAGAAAAACTGGCTATCTGCAATACTTTTAGAGATAATTCGCATTTACTCATTTTGAGTAGGTGAGTAATTAGCTATGGGTCTGAAACTTCACCAAGTGAAAGCTCTCCCAAAAGTAGGTGAATGAGTTATTTGAGAAAAATTGGCTATCTGCAATACTTTTAGGCGCCAATTTGAGAGAACCTGGCGTAGGGCTAAAAGTACACTTAACAGGAGTAGGCTTCATCGCCAGATTGCTCGGTGCAATGCACTTGTAAATAAAGATAAATCAGACTACTATAGCAAACTGATCTCAGACAATAGTCATGACTCTCGAAAACTTTGGCGTGAGCTCCATAAGACCCTGAACAGGGTTTCTGATGCCACACTTCCATCTCATGAGTCCGAAAAGTCATTGGCTGACCAGTTTGCCTCCTTCTTCACCAACAAAATCAAGAAGATTAGAGATAATTTTGCTTCTTCTGGCACTGAATATGATGTTAACCCTCCTTCAGATCCTCCCCAAATTACTGTCTTTAGGCAAGTTTCTGAAGATGCTGTTGATAAAATAATTAAAGCATCACCAACAAAATCATGCCTGTTGGACCCTCTGCCGACATTCCTGATTAAGGAATGCTTGATATATTGCTACCATCCCTTACAAAGCTGGTCAACTGCTCACTCATGGAGGGATGCGTTCCTGATGCCTTCA
The DNA here is from genome assembly GCA_964017235.1 of Sabellastarte sp. h YS-2021. Classification (NCBI taxonomy): domain Eukaryota; kingdom Metazoa; phylum Annelida; class Polychaeta; order Sabellida; family Sabellidae; genus Sabellastarte; species Sabellastarte sp. h YS-2021. The sequence goes on from OZ024928.1 coordinate 82,183,948, forward strand.
AATCTGCTGTGGTCACTCCACTTATTAAAAAGCCAAATCTTCCCTCAAATGACCTTAAGAATTATCGCCCTGTATCAGGTCTCAGTTTTATATCTAAATTGGTAGAACGTGTGGTTGCTAAGCAGCTGTTAGAACATATTAATGCCAATAACTTAGACAACCCGTACCAGTCGGCATATAAGGCGGGCCATTCAACTGAGACTGCTCTTCTCTACATAAAAAATGAGGTTCACTTATCATTGTCAAGAGGTGAATCCACTGCCTTGGTATTGCTTGACTTGTCTGCTGCCTTCGACACCATTGATCACTCTACTCTTCTGGGTTGCCTCCAAAACTGGTTTGGGGTCAGTGGCTCCGTTCTGAAATGGTTCACATCCTACCTAATGGACCGTTACCAATCAGTAAAAATTGGTTCTACTTTGTCAGATGTTTGTAAACTCCTATTTGGTGTTCCCCAAGGTTCTGTCCTGGGTCCTTTGTTGTTCTCATTGTACACTACCCCCCTCAGTTCCATTATCAGTAAACATAATGGAATAAAGTTTCATTTCTATGCAGATGATAGCCAACTTTATATACATTTATCCCAGAAGAATGCATCTGCTGCCTTTGAAAAGCTAAATAAGTGCCTAAATGATGTTAAAGAGTGGATAACAACTAGTAAGCTCAAACTGAATCCTGATAAGACTGAGTTTATCATCTTTGGTTCGAAGAGACAAAGGGATAAGTTGAAAGCATGTTTTCCAATTGATATCCTGGGCAACTCACTCTGCCCTGCAGATTCAGTAAAAAATCTGGGTGTGTGGCTTGATTCAGATTTCTCTTTGTCCAAGCATGTTCAGAATGTCTGCAAAAGTTGTTTTGTTAAACTCCGTGACTTCAGACATGTCAGGCGGTTTCTTACTCATGATGTTTCTGTGCTGGTAGCCAACGCTCTTGTTAGTAGTCGGTTGGATTACTGCAACTCACTTTTCAGGAGCCTGTCCAAGTTCAATCTACGCAAATTACAGTGCATCCAAAATAGTGCAGCTAGAATTGTATCAAACACCAGTCGATACACCAGCATAACTCCTGTGCTAAAGAAACTGCATTGGCTTCCTGTTGAACAGCGCATTGTGTTCAAGACAGTCACACTTGTTTATAAGTATCTTCACACAGGTTTTCCCAGGTATTTTTCACCACATCTTTCTTCCTACAGCAGTTCTTACAGTACCAGGCGCAGTCAAAGTGGTGGTAATTTCCTAGTTATTCCAAAGTTCTGCCCCTCTGTTCATAAATCTGTCAAACAGTTTGGTAATAGTTTTGCGTTTGATGCTCCTACTGTGTGGAATACTCTCCCTGATGTGATTCGTGCCTCTCCATCCCTGGCCTCCTTCAGAAAACAGCTTAAAACCTACCTGTACACCAAAGCATATCCACCCTAGCCTGAATCATCCTCCTGGCGTTCTCCGTGGTGTTCGACCCCTGTTATGTCCCTGGACACAGAATTTTGTTGGCTGCTTTTTATTTTGTTGCGCCTTAGAGTCCTCTTGTTTGGGGAGATTAAGCGCTATAAAAGTCCAATTAGAATTAGAATTAGATAATTCGCATTTACTCATTTTGAGTAGGTGAGTAATTAGCTATGGGTCTGAAACTTCACCATGTGAAAGCTCTCCCACAAGTAGATGAATGAGTTATTTGATAAAAATTGGGTATCCGCAATACTTTTACAGATAATTAGCATTTACTCATTTTGAGTAGGTAAATAATTAGCTATGGGTCTGAAACTTCACCATGTGAAAGCTCTCCCAAAAGTAGGTGAATGAGTTATTTGAGAAAAATTGGCCATCTGCAATACTTTTAGAGGTAATTCACATTTACTCTTTTTGAGTAGGTGAGCAATTAGCTATGGGTCTGAAACTTCACCAAGTGAAAGCTCTTTGGGATAGCTGCTCTGCAGAGATACCCTGAAGATAAAAAATTTCGTCGAAATCGCTCTATGTAGCACGGTTTTCGAAATATTAGCATTTTTGTGTTTTGCAATTTTTGTGCAAAAATTCGAAAATTCAAAATGGCCGCCATTTTTGGCAAGACAAAATTTTTTTGAAAATTGGCCTGGCTACTCTGCAGAGATACCCAGTGGGTCAAAAATTTCGTCGAAATCGCTCTATCTAGCACGGTTTTCGAGATATAAGCATTTTTGTGTTTTGCAATTTTGCGAAAAATTCGAAAATTCAAAATGGCCGCCATTTTTTGCGAGAAATTTTTTGTTTGAAAATTGGCATGGCTACTCTCCAGAGATACCCTGTGGGTCAAAAATTTCGTCGAAATCGCTCTATCTAGCAAGGTTTTTGAGATATAAGCATTTTTATGTTTTGCAATATTTGCGAAAAATTCGAAAATTCAAAATGGCCGCCATTTTTGGCGAGACAAAATTTTTTTGAAAATTGGCATGGCTACTCTGCAGATATACCCTGTGGGTCAAAAATTTCGTCGAAATCGCTCTATCTAGCAGGGTTTTCGAGATATAAGCATTTTTATGTTTTGCAATTTTTGCGAAAAATTCGAAAATTCAAAATGGCCGCCATTTTTGGCGAGACAAAAATTTTTTCAAAATTGGGATAACTACTCTGCAGAGATACCCTGCGGGTCAAAAATTTCGTCGAAATCGCTCTATCTAGCACGGTTTTCGAGATATAAGCATTTTTGTGTTTTGCAATTTTTGCGAAAATTTCGAAAATTCAAAATGGCCGCCATTTTTGGCGAGACAAAAATTTTTTGAAAATTGGGAAAAGTACTCTGCAGAGATATCCTGCGGGTCAAAAATTTTGTCGAAATTGCTCTATCTAGCACGGTTTTTGAGATATAAGCATTTTTGTGTTTTGCAATTTTTGCGAAAATTTCGAAAATTCAAAATGGCCGCCATTTTGGGCGAGACAAAAATTTTTTGAAAATTGGGAAAACTACTCCGCAGAGATACCCTGCGGGTCAAAAATTTCGTCGAAATCGCTCTATCTAGCACGGTTTTCGAGATATAAGCATTTTTGTGTTTTCCTTATTTGGAAAATTCGTAATGATTAATTAATCATTAATTACTCGGCCATTTCTTGACCAATCAATGCCAAAATCTAATGATTTCCAGATTTTAATAGAATGAATGTATTTGCCAAGTTTCAGGTGAATTGATAAAATTCCTTTCAAGTTATCATCCGGACAAGCTTCCCCATCGAAAAAAGACATTTTTGGTCATGTGACCTCTCTGATTGGTTGAAATGTCACTGCAGCATATTCAAAAAAATTCCCCAAGGCTACTGCCTAAACCTGCCAAATTTGAAAAGAATCCGCCTAACGGTTACACAGTTATAAGGAAAACAAAATGCGGAGCCGGCGGAGCCGGAAGCTCTCCCATACACAAACAAGCGTCCCTTGCGGGACGCTTAATTAACAAAAGGAGGGCTTACCATTCCATGATGGCTGGTGTATACTGACCCATATATACAAAAAATAAGATGGGATTGTTAGAAATCCAGACTTCTCCAATCTGGTTGGCCATTGTGACGAGCATAAGATCGCAACAACGCTCTGTTGACATTCTGTTCTCTCCCTCCTTTATTTTTTCTCCATGGACCTGTTTCATATTTACAATAAATTAACCAAGTAAAAATTGGGAAATTTGCATGAGAATACACTCCTTAACACTGAGCAAAAACAACAAAAGTATACATTCTAAATCATATTTCATAAATGTCCTACAGTTCTGCATTACATAAATAAGAGTCCTATAATTCTGCAATAAGGATAGACAATGTCCTTCAATTCTGAGTCAGGTTAGATAAATGTCCTACAATTCTGAGTCAGGTTAGATAAATGTCCTACAATTCTGAGTCAGGTTTGATAAATGTCCTACAATTCTGAGTCAGGTTAGATAAATGTCCTACAATTCTGTGTCAGGTTAGATAAATGTCCTACAATTCTGCATCAGGCTTGATAAATGTCCTACAATTCTGCGTCAGGTTAGATAAATGTCCTACAATTCTGCATCAGGCTAGATAAATGTCTTACAATTCTGAGTCAGTTTAGATAAATGTCCCATAATTCTACATCAGATTAGACAAATGTCTTACAATTCTGCATCAGATTGCTTTAAGGCCCTATAATTCTAGATCAAATTGCTTAAAAGCCCTATAATTCTGCATCAGATTGCTTAAAGGCCCTATAATTCTGCATCAGATTGCTTAAAGGCCCTATAATTCTGCATCAGATTGCTTAAAGGCCCTATAATTCTGCATCAGATTGCTTAAAGGCCCTGTAATTCTGCATCAGATTGCTTAAAGGCCCTGTAATTCTGCATCAGATTTGATAAATATCCTCTCAAGTATTAGTAATATCAGATAAATATACTACAAATATCACAGAAACCACAAAGTTGAGTCAAATGACTAGTGATCTCAACGGGTATCCGGATATCCGGGTACCCGAACTTTGAACATCTACCCAAATCTGAAATCACATACCCGAGTACCCTCATCTAAGCTTAAGTGCTTCCAATATCGCCCATGTTGGCCGACAGAGTCCCGATATGTCCCAACTTCATAAAGTCACTTCAAAAGGAAACTGTTCAGTTAATTTGTACAATAATATTGTTTTCTCACCTTTTTGCTCCATTTATAGCGTCATATTTATCCTTTATTTTTGTTGTTTATACATTGCCAACTGCAGGAATGCTTTGAAATTCGTCAGCATGTTAAAACAATTATCTAATTCCGACAACATAAATTGCTGTATATTGTCCATATAGTGGCATATCCTACTTCAATAAATAAAACTTCAGTGTTTTCACACAGTATTTTATAACTTTTAATCAGTAAAATTAACTTATTGATCTGAGAAAAAAATAAAAGTTGCGATTCCGAAACTACATTCGAGCTTTGTTTAATGTTTGACCTTTTGGTCATGTGACTCCATTTTATGGCATAAACAACCATGTTTTGAATTTACAAAAGTCTTTTTATAAACATTTCTTCCGTCTCCTGGTGTTTTGAATGCACCAACGAGTGAAGCAAAAAACAATATTATCCCAATATACACGATTATTTTGTCATTTGTTAAATAAAAAGCTTGCCAGATAAGGAATAAAGCAAATGGTTGAATCCCGTGCTTTATGTGAGTTTTAAGTCTTTAAATGTGGAGATTTTTGTTGTAATACCTATTATCGCTCATCGGAACGAGTACCCGGGTACCCGCCCGTTAAAATTACTACCCACCCGGTCCCACATAACTGGAAATATTGAGAACACTACAAATGACCCAAAATTCACAGTGGAGTGGCACTCCTCTTTGGTGAATTTCACATAATGTAGTGAATTTATTTTTTTACTCTCACCAGGGATATGATATAGTGTTCTGATTTGCATACACACAGAAATAAGTCTGTCTCAACAACTAAATGAGATTCTCCAAAAGTTCTAGTCTAACATTATGTGTCAATATTTAATTTAATTATATCAATATATACAAATTCCCTAATTATACATATCAATTTTAACCAACACACAATATCACAATTTTAAACTGCAATCATGATACCACAATGTCAAATGCCTTATAATGATACCATAATATTGCGATGCTTATGAATGGGTCAAAGGGTGGAGAACAGTAGGTCAAAAGTAGGGATCTGAATGCATTCAACTGACTCGGTGTATGACACTAGAACATGAGTCTCCCTTTCATGTGGATAGACTACAAATGTCTCCATTCAATCCCAGGTCCCTCCAGACTTTTACACAAAAAAACAGAAATACAATTGGGCTTTTTAATAAAGTTAGTTAAAGGGGAATAGCCAGAAGTTCAAGTGTTAGAATTGTGAATATAGTGAAGCATATTGAACCCTCTCACCTCTCCTTGCTTCCCAGTGAAAGCATTCTCTACAATCTTGGAGTACACAGGTCCGGGGCATACCATGCTGATCTTAATGTTATACTCTGACACTTCCGTTCTCATGGTGTTAAAAAATCCCTGAAAAAGAAAAAGTCCTAGGAATTAAATGAGCAAGTAAAGAGGCATTCTCATTTGAATTTTATCTGTTAACCTGGACTGAATTTGCATGGCATTTACATTTATTTAAAAAAATTTCCATTCCAGATACAAAGAAATGCTTAACTCTTTTTTGTAAATCAATATTATACTGAGAAGTTTGATCGTAGTTGTTGTAGAGTCTAGAAGTAAAAACAGGTTACTTTTACTAAGTTTTGCAATCAAAGTGGTTCCCCAACCTGGGAGGACTGCTTTGTTAAAACAATTCCAATTTTTTTTACCTGAAGTGCAAACTTGGCTGCAGAGTAGGATGCAGAAAGAGGAGAACCTGTAATAATATAATAACTACTGGTTATTGCCAAGTGAAACCTAGCCCGCAGGTACAGCTAAATGGCCAGCAACATTGAGATTTGGGAAAATCTTAGGAACAACTTCTGTTGTAAGAAGTATAGAGAACCCACAAGATGTTCTACAAAAGATTCACAGGCCATGATTTCTTACAAGTAGTTTTCATATTTTGAAGCCAAAGAAACAATTATAAGGGAGATCTAAGGCCTTTTTGATATGAAGACACTCCTATTTACCATTAAAGATTGATATGGCAGCCATTTTGTTCCCAAAACAAGGACACAATTACACTCAGGGAAGCTTTCCTATCCATTTGCATTTTGAGCAAATCTGATGAAGCTAGCTGCAATATTTTAGGTTTCAGAAAACATTAAAGATTTTAGAACAAACTTTAAGACCCGAAAATTTTAAAAGTGCTGCCATGACAACAGTTGCCACTGGATACCCCCCAAAACCTAACCAGTTCTAGATCCGCTTGGGGTAAACATATCCTGAAAATTTGGTGAAAATCCATACAGGGGTTTAGGCTGTGGAACACCCACAAACTTTAAGACCTTAAAATCTTAAAATTGTTGCCATGGCAACAGTGGTAACCGGATACCCGCCAAAACCAAATCAGCTGTAGATCCTCTAGGGGTAAACATGTCCTGAAAATTTGGTGAAAATCCATAGTGGTTTAGGCTGTGGACAACCCACAAACTTTAAGACCCGAAAATCTTAAAAGTGTTGCCATGGCAACAGTGGTAGCCGGATACCCACCAAAACCTTATCAGCTCTAGATCCTCTTAAGGTAAATATACCCTAAAATTTGGTGATCTTTCTTCATTCGTGATACATACAAATATCGCAAGGTGGATACCCCTAATTATAGCTCCTTTGAAAATATGGTCATATCAGTCTCAGTTTCTTGCCGAACTTTGCTCCTAGCCTCTATCTACCGCCCTCCTGGGCCGTGTTCTTCTATTTTTTTAGATGAATTTATGTCCTTTGTTTGTTTTCTGTCTTCTGTTGATTGCAATTACTTCATATGTGGTGATTTCAATATACACGTTGATGTACCTTGTACTGATAGTCACAAATTAAAGCCCTTTTAGAATCATGTAATCTAAGACAGTCAGTTAACAATACCACTCACTTGCACGGTCATATCCTTGATCTCATTCTCTCCCCCAGTGATCAAGATATGTGCGAACATGTTGACATCTGTGAATTCATATCTGATCATGCAGTCATTAAATGTGCTATCGACGTTCCTTCCTCTCCTGCTACCTGTCAAACAAGAATTACCTATAGGAGGTACCATCGTATCAATATGTCCGACTTTCGGTCTGACCTTAAAGAAATGCCTTTTGTGAAATGTCCAGCAAATTCTGTCTCACAGCTCTATGATCAGTATGTACAAGATTTGAGTTGTATCCTTGACAGGCATGCTCCTCTAGTGTCCAGCTTGAAGACAAAACAGCATGCTGACTGGTTGTCAGAGACCTATCGCCTTGCAAAGTCACTCAGACGTCAATTTGAACGAGCTTGGCGTAAAGATAAAAGTCAATACAACAGGAGTCGTCTTCGACGTCAAATTGCCTGGTGTAATCGTCTTGCAAACAGGGACAAAACTGTCTATTACAGGAAACTAATCTCCGACAATAGCCATGATTCGAAGAAACTATGGCAGGAGTTACATAAAGTCCTACATAGATCCCATAGCAATACTCTGCCCACTTGTGAATCCTCAAAGTCATTGGCTGATCGTTTTGCTACTTTCTTCTCAAATAAAATCATGAAAATTCGTGAGAGTTTTTCTTCATCTGAGTCCTGTAACACGGTACATCCCCCCTTTCACCTTCCTAAACTAACAGTCTTTACTCAAGTCACTCAAGATGAAATCGCAAAAATAATCAGTAAATCACCCACCAAATCATGCCTGTTGGACCCATTGCCCACATTCCTTATTAAGGAATGCATTGACATCCTTCTACCATCTATAACCAAATTGGTCAATTTTTCACTCAGTGAGGGACTGGTTCCAGATGGTTTCAAAAAAGCTATAGTCACTCCACTTATTAAGAAGGCCTCTCTTCCTGTTGAGGATTTGAAAAACTACTGCCCAGTATCTGGACTTAGCTTCATTTCTAAACTGGTGGAACGTGTAGTTGCTAAACAGCTGGTTGATCACATTCATCGACATGACTTGGATAACTTGGATTCCTGATATAACTGAGTTCATACTTTTTGGCTCCAAGAAACAGAGAGAAAGGTTAAATGCATGTTTCCCAATTGATATCCTGTGCAAACCCCCTTCACCCCACCGAGTCTGTGAGGAACCTGGGTGTGTGGTTCAACTCTGATTTTTCCTTCTCTAAACACGTCCAGAATGTTTGCAAAGGCTGCTTTAGTCAACTGAGGGATTTTAGAAATATTAGGCAGGTCTTGACTCAGGATGCAGCTGTGTCGGTTGCCAATGCTTTTGTTAGTATTCGGTTGGACTGCTGTAACTCACTTTTCAGGAGTCTCTCTAAAGTCAATCTTCATAGATTACAGTCTATCCAAAATAGTGCTGCTAGAATTGTCACAAATTCGTGTAAATACACTCGGATAACTCCGGTACTCAGGAAACTCCATTGGCTCCCTATTCAGTTTCGCTCAGAGTTCAAACTGGCTACCCTGGTGTACAAGTTTTTTCATTCTGGTTTCCCTAAATATTTCGCTCCACATCTATCCACATACCGCACTACTTACAATACTAGACGCAGTCAGAGTGTTGCCCATTTCCTCAATGTACCAAAATTTTAACCTACAATTCACAAGTCCACTAAGCAGTTTGGCTTCAGTTTTGCCTTGATGCTCCCACTGTTTCGAATTCACTTCTTGAAGACATCCGTGCAACACCCACTATTGCCTCTTTTAGAAAGAAGCTCAAAACCTATCTCTACGCAAAGGCATATTCTCCTTAGCTCATTTTCTGTTATGGCTTCTCCGTGGTGCCGACCTGTTTTTGTCCCTGGACTTTGAATTTGCATATTGCTATTGTCTTGTTGCGCCTTAGAGTCCACTACTCAGTGGAGATTAAGCGCTATAAAAGTCAATTTAGAATTAGAATTTAGAAAATCCGTGCAGGGGTTTAGGCACAGCCACAAGCTTTATGCCTCACAGTCTTATATAGGCATATATATGCAGTAAAAGGTACCATTTTGAGTCATTTTAGCAGGCCTAAGGTGACCTTGAAAACAATAGCCAAGGTCAACAAACTGGATGCTGGTACTCCATCATGTGCTCAACCTCCAAAGCCATTTTCAATAGTTTTCATGCAATATAGTCAGCATTAAGTGTGAAAATATCTCCAAAAAGGCCAAAAAATGGCCCTGTGAGGTACTTTGGTGGTCTGTGGAATACCTACAATGAAGAGCTTCAAGGTCAAATTTCTGCATGCTTACAGAGGACATATATATGTATTATATATACCAACCATAGGATTATCTAACTTTCTGTATATGAGAACTGGACCAAAATGTGAAAAAATCGCCAAAATCTGACCTTTGTGAGGCCACCAGTGACCTTGAAATTGAAGGTCAAGGTCACAAAACAATAGCGTTCGTGGCATTTCCCATATATATACCCACATACTAAATCTGAAAGGTCTAACTAAAATATTTTTTAAGTTATCGCGTCCGAAAGGAAATGGCGGCGGCGTGACCGTACTGAATCCTAAGTATCCCCGACTTTCGTCCGGGGATACAATAAAGATTTATTGACATAAGCAACACATCAAATACATGCCTACTTTTCCTGCAACACTACTTGTCACTACGTAATATCCGCCTTTGTTTTCTATAAAATGTGGAAGAATTGCCTTTGTTAATGATACTGTGCCGATGACATTCAAGTCGAGCATTTCTTTGTCCACTTGTAGTGACGTTTCTTTGACTAGGGCCCTCTGTGATCTCCCTCCATTGTTCACCAAAATATCAACCTATTTAAAACAAATCCAAACAATTCACTGAAAATTTAAGATGAAAAAAAAATCATCACTTCAACAAGCCAAGCATCACAATCAAATTTTTTACTGTCTGTTGTATCTCAGTCACTCAAAACTGATAAGATTGCTCTGATACAAAAACAAACATTTAGTCCCTATTAACCAAACTCAGGATAAAGGTCATATAATTGCAGTGACTTTTAAGTTTTTGATTCCTTATTCAATGTTCAAGTTCAACAAAGTAAAATTCACTCGAGATCTTCATAGGATATGGTGAATCTTTATTAAAAAATAGCCAAGTAATCAACATTGGCTTATACTTCCAATTTTACTTCTTTCACAGAATTATTGAAATATCAAATGCAAATATAACAAGCAATCAGTGCCCGTGAATGGGCTCTGTGTCAGCTGACTGTGTGTTTTGAGTTTCAGAGAAGAAGTGACAGTAGAAAAGGACACAAAAGTTGTGCCCTGCAAATGGTATTCAGAAGTAAAGTAACACGGTAACTGTTTAGGTGTGAAGAGTAGGTCAGAAACATATTTAAAACAAGCAATCAGTGCCCGTGAACGGGCTCTGTGTCAGCTGACTGTGTGTTTTGAGTTTCAGAGTAGAAGTGACAGAAGAAAAAAACACAAAAGTTGTGCCCTGGAAATGGTGTTTGGAAGAAAACTAAGAAGGTAACTGTTAAGGTGTAAAAAGTAAGTTAAAAACATATTTAAAGAAAATATTGCAAATGCAATAGTTTTAATTTTACTATGTTATAGCTGACCCCAAAATATGTGAATAACACACTGAAACTAGACCTATAGCATCGGAGAACTGATGCAAATTGTATCCACCAGAAAACTCACAAAAGCCATTAAAACATGCTTAACCTTGGAGCTCAAGGTGAAATCTGACCATGTCAAAAGATTCTTAGCCCATGATTCCTATGGGTTGGTGTGACATTGCAAACCTTTAGGAACACAAATAAGCGAGATATAAGCACTGTTAATTTTGGCTTTCCTCATTTGACCTTCAAAGAGGGGCCAAAGGTCAAATCTGATCACATCAAAAGATTCCTAGCCCATTATTTCCTATGGGTTGGTTTTCCGTTCCAAACCTCTAGAACTAATAATAAGCGAGCTATAAGCACTTTTAAGTTTAGCTATCCTCGTTTGACCTTGAAGGAGGGTTTCAAGGTGAAATCCGACCACACCAAAAGATTCTCAGCCCATGATTTCCTAGAGGTTGGTTTTCCATCCCAAATCTCTAGGACCAATAATAAGCAAGTTATAAGCACTTTTAAGTTTGGCTATTTTTGTTTGACCTTGAAGGAGGGGTCCAAGGTCAAATCCGACCACACCAAAAGAATCCAGGCCCATGATTTCCTATAGGTTGGTTTACCATCCCAAATCTCTAGGACCAATAATAAGCGAGCTATAAGCACTTTTAAGTTTGGCTACCCTCTTTTGACCTTGAAAGAGGGGGCCACGGTCAAATCCGACTACACCAAAAGAATCCAGGCCCATGATTTCCTATAGGTTGGTTTACAGGACCAATAATAAGCAAGTTATAACCACTTTTAAGTTTGGCTATTTTTGTTTGACCTTGAAAGAGAGGTCCAAGGTCAAATCCAACCACACCAAAAGAATCCAGGCCCATGATTTCCTATAGGTTGGTTCACCATCCCAAACCTCTAGAACCAATAATAAGCGACTTAAAAACACTTTTCAGTTTGGCTATCCTCGTTTGACCTTGAAGGAGGGGTCCAAGGTCAAATCCGACAATACCAAAAGATTCCCAGCCCATGATTTCCTTTAGGTTGGTTTACCATCCCAAACCTCTAGGACCAATAATAGGCGTGTTATAAGCACTTTTAAGTTTGGGTATCCTCATTTGACCTTGAAGGAGGGGTCCAAGGTCATATCTGACCACACCAAAAGATACCCAGCCTGTGATTTCCTATAGGTTGTTCTATCATTCCAACCCTCTAGAACCAATAATAAGTGAGCTATAAGCACATTTAAGTGTGGCTATCCTCGTTTGACCTTGAAAGAGGGGTCCAAGGTCAAATCCGACCACACCAAAAGAATCCAGGCCAATGATTTCCTATATGTTGGTTTACCATCCCAAACCTGTAGGACCAATAATAAGCGAGTTATAAGCACTTTTAAGTTTGGCTATCCTCGTTTGACCTTGAAGGAGGGGTCCAAGGTCAAATCCGACCACACCAAAAGATTCCCGGCCCATGATTTCCTATATGTTGGTTTACCATCCCAAACCTCTAGGACCGATAATAAGCGACCTATAACCACTTTTCATGACTGATAAAGAAACACCTGTGGCGGCCATGTTGTTTTTGTTTTTTTTTTCAAAATGAGGACCCAAATATTTGCAGTCAAGATTTTATAATGAGGAACATATCCTGCTGTCCGGTGGATACAACTAAATACTCTAAATGCAATACTTTTGAAGTTATAAGTGATTTACTCAACAGTGATAACCTGAAAGTAGCTATTACTCAGATATGCCATGAGCTACAGGTCTAAAATTTTACTATGTTATAGCTGACCCAAAAGTAGCTGAATAACATACTTACACAAAATTCTCTAAATGCAATAGTTTTCAAGTTACAAGTGATTTTACTCATGATGGAAGTTACTGAAAAGTCCAAAAGTAGCTATTACTCACTTAGCTATTGAGATAGACACCCAAGTTACTCACCATGTTGTAGCTATGGAAAAAGTAGCTGAATAACATATTTTAATAAAATGCTCTAAATGCAATACTTTTCAAGTTATAATTGATTTAGCGCATGATTTCATGAATTTTATTGCATTAAAAATTATTTTAAAAATTAATAAAAAAAAAATTAAGGCAGATCCAGGTCTTATATTCACACAAGGTACTCTACTAGTGGCCTATTACATCTATGCAAGATATGAGAAAAATCCCCGCAATAGTGAATGAGAAAATTGTGATCAAGTGTTGAAATTTTCACACTTTGGGTGGGGGTACCTCACTTGTAATGGCTCTGGCAAACAGACGAACAGACAGATCTGCATGAATTTTACGATTTATCATCCTCGATAGTTAAGGTATCTTTTAAAAAAAACAGCATGTCTCTGGGTCTTGTAGTTTTGGAGAAGAAGTTTGTCACACGGACGCGGACGCGTACACAGACGCGGACGCCGCAGAGTGATGCCATAATGTCAGCTGACATAAAAAATACTGCAAATGCAACAGTTTTCGAGTAACAACTGATTTACTCAAAAGTGAGAATCTCAGAGTAGCTTTTGCTCAGCTATGCAATCAGTTAAAGGTCTGCAATTTTAATATGGTATAGCTCACACAAAAGTAGGTGAATAACATTTCAAGAAATACTGTAAATACAATAGTTTTCAAGTTACAACTGATTTACTCAACAGTGAGAACCTGAAAGTAGCTATTACTCAGCTATGCAAGGAGCTACAGTTCTACAATTTCACTATGTTATAGCTGACAAATAAGGATATGAACAACATATTTAAACAGAATACTCTAAATGCGATAGTTTTCAAGTTACAACTAAATTACACAACAGTGAGAACCTCAAAGTAGCTCTTGCTCAGCTATGCCATGACATACAGGTCTGCAATTTTACTATGTTATAGCTGACCCAAAAGTAGGTTAAGAACATATTTAAACAAAATACTCTAAATGCAATAGTTTTCAAGTTAAACTGATTTACTCAACAATGAGAACCTGGAAATAGTTAATCCACAGCTATGCCATGACCTACAGTTCTGCAATTTCACTATCTTATAGCTGACCCAAAAGTAGGTGAACAACATATTTAAACAAAATACTCTAAATGCAATAGTTTTCAAGTTACAACTGATTTACTCAACAATGAGAAACTGTGAATAGTTATTACTCAGCTATGCCATGAGCTACACATCTGCAATTTTACGAAGTTATAGCTAATTCAAAAGTACATGAATAAAATATTCAAACAAAATTCTCTAAATGCAATAGTTTTCAAGTTACTACTAACTTACTCACCAGAGAAAACCTAAAAGTAGCTATTCCTCAGCTATGCAATGAGCTACAGGTCTGCAACTTTACTGTGTTATAGCTGACCTAAAAGTAGGTTAAGAACATATTTAAAGAAAATACTCTAAATACAATAGTTTTCAAGTTACAACTGATTTACTCAACAGTGAGAACTCAAAGTAGCTATTACTCAGCTATGCTATGACATACAGGTCTGCAATTTCACTATGTACATAGCTGACCCACAATTAGGTTAACAACATTTAAAGAAAATGCTCTGAATGCAATAGATTTCAAGTTACAACTGGTTTACTCAACAGTGAGAACCTGAAAATAACCATTATTCAGCTATGTAGTGAGGTACAGATTTGCAATTTACTATGTTATAGCAGACCCAAAAATACATGAAAAACATATTTAAACAAAATACTCTAAATGCAATAGTTTTGAAGTTATACGCAATTTACTCAACAGTGATAACCTTAAAGTAGCTATTATTCAGTTATACAATTAGCTACAGGTCTGAAATTTTACTATGTTATAGCTGACCCAAAAGTAGCTGAATAACATATTGACACAAAATTATCTAAATGTAATAGTTTTTAAGTTACAATTGATTTACTCATAATGGAAGGTACTGAAAAGTCAGAAAGTAGCCATTACTCACTTAGCTATTAGGGTAGACACCCAAGTTACTCACCATGGTGTAGCTATGGAAAAAGTAGCTGAATAACATATTTTAACAAAATAGCCAGCCTCGGCAAGCAAGAACCCTAGCCCGCAGGTACAGCTAAATGGCCAAAAACATGAGATTTGGGAAAATCTTTGGAACAACTTCTGTTGTAAGAAGTATAGAGAACCCACAAGATGTTCTACAAAAGATTCACAGGCCATGATTTCTTACAAGTAGTTTTCATATTTTGAAGGCCAAAGAAAAAATTATAAGGGAGATATAAGGCCTTTTTGATGTGATGACCCTCCTATTTGCCATTAAAGATATGATATGGCAGCTATTTTGTTTCCCAAACAAGGACACAATTACTCTCAGGCAAACTTTCCTGTCAATTTGCATTTTGTGCAAATCTGATGAAGCTAGCTAGCTGCAATATTTTAGGTTTCAGAAAACATTAAAGATTTTAGAACAAACTTTAAGACCCGAAAATTTTAAAAGTGTTGCCATGGCAACAGTTGATGCTGGATGCCCCCCAAAATCTAATCAGCTGTAGATCCTCTTGGGGTAAACATATTCTGAAAATTTGGTGAAAATCCATCCATGGGTTTAGGCTGTGGAACACCCATAAAGTTTAAGACCTGAAAATCTTAAAAGATACTAGAAATCGGCCGCCCTGTTGATAGTAGATGCGAATAGAAACAGGATAGCATAGAAGAACACACATTATCATGTGTAATGTCCACCCATGAACCTTTTGCCCAAATTGTACAGTAGTCTTACAAGACCCTGTTTCATTTGTAAAATATATCAATGATGCTTAAATATTTGTTAGTGTAGATGTAAATTATTTCAGCTTCATGCCTTTTTGCATTGGTTGGGTTGAAAATTTTGACGAAATCACTCTATCTGGCATGGTTAAGAAGATAGAAGCAAATTCCTGTTTTTCTATTTTTGGCAAAAATTTGAAAATTCAAAATGGCCGCCATTTTTGGGAAAAGGAAATTTTTTTGAAAATTGCCAAGAGTACATTTTCTAGATACCCTATGGGTCGAAAATTTCAACGAAATAACTCTATTTGGCACGGTTAAGGCCAGTTTGTGTTTTTCCATTTTGGGCAAAAATTCGAAAATTCAAAATGGCTGCCATTTTTGGGGAGGGGAAAATTTTTTGAAAATTGCAAAGATTACATTCCTTAGATACCCCGTGGGTTGAAAATTTCGACGAAATCGCTCTATCTCGCATGGTTAAGGAGATAGAAGCAAATTTGTGTTTTGCCATTTTTGACAAAAATTTGAAAATTCAAAATGGCCGCCATTTTAGGGGACGGGGAATTTTTTTTTAAATTGCCAAGAATACAATGCTGAAATACCTGTGGGTCGAAAATTTTGACGAAATCGCTCTATCTCGCACGGTTAAGGAGATAGAAGCAAATTTGTGTTTTGCCATTTTTGGCAAAAATTCGAAAATTCAAAATGGCCGCCATTTTTGGGGAGGGGAAAATTTTTGGAAAATTGCAAAGATTGCATTCCTTAGATACCCTGTGGGTCGAAAATTTCGACGAAATCACTCTATCTCGCACGGTTAAGGAGATAGAAGCAAATTAGTGTTTTGCCATTTTTGGCAAAAATTCGAAAATTCAAAATGGCCGCCATTTTTGGGGAGGGGAAAATTTTTTAAAAATTACCAAGAGTACAATGCTCAGATACCCTGTGGGTCGAAAATTTTGACGAAATCACTCTATCTGGCACGGTTAAGGAGATAGAAGGAAATTTGTGTTTTGCTATTTTTGGCAAAAATTCGAAAATTCAAAATGGCCGCCATTTTGGGGGAGGGGAAAATTTTTGGAAAATTGCAAAGATTGCATTCCTTAGATACCCTGTGGGTCGAAAATTTCGACGAAATCGCTCTATCTCGCACGGTTAAGGAGATAGAAGGAAATTTGTGTTTTGCCATTTTTGGCAAAAATTCGAAAATTCAAAATGGCCGCCATTTTTGGGGAGGGGAAAATTTTTGGAAAATTGCAAAGATTACATTCCTTAGATACCCTGTGGGTCGAAAATTTCGACGAAATCGCTCTATCTCGCACGGTTAAGGAGATAGAAGCAAATTAGTGTTTTGCCATTTTTGGCAAAAATTCGAAAATTCAAAATGGCCGCCATTTTTGGGGAGGGGAAAATTTTTGGAAAAATTACCAAGAGCACAATGCTCAGATACCCTGTGGGTCGAAAATTTTGACGAAATCGCTCTATCTGGCACGGTTAAGGAGATAGAAGCAAATTGGTGTTTTGCCATTTTTGGCAAAAATTCGAAAATTCAAAATGGCCGCCATTTTTGGGGAGGGGAAAATTTTTGGAAAATTGCAAAGATTGCATTCCTTAGATACCCTGTGGGTCGAAAATTTCGACGAAATCGCTCTATCTCGCACGGTTAAGGAGATAGAAGCAAATTAGTGTTTTGCCATTTTTGGCAAAAATTCGAAAATTCAAAATGGCCACCATTTTTGGGGAGGGGAAAATTTTTTAAAAATTACCAAGAGTACAATGCTCAGATACCCTGTGGGTCGAAAATTTTGACGAAATCACTCTATCTGGCACGGTTAAGGAGATAGAAGGAAATTTGTGTTTTGCCATTTTTGGCAAAAATTCGAAAATTCAAAATGGCCGCCATTTTGGGGGAGGGGAAAATTTTTGGAAAATTGCAAAGATTGCATTCCTTAGATACCCTGTGGGTCGAAAATTTCGACGAAATCGCTCTATCTCGCACGGTTAAGGAGATAGAAGGAAATTTGTGTTTTGCCATTTTTGGCAAAAATTCGAAAATTCAAAATGGCCGCCATTTTTGGGGAGGGGAAAATTTTTGGAAAATTGCAAAGATTACATTCCTTAAATACCCTGTGGGTCGAAAATTTCGACGAAATCGCTCTATCTCGCACGGTTAAGGAGATAGAAGCAAATTAGTGTTTTGCCATTTTTGGCAAAAATTCGAAAATTCAAAATGGCCGCCATTTTTGGGGAGGGGAAAATTTTTGGAAAAATTACCAAGAGCACAATGCTCAGATACCCTGTGGGTCGAAAATTTTGACGAAATCGCTCTATCTGGCACGGTTAAGGAGATAGAAGCAAATTGGTGTTTTGCCATTTTTGGCAAAAATTCGAAAATTCAAAATGGCCGCCATTTTTGGGGAGGGGAAAATTTTTTGAAAATTGCAAAGATTGCATTCCTTAGATACCCTGTGGGTCGAAAATTTCGACGAAATCGCTCTATCTCGCACGGTTAAGGAGATAGAAGCAAATTAGTGTTTTGCCATTTTTGGCAAAAATTCGAAAATTCAAAATGGCCGCCATTTTTGGGGAGGGGAAAATTTTTTAAAAATTACCAAGAGTACAATGCTCAGATACCCAGTGGGTCGAAAATTTTGACGAAATCGCTCTATCTGGCACGGTTAAGGAGATAGAAGCAAATTGGTGTTTTGCCATTTTTGGCAAAAATTCGAAAATTCAAAATGGCCGCCATTTTTGGGGAGGGGAAAATTTTTTGAAAATTGCAAAGATTGCATTCCTTAGATACCCTGTGGGTCGAAAATTTCGACGAAATCGCTCTATCTCGCACGGTTAAGGAGATAGAAGCAAATTTGTGTTTTGCCATTTTTGGCAAAAATTCGAAAATTCAAAATGGCCGCCATTTTTGGGGAGGGGAAAATTTTTTGAAAATTGCAAATATTACATTCCTTAGATACCCTGTGGGTCGAAAATTTCGACGAAATCGCTCTATCTCGCACGGTTAAGGAGATAGAAGCAAATTAGTGTTTTGCCATTTTTGGCAAAAATTCGAAAATTCAAAATGGCCGCCATTTTTGGGGAGGGGAAAATTTTGTTAAAATTACCAAGAGCACAATGCTCAGATACCCTGTGGGTCGAAAATTTTGACGAAATCGCTCTATCTGGCACGGTTATGGAGATAGAAGCAAATTTGTGTTTTGCCATTTTTGGCAAAAATTCGAAAATTCAAAATGGCCGCCATTTTTGGGGAGGGGAAAATTTTGTTAAAATTACCAAGAGCACAATGCTCAGATACCCTGTGGGTCGAAAATTTTGACGAAATCGCTCTATCTGGCACGGTTAAGGAGATAGAAGCAAATTTGTGTTTTGCCATTTTTGGCAAAAATTCGAAAATTCAAAATGGCCGCCATTTTTGGGGAGGGGAAAATTTTTTGAAAATTGCAAAGATTGCATTCCTTAGATACCCTGTGGGTCGAAAATTTCGACGAAATCACTCTATCTCGCACGGTTAAGGAGATAGAAGCAAATTAGTGTTTTGCCATTTTTGGCAAAAATTCGAAAATTCAAAATGGCCGCCATTTTTGGGGAGGGGAAAATTTTTTAAAAATTACCAAGAGTACAATGCTCAGATACCCAGTGGGTCGAAAATTTTGACGAAATCGCTCTATCTGGCACGGTTAAGGAGATAGAAGCAAATTGGTGTTTTGCCATTTTTGGCAAAAATTCGAAAATTCAAAATGGCCGCCATTTTTGGGGAGGGGAAAATTTTTTGAAAATTGCAAAGATTGCATTCCTTAGATACCTTGTGGGTCGAAAATTTCGACGAAATCGCTCTATCTCGCACGGTTAAGGAGATAGAAGCAAATTTGTGTTTTGCCATTTTTGGCAAAAATTCGAAAATTCAAAATGGCCGCCATTTTTGGGGAGGGGAAAATTTTTTGAAAATTGCAAATATTACATTCCTTAGATACCCTGTGGGTCGAAAATTTCGACGAAATCGCTCTATCTCGCACGGTTAAGGAGATAGAAGCAAATTAGTGTTTTGCCATTTTTGGCAAAAATTCGAAAATTCAAAATGGCCGCCATTTTTGGGGAGGGGAAAATTTTGTTAAAATTACCAAGAGCACAATGCTCAGATACCCTGTGGGTCGAAAATTTTGACGAAATCGCTCTATCTGGCACGGTTATGGAGATAGAAGCAAATTTGTGTTTTGCCATTTTTGGCAAAAATTCGAAAATTCAAAATGGCCGCCATTTTTGGGGAGGGGAAAATTTTGTTAAAATTACCAAGAGCACAATGCTCAGATACCCTGTGGGTCGAAAATTTTGACGAAATCGCTCTATCTGGCACGGTTAAGGAGATAGAAGCAAATTTGTGTTTTGCCATTTTTGGCAAAAATTCGAAAATTCAAAATGGCCGCCATTTTTGGGGAGGGGAAAATTTTTTGAAAATTGCAAAGATTGCATTCCTTAGATACCCTGTGGGTCGAAAATTTCGACGAAATCACTCTATCTCGCACGGTTAAGGAGATAGAAGCAAATTAGTGTTTTGCCATTTTTGGCAAAAATTCGAAAATTCAAAATGGCCGCCATTTTTGGGGAGGGGAAAATTTTTTAAAAATTACCAAGAGTACAATGCTCAGATACCCTGTGGGTCGAAAATTTTGACGAAATCACTCTATCTGGCACGGTTAAGGAGATAGAAGGAAATTTGTGTTTTGCCATTTTTGGCAAAAATTCGAAAATTCAAAATGGCCGCCATTTTGGGGGAGGGGAAAATTTTTGGAAAATTGCAAAGATTGCATTCCTTAGATACCCTGTGGGTCGAAAATTTCGACGAAATCGCTCTATCTCGCACGGTTAAGGAGATAGAAGGAAATTTGTGTTTTGCCATTTTTGGCAAAAATTCGAAAATTCAAAATGGCCGCCATTTTTGGGGAGGGGAAAATTTTTGGAAAATTGCAAAGATTACATTCCTTAGATACCCTGTGGGTCGAAAATTTCGACGAAATCGCTCTATCTCGCACGGTTAAGGAGATAGAAGCAAATTAGTGTTTTGCCATTTTTGGCAAAAATTCGAAAATTCAAAATGGCCGCCATTTTTGGGGAGGGGAAAATTTTTGGAAAAATTACCAAGAGCACAATGCTCAGATACCCTGTGGGTCGAAAATTTTGACGAAATCGCTCTATCTGGCACGGTTAAGGAGATAGAAGCAAATTGGTGTTTTGCCATTTTTGGCAAAAATTCGAAAATTCAAAATGGCCGCCATTTTTGGGGAGGGGAAAATTTTTTGAAAATTGCAAAGATTGCATTCCTTAGATACCCTGTGGGTCGAAAATTTCGACGAAATCGCTCTATCTCGCACGGTTAAGGAGATAGAAGGAAATTTGTGTTTTGCCATTTTTGGCAAAAATTCGAAAATTCAAAATGGCCGCCATTTTTGGGGAGGGGAAAATTTTTTGAAAATTGCAAATATTACATTCCTTAGATACCCTGTGGGTCGAAAATTTCGACGAAATCGCTCTATCTCGCACGGTTAAGGAGATAGAAGCAAATTAGTGTTTTGCCATTTTTGGCAAAAATTCGAAAATTCAAAATGGCCGCCATTTTTGGGGAGGGGAAAATTTTTTGAAAATTGCAAAGATTGCATTCCTTAGATACCCTGTGGGTCGAAAATTTCGACGAAATCGCTCTATCTCGCACGGTTAAGGAGATAGAAGCAAATTTGTGTTTTGCAATTTTTGGCAAAAATTCGAAAATTCAAAATGGCCGCCATTTTTGGGGAGGGGAAAATTTTTTGAAAATTGCAAATATTACATTCCTTAGATACCCTGTGGGTCGAAAATTTCGACGAAATCGCTCTATCTCGCACGGTTAAGGAGATAGAAGCAAATTAGTGTTTTGCCATTTTTGGCAAAAATTCGAAAATTCAAAATGGCCGCCATTTTTGGGGAGGGGAAAATTTTTTAAAAATTACCAAGAGTACAATGCTCAGATACCCAGTGGGTCGAAAATTTTGACGAAATCGCTCTATCTGGCACGGTTAAGGAGATAGAAGCAAATTTGTGTTTTGCCATTTTTGGCGAAAATTCAAAATGGCCGCCATTTTTGGGGAGGGGAAAATTTTTGGAAAATTGCAAAGATTGCATTCCTTAGATACCCTGTGGGTCGAAAATTTCGACGAAATCACTCTATCTCGCACGGTTAAGGAGATAGAAGCAAATTAGTGTTTTGCCATTTTTGGCAAAAATTCGAAAATTCAAAATGGCCGCCATTTTTGGGGAGGGGAAAATTTTTGGAAAATTGTAGATTGCATTCCTTAAATACCCTGTGGGTCGAAAATTTCGACGAAATCGCTCTATCTCACACGGTTAAGGAGATAGAAGCAAATTTGTGTTTTGCCATTTTTGGCAAAAATTCGAAAATTCAAAATGGCCGCCATTTTTGGGGAGGGGAAAATTTTTTGAAAATTGCAAATATTACATTCCTTAGATACCCTGTGGGTCGAAAATTTCGACGAAATCGCTCTATCTCTTACGGTTTCTGAGATATTAGCAAATTACTCAAAAGTAGTACTGAAAATACACAATGAAGTACCTAAATGGCTATTACTCATGTACTGACAAAGCTATCAGTCCCAAATGCAATACCAAGCGAGCTATGGACATAACAATCTTGTATTCAAAATTGTAGTAAAATATCTTTAATTATTTTGGCTTAAATGCACGGAAACCAATGGGTACTGAAAATAGCTGTACTTAAGTATTACTCAGTAAGCAAAAGAGGTACAACAGCCAAAAGCAATCCCAAGCAAGCTACTGACCCAATAAGCCTGCATACCAAATTTGGTGACAATAGCTCTAATACTTTTCCTTTAAATGAGCGGAAACCATGCGTGACGCCGGACATCGGACGCCGGACGCCGGACGCCGGACATCGGACATCGGACGGCGAAAAAAGCAAAAATAATATATCCACCCCCCAGGGGGGTGGACATAATTACTAAGAGTACAATGCTCAGATACCCTGTGGGTCGAAAATTTTGACGAAATCGCTCTATCTCGCACGGTTAAGGAGATAGAAGCAAATTAGTGTTTTGCCATTTTTGGCAAAAATTCGAAAATTCAAAATGGCTGCCATTTTTGGGGAGGGGAAAATTTTTTAAAAATTACTAAGAGTACAATGCTCAGATACCCTGTGGGTCGAAAATTTTGACGAAATCGCTCTATCTCGCACGGTTAAGGAGATAGAAGCAAATTAGTGTTTTGCCATTTTTGGCAAAAATTCGAAAATTCAAAATGGCCGCCATTTTTGGGGAGGGGAAAATTTTTTAAAAATTACCAAGAGTACAATGCTCAGATACCCTGTGGGTCGAAAATTTTGACGAAATCACTCTATCTGGCACGGTTAAGGAGATAGAAGGAAATTTGTGTTTTGCCATTTTTGGCAAAAATTCGAAAATTCAAAATGGCCGCCATTTTGGGGGAGGGGAAAATTTTTGGAAAATTGCAAAGATTGCATTCCTTAGATACCCTGTGGGTCGAAAATTTCGACGAAATCGCTCTATCTCGCACGGTTAAGGAGATAGAAGGAAATTTGTGTTTTGCCATTTTTGGCAAAAATTCGAAACTTCAAAATGGCCGCCATTTTTGGGGAGGGGAAAATTTTTGGAAAATTGCAAAGATTACATTCCTTAGATACCCTGTGGGTCGAAAATTTCGACGAAATCGCTCTATCTCGCACGGTTAAGGAGATAGAAGCAAATTAGTGTTTTGCCATTTTTGGCAAAAATTCGAAAATTCAAAATGGCCGCCATTTTTGGGGAGGGGAAAATTTTTGGAAAAATTACCAAGAGCACAATGCTCAGATACCCTGTGGGTCGAAAATTTTGACGAAATCGCTCTATCTGGCACGGTTAAGGAGATAGAAGCAAATTGGTGTTTTGCCATTTTTGGCAAAAATTCGAAAATTCAAAATGGCCGCCATTTTTGGGGAGGGGAAAATTTTTTGAAAATTGCAAAGATTGCATTCCTTAGATACCCTGTGGGTCGAAAATTTCGACGAAATCGCTCTATCTCGCACGGTTAAGGAGA
This sequence comes from Sabellastarte sp. h YS-2021, assembly GCA_964017235.1. Classification (NCBI taxonomy): domain Eukaryota; kingdom Metazoa; phylum Annelida; class Polychaeta; order Sabellida; family Sabellidae; genus Sabellastarte; species Sabellastarte sp. h YS-2021. The sequence continues at coordinate 82,207,845 of OZ024928.1, forward strand.
TAGAAGCAAATTTGTGTTTTGCCATTTTTGGCAAAAATTCGAAAATTCAAAATGGCCGCCATTTTTGGGGAGGGGAAAATTTTTTGAAAATTGCAAATATTACATTCCTTAGATACCCTGTGGGTCGAAAATTTCGACGAAATCGCTCTATCTCGCACGGTTAAGGAGATAGAAGCAAATTAGTGTTTTGCCATTTTTGGCAAAAATTCGAAAATTCAAAATGGCCGCCATTTTTGGGGAGGGGAAAATTTTTTAAAAATTACCAAGAGTACAATGCTCAGATACCCAGTGGGTCGAAAATTTTGACGAAATCGCTCTATCTGGCACGGTTAAGGAGATAGAAGCAAATTTGTGTTTTGCCATTTTTGGCGAAAATTCAAAATGGCCGCCATTTTTGGGGAGGGGAAAATTTTTGGAAAATTGCAAAGATTGCATTCCTTAGATACCCTGTGGGTCGAAAATTTCGACGAAATCACTCTATCTCGCACGGTTAAGGAGATAGAAGCAAATTAGTGTTTTGCCATTTTTGGCAAAAATTCGAAAATTCAAAATGGCCGCCATTTTTGGGGAGGGGAAAATTTTTGGAAAATTGTAGATTGCATTCCTTAAATACCCTGTGGGTCGAAAATTTCGACGAAATCGCTCTATCTCACACGGTTAAGGAGATAGAAGCAAATTTGTGTTTTGCCATTTTTGGCAAAAATTCGAAAATTCAAAATGGCCGCCATTTTTGGGGAGGGGAAAATTTTTTGAAAATTGCAAATATTACATTCCTTAGATACCCTGTGGGTCGAAAATTTCGACGAAATCGCTCTATCTCTTACGGTTTCTGAGATATTAGCAAATTACTCAAAAGTAGTACTGAAAATACACAATGAAGTACCTAAATGGCTATTACTCATGTACTGACAAAGCTATCAGTCCCAAATGCAATACCAAGCGAGCTATGGACATAACAATCTTGTATTCAAAATTGTAGTAAAATATCTTTAATTATTTTGGCTTAAATGCACGGAAACCAATGGGTACTGAAAATAGCTGTACTTAAGTATTACTCAGTAAGCAAAAGAGGTACAACAGCCAAAAGCAATCCCAAGCAAGCTACTGACCCAATAAGCCTGCATACCAAATTTGGTGACAATAGCTCTAATACTTTTCCTTTAAATGAGCGGAAACCATGCGTGACGCCGGACATCGGACGCCGGACGCCGGACATCGGACATCGGACGGCGAAAAAAGCAAAAATAATATATCCACCCCCCAGGGGGGTGGACATAATTACTGGATACCCGCCAAAAACCTAATCAGCTCTAAATCCATTTGGGTAAACATATCCTGAACATTTGGTAAAAATCTCTGCAGGGGTTTAGGCTGTGGAACACCCATAAACTTTAAGACCCGAAAATGTTAAAAGTGTTGCTATGGCAACAGTGGTAGCCGGATACACACCAAAACCTAATCAACTCTAGATCCTCTTGGGGTAAACATATCCTGAAAATTTGGTGAACACACAGATTTGCATGCCTTGAACAATTTTTCATCCTCGATAGATAAGGCATCTTTTAAACAAGAGGAGAGTGCCCGTGAACGGGCACTGTGTCAGCTGACTGAGTGTTTTTGATTTGTGAAGGTGATTAGAGGACAGAATAATTATCAGGAAAAGGGCTGTACAGAAATACAGTAAGTGGTAACTGAACAGCAAGTTCGAAAGAAATTCCGAAGCTGACAGAAGAAAAGGATAAAAAAGTTGTGCCCTGTAAATGGTATTATGAAGGAAAATAACAAGGTAATTGTTTAAGTGTAAAAAATAGGTTAAAACATATTTAAAGAAATACTACAAATGCAATATCCTCGTTCGACCTTGAAGAAGGGGTCCAAGGTCAAATCTAACCACACAAATACATTCCCAGCCCATGATTTCCTATGGTTTACCATTCCAAACCTCTAGGACCAATTATAAATGAGTTATAAGCACTTTTAAGCTTGGCTGTCCTCATTTGACCTTGAAGGAGGGGTCCAAAGGTCAAATCTGACCATACCAAAAGATTCCGAGCCAATGATTTCCTATGGGATAGTTTACCATCCCAAATCTCTGTCACCAATAATAAGCGAGTTGTAGGCACTTTCAATTTTCGCTATCCTCATTTGACCTTGAAGGAGGGTTCCAAGGTCAAATCGGACCATATCAACAGATTCACAGCCCATGATTTCCTGTCTGTTTACCATCCCAAACCTCTGGGACCAATAATAAGCAAGTTATAAGCACTTTTAAGTTTGGCTATCCTTGTTTGACCTTGAAGGAGGGGTCATTGAAGGTCAAATCTGACCACACCAAAAAATTCCCACCCCATGATTTCCTACAGGTTGGTTTATCATCCCAAACCTCTAGGATCAATAATAAGGGAGATATAAGCACTTTTCATGACTGACAAAAAACACCTGTGGCGGCCATCTTGTTTCTCAAAATGAGGCCAAAAATATTCCCAGACAACATTTTATGGTTATTAATATATACTGCAAACTTAAGAAAGCTAGCTATAATATTTTTTTTCATCAGAGCAGTAATGGTGAAATCTCTCTCTACACACTGCGGCTATCCAGTGGATACAATGATTTACTCAACAGTGAGAACCTGAAAGTAGCTATTGCTCAGCTATGCCATGACATAGAGGTCTGCAATTTCACTATGTTATAGCTGACCAAAAATTCTGTGAATAACATATTTAACAAATTACTCTAAATGTAATAGTTTTCAAGTTACAACTGATTTACTCAACAGTGAGAACCTCAAAGGAACTATTACTCAGCTATGCAATGAGCTACATGTCTGAAATTTTACTATGTTATAGCTAACCCAAAAGTAGGTGAACAACATATTTAAGCAAACTACTGTAAATGCAATAGTTTTCAAGCTACAACTGATTTACTCAATAGTGAGAACCTGAAAATAGCTATTGCTCCGCTATGCCATGAGCTATAGGTCTGTAATTTCACTATGTTATAGCTGACCCAAAAGTAGGTGAACAATATATTTTAACAAAATACTCCAAATGCAATATTTTTCAAGTTATAGCCGATTTACTCAACAGTCAGTACCTGAGAATAGCTATTGCTCAGTTGTGCCACGAGCTATAGGTCTATAATTTCACTATGTTATAGCTGACCCAAAAGTAGCTGAATAACATATTTGCACAAATTTCTGTAAATGCAATAGTTTTCCAATTATAACTGATTTACTCAACAGTGAGAACTTCAAAGTAGCTATTACTCAGCTATGAAATGAGCCACAGGTCTGAAACTTCACTATGTTATAGCTGACCCCAAAATAGGTGAATAACATATTGAAACAAAATACTCTAAATGCAATAGTTTTCAAGTTATAAGTGATTTACTCAACAGTGATAACCTAAAAGTAGCTATTACTCAGCTATGCCATGAGCTACAGGTCTGAAATTTTACTATGTTATAGCTGGCCCAAAAGTAGCTGAATAACATATTTATACGAAATTCTCTAAATACAATAGTTTTTAAGTTACAAGTGATTTTACTCATGATGGAAGTTACTGAAAAGTCCAAAAGTAGCTATTACTCACTTAGCTATTGAGACAGACACCCAACTTACTCACCATATTGTAGCTATGAAAAAAGTAGCTGAATAACATATTTTAACAAAATGCTCTAAATGCAACACTTTTCAAGTTATAAGTGATTTACTCAACAGTGATAACCTAAAAGTAGCTATTACTCAGCTATGCCATGAGCTACAGGTCTGAAATTTTACTATGTTATAGCTGACCCAAAAGTAGCTGAATAACATATTTATACGAAATTCTCTAAATGCAATAGTTTTCAAGTTATAAGCGATTTACTCAACAGTGATAACCTAAAAGTAGCTATTACTCAGCTATGCCATGAGCTACAGGTCTGAAATTTCACTATGTTATAGCTGGCCCAAAAGTAGCTGAATAACATATTTATACGAAATTCTCTAAATGCAATAGTTTTTAAGTTACAAGTGATTTTACTCATAATGGAAGTTACTGAAAAGCCCAAAAGTAGCTATTACTCACTTAGCTATTGAGACAGACACCCAACTTACTCACCATATTGTAGCTATGAAAAAAGTAGCTGAACAACATATTTTCACAAAATGCTGTAAATGCAACACTTTTGAAGTTATAAGTGATTTAGTGCATGATTTCATGAATTTTAATGCATTAAAAATTATTAAAAAAATTTATTAAAAAAAAAGTAAGACAGATCCAGGTCTCATACTCACACAAGAGAATCTACCTCTGGCCTAGTACATATATGCAAGATATGAGAGAAATCCCTGCAATAGTCACTGAGAAAATTGTGATAAAAAGTTGAAATTTTCACACTTTTGGTGGGGGTACCCCCTTGTAATGTCTCTAGCAAACAGACGAACAGACAGATTTGCATGCCTTGAACAATTTTTCATCCTCGATAGACAGGGTATCTTTTAAAAAAAACAGCATGTCTCTAGGCCTTGTAGTTTTGGAGAAGAAGTTGTTCACGCGGACGCGGACGCCCATGCTGCAGAGTGATGACATAATGTCAGCTGACTGACAAGTCAGCTGACATAAAAAAGCAGCATGTCTCTAGACCTTGTAGTTTTGGTGGAGAAGTTGTTCACGCAGACGCATATGCCGTAAGCAGACGCGGACATTGCAGAGTGATGCCATAATGTCAGCTGGCTGACAAGTCAGCTAACATAAAAATTAGCCAGCCTGCAGGTATGATTAAATGGGCAACACCAATGAGATTTTGAAAAATCTTAGGAATAACTTCAGTTGTAAGAAGTATACAGAATCCACAAAATGTTGTCAGATGTTGAACCCTCCAAAACCCACTCAGTTCTAGATCCTGTTTCGGTTAACATATCCTGAAAATTTGGTGAAAATCCAATGTTAAAACCCCAAAATATTCAAAGTGTTACCATGGTAACAGTTCTTCCTGATACCCCCCAAAACCTTATCAGCTCTAGATGCTCTTGGGGTAAACATACCCTGAAAATTTGGTGAAAATCTGTGCAGGGGTTTAGTCTGTGGAACACCCAAAACTTTATGACCAAAAAATCTTAAAATTGTTGGCAACAGCTGTTGCCAGATACCACCCCCCCCCCCCCCCCCCCCCCCCCCAAACCTTATCAGCTCTAGAACCTCTTGGGGTAAACATACCCCTGAATATACGGTGAAAATCTGTGTATGGGTTTAGGCTGTGGAACACACACAAGCTTTATGCCCACCACTGCCGCCAGGATGGTGCAGGGGACGATTATAACCCAAGCCTTTGTGGGTTGGGGTTAAAAATAGCTTTACAAACCCTGGAAACTTGCGAAATAACCCTCTGTACAATAGCTGCATGACTACTAAAGTCAATCAAGTCCAATGGTTCAATAATAATGTCATCTTCTTTGGTCCTCCCACTAACTAAACACATAGCATAGCAAAAACAATAAATTAAGGCTTTAAATGAAAATAATCATTAAAATATTAACATATGACAATCAACTAAATTCTGTTTAAATATCAAATATCCTACACATCTGGAATTAAAAGGGTAGCAAAGCATCTATTGGATTTGATTTTCATGTTCTGTTCAAACATAGTAAGAATTATAATTACCAATATACAGCACTGTTTCAATATGATACTCCATTACTGCAGGAATTGTAAATTACAAACAAGAATTCCTTTCTATTCGCACCCCACCATGAAACAGTTTTAGATGGTGAAATGAAATCCATTAGCATATTTGTTCACAGCTGTCAGTGTTATCCTAGCCTTTTTAGCAGTATTTTTGTGCTCATATGTACTGAACTTTACTATTGAACCACTTACAAAGGCACTGCTTTTTCACCCGTTCTAGCTCTTCTTTGCGGCGAGAAGAAAGTATTAATTTACAACCAATTTTAGCCAAATCGTATGCCAGCTGTTCCCCAATCCCACTTGATGCACCAGTTATCCATATGGTCTTTCCGGCAAGAGATCCTTTTATGAAGAAACAAGATTTATGAAGAAACGGGTTTAGAAAATGGTAAAATACAACAAATATTTACAGTTACGTTAATCATATAGCCCAAGAACTTTTAATACTGATAAAAATCAAACAATTGATCTCATAGTTTAAAGTACATTATGACTACCAAAAGCAGAAATTTCTGTTCAAATGAGTACTTGTCCATTACTACACTATAATATTTTTTAGGTAAAAACAAAAATTGTCACATTTTTGTGACAATGTGCAGAAAACTAATAAGATCTTTGTAGAAAAGAGTACTGTGTTTTTTCCATTCTATATATTACATTATATATTAAACAGTGTTCGCTCTCGCGCGCGATTTCGCGAGTTTGTACACACTCTGGGGCGAGTTGTCGCAAAACCAACTCACCAACGCGTCTATGCTGTCGCTACCAGTCGAAACACTCAAAACTGACTGAAGAAATTCGTCTATTATCGGAAGCGACGACCTACATATTTCCTCATAGAAATGGGTGAAAAAAGCATGAAAATCAGTTTATTTTATTTTATATATCCAGCTAACAGTAATTCACGTGAGAATTCGGGTATTCTCGCGAGATTTTCGTGCTTTTTGTTGGTTTTTAAACTCGTCTTCTGCTTATAGTGTCACAGGCTAAACAGTCGAAACAACTACTGACCAAAGAAATTTGTCTATTATCGGAAGCGACGACGTACATATTTCCCCATAGAAATAGGTGAGAAAGAGATGAACGTGAGTTTATTTTATTTGATACATCCAGCTAACAGTAATTCACGCGAGAATTCGGGTATTCTCACGAGATTTCCATGCTTTATGTCTAATTTTTAACTCGTCTTCTGCATGTGTCACAGGCGAAACAGTCGAAACAACTACTGACCAAAGAAATTCGTCTATTGTCGGAAGAGACAAAATATATGTTTCTTCAAAGAAAAGAGAAGAAATGCAATTTATTTATTTATTGGATGAATCCAGATAATAGTAAAATAAAAAAAAATAATAATAAAAATAAAAAAACAAAACCCGTAGCACCCAGCCATTAAACCATTAAGATGTGGTTTAAAAGTGAAATATATATATAAAAAAAAGACAAATAAAAACAGCATTAAATATTTTATTTATTTGAACTTTTAGTTTAGCATCTATTTCTTATTATTTAAATAAAGAAGATTTTATGCTGTCCCAAATTGGAACTGAATATTTCAAAATATCTTGACGCAAAACATGTCTCACATTTTTTCACAGTTGTCTCGCCTTTTCAAGTGAAGGGAGACAGTCTGTCTCGCATTCATTTTTGACGAGAGCGAACACTGATTAAATAATCCATTGCTGTACTCTTTGAGTACTTGAATTTTCTTTGACAGTTTGAGCAAGAATCATAACCCTAAAATCCAAAAGTCATTTTACAGTGAGCTGTGTTTTCTCAAATTCACAAAATATGTATTTTTTACTTATAAAAGAAATTCAACAAGAACAAGCATTCTGACGCATGCATTTATCTTCCACCATATAAATTAGATGTACTAAAGATAGTGGAATATAAATTTTCTTGTGAGATGGAGGCACATGTAGAAGTGACAACAAGTTTAATGTTTGATTGCAATACTTTTAAAGACAAAAGGCATTTACTCACTTTAGTAGCTATTCCTCTGCCATCCAAAGAGCTACAGTTCTGCAACTTCAGTATGTGGTAGATCACCCAAAAGTAGGTGAATGACTTATTTAGAAGAAATTGCCTATGTGTAATATTTTTAGAGATAAAAGACATTTACTCATTTTAGTAGCTATTATTCAGCTATCCAAAGAGCTACAGTTCTGCAACTTCACTATGTACTAGATCACCCAAAAGTAGGTGATTGACTTATTTAGAAGAAATTGTCTACCTGTAATACTTTTAGAGATAAAAGACATTTACTCATTTTAGTAGCTATTATTCAGCTATCCAAAGAGCTACAGTTCTGCAACTTCACTATGTGGTAGATCACCCAAAAGTACGTGAATGACTTATTTAGAAGAAATTGCCTACCTGCAATACTTTTAGAGATAAAAGACATTTACTCATTTTAGTAGCTATTACTCAGCTATCCAAAGAGCTACAGTTCTGCAACTTCACTATGTGGTAGATCACCCAAAAGTATGTGAATGACTTATTTAGAAGAAATTGCCTACCTGTAATACTTTTAGAGATAAAAGACATTTACTCATTTTAGTAGCTATTACTCAGCTATCCAAAAAGCTACAGTTCTGCAACTTCACTATGTGGTAGATCACCCAAAAGTAGGTGAATGACTTATTTAGAAGAAATTGCCTACCTGTAATACTTTTAGAGATAAAAGACATTTACTCATTTTAGTAGCTATTACTCAGCTATCCAAAGAGATACAGTTCTGCAACTTCAATATGTGGTAGATCACCCAAAAGTAGGTGAATGACTTATTTAAAAGAAATTGCCTACCTGTAATACTTTTAGAGATAAAAGACATTTGCTCATTATAGTAGCTATTACTCAGTTATCCAAAGAGCTACAGTTCTGCAACTTCAGTATGTGGTAGATCACCCAAAAGTAGGTGAATGACTTATTTAGAAGAAATTGCCTACCTGTAATACTTTTAGAGATAAAAGACATTTACTCATTTTAGTAGCTATTACTCACCTATCCAAAGATCTACAGTTCTGCAACTTCACTATGTGGTAGATCACACAAAAGTAGGTGAATGAGTTATTTAGAAGAAATTGCCTATGTGTAATATTTTTAGAGATAAAAGACATTTACTCATTTTGGTAGCTATTACTCAGCTATCCAAAGAGCTACAGTTGTGCAACTTCACTATGTGGTAGATCACCCAAAAGTAGGCGAATGACTTATTTAGAAGAAATTGCCTACCTATATTACTTTTAGAGATAAAAGACATTTACTCATTTTAGTAGCTCTTGCTCAGCTATCTACTCACCTTGCTATTGACCTACATCTGCAAAAGCAACAAAAATATAAAGGACACTGGAAAGTAAGCTTTTGAAAAACTAGATGAACAACAAATGAAAAGATTTGCCTAACTTTGGTACTTGTGAAGGTATTTGACATTTATTTCCATCATAATTTTGCTACAAATAAGAAAATAGCTATTGCTCACTTATGGCATGCAATGGAACCCCAAATGATATGCCATCTTATAGTTAAGGAAAAAGTAGCTGAACAAATTATTTTAGGAAAATCCTTTAACTGCAGTAGTTTTTCAGTTACAATGGATTTACTCAACAGTCACAATTTCAAAGTAGCTATTACTCAGCTGTCCAGTGTGCAACAGGTTTGCTGCTTTACTATCTGATAGCTCATCAAAAACTAGATGAATAACATATTTGAAAATATTTCCCTAACTTGAATACTTTTGAAGATATTTGAAATTTACTTATGTTGTTATTTTGCTACAAATAAGAAAATAGCTATTACTCACTTATGGCATGCAACAGAACCCCAAACTATATGCCATCTTATAGTTAAGGAAAAAGTAGCTGAATAACATATTTTAGGAAAATACTCTAACTGCACTAGTTTTGGAGTTACAATGGATTTACTCAACAGTCACAATTTCAAAGTAGCTATTACTCAGCTATCCAATGTGCAACAGGTCTGAAACTTTACTATGTGATAGCTTATCAAAAACTAGATGAATAACATATTTCAAAAGAATTCCCTAATTTTAATACTTTTGAAGATATTTGAAATTTACTCATGTCGTTATTTTGCTTCAAATAAGGAAATAGCTATTACTCACTTATGGCATGCAATAAAATCCCAAACTGCATGCCATCTTATAGTTAAGGACAAAGTAGCTGAATAACATATTTTAGGAAAATACTCTAACTGCAATAGTTTTGGAGTTACAATGGATTTACTCAACAGTCACAATTTCAAAGTAGCTATTACTCAGCTATCCAATGTGCAACAGATCTGAAACTTTACTATGTGATAGCTTACCAAAAACTAGATGAATAACATGTTTGAAAAGAATTCCCTAACTTTAATACTTTTGAAGATATTTGACATTTACTAATGTCATTATTTTGCTACAAATAAGAAAATAGCTATTACTCACTTATGGCATGCAATAGAACCCCAAACTATATACCATCTTATAGTTAAGGACAAAGTAGCTGAACAACATATTTTAGGAAAATACTCTAACTGTACTAGTTTTGGAGTTACAATGGATTTACTCAACTGTAGAATTTCAAAGTACATGTAGCTATTATTCAGCTATCCAATGTGCAACAGATCTGAAACTTTACTATGTGATAGCTTATCAAAAAGTAGATGGACAACATATTTGAAAAGAATTCCCTAACTTTAATACTTTTGAAGATATTTGACATTTACTTATGTCATTATTTTGCTACAAATAAGAAAATAGCTATTACTCACTTATGGCATGCAATGGGACCCCAAACTATGTACCATCTTATAGCTAAGGACAAAGTAGCTGAACAACATATTTGAAGAAAAAGTTGTAACTGCAATAGTTTTTGAGTTATGAGCCCTTTACTCCAAGTAGCTAAGATTGCTATTACTCACTTATCTTTAGGCCTAAGTCCATAAAACCAAAAAAATTTTCGAGGGCGTGAAAATTCATTGGGACAATTAATTTACAAAAAATCTGTAGCTGTAGTAGTTTTGGAGAAATCTGCGTGACTAACTAATGCACACACGCACCCACGCACACACAGGCATCATTTCATAATCTCCCTCCCGGGTTAAAGCCCGGCGGGAGATAATAAAATATTTTTTAATATGCAATTTGCAGAGAAAAAATTTAAGTAATTATCACACATAATTGACTAAATATGCAAAGAATTTATTCTATTAAAGGAACAAATTTATCTTCAACCAACCTGGCTTTTTTCCAAATTTTTCTTTATACAACAGATGTAAGTCAGCATCTGCAAATATCAGCCGCACAAACTGCACCACAATCAGCGACAATAATGCATAAAGACACACGTCAAGTAAACAATACATGATCTGTAAATTAAAGTTAAAAACAAACAATTTCATTTAGATTTCAAAGGATTGTAATTAACAAATCAGCTCCACATGTAACAATAAACATACAAAGTTAAAATTTAGTTAACTTAAGTGTATATTGATTGAAACTATAATGTGCACAATTAAAAGGTGACAGGGTCCATTCTTGCTTCATAAAATGTCCTCCGACTGGTTTGATTCTAGAAAGTTGTGGTTTTTATATTAACAGTGTTCATTTATTCTCCTTTATATTTGTTTCAGAGTCTCTCCAACATACTGATTGATATACATCAAACATGTGATGCTAAATACAACATTTGTAATTTTGGGGTCAGTTTCACAAAAGGACTTAGGCTGGACTTAGACTTGGAGATAAGACTTTTGTCTTAAAATGAGGTTAAGTAGTTGTCTTAGACTTAGAGGGTTTCATAAAGCTGCTAAGCCTAGGCTTTGGCTAAGCCTATCTGGGAGTGGGCTTAACTTTCCTAAACAAAGACTTAAATTTGGCTGCCATATATTTTTCTCACTTCAAAATTTAAAATGATCAAAACTAAAGAATAAATATATAGAGCACCTCCCTAAATTAGTTTTGGGACATATTTATGTGGTTACAAGGCTTTCAATTGAAGAACAACATTTTTTTTTTCAAAGACAAACTGAGTTAAATAAAGGATATTTGTCACCACTAAAATATTTCGACTGGATGCAAAGGGTCATCAGACATAGAAAACCACTATGGTTATATGATAAGCTTGGGCTTAGCTAAGTCACCCTATTTGAATTCCATTTAAGTCCAGGACTTAGCAAAGACAAATGCTTCAGATTTAAGTCCATGTCTTAGACAAAGTCCAGGCTAGGTCTGAGACCCTTTGAGAAACCACCCCCTGTATTTGATTTGTGATTTTTTGTGATAAAACTGACAGGTGATCAATGAAATTAGTTACTGCTCAATATCAGTCTGGTAAACTGATGAAAAGGATTAAAGGATCTATACTACAAGAAAAGTGGGTTATAGACTCCAAAAAGGCGGGTTGCACAATCGGTATCTGGGATATGGTCCAGCAACAAATTTCAAGTTTATTATTTGATTGTAAAAAGGGATTTTGGTCCTGTGCCCCTGTGGTTTAGATGGACGAAGTTTATACCGGTATAAAGATAAGGGGCAGTACCAACTACTTATCACACATCTGTGTCTTTTGACAGTAGGATAAACCAAAGCATTATTAATAAACAGCTGAAGTGTCTTCAAGTTAGAGTCGGGAAACAGAATTTCAGGATGGTGGCTATGGCGGCCATGTTTTTTTCAAAATGGCACCAATTTCAAAAGTAACCTAGCCTATGTGGTATCCTAACACCATGTTAAATTTCAAATCAATCAGCAAAAGCATCTGTGCTACAGTTAGGAAGCGAAAATGTTGATCGACAGACGTCGGACACATCAACCTAACAGGCAGGTTGGTTACATGTAACCCACCCAAAAAGAGCACTATGATGTCCCAGCAAGCCAGGGTACCATAGGGATTCCAGTTCTGATTAGACTGGACGGACATGATGCCAACATATCCCCAACAAGTAAAACAGCTGGATAGCTTAGATTTGCACATGATTTACATGAAAGGTGGATGTAGAGCATATTTTGCAAAAAAGCTCAGTTTGGAAGCTATGAGCACGATAAGATAAAATAGGAAAACATTTTTTATAAACAGATAATCACCCTAAAAGTGGTCCCAAGATATAAAATGGGTCTGTGTGATCATTTTTAAAAACTTATAGGTGATTTTAAAATTACAGCTACAGAGTTCGAATTCCCCACAGGCAAAGATCACATATAGAAGTTAAACCTAGTACAGTTTGCAGCTATTCAGACTGACCGTTTCCACATTACAAAGCCAAATTTGTATAATAGAGAAAAATATAGAAAATAGAAAAAAAATTTAAACCCTTGAATTTAGCTATGTGTGAATAGAAACATATTATTTGTTCCCAGGTGAGATTTTAGCTGAATAATCTATATTAAAAGTGGCAAAGGTTCATAAAATAGGTCTCTGTGGTATGTTTTAGAGACCCTTATGTGACCTTAAAATGATAACTACAGACCTCATATTTTCTACAACCAAAGATCACATACAGAAGTCACATCCAGTACAGTTTGAGTTTAGTTGGACTTACCATTTGAAGGTTGAGGTTACCAGGTAAAATATGTCAAAAATATAGAAAAAAGTCCTTGGGTGGGATCTTTATGAGTGTCATATACAGGTTAAATGTTAACTTAGAGCCTGGACTTAAAACTACAGACCTCAAATTTTCCACAAAGCTCACATAAAGGAATCATAATATATCTAGTACAGTTTGAGGCTGGTCAGACTTGCCATTTCCAAGTAACAAGACAAAATATTAGAAAAATGTAGAAAAATCCTTATGTCGTGTATTTGTAGTTCTCAAACACAGTTTTAATCTCAACTTAAACTAGAGGATCGCTCGCAAAAAAAAAGATAATGTTTTTGCATAGCAAAAACAAAGCGTCCCGAAAAGGATATAAAGGTGAGTGCTAAAGTATTAAGAAAATGCTTTGTTTCTAGCCTTATACTGTTGTGGCAACCAAAGTCAGCGCAGTCTGCTCTATCTAGCATGGTTTTCAAGATATAAGCATTTTTGTGTTTTGCAAAAATTCGAAAATTCAAAATGTCCGCTATATTTGGCGAGACAAAAATATCTTGAAAATTGGCATGGCTACTCTGCAGAGATACCCAGCAGGTCAAACATTTTGTTGAGTTCGCGCCATCTAGCACGGTTTTCGAGATATAAGCATTTTTGTGTTTTGCAAAAACTTTGAAAATTCAAAATGGCCACCATTTTTGGGGAGACAAAATTTTTTGACAAGACCACTGCCGTGGTGTGTATCTCCCGCCGAGCATTAAAGGAGAAGAAATAGCTTTTCCGAGATATTCACAATTTTTCATTTTCGTGTGTGAAAGCTCTTCCAAAAGTAGGTGAACGAGTTATTTGAGAAAAATTGGCTATCTCCAATACTATTAAGAGATAATTCACATTTACTCCTTTTGAGTAGGTGAGTAATTACCTACGGGTCTGGAACTTCACCATGTGAAAGCTCTCCCAAAAGTAGATGAATGAGTTATTCGATAAAAATTGGGTATCCGCAATACTTTTAGAGATAATTCGCATTTACTCATTTTGAGTAGGTGAATAATTAGCTATGGGTCTGAAACTTCACGGAGTAAAAGCTCTCCCAAAAGTAGGTGAATGAGTTATTTGCGAAAAATTGGCTATCTGCAACACTTTTAGAGATAGTTCGCATTTACTCATTTTGAGTAGGCGAGTAATTAGCTATGGGTCTGAAACTTCACCATGTGAAAGCTCTCCCACAAGTACATGAATGAGTATTTGATAAAAATTGGGTATCCGCAATACTTTTACAGATAATTAGCATTTACTCATTTTGAGTAGGTGAATAATTAGCTATGGGTGTGAAACTTCACGGAGTGAAAGCTCTCCCAAAAGTAGGTGAATGAGTTATTTGACAAAAATTGGCTATCTGCAATACTTTTAGAGATAATTCACATTTACTCATTTTGAGTAGGTGAGTAATTAGCTATGGGTCTTAAACTTCACCCTGTGAAAGCTCTCCCACAAGTACATGAGTGAGTTATTTGATAAAAATTGGGTATCCACAATACTTTTACAGATAATTAGCATTTACTCATTTTGAGTAGGTGAATAATTAGCATGGGTCTGAAACTTCACGGAGTGAAAGCTCTCCCAAAAGTAGGTGAATGAGTTATTTGAGAAAAATTGGCTATCTGCAATACTTTTAGAGATAATTCGCATTTACTCATTTTGAGTAGGTGAGTAATTAGCTATGGGTCTGAAACTTCACCATGTGAAAGCTCTTCCAAAAGTAGGTGAATGAGTTATTTGAGAGAAATTGGCTATCTGCAATACTTTTAAGAGATAATTCGCATTTACTCATTTTGAGTAGGTGAATAATTATCTACAGGTCTGAAACTTCACGGAGTGAAAGCTCTCCCAAAAGTACATGAATGAGTTATTTGATAAAAATTGGGTATCCGCAATAGTTTCTGAGATAACTAGAGATTGCATCTCGACGCAGTGTATCCCCGGACGGGACATAGTTAAGGCGTGAATGTGTCGGGCTTGAGCCTGTTTCCTGGAGCACCAGGTCAGGATTCTCCACAGTACCAGATTACTTCCAAAAGCTAATCACTAGTTGTTTCACTTATATCTGTCTTTAAAAATTACATTTCATGGATCCAGAAGATCCATATAGTGATCCGGATCACTTCCAAAACTGAATCATTTCATCCTTTTACCTTTTCAGACATATTCTAAAAATTTCATCGAAATCCGTCCATAAGTTTTTGAGTTATCTTGTACACAGACACATCTGGCAGCCTGGATCCACATGATCTAGACAGTGATCCAGATTACTCCCAAAATCTAATCACTTGTTCTTTGTCCCATTTAAGACATTTCCTGAAAATTTCATAAAAATCCATTCATGACTTTCTGAGCTATTTGTCTTTAAAAATTACATTCACGGATCCAGAAGATCCAGATAGTGGTCCAGATCACTCGCTAAATTGAATCATTTCTTCCTTTTACCACTTCTTCCTTTTACCATTTGTAACATATCCTGAAAATATCAAAATCCATTCCAAGATTATGTGCAAGCCTGGATCCAGATTATCCAGATCACTCCAAAAATGTAATCACTTGTTCCTTGTACCATTTAGGCCATTTGCTGAAACAATCCATCCATAACTTTTTGAGGTATCTGTCTTAACAAAATTACATTTCATGGATCCAGAAGATCCATATAGTGATCCGGATCACTTCCAAAATTCAATCATTTCATCCTTTTACCTTTTCAGACATATCCTGAAAATTTCATCAAAATCCGTCCATACGTTTTTGATTTATCTTGTACACAAACACATCTGGCAGCCTGGATCCAGATGATCCAGATCACTCCCAAAATCTAATCACTTGTTCCTTGTCCCATTTAAGACATTTCCTGAAAATTTCATAAAAATCCACCCATGAGTTTCTGAGCTATTTGTCTTTAAAAATTATATTTCATGGATCCAGAAGATCCAGATAGTGGTCCAGATCACTCGCAAAATTGAATCATTTCTTCCTTTTACCACTTCTTCCTTTTACTATCTGTAACATATCCTAAAAATATCATCAAAATTCATCCTAAAATCATGTTGCAGGCTCGATCCAGATGATCCAGATCACTCCAAAAGTATAATCACTTGTTCCTTGTACCATTTAGGTCATTTGCTGAAAATGTCATCACAATCCATCCATAACTTTTTGAGGTATGTCTTATTACATTTCATGGATCCAGAAGATCCATATAGTGATCCGGATCACTTCCAAAATTCAGTCATTTCATCCTTTTACCTTTTCAGACATATCCTGAAAATTTCATCAAAATCCGTCCGTAAGCTTTTGAGCTACAATGTACACAAACACATCTGGCAACCTGGATCCAGATGATCCAGACAGTGATCCAGATCACTCCCCAAATCTAATCACTTGTTCCTCGCACCATTTAGGCCATTTGCTGAAAATGTCATCCCAATCCATGCATAACTTTTTGAGGTATCTGTCTTTAAAAATTACATTTCATGGATCCAGAAGATCCATATAGTGATCCGGATCACTTCTAAAATTCAACCATTTCATCTTTTTACCTTTTCAGACATATCCTGAAAATTTCATCAAAATCCGTTCATAAGTTTTTGAGCTATATTGTACACAAACACATCTGGCAGTCTGGATCCAGATGATCCAGACAGTGATCCAGATCACTCCCAAAATCTAATCACTTGTTCCTCGTCCCAATAAGGACATCTCCTGAAAATTTTATCAAAATGCACCCATAACTTTTTGAGTTATCTGTCTTTAAAAATTAAATTTCATGGATCCAGAAGATCCAGACAGTGATCCGGATCACTCCCAAAATTTAATCACATCTTCCTTTTACCAATTTGGACATATCCTGAAAATTTTATCAAAATCCGTCTGTCAGTTTTTGAGTTATCTTGTTCACAAACAAACAAACAAATAGAGGGCCCAAAATGACCCTCGGTCAGGTACTTTGGCGGTCAGTGGATGACCTTCAATGAAGATCTGTAACCGGTCAGCCTGGATGCTGGTACTCCGTCATGTACTCAACCTCCAAAGCCATTTTCAATAGTTTCCATGCAATGTAGTCAGCATCAAGTGTGAAAATATCTCCAAATATGCCAAAAATGACCCTTGGTCAGGTACTTTGGCGGTCAGTGGATGACCTTAAATGAAGATCTGTAACCAGTAAACCTGGATGGTAGAAGTCCATCATGTACTCAACCTCCAAAGCCATTTTCAATAGTTTCCATGCAATATAGTCAGCGTTAAGTGTGAAAATATCTCCAAAAAAGCCAAAAATGACCCTCGGTCAGGTACTTTGGCGGTCAGTGGATGACCTTCAATGAAGAGCTTCAAGGTCAAATTTCTGCATGCTTATAGAGGACATATATATGTATTATATATACCAGCCATAGGATGATGTAACTTTCTGTATTGGAGAACTGGGCCAAAATGTGCAAAAATGGCCAAAATCTGACCTTTAAGTGGCCACCAGTGGCCTTGAGATTGAAGGTCAAGGTCACAAAACAATAGCGTTCGTGGCATTGCCCATATATACCCACATACCAAATTTGAAAGTTCTAACTAAAATATTTTTTAAGTTATCGCGTGCAAAAGGAAATCTCTGCGGCGGCGGCGGCGTGACCGTACTGAATCCTAAGTATCCCCGACTTTCGTCCGGGGATACAATTAGCATTTACTCATTTTGAGTAGGTGAGTAATTAGCTACGGGTCTGAAACTTCACCAAGTGAAAGCTCTCCCAAAAGTAATTAGCTATGGGTCTTAAACTTCACCCTGTGAAAGCTCTCCCACAAGTACATGAATGAGTTATTTGATAAAAATTGGCTATCTGCAATACTTTTAGAGGTAATTCGCATTTACTAATTTTGAGTAGGTGAGTAATTAGCTATGGGTCTGAAACTTCACCATGTGAAAGCTCTTCCAAAAGTAGATGAATGAGTTATTTGAGAAAACTTGGCTATCTGCAATACTTTTAAGAGATAATTCGCAATTACTCATTTTGAGTAGGTGAGTAATTATCTACGGGTCTGAAACTTCACCATGTGAAAGCTCTCCCAAAAGTAGATGAATGAGTTATTTGATAAAAATTGGGTATCCGCAATAGTTTTAGAGATAATTAGCATTTACTCATTTTGAGTAGGTGAATAATTAGCTACGGGTCTGAAACTTCACCGAGTGAAAGCTCTTTGGGATAGCTGCTCTGCAGAGATACCCTGAAGATCAAAACTTTCGTCGAAATCGCTCTATGTAGTACAGTTTTCGAGATATTAGCACTTTTGTGTTTTGTAATTTTTGCGCAAAAATTCGAAAATTCAAAATGGCCGCCATTTTTGGCAAGAGAAAATTTTTTTGAAAATTGGCATGGCTACTCTGCAGCGATACCCTGTGGGTCAAAATTTCGTCGAAATCGCTCTATCTAGCACGGTTTTCGAGATATAAGTATTTTTATGTTTTGCAATTCTGCGAAAAATTTGAAAATTCAAAATGGCCGCCATTTTTGGCGAGACATAATTTCTTTGAAAACTGGCATGGCTACTCTGCAGAGATACCCTGTGGATCAAAAATTTCGTCGAAATCGCACTATCTAGCAGGGTTTTCGAGATATAAGCATTTTTATGTTTTGCAATTTTTGCGTAAAAATTCGAAAATTCAAAATGGCCACCATTTTTGGTGAGACAACATTTTTTTGAAAATTGGGAAAACTACTCTGCAGAGATAACCTGCAGGTCAAAAATTTCGTCGAAATCGCTCTATCTAGCACGGTTTTCGAGATATAAGCATTTTTGTGTTTTCCTTATTTGGAAAATTCATAATGATTAATTAATCATTAATTACTCGGCCATTTCTTAACCAATCAATGCCAAAATCTAATGATTTCCAGATTTTAATAGAATGAATGTAATTGCCATGTTTCAGGTGAATTGATAAAATTCCTTTCAAGTTATCATCCGGACAAGCTTCCCCATCGAAAAAAGACATTTTTGGTTATGTGACCTCTCTAATTGGTTGAAATGTCACTGCAGCATATTCAAAAATATTCCCCTAGGCTGCTGCCTAAACCTGCCAAATTTGAAAAGAATCCGCCTAATGGTTACAGAGTTATAAGGAAAGCAAAATGCGGAGCTGGCGGAGCCTGAAGGTCTCCCATACCCAAACAAGTGTCCCACAAGGGACGCTTAATTCTTAATATTTGGCATTGAGAAGAACATATTAATGTGTTCTTATGTGAAATTTTAGGTAGACGAGCCACATAGTTTGTGACCTGGAGGACTCTAAGTGGTTAAAAGGTAATTTCTGACCTTAAAGTGGCCATAAGTTCTTTACTATTGAGAGTTTAAGATCACTTTAAATTAGGGTTCCTCTCCTGGCCCAAATTTATCTGTGTGCCAAGTTTGAAAGAAATCCATTCGGAGTTTTTTAATTTATCATGCACAGCAGGGGCATGACAGGGCTGACCCAGTATATCCCTATGTCTCGTGACATAATGAATGATTTTATGGCTGATGGAGATTCTACGTCGATTTATAGTTGCAGTACCATTACTCAAAGTAAAAACTTATAACCAAGGTATGAGAACAGTTTTTCAAAATATTATGTGGGTTGCTGATGTTGCTCTAAACTGTATTCATAATTCCAATAATTTCTCTCATGTTTCCTTGTGTACTGAATGTCATGCTTCATAATGCGGGGCTTGAATGCACATAAAAAATGCCAAGAATTGATTTGCTCAATAATATTAAAGAAGATTTTACATATAAATTATAAAGCATATCTAGGGATTACAAATGGTGATCATGGGTTCTAAAACAATGCTATGATGGCCAGTTAAGATGATTTGGCATAAATTCAATAGTATTACAGATATAAGCTTTTTTGTTGCACCCACTTACATATTGTATGGTAGCCAAAACCTGCAATTTCCAAATTACAGAGAAGAAACAAATATAACTTTTCTGATGGTTTAATAAGCATTAAATTTAAAAATTTAAAAAAAATACATTTCAATGTGAAAGAACAAATACCAAACTAATTCCTGTATCATTTTACACAAGAACTCATCAGTAAATTTTTTATCTGGCATTTATTTTCATTACAATTTCAGCTTCAAAATCTGTATTAAAATAAAGTGTGTGGCTGCGCTACAATACTGATTGCTGCGCCCCAGAACTTTGGTTCGAGTGAGGTGATCAGTAACAATTGTTTTCATTGGTTAATTGCTTATGATTGATATGAAGTGGTACACGGTGCTTAAGTGGCCCTTAACAGAACTATATGCTGAAAACATATACAGTAATATTTAATTCAATATTAGATATATTATCGGTATTTATCACTTATACTCCATAGACAATCATTTGAAAATAAGAAAAAACAGTGATATTTTCCAATCCGTGGATTAGTTTCTTATCTTTTTTGGGGGGGGTGGGGGTGGGGGGGTGGGGGGTGGGGGGTGGGGGGGGTGGTATAATTTAACCCCACAGTAATGACTACAGAGGAATCATGGACAACTTGACTCTTTGCCAACTCAGACTCAAATTGATGCAAACTCGGCCTCCTTCAAAAAGTCATCCTTAGAAAGTTGGCCCTACTTTTATATGTAGTACTTATGTAAGCATCATATATTAAAAATAGCATCAGAGATGCCCGTACCCCATAGCCTGGGGAAAAATTTTTCAACACCATGAGATATAGAAGTAGTGTAACAGTACAAAGTTCAAGATACTTTCACAGTAGTGTCAGTTATATTAAGGTCCAAATAATGCTTAAGTAGAGAAAATAATATCTAAGGAAAAGAAATGTATGTAAAGATGAAGTATTAAAACAAGACAATTTAATAATAAAATGACAGCACTTATTAGTAAACCAAGAACTGGCCAAATTATGGTTTGGATGTTTTGAATATTACCCATGCATATAGAAGAGGCAATACATTCAATGAATGCTTATGTGTGGTGTTGGAGAAAAACCTTTGGCTCACTTGATGAAATTCCATCTGTTACAATGGGAACTTGCATAAGGAAATTCTTAATGAATTCTAATATGACTTTAACAGTGCTTAATCTGCATCAACAGACAGACCCAAAGGTGCAACAAGATTTTAAAGGTCAATACAGCAAGGTCAAAGGTCAATCAGTGTCACACCATGACGTGGCACACCTAAAACCCTCAACCAATGTCCCTACCAAGTATAAACTTCCTACACCTTACAGTCTCTGAGATATAGCCTAGACAAAATTTTATAGGTCAAGGTCACTACAGCAAGGTCAAAGGTCAAATCAAGGTCACACTATGACGTAGCACACCTACACCCCCTAACCAATGTCCCTACCAAGTATCAACTTCCTACACCTCTTACAGTTTCCAAGATATAGCCCAGACCAGGTTTTATAAGTCAAGTTCACTACGGCAAGGTCAAAGGTCAAATCCAGGTCACACCATAACATTGCACACCTATTACCCCCAACCAATGTCCTCACCAAGTAACAGCTTCCTACACCCTACAGTTTCCGAAATATAGCCCAGACAAGATTTTGTAGGTCAAGGTCACTACGGCAAAGGTCAAATCAAGGTCACACTATGATGTTGCACATCTACACCCCCTAACCAATGTCTCTACCAAGTATCAACTTCCTACACCTTACGGTTTCCGAGATATACCCCGGACAAGATTTTATAGGTCAAGGTCACTACGGCAAGGTAAAAGGTCAAATCAAGGTCAGACCATGATGTTGGACACCTACAACCCCTAACTAATGTCCCTGCCAAGTATGAACTTCCTACACCTTATGGTTGCCGAGATATAGCCCGGACAAGATTTTCAAACTCAAGGTCACTACGGCAAGGACAAAGGTCAAATCAAGGTCAGACCATGACATTGCACACCTACAACCCCCAACCAATGTCCCTGCCATGTATGAACTTCCTACACCTTACGGTTTCTGAGATACAACCCGGACAAACTATTTCCCGCCGCCCGCCCATCCGGACACCATGGGTGAAAAAATGTATTATGTGTTTTATGAGAAAAATTAGCTCAAATATGTTCTGAATTAATCTGATGTCAATGGAAATGGTTTTAGAAGGTAATATTTTACAAATAATGGCTACATTATTAAAACTATTACCAATGGATTTGATAAAACATTTGGTATATTTTACTCTAATATTATGTAAACCTGATTCAATATTACGTCTTAATTACAATTATATCCACGGTTAAAAACTGTAAGCAATGATACCTACTGTAGATTATCAAAATCCACCCATAAATCAGGTTCATAAGGCCCAGTTTGCATCGATGAGTCTGAATGGCAAGGGGAATCATGGACAACTCAGCCTTTCACCAACTGGGCCCCCGCCAAATGTGACTCAATTTGATGCAAACTCGGCCTCCTACAAAAACTCATCCCTACAAAGTTGGTCCTGCTTTTATATGTAGTATTTATCTGATATCGATGATAATGATTTTAGAAGGTAGTATTTTACAAATAATGGCTACATTATTAAACGGCAAGACTAAAGGAACATTTCCATGGCAATAAAGCAGTGCTTCATTTCCATGCTCCATGGAAAAACAGGGAGATGTGCAAGTCATGCATAATCAATAGCATATTGAAATGTGTGGTATGACACCACATGTTACTTGTAAATTATATTATTCCACGTGCACTTGAGTAAGTAAAAATCTTAAAACAACATTTACACGTAAAATATTGTTAGGAAAACCCATTGAATTCCGTGACCTCATATTTTCTTGGTACATCAGCAGGTGCGCAAGTATGGCCAACAAATAGAAAGAAATATGTACCTCTGTTGCCACATTCGCAGGCTTGTAGCAAGTGCTAAATATTCATGAGCAAACAGAAACACATGGTTGGAGACAGTGTTATCCATGAATCCATTTTTGTTTTATCAGTCCCCATTAACATGTATTTTAAACTTAAAATTCATAGAAATGTAGATTTGCTTGTGAATATTCATGTTGCCAATGTTGCAAGTTTTCTGTTGTAATTTTCCATGAAGCATGGAAATAAAGTACTGCATTACTGCCACAGGGACATGGTTGTAGTCAATCCGATTATTAAAATTGTTACCAATGGATTTGATTAAAAAATTGCGGCACATATTACTCTAATTGTGTAAACCCGATTAAAGATTATGTCTTACCATTATATCCCTGATTATAACTGCGAAGTGGCTGGAGTACAGTAAATCACCACACTCGAGAAGAAATTCTGCAGTACGGTAGCATTCATTTACAGTATTCCAGTAAATTAACTAGAGTGCGGTTCAAGCTGGTAACCCCAACACAGCTCATGGAGTTAAGGAAATACGAGGCCACGATGGGGGTTCTATATTTTAGAAATAGAAAATCTAGCAATATTTTACAAATAAAATATCAAATGCTAGTACTTGTACAGTACACACACAGAAAATATGAGGCCACAACGGATTTTCTAGCAATATTTTACAAACAGAAGTCAAGCCAACCAGTCTATTTTTCATCTGGAAATGTGATTAATTTAATTAACCAATGAAAACAATTGTTACTGAAACCTCATCCAAGACAAAAACTTTACTCTTACTGCAACTACTGCTGAAGCTTTCTAGCAATATTTTACAAGTAGACTATCAGATGCTAGTACTTGCACACACAGACTTAAGGAAATATGAGGCCACGATGGATTCCTGGCCATATTTTACAACCAGATGATCCAGCCAACCAGTCTACTTTTTGTCTGCAAACGTGATTAATTTAATTAGCCAATGAAAACAACTGTTACTGAAACTGCACTCAAGACAAAGTTCTGGAGTACAGCAATCTGTATTGTAGCATATTTTCTACAGAACGGTTTTACCATACCCCAGCCACGCCCTAAAAACTGTAAACAATGATACCTAGATTATCAAAATCCATACATAAATAAAGATTTTATGTCAATTTGAATTTCTCAGTGAACTAGACCAAGTTTGCATAGAGGAGTCCCAGTTGGTAAGAGCCGAGTTGGCCAGTTTCCCTGTTCCCTAGTGGCATTCTACCAGTGAACGACCGCCTTCTATTTCTTTGTTAGAGGTCAAGGACAAATGCTTCTATATATCTACAAAATGGGCGTTCACTGGTATTTCCAGTTTGCGGTAAAAACGGCCAATAATATAGATAAAATGGTAAATATAAAGTTGGCCAGTTTCCCTGGTCCCTAGTGGCATTCTACCAGTGAACGACCGCCTTCTATTTCTTTGTTAGAGGTCAAGGACAAATGCTTCTATATATCTACAAAATGGGCATTCACTGGTATTTCCAGTTTGCGGTAAGAACGGCCAATAATATAGATAAAATGGTAAATATAAAGTGTTGATACAAATGTAACAAAATGTACCTCAGATAATAATTGTAGTGTATATCCCATGACAATCTGGTGGTAGAAGAATAAAATATAAAGCTGCCAATCTAATTTAAATTCAATATATTAACTTCAGCATGGGCGTTTACTGGTAGAATGCCACTACTAGTGGTTTCCTACCAGTAAACGCCCGACTACCAATGAACGCCCGCGTTCTATTTCTTTGTTAGAGGTCAGGGACAAATGCTTATATTTATCAACAAAACGGGCGTTCACTGGCATTTCCGGTTTGCGCTAAAAACGGCCGATAATAGAGTTAAATTATTAAAATATAATTTAAAGCTTTGAAACAAATGTAGCAACATGCAACTGGATTATTAATTGCTGTGTACATCATTTGACAATCTGGTGGAAGAAGAATAAAATATAAATCTGTTTATACAATTTAAATTCAATATATTTGCTTCAGCATGGGCGTTCACTGGTAGAATGCCACTACAGTACACGACAGAGAAAGATTAATTGAGCGATAATAAAATATCTCATACAAAATAATGATTTTTACAGTAACTAATTTAGTGACAGTTCTTGATAACCTAATAAATATATACAGCGGTAATTTTACTTACCTGATATAAATGCACATTCAAATGTATACTGTCACCGAATGAATCTTACGAATCTTAACTGAACTTTGTATCATAACAAAACCAACAAAACGGGTATACGGACGGTACATTATAAAACCGGTACATTCTAAAACTCGGACTTCTGTCCAACTTGGAATTCTACTTGGACTAAGCGGCGATAGCGGCGATGGGATGGGGGGGGGGGGGGGGGCAGCGGCGACGGGTTTGGGAGGGTGGGGGAGGGGCTGTGTTATGCATTAATTGAGCCAATCAAATGCAAGAGGGTTATATAGGGGCTCGCCGCCCCACACCCCCTCCCCATTTCCAAGTTGGACAGAAATAAATCGCCGCTTGTGGCTCTTAATTATATATTTGTAAAATATTGCTAGAAACCCCATCGTAGCCTCACGTTTTCATCACTCTGTGGGTGTACAACTATACCAGTATTTGATATTTTATTAGTTCTAAATATTGTTAGAAACCCCATGGTAGCCTCACGTTTTCATCACTCTGTGGGTGTACAAGTACCAGCATTTTATATTTTATTTGTTTTAAATATTTCGTGAAGGCAGTATTAGGTGCGGCGACAGTAAAGTATTGCTGGATTATATATTTGGCCAAAGAAAATATGAGGCCATTGCCCCCCCCCTCCCATCGCCGCTATCGCCGCTATCGCCGCTGGCCATCTACCCCTTCTCATTTCTCCTCAATTAAAATTAACGTCGCCGCTATGTAGTCCGAGCGGCGATGGAATCGCCGCTTTTGTCCAACTTTTAGGAAGTACCTATAAAACCCGGAATTGGAATTGGAATCGGAATTTTTTCCGGAATAGCACCTCTTACCGCACCTCTATCCTTATTGGCTCTTGGAAGTATGGGGGCGGGGCTTCAATCCTACACACCTTTACATACACCCTGAGTATAGCAGCCTTATTTAGGGTAATGTTGTTTGGATTTTTTGCACCTCTTACCGCACCTCCATCCTGATTGGCTCTTAACAGTGTGGGGGTGGGGCTTAAGTCCAACACACCTTTCATAAAGCCCCTGAGTATAGGGTGCCTGAGTATATATACTGTAAATGGAAAAGCTGTTAAAGTTCCAAAATTTTGTTGGTTTACATTGGAACTGTATTAGAACATCTCATAATACCCCTCTGAAGCAAATTATTTCTTACAATAGTAATATAATGTGGCAGGTATATACATACCTGCATATTATATGTCACTGGAAGATGAACTTGGAAAATGTTTTGGAACACTCACAACACCCCTTTACAACCAGTCACCTTGTTTATTAAACCAAACATTTGGAAGCCTCATAATTCCCTGTTAGATTCTTATCAGTAATTCCAACTAATAAATGTAGAAAATTCTTTTGAATAATTGATTATTTTCCACTACAACTTACATTGGAATTTTTTCCGGAATAGCACCTCACCGAACTTCTGTGCTGATTGGCTCTTAAAAGAATGAGGGGTGGAGAATGAATGTATTAATTATCAATCAATATACCTGAAAGGGCTTTTCTTCAGAGTTTTTTTTTCTTACATAAACACAAATTACAATCCAAATTTAAACTGTTGCTTTTCAACTCAAAATATTAGATGAATTACATGACCAGGGGAAATCCGTGACCTCATTTCTTCTCATGAATGTTAATGACTTGGATGCTATGGCCGTGAGTTCTGCAGTTTAAAGCATTTCATCTTCGTCGAAATATCCATTTTATAATATATTGTTAGGAAACTGCAGGGGAAATCTGTGACCTCATTTCTTCTCATGAATATTAATGACCGCACCTCATATTTTAACACCGCACCATTTTACCGCACCTCATATTTCAACACCGCACCTCGACGCACCCGTTTTTGGAATTCCGGAAAATATAATGAACCTATACGGACATTCTAAACTGTGGATATGGTGGTGTCATCAAACAGAATCATTTCTTGATTAAAAGGGCTATACGGATGGAGTAAGTTAAGTTATATAAATAGATCTTTTGTATTTGGATGGCCTTTCGGTATAACATAACTCAGTACACTAAGTGATCCTACAACAACATGGGATCTCTTGTTAGTGATCAAAGTGATCTTATAAAAATTTTTCTCAAAATATACTACATTTAAGGCTGGAAATACACCTGGGCCGGGATTCATAAAAGGTCTTAGACAAAAAAATTGTCTTAACTTTAAGAGAAAAGTCTTGTCATAAATTTTGTCTTGAATTTTGTCATAAAGTTAAGACTTTTTTTTTTTGCTTAGACAAAATGGGATTCACAAAAGGCCTTAGACAAAAATTTGTCTTAGATTTTCTCATAACTTTAAGACCACTGCAGGGCAGACTTAAGTCATTTTTAAAATGTTCCATTGCATGTATTTACATTGTACCCTGTGTTATGAAAACAACATATATACTATGGGAATCTATACTTCCTATAAAAGTAATTTCTGTGGATTGTAATAGAAATTTACAACATTTAATTACCTATAAATTTCCACATTTTACCTTCTTGTGGTAAAAATATTGTCATAAAAATGGCTGACTCACAATAACACACAAAGACTACTATTTTTACATAATTTTACAAAAAAAGTAACAAATCTGTTTTATAATTTTGAAGAGCATGTTTGGTGTATTTATTGATGAAAAATGTTTTTGTTTCACTAAAATTTGTTAATTTGAATTCAAACTATAAGACTTTTTGCATAAATTTTGTCTCAGCTAAGATTTTGCTAAGCACTTTTTGTGAATCCCAATTTAAGAGAAATCTTAGCTAAGACAAAAGTCATAACTTTAAGACTGGTCTAAGCAAAAAAATTGTCTAAGACTTGAGACCTTTTGTGAATCCTGACTTTATTCTTGTCCGTATCCTCATTTGTATCCGCACCCATAATACCCTAAATATTTTGCTATAATACAGCGAACTTCTGTCCATATCTGCAAAAAAGGCTTGAGTTTGTTATTTTGCAGATGAAGACAATAATTCACTGTTTTATACCAAAACATCCAGGGCATCACTGATGCGGACAATTGCAGATAGGGATACGGAAACCTAAATAAGAGCAGGTGTATTTTGCAAGTAATAATATATCACACTGGTCAGACAGTAATGTCATAACAGGTTACACATAATCTCTGTATTTGAATATTTCATGGTTCATAGAACCAAATCACTGCTTCAAATTCATATCGCATTTGGACATGAGACAAAATAAAGCATCATTTTCCAACTACACTCATTTGGCCAAGGTGGCCCAGTGGTGACACACTCACCTCCCACCACTGAGGCCTATGGTTTAAATCCCAGACCCAATGTGGGAAAATTGGTAGTTGCATACCAATGATCAGCAGTTTACAGTACAAAACCCTGACCAAATGTATGTACTGGTTTCCTCTGCTCATAAAACTACCTGCATGTCATGATATGACCTATACAGTGTTGAAAGTGATGTTAAAACTCAAATAGTGAACAAGTCTCAAGGCCTCATTGGTTGTGGGCTTGAATCAAGCTCCTGGCAACACATGTGGGAGAAACATACATTATGTACGTATATGACCTTCACTTTGAAAAGAAATGGAAGACCCCAATGTTGACCTCGGTGTGACAAGACTCTTGGTGGTTAACTTCTAATTTTTGCTGCATGTTCATGTCAGCATTATGTATTGTACTAGCATGGTTGCTTCTTTTTTTCCAAAGACAGTCTATACTGTGTCTACTTAATTTTTCAGAAGGCTCTTGTGCTTGGCACATTCTGGGGGTGTGGAGGTTGGAAGCGGGAGTTAATGGGAATCCGAAGTCTAGTTACACAAGGATTTGTTTAGTAAGTACCATTATTTGTTTTGAACTGTAGAAACTTTTACAAACTTTCTGTTTTGTTTCCTACTTTGACCACAACAAGCATTACAGTACAGTACAGCACAGTACAGTACTCTACTGTACAGCATGTATTTGAAACAATACTTTATACTGTATTGCCAATAGGTGTGTGTTTACCTGTAGTTTCTTCTTATTTCAAGACATTCTACGGTAGTATGATTTCATTTCCATAGGCATGGCACACATAGCTGGGGAAACCAACTTTCACAACCATCGACAGAAGTTGGTTCGCCAGGCTACTAGTAGTGGCATTCTACCAATAAACGCCCATGCTGAAGCAAATATATTGAATTTAAATTATATAAACATATTTATATTTTATTCTTCTTCCACCAGATTGTCAAATGATGTACACAGCAACTAAAAATAATCCAGGTGCATGTTGCTACATTTGTTTCAAAGCTTTATATTTTAACAATTTAACTCAATTATCGGCCATATTTAGTGCAAACTGGAAATACCAGTGTATGCCCATTTTGTAGATAAATAGAAGCATTTGTCCTTGACCTCTACTGCTCAGCCAGTGAAGTTCGTCACCCCAGTGAAGTTTGTCACCTGCATTTTATGACAATATTAAAGAGTTTTTACTGTCCAGTTATGGCATATATGTATACCTTGCCAATGAAAGAAGCTATTCCATTTATTTAAATGTGAATATTGCCTGTCCTTGAGCGTTTTTACGGCAGGTGACGAACTTCACTGGGGTGACGAAATTCACTGGCTGACCAGTAACAAAGAAATAGAAAGTGGGTGTTCACTGGTAGGCAGGCGTTTACTGGTAGGAAGCCACTAGCTAACACAGCAAAATCATGAAAATGCTATTTTGTACCTCATCAATAAAGGCCCGTGTATCATGAAATAAGTTCTTGAAAATTGAAACTAAACCACAGATAGAAATTATTCTTATATTTTGTTATTTAATGATTGTTTAAGAATTATTATGTACAAATATCAATAACTTACAAAAATATCTTGAATATTGAGTTAAATATTAGATTTTTCAGCTGATAATACAACCATTTCTGCACATTTGCAATGGTGTAGAAACAGGTCAAAGTATGGTGTTCCTATGTAAGTGCAGCGTACTAAGCAGCCTTTAATGTGTATATAAAAACTGCATGAATATTAATTCTAACATGACGACCTGCGCAGAAACGAGTTTTGAGTTCTATGCGCACACAATTATCTCGCAACAATCGCACTGCCCTTCCATTCGCCCTACGTATTTTGGTTGGGTTTTAGAAGTAATGTTGTTATGTTGTTTTTATTTATATTTCATTGAATATGATATAGTTATTGAATTTTAAATACTATAGATTATGTATATTTATATAAAATATTCCTGTATCAAAACATTGTAAATCTGCAATTGTAGGGTACAATGGATGGAAAAGCCGGTTGCTAAGGTCACAACATTGTAAACAAACCTACGTAAAATAATTTATTCCTTGTAAAAATAAAAAATTAATTAAAAGAAGTCTGTTAAAAAATTCTATATGTCATGTTAGAATAGTAATAATCCATTCGTGCTCATGGTTTGTGTTCGGCATTTAACCATGGTACTTCCGGTAATAATTTTACTCAGCCGAACTCATGGATTATTTCTACAATAAAACGAAGCCACATATATGACACTTAATGTCTTAACACTGTATTGTACCAAATATTTAATTTAAAAAAAATGCCATCTTTATTGCAAGCCATAAAAATAAAGTGAAAGGTGTCGGATATCATAATTATTTAAAACACCGATATAACTTCAGGGCAAATGATGGTTCCCAATACTAGACACAATAATGATAAAAATCAAGTACCAGTCTTAATGAATCTTTACAGTAGTAAGAGTAGAATAGCCCTTGTTCAAAAATATCGCAATGAAATCATGGATTTTCTGTCATAACTACCTGAAATAACAACCTTTAAAAAGGCTGTCAAAAATAACGAAAATATGCCAACTTATCAATATTATGTGAACACATTGGAATTACAATAATTTATCAAATATATTAAGAAAATTTCATGGTTTTTAGACATTATAAATGAATCAAAAACATTTTTATCTCTGTGGATGTGATGGAAGTACACATATGTGCAATACGTCCAAGTTGTATATGCGCCAAAGTTATATAAAATGGCGATAACTAATTTCACAGCACAAATTTTACGGGACACCGGAATCTAGTCATGTTGGACTGTTTCAAAGTTGGGCCCCTACAAACCCGGCCACCTGAAAACTTTAGCATTTTAAGGTTAACAAGGCCGAAAGGGGTTTCATTCTACTAGCTCAAGCCGCAGTGCCATCAGAGACAGCAGTAGTGCACTGAAGCGGTCGCCCATCCCAGTCCTAACGTACCCCATTGCCATCTAAGTTCAGTGGAGAGACAGATACTCATCACACTACGCCACAATCCATAAAAGTCCGGAGAAAAAAAAAAAAAAGAAAAAAAAAGTTGTGATTCCTAGAAGTGCGAGTCTTACTAGTGCTATGGCTTAAAAACTGTTTCACGTAAAGCACTCAATCTTCAAGCAGCATTTCTATTTATAAAATGTTGTTGGAAGACCCACAGAGTACCTAGTCCTTATCTAAAGTACCCACTACATTCCACTCTGTAGGGAGCATAGTTGGGTACTTAAGATAATTACTAACAGAATACCATGATGTCACATTTTGTTTGCATGCATGAATATTGATGAGTGGTTCTCATAACCTGTTTGTAGGGGGCCAACTTTGGGATTGGCTGACTTTAAAATTATCCAAGGTCCCCAAGAAATGTAAAGGCCTATGTTCTGAAATTCAGAAATGGATCAGTTAGGTCAGATATCAAAGCCTTCAAATTGAGTTTTACAACTACCAACGTCATTAATGAATGTGGTTTATATTTCTTTTGATTTTAAATTACAAGCATGGTGATCCATGTGGTTTTGATGCTATTAAAAATGCCTGCTCTCTGTAATGCTCTTCTAAATCAATTTTCAATTAAAAAATATATTTATTGAATGGAAATTTGTATACATTTCACTAAAGAAATAAAATTACTTTACTCTGGTTTGTAAGTTTCAAAAATATTGTTTATCCAAATATAACTGTATGTAGTTTAATATAATATCCAAAGAAACAAAAAAGGGACAAAAACGAAAATAAAATGTTCTTAGTTAAGTTGAAGCATGCATTTATCACATAAAAATTAGTGTCTGAAGCAGCAATCCTCTGTAAAATTATTTTTCAGTGAGAAGTTTTACAAAACACCAATATCCAATAAGAAATATAAATTCAAGGAAAAATTTAGAATATTACAACATAATTTATGTGCAAACCCACAGAAAATGGGATGTACGGACACGTGCACCATTTACAAGAAAATACTACAGATGACCATATAACCCTAAACTTTAATAATATTACTCAATCAGATTAATAAATGTCACATGGTGTTCCAATATTGGTGTTCATTAATTACTGCCACCAATAAATAAAATGTATTCAGAGTCTTGCATGCTCTTGTTCTAATCAGGTTAGAAACAATTCTGTCTTATTAACATATTTAATTGGAAATTTTTGCCTTACTTCATGGGGACAAAATAGCCCAACTACAGTAACATAATGACATATTCAGAGAACAGTTATTATCATTAATATACTATTGCCTTCCTTCTTGTAAACATCTTTCGTAAGTTAAAGATATAACAAATCAGAAAAAAAATAAAAAAAAGAGAAAGAAAGATTGATATCATATTAATGAGAGAGAATTATTTTTAACAAACAAATAGATCCATGTCATGTAGAAGTTTTTCAAAGAT
Source organism: Sabellastarte sp. h YS-2021 (assembly GCA_964017235.1). NCBI lineage: Eukaryota > Metazoa > Annelida > Polychaeta > Sabellida > Sabellidae > Sabellastarte > Sabellastarte sp. h YS-2021. Next base: position 82,240,734 of record OZ024928.1, read on the forward strand.
TTTGTACAATTGATGTTGAAATAAGTTCTGCCTAATTACTTATATGATTCTATTGCCATTTCTTTCTTCTGTATGTCTACCAAAAATCATGTTTCTATAAAATTTAGGTTTTGCACAGAACTGATAAAAGATGAAAAATTGACCTATCCATGCTAACCCATGTAGTAGGGCATTAACAAATAAAGTACCATCCGAAAAAAAGATGGCAATCCCTTATATAACCTGCATGGGACCCATATCTTTTCCTAGTTTGGCTATGTTCTGTAAATGAAGACCAAATGAATATTTTTTGCATAGAGTCACTCATAAATTAATGCATAATCCTTGTTTCTCTAGTTTTGCTAAATATGGCTGAAAGACATTTAGCAATGCTGAGAGAATATGAATCATTATCCAAGCTGCTTGCCAAGGCTCCTCACAAGTTGCAAAAAGGACTTTTCACTCAAGAATACATAGAGTGGACCACTGTTGATGTTGATTCATTTTTTATTGCTATTGGAACAAATGTGGGAATCATTTATCTGGTAGATAGATCAAATGGCCAATTGCAGAAACTTCAGTGCAAGGTATGTAGTATATTTCGTGTGTGAAACATTTGTTAAATTGTTTAAATGTTGCACTGATTTTTTTATTTAGTTTAGGAAACTAAGACAGCAAAATGGTTCACACAAATGTCTAAGTTTGCTATAGTTGACTTCATATAATGAAGCCGAAGTTCACGGTGTATAAACAAAATCAGCAACTTTTTACACTAATACATACACAAGCTGAATACATTTAAAAACTTTTACCATTGTCTTTTAAATTTGTGTTATGTGTTGCTTGAATTTATATATCAGTCTATTGATCTGTTACATCACTCTGTTCAAGAAACATGTTACATCTCTACTCTTCAAACAGACTACATGTATTACAAGGTTCAGCACTCTCTATTCATTACTTTTTGATATGTTATCTGTGTTGATAGATTCTCCAAAAAAACATTTCAGTACACAGAAAGCAAATACTAGAATATATTTAATGCACCAATGCATATGTATACTACCTGATCATATAATATCTTAAAATACCATGAACATTTATCTGACCAACATGGATTTCAATTATGCAATAAAAGTCATCAATTCAATTTAATGATCTTCATCTTGTATTATGAAACAGCTACGGCAGTTGAGGTGAACCAAAAATTACTGGTATTGTTTTTTTATGCAATAGACAAGAAATGTCACGGTGACAAGGGTGAGGCTGTGTCATAATGTGGACTACCTGGTAGCTGTAGGTACATCTGGTGGGCAGCTTTTCATATTCCAGATGCCATCTATTTTGCCTGGAAGGAAGAAACAGGTAAGTAATTTGCCTTGTTTATACCATATTTTCCCTAAAAAATTTATTTATTTTTTTTAATCATTATAAAGCAAATATTAACTGAGCAATAGTGTCTTTTTGAAATGTAAAACCAATGCTATAATTGCAGCCAGTGTATTCTACAACTGATATGTCAGATATTTATAGTGAGTCACGTTATTTTCTTGCTTTGATATTGTTCAGAATTAATGGACTGGATTATGTAAGTTTGAATTAGATAAAGGTTTGGTGAGTAAGTCCAGGGCCATTTTCGCATTCACTTTAAATTAATTTTTTGCTTTGGTTTTGAAAAAAATATCAAAATATAGTTTTTGTATTGCGTTTAAGAATGCTGGAATTGCTTGCTTACATGTTGTGACATAATGTACAAGCAATGGATCCATTTATGTTGAGTTTCATATTTTGTTTTTTCAGCTTCATTTGTACGAAGTGTTAGACTTGCATTATGATGTGATAACAAGTCTTGTTTGGAGTCAGAACTCAGAAAAGTTGTACAGTGGAGATGTTATGGGCCATGTCTGCTGTACAGAGTTTAACTATGACCATGTAAATATTTTGCCCTTTTGTATTAATTTAGTTAAATTTTTTAGATTAGATAACCTATAACATCCATACTTTTGTTGCAATATTTGAAGTATGTATGATTAAAACCAATGCTGAACACTTTAGCCAGGCTTCTCTGTAAAAGGCTCCAGTAGACAGAAAACAAAAATATGTAATGACACAAAATCACCCAAAGGAAATTACTCTACTGTCTCCCAGTATGTTTGCAGATGAATCAAAAGTTGAACATGTTACAAGTCTTACTCACAAGTGTATGTGAAAAGCAAAGTGCAACATCTGGTATGTCATGATGAGACTTGCAACTCATTTGCCTAATAGATGTTCAGAAAACAGATATCTATCTCCGGAAAGATTTGCTGTTGAATTTCATGAATTCCTGAGAGCATAGGTTGGAAAAAATCTACTGCAGAAATTGAGTACAGTTTTACTTATGTAGATACATACAGTGTTAAAACATTTTGACTAACCACCATGTTAATATATTTGCTGAGTATTTCAGTGATAAATATTACAATTATTTAGGAGACTTCTAAGTCATACAGGGTGCTGACTGAGTCACACGAGATTGTCCAGCTGGACTACTCATCCAGAATGTTGTTAGTCTCCACAAAGTTCAGAACTGCCCTATACCATACACTGGAGAAAAAACAGGTGCAAGTTGGAACCAAAGAGAGGAAAATGTAAGTGTTGCTCCCATATCTTCTCGTCTTCAAAATGCCAAATGCCTTTATGAAGTTTTACAAGGAAAAGTATGTATCCTAGTTTAGCAATGACAAAGACTGTTTTTACCCTCAATGATGTATCCAAGGAAAGGTCATTGTTGTCTTTGTTTTATAGTAGTAAGAGTGTTGGACCTGGGTGTAAACCTCACATTTATATAAGTGAAAAGATAATGATGTGAAGAATTAGCTCATATTTTTTCTAAGAATGGTATTTTGAATCAGTGTTCAGCTGAAATTGACCAGCTTCTTCCCATTGAAAGTTTGGTTGGTGTAAGCAAGAAAAATCCCCTTTGTTTGTTAGTCAGTTGTAGTGTGGTTATAATGGGTTGTCTTTGTAGCCATGGGGTTATTAAGTAGCATAGATTTTGGACTGATAGGTCCAGGGTTTGATCCTTGCCTTTATTATGGAAGTTGTAGCATTGTATAAGGTACTTAACACATTTGTATCATTATGTCCACCCCACTGGGGGGTGGACATATTATTTTTGCTTTTTCCGGCGTCTGTCACACTTGGTTTCTGGTCATTTCAAGGAAAAGTATGTATCCTATCTTTACCAAATTTGGTATGGGTGTTTATTGGGTTAATAGCTTGCATGGGATTGCTTTTGGTGAAGATGGCTCTATAGCTAACTGAGTAATAGCTACTTAGCTACTTTTGTGTACTTCTTTTGTTTCCGGGGATTTTAAGGAAAAATATGTGACATATCTTTACCAAATTTGGTATGAGCAATAGTTAGGTCAATATCTTGCTTGGGATTGCTTACATAACATAACATGACATGACATATTTATGTAGTGCAATTCTATTTAAGAAAAAAACAATCATTGTGCTTTTTCTCTACAATATGCTGTTTTAAAATAATGAGTTTTTAGTTTCTTTTTGAAGATGTCCAATGGAAGTTCAATGTTCCTGATATCATCTGGCAGTTCATTCCAATACTTTGGTGCGACATCACTGAAGGCACGATCACCCATAGAGACGAGTTTTGATCTTTTTTCTTGTAGCATGTATGATTTTCTTGCCAATCTTGTGGTGCGTTGATGTTGCTGGTAGTTAAGCATTGATGTCAAATATGATGGTGCCTGTCGATTCAAACTCTTATAAACTAGTAGATTTATTTTAAATTTGATCCGAAACCTAACAGGCAACCAGTGGAGCTGATGCAGGTGAACTGATATAGAATCATGTTTCTTGACATTCAAAACTATCCTGGCAGCCCAATTTTGTACTTTCTGCAACTTATGGATAATATATTGTGGGAGTTCAGCTAGGAGAGAGTTACAATAGTCCAATCTGAAAGATATGAGTGACTGTACTATTGTGTATAAGGTCTTATTTGAATGATGGACCTTAGGTGACCATAACAGGATCTGCATATGGCATTTACTTGTTCCTTAAGTGATAGATCTTGGTCAATGATTACCTCAAGGTTTCTCACACTTGTGCTTGGCTTTATGTCAATACCAACCACATTTAATGAGTCAATAATGACTTTGTAGTACTGTCTTCCTGTGCCAGCAATTAAGAACTCTGTCTTTTCTTCATTTAGCTTGAGCCGGTTATTAGACATCCAGTTGCTTATTTCAGATGTACACAAATGGAGTTGTTCTGCAGTTTGTTTTTGGTTTTCAAAATGACTTTGGTCAATTGATTTGGGAAGCTGTGTGTCATCAGCATACATGTGGCAAAGTAATTCTGATGATGATACCAAGAGGTAATGTATATTTGCAGTAGAGATCAGGCCCAAGACCTGATCCCTGAGGCACACGGCATTCTAGAACCTTTTTATGAGATTCACAGTCACCAACAACTACTGATTGAGTTTTTCCTGTTAAATAAGTTCTAAACCAGTCTAAAGCTTTGTCTTCAATTCAAAACATTTTCTCAAGTAGGTGCAGCAAAATACGATGATCAACAGTGTCAAATGCAGCTTATAAATCTAGAAAACCCATAAGTATCACTTTTTGATTATCTGCTTCCAACAGAAGGTCCTTCATGATTTTGATCAGAGCAGTCTCAGTGCTGTGGAGGCATCTGTATGCTGATTGTAGATTTTCACAGAGATTATGACTGTTTGTGTGGTTAAGTAAGTGGAATGAGACTGCTTTTTCAATCATCTTGGACAGAAAAGGCAAGTTAGATACTGGCCTAAAATTTTTGAAAGTAGGATCCGGATCTGTCTTTTTTGGCAGAGGGGTAACAACTGCATGTTTGAACCCCTCTGGCATTTCACCTTGTATGAGTGACATGTTTATTACTTTGCTAATACTGGGTAGCAGTATCTCAATACAGTCCTTCAGCAATGATGTTGGGATTGGATCAAGGCTACATGATTTTGATGTAGCTGATAAGATTAATTTTCTAATATCTTCATTGCTAAGAGGTTGGAAAGAAGTTAGTGGTGTTACATCAACAGTTTTGTCATACTCATGGAATTTACTGGTTGATGGAAATTTGGCTCTGATCTTTCTGATCTTTTCTTCACATTAGTCACTGAATTCATTTGCCAACTGTGTCTTTGATGAGTGTTCAGGATAGATAATTGGATCATTGTCCTGTTTCAGCTTTTTAAAAATTTGAAACAGTTGTTTCTGATTTGATTTATTTTTTTCGATAATTTTGCTATAGTATGCCACTTTTGAACTGTGAAGCACTTTTTAATATATTTTTCTCAATTCTACCATTACTCTATTACTTTCATCCGTGTGGTCTTGGATTGCTTTTAGTGATAATAGCTATATAACTGACTCAATAACTATTGTGAGTAGCTTTTTAAGCATCCCTGGAAAGGGCGCTTATTTGTTTTCGTGTCAGTTTCCTCGCCGCCACCGCCACTGCCACATTATGGTCTCCCTTCAATATCTCCCTTATTATTTGAAGCTTTTTAACCATATTTGGCAGTTATATGCCTTAGGCGTGGGAAAATTTTTCCACATGGTTAAATTTGACCTTTCATCTTTATCAAGGTCACATGATCAAAAAATAGATTTTTTGGGTACACCCGCCCGTCATCGCTGCTCAGCAAAATCTACTGACTGCAGAGGCTTGTAATTTTCACACAAGTTCATACTATCAAAAACGTGAGCTGATTAGATTTTAGGAGCAATCCACTGGAAAATGACTGATTTATGAACAATTTTCTCACACCTACCAACCAGAAAGCTTAAAATTCATGTGACACCCCCCCCCCAGTATCTTCTTAAGTATTGCATTTAGAGCCATAAAATGTATTGGGAGGTAGTAGGAAACCATATGTGGAGAGTCTAGAAAGCAAGTCAAATTTCCCCACCCCCCTGTAGGGGTCAAACTGGGGTCGTAAAATAGCCAATTTTGACATTTTTCCTTATATCTCCTTTATTATTGGTTTTAGAGCTTTAGAATGTGTTAAGAGGTATTGGGAAACCATATGTGAAGAGTCTATGTAGTCGGTCAGATTTACCCCCTGACCCCTCCTTATGGGTCAAACTGGGGATATAAAATAGCTGATTTTGTGTTTTTTTTAAAAATGGGTACTTGGTCAGTATCTCAAAAACGGTCAGGATTTCGGCGTTTTGTTGGAATAACTTATTCATCTACTTTTTGACAATCTTTCACATGCCAAAGTTTTAGTGTGCAATCTTAAGGTCACCTTAATGTCAAAAAAGGGGGTTTTAGCCTTTCCAGTTCACTTGGTTTTTCACTTTTTTCAGCCAAACTTGGCACATATATTAAGATTTGCCAAAGGAATATCCTGACTTTATAGTGACCTTAAACTCAAAATATTAATGGACCTATGGCCTGCTTAAAGTCATCAAATTGGAATAAAATCCTCTGCCTCCTTTCTTTTTCCATTTTTTTATGTCCACCCCCCTGGGGGGTGGATATATTATTATGTCCACCCCCCTGGGGGGTGGATATATTATTTTTGCTTTTTCCGCCGTCCAATGTCCGTTGTCCGGCGTCCGATGTCCGGTGTCACGCATGGTTTCCGCTCATTTAAAGGAAAAGTATTAGAGCTATTGTCACCAAATTTGGTATGCAGGCTTATTGGGTCAGTAGCTTGCTTGGGATTGCTTTTGGCTGTTGTACCTCTTTTGCTTACTGAGTAATACTTAAGTACAGCTATTTTCAGTACCCATTGGTTTCCGTGCATTTAAGCCAAAATAATTAAAGATATTTTACTACAATTTTGAATACAAGATTGTTATGTCCATAGCTCGCTTGGTATTGCATTTGGGACTGATAGCTTTGTCAGTACATGAGTAATAGCCATTTAGGTACTTCATTGTGTATTTTCAGTACTACTTTTGAGTAATTTGCTAATATCTCAGAAACCGTAAGAGATAGAGCGATTTCGACAGAATTTTTGACCCACAGGGTATCTAAGGAATGCAATCTATGCAATTTTCCAAAAATTTTCCCCTCCCCAAAAATGGCGGCCATTTTGAATTTTAGAATTTTTGCCAAAAATGGCAAAACACAAATTTCCTTCTTTTCTTTTCTTTTCTTTCCTTTCCTTTTCAGGGTATCTGAGGAATGCAATCTTTGCAATTTTCAAAAATTTTCCCCTCCCCAAAAATGGCGGCCATTTTGAGTTTTTGCCAAAAATGGCAAAACACAAATTTCCTTCTATCTCCTTAACCGTGTGAGATAGAGCGATTTCGTCAAAATTTTCGACCCACAGGGTATCTGAGCATTGTACTCTTGGTAATTTTCCAAAAATTTTCCCCGCCCCAAAAATGGCGGCCATTTTGAATTTTCGAATTTTTTCCAAAAATGGCAAAACACTAATTTGCTTCTATCTCCTTAACCGTGCGAGATAGAGCGATTTCGTCGAAATTTTCGACCCACAGGGTGTCTAAGGAATGTAATCTTTGCAATTTTCCAAAAGTTTTCCCCTCCCCAAAAATGGCGGCCATTTTGAATTTTCGAATTTTTGCCAAAAATGGCAAAACACAAATTTCCTTCTATCTCCTTAACCGTGCGAGATAGAGCGATTTCGTCGAAATTTTCGACCCGCAGGGTATCTAAGGAATGTAATCTTTGCAATTTTCCAAAAGTTTTCCCCTCCCCAAAAATGGCGGCCATTTTGAATTTTCGAATTTTTGCCAAAAATGGCAAAACACAAATTTCCTTCTATCTCCTTAACCGTGCGAGATAGAGCGATTTCGGCAAAATTTTCGACCCACAGGGTATCTGAAAATTCCACTCTTGCCAATTTTGAAAAAGTTTTCCCCTCCCCAAAAATGGCGGCCATTTTGAATTTTCGAATTTTTGCCAAAAATGGCAAAACACAAATTTGCTTCTATCTCCTTAACCGTGCGAGATAGAGCGATTTCGTCGAAATTTTCGACCCACAGGGTATCTACGGAATGTAATATTTGCAATTTTCAAAAAATTTTCCCCTCCCCAAAAATGGCGGCCATTTTGAATTTTCGAATTTTTGCCAAAAATGGCAAAACACGAATTTCCTTCTGTCTCCTTAACTGTGGGAGATAGAGCGATTTCGTCGAAATTTTCGACCCACAGGGTATCTAAGGAATACAATCTATGCAATTTTCCAAAAATTTCCCCTCCCCAAAAATGGCGGCCATTTTGAATTTTTGCCAAAAATGGCAAAACACTAATTTGCTTCTATCTCCTTAACCTTGCGAGATAGAGCGATTTCGGCAAAATTTTCGACCCACAGGGTATCTGACAATTCTACTCTTGCCAATTTTGAAAAAGTTTTCCCCTCCCCAAAAATGACGGCCCTTTTTGAATTTTAGAATTTTTGCCAAAAATGGCAAAACACAAATTTCCTTCTATCTCCTTAACCGTGCGAGATAGAGCGATTTCGTCGAAATTTTCGACCCACAGGGTATCTAAGGAGTGCAATCTTTGCAATTTTCCAAAAATTTTCCCCTCCCCAAAAATGGCGGCCATTTTGAATTTTCGAATTTTTGCCAAAAATGGCAAAACACAAATTTGCTTCTATGTCCTTAACCGTGCGAGATAGAGTGATTTCGTCGAAATTTTCGACCCAAGGGGTATCTAAGAAATGTACTCTTTGCAATTTAAAAAAAATTTTCCCCTCCCCACATATGGCGGCCATTTTGAATTTTTGAATTTTTGCCCAAAATGGAAAAACACTAACTGGCCTTAACCGTGCAAAATAGAGTTATTTCGTTGAAATTTTCGACCCATAGGGTATCTAAGAAATGTACTCTTGGCAATTTTCAAATAAATTTCCTTTTCCCAAAAATGGCGGCCATTTTGAATTTTCAAATTTTTGCCAAAAATAGAAAAACAGGAATTTGCTTCTATCTTCTTAACCGTGCAAGATAGAGTGATTTCGTCAAAATTTTCAACCCAACCAATGCAAAAAGGCATGAAGCTGAAATAATTTACATATACACTAATAAATATTTAAGCATCATTGATATATTTTACAAATGAAACAGGGTCTTGTAAGACTACTGTACAATTTGGGCAAGGTTCATGGGGTGGACATTACACATGATAATGTGTGTTCTTCTATGCTATCCTGTTTCTATTCGCATCTACTATCAACAGGGCGTCCTATTTCTAGTTATATCTAAAATATCACTGGTATTAAAATAGTTAAAAATAATACTTATGGTCACCTTAAACTCTCAATATGAATGGAGTGGTAGCCACCTTAAAGTGAAATAAGGGGGTTTTCAGCCTCCAACAATCTTATTGTTCAACTGACCTCGGTTAAGCTTTGCACACCTATAAAGGATGGCAAAAGGGACATTCTTATTTTCTGTCCACCTTGAAGTCCACCTATGGCCATCTTACAGTAAACAAGACCACTGCCGTGGTATGATCTCCCGCCGCACTACATCAAGAAGTAGGTGAACAACATATTTGACAAAACTCCTTTGAATTGAATAGTTTTCAAATGAAAGGACATAAGCAATAAGGTCATAAAAAACATTGAAAAGGCCAAGGAGAAACAACCAGTGTGATGTACAGCCCTTTATAAAAGCGTGACACACACTCAATAGCATTTACTCATTTTCAGTAGGTGAGTAATTAGCTACGAGTCTGAAACTTCACCATGTGAAAGCTCTCCCAAAAGTAGATGAATGACTTAAAAAGTAGATGAACAACTTATTTGAAAGAAATTGTGTAGCTGCAATACTTTTGAAGATATAAGGCATTTACTCATTATGGTTATCATTAAAAATTGACAAAGTAGCTATTACGGTTTGCGAGATATTTGTCATTTTTCACATTTTCACCAAAAGTAGCAATAAAGTAGCCATTACTCACTTGTACATTGAGCAACAGTTGTGAAACTTAAATATGTTACAGTTCACAAAAAAGTAGATGAACAACTTATTTGAGAGAAATTGTGTAGCCGCAATACTTTTGAAGATATAAGGCATTTACTCATTATGGTTATCATTAAAAATTGACAAAGTAGCTATTACTCACTTAGCTATGGAGATACACTTCCAAACTAGTGACCATGTTGTAGCTGTGGAGATAGTAGCTGAACAACATATGGAACAAAATTGTGTAGCTGCAATACTTTTGAAGATATAAGCCATTTACTCATTATGGTTATCATCAAAGTAGCTATTACTCAGTTAGCTATGGAGTTACAGCGGTGAACAACATATTTGACAAAAATCCTCTATATTCAATAGCTTTTGAGTTATAAGTGACTTGCTCAATGGTCAAATGTTAAACTTAGTATAGCTATTACTCAGTTAGCTATGGTGCTACACCTTGGACACCTCACCATGATATAGTACATGATATAGTACATTGAACAACATATTTCAGGCCAATATTGTAAGTAACAGTTACAAAGACAAAATCAATTTACTCATTTTGCTCATTGTTAATAACAGAAAATAGCTATTACTCATTTAGCTATGAAGATAGAACCCTAAAAATGGTACCATCTTGTAGGCATGGAGAAAGTAGCTGAACAACGTATTTTACAGAAACACTCTAAATGCAGTCGTTTTGGAGTTATGAGCACTTTACTCAAAGTAGCCACCATTGCTATTACTCACTTAGCTATGGTCCTAGGTGTGAAATAACAGCATGAAATGAAAGGACATAAGCAATAAGGTCATAAAAAACATTGAAAAGGCCAAGGAGAAACAACCAGTGTGATGTACAGCCCTTTATAAAAGCATGACACACACTCAATAACACACGCACACACGCACGGAATGCGTTTTATAATCTCCCGCCCGGCCGGCGGGAGATAAAAATGGCTTTTCAGCCCCCAACTGACTTACTGTTCAACTAACATCAGTTAAACTTGACATATTGATTAGGCTTACTCACAGGAAGGTTTCTTTAGAATTAATTTACCATTCATACAATTATAAGAATTACCAGATATTGCATATGTTAATATCTTTTACGGATTATTTCGCACTTTTTCATCAGGGCCGCTTCGTTTTTGTCAGCAAAAACCTTTTTCTAGTTCTAGTTTATAAATAGGGTTGTGGGAACATTGACTATTTATTTACTCATTGGGTTAGATGTCTTCAGAGCATTGTGTCAAAAACTTCTTGCCTTTCTAAAGGCTTAAGTTTTACTACGCCTTTTTCTAAAATATGAATAGATATATGGCATTTAACAGTGACAAGCTGTTTCATGTAAAGGCTTTTATTGAGTTGCAACTTCCCCCTTTGCAAATTTTTCTTTAAATGCCTGATATATTAGTAAGACTTTGATATTCATAGTGACATAATATTTAGCATCAAGATTGAAAAAGTTTTTTAAACCAAGTCGATTCATGAATTGATCTGGTTTGCAAAAGTTGATTTGCAAATTGATTCAGTTCACAATTTTATGATTCCTTGCACCCCTAATAGTAAGGACTCTCTTGGAAATAAAATTTGAATTTTCCATATCATTGATATATTTTACAAATGAAACAGAGTCTTATAAAACTACTGTACAATTGTTGCAAAACGTTCATGGGGTGGACATTACACATGATAATGTGTGTTCTTCTATGCTATCCTGTTTCTTTTCATATGTTCAGCTACTGTTAACAGGCCATCCTATTTCTAGTTTGTCACCTATTTGTATAAACAGCTATCTTAGTGAAGAGACAATGTGCGATGAAGTGAAATTCTTAGATACATCCTGCAACACCAAGATTAAGCTCAGCCAAGTGGAGAACTATGTTTAGAAGATAACTTTACTAAAACATCTCCGTGAAATCCCTCACAACACAACATGGACTATGAATTCTATTAACATTTGAAATCTGTTATAAATAATGTTTTGCACTTAATTTGTTTGAATTTTCCATATCATTGATATATTTTACAAATGAAACAGAGTCTTATAAAACTACTGTACAATTGTTGCAAAACGTTCATGGGGTGGACATTACACATGATAATGTGTGTTCTTCTATGCTATCCTGTTTCTTTTCATATGAACAGCTACTGTTAACAGGCCATCCTATTTCTAGTTTGTCACCTATTTGTATAAACAGCTATCTTAGTGAAGAGACAATGTGCGATGAAGTGAAATTCTTAGATACATCCTGCAACACCAAGATTAAGCTCAGCCAAGTGGAGAACTATGTTTAGAAGATAACTTTACTAAAACATCTCCGTGAAATCCCTCACAACACAACATGGACTATGAATTCTATTAACATTTGAAATCTGTTATAAATAATGTTTTGCACTTAATTTGTTTGACAGACAGAAGTGCTGTAAAATATTCATAATTGCATGTTGAATCTGAACATATTAATGGGGTGTATTTTCCTCGATGTGCTAAAATATACATATATTTTCTATATTAATAGAAATAAAAAGTCTTGACATGAATCAAGTGAACAGAAATATCCACTAGAATTAAGCATCCCACAAGGGACGCTTGTTTGTATACAGGAAAAATTCACGTGGAAAAAAAAAGGCCGCTGGCTCTGCCGGTTCCCGCATTTGCTATTGCGTATTACTTGGCAACCACTGGGCAGATTCTCTTCAAATTTGGCACATGTATGCAGTAGCCCTGGGAAAATTTTCTGAATATGCTGTCATGTTTCAATGAAGCAGAAAAGTCACATGACCAAAAACATGTTTTCAAATAAGGTCTGCTTGTCTGGATGATAACTTAAAAAGTGCTTCACCTATTAACATGAAATTTGGTAAGTGGGTTTGTTTTACATATGTCTGGAAATCATTAACTTTGGAAGTGATCTGATACAAAATGGCTGATTTAATAATGATTAACTAAATGCCGCAATTTTTCTTAACGATCAAAATAAAAATCTTCAACATCTCAGAAACGGTGTCAAAAATCTTTTTCCCGCTGTTTGGCGGGCATCTTGAATTTCTGCTTAACACAAAAACACATTTATCGAAATGGTGTGAGATAGAGCGATTTCAACGAAATTTTTGATCCGCAGGTTATGCGCAGAGTAATATGCCAGGTTTTGTTGAAAATTGTTTTCCTGCTGTTTTTGGTGGCCATCTTGAATTTCTGTGTAAAATGCAAAAACACATTTATCTTGGAAAGGGTGCGATATAGTGCGATTTCAGTGAAATTTTTGATATGCAGAGACATCAGCCGCATTTTGACAAAAATCATATTCCCGCCATTTTTGGTAGCCATCTTGAATTTTCATGTAAAATGCAAAAACACATTTATCTTGGAAAGGGTGCGATATAGTGCGATTTCAGCAAAATTTTTGATATGCAGCGACATCAGCCGCATTTTGACAAAAATCATTTTCCCGCCATTTTTGGCAGCCATCCTGAATTTTCATGTAAAATGCAAAAATGTATATATCTCAGAAATGGTGCGAGATAGAGCGATTTCGACATAATTTTTGATCCACAGGTCTATGCAGAGTTATCAGCCACTTTTTGCAAATATTTCTACAGAAAATGCAAAAACGCATTTATCTCAGAGATGATGCTAGATTTCGATGAAATTTTTTGCCCGCAAGTTATATGCAGGGTCATCTGGCACTTTTTTGTGAAAATTGTTTTCCTGCCATTTTTTAAAGCCATCTTGAAGTTCTGCGTAAAACCCATAAAACATATTTATCTCAGAAATGGTGTGAGATAGAGTGATTTTGACAAAATTCCTCACCCACAGGGCATACACACCGTCCTCTGGCACTTTTTCAAACAGAAAACAAAAATTTCTGGCCGTTTTTTTCAGGCAGATTGAATTTTCGTGTAAATTGAAACACATATTAAACAGACCAATATACTCATTTCAGGAGAATCATGAATGCTTATTAGGATGCTTTGTTTTTGCTGTGCGAAAGCCAAAAACAATTTTTTTTCTTGCAAAGCAATACTCTAATTAGAATTTAAACCAGCAATATATAGGAAATAATAAACCAGTTTAGGATTGACCTTTTACACCTCAGAGAAATGTGAACAAGTTGATAAAATGTCAAGGACTGGAACATTATCATTTTACATTAAATGGCTTTGGCACATTTGCTCAAAGATTGATTTAAACTAGTCCTGTGATCATAAACAGTGGCACAACCACACAAAAGTACTTTTGAGTTAAATTGATTATGTATATTTGTACAAAGCCAGGGGTCATATGGTGCAGTATTTGTTCCTGGAGGGGTGTACTACCAGCCTCAAGACATGGTCCTCTTTGCTGTGCGTCCTGGTCTTCGCCTCTGGAAAGCCTGTTCTGATGGTACTGTAAAAACCACCCTCATCTTCAAGGACTTGGTCACTAAGCTGCAAGAAGGCATAGAGTTACTGGATGATAAGACTAGAATGAGACCTGGTACTAGGCTGGAGGATATGCAGTTTGGACCATTAAAAATGTATATGGTAAGGATATCAAGTGTACACCTGGTAAAGTTAGTAAAAAGCTTCAACTATCTGTTTTTCCCACTGTCTCTGTGTGCTTGATTATAGGTGTTAAATAAACTTTTAACTTTTTGCTGTAAAAATGTGTTATCTTTGTCTGCTGCTGGATGATGGCAGGCAGATAGACATACCCTTGTAGCCTAGCAGGTAACGCATTTGCCTAAGAACTCAGAGGGCGTGGGTTCAAACCCAGATGCAGGCAGATACATAGTGGCTCGGATGACCACTTAAAATGGCGGTCCTCTGTCGTTGGGTCCTATCCCCAGTGGCAGGCTAAAGAACCTCAAGGACGTTGATAAATGGTCATCCTTGAGCCTCTGTCTTTCAGTTAGGGGAATGTCAGTTATTTAAGAGCTTGGGTGTGATGGGTTGAACAGCGCTTTGAGTCCTTTAGTATATGGAGATATTGCGCTAAGTATATATATAAAAAAATACACAAAAATGCACAAAATACACATACAAGAGGACAGGTTTTTTGACATAAGCAACCTGAGTATTTGCATGGATGATCATGTTGTTCTTGTTTATATGCATCACAGTTTCAGTTGGAACCATTGATTGGACAGTTATACTGACTTCACAGTAAATAAGATGCTACTTTGTACTTCAAAGAAAATCAGTTTTAGATTGTAAATGAAACCATTCAAAGCCTTTTGAAATTGTTTTATTTGCAATTAAAAGCATGTTTCAAGTTACCACTCATTACTCGAAAACTGCCATGTATTTTAGGGTGCAAATGTTTTTGGTATCTGAACAACTATGTCCTTTCTTCACACATCTAAATTAAAATACTACCCATACAAAGAAAAAAATATGAAAAGAAATGGATCACCAAGTGATAGCAGATATTTTCTAAAGTACTATGATAATGTAAGTTATTAACGCTCGACGATAGGAGAGGGTTATTGTAATCAGTTTGTTTCTGTCTGTCTGTCTGTCTGTCTGTCTGTCAGTCTGTCTGTGCACCGTTTCGCCCTTATAACTCAAAAACTATAACCCCAATCGAGCTCAAATTTGGTGGGCAGATATTTTATGGGGTACAGACGGATTCTTTCAAATTTGGTGTAATTTGTGTGAAAACTAAAACCAGGAGAGAGTTTTTCTTATTTTTAATTGGGCTTTTACAGTGAAATCTGCTTCTCTGTCTGTGCACCATTTTGCCCTTATAACTCAAAAACTATAACTTCAATCAATCTCAAATTTGGTGGGAAGGTATTTCATGGGGTACAGACGGATTCTTCCAAATTTGGTCTAATTTGTTTGAAAATTAAAGCCAGGAGAGAGTTTTTCTTATTTTAATTGGGAATACACAGTGAAACAGCTTCTCTTCATCACATACGTAAAAAATCAATATTTTGCTTTCTGATGATGTCATTACTAAGTGATGTCACAATGTAACTGCCATTGTGAGGTCACAAACCTAGCTTGTGATACTTGATGTCTTTAAGTAAAAATATTTCTTCTCATTGTATGTCTTGAAATTGACATAAACATAATAAAGAGGGAGGTGGTATTTTTATTGCATAAAAACGTACTTACATAATCCCAACAAATGCTTACGTGACCTACCGTTCGGTCAAGGACACAGACAATGTGTCTCGCCATGTTTTTTCTACTGAAAGTACACACGTAAACCCCAGGGGGCACCTGCTGGAGGTTATCTCCACTATAAGTTGCCATTCTAATTTTGACCGCCGTGAAGTGCACACGCGTTCTTTTGTACGATTCAAGATGTCCGAAAAACAAAGGAAATGTTCAGTTTGCTTGGGTGATATGCTTCCATGGGATAATCACCAAGCTTGTTTAAAATGCAGAAACGACAAGAAGGGAAAAGACAAGTGTGTTGTGAGTAAAGAATCTGATTGCTCTATTTGTGCTGGGGCCTTAAAAATTCCACACAAAAGAAAAGCTTCCAAGTCCAAAAGTTCTGAGAAGTTTGATGACTCTCTCTTGGATGAACCAACACCTTCAAAATCTTCACAGCCTTCTGCTTCCAAACCTGATTCCTCGCTTCAAGACATGATTAAAGCTATGAATAATCAGTTGGCTTCCTTGGCTTCCCAGTTTGAAGAGTTCAAACGCAGTGACAAACCTTCAGCCTCTAAGAAAAGTCTTCCTCTCTGTCAGGAGCAGGGTATGAGTGCCCCTGTCTCCCAGACGAGAACTCAGCCTTCAGAAGGAGAGCTATCTGATGAGGACTCCTCTTTGCCTGCCAGCAAGAGACACAGATCTAAGTCTCCTCAAGGGGATGCAGACTCTCATTCACAGGAGTTAGATCCCTCTTATGTTGAGATGCTCAATGCCATCAGAGGTCTACTGGATCTGGAGGTACCACAAGTGGAGTGCCTTGTGGCCCCTTCTGCTTTTTCCAAGAAACCCTCCAAGCAGGTGGTGAGGAAACAAAATTTGGCTTTACCTCCTGTCCAAGATATTCAGTCCATGTGGGACTACAGGTTTAGGAAGGCCTCTGGAACCTCAGTCAAAGACAAATCCAGCTCTGAATCATTGTCCCAGGGACAGTTTTTGGCCTTTGAGAGGCCCGACATGATCTACTACACTACCTCTCCACAAAATACGCCTTTGAAAGCTCCTAAACTACCTGACTCCTACTTCAACATAGCTAGAGTGAAATCATTGTCAAATTCCATCTCTGTACCTTCCAAACAACATATTGTTCAAGAGACAGTTTGCAGGGAAAATGTTCAAATTTTGGGCCATGTAGTGTGGTTTAAAATGGCTATAGAGGAGCTCAACAACAGAATCCAGGAGTTGGCTACTGAAATTAGAGGGTCTGAAGATCTGGATACAGTCCAGGAGTCAGCAGACCTCATGATAAAATATTCTCAGCTACAGGCTTCAGTTACCTCCTCTCTGGAGATAGCCCTGGATACGGTCCTCAAACAAAACATGACTCTGGCATGCAATATGCTCCTTCAAAGGAGGGATAGCTTATTGAAGGACTGCAGCTCAAAATTAGGTCCAAAAGACTTGGCAAGCTTGCGTACAGACCATTTTGACCAACAGGAGGTCTTCAACTCGGATATTTTATCCCAGGTTGAGGATAACATGATCAAAAGATTGTCAATAATGAAGGAATCTGATTCCAAGTCATACAGAGACTCTGTGAAGAATTTCGATTTCGGGAGGTCTTCACATCCAAAGCCCTCACAGGAAGGTAACAGGTCGTTTCGTGACAAACGAACGTAGCAAAATTCAACCTATGGCCACTTCTCTGCGCGCGCATCGCGAGGAGGCAGAGGTGGAAAGAGGAAATGACTTCCCAGGGGCAAGATTGCGGACTTTCTGGCAGGTATGGTCAAAAAACCACGCCCATCCCAGAGTAGTAAGTTTACTGCAACATGGCTATCGCCTAGACTTCAATTTCCTTCCAAAATTGTCGAAAATTCCGCTCATTTTGAGCGAATATCACAACAAAAACAAAGATGGCGCCCTCCAAGAGGCAGTTCAGGCCATGCTTACAAAAAAGGCGATAGTTCCTGTCAAAAAACTCACTACTCTGGGATATTACAGCAGACTTTTTCTGGTTCCAAAACCCATGAATCGTTGGCGACCAGTAATAGATCTAAGTATGTTAAATCTTCATTTACATGTACCGACATTCAAGATGGAAACAGCCGAATCTATCAGGAAATCGATTCGAAAAGGTGAGTGGGTCATCTGAATAGACCTCACAGACGCTTATTTCCATGTTCCAATACATCCACAATCTCAAAAATATCTGAGATTTCAGACCAAAAAAGGGGTTTTTCAGTTTCAAGCTCTTCCTTTTGGTGTCGCGACAGCTCCCCTAGAGTTCACTCGCATTGTCAAAGAGGTCAAACTCATAGCTCAAGCCAGGAACCTCAGAATCCATCAATATCTGGACGACTGGCTTCTTCGGTCACCATCAAAAGATCAATGTCTCAAAGATTCGGAAAAGTTAGTTCAATTGGTCCAAGAACTAGGCTGGCTTATCAATTTTCAAAAATCGGAATTGATACCCACGCAAAAACTGGATTTTCTGGGCTATCATTTCGACCTTCAGAGGGGTCTAGTGTTCCCAACCCAGAAGAAACTCGATCGGCTAAACGCTCAGACTGTTTCCATCAGAAAGTCATTAGTCTTGACTCCAAGAAAGCTCATGTCGCTCATAGGGACTTTAGCTTCCTTGGAAAAAACAGTGCCACTAGGAAGGTTACACATGAGACCTTTCCAGTGGTACCTAAAGTCGCACTGGAAGTTTCCCCAGTCATTGGACATAAGGATTCCAGTAACAGGAAATTTCCTGAAGCACCTAAAGTGGTGGGAGGATATCAAAAATCTCATGGCAGGTGCTCCTATCCATCCTCAGGTACACAACACACTGGTGTTTACAGATGCCTCACAAAAAGGCTGGGGAGCTCACTTAAACGAGACAGTGTTAAGTGGTCTCTGGTCAAACAAGGAAGCACAGCTCCACATCAATGTATTGGAGCTAAAAGCTGTTCTTCTAGCCCTAAAGGGCTTTCAGGAACACTTACAAGGTCAAACGGTGCTCATTTGTTCAGACAACAGCACAGTAGTATCTTATCTGAACAAAGAAGGAGGCACACATTCCATAGAAATGTGTGCTCTCATCTGGAGAATTCTTGCATTCACAAATTCCAGAAGAATCCAGATAAGGGCAAGACATGTACCTGGATCCCTAAATGTCATAGCAGACTCTCTATCACGAAGGGACAAGGTCATACAGACGGAGTGGTCACTTCACCAACAGATATTCAACCAAATTTGCAAAGTTTGGCACACACCAATGGTAGATCTATTTGCAACTCATCTAAATTACAAACTTCCAATTTATGTATCTCCTGTCCCAGACAGAAAGGCTTGGAAAATAGATGCATTGAATATCTGTTGGGAAGGCCTAGACGGCTATGTCTTCTGTCCAGTAGCCATCCTGCCACAAGTAATTCAAAAAATAATAACATACCCATGCAGGATGATAGTACTGGCTCCAGGGTGGCCAGGGATGCCATGGTTCTGGGGTCTGGTGGATCTCTCGACCAGGGTACCTCTACAGCTCCCTCATTGGAAGACATTACTGAAACAACCACATTCCAACAGGTTCCACAACAACGTGGAGTACCTGAATCTACATGTGTGGCTTCTGGATTCCAGGAATCCAATTCTGGAAGATTCTCATCTGAGGTGGCAGAAAGAATTAAGGCACCTCAGAGGGAATCCTCAAGAAAAGTCTATCAATCAAGGTGGACCATTTATGGGCAATGGTGCACAGACAATAAGGTGGACATCACCTCAACAGCTGTTCCCCAGGTAGCAGAATTTTTAAACTACCTGTTCACAGTCAAAAATCTCAAGCCAGCTACAATCACTGGTTACAGAACAGCAATTGCTGATGCTTTGGGTTCACAGGGTGAATTCATTTCAAAAAGTCTAGAACTGAATAGACTTATTGCCAGCTTCACCAGGGATAGACCTAAACCAAATAGGTCCATACCTACATGGGACCTCTCATTGGTCCTCTTAGGTTTGACAAAACCTCCCTTTGAGCCTTTGTCAGAGGCTCCTTTGAAGTGGCTAACTTACAAGACAGTGTTCCTGTTGGCTTTAGCCTCAGGTAAAAGAAGGAGTGAGATACATGCATGGACTCACTCTTCTGTCTCTTCAAGGAGAAATTGGTCAGAAGTTACTGTTTCTCCTTCTCCAGCATTCCTGGCCAAAAACCAGTTGGCTTCGGATGGCCCTGATTCCATTAAACCAGTAGTTATACCAGCTCTTACTACCATGTTGGACAGTTCACTGGTGGAGGACAAGTCACTTTGTCCAGTTAGGGCCCTCAAGGTCTATTTAGAGAAGACCAAATCCATGAGAAAGGGCAAGGCCCTGCTCTTTGTATCCCTTAGGGAGGGTTATTCTAAGGATATCACAAGAATAACCATTTCCCAGTGGATCAAACACACCATTCAAACTTGCTATCAGTCTTCAGATACGGCTGATCAACAGGTCACTCAGGTTAGAGCTCATGATGTTAGAGCTATGGCTGCATCACTTGCATTTAAAGGAGGTATCTCTTTAGAGCAGGTCTTGAGCTCCTGTTACTGGAAATCCCACAATACCTTTACAAACTTTTATTTGAAGGATATTTGCTGGGAAAATGATGATATCTTTAAGTTAGGTCCCATTGTGTCTGCACAGCATATAGTGAACAATTGAGACTTAATAGTTTAATCAGTCTTTATTTTTTCAGGATATATGGAATTGGACTGGAATGTAGTAGGACTTTGATTTTTGAACACGACTATGGATAAGATTTCATGTTATGACTGCTTGGCTTGAAGGACAGCTGCACTCTGACTGCTGGAGTTTTATTCAACTGGGCACAGCTGACCTTTGAACCCTGCACATCTGTACAGATACGGTGACGGGATTCATAAATATCATACTATGTATAGTACAACATGCTGCTTTCAAAAGTGGGTGAGTACTTTGCAGTTACTTTATTACAACTACTTTTTCACTTTATCAGTACTTGTAATAACAATAATATAATTACAGTTTTAACTATATGTACTATGTTACAGTTGTTTGTAGTATAACATATGGTGTCTATGCATTTTTTGTATCTGTATAACCTCACGAACTCTCCTATAGCACTTGACAGTCCTCAGAAGTCTACCCACCATGGACCTCAGGGCTGTATTCAAGCATTTGTTGGGATTATGTAAGTACGTTTTTATGCAATAAAATTGGTTAATTTTATTGTAATTGGAATTTTTATAAATAAAAATACTTACATAATCCCAACAAGGAGAGTCCCACCCTCCTCCCCTCTACCATCTTCTGAGGGTTAGGGTCAAAATTTTAAGAATGGCAACTTATAGTGGAGATAACCTCCAGCAGGTGCCCCCTGGGGTTTACGTGTGTACTTTCAGTAGAAAAAACATGGCGAGACACATTGTCTGTGTCCTTGACCGAACGGTAGGTCACGTAAGCATTTGTTGGGATTATGTAAGTATTTTTATTTATAAAAATTCCAATTACAATAAAATTAACCAAATTCATCATTTTTATTAATTATTTTTTCTGTTTTATTTTCTCTTTTTACCCCACAGCCCTTAATGGCTGTTGGGGTATTGTTTTCACCCATGGTGTCCGGATGGTCGGGCGGGCGGGCGTCCGGGCGGGTGGGCGGGCGGCGGGAAATAGTTTGTCCGGGCTGTATCTCAGAAACCGTAAGGTGTAGGAAGTTGATACTTGGTAGGGACATTGGTTAGGGGGTGTAGGTGTGCATCGTCATGGTCTGACCTTGATTTGACCTTTGACCTTGCCGTAGTGACCTTGAGTTTGAAAATCTTGTCCGGGCTGTATCTCGGAAACTGTAAGGTGTAGGAAGTTGATACTTGGTAGGGACATTGGTTAGGGGGTGTAGTTGTGCAACGTCACAGTCTGACCTTGATTTGACCTTTGACCTTGCCGTAGTGACCTTGACCTATAAAATCTTGTCCGGGCTATATCTCGGAAACCGTAAGGTGTAGGAAGTTGATACTTGGTAGGGATATTGGTTAGGGGGTGTAGTTGTGCAACGTCATGGTCTGACCTTGATTTGACCTTTGACCTTGCCGTAGTGACCTTGACCTATAAAATGTTGTCCGGGCTGTATCTCGGAAACTGTAAGGCTTGGGAAGTTGATATTTGGTAGGGACATTGGTTAGGGGGTGTAGGTGTGCAACGTCATGGTGTGACCTTGATTTGACCTGTGACCTTGCCGTAGTGGCCTTGACCTATAAAATCTTGTCCAGGCTATATCTCAGAAACCGCAAGGTGTAGGAAGTTGATACGTGGTAGGGATATTGCTTAGGGGGTGTAGGTGTGCAGCGTCATGGTCTGACCTTGATTTGACCTTTGACCTTGCCGTAGTGACCTTGACCTATAAAATGTTGTCTGGGCTATATCTCAGAAACCGTAAGGTGTAGGAAGTTGATACTTGGTAGGGATATTGATTAGGGGGTGTAGGTGTGCAACGTCATGGTCTGACCTTGATTTGACCTTTAACCTTGCTGTAGTGACCTTGACCTATAAAATATTGTCCGGGCTTTATCTCGGAAACTGTTAGGTGCAGGAAGTTGATATTTGGTAGAGACATTGGCTAGGGGGTGTAGGTGTGCAGCATCATGGTGTGACCTTGATTTGACCTTTGACCTTGCCATAGTGACCTTGACCTATAAAATCGTCAGGGCTGTATCTCGGAAACCGTAAGGTGTAGGAAGTTGATACTTGGTAGGGACATTGGTTATTGGCTATAGGTGTGTATTATCATGGTGTGACCTTAATTTGACCTTTTACCTTGCTGTAGTGACCTTGACCTTTAAAATCTTGTTGCACCTTTGGGTCTGTCTTTTGATGCAGATTAAGCAAAAGTCATATTAGAATTTATTAAGAATTTTACTTTCATAACTTCCCATTGTAAGAGATAGAATTTCATCAAGTGAGCCGCAGATTTTACTCCAACACCACACATAAGCATTCATTAAATGTATTACCACTTCTGTATGCATGGTAATATTCAAACCATCTAAACCACAATTCGGAAATGCAGATGTATATAAAGAGTGTTGAATTTTAGTATACTGATTAATGCTGTCATCTTGTCATTGAATTATCTTGTTTTAATACTTCATCTTTATACACATTATCTTTCTTTTAAACATTATTTCTCCATTTAAACATTGTTTGGACCTTTATATAACTGACAGTGCTCTGAAAGTATCCTGAAGTTTGTACTGGTACAGTACTTCTATATCTCATGGTGTTGAAAATATTTCCCAAGGCTGTGGGGTACGGGCATCTCTGATGCTATTTTTTATCTCCCGCCCGGCTCGCCGGAGGGAGATCATAATTTGCACCATGTGCGTGTGTACATGCGTGCGTGCATGCGTGTGTCACGCAGTTTTCTCTGAAACTACTACAGTTACACATTTTTGGTAAATCGCAAGTCCTAATGAATTTTTTTGCTCTTCAATATTTTTGGGGTTTGGTGAACTTTGGCCTACTTTTGAGTGAGTAATAGCTATTTTAGCTAATATAATTATATGGCTTATAACTCTGAAACTATTGCATTTACAGTATTTTGTTCTAATATGTTGTTCAGCTACTTTCTCCACAGCTACAACATGGTCAGTAGTTTGGAAGTGTATCTCCATAGCTAAGTGAGTAATAGCTACTTTGTCAATTTTTAATGATAACCATAATGAGTAAATGGCTTATATCTTCATAAGTATTGCAGCTACACAATTTTGTTCCAATATGTTGTTCAGCTACTTTCTCCACAGCTACAACATGGTCAGTAGTTTGCAAGTGTATCTCCATAGCTAAGTGAGTAATAGCTACTTTTTCAATTTTTAATGATAACCATAATGAGTAAATGGCTTATATCTTCAAAAGTATTGCAGCTACACAATTTTGTTCCAATATGTTGTTCGGCTACTTTTTCCTCTGCTACAACATGGTCAGTAGTTTGGAAGTGTATCTCCATAGCTAAGTGAGTAATAGCTACTTTTTCAGTTTTTAATGATAACCATAATGAGTAAATGGCTTATATCTTCAAAAGTATTGCAGCTACACAATTTTGTTCCAATATGTTGTTCAGCTACTTTCTCCACTGCTACAACATGGCCAGTAGTTTGGAAGTGTATCTCTATAGCTAAGTGAGTAATAGCTACTTTTTCAATTTTTAATGATAACCATAATGAGTAAATGGCTTATATCTTCAAAAGTATTGCAGCTACACAATTTCTCTCAAATATGTTGTTCATGTACTTTTTTGTGAACTGTAACATATTTAAGTTTCACAACTGTTGCTCAATGTACAAGTGAGTAATGGCTACTTTATTGCTACTTTTAGTGAAAATGTGAAAAATCAGAAATATCTCTCAAACTGTAAGATATAGAGCAATTTCGAGCAAATTTTTGACCCACAGGGTAGTACTAGAGTATCCTATTGCTAAGGGGGGAAAAGTTTGGTGAACTTTGGCCTACTTTTGAGTGAGTAATAGCGCTTTTACCTAATATAATTATATGACTTATAACTGTCAATGAGTAAATGGCTTATATCTTCATAAGTATTGCAGCTACACAATTTTGTTCCAATATGATGTTCAGCTACTTTCTCAACAGCTACAACATGGTCAGTAATTTGGAAGTGTATCTCCATAGCTAAGTGAGTAATAGCTACTTTTTCAATTTTTAATGATAACCATAATGAGTAAATGGCTTATATCTTCAAAAGTATTGCAGCTACACAATTTCTCTCAAATATGTTGTTCATGTACTTTTTTGTGAACTGTAACATATTTAAGTTTCACAACTGTTGCTCAATGTACAAGTGAGTAATGGCTACTTTATTGCTACTTTTAGTGAAAATGTGAAAAATCAGAAATATCTCTCAAACTGTAAGAGATAGAGAAATTTCGAGCAAATTTTTGAACCACAGGGTAGTACCAGAGTATCCTATGCTAAGGGGAAAATGGTTTGGTGAACTTTGGCCTACTTACTCACCTCCTCAAAATGAGTAAATGCGAATTATCTCTAAAAGTATTGCAGGTAGCCATTTTTTCTCAAATAACTGATTGACCTACTTTTGGGAGAGCTTTCACTTGGTTAAGTTTCAGATGCGTAGCTAGTTACTCACCTACTCAAAATGAGTAAATGCTAATTATGTCTAAAAGTATTGCAGATAGCCAATTTTTCTCAAATAACTCATTCATATACTTTTGGAAGAGCTTTCACATGGTGAAGTTTCAGACCCATAGCTAATTACTCACCTACTCAAAATGAGTAAATGCGAATTATCTCTAAAAGTATTGCAGATAGCCAATTTTTCTCAAATAACTCATTCACCTACTTTTGGGAGAGCTTTCACTTGGTGAAGTTTCAGACCCATAGCTAATTACTCACCTACTCAAAATGAGTAAATGCGAATTATCTCTAAAAGTATTGCAGATAGCCAATTTTTCTCAAATAACTCATTCATCTACTTTTGAAAGAGCTTTCACATGGTGAAGTTTCAGACTCGTAGGTAATTACTCACCTACTCAAAATGAGTAAATGCTAATTATCTCTAAAAGTATTGTGGGTACCCAATTTTTCTCAAATAACTCATTCATCTACTTTTGGAAGAGCTTTCACATGGTGAAGTTTCAGACCCATAGCTAATTACTCACCTACTCAAAATGAGTAAATGCGAATTTTCTCTAAAAGTATTGCAGATAGCCAATTTTTCTCAAATAACTCATTCACCTACTTTTGGAAGAGCTTTCACATTGTGAAGTTTCAGACCCATAGCTACTTACTCGCCTACTCAAAATGAGTAAATGCTAATTATGTCTAAAAGTATTGCAGATAGCCAATTTTTTTTCAAATAACTCATTCATATACTTTTGCAAGAGCTTTCACTTAGTGAGGTTTCAGACCCCTAGCTAATTTCTCACCTACTCAAAATGAGTAAATGCGAATTATCTCTAAAAGTATAGAAGATAGCCAATTTTTCTCAAATAACTCATTCACCTACTTTTGCGAGAGCTTTCACTTGGTGAAGTGTCAGACCTGTAGCTAATTTCTCACCTACTCAAAATGAGTAAATGCTAAATATCTCGAAAAGTATTGCAGATAGCCAATTTTTCTCGAATAACTCATTCATTTACTTTTGGAAGAGCTTTCACATGGTGAAGTTTCAGACCCATAGCTAATTACCCGCCTACTCAAAATGAGTAAATGCGAATTATCTCTAAAAGTATTGCAGATAGCCAATTTTTCTCAAATAACTCATTCATCTACTTTTGGAAGAGCTTTCACATGGTGAAGTTTCAGACCCATAGCTAATTACTCACCTACTCAAAATGAGTAAATGCGAATGCTCTCTAAAAGTATTGCAGATAGCCAATTTTTCTCAAATAACTCATTCACCTACTTTTGGGAGAGCTTTCACTTGGTGAAGTTTCAGACCCATAGCTAATTACTCACCTACTCAAAATGAGTCAATGCTAATTATCTCTAAAAGTATTGCAGATAGCCAATTTTTCTGAAATAACTCATTCATCTACTTTTGGAAGAGCTTTCACATGGTGAAGTTTCAGACCCATAGCTAATTACTCACCTACTCAAAATGAGTAAATGCGAATTATCTCTAAAAGTATTGCAGATAGCCAATTTTTTTCAAATAACTCATTCACCTACTTTTGGGAGAGCTTTCACTCCGTGAAGTTTCAGACCCATAGCTAATTACTCACCTACTCAAAATGAGTAAATGAGAATTAGCTCTAAAAGTATTGCAGATAGCCAATTTTTCTCAAATAACTCATTCATCTACTTTTGAAAGAGCTTTCACATGGTGAAGTTTCAGACTCGTAGGTAATTACTCACCTACTCAAAATGAGTAAATGCTAATTATCTCTAAAAGTATTGTGGGTACCCAATTTTTCTCAAATAACTCATTCATCTACTTTTGGAAGAGCTTTCACATGGTGAAGTTTCAGACCCATAGCTAATTACTCACCTACTCAAAATGAGTAAATGCGAATTTTCTCTAAAAGTATTGCAGATAGCCAATTTTTCTCAAATAACTCATTCACCTACTTTTGGAAGAGCTTTCACATTGTGAAGTTTCAGACCCATAGCTACTTACTCGCCTACTCAAAATGAGTAAATGCTAATTATGTCTAAAAGTATTGCAGATAGCCAATTTTTTTTCAAATAACTCATTCATATACTTTTGCAAGAGCTTTCACTTAGTGAGGTTTCAGACCCCTAGCTAATTTCTCACCTACTCAAAATGAGTAAATGCGAATTATCTCTAAAAGTATAGAAGATAGCCAATTTTTCTCAAATAACTCATTCACCTACTTTTGCGAGAGCTTTCACTTGGTGAAGTGTCAGACCTGTAGCTAATTTCTCACCTACTCAAAATGAGTAAATGCTAAATATCTCGAAAAGTATTGCAGATAGCCAATTTTTCTCGAATAACTCATTCATTTACTTTTGGAAGAGCTTTCACATGGTGAAGTTTCAGACCCATAGCTAATTACCCGCCTACTCAAAATGAGTAAATGCGAATTATCTCTAAAAGTATTGCAGATAGCCAATTTTTCTCAAATAACTCATTCATCTACTTTTGGAAGAGCTTTCACATGGTGAAGTTTCAGACCCATAGCTAATTACTCACCTACTCAAAATGAGTAAATGCGAATGCTCTCTAAAAGTATTGCAGATAGCCAATTTTTCTCAAATAACTCATTCACCTACTTTTGGGAGAGCTTTCACTTGGTGAAGTTTCAGACCCATAGCTAATTACTCACCTACTCAAAATGAGTCAATGCTAATTATCTCTAAAAGTATTGCAGATAGCCAATTTTTCTGAAATAACTCATTCATCTACTTTTGGAAGAGCTTTCACATGGTGAAGTTTCAGACCCATAGCTAATTACTCACCTACTCAAAATGAGTAAATGCGAATTATCTCTAAAAGTATTGCAGATAGCCAATTTTTTTCAAATAACTCATTCACCTACTTTTGGGAGAGCTTTCACTCCGTGAAGTTTCAGACCCATAGCTAATTACTCACCTACTCAAAATGAGTAAATGAGAATTAGCTCTAAAAGTATTGCAGATAGCCAATTTTTCTCAAATAACTCATTCATCTACTTTTGAAAGAGCTTTCACATGGTGAAGTTTCAGACTCGTAGGTAATTACTCACCTACTCAAAATGAGTAAATGCTAATTATCTCTAAAAGTATTGTGGGTACCCAATTTTTATCAAATAACTCATTCATCTACTTTTGGAAGAGCTTTCACATGGTGAAGTTCCAAACCCCAGGTATTTACTCACCTACTCAAAATGAGTAAATGCGAATTATCTCTAAAAGTATTGCAGATAGCCAGTATTTTTCAAATAACTCACTTCACCTATATTTTGGGAGAACTTTCAATTAGTGAATTTTCAGATCCATATCTAATTACTCAGCTACTCAAAATGAGTAATTGCCTATTATCACAAAAAGTATTGCAGATAGCCAGTATTTCTCAAATAACTCATTCACCTCCATTTTGGAGATATTTCACATGCTAAAGTTTTTTTATGAATTATTAAAATAATTTTTAATGCATTAAAATTAATGAAATCATGCACTAAATCGATTATAACTTGAAAAGTATTGTGTTTAGAGCATTTTGTTAAAATATGTTATTCACCTACTCTTTCCCACAGCAACAACATGGTGAGTAACTTGGTGTCTATCTCAATAGATAAGCGAGTAATAGCTACTTTTGGATTTTTCACTAACTTCCATCATGAGTGAAATCACTTGTAACTTGAAAACTATTGCATTTAGACCTTCAGGGTAGTACAAAAGTGTCCTATGCAAAGGGGAAAGATTTCAATTTTCGCCACTTTTGGCGGCCTTCTTGGATTTTATTCTTTCAATGCAGTCCATCACAAAAAATTACCATGCATGATTTTCACCAAGAAGTGACCTTCAAGCAGAATTTTTGTTTTATTTATTTTTGTTTGTTTGTGTGTGTGTGTGTGGCGGGGTGTGTGTGTGTGTGTGTGTGTGTGTGTGTTTAGATTACTCCAAAACTAATGAACAGATCTTTAATTAAAAATTTGTGAGTAGGACCTGACTGAAGGAAGAAGTTACTAAAAGAAAGATCAGGATCTTATTTTAGATACAAAAAATTCATGATTTTTCAGAGGTCCCATTTCAATGTATTTTTAATGACTTTAGCTTTCTACTTGATATTTCTATGAAAATTAATTTACATGTTTGGTTTTATTTTATTGTCTTCCTTACAATATTTTATATCACTTGAGAGACTGGTCACATGGAGTTGAGCGTTTTGCTCTCTCTGAGTGCATCTTGTTAAGAAATATCATCAATGAATCAGCCTCACATGAAGTCTATTCACAGGATAATTTTAGAAAAGAGGATTCTGATTCTTCACAGGAATATATCAGAATAATCTTAACTGCAAGTGTTTCTGATAAGTCATTACTAAAATTTCAGCATAAACTTCTTAGGACCTTGCAAAATTTTATCAATGTTTTTTTTTCCTAGTAACACATCTACAGACATCCTTTGAAGCCAACAATCTATTACCATATCTTTTAAAAAGTTTTTGAATTATCTCCTTTTATATGATTTGGAAGTATTTTTTGCAGGATACTTACTTGGTGACATTCCATGAAGGTTGTCTTTTTGTAATTGACCCGGGTCTTGGAAACTTCTGTGGTTACCACACTGGCATGAATACCATTAAAGATGTGGTTGTTTGTGAGGATGAAATATTCGTACTCAGCTCTGGCCCAGAAACAGAGTTAAGACGTATTGCCCAGAAGCCATTACCAGGTAAATTTGTAATATATTTCCTTACAGTGTATTTTGTACAATATTTAATTCTGGTACTTTTGTTATATAGGGGGAACTTACATTGTAATGCAGAGTTCTTTGAACTTTTACTCTTTAAAGTTTGGTCACTCTGGTGAATTTTACTGTGTCACTATTGTGGAAAGTACTCAAAGGGTTCAAAGGGTTCTATGGTGTCCTATTACAGCACAGACTGGTACAATATTTCTAAAACTAATACAAAGTTAGAAGCTATGAACAAAGATGAAACTTGAAAGAATATGTCACTTTTGTTTCTGATAGATTTATAATAATATTAGATGAATTTAGCATGTTTTATTAGCTACTGTGGTGAACATACAATTGTTTCACATAGTGTGACAGTGAGTTATATTATTTAAAATTTATTTTTAAAAGTTTAGAGTATTAACCAAGATGAATCAAATGGAGCAGAGAACTTGAACTGAAACATTGTTAACCACAGTAACCAGATGACAGAACTTCCCAAATAAAATAAATGCAGAATTTGTTGTCACAAAGACACCAGTCATTAAAAAGTGTCTGCTTCTATCCTTTGGTCCTTTAGACCAGCATGGCTCCTGGGTTGTTTGAATTAACACCCAACAGAGAATAAATGATTTAATTACAAATTAATGACAATTTTAGGTGGTCATCCAGAAACTTTAGTTAAGGAAGAAGCGATTCCTTCTCCATTAAATACAGTGTCATCAACTGCAGAAAAGGTGTCACAAAGTATTGTCGGTGCATTTAAAGGGGTAAGGATTTTTGCATGTATGCCCCTTTTTATGAAAAGTGGAGTTTTCCTACAGTTCATGCTTGTGCAGAAATTAAGGCACCAAGGATTCTTTTATTTTAGTTTTATTGCCTTGCCATTCATGTACCAAGATTTCTTATTACTTAGGTTATAAAAAATCAGGCTAGCAAATATGTATATAAATTCAAAAATATTTAATTGTTTTAAGGATGCTTGCACATTGAATATGTGTATTCAAATTATTTTAAATTCTGTGCTATCATTCAACCATTTTAATTAAAGCTTTAAATGACTATTAAAATACAAATGTAATACTTTGTTAATTCAATAAAATTTAAATGTTAATTGTTCTAAAAAATCACCAGTCATAAATATTGATGATATCATACGGTCAAATTACTGTATGATACTTTTATATTTGTAGATGGGTGAGAAGTTTCAGGATGCCATTATAGAAGGCCAGATTCTGCCTGGACCCATTAAGGATCCTCCTTGGGGTTCCACAAAGTCCATGCCCTCAGCCTCTCAGTCAGTAGAGGAGCCAACTTCTGTGGTAGTGGTGGCCAAGAATACTAACCAGGAATTAGAGTCTTCAACTTTTTCTACTGATACAAGCAAAGTTGAAGAGAAGGGAGTAGAGAAGGAGGAGTGTGCACAAGAACCAGTGCTAGGTAGTTAAATTCTTTTGATTTTAAATTCTTGCTGTACTGTATGGCAGTGATGCTTCTAGAGCGCGGGATACGTGATATCTCGCGAGTTTTAGTACTAGCCCGCAATTCGGTATATTCGGCGCGTTCGGTAGAAGACGCGATCCCGCATGTTTACAAAATGGAGGGGCACCGATCGTTTCGTGAGAATCCTTTAATTTTATCATCATGAAGGCTATATTTGGTGGTTTTTTCAGTGAAAAATGTTATTTGATATGAAAACAAAACGGATACTACAGTTTGAAAGTGGATGATGCAAACGTCAGATACTAACAACAATACTGTTGAACCAGTTCATACAGCATGTGTGTTACCTCATATCTTCTCATGAATATTAATGGAGCTATGGCCGTGAGTTCTTAAGTTTAGTCTTAAGTAGAATATGGCCCCAGGTCTTTGGTTTTTACCCCACAACCCTTAAGGGCTGTTGGGGTATTGTTTTCACCCATGGTGTCCGGATGGGCGGGCGTCCGGGCGGGCGGGCGGGCGGATGGGCGGGCGGCGGGAAAAGAGTTTGTCCAGGCTGTATCTCAGAAACCGTAAGGTGTAGGAAGTTGATACTTGGTAGGGACATTGGTTAGGGGGTGTAGGTGTGCAACGTCATGGTCTGACCTTGATTTGACCTTTGACCTTGCCGTAGTGACCTTGAGTTTGAAAATCTTGTCCGGGCTATATCTCGGAAACCATAAGGTGTAGGAAGTTGATACTTGGTAGGGATATTGGTTAGGGGGTGTAGGTGTGCAACGTCATGGTGTGACCTTGATTTGACCTTTGACCTTGCCGTAGTGACCTTGACCTATAAAATCTTGTCCGGGCTATATCTCAGAAACCGTAAGGTGTAGGAAGTTAATATTTGGTAGGGACATTGGTTAGGGGGTGTAGGTGTGCAACATCACGGTCTGACCTTGATTTGACCTTTGACCTTGCTGTAGTGACCTTGACCTATAAAATCTTGTCCGGGCTATATCTCAGAAACCGTAAGGTGTAGAAAGTTGATACTTGGTAGGGACATTGGTTAGGGGGTGTAGGTGTGCAGCGTCATGGTCTGACCTTGATTTGAGCTTTGACCTTGCCGTAGTGACCTTGACCTATAAAATCTTGTCCGGCCTATATCTCAGAAACTGTAAGGTGTAGGAAGTTGATACTTGGTAGGGATATTGCTTAGGGGGTGTAGGTGTGCAACGTCGTGGTCTGACCTTGATTTGTCCTTTGACCTTGCCGTAGTGACCTTGACCTATAAAATCTTGTCCGGGCTATATCTCAGAAACCGTAAGGTGTAGGAAGTTGATACTTGGTAGGGATATTGGTTAGGGGGTGTAGGTGTGCAATGTCATGGTCTGACAAGGATTTGACCTTGCCGTAGTGACCTTGAGTTCGAAAATCTTGTCCGGGCTATATCTCGGAAACCGCAAGGTGTAGGAAGTTGATACTTGGTAGGGACATTGGTTAGGGGGTGTAGTTGTGCAGTGTCATGATCTGACCTTGATTTGACCTTTGACCTTGCTGTAGTGACCTTGACCTATAAAATCTTGTTGCACCTTTGAGTCTGTTTTTTTGATGCAGATTTAGCACTGTTAAAGTCATATTAGAATTTATTAAGAATTTTACTTTCATAACTTCCCATTGTAAGAGATAGAATTTCATCAAGTGAGCCACAGATTTTGCTCCAACACCACACATAAGCATTCATTAAATGTATTACCACTTCTGTATGCATGATAATATTCAAACCATCTAAACCATAATTGGGCCATGCAGGTGTAGATAAAGAGTGTTGAATTTTAGTTTGCTAATTAATGCTGTTATCTTGTTATTGAATTATCTTGTTTTAGTACTTCATCTTTATATGCATTATCTTTCTTTTAAACATTATTTCTCCATTTAAACATTGTTTGGACCTTTATATAACTGACAGTGCTCTGAAAGTATCCTGAACTTTGTACTGGTACAGTACTTCTGTATCTCATGGTGTTGAAAATAGTTCCCTAGGCTGTGGGGTACGGGCATCTCTGATGCTATTTTTTTTTATCCAAGCACTGATCCAGATAAGTAACATAACTTAATGTGATCTAAGTTGGATCAGTTTCCATCTTCTATTTTTTTTTCACAAAGATCCATACAGTAGCATTTGTGTAATCGTGCTAACAAATATACAGACAAATGTTTCTGAAATTAATCCCTCTTTGGCGGAGGTACAAGTTCCCCATTTTAATTGACCAAGCCCCCACATTTTTCGGACATGGGGGGAACTGCCCCCACATTTTAAAATTTCTAGAATCAACACTGTATGGGAGGTAATTGCAATTATCATAAAGTCCATTGACATATTTGGTTGACGCCTCAACCTTCTAGGATGTTGCCCTAGTGGTAACAGATACTTCATCAACAAATTACCACAATTAACTTGTACTCAGTGTCCGCTACTGTTGAAAAAAGTAAGTCAGGTAGTTTATCACACTATTTTGAAAATGAAGCCAGTTCATAAAACCTTTACCTTTTCTCAGTTTGCCCTGGTGATTAATTATTATATGGTGGGTTGATTTTCATCTCTGTTTAATTAAACTTCATTCCATTTCAGTTACCATTGGTAATGATAAGCCAAGTAGTTCATCTTCATCAGAGCCTGTATCATCAAGTGAAGCACTAGATGAAGCCTTAACCTCATTAGATGTTGCACCTGGTGGCCCTAAATGGTGTAAGGACATTGAGGTCCTTCATCCTGGAGCCCCTCCACTTATAGCTGGCCAGGATGACCTGATGACCAGGCCAAAACAGTTCAGGGAGGAAAGCCTGGCATTTGCCTCTGCAGAACTTACTGAGAGTATTGTGGTCAAACCTAAGAAAAAAGCCAAGAAGAAGTTGAAGGTTCCAACAGGTAGGCTTAAATTTAATAATGCTGTAGTACTTACACATTTTCTTCTGTATTAAGTATATTTAGCAAAGCTGGTTTGGCCACCCTGTTGGTGTTTCGATATTTTTATATTTTTTTCAAATTTGATAAAAATAAAATTTTGTTATTTCATAATATTTATATATTTTGTTAATATTTTGTTAAGTATTAAAAAAGTATATGTTCACAATAATTAGCCAATATATAGGAAATATTATAATATGTTAAAAATTAGTGGAAAATTTCACTTGAAATTGTGACCAAACCCATGAAAAAAGCCAAGAAGAAGTTGAAGGTTCCAACGGGTAGGCTTAAATTTAATAATGCTGTAGTAGTTTTGCATTTTCTTCTACATTAAATAGATGTAGTAGAGCTGTTTTAGTCAGCATGTTGGTGTTTTGATATATTTTTCAAATTTGATAAAGGTAAAATTTTGTTATTTCATAATATTTGTATATTTGTCAATATTTTGTTAAGTATTTAAAAAATATATGTTCACAATAATTAGCTAATATATAGGAAATATTATAATATGTTAAGAATTAGTGGAAAGTTTCACTTGAAATTGAATTTGTGTCAAAATCAGTGCTAAGCACATACATTTTTTTTTTTTTGAAAGTTGAAATGAACTGCATTGAGGAACATGAACTGTTTATTTTCCAGATAAAGACAGCATCAGTGTTTCATCAAATGATCTCCAGCCATCTTCAAAAGAAAGATCCAACACCCCTTCACCATTACCTGTCACTTTTGGTCCAGTCTCTTCAGAGTTAACTGATCAAAATCAGGAAAGTGTTGAAAACATTCCCAGAACACCAGTTGTACCTGTAGAATCTGATGTAGCTTCACAGTCAATAGAGCTCAACACACCACTGGTCACATTTCAGAGTCAGACACCAGATATGGAGAAGCTAAAGAAACTAGAATCAGAACTCACAGCCTTGCCATGGGAGGAGAAACCTAGGGATGTGATGCAGGATGAAGGTGCTGAAAGTAAAGAACAGAATGAACTTGTCGGATTTTATGCAAGAGATACAGATAGTAATATTACAGAAAGTGACAAGAATTTATGTAATAAAAAGCAGGATATATCTGGTAATGTATCTAGTCATACAAACCTACAATCTGATGCAGATGAGGTGGATAAGGGAATTGGTCAGTACACAGTTAATCAACAGGAGCCATTTTTACATTCCTCTGGTGCCAATGTCAGTTCTAGTCACAAATCAAATGTACAAGATAATGTTCTTCATCAGAATCAAGAAGATGGACTGAATAACAAAGGAGCGGATAAACACCAAAACTTAGTTCAACAGTATTTAGACTTGCATCTTGAGGAGAAATTGAACAGTGTAGAGGAGAAAAGACATGAAACTGAAGAGGAAGATTTATCTGTACAGAGTAGATTAGACACTAGTGAGGAGATATTTTCTATTTATGACACTGGCATATCTGGCGCTAAGTCCCCAGAGTCTAGCTGTAGTTCATTCTCACAAGTAATGGGGGAGTCTTCCATAGAAGATGTACTCACTTACCACAGTCCCACAGAGAAAACCAAGGAGGACAAGCTTGAGAAAGGTTTGAAAATATTTTATGTACATTTTCCATTTTTAATTACAGTTATCTGTTCCAAGGAGGTTACATTTTTGGGTGTGTTCATTTGTTTGACTGTCTGTGACCAGTTACCATGTGTGGGAGGACCATAATTAAACATTGTACAACAGAAAGAACATCACACATTGTGAACATTGTCTAGTGGCCAGAGTTGTTTTTATATAAATCCAAGTATTATGAGATCAACATTCTTGATGCAGCATCCCAATGAAACACTTTGTGTGGACGTTAGTATAACAGATGTGTTATGGAAAACTACTCATATCAGTTGTATGTAAATTCTTTAACCTGTAGTTTTATGGGAACTATGACCAAGACAAATTCTCAAAAACCAGAAATCTCAGTTAAAATGTTTCATAGACTTCTGAATAGAGATGATTCTGAAATTATATTGATGCATAATGCAAGCATTAAGGATATAGTTATTATCTTTTTTTGCCTTTTGAGTTTGTGATTTAACATATTTTTATCTCCCGCCCGCCGGCGGGAGATTATAATTTGCACCATGTGTGTGCGTACGTGCGTGCGTGCGTGAGTCACGCAGTTTTCTCTCAAACTACTACAGTTACACATTTTTGGTAAATTAATTGTCCTAATAAATTTTTACGCTCTTCAAAAGTTTGGGGGTTTGGTGAACTTTGGCCTACTTTTGAGTGAGTAATAGCACTTTTACCTAATATAATTATATGGCTTATAACTCTCAAACTATTGCATTTAGAGTATTTTGTTGCAATATGTTGTTCAGCTACTTTCTCAACAGCTACAACATGGTCAGAAGTTTGGAAGTGTATCTCCATAGCTAAGTGAGTAATAGCTCCTTTGTCATTTTTTAGTGATAACCATAATGAGTAAATGGCTTACATCTTCAAAAGTTTTGCAGCTACACAATTTCTCTCAAATATGTTGTTCATGTACTTTTTTGTGAACTGTAACATATTGAAGTTTCATAACTGTTGCTCAATGTACAAGTGAGTAATAGCTACTTTATGGCTACTTTTAGTGAAAATGTGAAAAATCACAAATATCTCGCAAACCATAAGAGATAGAGCAATTTCGAGGGAATTTTTGACCCACAGGGTAGTACAAGATTTTTGTGGAAAATGAAAAAGTGTGAATATTTCGAAAACCGTAAGAGATAGAGCGATTTCGA
Source organism: Sabellastarte sp. h YS-2021 (assembly GCA_964017235.1). Lineage (NCBI taxonomy): Eukaryota > Metazoa > Annelida > Polychaeta > Sabellida > Sabellidae > Sabellastarte > Sabellastarte sp. h YS-2021. Next base: position 82,277,749 of record OZ024928.1, read on the forward strand.
GTGAATTTTTGATTTGCAGGGTAGTACAAGAGGGTCCTATGTAAAGGGGAAAAATTTCAATTTTATTGCGTTAATACATCCTATCCAATGGACAATTGCTTTACCGGTCGGCGTGACCAGTCCTGCCAAACGTTTTTGACCCACAGGGTAGTACAACATATTGTGTGCCTAGGGGAAAAATTTCAGTTTTTCACCACTTTTGGCAGCCATCTTGGATTTCAGCGGAAAATGAAAAATTGTGAATATCTCGCAAAAGGTATTTCTTCCCGTGTGATGCTCGGTGGGAGATACATACCACGGCAGTGGTCTTGTTGTTTGTACAGCTTCTCAGAGAACCTCTCAAAAGCGAGTGGGCTTCATGGATTCATGGACAGAGATGCTAGCTCCAGCAAACCTGCAGTGTCTGTGTGTGGCCGAGAGAATCCTCTGGGTGGTAGACAAAAGTGACCGAGTCCACTGGAGTTTCTTGTCAGGTAAACAAACACATGTACAGACCCAAAAATACATTCAGTGTGGTATATTATTGGGAAAACTCTAGTCATGCACAAGGTGAAAAAATGTTAGCTCCTAAAAGTTTGTCTGCTAGCCAAGAAAGTTTGCAAAGCCAAATTTTCTAAGTAGAGTTTTACAGCAGAGAATATATATAAAATTATTAGAATAAGGCCATTGTAATTTGTACTTTTACAACAACTAAGAATAATTTTACTTGTCATTATATTCAAAGGAATATTTCAAATGAGGTACCCCCTGTCATTTTTATTTTCCATTATGGGAATTCTTGTTTAACTTGTCATATTTATGACTAATTATTGCAGAATTTCAGTGAATTTTGATCATATTTGTCAACAAAACTTCCTTACTTCAGTAAAGTACATTTCTTAAAGCACTCTGTATTTCTGTACAGGTTCCAGCTTAAAATGGCACAAACTAGAGGTGAGTGCCCAGCAGATCTCCGTCGCTCCCTCTGGTGGTATCGTGTGGCGTCTGCACAATGGGAAACTATACGCTGGCACTAAGATCACAACGAGAGCACCTGCTGGCCTTAAATGGGTGGACTTTGTGGAGAAGAATGTTGTCAGCATGTCTGTAGATGAACATATGGGATGGTAAGGACTATTCAGATTTTACTTTTTCACTGAGAATTTCAGGACAGCGCAGGGTGATCAAGTGTTTACACAATTAAGGGTTGTCGCTTTAACTGGAAAACTTGAATTTTTCCCTGATTAAAAAATTGAACAATTTCATAGTTAAAATCATTCTTTTAATAAACATAATTTTTTTAAATAAAGAGTTAATCTTTAATTTAAGAATACTCTATTGAAACGTGGAAAATCGATTAATTCTGTGTGTAGAATCTCTCAGAAAATAATATATATTTTGTGTAAAGTATTTTGATCATAATTTGTATAAATGTTGTATTTGTGTATAAAACATAGATGTTGAATTTAAGTACAAGACAAATTAGTCCTTTGCTCTCATCTACAGTTCTTGTTATAAAAGAACCATACTTGACCATACATGTATCCAAAGGTTATTGATATTGAAGGTTCTTGTAATACATGAAGTTCTTTATGTTTGTGATTTCTTCTATTTTCAGGTATGTAAAGTCTAATGGAGAAATTGTAATGCACAAGAAGTTAACCAGAGAAAGACCATGTTTCAAACCACTCAGTGTACCCTGTGTCAATCATCTTGTGATGGTATGATATGTCAGTCCCTCCAGGATCTGATTTTTATCTCTATTTAAAATTAAATATCATCTTCATAGTTCTACCAAAAGGAGGTGTTACATTAAATTTAAAGAAATCTTACTCTTTAGTTAATTACATTGCAAGTTTTACAGTTGTAATATCAATTAAGATTTAGTATTTGAATAGTCTTATGTGAATGTTCTTGTTACAGGTTGTATGCAGGAGAAATGTGGTGTGGTGTCTGACAAGGGACCGGAATATCCTGGTGAGGACTGGTGTGAAGGATGGGAGAGAAGAGGGTACAGAATGGATGTACGTGGAGGGGTAAGGTTGTGAGCGTGACAGAGGTAAAAGCTAGGGTCATATTAGGACAAACCATTGCTGTGTCTCATATTTTATTATGAGCTGAATTTGTACAGCAACAACCAGAGAGATGCGAAGCAAGTGATGATATTCCACTGAGAACTTACCTGAAGGGATAGGTAAATTAACAGTACTCAGTAACAATCCCAAATACTGTATATTTAAGTGTAGATTTTAGCTGAAACAATTTTTTTTTAATATTCAAATTTTCAGAAATTCATGGTAACTACCTTTCACTTCTGATCTGTTTGTAATTGTAATTAATACAGATGTACAATTTAACTCCGAATTTATTTTTCACTTTTGAAGCTCATTGACAAAAATAGGTAAAAATCAGTGCCTTGGAGAAATTTCACAAAGAATAAAATTGCATGAAATACTGTTCCCTCATTCAGAAAAATGTTTTACATTTAGTATAAGCTAAATAGATTCTAATGTCAGAAATATTTTCTGCATAAACTCGTATTTTAACACTGTTATCGGCTTTCTGTTATCGACTTTATCATTTGTTCTCCAGCATCTTACTATTTTTCCATGTTTTTTTATCATTGGTCTAGATTTACTGTGATCCACTTGTTACTTATTCTTTTTATATTTCTTTTTTTTCCTCTATATTTTTGAACTAGTATGGGTTTACTGTTCCTGTAGAAATGAAGTCCGAGGGTGAGTACTTTATAAGCTCTATGCACAGACCGTACTTCTGGCAAATAGTGGACAAGCGCAGTATGCCTGAAGTTCCGTCCTTTTATAGAGGTTTTTAAGTATGTGCCCGAGGACTTTATTTTACTGTAAAGAAGGCTTTCATTTAATTATTATTATAAACATTATTTTCCATGTACATTTTCTGGTGCACTGTAGTTTTTCTGTGTCCTTGTGCCCTCTATTATCAGCAATTGTCCATTTATTGGTTCAGATTAATGTGTACAAAAACATGCGCACTGCAGGGTTTTTGGTTGTATGTGGACTTCCGGTCTTTATAATACTGATTATTCCATATTCTTTATCTCAATGTGTTTCCATGTATTTTTGGTTTACTTGTTCCCCAGTATATCACTTATTGTCCATGTGTTTTAGCACTGGTCTGGATTTGCTGTTATCCACTTGTTGCTTGTTCTTTTATATCTCACTTATTTTCCATGTGTTTTAGCACTGGTCTGGATTTGTTGTTATCCACTTGTTGCTTGTTCTTTTATATCTCACTTATTGTCCATGTGTTTTAGCACTGGTCTGGATTTGTTGTTATCCACTTGTTACTTGTTCTTTTATATCTCACTTATTGTCCATGTGTTTTAGCACTGGTCTGGATTTGTTGTTATCCACTTGTTGCTTGTTCTTTTATATCTCACTTATTGTCCATGTGTTTTAGCACTGGTCTGGATTTGCTGTTATCGACTTGTTGCTTGTTCTTTTATATCTCACTTATTGTCCATGTGTTTTAGCACTGGTCTGGATTTGCTGTTATCGACTTGTTGCTTGTTCTTTTATATCTCACTTATTGTCCATGTGTTTTAGCACTGGTCTGGATTTGTTGTTATCCACTTGTTGCTTGTTCTTTTATATCTCACTTATTGTCCATGTGTTTTAGCACTGGTCTGGATTTGTTGTTATCCACTTGTTGCTTGTTCTTTTATATCTCACTTATTGTCCATGTGTTTTAGCGCTGTTCTGGGTTTACTGGTGTCTAGCTATGACCTGGGTATGGACGGCACAGCATGGGTGGTAGATGTGGTGGGGAGACTGTGGTTTACTACTGGGGTCACTCAGGACACTCCACAGGGATGTGGAAACTGGTGGCAGGTAATGTCACTTGACACTTTTTATGTAATGAAAAACGTGAAATTCATCAAATAATATGATATGGCCATCCCTTTATATGTAATAATATTCTCTACAATTCTGTAACAAATTAACATGGTAAAATGTCATCAGAGAACCACAAATGTAAAAACATCCCATAATTTGAGAAAAATATTGGGGTTTCCGCAGTGGCAAATTTCCTATTCTGTAGCAAATTTTGTGTTTTCATTCCGTCAATCTATAAATATAAAGTTACCATTTTAGGTTATTCTGAAAAATAGACGTTCACAGGACAACAATCATCATCAGCTGCTACAGCATTGTTTGTCTAAACAAGGCCGAAAGGGGTTTTAGTCTAGTAGCGCGAGCCGCAAAGCCATCAGAGACACAAGTAGTGCACCAAAGCAGTCACCCATCCCAGCACTAACATAGCCCATTGACGCTTAACTTCAGTGAACAGACACGTACTCATTACACAGCACCACAATTCATGAAAGTCCGGCGACAAAAAAAATAACCAGAATAAAAAAAGTGATTCTTAGAAGCGCAATCCTTGCTAGAGCTCGCACTGAGAAAGGAATGTTTCAATTTGCAATGTAATAAAGTTATCCCCACCAAGTATTAAGTTTATTGTGCCAGTAGATCGTACAGTACATTTACCAATAGAATTTCCAATCAATATTATTGTACAACTGCTAACAAAGCTTTAAACACTTGTAAATAAATTATTGTAATATTTTCAATGTTGTTAAATATAATCTTTTAGTCAGTAGAACATGGAAATCTGCTTACTTTGCACAACAGAGAAGAGTAGTCACCTCTCACCTTTTTACTCCAAATAATTTATCACTCAATTATTTTTACAGTTACTAAGGTACTCTTTATCTGTTCAAAGTATTTATACATGTACATGTATATTATCTTGATAAGATAAGGCCCCAGTAGCACAGTGCTTAACAATTTGGACTTAATCTATTGGCTCTCTACTTGTGGTTATGCATTCAGCTCCAGCTCATGCAAAAATGTGCACTTTACTAAGGACATGCCCTGATATCACTTAAGCTGTTGAACTGACTCGATATGTTACACTGAGTTTGTGTAATCAGGGAATTCTTGAATATCCTGAACATTTTTAGGGAATTCGGGAATTCCCTGGACCATAGGCAAATTATATAAAAATATGAGGGAATTGGGGAATTTCCTGATTACACAAAAGTCCTGTAACATATGCACTCTCATTTTTTCAGCTTTGACCTTTGATCTGTTCCAGGTGCCACTGACTGCTTACCTGATGCAGGATGTAGTGGCCAGACAAGCCATGAAAGCTATAGCAGAAAAACCTGGAGAACTTGCCAGAATGAGGAAAAAGGAAGAGCTTGGAGGCCTTGTATCTGCAAGGTGAATGAATTGCTGAAATTGTGATCAGAGAGGTGGAACATTTTGATGCATTTGTCATTTGTAGTCAGAAAATTGATCTATTGTTGAAGACTTTCTAAGATGTAGAAGTCATTTACTGGATGTGTATTTACAGATAAAAAAGTTTGATGTCACTTTCAATACATTGTATAGGTGATTGATGATCAGATTTGTTAATTAGGTAAAGTGTAGGACAATTTGGAGCAACAGTTACTGTTTTAGGGCTTACATTTACTATTTCAAATAAATGATGAAGTTTCAAGAGGGCAGTAAGACAGAAAAATATGATCTTGTAGAATTTGTGCTTGTTGCTAAAAAGAATGATGAATTTTTGATGAACTGAAAATCTTAATCATAAATATACATTGTTAAAAAGCATTTAATGAAAGGTGTATGATGTTTACAGCATTATTTTAATGCCATAAAGAATGCATATCATCAGAAGTCTGTCTTGTACATTATTGTATGAAAAAATTAAAATCGACTAGAACTATGAGCTTCGCCAAAGGAAATGTCATACTTTTAATTATAATTTTGTGTTTATCTTGTCACCATTGTTTAAATACATGGTAAGGTCCAACAAGTACAATGGTTTTGTGTTGAGTTTTAAATATTAGCATATTTCCTATGATTTCTGCCAAATTTCACACATTTCATGTCTAAAAACCTGATTACAGATGCAGTGGTATCTGGCTATGTCCAGGCTTCAAGAATGTGTTACACCTGTGCTGTTCTAATCTAGAAGGCTACAGGTGGGATACAATCTACCTGCCCAAAATGGAATCCTCCACAATGAAATGGCAGCATATATGTGCTGAAGGGGTCACAGGAAAAAATGGTAAATCCAGTAAAGTTTTATAGTGCCAACATTTCTCAGTGAACTGAGTCTGACCTAACCTAGTATTTCTCAATGAAATCAATCGTTGATGGACAAAGAAATCAATTTTTTTTTCTTAAATTTAAACTCCAAGTCCATGTATTGTAAAAATAGGATTGTTCAGGATAAGTCTTTTCCTCGGTCATTAACATGGCCCTTGGCTATAGTGAGAATGTTATGTTTCCAGTACTCTTCTGTAGATTCATCTGGATGTTTTTCAGGTTTAATCTGGCTTCAACAGCCGAATGGATATATCTTCTGTTTCCACCCTGGTAATGGCAGTAGTAATTCAGCAAGTAAAGTAACAGAAGTGGCACCCCCTGAACCGGGCAGTGGACGGCCATTTGTGTGCATGAGTGTATGTGAGAGTGTAGTATGGACACTCACTCAGCAGGGCACAGTCTGGCTCAGAACTGGTATTAGACGAAGCTGTCCTCACGGGGTGAACTGGCAGTCCCTGGATATGCAGCAGTTAGGTAATTATACTATGTATAGTACAACCTATCTTATTCAGACAAGCCATGAGAGTTTTGTAGCATCAGTAAGATTTAAGTGCAATGTTATGGATTGTTAAGACTTTATAAGGCTTGTGAAGGTATATACAGCGGACGCTTTTTCCTTATCCAGAACCTGATTATCTTAAAATTTAGCTTAACTAAACCCTTCTCATGTCTCCCACAGTTTAGTCTCTTTATTCACCCATTCTGATGGGGAAAGTAGAGGATTTTAATAGAATATTGTTATTTAACAAACTAACAATTGCACAGAGTTACATATGTACATATTCAACCCACTTTCTTGATCTTCCATCTTTTGTTAAGTGCGAGCTCTAGCGAGGCTCGCGCGTCTAGAGATCACTTTTTTTTGGTCACCAGACACAAGAGAATTGATGTAACATGATGATTACCCGTCTCTTCACTGAATATTAAGCAGCAATGGGCTACATTAGTACTTGGATGGGTGGCTGTCCAAGTGCACTACTCGTGTCTATAATGGCTTTGCAGCTTGTGCATTTAGACCGAAACACTTTTTGTCCTTGTTTTACTTACACACAGCAATGCTTTCAAGTCACCCTTTTTTGTCTGAATGTTAGGCTTTATTGATAAATGCCATTTAGGGTTCTGTTAAATTCTTGGCATGCATGGTTCAATTTGGAAACATTATGATATACAGTCTCACAGTCTTCAGAATATGGATGTTGCAGTGTATGTGTTACAGTAAAGTTTGTGTAACCAGTAATTTCGCGAAATCCCTAAAACATTCAGGAATTTCGCTGATTTGGTCAGTAAATTCGTGAAATTCCTAAAATTTTTAGTAATTTCACGAAATTTCTGAAATCTCTGGTCATAGTTTACACTGTTTTACTGATTGAATTCCAGTAAAATTGTGAAATGTTTGGGATTGATTTTATTTACAATTAATTTAAAAAATAATGAAAAAGTTGACAAAAGTATGAATTGGGGTGGTGTTTTAAAGGATAGCTCTTGATATATATAAAGAATATTTTAATTAATCTACTTTTTGTTTCCCACATTGCTTTATTTAGTCAGCCAGTAACATTACAACTTTGAATACACTTGCACTTGTTATTTACAACTAATATAACCAGTTACATAATTGTATCCACCGGAGGCATCCGGTGGATGCTTTGGTTTAGTGTTCGCTACGCTGCCGCCGCCGCCACCGCTGCGCGTAGAGAGATTTTCGGCGTTAACCCTCTAAGAGGAAAACTACACCAGCTAGGTTCACCAAATTTGCAGGATATCTTCATTGGGGGGTAAGCTTGGGACTGAAAATAGCCTCATTCTGAAAAACAAGATGGCTGCCGCGGGCATTTCTTTGAAAATAATCTACATTTTCTACTGGCTATTTCTCATAGGTAGAAGATTGAATCTCTTCATAGGTGATATGTATAACAGATATACATGTCCTCTATAACCTTGCAGACATTTGATCTTGAAGCTCTTAATTCAAGGTCATCCATGGAGTGCTGAAGTAACCAACGTAGCGGACTTTAAAAGAGCCTATATCTCTTGGTCCTAGAGGTTTGCAATGTGAAACCAACCTATAGGCGGCGGCGGCGTAGCAAACACTAAACCAATGTATCCACCGTATGCTTCTGGTGGATACAATTATATATATTTTAGTAATTTCACGAAATTCCTACTCAAATATTTCAGGAATTTCAAGAAATTGCTGAAAATTTTAGGAATTTCATGAATTTACTGACCAAATCAGTAATTTCACGAAATCCCTAAAACATTCAGGAATTTCCTGAAATTACTAGTTACACAACTTTACTGTAACATATGTACTGAAACTAACCGGAAGCCAAATAAGTAGATGTATAGATCCAGATAGTCAATTCATTTTGTGTTCTGGTTGGAAGTCACATTTTAAAGATGGTAGAAATAACACAAGTATTGTAGATTTATCTGCTAATAAACTTATCTTAAAATGGAAAAAAAACATATCTGAATATTTGAAGTGATTGCCAGTTCCAGGAAATATCAAATAAAGAAAGCATTACTTGTAAAGATACCCAGACTTTTTAAGGTTGAAATAAGCATTTTCCAAACTCTGTCTAAAAATATAAAAACTATTAGTGTATTATTAGATAAAAAAAAATTTTTTTTTGAGAAAGGTGAGAAAAAACTGATTTGTATTGAAGTTGGGCTACTTTTTCCAGCGGGAGCCCGTTTACTATGGCTGAGTGCTGGTAGTCAAAATATATGGGCTGTAGACTCCCGTGGCCAAGTTTACCTGCGTATTGGGACCGAGGCTCCGTCAGCCCATGGCTTGAACCAGGCCTGGGTACCTGTAGACGGCACTACTGACAGCTCTGACTCCAAGTTTCTCAGAATTTATGTGGGTCACAATGACTGGATGGTGAGCTACATTAATATCTGGCATATTGATACTTTTATAGTACTTAATCTTTGTACTGGCATGTTCCAATAGACAGAAGATGAAAACATTGTAAAAATAAATGTATTGCCATTTCACAAGCATTGGTCATCTACCATAAATATAGAAACCAGAGTCACAGCTACTGGGTGGTGAGATGCTTTGCCAATTTAGGTTTTAGTGGAACTCTTTTGAGGTTTCAAACATCAGAAAAATACTAATGTAAGTTTACCGCAACTATTTTGGAACCAAATCCAGTGGATTTTGGTGGTTCTAGTTATACAAAGTGTAATGTTATAGTTTTCCATTACTGATATGTAATACAAATAGATTTATGTACTATGTTATCCACATGTTTACATAGATTACTGTTGAATTTTGAATTTGGTTCTGTTGATCTCTTGAAGCTATACATACACATTATGCTGAAAGATGAGATTTAATTTATATTTTTAACACCTGAAGGTATGGGCACTGGACAGCCAAGACAGGGTGTATACAAGGAAGGGAGTGACTGAGTCAATGCCTATAGGCACTCACTGGGTGTCTGTACCAGGTATGTTAAGTCTCTTTTATCCAAAAATTCATATTACATGTAACCAGCAGTTGACTTTGCAGTTTTATTCAGAGTGAAAAAACTAGATGTTTATGTTGACCAAACAATTTCCTAATTGGGTAATTGTCACTATAATTGATAAGAGTTCAAGTTTGCACACTCCTGTATATAAATCAATTACCTCTACTAATGTATTTACATACTGGTAGTGGCTGTGATACTGAGTACAGGGACCTGTTGGTCTGTTTCAAGACCTTAGTAGCTGAGTGGATAACAAGTTTTGGCATTTCATTCCTTGATTCTCACCTCTGTGGTATTGGGTTTAAGTCCAGGGAATGTGCTGAGGGTCTGTCTTGATGTTACCTTAGCAACTGAAAGGGACATAAAACCCCAGCTCTGTTTTATTTGCATGTCCCAGTGTTAACCTAGTATGTTATATCCAGTAAAAGCATCAGACTTGGCCCTCTCTGCAGAAATGTTATGCACAACAGATATACATTATTTCAACAGCAGCTCTTGTTTCTGCCATCCTTTATAATTCCTTCGATATAAGTTGTTGGCTGCTCTTTTAAGATAGCAGTTATAGTAGTATTATATGTTAGAGGTCGTAAGAATTCGATTTATTAAAGTATTGTCAAATTGACTACTGTGTCACTAGAGCACAGAAATCATGTCTGTGTATGGCTTATTTTGGTGTAAGTTTCCCACAGTTTCAAAATATTAGTCTTTTGTAGAAACCAAATTTGCAAATTTAATAAGTAAATTAAATTTTTATAAGTTAAAACCCTATCCAATGGACAATAGCTTATCCGGTCGGCGCGGACCGGCCCGCCAAACGTCAGAAAAAGACGTCCTGTGTCTCCACCGGCTAGGCCGGCCCAGTACTGTGCACTCGCCAGATGGCGTGTCGTACTTCCTTCCTGTCTAGACAGAGTGACGTCATAGCATCTTTTTTGTTGTCTAAACCAATTAGACCCCTAGTAGACTGAAAGCGGGGTCGGTGGGAGGGTCTTGTGTGTCCATTGGATAGGGTATTAACTTATAAAAATTTAATTTACTTATTAAATTTGCAATTTTATTGCGTTAATACATCCTATCCAATGGACAATAGCTGAATAACTACCGCTTGGTCGGCGGGTAAGTTACTAGGGACTTGTGTGAACTCATGTTAGGTAATGAAAATTCCTTCTTTAAGCCTGGGGTGGACCTTGAAGTCAAACACCCTTAAGGCTATGGTCGAATATCATCATCCGGTTAACCGGGATGGAACCGTCAGAGTCGACCCTGCCCCCCCCCCCCCTTTTTTACAGACCTGCTCTGAGGTAGGGGAAGAGAGGGATGAGTTCAGTCCCATAGAAATAAGTCTCCCGGAGGAAGTACTGAGATTTTTTTTTTTTTTTTTTTTAACTATATGTGCAATATATACAAATATGTACAAGTATTTACATATGTACAGATCTCCTCTAGGTACCGGTCTGCTGGTGGATCTGCTGAGCAGCCACAACCGGACCAAGATGGTAGAGCTCTGAGTCGGCCCAGGCCACATCCTTCAGATAGAATTGAGTGAAGGTATTATGAGATTTCCAGTGGCAGGCTGATAAGATCTGCTACAAGGAGACTCCCGACTGGAAGGCCTTAGAGGCAGCAAAAGCCCTGACATCATGAGCTTTAACTTGATGCAGGGTGTGGGCTTGATGATCAGAGAGCTCATAGCATAGGATCACAGTCTGTTTGATCCATGAGGAGATAGTGGCAGGGGAGATGTCTTTGTCGAAGCCTTTTTTGAAGGAAACAAAGACTAGCTCCTTATGTTGTCTGAGGTCTGAAGTCCTGTCCAAATAGTAGCGCAAGGCTCTGACCGGACAAAGGGATCTGTCAGACTTGAGGGATTTATCTAGAGTAGGAGCCAGGGCTGGTATGACCACTGGGGCTACACTCTCTGGACCCTCTTTGGCCAGCTGATTCTTGGAAAGAAAACTGGGAGATGGAAACAGGGACACCTTAGACCAATCGGATTGGTGTCTGATGTTCTTGTGCTGCCAAGCATGGATCTCACTCCTTTTTTTGCCAGAGCCTAGGGCTAAAAGGAAGACAGTTTTGAAGGTCAGGTGCTTCAGAGATGCCTCCCTAAGAGGTTCAAAAGGAGCCTTTGTCAGCTGGTGTAGCACCAGGGAAAGGTTCCAGGAGGGAATCCCCCTCCGCCCTTTGGGTCTATCTCTGTGGAAACTTTCCAAGAGACGAGTGAGATTATCATCTTTGCTGATATTGACTGTTGTAGGACCTAGTTTATCAGCAATGGCAGATCTGTATCCATCAATGGTGCTGGGCTGTAACTTCTTGTCCTCAAAGAGGTACATTAGGAAGTCAGCCACCGACTTTACAGGTGGTGACCTGAAGTCCACCTGATTAGTGACGCACCACTTTGTAAAAATGGCCCACTTTGCCTCATAGACTGATCTGGTAGATCTTCTTTGAGGAGCCTCAATTCTTGCTGCCACTGCCTCAGAGAAGCCCTGTTCTTTGATTGTTGTGGCTCTAGGAGCCAGGCATGGAGATTTAGATTTATCAGATTTCTGTGAGGGATCTGATTGAAGGGCTGTGTCAGCAGATTGGGCCGGTTGGGCAGGCTGAGAGGGATCTGACTGGACATGGTCACCAAATCCCAAAACCAAGGCATGTTGGGCCACCCCGGGGCAATCAGAATGAGTTTCTTGCACGGGGAGTCCAATAGCTTCTCCACCACTTTGCCCAATAAGGCGGTCGGTGGGAAGGCGTATGCGTCCAGATCCTCCCATGGCAGAGTGAGTGCATCCACTGCTAGAGCCAGGGTATCCGGTACTGGAGAGATAAATAGAGGTAACTTGTGGTTGAACCTCGTGGCAAATAGGTCTATCTGAGGCCGGTGCCATTTGCTGCATAAGCTTTGAAAAACGTCCGGAAGGAGTGACCATTCTGTTTGGATGGTCTGATTGAGCCGGGATAGCTTGTCTGCTATCACATTTAGTCGGCCAGGGATATGCCGGGCTTTTAGAGTCACTTGTCGCTGGGAACACCAGGTCAAGATTCTCCACAGTAGGGCACACAGTGGGCCCGACTTCATACCTCCTTCTTTGTTTATGTAGGCCACCACTGTGGTGTTGTCTGTGGCCACTAGGACTATTTTGTCGGTGCATAGGTCTTGGAACTCTTTTAGAGCCAAGAAGACTGCTTTCAGTTCCAAGTAATTTATGTGCAGTTTGCTTTCCGGCACTGACCAGGAGCCCCTTGCAGTGAGCTCGTTTAAATGAGCGCCCCACCCTTCTTTTGATGCGTCTGTAAACATTTGCAGAGCATGTCTTATGGGGTGTAATGGTTGACCTTGAAGTACATTGCTTTCGTTCAGCCACCATTGTAAGTGCGGGTGCAAGGATCTGGGTAGCGGGATGACCTTTTCCAGAGATTCCGGTACCCTCCAATTGTTTTTGAGGTGCCACTGTATGGGTCTCATGTGTAACCGACCTAGGTGAACCTGTTTCTCTGTGGCTGTCAACAGACCTATCAAGGACATGAACTGTCGGACCGGACAGGCCGGTAATGACAGCAGTGTTTGTATTTTTCCTTGAAGACTTTGCCATCGGTCCGGTGTCGGTCTGACCCGGCCGGACCTGAGGTCGAACTGGTAACCTACGAAGTTGAAGACTTGTTTGGGCTCCAATTCTGACTTTTCTAAGTTCACCAGCCAACCCAGATCCTGGCACATCTTGACCAGAATTTGGGTGTGATGGAGACAATCTTGGTGGGATCCGGCTCTCACCAACCAGTCGTCTAGGTATTGGTGGATCCTTATACCCTTGTGTATGGCCATCAGTTTCACCTCCTTTGCTAACACAGTGAACTCCATGGGCGCTGTGGACAGACCAAAAGGTAGTGCCCTGAACTGGTAAGTCCGGCCCTGGACATGGAACCTTAAGTATTTCCTGGACTGTTCCTGTATTGGTATATGGAAGTAGGCATCCTTGAAGTCTACTGAGGTTACCCACTCCCCTTGCTGGAGGGATGTCCTGATGGTTTCCGGTGTCTCCATTTTGAATTTCTCCACCTTGAGGAAGAGGTTTAATTTGCTTAGGTCCAGAATGGGTCTCCACTTGTTGTTGGGTTTGGGTACCAGAAAAAGTCGGTTGAAAAACCCTAGAGATGTTTGATTGTGGACCAGTTCTATTGCATTCTTGTCTATAAGCTGATGCAATGCCTCCAGCAGGTAACTGTTCCTGTGGGGATTGGCATACCGGCTTATGACAATGGGAGACCTTGTGAGGTTTGGCCGGATCCAAAAGGGGAGGGTGTAGCCCTCTCTCAAGATTTGAACTATTTTGGGTCCGGCACCTCTTTCCAGCCAAATTTGCCAAAAGTTTTGAAGTCTGGCCCCTACAGGTAGATTTTGTACAACAAGAGGGACATTGGTCACAGTTTGGACATAAGGCAATTGAATGACAGAAGAAGCACCTTTGACATGTTTTAATAGACAATCTTTTGAAATTACAGCTGACAAGCCAGGACTTATTCCTTTCCTTTGCGGATGCCCGGTTGCAGAATGAACATGGTTTACAACATTTAAATTTACATGTCTCTCTAAAGATTGAACAGTCAATGTCTCTCTGGGAGTGCTCCCGGCCAGCAGCCGTGCCCGTAACTTTGTTACACAGTGATTGTCATTTATACGGCTGCTGGCCCTTGGCTGGACGTGAGGAATACTGGTGTTTTCCCTTCCCTCGTCTGTATTGGCTGTGTGAGATGTTCTTCCAGGCCGGTCGGTCCTGCTTCTTGGGGTCAGATTTTCTGTCCTGTTTCTCATAGGGATGGTATCTGCCCTTCTTGTAGGCCGATCCAGACCGGTTTCTATCAAAGTTAGCAATCTCCTCCTCAGCCTGCTTAATCACTGAGTCTGGGAACAAGGTGTCCAATTCTAGTGGAGCAGATCTGAGAGCATTCAAAGTGTCCGCCTTTACTCCAGACTTGAGGTACGATAAGTATGAATCACGCCTTAAAAGGGTGGTGTTGGCCATGTTGACAAATACGTAGTCCGTTAGATGCTCCATAGCCTTAGCCATGGCCTGGCAAATACTGGAGTTAAAGTCCAACAGGAACTGAAGTTCGTCTGTTGCTGCAGAAACCTTGCTTGCTGTTTTGCCCTTGGAATCAGCCCGGATAGTGCGGAGTTGAGAGTGCATATTCTGCTGTACTTTAAGTAGGCAGCGGTTGAAACCGGCTGCTTGATTGCAGATTGTAGATGATTCCCGAGCTGATCTCTCCCATTTTCTTAGGCTTTCCTGGGAAATGGGTCTGGACAAAGGTGGATTGGATGCAATGCCAGCCTGACGAGCTATCCTCAAGTAAGTGCTATTGATGCGGGAAGAGCCAGTGTTCCAAGTTTTAGCTGTGGAGCTAGTGTCCTTCTTGCTTTCTGAGTGTACACCGTACCATTTGCTTTGGGACTTGGCTGGCCGGACAAACTGATCTCGTTGAAGAGAGCCGGCTTCAGTGGTACGAGAAGGGTAGCCCTGTACTAGGGTGAGATTGAGCTTTGACAATTTGTTGGAAAGCCATTCGTCCACGGGTAGATTAACCGAAACTTTGCCCGGCGTCTGGAGTTTCGGTCCGGCAAAAGGGTTATCATCTGAGGTCTTGGTGCCTGAATCCATGTCGGGCACATGAGTCCACCCCATGTAGGACCGTATACCCCTCATTGTCTCTCTATATGATTGCTCTTCAGTGAGGGATTGGTCGGGGTCGGTCAGTGACACTTCCGGGTCATCAGAAAGTTCACCCTCTTCCGGGTACAAATCAGTAGGAGGTCTATCTGAACTAGTACTATCAGAGTCCGACTCACTGGACGAGGTATCCCTTCTAGTGTCAAAGGCAGTAGAGAATGACCTCTTAGCAGGTTGGTCGGTTGTCTTTGAAGTCCCTGGTCGGTGGGCAGGCTGAGAAGAGTCAGATCCGGCCTTGGAGGCAGGCACACTAATAGTGGGGCCGGTGGCTGGTGACATAGAAGCAGCCGGTGGCTGTGAGGATGAAGAGGGTTGGCCAGGTGGTCTGATGAAGGGCTCAGAGCTGATAGCAGTGGCTGGAGGAGCATGTGTGGAGTTTTGGCCAGTAGAAGTGCCTCCAACCGGTTAAACCGGTCCGACCATTTTTGCTCCATGACCTCAAGGTTCTGGTCGGTAGACTCTGCAGAGGGCCGGTGAGATGACTTGACCGGCTTGGAGCTGGAGACCTTCTTATCCTCTTTCTTCTTTTTCTTCTCAGCTGGTTTCTCACTCAAATCAGACGGCCCAGAGGCCGGCTGACCATCCACAACCCCCATTACCGTCACTAAGGACGGGTCCACAAGGGTGGGACTGAGAGCGACATCTGAAGGATTCTTTGCTGGTGTTGAAGACTTTTGCTCCCGCTTCTCCTTCTTATTCTTGTAAGTTGGGGTTGACAGTTGTGTTAATTGTTCTGGGGTAAAAGAATTACATATAGGGCAGTCAGCTTCAGGTTTTTCCACACAGGGATCCTTCCCTTTCTTCTTGTCGCGACAGCGCGCGCAAACCCCATGCAAATCAAAACCTGCCATCATGTGGCCACAACTTCCCCTACGTTGACTGGGAGAAGACATAATAAGCTATAAGTCTTCTAGAATCCGTATATATAAAATGTAAATGAAAAAAGGTAAGAGTTCTTACAAAAAACCTGAATTAAAACTTCACTGTGAAAATCCGTGCAACATGTACATGCGCCAAACGAAAAAGATGCTATGACGTCACTCTGTCTAGACAGGAAGGAAGTACGACACGCCATCTGGCGAGTGCACAGTACTGGGCCGGCCTAGCCGGTGGAGACACAGGACGTCTTTTTCTGACGTTTGGCGAGCCGGTCCGCGCCGACCGGATAAGCTATTGTCCATTGGATAGGATGTATTAATGCAATAAAATACTATGTTGATAGTCAGTTATAAGTATCAGTATTAAAAATTTGGTATATAGAATGGCTTAAAACACTGCACAAAGTGTGGCCTTAAGGCAGGTATTGAATACATCTTGTTAAGTATTTGAACTACTCGACCGTTTTAGGAGGGTATTTGAAGCAGTTATGTGTTGGGGACCACTATGTGTATGGAGTGAACAGCACAGGAGAGGTGTTAGTGAGAGATGGCATCAAAGAAAACAACCCCAAGGGCACTTACTGGCACAAGATCCCAGGCTGTGTGTCTACCCTCTCAGGTGAGTTGTCAGAAACAAGCAGTGGAGTGGTACTCTGGAGACAACTCAGGTGTTGGTCAGTTGTGTCTCTGGATTCTAATTGCTTTTTTCCTGCCCTCTTTGTGGCTCTAGTGCCTCAGAGTCTGACTCAGGATGGAGATTAGGCACTATAAGAGTACTTATACATTACATTACATAGCAAGATACTGGTATAGACCACATTTTGTTTAGTTTGGGAGAAAGTAAAGAAAAAGAAAAACTCAAAATTGGTCAGAACAAGATTTTGTACGGTAATGGTACCAACTGAGAATGTATACATCTACAAACTTGTTGTCATTGTTGATAGTACTGTACCTGTCTTAGTATGATATGATTGTGTGTTAGTTCACAGGAAATATTTGTGATTTTTGTACAGATTGTATACTTTCCATTTATTATATCCAGAACCACCATGCTTCCAGTTATGTTATATTTATATCCTATCACAGTCCCTACACCTAAAGTATATTGACATAAGCAAGGTAAGGACTTCAGGTAATATGTTTCATATGTTCTAAAGTGTTAACCTGTTAAAAAGACTACCATATGCTCAAAAGGAATAACTTTTATGTTATGTCTTTCATAGCATCTAGAGACGGTGACCTGCTTTGGGGTGTAGATTTGGAAGGACAAATAGTGCGTAGGTGTAGTCAACACCTGCAGATCAGAGAGGCCTTGCCAGACTTGGTGCGAGTTTCAGAAAGAGCAGAGGATGTTGAAGGGGATTGGGAGTTGTTGTGATCCTGTATATTGTTTCAGTACAGTAAATTTCCTATATATTGCGAGGTCTCGCTTACTAAATGATTACAAGTTTAACATATAATCACGTGGCTGCCACATCTGTGACTGTTGGTTTTGAATCCACCTCATGGTGCCATGCAAGATATATGGAGAATATGCATTGATATGACTGTGCATGTTAAATAAGACGTTTAACTCCAGCTTCAGTTAAAAATATCATTTGGATTTAAATAAATGTTTAAAATGACACGCAAAGCAGTACACCTTGGTTTTCAATTTACTGCCACGCCTGTAAAATATTTAACATTCTGTATTATTGCCACCTTAAAATTAGTTACACCTAATATCTAAATTGCACTATATTTGTGATTTTACAACATGTACCTGATAACAGGTACACACAACTGTGTAATGTTTAATTTCGTTCCTTATGTTTGACTTTTTAAATTTTAGTAGAATGTATTATTACAAGTGCAGTGCTTTGTGATCATTAAGAGAAAATATTTTCTTGTTAAATAGTTTGTCTGATGTAGGATTCCCTGTTCCCATAATCTTCTAAGGCTTATATATCTTATGTCCTAAAGTTAATGTGACAACTGAACATGGAAAACACAATTTTTAAAAATCTCAGTAACAAAGAAAATATACTGGAAATATTTGAGATAATGGAATATAATA
The DNA here is from genome assembly GCA_964017235.1 of Sabellastarte sp. h YS-2021. Lineage (NCBI taxonomy): Eukaryota > Metazoa > Annelida > Polychaeta > Sabellida > Sabellidae > Sabellastarte > Sabellastarte sp. h YS-2021. The sequence continues at coordinate 82,296,037 of OZ024928.1, forward strand.
CCTTGGGTACGAGTTATTGTTCATGACTTGCCATGGTCACAAGATGCTCATATACCACATTTGTTTAGATAGATGTCTAATGCAAAGCAATGCTTCTTTCACTAGAGATTTGAGTGATAAGAAAGACACACACTTGTCCCATCTGTCTGAGAGATAAGTGATTGAGACACTCTAGATGTACACTATGTTCTTATCATTTATTAACGTACATTTGCTTAGTGATATTGATGCAGTTTTTACTGAACAGTGATATTGATGAATGTAATTCTTAAATGGCCAAATTGACTTATCAGAAGTTAACATGCCTTTTCTGCATTGTGGTTATTATGTATTTAGTCAAGACAATTTTGAAAGCTAATCGTTGTCCATGTTGTTGAGCATAAATTGTCCATTAGAACTCAACCCAATTAATAAGTTCATTAGTGAAGGTAAATTAAAACAAATTACAGTATAATTTTTCAGTTATTAACATCTTGTATTTGCAAATATTTTATTTATTATCAATTTTCCTGAGGTACTATTTTGATATTATTATTATTTTCTAGATATATTATGAATTTTAGCTGTCTTGTTTAAAGGACCTTAGATTAATGTGAACAGACTTTTAACCTGCCAAAGACTTTCTAGAAATCTATGGTGTGTCGAGTTTAAATATAAACCCGTAAATATTTGAAAGAAATCTTTCAGAGAGTGATATGTAATGGAAACAACATGAAGATCAGTATTAGAGAATACTGTGATATGAAATGCTTCACTTTAATTGCTTTAATGTGTGTGTTTGAATCTGTTGTTTATGTAAGTCTGGCAGTAAATTACAGCAAAATACAACTTATTGAGAGATAAGTTAACATTTTGTTTGATTCTTTCTGTCGGTAATTTAGTTCCTGATATATCATGCTTAACTTTCATTATTCCAAAATACCTAAATTTCCACCATTCTCACAAATAACATGGTAGTTAAATGTATTCTGAGCCCCAGGAGAGTAATATGATAGGTTTGTTTTAAAGATTTCAGGCACCTTGTACTGCTCTAAAGGGCCTGGTTCAGAGACTTTCAGGTGTGAATTAAAATAAGTTTGCACATTTTTCTTTGTTTTTAATATTAAATAATTAAGAAAGTTGTGTGTTCAATACTTATGACACCATAATTGGGAAAAGGAAACAAACTTTGTTGAGAAATGAAGTATCATAGCTCTTTGTACTGATTGAAGAACAGATATTATGTACCTTAGTAACTTTTATTGCATTTATTATATCCCCAGACGAAAGTCGGGGATATATTGGATTCAGGTCCGTCGCGCCGCCGCCGTAGAAATTTCCTTGTGGACGCGATAACTCAAAAACAAATTAATATTTTTTTTTCAAACTTGGTACACATGTTAAGGGTGCCCAAAGGAAGATCCCTATTTTAAGGTGACCTTAAACTCCCAGTAAAAAAGAACTTATGGCCACCTTAAGGTCAGAAATTGGACTTTTGGCCACTTAGAGCCCTGTAGGTCACAAACTATGATGCTCAGCTGGCTGAAATTTTACCTGACAACACATTAATATGTTCTTAGTACATGTGCCGAAAATCATGACTTTAAGTTGAGGAGAAAATTGTGTTTGAGACCCATAAATACCCCCACTTAGGGATTTTTTGCTATACTTTTCACATATTTTGCCCTATAATTTGGAAGTGATAATTCTGATGAGTCTCAAACTGTGCTAGGTATAACTTTGATATGTAATCCTTGTCTGTAGAAAATTTTAGGGCTGTAGGTTTACCCAAAGGGGTCGACTTAAGGTCTCAAAAGTGCCCACAGAGACCCAATTTATGCACGTTTTGCCACTTTCAAGCACTGTAGCTTTCAAACTATGTCTCTCATCTAAGTTAAATATCATCTGGGAATATATCTATGTGTTTTCTTATATGTGCCCCAACATTTAGGCCTTTAATAGACAGTTAACCTGTGTATCAGGACCATAAACACCCACCCGAGTGACCCTTATAAGACATTTTTCACATCTTTTTCCCTGTAACTTGGAAATGGTAAGTCTGAGAATTTTCAAACTTTATTAGATATATATTCTGTGTGTAATCTTAGTATGTAACAGATTTTAAGTCTGAAGCTTTAATTTTGAAGGTCAAATTGAGGTCTCTAAAAGGCTCCCAAAGACCCAATATTTGGACTTTTTGCTACTTTTAAGCCCTGTGACTGTCAAACTATGTGACTGATAGAGCTCAAATCCTATCAGAGAAGATATTAGTATGTTATTTTTATATGTGCCAAAAATTAAGGCTTTAAGAAGACATTTAACCTGTGTATGAGGACCATAAATCCCCACCCGAGTGACCATTTTTAGACATTTTTCACATATTTTTACCTGTAACTTGGAAATGGTAAGTCTAAGAAGTTTCAAACTGTATTAGATGCATATTCTATGTGTAATCTTAGTATGTGACAAATTTTAAGTCTGAAGCTTTAATTTGAAGGCCACATTTAGGTCTCTAGAAGGCCCCATAAAGACCCAGTATTTGGACTTTTTGCCAATTTTAAGGCCTGTGACTGTTAAAGTATGTGACTGATAGAGCTGAAATCTCATCTGGGAATACATTATTATGTTCTTTTTACATGTGCCAAAAATCAAGGCTTCAAGTAGACATTTAACCTGTGTATGAGGACCTTAAACACCCACCTGAGTGACCCTTTTAAGACATTTTTCACATATTTTGCTCTGTAACTTGGAAATGGTAAGTCTGAGAAGTTTCAAACTTTATTAGATACATATTCTATGTGTAATCTTAGTATGTAACAAATTTTAAGTCTGAAGCTTTAATTTGAAAGCCACATCGAGATCTCTAAAAGGCCCACAATGACCCAATATTTGGACTTTTTAACCACCTTTAAGCCCTGTAACTGTTAAACTATGTGATTGATGGAGCTGAAATCCCATCTGGGAATGCATTATTATGTCCTTTTTACATATGCCGAAAATCAAGGTTTTTAGTAGACATTTAACCTGTGTATGAGGGCCATAGACACTCGCCCAAGTGCCTTTTTTGACATTTTTTCCGTATTTTGCCCTGTTATTTGGAAATGCTTAGTGTGACAAGTCTTAAACTGTATTATATATAATTTTTGTTTGTTATGTATGTCCCCCAAAAAGTTTCAGATCTGTAGTTTAATTGCTAAGGTCTCTTTAACAATTGTAAAATGCCCACAGAAACCCAATTTATGGATATTATGCCACTTTAAAGCCCAGTAACTGTCAAACTATGTGGGTTATAGAGCTGAAATCTTTGAATTTTTAAAAGGAAATGCCTGTCTATTTAAATTTTGAATATTAATAATGTTATGGCTATCTTAGTCTTTTAAGAACTTATTTTTGTGTGTTATACCTCTGCTTGCTGAGTTTTTAACTTTTTAAAATGAAACTGGTTAAACATATTCAAGTAGACAAAATGGACACTTTAAGTGAGCTTTAAGTCCCAATATTAATGAAATTATATCCTTATGTAGTAAAACTAAGGGATTTTTAACCCTCAACTAGCCCAGTTTTATTCAACTTGCCTCAGTTAATTTTGGCACAGCTCCTACAGTTATGAACTCATTTCAGTTGATAATCACATACTTAAAATTCTCAATTCTTTTTGTATTTGAGTACCCCTTTTATATAGATTGTTTGTTTACCATTTATGCTCAACCCACATCCCCCACCCGGATTCCCCCCACCCACCTCTGGGACCTCCAGCTATATTGAGTGACACTAAATAAACAAAGGTATTTAATGATAAGGGGAGAGGGGTGGGGGTGGGAGGTGGTGGGCTTCATTACATATAACACAAAGGGGAGTCAGAACTGAGATTGTGTCACATATTTAGGTTGCATATATATGGACCACATATATAGGTATAGAGGAAATGAATAACTGAAAACAATTGCAAATTCTAAAAATAATATAATAAAATAATAATATAAATAATTTTTTTTTAAATAATATTTTATTTGTCAACAAATATAGAAACAGATATGCGCTTTTGGGATTATGAATTTTAGAATGGACATTGAATCATCAATCATTTAAATACTTTGAAGGAAGATTGAAAAATATGATGAGTTGAGTTAAAAATAATATTTTATTTGTCAACAAATATAGAAACAGATATGCTCTTTTGGGATTATTATTTTAGAATGGACATTCAATCATCAATCATTTAAATACTTTGAAAATAGGTTTAGAGTTATCATTGCAGGAAGATTGAAAATATAATTTGAGTTATGTATTCGGCGTCTGGGGATACACCATCTTCCTTGGAAAGATATAAACAGAGTAGATTGATGTGCTGAAGTTCATATAATAATGGGTAATTATGTTTTAAAAAATTCCCGATCAAAACCTGTGGCGTGAGTGATGACCTGTCTGGGGATATGTTGGCGCCGAGTTGGCCCAATCTAGTTAATCAAAGTTATTAGGACTCATTGCATAGAATCTTAATTGTTTCTCGGACTCACTCTGATAAATTAATCTGGATAGTCAAGCTAGTTCCATTCCCTCTGTACATTCCTTTCTGTGTGGTCAACTTTCAGTACATTTTCAATGTTCAAGTCATATGATTAATTGTATTTAGTTTATATATATCCTTATGATGTTGATCAGTTTGTCTTATAGAATACCAGGCTTGGGGCCAATGTACCCTGTTCTTAAGTTCAATTTTTAAATGTAAGTATATTTTAAAAGTTGAAGTTCATGTTTCTTGAATTTGTATTTAAGTACCTTTTAAGTTTAATGTACTTAAAGTATACTAATTTCCTATTTAAGTATTTTGTGGTTTAACCTAATAATTATGCTTTTTATACTACAGATTTTCAAAAGTTCATAACATTTATGTCTTTCATAATATCATCCTGAAACATATACATATTACAATCTGTGTAGCTTATAAATATCTTAATGACTTCATACAAAAGCTTATACAGTTTTGATCTTTTGTAAGTTGTGTTTTCTCAGTACATATGTTATAATCCAAATCTGTGTACAACAGTGGTTGGTATAGTGAGTGAAGAAAACTGGTCCATCATTGAAATACTTCAGTGAAAACATTATTTAAAACAAATCCAAGTACTTACAGATTAATGTAAAAGGAGGATATTATAAATAACTTATACTGCTAGAACTGTATAATATTGGAAGCTTGTCAGAGATCAAGTTCCCCACTGACCCGTTATACTTCCGTTTATCCATTCAACCCCAGTAGAAGGTTGAAAGGAGCTAATCTTCAAAGGAAATGTCAGAGTGACATGTAGATACCACTCAGGTTATTTTAGGAAACACAAACATAACTTCAAACTTTGTGAAGCATCTTAACATAAATGTATTTTCTTTATTGTTGAATGTGACATACACAGTAAAGAGGCTCTAAGAAGTGACAGATTAACAACGGGATTTACATAAAAAAATACAAAAAAACAGTGTACATCTACTTGTACTTAGGCTTATCGGTTTCACCCCATTTTCAGACAGCCTATGCCACTGCTGCCACAGTATTTTCTGAGTTGAATATCTGCCTTAAAATAAGGCCTATTGGAATTATTTTTGGCAGTAATCATCTATTGACTTTGGAAATTTTTTTATGAGTATGGCCTTTAACCATTATCAAGGTCACATGATCAAAAATATTTTCTTGTTCTTCCTTTTCACCGGATTTTATCAGAAAGTATGTGTAAATCAACCAAATTTTGCAAGCACATCTTGCATCAAAATTTAGGTGCCAGTTCAATTTCGGATCAATCAAGTCATAATTGAACAATTGAGAGATGATTAATGTTTAGTGAAAAATAAGCTTAACTTGATATGTAGATTTGATTATATTCACATTTATGCAATGGACAAATTATTGCTCTTAGAAAAAATACCCTGATCAAATTTCATTTAATCAATGTTTTTCTTTTGATTAGCATCAACATAACAAATTTAAAGACTGTGTTATTGCTCATTTAACCAATTTGTTTGTGTGTATTGTACATGTTCTGTCTTTCTGGAAAATAAGTTTTTATTTAACTGAACAAATTATTTAACATTCATTAATTTTACAAGTGCCAAGAATAATTGTACTTAAATACTATGAAATGTAATTGACCCCAACCCTGTAGGAAACACATTTCATTCAAGTCGAAAAGCCCACTTGCAATTTTCTTTTTGCATGGTTAAAATATGGAGCCCTACGTTTTCACATTAAAAATGCCTCACCTATTGTCACAAACTTATATTAAGAATTCTGTCTCCCATCTTGTTAGGCTAAAACTGGTCAGATTATACACATGGTCAGTTGTATGACAGCCTGGTGTACAATATCTTGTCAGATGTCAAAAATTCATTTACTGTTTTGCCAAATCATGTAGGGATCTTTAAGACTTGAATGCCCTAACATTACTTTTTGTTGTGCATAGACGGATCAATTTTCAAGACCATTGATTTGCAAAACCTGAAACTGAACAGGCTGATGTATATTAATGTAGGGTAAGGAATATTCATCATAGTTTGTGAAATTTTCCACCAGGGAAACCCCCTTTAAAAGTGAGACAAAATAATCAAAAATGTTCCAATTTTGCTTCAGAGGAAACCAGAGGCTTAATGTGAAAAAAATTGGTTTTTAATCAACTGCTTACCTTGCAAATATGAAAATGAGGATTAACTTCATTAGTTTTTGTTTGTAGTTTACTTGTGCCAAAAGAGTCATGATGTTTGTATGCTCATCTGTATCTTGCATTTAATCCAGTATTTGGTATGAAGTATTAATAATGTTATTTGCATTACAATTTATGCGTAACGAATAAATTAAACTTGAAAAAATGGTCTGTGTCTTGTTTTAATATTCTTATTCAAGACTTCCCATAAGAGATGAATGACATTTAAAAATGGTAAACTAACATCGTGTATTCCTTCCTGTTTATTGTTGAATAGTCCACATGACTGTTACTTTAAATCCATTACTTCAAAGATTTAAAGAGGTATTGTCATCTAGAATAATGTAGGGCAACCCGTCTGATTGAACCTGATTTTCAATTGAAATTAACATTTATTAAAAACAAACTAACTTAAAAGCTCCACTGAGGGTGTTTTAAGCTAGCTCTTGCACAGTTAAAGGTGAAGATTTGATTGGCTAGGGTTTTCAGTTGAATGGACAGACTTTCACATTCATTTAGATGTATTGTTAAAACAATTTCCCTTTCACTTCACTGTGAAACCTTGCAGCAGACTTGGTGGTAAACAGTGTTGAAAAATCTTGACCAACTCTGTTGCATTGCTTTACTCCACCCGTAAAGAGGTCATTGGATGGAGCTAAGAGAATGTGTATGGAAGCAATGTTAAAATGCAAGGTTAAATGCTCATGTTTATGCTGTTGCAATGATTGATATGTTAATTAAAGATCAGCTGAGGATTAAATAAGATGGCTTACCACACAGATTTAACGGATTAAAACATTGATGTCTGACCATACCAGTTTTATGAATACAAGAATTACTTGAACCTTGACTGGAGGTGTGACATACACAAGTGTTATTCTAGCTGAACACTTCAAACATTAAGCATGAATTAAAGCACTATTCTACATGAAGTATGTGTGCTTTTGCAGTGCATGTATAAACACGTACAGAGATTACCCACACTTCAAATCATGAATTATTTAGCTTAGTTCAGTGTTACAATATTTTCACTCATCAAAACGAAGAAAGTGCTCTAAACTAAGACTCACATTATTTACTTAAATAACGGACAAATACTTATTTTTATCTCTGGAATACTTGTCTAGTACACATTTACTTGTAAATCTGTTTTTTTATTATTATTGTAAAAGCTCACAACAGACACCTTAAACTATACAGTAGTCTTTGTCAAAAGAACAAAAATCACTGACCTTTCAGATCTTCAAGCGCTTTTCAAAATAAAGGACAAAGTTTGGACCTGATTAGGTTGTATCTGTATTGTATAAAGCTAGTACCAATAAACTGTGAAATCTAATGCAAAGTTGACACGTGTCAGCAAAGTTGACACATTTCATAAGTTCATTTGAGTATGCAAGTCAGGGTTAGTATTTGGGTTGGGCACAGTTGCCACGATACAGATTGTATTTTGAGCATTTGAATTTTTTTTAAATATTTCAAAAACCTGTTACAAGGTCTTGCATTCTAAACTAAAATGTACACACTAGAGGGGTGAATAAGGGGTACAATGGCTATAGTAGGCAGCTGGATTTTAAACATCCACTGCCATCAAAACAAGATCTATTTTGGGGGGAATAAGGACAAGGTTGTGAACCAAAACTTGTGTGAGTTATAACCACACGGAACTGTGTTAACAGGCCTTAAGGCTTAACAAACCAATGTAACTTATAAAACATGCAAAAATCCTCAGGAAAAAAGTCTATTTATTCAGACTTGATAATTAGCAGATATTGTCACAGAGAACCTCACAATAAGTAGCTTTTCATAGCTGTTTGAAATCCAGGTTACCTGTGTACTGCAAAAACTTTTAAAAGGTGAAGTGAAAACAATTAGCACCGTCTAATATGTAGAAATCAAGTATGGTGTAAATGGTAGTACATGTCATTGCTGTAAATGAAGACATTAGCAGAAGCCTGTATCAGTGATTAATTAGTACTTTGTACAACATAATTTTCTTGTAACCTCTTAAAGTACTGTAATATCTGTAATGAACAAGGCAGAAGTTACAGTATTTGAAGAGGTTTCGAGATTATGGCCCCCTACATTTTCAATAACTATTTTCAGTGAACCAGAAATCAATGCAGCAAGTTGTGAAGTACCCAGTAATTTTTACAAGTATGTTTGGATCTTGTGTATCAAACAGATGTATGAAATATCTCAACAAAAATAAATTAAAAATTGCCACATAATTGATTTTGGGGGGGGTAATTTTATTACCTGTTGCACATATAGAAGCAAGTTCAAGAATAATAGAGAAATAAGAAACATTCAAAGGTAGGTTTAAATCACATGAAAATCTTATACCAATGTTTTTTATTCCTAAACCTTTGAAAAAAATAGCATTGGAGATGCCCGTACCCCACAGACCGGGGAAATAGTTTTTAACACGACGAAATATATCTATAAGAAATTAAACAGTACAAAGATCATGAGACTTTCACAGCAAAAGATGTATAATGTTACTAGAGAAAACGTTTCTGAGAGAGAATATGTCTGTAAATTCTGTCATGGATTTGTTTATTTGGGGTTTTAACACTGTACAGGTCATATCATGACGGGTAGTTGGAAGGGCAGAGGAAACCAGTACATACAGTTCGTTCAGGTTCTGTACTGTAAACTGCCGACCAACGGCAAGCAACTACCAGCTTTCCCACTTGAGGCCGTGCCGCGATTCGAACCCCGGCCTGAGGTGAGAGGCAAGAGTGTTACGACTCGGCCACCATGGCCCCTAATTCTGTCATGGAGAAAGCACAATGAACAGTAGATTCATAGAGACGAATGCAGGAGGGCCAAAGCAGGTCAAAGGTTAAATCAAGGTCATACCATGACACTGCATACCCAAATATCAACCTTTACACTTTACAGATTCCGAGATATAGTCTGGACAAGATTTCAATGGTCAAGATCACTAGTTCAAGTTCAAATCAAGATCACACCATGACAATACACAGCTACACCCCCAACCAATGTCCCTATCAAGTTTCAACTTTCCACACCTTATGGGTTCTGAGATATAGCCCGGACAAGATTTTAAAACTCAAGGTCACACTATGATGATGGACACCTACACCCCAACCAATGTCCTGGTTTCTGCAATACAGCCTGGACAAATTTTTCATCACCCGCCAGCCCAACTAACCGGACACCATGGGTGAAAACAATTCCCACACAGCCCTTAAAAGGCAGTGGGATAAAAAAATCAAATGCTGCCATCTTTGTTTCTACTTGTGTGCACACTGTTCCCTTATGGAAAGGACAAAGTGTTCATCCATATTTGTCATAGGCAACTTTTTCTCTGCAGATATGTAGCGTCAGAACTCAAGTTTGAACTCAACTTGCATACCAAACCTAAAGAGTGTCCAACAAGTCTGAAAGAAACCAACTTAAGTGTAAGATTAACTTTATTTATACCATATAGAAATGTAATGAAGTGTTAATGATGTTTCTGAGTAACCGATCCATGTCAATCAAACCAAATTACCTGCAAATATCAAACAATAATATATACATAAATGGAGGAATGTTAATTTAGCAACAACCTGAATTATATTTGAAGGCAAAATTAACTATTAGTCCATGTGTGTTAATCATAGTGCCTACTAACAAAGTACTCTTGCATTATGAATAAAAACTTTACCAACACAGTTCCTTATTATGATGTTTAACCTCTTATATCCTCAAACTAACAATGTGATTCAATATCCTATGTTATATTTGAAGCTGTTACTTTGGTACATCAAATATACACGTTTAACTTACTGTTAATCACATGTTACCATAACTTTATGTAACACCGAAAGCAGTGTTGACAGAACTTGTGTGCATATCAAATGTGCTCAATCCTCAAACTTAAATAACTTCATTCAACCTTATGGTAACAAATTTCTAATTGTGCTATCATTTACATAAACAAAAACTGGTTCCAGGGTAAGAAAAATGAAACCATATCCAGTATTTTTTGTTTGGTTTAGTATTCGTCTTGGTGAAAAATAGATGTCAATACATGAGACATAACGATGAATGCAAAGAGAATATTAAATGTTTTAAAGCTAAAAGACCGCATATTTAACCAATCTGAAGGTATTTTATCAAATATTTAATGAAATATTTACAACATTTCTGATATTGTCAAGCAATGTGAGCCGTGCATTGTGGATAGATTTATATATACCAGTTCTCATCACTTCATAGCGGTTGTCGCTATTTCAGTCCCAAGTGAAACAAAATGTGGTATACCGGTATTACATTAACAACATAACAAATTACTGACAATTTCTGTGTATGCCTAAATTATGAATACTAGAACCTTTGCAATATTCTGAAAATTTATTCACTGATTAATCTTTCAGATTTAGACGGCTTATTGAAACAAAAGTATATTTTTTATAAATGAAAATATTTAACATATTTAATCTGAAAACGTAATATGGTTGAGGTATAAGATTTTTGCCACAATACTGTGTTACTTGTATTACTAACATCAGTACGACAGTCCTACAGAAGTGAATGCCATGGTACTGTGGTGGTGGTGATAAAGTTTTTCCATTAGAAGCATGTTATAGTAATGGTAGACTATAGTTTTTTTTAACTTGGCATTCCTCTAACTCAACTACAATACATCTCAAAATAACAAGTTAATGCTGATCCAATCTGATTTTCCAAAGACAAATGTGCTCAAACAAATTACCAAATAACATAAATGCAATGATGAAATCTGACAAGACAAATCATTCACTGTGAACATATTATCATAATGTAAAACCAATGCACTTGAACAACTTGATTTTTTTTTCATATTCCTTTTAAAAACCATGATTACAAATATCAAATACAAACCTCCCTACCTAATGATATGATTCAAACCAGTACAAGTATTGTTAAGATATATTTAGTGCCATCTGATATCTATCCTAACTATTCTAAATGATACACAAGTGGAATGTCCGATATCCACAGTAGACTCCTGTTATTATGACTAATTTCAAATGATATGCCTGCAAAAACGTGTCATTATCTGATTTTTGCTCTGAGTTAAGGCCAATCTTCTATTTCCACACTGTTTTACTTGGAGTCCAATTTATTTGAATGTAGAGGGTCTTCTGACAGGGAACAGAGCATTCTTTCAGTGGCGACAGACTAGAACAGGACAGTGAGCATGGTGAACAATGTAGTCACTGACACTTCCCATCACTGTCCTCCTCAGTGTACCTAGGCCTGAAAATAAGCCCACAGGTATGATAAATCACGAGTAACAGTTGATAAAACAGTCATATACAGAAATAGGTCGGTTGATAAAACAGTAACATTCACAAGGATGACAATTCATCATTTATGTAATTTCAATCTTAAATTTTGCTTATTTGAATCCCTGGATAAACTACACAGTGAGTTTATTATAAATTACAAAAGTTTTCCACAAGTAAATATAAAAGAAACCAACCTCTACATCCCACAATAATCATTGCAGCATTTGATTCATTTGCTTCATGAACAACAGTTTCTCCAGGTTTACTGGCAAATACTGCCTTTATCTTGCCTGAAAGCTACAAAGAATAGGGACAAAGCTTTAGTTATATGGCTCACCAAATGGTCTTTTATCAAAGAAGAAGAAGAATAAATGTGGATATTTCAGCTAAAACACAATATGTTTTTTCATATTTAAACAGGAAATATCTTCAGAATTTCTTCACTGAATCCTATAAACTGTGTCAATCCTGAAATATATTTGTATGACCTTAAATCCCATTAATTAATCTATATATATTTTTTTGCACATTAATTAGTAAATCTAAGTGACAGTGTGTGGAGCATACTTCACTATGAATTAAATAAAAAAGTTCTCACAAACTTTCTTTATAAAATCCTGCTTTAATTCTTTCGTGTTTTAAATAAGTGCAAACTATTCACCCCCTTTGCCTTCATCTTTGCAGCATAACTTTCCTCTAAGTGCTTCACTTTCTCCTTCTCTTTCTCCAATAACTGTTCCCACAAGTCTCCTGATGAATACATTGGATCTGAAACATGAGGTACAAGTGCAAAAATACTGCGTTAGAAATAAAAGGTACAAAAATGTTTTGACAAGCATTAATGTAAAATAGCCAGCCTCGGCAGGCAAGAACCCCAACCCGCAGGCATAACTAAATGGGCAACAACATCGAGATTTGGGAAAATCATAGGAACAACTTCAGTTGTAAGAAGTATACAGAATCCACGAAATGTTGTCACATGTAAGATTCACAGGCCATGACTTCTTACAAGTTGTTTTCATATTTTCATGCCCTAGAACCAATTATAAGGGAGATATAAAACCCCTTTAGCATGATGACACTACATGACCTTAACGCAGGGATAAAAGGTCAAAATTGACACTTGCAAAAGATTTGTACACCATGATTTCCGAGAAATTGTTTTGTCATTCCAATAAGGGAGATAGCCATTTTGTTTTCAAAACAAGGCCAAAATAACTCTCACGCAAGCTTTCCCAGCCATTTACATTTTGTGCAAATCTGACACAGCTAGCTGAAAGGATAAACAAAACATCATGACACAATGTCAAATGTTTTGCACTGAATTGTTATTTACACTAATCATTACTTGATCAAGCATGCCTCAAAGAATACATTGCTTCAGAAGGCTACTCAGGATTGGATTTACATGCTGTTTTAAGTGATAGCTCATGTACTTAAGGCATCCAGTTAATATCACACAGTCTTGTCATTAAGGGCAAACAAATTAAATTCTGTTAGGATTATTTTTATCTGCTGGATTAAATGCATTGATATTAAACCTTTTAAGGGACATTTTTCACAAAATCTACTCAGAAATTCCATTCTCACTTACGGAAATTATTTATTATACATTTATAGAGAGTTGTAATCACACCTTTTTAGTCTCCATTTCTGTATACTGATGCTGATCAAAGTGACAAATTGAATGGTAAATCAGAATTATAGTTTGTAATAATGCCACATAAAATATCTTTAAAACCAGGGTTTTTTTACAAAAGGCTTTTCTTCCTTTCTCTTCAAACAGACTAGGTATTCTTTCCACAAGACATTTTTCCACAAGGCTTTTTGGTAACTATTCTCAAAGATCTGTACCTTTCTAAGGTTACAGGCCCAGCTTCCTGTAACTAAAGAAAACTGTTTGTAAATATGTCTTAATCAGCAACAGTGAGGGGACTTTCATTTTTTACAGTTTTGCCATAATAGAAAATAACATTGAGCCATTTACTCTTTAGCACTTGCCACCTGGAAAATTTTAAAACTCAATACAGATTTAACCTTCACTGAAATATAGAAAGGAAACTTTTGCTATGGACCAGTAAGATTTTTGAGATGCAAGTCTGGATCACCTGGAAAGTTTTCCATAAACTTCAAACACTAGCCCAGGGGACAACTATAGCCCAAGTAATAAAAACTCTTATTTCTTTAGATTGTGTTTTCATATACATATCACATCTGTCTAGCCACAGTCTGGGGCATATTCACTAAACTTTTACTCTTCACATTACATATGCTGCTATTACAAGAAAATTTTGTCCCAAAAATGTACCAATAAAAAAAAATTTTTTTTTGAAAAGAAATACTTCTATGATTCTAATAGACAACAAGTCAACAAGTATGACAATAAATCTGGCATTAACACTTAAATACAATTGACTGCATTATTACTGAGCTGCTATAACTTAACTTACCTGTACTGCATTTTCAGAAAGTGTTTTTGTAATAAAATGATAAACTCATATTTTTTCAGAATTTCCTCTTACATTAAAAATTTTTCTGTAAGCACTCTAAGAAAACATAATTCTGAGAGTTAAACAGTGTGTGAGTCTGGCCTGCAGTCAGCAAATAGGTTTTAATATAATATACAAAGCATCTGAAACCAGCTGTCTGAAACATTTTACTCACATCCAGTTTGAACAACAGGCAATTCTGCATTGTGAACTAACAGCAATTCACAATTCGGATGGTGTACATTTTCACAGTAAACTGAAAAATGCAAGTTAGATAATATTATCAGTAGTGTACATATATACAAAAATAATTTGAAATAAGTATAATGGGGAAAAAAGTTCCTGGGATCATGTGAGCTTGACAGAGATCAAACATGAAATTGATGCATTTTCAAGGGATGTTTATATGTTTAATTTGCTAAAATAAATTCTATGAAAATATAATCAGAATGGGGTGATAATAGAAACTCCCTAGAAGATATCAATGACAAAGATGATGTTTAAAGTCAATTTTAATCTGATGTATCAGGGTTGGATCTTAGTAAAAAATAAAAGCATTTAGTATATATAAAGTACTTTTAAAATCTTTAAATACAAGTACCAGTACATTTTTTATAAAATGTATTTAGTACAAGTACTTTTGAAAAGTATATCGTACAATCACTACAGGTGCAAATACTTTTTCAAACACAAATTATGTTTCAACAGTATACTTTTATTGGCCAATGATTTTTAAGGAAAACAAGGAGATGCCTCTTCACAAACCCTCCAAATTGCAAATTTAACTAGGACCATAATAAGTGAGTTATAAGCACTTTTAACTTTGGCTATCCTCATTTGACCTTGAAGGAGGGGCCCAAGGTCAAATCAGAAGATTCCTAACCCATGATTTCCTGTAGGTTGGTTTCACATTTCAAAGCTTTAGGACCAATAATAAGTGAGTTAGAACCTCAAAGTAGCTATTACTCAGCTATGCAATGAGCTACAGCTCTGCAATTTTACTGTTATATCTGATACAAAAGTAGCTGAATAACGTATTTAAACAAAATTCTCTAAATGCAATAGTTTTCAAGAATCAAGTCAAAATTTTTGATGTTTTGACTCCCCAGAACATAATTTTGACTCCTGGGCTTAAAATAGCCTTTACTCGCTTGATTTTGACCCCAGGCCTATAAAAAAGAAAGGGTGGCAAGACATCATACCCACCAATTCATGCACTAAATATAAAATAAATCTGAAAGAAACTGTGCCCTACAGCTTGAACACAAGCAATAATCATAATTTTTGACTCCTGGGGCCGGTTTCACGAAGCCTCCTTAAGATAAAGGTGACCTTAAATTCTAGGATTTCCTTGATTTTCTCCCTCCTTTAAAAAATCTCAGTTTCACAAAGCCTCCTTCCTTAAAGGAGACCTTGAAAACTACCTTGAATTTCAAGGAAGCTAAGGACCTACCTTAGATTTAAGGAAGTGTCCTTCAAGGAATGTTCATTAACTTTAGTGAACATTTTAAGGTGAATCCACCTAAATATATAGAACTTGAAACATTATTGTCAAACCTACATCCACAAACAATGTTTTGCTGTTTATTTCATACAATTTGGTTGTTTAATTCTTGAAAAATTGATGTTCAAACTTTTGAAGTGAGAAACATATTCATGGAGTTTCCTTGAACATAAAAGGCCCCTCCCTTACTTTGGGTAAAAGATTGTAATGTGACCTACTGTATTAATTTGCAAAATATAATCACAACCAATCTGCATTTTACAAAATTTATTAAAATATAGTAAAATATAGATTTACTGACTTTACTGATCTTTAACAGTGTTACAATATGGACATTGCCTCCATAAGGTAATTTAGGTACAAAATAAGTGCACAAGTACACATGTACTTACAGTGAAAGAAAAACATTGGTGTGGTTATAGGTTTTGGAAACAACTCCCAAAAGAAATAAAAATGCAAATAATGTATCTGAAAATTAAATGTACCTAATGTACTAAGATTAAAATAGTTAAAAAGCTAAGATGCAATTTACTTTCTTAATATTTAAAATAAATTGTGTAAAGGTTATATAAGTAATGGAGGGGAAATTCCAAGCAGTGTGGTTATACAGGGAATCACCCTTCCTTTGTTTTAAGGAAAATCTTTGGTAAGGTGGAATAAAGGAGGCTTTGTGAAACAGGATTTAAGGGAAGCCTTGCCAAAGGTTAGAAATCCCCCTTCCTTTACTTTAAGGAAGGAAAAAACAAAGGAGGCTTCGTGAAACCGGCCCCTGGGCTATCAAAAGAATAGGGTGGCCAAATCCCTGCCACAGCAAGGCACTTGCAAAGTTTAAAAGAAATCCCAAGAGAAATGTGGCTTGTAGGTTGAACACAAGAAAATCTGTGGATGCAGACGATGACCGTGCATGATCCATAGTATCCCCGCTTTTCTTGGATACAATGAGTAAACTAGACCTAGCGCATCGGAGAACCGATGCAAATTGTATCCACCAGAAGAAAACTCACCAAAGCCGTTCTAACATCGCTTAACCTTGAAGGAGAAGCCCAAGGTGAAATCTGACCATATCAAAAGATTCTTAGCCCATGATTTCCTATAGGTTGGTGTGACACTGCAAACCTCTAGGAATACAAATAAGCAAGATATAAACACTAATCTTGGCAATCCTCATTTGACCTTGAAAGAGGGGCCAAAGATCAAATCCGATCACACCAAAAAATTCCCAGCCCATGATTTCCTAGATTTTAAAACTGTAGGACCAATAATAAGCGAGTTATAAGGACTTTTAAGTTTGGCTATCCTCGTTTGACCTTGATGGAGAGTCCAAGGTCAAATCCGACCACAGCAATAGATTCCCAGCACATGATTTTGTGTACTATCCTCGTTTGACCTTGAAGGAGGGGTCCAAGGTCAAATCCGACCACACCAAAAGATTCCCAGCCCATGATTTCCTATAGGTTGGTTTACCATCCCAAACCTCTAGGACCAATAATAAGCAAGTTATAAGCACTTTTAAGTTTGGCTATGCTCTTTTGACCTTGAAGGAGGGGTCCAAGGTCAAATCCGACCACACCAAAAGATTCCCAGCCCATGATTTCCAATAGGTTGGTTTACCATCCCAAACCTCTAGGACCAATAATAAGCAAGTTATAAGCACTTTTAAGTTTGGCTATCCTCGTTTGACCTTGAAGGAGGGGTCCAAGGTCAAATCCGACCACACCAAAAGACTCACAGCCCATGATTTCCTATAGGTTGGTTTACCATCTCAAACCTCTAGGACCAATAATAAGCGAGTTATTAGCACTTTTAAGTTTGGCTATCCTCGTTTGATCTTGAAGGAGGGGTCCAAGGTCAAATCCGACCACACCAAAAGATTCCCAGGCCATGATTTCTTATAGGTTGGTTTACCATCCCAAACCTCTAGGACCAATAATAAGCAAGTTATAAGCACTTTTAAGTTTGGCTATGCTCTTTTGACCTTGAAGGAGGGGTCCAAGGTCAAATCCGACGGCCCATGATTTCCTATAGGCTGGTTTACCATCCCAAACCCCTAGGACCAATAATAAGTGAGTTATAAGCACTTTTAAGTTTAGCTATGCTCGTTTGACCTTGAAGGAGGGGTCCAAGGTCAAATCCGACCACACCAAAAGATTCCCAGCCCATGATTTCCTATAGGTTGGTTTACCATCCCAAACCTCTAGGACCAATAATAAGCGAGTTATAAGCACTTTTAAGTTTGGCTATCCTCGTTTGACCTTGAAGGAGGGGTCCAAGGTCAAATCTGACCACACCAAAAGATTCCCAGCCCATGATTTCCTATAGGTTGGTTTACTATCCCAAACCTCTAGGACCAATAATTAGGGAGATATAAGCACTTTTCATGACTGCAAAAAAACGCCTGTGGCGGCCATCTTGTTTTTCAAAATGAGGCCAAAAATAATGAGGAACATATCCTGCGAATTTGAGATCTCTACCTATAATACCCTTTGCTCTAGAGGGCCACCAAATGTCCTTGTTTAAAGTCGAAAAACGCCCGTGGCGGCCATCTTGTTTTTCAAAATGAGGCCAAAAATATTCCCAGGCAAGATTTTATGGCTATGAATATATCCTGCAAATTTGAGAAGGCTAGCTATAATATTTTTTTCGTTAGAGCGGTAATGGTGAAATCTCTCTACACACTGCGGCGGCGGCGTAGGTGTAACGAAGTCAAATCCATAGTATCCACCAGATGCTATCCGGTGGATACAATTAAATTTTTGTAAGTTAATACCATACCCAATGGACAATTGCTATTCCGGCAGTGCGAAATAATGTATCCCCTAAAAAGTGTGTTGGGATGCAAAATTTTGCAAGGGGGCTTGCGATATTTTCTATCCCCTTAATAAATAGTGTATCTCCTTTGTAAATTAATGCATCCCTTGGCAAAATGAACTATCCCTTAACTATATTGTATATTGTTTGTGCATTTTATTGTAAAAATAATGATAGAAGTTATATTTAAGTGGAATTTAAAGAGTTTATTAAAAGGACTTCACACCTTATAAGATGATAAGGGTGGGATGGAATTGGGTTCTGTAAGGATAATCTGTTGTCTTCAGTAAGTGGGGCTACATTGTTGTAATAATAATAATAATTTGGCTGTAATAATTTATTTCTTCAGCTTATAACACGCATTATAGAATAATATTACAAAATAATAAACAAACCTAGGCTCAAGTAGAAATGTCTGAAGGTACAAGTAACTTATAAAAAAAAATAAAAACTTATAAAATATAAATTTTGACATTCCCAACTTGTGTGCAATACCTGAATCTTCTTTTATTTAATTATAACAAAAATTTTAGTACTTTCTATACAGGCCTTTCTATTGGTGAAATATTTGCCTCCTATTGTCTTCTTTTAAGGGTGTTTGGGGTGGTTTCCTTTTTGATGACTTTTGCCCTTTTCATACGTCATACATGTGAATAAAATACATGTGATAAAATGTGCACAATTTTATAGAAAAAGTAAAATATGTAAAAAAAAATTTTTTGTTTTAAACACGGAAAACATTTTATTATGCTAAGCATTTGTTAAGATAAAACCCTTGTTGATAAAAGGTGAATGTTTTTATGGAATTATCCTTTAATATTTTTATATGTACTAAATGGTGTGTTTCTGAAGAAATAATAAATGCTTCATGATCATCACGTTATTGACTTTATGACTCTAATGATTAGTTAAGGTCAACTAAAGTTAATTCCAATAAACATATTAAAACACCTCACCCCCTATTATCAATACCTTAAGAGGCAATACCTTTGATCAAGACAAGGGGATACACTTTTTTGATGGGGATACACTATTTTGCAGGAAAATTCTGCACCCCCTAATTCCCCCTATTGTTTGGGATGCAAAATGTTGCAGAAAATAATGCATCCCCCAAAAGATCAAAGGAGGGGATACACTATTTATGGGGATGCATTATTTCGCGTTACATCAGGCCCGCCAAACAACAGAAACAGCTGTCCTGTGTTTCCAATGTTCAGGACCGGTCATAGAGTGTGTACTTCCTGTCTAGAGGGTTTGATGTCATTGCGTCTTTTCCGTTGTCTAAACCTAGTTGGACCCCTAGTAAGCTGATTGCGGGGTCAGTTGGGAGGGCCTTTCCTGTCCATTGGGTGAGGTATTAACTTACAAAAATTTAACTTACTTATTAAATTTGCAATCTTATTGCGTAAATACATCTTACCCAATGGACAACTGCTGAATTACTACTGCTTGGTCGGTGGGTAAGTTACTAGGGACTTAAGTGAACTTATAAACAACAACAAAAATTTTCCCAGGCCTAGGTTAACTTGGAGATGCCTTTGCATATACCCTCTGAACCAAAAATTGGGCCAAAATTGCTCTACCTGACACCGTTTCTGAGATAAATATGCTTAAAATTGTCTTTTAAGCAGAATTTCAAGATGGCCACCAAAAATGACGGGAAAACGATTACTTTGAAAAACAGGCACATAAATCTGGGGTAAGATTCACGAACATTACTTCGGCCATTCCTGACTTAGATTTTAAGTATTACTTAGATTTCAAGTAAGAAATTATGAAAAATTATTTTTAAAAAATTTAGTAAGAAGAAGTTTTAATTAATTCTTCACAAATAATTTCCACTAATGGCTAGATTCTACTTGAAAGGAACAGATTAAAATTTTCACCAGGAATTAATTTTACTCCCCAAGCTTATCAGCTAAAATAGTTAAAAATCTCACTTTAATAAGCTGTGACTAATATTCTTTGCAGAGGGTCATTATCATAAACATCCAAATGTATAGACCAAAATTTTCCATACCTCTTGGCCAATCAGATTTACTGACACAACCATAACTAAAGAGTTAGGAGAGGTTTTTTCCTTACTTAAAATCTAAGGTGACCTTATCTTAGTATTGTTTTGTGAATACCAATTCTAAGAAAAACTTAGTCAAGTGAAAAACCTTCCCTTACTTAGATCTAAGGTCACCCTATTTAAATATTGTTTGTGAATCCGGCCCCTGTTTGTGGGATATTTAGGATTTTTCAGTTTCATCATTAAGAAAAATTATAATGTTTAATTAATTGTTAATAAGTCAGCCATTTTGTATGAATTAATGATTTCCAAAAATCTATATAACAAACATACTTGCCATATTTCAAGTGAATACATTGAAGCGCTAAGCTATGGCCCATAGAAAATGCGGCAGTCAGGGGAGTCGGCTGCCCCTTTCTCCTATATATAAACAAGCGTACAGGGATACTTAATTAAATTTTTCTGAACTTTCACAGGGTGCTCTAGTGTTACTCTAGCGGTTCCAAAATTCAATTGAAATCACTCCATCTCTTATGTTTTCCCAAGATATTTGGGACTTAATTTTCACTCAAAATCCAAGATGATGACTATTTTTTTTTCAAAATAAGAGTACTTCTTCACATCCAAAATCCCTAGGATCAATAATAAGGGGGTATGAGGCCTTTTCAGTATGATCATACTTGACCTTGAAGCAAGGGCTGTAAGGTCAAATCAGACACTTAGAAAAGATTTGCAAGCCAGGATCTCCCATGAGATGTCACATTATGAAGACTATGGATAGACCAATAATAAGTGAGATATAAGGCATTTTTAGTACGATGACCACACTCAAACTTGAAGCGGGGTCAAAGATCAAATTCAACATTTGAAAGAGATTCACAGGCCATGATTAACACTCCACAATAGACGGTTATCGCAATTATATTCGGGCTTCTTTCTGTGCTTCTATACTGCTCCATGATGAGGGCTTTAACAATTATTTTCATGCTTCATTCTGTGCTTCTGTGTTCTGTCTGTAAACCTTCTTGCCCTATAGCTACAAAACTATATCGTTAGGATTCAATTTTGGCTGGGAGATACTTTATGGGGGCACACAAGGCTTCCTCCAAATATGATGAATTTTGAATGAAAACTAGAGGAATGCTTTTGCTAACAAAAGCGAAGCATCCCTGAAAGTTTAAAATGCTTTGTGGTTTTAATAAGCATGCTGTAAAGCTAAGAATGCACAAAGCTGCGCCGTATGCTTTCCCAATACCTCTTAATACATTCTGAAGCTATAAAAGCAACGATAAAGGAGATATAAGGCAAAAACTCCAAAGCAGCTATTTATGACCCCAGTTTGACCCATAAGGGGGTCGGGGGAGTAAAACTGACCGGCTATTTAGACTCTCCACATTTGCTTTCCCAATACCTCTTAATACATTCTGAAGGTATAAAAGCAACAATAAAGGAGATATAAGGCAAAACTCCAAAGCAACTATTTTATGACCCCAGTTTGACCCATAAGGGGGGGGTCGGGGGATAAAACTGACTGGCTATTTAGACTCTACACATATGCTTTCCTAATACCTCTTAATACATTCTGAAGCTATAAAAGCAACAATAAAGGAGATATAAGGCAAAAACTCAAAATCAGCTATTTTATGACCCCAGTTTGACCCATAAGGGGGGGCCATGGGGTAAAACTGACCGGCTATTTAGACTCTCCACATATGGTTTCCTATTACCTCCCAGTACATTTTATGGCTCTAAATGCAATACTTAAGAAGATAATAGGGGGGTTGACCTAAATTTAAGGCTTTCAGATTGGAAGGTGTCAGAAAATCACTCATAAATGAGACATTTTTCAAGGGATTGCTCCCAAAATCTAATCAGCTCGCGTTTTCGATAGTATGAGCAGGTGTGTCAAATTATAAGGCTGTGTACCAAGTAGTTTTTCCTGAACTGCGATAACGGGGGGGGTGTACTTCAAAAAAAATTTTTTTTGATCATGTGACCTTCATAAAAGTCAAAGGTCAAATTTAAGCATGCAGAAAATTTGAAACCTTCTAATAACTAGAGGATCGCTCGCAAAAAAAAAAGATAATGTTTTTGCATAGCAAAAACAAAGCGTCCCGAAAAGGCTATAAAGGTGAGTGCTAAAGTATTAAGAAAATGCTTCGTTTCTAGCCTTATACTGTTGTGGCAACCAAAGTCAGCGCAGTCTGCTCTATCTAGCACGGTTTTCAAGATATAAGCATTTTTGTGTTTTGCAAAAAATAAAAAAATTAAAAATGTCCGCTATATTTGGTGAGACAAAAATATTTTGAAAATTGGCATAGCTACTCTGCAGAGATACCCAGCAGGTCCAAAATTTTGTTGATTTCGCTCCATATAGAACGGTTTTCGAGATATAAGCATTTTTGTGTTTTGCAAAAACTTTGAAAATTCAAAATGGCCACCATTTTTGGGGAGACAAAATTTTTTGTCAAGACCACTGCCGCGGTGTGTATCTCCCGCCGAGCATTAAAGCAGAAGAAATAGCTTTTCCGAGATATTCACAATTTTTCATTTTCGTGTGTGAAAGCTCTTCCAAAAGTAGGTGAATGAGTTATTTGAGAAAAATTGGCTATCTGCAATACTATTAAGAGATAATTCACATTTACTCATTTTGAGTAGGTGAATAATTATCTATGGGTCTGAAACTTCACCAAGTGAAAGCTCTCCCAAAAGTAGGTGAATGAGTTATTTGAGAAAAATTGGCTATCCGCAATACTTTTAGAGATAATTCGCATTTATTCATTTTGAGTAGGTGAGTAATTAGCTATGGGTCTGAAACTTCACCATGTGAAAGCTCTCCCACAAGTAGATGAATGAGTATTTGATAAAAATTGGGTATCCACAATACTTTTACAGATAATTAGCATTTACTCATTTTGAGTAGGTGAATAAATAGCTATGGGTCTGAAACTTCACAGAGTGAAAGCTCTCCCAAAAGTAGGTGAATGAGTTATTTGAGAAAAATTGGCTATCTGCAATACTTTTAGAGATAATTCGCATTTACTCATTTTGAGTAGGTGAGTAATTAGCTATGGGTCTGAAACTTCACCGAGTGAAAGCTCTCCCAAAAGTAGGTGAATGAGTTATTTGAGAAAAATTGGCTATCTGCAATACTTTTAGAGATAATTCGCATTTACTCATTTTGAGTAGGTGAGTAATTAGCTATGGGTGTGAAACTTCACAAAGTGAAAGCTCTCCCAAAAGTAGGTGAATGAGTTATTTGAGAAAAATTGGCTATCTGCAATACTTTTAGAGATAATTCGCATTTACTCATTTTGAGTAGGTGAGTAATTAGCTATGGGTGTGAAACTTCACCAAGTGAAAGCTCTCCCAAAAGTAGGTGAATGAGTTATTTGAGAAAAATTGGCTATCTACAATACTTTTAGAGATAATTCGCATTTACTCATTTTGAGTAGGTGAGTAATTAGCTATGGGTGTGAAACTTCACCAAGTGAAAGCTCTCCCAAAAGTAGGTGAATGAGTTATTTGAGAAAAATTGGCTATCTGCAATACTTTTAGAGATAATTCGCATTTACTCATTTTGAGTAGGTGAGTAATTAGCTATGGGTGTGAAACTTCACCAAGTGAAAGCTCTCCCAAAAGTAGGTGAATGAGTTATTTGAGAAAAATTGGCTATCTGCAATACTTTTAGAGATAATTCGCATTTACTCATTTTGAGTAGGTGAGTAATTAGCTATGGGTGTGAAACTTCACCAAGTGAAAGCTCTCCCAAAAGTAGGTGAATGAGTTATTTGAGAAAAATTGGCTATCTGCAATACTTTTAGAGATAATTCGCATTTACTCATTTTGAGTAGGTGAGTAATTAGCTATGGGTCTGAAACTTCACCAAGTGAAAGCTCTCCCAAAAGTAGGTGAATGATTAATTTGAGAAAAATTGGCTATCTACAATACTTTTAGAGATAATTCTCATTTACTCATTTTGAGTAGGTGAGTAATTAGCTATGGGTCTGAAACTTTACCAAGTGAAAGCTCTCCCAAAAGTAGGTGAATGATTTATTTGAGAAAAATTGGCTATCTGCAATATTTTTAGAGATAATTCGCATTTACTCATTTTGAGTAGGTGAGTAATTAGCTATGGGTCTGAAACTTCACCATGTGAAAGCTCTCCCACAAGTAGATGAATGAGTTATTTGATAAAAATTGGGTATCCGCAATACTTTTACAGATAATTAGCATTTACTCATTTTGAGTAGGTAAATAATTAGCTATGGGTCTGAAACTTCACCATGTGAAAGCTCTCCCAAAAGTAGGTGAATGAGTTATTTGAGAAAAATTGGCTATCTGCAATACTTTTAGAGATAATTCGCATTTACTCATTTTCAGTAGGTGAGTAATTAGCTATGGGTCTGAAACTTCACAGAGTGAAAGCTCTCCCAAAAGTAGGTGAATGAGTTATTTGAGAAAAATTGGCTATCTGCAATACTTTTAGAGATAATTCGCATTTACTCATTTTGAGTAGGTGAGTAATTAGCTATGGGTCTGAAACTTCACCAAGTGAAAGCTCTCCCAAAAGTAGGCGAATGATTAATTTGACAAAAATTGGCTATCTGCAATACTTTTAGAGATAATTCGCATTTACTCATTTTGAGTAGGTGAGTAATTAGCTATGGGTCTGAAACTTCACCAAGTGAAAGCTCTCCCAAAAGTAGGTGAATGAGTTATTTGAGAAAAATTGGCTGTCTGCAATACTTTTAGAGATAATTCGCATTTACTCATTTTGAGTAGGTGAGTAAAATGGCCGCCATTTTTGGCAAGACAAAATTTTTTTGAAAATTGGCATGGCTACTCTGCAGATATACCCTGTGGATCAAAAATTTCTTCGAAATCGCTCTATCTTGCAGGGTTTTCGAGATATAAGCATTTTTATGTTTTGCAATTTTTGCGAAAAATTCGAAAATTCAAAATGGCCGCCATTTTTGGCGAGACAAAAATTTTTTCAAAATTGAGATAACTACTCTGCAGAGATACCCTGTGGGTCAAAAATTTCGTCGAAATCGCTCTATCTAGCACGGTTTTCGAGATATAAGCATTTTTGTGTTTTGCAATTTTTACGAAAATTTCGAAAATTCAAAATGGCCGCCATTTTTGGCGAGACAAAAATTTTTTGAAAATTGGGAAAAGTACTCTGCAGAGATACCCTGTGGGTCAAAAATTTTGTCGAAATTGCTCTATCTAGCACGGTTTTTGAGATATAAGCATTTTTGTGTTTTGCAATTTTTGCGAAAATTTCGAAAATTCAAAATGGCCGCCATTTTGGACGAGACAAAAATTTTTTGAAAATTGGGAAAACTACTCCGCAGAGATACCCTGTGGGTCAAAAATTTCATCGAAATCGCTCTATCTAGCACGGTTTTCGAGATATAAGCATTTTTGTGTTTTGCAATTTTTACGAAAATTTCGAAAATTCAAAATGGCCGCCATTTTTGGCGAGACAAAAATTTTTTGAAAATTGGGAAAAGTACGCCGCAGAGATACCCTGCGGGTCAAAAATTTTGTCGAAATTGCTCTATCTAGCACGGTTTTTGAGATATAAGCATTTTTGTGTTTTGCAATTTTTGCGAAAATTTCGAAAATTCAAAATGGCCGCCATTTTGGACGAGACAAAAATTTTTTGAAAATTGGGAAAACTACTCCGCAGAGATACCCTGCGGGTCAAAAATTTCGTCGAAATCGCTCTATCTAGCACGGTTTTCGAGATATAAGCATGTTTGTGTTTTCCTTATTTGGAAAATTCGTAATGATTAATTAATCATTAATTACTCGGCCATTTCTTGACCAATCAATGCCAAAATCTAATGATTTCCAGATTTTAATAGAATGAATGTATTTGCCAAGTTTCAGGTGAATTGATAAAATTGCTTTCAAGTTATCATCCGGACAAGCTTCCCCATCGAAAAAAGACATTTTTGGTCATGTGACCTCTCTGATTGGTTGAAATGTCACTGCAGCATATTCAAAAAAATTCCCCAAGGCTACTGCCTAAACCTGCCAAATTTGAAAAGAATCCGCCTAACGGTTACAGAGTTATAAGGAAAACAAAATGCGGAGCCGGCGGAGCCGGCGGAGCCGGCGGAGCCGCCGGAGCCGGCGGAGCCGGCGGAGCCTGAAGCTCTCCCATACACAAACAAGCGTCCCTTGCGGGACGCTTAATAAGGGAGATATTCAAGGGAGACCATAATGCGGCGGCGGCGAGGAAACTGAGGCGAAAACAAATAACCGCAATTTCAGGGACGCTTAATTACATCAGGAGACAGTTTATCTTATTTTCAATTGAGAAATCTGTGCTTCCTTTTGCCATGTGCATAAATTAACAACCTGAATTACCAGATTGCATCAGCCTTTAGTAGTTTTGTAGTAGTGTGTATGACTTAAAGTCTGCAGGTGTATGCCACCACAGGTTTGTGTTCTGCTAGAACAATTTTATCATTTTTTCAAAAACTTTTTCCATATTTTTATAATATAGAAGTTAAAGACATTTTGAGATGTTTTTTAAGAAATATAGCAATAAAATGTATAGACAGACAATTTATTTAAGTTTGTGAAAATGGGATTGCTTGTGAAGTTGTGATGATGAATTTACAAAAAGTTTCAAAGAAAACGTTTTTGTTATAAAATTAAGTTGGATATATATATCATGTTTGAGTTAAAAATACTGGTCATTGAAAGGTTTTATAAAGTGGGGGAGAAAAAGATAAGTATCCCTCACACATCCAGTCATTACTATTAATGGGCAAGTTTTGAAAGCAAGGGAAGTGACAAAGTTGCTTGCAATCCATGGTTTTCATGAGTGACGATTTTAAAAGCAGTGTTATGAAAATAAGATGCATATACCTCATATTTGATTTTAGTGGAGGCTAAATGGTGTACATTCAAGAACAATAATGGAAAAGAGAATGGGAAGAAGTAATATATTTTACAGATCCATCTGCAGACTTGTACAACTCACTAATATTAATATGCACATTTGTTAGATTGTATTTTGAAAGTGTGTGAAAAGAAAAAAAGAATAATTGCTTTTGTCACAAAATACAACTAGAAAGATCACTAAGGTTTGAAATGTATGTTTAACTTAAACTGTTTACTGTGTAAACACTGAATATGGCCATTGCATCTGAGGATACATAAATATTTTAGTATCAAGTGATAAATCTTCATAGACCATGATGATTTCAAACAAATATATTAGTCTTCTTATTGAAATCATTGAAAATTTTACAAAAATACTTGTGTATAATATCCAAATATCAAAATTTTATTTAATCCAAATTGGCATATATTTATTATAACAAAATACCTAGTTCCTTTAACTTCCTTAACCTAATTTTATGAACTTCAACTAAAAATAAATCCTCCCCCTTCTGCAAACACTCAATTTTGCAATGGAAAGGGGTATCTTCCTCAAGTATGTAATTTAACTATTTAAAGCAGGTGCTGATCGATGGACTGTACAGATTGTATAACAACTACAGGCCAGTTTTACTTTTTGCTAAAAGTTTCAAAAACTTAAGAAAACAATTAGCATGGCAAAAGGCTAGATTCATTTAGAATACAAGATTCCAAGCAACTCCCCATTATGATTTCAGATACATTACATAGTTCCTATGTCTCTAGGATAACATGGAAATGTTCGAAATGTAGCTAAAAATAAAAATAGGTATGGTAACACTTTGCCATCCAAACAAGCTTTAAGTTTTAGTGATCGAAAATGTGAATATATCGAAAACCCATGCATTGGCTACTGCTTCTAGGCATAAGTTGGCCGCGATCATAAGTTGGCCGCCACTAATTTAATTGGGCCAGACAGACAAATAAGTCTTTGTACAGTGTTTAAAATGAATAAAAAGCATAAATGTAATAATAATGGACCATTTACAATTGCAATCAGCTTTTAAATTTGTAGCAATTTCAAGATTTGGTGATGGCGGCCAACTTATGACCGCGGCCAACTTATGCCTAGCAGTATATGGAAAATAAACAAAACATAAATTATGACAAATAACAACTACGTACATTAATTTAAATATTACACGGGTGGACACAAAGATAAACGGACACGAA
The DNA here is from genome assembly GCA_964017235.1 of Sabellastarte sp. h YS-2021. NCBI lineage: Eukaryota > Metazoa > Annelida > Polychaeta > Sabellida > Sabellidae > Sabellastarte > Sabellastarte sp. h YS-2021. The sequence goes on from OZ024928.1 coordinate 82,324,923, forward strand.
GATAAACGGTCTTCAGAGTTTGGCTTATCTTAGTGGATTAAATAATTAAATTACAAAAAATAGATAACAAATGTCTTGATAAGCTTAATTTAAGCATATTTTGTTTCTTAGTTCATGCAATTTTGTTGCTTAGACTACTTTTATTTGAAAAATTCTGAGGACCGTTTATCTTCGTGTCCGTTTATCTTTGTGTCCACCCGTGTACTGTACAAACTACGTAGTGACTAATTTCTTGGTGGATTGACATTGTGACAAACAGATATTGTGACAACCTGTATACTCACAATTAAACGCCTGTTCCGAATGTGAGCTTCCATCAATAGCAATGACAATAGTTTTCTTTCTTCCTTCTGTAGTGGCCATTCTGGATCTCGTAAAAAGTTGAACAGGAAAAAACCGAGAAAGCTAACTGCAATAAATCAACGCACGAACTACACTTAAATACACGCCGTGATGCTGATTTATCTTCCAGTAAATAAACAACACGGGTAAACGTGCAGTTCTACAAAATTTCAACGGAAGTTGTTGAAAATGTAAATAACCAACAGTACTTCTATTTTACACAGACCTGTGCCACATTTCATTCAAAACATTAAACACAGACCTGTGCCACATTTCAGTCAAAACATACGGAAATATCGGATGATTTTTGGGGCGGTCTCTAGGGGGTTACTAACACTTAAATTTCATATAGAACTGTAACCTCATTGGCTGATTATATCTTTGGCAGTTTATTATCTATTTTTCGAACATGTCTTACTTTTTCTTCTGAAAAAGGGATCTCGGACATAAATCAAACAAGGTAGTCTATTTGTAAACAAATCATAAAATATTCTGTTTGAATACCTTGACACATTTATACAACTGTTATTTCTCTTAGAAACATATATGTCTGCAATGAAAATAGTAACCAAAAATACATATTTTTTCCGAATATAAAATGAAAATAACTATAATTCCACATAACCATAACTTTTCAAATATATATATGTATATCAAATAAAAGTAATGTAATCCTCAACCATGGAAGAGTTTATCATGACAATCAATTAATAATGCATAAAATGGAGTTTTAAAATGGAGCCTTGGTACTGGGTATGATGAATATTGAGTGCACAGACCTGTACACAGCAGGATGTGAGAGTGTACTAGCTACCTTGACCGAGTGTGTCCTTGCCGACAGTTATGATTGGAACCAGCCAAGTGCTAGCTCACTGATTCCATAATAAACATTGAGTATGTCAAGGAGAATGGTGTAGTCAATGGTATCGAAAGCGGCAGATAGATCCAGAAGGGTAAGGGCAGTGACAGCCCCTTTGGCCATATTAAGAAGAATATCGTTATGAATATTAAGGAGGGCAGTTTCAGTAGAATGGTGTTTTCTAAAAGCCGGTTGGAAGGCAGTCATAAGGCCAGCTTGATCCAAGTGAGTTTGTAGCTGGACGGCTACTACCCTTTCAAGTATCTTTGAGATAAAGTTGAAATTTGAGACAGGCCTATAGTTTCTGAAAAATTCTTTGTCTAAGGATGATTTTTTGAGGATAGGGGTAACATGGGCCTGCTTGAAAAAATTTGAACACATACCTTGCTCAAGAGGAGCGTTGATTATTGAAGTGATGGGAATAATGAGAATATTTAGATAATCCAGAACAAGGAAAGTCGGCCAAGGGTCTAGGGAACATGATTTACTAGGAGAGTTGGTAATCATTTTAGTGACTTGATCCTCTGTTAAAGTAGAAAAAGTGGAGAACATAGGGGGAGGAGAGTCAGGAGTGATGTGTTACAAATTTACAGAAGCAGAGAATGTTGAGCGTATTTTTTCAATTTTTTTGTGAAGAACTTCAAAAACCTGTCAGTGGCTTTGTCAATGGGAGGGATCTTGGCTGGAAGTCTGTATAACACATCACCCAGGACATGCCATATTTTTTTGTGGGTTGTGGTGATTATCCTGAATTTTTGCTTCAAGGAATTGAGATTTGGCCTGCATGCATATTCTGTTGTAATGGACTTTCTGCATGTACTGGGATCTATTGAAGGCGGATTTATTTCTTCGCCAAATGCATTAAAAAAATGCTTGATCTCTTCTATAGAACTGTTTTTTTATTGGACGAATATTTCCTTATGTATGTATTGTGAATTGTCTTGCTATAACACACTCCATATTTCATTATATATGTTACATTAAATGCGTGGATTTGATTGACAGTTTCGAATATCGTCGAATGTGGAAGAGGTCAGTTCATTATAGACCTACCCAAAACAGTGGATCAAGGTTGGTCTGGTCCCCTTACCACTTTTCAATGTAGAGAAGGCGTTGGTATATATTTCCATGTGCACTGATGCATGATGCATTTTCAGTGAATGCGTTTGTATCAGTTTGCAGTAGGTATTGACTGTAGTAGCTGTTTTCATGTCTGCTTGTGCTGATGCTTATTGGGTTTAAGCATGAATACGCATATAGATTTTGGATCTGCATTGCAGATGTGGCTTGCACATTAGCGCCTGTAGAAATGTACCTTTGAAAAGACCAATATTTCAGATAATATTCAACATATTTTTGACAGTAATCAATATTCGTACATTAACATTCTTAAACAATCATTTTATTACATTAATACATCCTATCCAATGGACAATTGCTAATCCGGTCGGCGCAGACCGGCCCACCAAACGTCAGAAAAAGACGTCCTGTGTTTCTACCGGCCGGCCGATCCCTAGTACTAGTGCACTCGTCAGATGGTGTGTCATATTTCCTTCCTGTCTAGACAGCGTGACGTTGTAGCATCTCTTTTCATTGTCTAAACCTATTAGACCCCCAGTAAATTGATAGCGGGGTCAGTGGGAGGGTCTTGTGTGTCCATTGGATAGGGTATTAACTTATAAAAATTTCATTTACTTATTAAATTTGGAATTTTATTGCGTTAATACATCCTATCCAATGGACAATTGCTGAATAACTACCGCTTGGTCGGCAGGTAAGTTACTAGGGACTTAGATGAACTCATAAACAGAACTAACAAATTTTCTTCCAGGCCTGGGTCGACCTTGAGGTCAGGAACCCTTGAGGCCATAGTCGGTTAACAGAAACCGGTCATCCGGTCCAACCAATTGACCCCCCCCCCTTTTTTTAACAGACCTGCTCTGAGGTAGGGGAAGAGAGGGATGAGTTCAGTCCCATAAGAAGTAGAAATAAACCTCCCGAAGGAAGCACAACACAGTTTTTTTTTGTTTTTTTTTTACTTATATATATATATATATATACACTATTTACATATGTACAAAATCTCCTCTATTTCTGGGCTATTTGTGGATCTGCTGAGCAGCCACTACAGGTCCCAGATGGTAGAGCTCTGAGTCAGCCCATGCCACATCCTTCAGATAAAATTGTGTGAAGATATTATGTGACTTCCAGTGGCAGGCTGACAGGATCTGTTCCAAGGAGACTCCCGACTGGAAGGCCTTGGAAGCAGCAAAGGCCCTGACATCATGGGCTTTGACCTGATGTAAAGTGTGGGCCTCTTGGTCTGAGAGCTCATAACATAGGATAGCAGTCTGTTTGATCCATGAGGAGATAGTGGTAGGTGATATGTCTTTATCAAAACCTTTCTTGAAGGAGACAAAGAAGAGCTCCTTATTCTGCCTGAGGTCTGAGGTCCTGTCCAAATAGTAGCGTAAAGCTCTGACTGGGCAGAGGGACCTGTCAGACTTGAGGGACCTATCCAGATGTTGGGGCCAGGGCTGGCATAACTACTGGAGCCACACTTTCAGGGCCCTCTTTGGCCAGCTGGTTCTTGGAAAGAAAGCTGGGTGATGGGTACAGAGACACCTTGGACCAGTCAGACTGGTGTCTGATGTTCTTATTTTGCCAAGCATGAATCTCACTTCTGCGCTTGCCTGACCCAAGGGCTAGGAGGAAGACTGTCTTGAATGTCAAAAACTTCAACAAAGCCTCCTTGATTGGTTCAAAGGGAGCCTTGGTCAGCTGGTGTAAGACCAGAGATAGATTCCAAGAAGGGATACCCCTTCTACCCTTGGGCCTGTCTCTATGGAAGCTATCCAAGAGACCAGTGAGGTTTTCATCTTTGCTGATGCTGAGGATTGAATTGCCCAGTTTATCAGCAATGGCTGACCTGTAACCATCAATGGTGCTGGGCTGTAACTTCCTGTCCTCAAAGAGATACATAAGGAAGTCAGCAACTGACTTTACAGGGGGTGCCCTGAAGTCCACCTGATTAGTGATGCACCACTTTGTAAAAAGGGTCCACTTTGCCTCATAGACTGATCTGGTTGATCCTCTTTGAGGAGCCTCAATCCTTGCCGCCACCGCCTCAGAGAAGCCCTGCTGCTTGATTGCTGTGGCTCTAGGAGCTATGCATGGAGATTTAGATTTGTCAGATTCCTGTGAGGGATCTGATTGAAGGGCTGTGTTAGCAGGTTGGGCATGTGGGGAAAGCTCAACAGTATCTGACTGGACATGGTCACTAGATCCCAAAACCAAGGCATGTTGGGCCACCCCAGAGTAATCAGAATGATTCTCTTGCAAGGGGAGTCTTGTAACTTCTCCACCACTTTGCCCAAGATGGCTGCTGGTGGGAAGGCATAAGCGTCTAGGTCCTCCCATGAGAGGCTGAGTGCATCCACTGCTACTGCCAGGGAGTCCAGTACCGGTGACACAAACTGAGGCAACTTACTGTTGAACCTCATGGCAAATAGGTCTATTTGAGGCCGGTGCCACCTGTTGCATATAGCTTGGGAAACCTCTTGAAGGGACCATTCTGTTTGAATGGTCTGGCCCAACCGGGATAGCTTGTCCGCTACCACGTTCAGCCGGCCCGGAATGTGTCAGGCTTTTAGAGTTACTTGATGTCTGGTACACCAGGTCAAGATCCTCCATAGAAGAGCACAAAGTGTGCCTGACTTCATGTTGCCTTCTTTGTTTATATACGACACCACTGTAGTGTTGTTGGTAGCCACAAGTACTAGCTTGTCGGCACAGAGGTCTTGAAACTCGTTTAAGGCTAAGAAGACTGCCTTTAATTCCAAATAGTTTATATGCAGCTTGCTTTCTGGCAGAGACCAAGTTTCTCTGACAGTGAACTCGTTTAAGTGAGCGCCCCAGCCTTCTTTTGATGCGTCTGTAAAGATTTGCAGAGCATGCTTTATTGGGTGTAATGGTTGGCCCATGAGGACGTTGTCTTCCTGTAGCCACCATTGTAAATGAGGATGCAGGGATCTGGAGATTGGGATCACCTTTTCTAGTGACTCTGGTATTCTCCAATGGGTCTTGAGGTACCACTGTATGGGTCTCATGTGTAGCCGGCCTAGGTGAACTTGCTTCTCCGTGGCTGTTAGTAAACCTATCAGGGACATGAACTGCCGGACCGGACAGGCCGGTATATAGTGATAGAATTTCCCATATCTTGTCTTGGAGGCTCTGCCACTGGTCTGGGGTCAGTCGGACGCAACCGGCCTTGAGGTTGAACTGGTATCCTACAAAATTGAAGATCTGTTGTGGATCCAGCTCCGACTTGTTCAAATTCACCAGCCAGCCTAATCTTTGGCATATTTCTACCAGTTTTTGAGTATGCTGGAGACAGGTCTGGTGGGATGTGACTCTCACCAACCAGTTGTCTAGGTATTGGTGGATCCTTATACCCTTGTGCGTGGCCATCAGCTTTACCTCTTTTGCTATTACAGTGAACTCCAAAGGTGCTGTGGACAGACCAAAGGGCAGTGCCTTGAACTGGTATGTCTGCCCTTGGACATGAAATCTCAGATATTTTCTGGACTGTTCCTGTATTGGTATATGGAAGTAGGCGTCCTTGAAATCTATTGAGGTCACCCACTCCACTTGTTGGAGGGAAGTTCTGATGGTTTCCGGTGTCTCCATTGTGAACTTTTTTGCCTTCAGGGAAAGATTCAATTTGCTCAAATCTAGTATTGGTCTCCACTCGTTGTTGGGCTTTGGGACTAAAAATAGTCGGTTGAAAAACCCCAGAGATGCCTTACTAGTTCTACAGCATTTTTGGCTATAAGCTGATGTAATGCCTCTAACAGGTAGCTGTTCCTGTGAGGATTGACATAGCAGCTTACGACTGAGGGAGACCTTGTGAGGTTTGGCCGGATCCGAAAGGGAAGGGTGTAGCCCTCTTTCAAAATTGGTACCACTTTCGGACTGGCACCTAGTTCCAGCCAAGTTTTCAAAAAATTTTGAAGTCTGGCCCCGACAGGCAGATTTGGGACAACATTTTGGGCACATGTTACACGTTTGACACAAGATAATTGAGTGACACAATAACCACTTTTCACAAATTTTAATTCTTGACATTTGTATTGACAATCTGCTCCCCCGGGACTTACTCCTTTCTTTTGGGAATGCCCGGGAGCAGAAGTGACAACTTTGACAACAGGCAAGCTTACAAGTAAAGTGTCTAATGTCTGTTCTTGAGTAGTGCTCTGGGTCAGCAGTCTTCCCCGTAACTGGCTTACACAATGATTGTCATTTGTAAGACTGCTGACCCTTGGCAGGTCGGGAAGAAAAGTTAGCAGACTTCCCCTTGCCTCTCTTGAATTGATGCCTCCCTAGGTTTTTCCAAGCAGGTCTCTCCTGTCTGACCTCCGACCGACCTTCAAATTTCTTGTCCACTCTTTCATAGGGATGAAAACGATTTTTACCCCAGGCATAAGAGGCAGAAGGCTGGCTTTTATTGTCGTAATGTCAGATTTCCTCCTGCGCCCTCTTGATAACTCCATCAGGAAACAAGGTCCCAATCTGTAGTGGTGCCGCTCTGAGGGCAGCCAGTGTATCCGACTTGATACCATTCTTAAGGTGGCTGAGATAAGAGTCACGTCGGACCAGTGTTGTATTCCCCATGGTGATAAAAACAAAGTCTGTTAGATGCTCCATGGCTTTTGCAGCTGCTTTAGGTTATGCTGCTATTGAAGTTCATGAGGAACTGTAGTTCATCAGACGCTTCGGAGATCTTCTTAGATGCTTTGCCTTTAGATTCACCACGGATGGTCTTTAGCTGTGATTGCATTTCCTGCTGAACTTTAAAAAGACAGCGGTTGAAGCTTGCGGCTTGGTTGCATACCACAGACGCCTCTCGTGCACTCTTCTCCCACTTACGTAGGGTATCTTGGGAAATACGGCATGAAGCTGGAGGAGTAGAGGTCATGCCCGTCTTTCTAGAAATCCTCCCAAAACTGCTATTAAGTTTAGTGGAGCCAGTATGCCAGCTTGAAACTGAAGAAGTATCAGTCTGTTGTCCGGGATAGAGTCCATACCACTTATTCTGTGATCTGGCCGGTTTCAAAAAACTGTGGCCGGCCTCAGCAGTTCTGGATGGGTATCCTTCTATCAGGGTTAAATTTAGTCTGTTCAACTTTTTACAAAGCCACTCCTCGGTGGGCACTTGTACAGACACTTTATTAGGGACTGGAGCCTTGGGTCCCGCGAATGGATTATCATCTGACGGGTTAGAGCTATCCACGTCCGGCACGTGAGACCATCCTATAAATGAATGGATACCACTCATGGTCTCTCTATACGTCTGTTCCTCTGAAGTCGGTTGTTCCGATTCACCAAACTCTTGATCCTCTGAAAGCTCTCCTTCCTCCACAAATAGTTTAACTGGAGGCCGGTCGGAAAAGTCACTGTCGGCTTGAGATTCTAAACTCGAGATACTATCCTGTCGGCTAGCCTGCAGAGGTGGTGATTCAGAGCCAGTAACACCAGAGGAACCAGGTCGGTCGGTGCGAGGTCGGTGTGATGAAGGTCGGTCGATGGGTAGTTTGCTGGCTGAGAGCTGTTTGGTAACAGCAGGTTCTGAGGGCAAACTGTCGGTCGGTCGGACACAGGCTTACCGGTCGACTGGTGTTTTGCAACAAAGTCTGGACCAGTGCGCCTTGATGAAGATGGTCTAGGTCGGTGAGGATCCGACTTGAGCTTACCGGCCGACTGATGCTGTAAAGCATGAATGTCTGGGCCAGTGCACTCTGAAGAAACCTGTCCATACGTATCCTTATCTGGATGAAGCTTACCGGCCGACTGCTGCAAAGCAGCATCAGTGTCTGGGCCAGTGCGCTTAACAGGTGATATATCCACAGGCCGGTTAGTCGCCTGGAAGAAAGGTTCTGAGTCTTTGGTGATTCCTGATGGTGGAGAGTGTGTAGGTGACAAACAAACCTCTGAAGAAAAGGTCGGTTGGAAGGATTTGGCGAGTAAGAGGGCTTCTAGTTTGTTAAAACGCTCCGACCATTTTTCTTCCCACTGAGATATCTTGGAATCAGTAGATGTAGATTCAACAGATTTCTTAACTTTAGCTGGAATCTTATCTTTCTTGGATTTCTTTTCTGTCGGGGCAGAAGACGCCTCGGCACTACAAGAGTCACCAACAGCCCCAATAACGGAAATAGTAGCAGGATCTACTAAAGAACTATCATCTGCGGGGTTACTGTCAGCCCGTTTAGACTCGCTTTTCTCCTTCTTAATCTTGTAAGAGGGGGTTGCCAATTGCATACGCTGCTCTGGAGTTAGGGAATTGCAGAACTTACAATTCGTTGTGTCTTTATTTGAAATACAAGGTTCCTCTCCCTTTCCTTTGTCATGACAGCGTGCACAAAATGAATGTCCGTCAAAACTGGCCATAGCATGGCCACAACTACCCCTCTTCTGACCTGGGGATGACATATCGTTCTACACACTCTTAGAAGATAAATAAATATGAAAAAAACAAGTAATTCTTGCATAAAGCAACAATAATCCACAAAATTCTGGCTGATATGAAAATCTGTGTGCACTAGTTCGCGCCAAATGAAAAAAGATGCAATGACGTCACGATGTCTAGACAGGAAGGAAGTACGACATGCCATCTGGTGAGTGCACTAGTACTAGGGACCGGCCGGCCGGTGGAAACACAGGGGCCGGATTCACGAAAGGTCTCAAGTCTTAGCCAAATCTCAGCTGAGATTTTGCTCAAATCTGAGATTTTTGTCTCAGCTGAGATTCTGCTTAAGTTGAGATTCACAAAAGGAATCTCAGCTGAGACTAAAATCTCAGCCAAGTTTTGAGTCTGGACCAATCAAAACTGATGTAACATTTTGTTGAGATTAGTGGAAAGTATACACATTTATATTTTACCACTCTACCATATATACTCACATTTTAGAATATTTTCAATCAAGCAAAACAATGTCTTTTTACTATAATTGGTACTGACATTCAAAAGAACTGATTATAACAGCAAAACAAGCCACTCATGTAAATTTGTAATGTAAATGTTTACTGTTGTTTTTGTACAAACTCCTAATATATATCCATATTTTGTGTTACAAGTTAAATAATATGTCATACTTCACTATTTTTATTTTGTTTTGTGACTTTTTATTACATACACTCTATTTTATGAAAACTTAAGTCACCCCCTAGGCAGTCTTAGATTTGAGACTAAATCTGAGAAAAATCTTAGCCTGAGATTTTTTGTGAATCCCAGCTGAGCAAAAGGTCTCAAATCTGAGAAAAATCTAAGAAAAATCTTAGATTTGAGATCAAAATCTCAGACTTGAGACTTGAGACCTTTCGTGAATCTGGCCCCAGGACGTCTTTTTCTGACGTTTGGTGGGCCGGTCTGCTCCGACCGGATTAGCAATTGTTCATTGGATAGGATGTATTAACGCAATAAAAAGGAGTCCTGTGTAGCCACCGGCAGGCCGGTCCCAGTACTATGCATTCCCCAGATGGTGCCACATATTTCCTTCTAGTCTAGACAAGCTGACATCATAGCATCTTTTTCGTTTAGCGCGTGTACTGTCCAGACGTGTTTTCAACAATCTCCAGATATTTTAAGAAAAAGTGTGGATTATGACAGATTTTCAACGTTATTTGCAAACATTTTAGAAGTGTTATCTTCATATCAAGCACAGATATACCTTAAGAAATCTACTGGAAACGCTCCCTAGCTGACTCAATTTAGTGTTGATGATAGGGCAGTAATCGACGAGAAATATGAAGGCAGTCATTTTACTAGTTTCCTCCCATTCAACAATTTTGTTGTTAGGGGCAGATCGACTATATAAAAAATATTGGATATACTACTTACAAGGTAATTTTATCCTTGTCTTTTGTTTGAATGTAACTCTACAGTTCACCAACAAAATGTCAGTCTTCTCAAGTATTTAAAACGTACAAGGAATCCCCATCAGAAGAGCATGAAATGCGTTCTTTTGAACTCGCGTCTACTGTGATATCAGTCCCTCCCTTGCAGACCCGGCTTTGTTGTCGGTAGTGGGGATTGTGGATGGCCAGGTCACTGTTTAAGTTGCCTGGTTTTATCACGAAAGAAAGAAATTCATCTACAGAGCTTCCTACCTCTTCAGAGTGCATTGGTATTGACTTCAGACCAGCACTGACCAGGAATTTCACCTTCAGAGCGCACTGGTCCAGGCTTCTCTGCTTTTAAAGCATCAGCCGACCACCAGCTCGAAAGAACGCGACCTCTGACGTCATCTTCTCCACGAACCTGGTCAGCTGGTCACAAAGCTGATCACGTGATTCACCGACCAGGAAAGTCGGAAGTGCGTTCTTCAGAACTCGCATCTAATGTGATACCAGTCCCTCCCTTGCAGACCCGGCCTTGTTGTTGGTAGTAGGGTTTTGTGGGTGGTCAGTATACTGTAAAGTTTCCTGTTAAGTATCACAAAAAAACGTGACTACTGATATCATCTTCCCCAGCTGGTCATGTGACATACCGACCTGCAATGCAAATAGTTCACAAGGGCTTTCCCAGCAACTGTCAAATCTACAGAATAAGACGTGCAGTTACGAGACATCCTTATTTAATGCAGGAACCCTGCTGCAAGCTGGATTCAACATAAAAGATAGTTGTAAATTGCTTCAACAAGACTGGCTACCGACTGGCTACTGGCTACACAGTCACTGTGTACAGTCTACCCCACTCAACCAGTTAGGGAGTACTATTGACCTAGTCCAACTCTGTGTTGACTCTGGGCAGGCAGACAACAAGTATCTACAAAATATGGCTTCAGCCAACCGGTTACAGAGTGTACCAACCGGGTACCGGCTACACAGCCTTTACTGTACAGTGCTTCACCTAACCCAGTTACAGAGTGCCTACCTAGTCTATTCAACTCTGTGTTGATTCTGGGGCAGGTAGACAGCAAGTATCTACAAGATGGCTTAAACTAACTGGTTACAGAGTCTACCGACCAGGTGCCCAGCCCTTACTGTACAGTGCTTCACACAAACTGGATACAGAGTCTACCTACCTAGTCCATTCAACTCTGTTGTTTCTGGGGCAGGTAGAAAGGAAATTGCTACAAGAAATTGGTTCAACCGACTGGTTACAGAGTCTACTGACCGGATTCTGGCTACACAGCCCTCATGGCACAGGCTGCTTTACCCAAGCCGGTTACAGAGCCTACCGACCTAGTCCTTTCAACTCTGTGGAGTCTAGGGCAGAGGGATAAGAAATATTACAAGAAATCCTGGCAACAGGTGGCTCCAACCGGCTACAGATCTTACGGACCTAAGGTCAGCTCCACAATTAACTGAAATTGCTACCAGGTACCTTTTGATTTGGCTCATAGAGGCCAGTTGCTGTCTGAATTCATTGGTTACAGAGAAGTTGAGGGTCTACTGGACCCCAGAGCAGTCAATAAGGGGTTGCCTCTGCTCCAGGAAAATTGGTTACAGAGGAAAAGATAGCTATGAATTGGTCTGACCTTTGACCCCTGAATACCCTGGTTACAGGGAAACACTACTCATCATGAGCTGCCAAGGGTTATTACACCATATAAGCGACAATAACATTGGGTTAATGGTCCAGCTTTGACGTGAGGACTATCCAGGAGCAAGATCCAGCTTATTCAGTACAACTGGCCAGGAGCAACAGACTGTAAAGGTTTGTCAGTCAACAGAGACTTCATCCAGAAAGACAATGGAACCTCAGACCAGACAGACTTTAAGTGTAAACTTATCTGTCATAACTTTGGCACAGACTCTTCCAGGCATTGTTCTTCCTTATCAGAATTAACATATGTAACATGCTTCCTGTGTCAATCTATTGTCTTTTGTCAACTGGTCACCAATGTCCCAGCTGTTGTGCTAGGTCTGCCCGCAGGGGCAAGACTACACAGGTTGTGAGGAATTTGAGAAGCACTAGGTGCCAGTCCGATAGTCTTAAATCCCTCAAGAAGGCTATGCTCTGTTGCTACCTGATAGGCATTGCAGGCTCTTATGAAGAAAAATACAGTATAATCAAATCAAATCTGATCTCCTTTCAACCATTTACCCTTGGTTCACAAACTCAACAACTGATAGACGACTACTCTAGACCTGAGCAAACTAAACCAATTCCTCAAGGTGGAGAAATTCAGAATGGAGACACCAGAAACCATCAGAACCTTCCTCCAGCAAAGGGGAGTGGGTTACTTCAATAGATTTCAAGATGTCTACTTCCATATCCCAATACAGGGACAGTCCAGGAAGTACATGAGGTTTTACATCCCAGGCATGTCATATGACTTCAAGGCATTGCCATTCGGACTGTCCACAGCTCCCATGTAGCTTACTATCATAGCAAAGGGGGAGAAACTGATGGCCATACACAAGGGTATAAGGATCCATCAGTACCTAGACAACTGGTTGGTGAGAGCCAGATCCCACCATGTTTGTCTCCAGCATACTCAAGATCTAGCGAATATATGCCTATAACTAGGTTGGCTGGTGAATTTAGAAAAATCAGAACTGGAGCCAAAGCAGATCTTCAATTTTGTAGGCTAGCAGTTTCACCTCAGGGCTGGTCAGGTCCAACCGACACCGGACCGGTGACAGAACCTTCAGGACAAAATACTAGAAATGCTATCACTACTCACTTGTCCGGTCCAGCAGTTCATGTCTCTGATAGGTTTATTAACTGCCACAGAAAAGCAAGTTCACCTAGGCCGACTGCATATGAGACCCATACAGTGGCATCTCAAAAATAACTGGAGGGTACCCAAATCACTAGAAATGGTAATCCTCATTCCCTGGTCCCTGCACCCCCACTTACAATGGTGGCTAAAAGAAGACAATATTCTCACAGGCCAGCCATTACACCCAATAAAACATGCTCTGCAAATCTTTATAGATGCATCAAAAGAAGGGTGGGGTTCTCACTTAAATGAGCACACTGAAAGAGTAACCTGGTCCCTTCAGGAAAGCATGCTGCATATAAATTATCTAGAACGCAAAGCAGTTTTCCTAGCCTTAAAAGAGTTCTAAGACCTCTGCTTAGACAAGATAGTACTTGTAGCAACAGACAACACCACAGTGGTGTCATACATAAACAAGGAAGGAGCATGAGGTCGGGCCCACTTTGTGCCCTACTATGGAGAATCTTGACTTGGTGTACTAGGAATGAAGTAACTCTCAAAGCCCGACACATTCCAGGCCAACTGAACGTAGTAGCAGACAAACTATCCAGGTTAGGCCTGACCATCCAAACAGAGTGGTCTCTCCTTCCAGAGGTCTTCCAGACAATATGCAGCAGGTGGCACCGGCCAAAAATAGACCTTTTTGCCACAAGGTTCAACAACAAGTTGCCTCTGTTTGTGTCACCGGTACTGGATCCCCTGGCCACAACAGTGGATGCACTCAGTCTGCCATGGGAGGATCTAGACGCATATGCCTTCCCACCAGCAGCCATACTGGGCAAAGTGGTGGAGAAGTTGAAGGATTCCCCATGCAAGAGAATCATTCGGATTGCTCCAGGTGGCCCAACATGCCTTGGTTTTGGGATCTAGTGGTCATGTCCAGCCAAATCCCACTGAGCCTGCCCTTTCTGCCCAACCTGTTAAACACAGCCCTTCAATCAGATTCCTCACAAAAATCTGACAAACCTAAATCTCCATACATGGCTCTTAGAGCCTCAGCAATCAAGGAGCAGGGCTTCCCTGAGGCAATGGCAGCAATAATTGAAGCTCCTCAAAGAGGATCCACCAGATCAGTCTATGAGGCAAAGTGGGCCATTTTTACTACAAAATGGTGCATCACTAAAGGTGGACTTCAGGGCACCCCCTGTAAAGTCAGTTGCTGACTTCCTTATGTACCTATTTCAGGACAGAAAGTTACAGCCCAGTACCATTGATGGTTACAGGTCAGCCATTGCTGATAAACTGGGAAATTCGCCCATCAATATCAGCAAGGACAAAACTCTCACCCGTCACCTGGATAGTTTCCATAGAGACAGACCCAAAGGCAGGAGGGGAATCCCCTCTTGGAACCTATCCCTGGTCTTGCGCCAGCTGACAAAGGCTCCATTTGAACCAATCAAAGAGGCATCTTTGAGGCATTTGACCTTCAAGACAGTTTTCCTCTTAGCCCTTGGGTCGGGCAAGTGTAGAAGTGAGATACATGGTTGGCAAAACAAAAATATTAGACACCAATCTGATTGGTCAAAAGTATCACTGTACCCATCACCCAGCTTTCTTTCCAAGAATCAGCAGGCAAAAGAGGGTCCAGACAATGTGGCCCCAGTGGTTATACCACCCCTGGCCCCAACTCTGGATATATCCCCCAACTCTGGATAGATCCCTCAAGTCTGACAGGTCCCTCTGTCTAGTCAGAGCATTGCGCTATTTGGACAGGACCTCAGACCTCAGGCAGAATAAGGAGTTGGTCTTTGTCTCCTTTAAGAAAGGTTTTGACAAAGACATCTCACCTGCAACTGTCTCCTCATGGATCAAACAGACTGTGCTCTTATGAGCTCTCAGACCAAGAGGCCCACACTTTACATCAGGTTAAAGCCCATGATGTCAGGGCCTTCGCTGGTTCTAAGGCCTTCCAGTCAGGAGTTTCCTTAAAACAAATCTTATCAGCCTGCCACTGGAAGTCACATAACACCTTCACTCAATTCTACTTGAAGGATGTAGCATGGGCTGACTTAGAGCTCTACCACCTGGGACCTGTAGTGGCTGCTTAGCAAATCCATGAATAGCCCAGGATAAAGAGGAAATTTGTACATATGTAAATAGTTGTCAAAAAACTCTGAGATGCTTTCTTCGGGAGGTTTATTTATCCTTTTTATGGGACTGAACTCATCCCTTTCTTTCCCTACCTCAGGTCTCTTAAAAAGGGGGGGGGCAATGTTGGTATAGCCCCAGGTAACCGGCTACTGGCAACCGACCATGCCCTTAAAGGGGTTCTTGACCATTAAGGTCATACCCAGGCCTGGAGAAAATTTTGGTCTATGAGTTCACTTAAGTGCCTAGTAACTTACCCGCTGACCAATCGGTAGTTATTCAGCAATTGTCCATTGGATAGGATGTATTAACACAATAAAATTACAAATTTAATATGTAAATTAAATTCTTATAAGTTAATACAATGTCCATTATCCTATGGACACACAAGACCCTCCCAACCAACCCCACTATCAGTTCACTAGGGGTCTAAGAGGTTTAGACAATGCAAAAGATGCTATAACGTCAGCAATTAAGGTGTAGGAAGTTGATACTTGGAAGTTGATACTTGGTCAGTAATTAAGGTGTAGGAAGTTGATACTTGGTAGGGACATTGGTTAGGGGGTCGAGGTATACAATGTTGTGGTATGACTGATATGACCTTCGACCTTGCCATAGTGATCTTTACATATATAGACAATGTGCCAATTAAGGCATGATCTAATTTGGGGAAAACATTCTGTTTGTGTATTGCCATATAGTGTCATTGAGCTATTGTTTTTTTCTATTCTACATAAGTGGTGAAGTAACATTTATGTTTATTGTACTCTGTTAGATTGATCTATTTATAGACTGGGGGAAATCCCTCTAGGCTTCTATAACTTCGTTAGTTCTACTATACTGATTTATTTATAGATTTGGGGAAACCCCATAAACTAGTTTTTAGAGCCTCCCCACTGATTCTGATGACAGTATTTATTTTCATATTAGTTCTATAACCTTCTAGTCATTTCCCCAGCTATATATAAGTATTGTAAGCATGACCACAGATGACATTGAATCTAGCTTGCTACAAGAAATGTTAATTGTATCTTAGAACTGCTATGCTGAATTATTTATATTTTCTTGTGAACTTTTGTTGGAGAGAACTGGATACAGTGTGTGGATCTACCAGAGAGTGGATTTGCTGTATTTCGGATATTGTTCATATCTTGGAGTGGACAGCATAATTTTGCAAACTCTCTGAATACCTGTATACAGACATTTTGTGTTGTTGGACATTAACAATTTAACAGTGTGCCATTTTAACACCATAACTGAGCCAAATATTGAGATGCAATGCTGCACTTTGAGCAGGACATCAGGTGGGTAGCAGTAATAATTATGGAATACTTTGAGTCTTCCATTGAGGTGGGAAACTTATGTCAGAATATATCATGGCCTGCCATGACCTCTCCTGGTTCCAAAAACCCAAATACCCAGTATGCCATTTGTCACCATAAGTAATCCAAATATTTAGATATAATGATGACACTAATGATTATGGAATAGTTTGAGAATTACCATCTAGGTGGGAAACTCATTTTACAACCATTCATGATGTGTCCTGGCTTCAAAAGCCCAAATACCCAGTGTGACATTTTGACACCATAACTAAGCAAATATTTAGATGTAATGTTGCAATTTGAGCAGGACATTAGGTGGGTGACACTGATGATTATGGAATAGCTTACAGATTTACATCAAGGTGGGAAAGTCGTGTCACAATCTTTCATGACCTATCAAGATCTCTCTAGGTTTCAAAATCCAAATATCCAGTATGCCATTTGGTCAGAATAACTAAGCCAAATATTGAGATTTAATGCTGCAATTTGGGCAGGACATTAGGTGGAGTAGTAATGATTATGGAATAGCTTTGAGACTTGCATTGAGGTGGGAAACTCATGTCACAACCTTTCACGATCTGTCATAACTTAAAATACCCAGTGTGTCATTTTGTCACCATTACTAAGCTGAATATTGAGATGTAATGCAACTTGGGCAGGACATTAGTTGGGTGGCACTGATGATTATGGAATAGCTTTGAGACTTACATCTAGGTGAGAAAGTCTTGTCACACCCTTTCTTGACCTCTCATGACCTCTCCAGGTGGGGGAATGTTCAAACCTCATTTTTTGGGGGGTGGGAAAATAAAGTGTTTGGCCCTGTGGCTCAATATTTTTGTATAAGTATCATTTGGGATGGTTCAAACCTTCAATTTTTTTGGGGGGGGGGTGGATGATAAAATAAAGTTTTGTACCTATGGCTCAACATTTTGTCTAAGTATTATGGGTTGTTCAAACCTTTTTTGTGGGTTTTTGGAATTGTTTTTTTATTTATTTTATTTTATTTGAACAAGCAGCTGATAAATTGTTTTTAGAAGATTTGGTGCCTCTGAAAAGGGCCCCAAAAATTCAGCCAAAAACTGAAGGCTGGCTGCTGCACACATTTTCATCTAATGCTAATCGTCACCACAGTCATTTCTACTGGTCACTGGCAGGAGTGGCTGGGGATGTTTAGCAGGCTGTAGCTGTCATCTGTGCAAGGCACAGACAAGTGATCCAAAGAATGTGTCTGCAGAGACTACTGAGGGTGGCTCCATTGACATTGTTGGCATGTTGTTGGGCTCGGCAGTGGTGTGTCATGGTGTGGCTGTATAACTGACTGTACTTGCTGTTGAACCGGCAACTGCTGCATCTGTTGCATGGGTAGTGGCATCTGCTGCTGGATGTGATATGTGTGTTGCGTGGGCTGGGGTTGATAAGTTTTTGCTGGCCGATATTGCTGCTAGACCTGCAATGGCTGCTGGGTCAGTATTGGCTGTGTAAAAGCGGCTGTGGGCCAAATGTGGTGCTGATCCTTGGTGGATTAAACTTTGTTATTATTATTATTGTTGTCTGTCCTATTATCAGGCTCCTCTGGCTCTGGAACAGTCTCTTACATGCAGCCTTTTCCATGTTGTTTTCAGTGAAAAAAATCCTTGTTTGGATCTTTGTAGTCCATGTGCCAGTTAATTGTCCTGAAGAAATTCAACCAGCTTTAACTCATTTTCCTCTTAAAGCACAGAAACTGTCCTCTTGCTATCTTCTGAAGCCTCCATAGAATCCTCCTGTGTAGCCTCATCCCCAGTAGCCTCCTGAGTGTCAGTCACACTCTCACTCTCTGAGCTTCTTGATCTTGTCTGTCTGTTGCAGTAGGAATTCTCTCCTACTTCTTATTTTAGGCACAATGATAATAAATTAACTTTTAAAACCCTATAAAAATGAACTCAAAAAATCTAAAAGAAATACCATTAAGTGATATCCAAACTATTGAAGATTATTAAGTCCTAAGAAAATATGCCCAATTAATTCTCACAAGTATATCAACTCCTCGTTTGCTAGCCATGAAATGAATGCTGAGGCCTGAATCACGAGGGATTATATAGAGAATCGCAAACCTTTGATATCATCTTGTTAATCTTATCTCCATCGTGAAACCATCATAAACCCATCATGTAGGCATTTTTTAATCCTAGCTAAAACTTTTCATCATAAACCCCATCATGATGGAATTCTTGGACATTATATACTTTTATTTCCTTGGTGACACTATCTTATTGGCTAGAAACAAAATGTCGCTGAGGAAGATAAAAGGTTTATGATTTCTACACTGTTCCAGGGTTTCTGATTTGTTTACAAGCAAAAAGATCTCTGTATGACAAAAAAATGGCCATACAATGGCCACGATAGGTATACAATAGGTTTATGACCAGGTATACGAGTGTAAGCTCAGATAAGAATCGGGAAAGGTTTACGAGAATTTAAACCATTTGAAATTATCGGGAACCTTGGGGATTTCTGTACAATAGGTTTACAATGCTCAGGATGGTCACGATAGAGGTTAAGATGGAAAAAAATGAAAAAAATTCACTTCATGATTCCAAAAATTTTAGAATTAGAAGCAAGGATTATGATATATCGCACAAATGGAACAGCCATCTAATCGACAATCCGCACCTTGTTGTCTTTTCATTGAATTATTCTCCTTCCTTAATTACAGACCCACAGTACAAGTCTGCAATTACAAATTTCCCTGGTTGTTCTTTTCTCAAGTATTACAAGATTACTGGGTGGCTCCTGTTAATAACTTAGATCTGCCTTGTAAGAATATGTAATAAAAGAAGAAGCACAATATGGTAAAAGCAGGTCTACCCATTGAGCCTGTAAATTTGGTATAATATATTGACAGGATGACAGCTCAATGATCCTGTTATTACAGAGAAAGTATCATTTTGAGAGATTAGAATGACCCAGTAAGCCTATAATTGCAGAGGAGGCCTAATAAGAAGCAATGAGGTCAACCCAGTAAGCCTGTAATTAAACAGCAGTCATTATACAGTGAGAGGAGGTTGATCCTGTGGATTCGTAATTTAACATGAGGAAAAATACAGTAAGAGGAGTTGACCCAGTGAACCTGCAACTACTTAACAGACATAATATTTATGAGTACTGGCCTGGTGAACCTGTAACTAAACAAGAGCCATATTACCATGACAGAAGGACAACCCACTGAGCCTATAATTGCAGAAAAGATATAATAGAGTTAGAGGAAGAGGACCCAGTGAGCCTATGAATGCAGAAGGAGGAAAATGTATGTAAAGACAAAGTATTAAAATAAGACAATTAAATAGCAAGATTAATTAGTAAACTAAAATTTATTAAGTTTTAAAATTTCTAAATAAAGCTGTCAATGGAGATTACACTAATAATAGTCAGTTGCAGCAATCCCATATATCTTTGTGATAGAAGCAATATGTCTCAAATATGACAGTATGAACCATTCTGGCAGAATCAAGGTCAAAGGTCACACCAAGGTCACACCATGTCTTTGCACACCGACTCTTTTCAACCAATGGAATTTCCAGTTATTAACTTCCTATACCTTACAGTCTCTGTGATGTAGCCAGGAGAAGATTTTATAGTAATGTATTAAAGTTTTAAATCAGTATGGCAATGTCAAAGTCAAATCAAGATCAGACCATGAGATTGCAGGCTTACACTCCCAACTAATGACGTTACTATCAAGTTTCTGCACCTCACAGTTTCGAGATATATCCCAAAACAATATCTTAAAGATCAAGGTCACTACAGCAAAGTTAGAGCGTGTATCAAGGTCACACCATGACATTACAAACCTGCATCCCCAAACCAATGTCCCTACTTAGTATTAACTTCCTACACCTGATGGTTTCTGAGATATTGCTCCATACAAGATTTTGAAGCTCAAGGCCACTATGACAAGGACAAGGTCAATTTTAAGGCACACCAGGATGTTGCAGACATACACCATCTGACCAATGTCCCTAGCAAGTGACAACATCCTAATGCTTACAGCTTTATAGATAAAAGCCAGATAATCTTTAAAGATTGTTACTGTCATGGAGCAAGCACGGTAGCAATTATCGGTTGCTTTTAAGTTGCAACAGGAAAAGACAAAAAGTTTAACAATAAATTTATTTAACAATTAAAATAATGATTAGTCAACTGGTATGCTCTCAATAGTACATACAATGATTCAATAATGAAACCAGTCTGACCTGTCCACAATCCTATCCATGTAACTAACAGTTAACTTTGTCCTCTATATCCACCAGGGGGCTCGGTGGTGTAGCGGTTAGAGTTCTCGCCTCCAACCTCTGAGGCTGCCGGTTCGAATCTCGGGCTGGGCGCTTCATGTTGGAAAGTTGGTAGTTACTTGCTGATGCCCGGTGGTTTACAGTGCAGTATGCACTGGTTTCCTCCACCTGTAACTACCCATCACAATATGACCCTGGCTGTTGAACACGACGTAAAACAACAAATAAATCTAAAATCTAAATCTATATCCAGCAATCTGTCCTACAATCTATCTGATGTCCACTAACACAAATATCTGTATCTTGTGATCCGTTTAACGTCCGATAACACCAAATGTCCTTATCCTCTGAACCTTTCAACTACATGTAATTCTCAAAGATATTTGATAATCATTAGTGCCACCCCCTTATGTCCTGCCCAAATTGCAACATTACACCCCAATATTTGGTTTAGTTATGCGGTCAAAATGATGCACTGGGGATTTGGGTTTTCGGAGACTGGACACTTGATGACAGGTTGTGACATGAGTTTCCCATGTAGATGTAATTCTCAAAGCTATTCAGGAATCATTAGTGTTACCTGCTATGTCCTGCAATAATTGCAGCATTGCATTACAGTATCTAGCTTAGTTATGGTCACAAAATGGCACACTGGGTATTTGAGCTTTTGGAAAGTGCAGAGATCTTGACAGGTTATGAACGGTTGTGACATGAATTTTCCCCCTAGATGTAAGTCCCGAAGCTATTCAGTAATCATCAGTGACAACCATCTAATTTCCTGCTCAAATTCCAGCATTCCATCGTAATATCTGGCTTAGTAATGGTGACAAAATGGCACATTGGGTATTTGAGCTTTTGAAAAGTGCAGAGATCTTGACCAGTCATGAAAGGTTGTAACATAAGTTTCCCACCTCAATGAAAGTCTCAAAACTATTCCATAATCATCAGTGCCACTCACCTGATGTCTTGCTTAAAGTGCAGCATTAAATCTCAATATTTGGCTCAGTTATGGTGACAAAACAGCACACTGGATATTTGAGTGTTTGGAAAATAGAGAGGTCTTGACAGGTCATGAAAGGTTGTGACTTGAGTTTCATACCTAAAGTTGTAAGTCCCAAAGCTATTCCATAATCATGAGTGACACCCACCTGATGTCCTTCCCACATTGTAGCATTACATCTCAATATTTTGCTTACTTATGTTGTGAAAATAGCACACTGGGTATTTGGTTTTGGAGCCACGACATTTCATGACAGGATGTGAGATGAGTGTCCCAACTAGATGTAAGTCTCAAAGCTAAGGTCTTGCTGAAATGATAGCATTACATCCCAGTATTTGGCTTAGTTATGTTGCAAAAAAGTTAACATGATTAAAAAAATAATCACTGAAATAATATCACTGAAAGAATATAGTACACATGTAACAAAAAATTAATCTAGACCAAGGATGCATCTGTGGCCAGATGTGCGAATTATCCACCGGAAAATGACAACTAACATGGTTTTGAACATAAACAACATTTCTCAAGATGTTAGTACACAGGAAGTAGTCCTAATTATCCAGAGGGGCCAAGGTTTGCCTGGAAGCTCTGTGTTACAGTTTTGAGAAAAAATGACATTTTTCATTTCCACCAAAATTCAAGATGGCAGCCAAATTCCAAAAAGTCTAAATTTTTCAGACTTCATAGAGGAGTAGTCCTTAGTACCCGGGGGTCCAATATTTGCTCCAAATTGCTCTAGCTCTTACAATTTTCCAGATAAATGATATTTTTAATTTCCATCAAAATTCAAGATGGCAGCTGAAATTCAGAAAAGTCTGACTTTCTCAGAGATCATAGAACAGTAGTTCATGGTACCCAGGGGTCCAAAATTTCCCCCGAAATCACTCTATCTCTAGGGTTTTCTAGATCAATGATGGGGCCACAGTGGCAGAGTGGTAACACTCTCGCATCCCACCTCTGAGATTGGGTTCGGTTCTCAGCCTGACCTCAAGTGGGAAAGCTGGTAGTTGCTTGCCATTGGTAGGCAGTTTACAGTACAGAACCTTCACCAACTGTATGTACTGGTTTCCTCTGCCCTCCCAACTACCCATCGTGATAAGACCTGTACAGTGTTGAAAGCAATGTAAAACTCCAAATAAATAAATAAATAAAATTTAGATGAATGACATTTTCCATTTCCACCAAAATTCAAGATGGTGGTTGAAATTTGGAAAAATATAGCTTTTTTGGACATCCCAAACCTTTGGGGGCAATAATAAACGAGTTATAAGCACTTTTAAGTTTAGTTACCCTCCTTTGACCTTGAAGGAGGGGCAAAAGGTTCAATCTGAACACATTAGAAGATTCCTAGCCCATAATTTCCTGCAGGTTAGTTTACATTGCAAGCTTCTAGGACCAATAATAAGCGAGTTATAAGCACTTTTAAATTTGGCTATCCACCTTGAAAGAGGTGCCCAAGGTTAAATCAAGGTTGGCTTTACATACCAAACCTCTAGGACCAATAAAAGGGAGATATAGGTACTTTAAAGTCCAATATGTGGGATACTTTTGATACTCTATAGATGATCTTGAATGAAAAGTCAAATGTCTGCATCCATGTAGAGGCTATATATATCTGCTATAAATATCATCTATGAAGAGATTAAACCTTCTAGTTTACGAGAACCAACCAGTAGAAAAAGGTGGATAATTTTCGAAGAAATGTCCAGTGTGACCATCTTATTTTTCTGAATGAGGCTAATTTCAGTTACGGAAAACCTACCTACCTCCCAATGAAGATATTCTGCAAATATGATGAAGTTTGCTGGTCTACTTTACTGCTGAGGGTGTTAATGTCGAAAATCTCTCCACAAGCAGTGGCATCGTAGTGAACCCTAAACCAAAGTACCAAAAATACTCAGACAATCCATGTGTAAATTGTCCTTTTACTAATATCTATATTTCATATCATGTCCATCTACCAAGGCACAACTCTTTCATTTCTGAAGTAATCTGCCTAAACACTTCTCTGTGCCTTGGCAACTTCCGTGGGGTTTCTTCCTCCATAAGTCCATAAGGCAGCTGGTTCAAACACATGTTTCTACTTGGAATTGTCCTCCTCAGTATCTGATTCTCAAAAAGTTCTGTAGAACCACACAGTCTCTGACTATCCGCTAAATGCCAAAGTCGTTTTCACCAAACCTTCTCCCGCAGCTAGTTCGATACCAGCTTATTTAGGTCCGTGCTTCTGTGGGAGAAAGGTTTCATCAGCCAGGTTCATAGGGGAAGGCATCATCACCAATGATAAAGTACTCCACTTTAGGCCCATAGCCCACCAGTGATTCTGTCTGACGGAAGCCAGTGGTGTTATCAATCTTTCATCTAACATCACTGTAGAGGAAAATCTAGCTGTCTTGATGCAGGGGTGGCAATGTCAAACCAGATGAACTTATAATCCGTGTCCTCCAGACCTAGCAGGACCAAGAGAAGAAGCCTTTCTAGTTGAAGTAATTGCTCCCCTCTCATTTGGGACACCTGATGGAATATGAATAGGTTCCACCTCTCCCAGAAGCCCTGCTCTATCTCCAACCAGCCCTCAGAGCAGGTGAGACAAGCAACAACCTCATCACCGTAGGTTCTGATTATGGCGTCACCCACCTCAGGAACAAAGTGGTTACTTGTTGATCTCTCCATCTTGAAGGCGAATTGAAGGGAGACATAGCTCTCTCCTGTGGCCAGATGTCTCAGTGTAATGGTTAACTTCAGGCCTGGGCTAAGAGGCTCTTGAAGGAAGGTGGTCTGCTTCTGGAGTTGTGGCATTGACCGGCACTCAATTTCAGTGAATATCTCTGGAGACATCCACATGAACTTGATGAAAGCAGGCTGATTTTCTTAATAGAGCTCTGTGACAAGATTATGGTATTGATCTCTGTCCTCGTATCTCCTTAGCCACTGTCTGGCCAAGTGATTGGATCCCTCCTGTGGGAGAACTCTTCTTCTGAACTGTATTATCATGTCATCTAACTCCATTATCTCCCTGAACTGTTGCAGGAATATAACCATGATATGTAACACTTAAGTTATTACTTGATAAATGTTGTTCAAAATCCAAATGGTCAATAAATTTGACTGGTCCAGTGACTCCTATGTATATAGGGGATCAAAAGTTGATGTGATGAATCAGGCAAATCAGCATGGGGGATTGGCATAATGTCATTAAAAAATCTTGTATACCCAATCTTTTACATCATAAACCCATCGGGACTATCGTAAACCCAATCATGTCTGTCATATCACCATCGTAGAGATCGTATGGCTATTAAATAAGTTTTTTGCCAGATCATTGGGGAGAAATTGAGAAGATCTTAAACCATGAAATCACGTGAGCGAGTGGATCTCAAACCCATTGTAAACATGTCATACTACCACCCACTTTGTCATTATTTTTCCATAGACTCATGTCCAATCATTTAAACCTACCAAGAAGCCTCAAGTTTTGAAACCAATGTCTAAAGCCTTGTTTATAACATTTGAAACAAGAAAAATACAGAAAGATACTCCTTATAACTTTCAAAACTTATAACTTTAAAATGTAGTTTAAGCATGAGCACACAATCCATGTTTATTATAATGAAAATCAACAAAGCTGACACACTTTATTAAGCATTCTTATATGATGAGTTTTTAAAGAAGAGACTCAAATCCTGACTGAGTCTCAGCTCCAAAGGTTGTTTTCAACACAATCTAATACAAATATTTTGTGTTAGTCATTCATGACTATGTTTACATTTGTAAACCATATATGCACAAGAGTATATTTCTGATAACTTATAGTTGAAACTTTCAGCTCAGACCAGAAGGCAGCATTATGTTGCCCAATTAAAAAAATTAAGGTGAAAGATACTAATAAACCTTGGTTTACTAATGGCTTAGCTAATGTTTGTAAAAAGAAAAATAAACTATATAGAGAATTTCTAAAGTCCAGAAGTAAAAATAAAATTATTGAGATACAAAGAATATAAAATACAAACTTACAAATGTACTAAGAGTAAGATGTGAGGATATACAGATTTATCATAACTTATTGCTAAAGCACAAAAATTATACTAAACATGGAAAGGTTTAAAAGAGTTTTATTAACAAAAGGAGAAACTGTAGCAATTTTCCAGATAAATTTATGGATAATGGCTGGAAGTAATATTGCAACAGGTTTACAACTGCTTAATAGTGATCTTAATATATATGACAGCATGTTAAATAATAATGTAAACAGTAAGTTTCTGTCGAGTATTACTGAAAAAAATAATAAATATTGTCAGATTGTGTAAAAATAAACAGTCATATGATTGTGATAACATTATTTTGTTAATTATAAAGTCTACATTCAATTCTACTTGTATATTTGTAATTTGTCATTCCAGACCAGTATATTTCCTGATAAAATGAAAATTGTTGTGGTGATACCTTTATTTAAGTCAGATGATGATGTTACATTTATCAAATACAGCCCAGTTTCACTTTCCCCCCAATTTTCTTGAAAAGTTATTTGATAACAGATTAAGTGCTTTTATAGAAAAATACAATATTCCCACTGATGCTCAATATGGTTTATGATATGAAACGTCAATAACATTGGCATTAATTGATTTAGTGGAAGAGTTATCCTCAAGCATTTGTAGAGGTACAGTATACAAATTTTATATATAAAACAGAAACCAATATGTTAGTATAAATGGAATTGACTCAGAATGTAATAATATTATATGTCAGGGTTCCACAAAGTTCTATCTTGGGTCACAAACTGTTCATATTATACATAAATGATATTTGTAATTCATATTCATTGTTGAGATCTTTTTAATTTGCAAACAACCCAAACCTTTTTTTCAGTGGTGTTGCTTTTCATTCAACTTGTAAAACTGTCTCTCAGGAAATTCAGCAATCTTAACAAGTGATTTGCTATTAACAAATTGTCTTTCAATGTGGCCAAAACAAATTTGATAGGTTTTCTCTAAATGTTCTGTACCAAATGATACTATCATTAAGTTTAAGATAGCTCAAGTATACACAACCAAATTTCTAGGTGTGGTAATAGACAACAAATTAAATTGTAAAGAACATGTTTTGTATGTCAGTAAAAAAAATGAAAAATCTTTGTGTAATGTGTAAAGTAAAAAGTTACTTGAAAATGGAGACTTGTTAAGTTTATATAATGCAATGATTGAACCTTACTTAAATTGTTGCACAGAAGTATGGGGTTTTGTGTGTAAAAGTATTTTGTCCAAAATGTTACTTACCAAAACATGTCTATAAGAATGGTAAGTAAAGTTAGCAGGAATACCCACACAACAAATCTATTTTAAAAACTTCTTAAAAATTCTTAAATGCAAAGATAAAATTCACTGTAAACTTCTTCAAAATTCTTCAATTTATGAAAAAGCAAAACAAAAATCTTCACCTATTAATGGTCAGATATTATTTGGAATAAAAAATGGTAAAGACTACAATACTATAGACAGTTAAATAAATTTTATGTAACATTCTTAAGAACAGTATTAAAATCAAGATGTTTATCTATATATTGAGTAAAAATGTGGAACAAATTAGACGAGGTTGCTAGAAATTGTCTTTCATTTCTGTCACTTAAAAGTGCTTTAAAGTAAAATATATGGAGAAATGCTGAAATATAATAAAACATAGTCTTAAAGTTATGACTTTTGTCTTAGCTAAGATTTCTCTTAAATTGGGATTCACAAAAAGTGCTTAGCAAAATCTTAGCTGAGACAAAATTTGTGCAAAAAAGTCTTAACTACTTTGAATTCAAATTAACAAATTTGAATAAAACAAAAACATTTTTCATTGATAAATACACCAAGCATGCTCTTCAAAATTATAAAACAGATTTCATACTTTTTTTGTAAAATTATGTAAAAATAGTAGTCTTAATGTTTTATTGTGAGTCAGCCATTTTTATGACAATATTTTTACTACAAGAAGGTAAAACGTGGAAATTTATAGATAATTAAATGATGTAAATTTCTATTACAATCTACAGAAATGGGGATCTCATGTGCAGAAATGCTGCACAGGTGTCGCTGATAAACAACTCAGTCATAGACAATCCGGATTCCCGGATGTAGTTTGTTTACACTCTACTGCATTCTACAACACCAAGGTTTTGAGAGTTTTTTTTTGTCTTGCTAAAATGCCTACTGAATGTTGTGTTCTACTTTGTAATAAGAAAGGAGGGCATGTTTTCCCCTTTTCAAAACCAAAGCTGTTAAAAGCTTGGAAAATTGCTATCAAAAGAGACAAATGGGAGCCATCTAAATACAGCGTTGTTTGCCGATCCCACTTTGATGAAAATAATTATGAACAAAAGACAACATGTGGTAAGTGTGTATATATATCCTTATCATTGGAATTTAACATATTTATATGCAGCACAAATCCTTTTAGTGACATACAGATATATAGCAGAATAGTAAACCCCTGTCACTTTGAAAAAGTAAACCACATGTCTTTCAGAAATCAATCGGCTTCCTTTCTGGAGTTCGTCAAAGATAACAATGCTGATCTTATAGCTGTCACTGAGACATGGCTTAGGCCAGAGGATACTGAAAGTTTTATTTCTAGTATCACCCCTCCTGATTATAAGTTCACTCATGTACCTCGAAATACCAAGAAAGGGGGCGGAGTTGGCTTTTTCATCAAGGACGACCTGAGTTTTGAGCAAGTATCAAAAAATAATTATCAGACTTTTGAAAGTATCTCCATTCAGATTAGCACTGAGGGTGCTAAAGATGTCATATTTCATGTAGTTTA
Organism: Sabellastarte sp. h YS-2021; assembly: GCA_964017235.1. Lineage (NCBI taxonomy): Eukaryota > Metazoa > Annelida > Polychaeta > Sabellida > Sabellidae > Sabellastarte > Sabellastarte sp. h YS-2021. The sequence continues at coordinate 82,353,344 of OZ024928.1, forward strand.
TAGACCCCCAAATCTCTCAAAGTCGCAGTTCCTGGACGAATTTGGCATGTTCCTCGAGGGTGCTGTTTTATCAGGCTATGAAAATATTCTGCTTGGTGACCTTAATTTCCACCTGGATAAACATGACACCTGGACACTGAAATTTTATGATATGCTTGAGCAATTCAGTTTTACACAACTTGTCAATGCACCAACACATATTCAGGGTCATATTTTGGATGCTCTATGTGTGAGAGATTCCTTCTCCTGGGCCATCAGTCCCAAAGTTATTGGGGGACTATCAGACCACCAGGCAATCGTTTTCAGCCTTATTTTCCCTGTCAGAGAATCATGTAAGTTTCAACGTGTTCCCATCCGTAAAATCCACAAGATAAACATTTCAGATTTTAGAATGGATATCCTGAAATCCGACCTCATTAGATGCCCGTACAAAACTGCCAGTCTTCTCAGCCATCAATACTTTAATACTTTGAGAAGCCTTCTTGACAAGCACGCCCCAATTAGGAAAAAAAATATACCGAGACATGCCGAGACTGGTTTCATGAACTGTGACATCCTCAAGGCAAAACGACTCAAGAGGAAATACGAGCGGGCATGGCGTCGTGAAAACTCAGCCAGTAATCGTAGCCGATACCGGGCCGCAATCAACCACTATAATTACCTGCTTGAGAAATCCAAATGCAATCATTATTCCAACATTGTGACTGAAAACCAAGGAAATCCCAAGGCTCTGTGGAGCTGTTTTAAAAAGATTTTACACAGGTCCTCTGTTGCTGTTCTACCTGACTACACAAGTAAAACCGACCTTGCGAACACTTTCTGTAAGTTCTTCTATGACAAAATCCTCAAAATAAGATCCACACTGCAGTCATCAGTACCATCTTTAGTTATTAGACCCAACCCCACTAAAAATACTCTATCCTCTTTCACACCTGTGTCCGAGGAAGAATTACTCAAAATTCTAAAGTCCTCACCATCCAAATCATGTGACCTTGACCCGATTCCGACATCACTGATCAAGGAGTGTGCTGATATTCTCATTACCCCCATCACTAAAATTGTAAATTATTCAATCACAGAAGGTAGTTTTCCAAACTGTTTTAAGATGGCATATGTCACCCCCCTCCAAAAGAAGCCGAGCCTTGATAGAAATATTCTCAAAAACTACAGGCCGGTGTCAAACCTCAGCTTTATATCTAAACTTATTGAGAAGTTGGTGGCAAAGCAGCTAAATGAATTTATTTCGCACGAGGGGCTCCTAAACGTCAACCAGTCTGCTTATAAGAGTTCCCACTCCACTGAAACCGCATTGTTGAAGATTCAAAATGATATAGCTCTCTCAGTGGACTCAGGAAAGGCAGTGGCCCTAACATTATTAGACCTCTCGTCGGCGTTTGATACGATTGATCATTCACTTTTATATGACTGCTTGCATGACTGGTTTGGTCTAGATGGTACTGTTTTGTCATGGATCAAATCTTATCTTTCAAACCGTAAACAAAAAATTAAAATAGGTGATAGTTTCTCTGACGCGGTAATGCTCCCTTTCGGAGTCCCCCAGGGCTCTGTGCTGGGTCCTCTCCTTTTCACCCTCTACACTAGTCCCCTCAGTCAAGTTATTTCAAAATTCAATGTTACTCATCACCTGTATGCCGATGACACCCAAATCTACCTAGCAGTTGACTCCAGGAACTTTGACTCTAGCATGGAAGAGCTGACTGAGTGTCTCAAGTCTGTACAGGAGTGGATGGACGGTGTCAAACTAAAACTGAACCCAGAAAAAACCGAATTTATCATTATAGGTCAAAAAGCCATCAGAGAGTCGCTTGCACCAAATTTCCCTGTTCCACTCCTCCAAAACAATATTACTCCATCGGTGGAAGTAAAAAATCTGGGTGTTATTTTCGACTCAGACAACTCCTTTGACAATCATGTTGCCAAGGTTTGCCGAGCATGTTACTATCATCTTCGTGATTTGCGACGAATTCGCAAATTCCTTGGAGTCGAGACAGCAATACTTCTGGCAAATGCTATGGTCAGTAGTCGTCTAGACTACTGTAACTCTCTACTCTATGGGGTAAGCAAGTCCAACATAGCCAAGCTACAGAGAGTCCAGAATGCTCTTTGCCGCATCATCTTCAGACTTGACAAAATGAGTCATGTTACACCCTTTATGAAAAAACTCCACTGGCTCCCAATTCAACATCGCATCCTCTTTAAGTATAATCTTTTGGTATTCAAGGCTATTAATCTCTCACAGCCTCCGTATCTTTCAGCTTTAATAAGATCTAGCAGTCTCACTCGCGGCAACAGGCTATCTGTCTCCTCAACCCGCCCTAAGAAGCACATAGGCAGGCGTGGTTTTGCGGTGGCCGCACCAGTTGAATGGAACAAGCTGCCACAGACTGTCAGATCTCAGCAAACAATCGATGGTTTCAGAAGCCAGCTAAAGACCTACTTGTTTAGGCTGGCATACCCACCACCTTAGTTATACCCTGGCGGGCGCTTTTCAGATGTCGACCCATGCCTGTCCCTGGACTCTCCCTTCTTGGACTCGAGCGCATTAGAGGATTTTTATCAATTTTGCTCTATATAAATCCTACTATTATATCTGTCAGTCGGGGAGAGATATAATGGGAAAAAAAACATACACTAGTCTCAGTCTGCTGTCTGTAGTTTTGCTTCCATCATTTAAGTACTGTTACTGGTGAAATGTGGAATATAAATCTTTTTGAGGAAAGATATTCAGAAACTTTGATTTATACATTTATACTGTTAGGCTCAGCATGTGTGGTGTAATGTAATCTATGCATAATTTGTGGCATATCTTTTCATAATCTTCATTCAGTAATTAAATTTTAACAATTTGGGCATAGTGATATGACTGATATCAAACCAATCACATATTTCATAGGTACAGTGCCCCTGCAGAAGAGACTGAAAGCACAGGCTGTACCCCACATTTTCCAATGGACGAAAACACCATCTGAAAATGTCCAGGCAAGAACAAGAAGAGCAGCAAAAAGAAGGTTAGATATGAGCCTGGAGTCCCCAACAATGACAAAAGGATGGGAAACAGTCGGGGCCAATGAAGAAGTGGTTCAGGAAGCTGGAACAGGTATTGAAGGCAAGCACACCCTTAAATATTTCTTATCTCCATCAGGGGTTATGTTTATTATCTGTTGAATTATATGCATCCGTCCAGGGAGCTCGGTGGTGTAGCGGTTAGAGTTCTCACCTCCAACCTCTGAGGCTGCCGGTTCGAATCTCAGGCCCGGCGCTTCATGTTGGGAGAAGGTAGTTACTTGCCTATGCCCGGTGGTTTACAGTGCAGTATGCACTGGTTTCCTCCACCTGTAAACTACCCATCGCAATATGACCCTGGCTGTTGAACGCGACGTAAAACAACAAATAAATCTAAATGTGCGTCCGTCAAAAAGTAATTAACAGATCTTTTATTTGGGTAGAACATGACCAAAAGAAGTGATTATATTTTAACAAAAATCTGGCTCGTATTCTTGATACTAAAAATGAGACAATCATAAACCATTTCATGTAAATATTTAAAATATACATAAAATCAAATGAACATGTGTTTACGTTCTCTCCTATGTCTGCACCTGAATGTCCTGTGGGTTAGCATGCATAATTTTAGATGTGCATTTTGAAGTTTTTGTGTATGTACACTCATTTCATATTCAAAAATTTCTCTTATTTAGTCATGCAGAATTTTCTTAGTTATGTTTTACTGTATATTTCAGATGCTAGTGTTGGTTTAGAAGAGTTTAAAGATTTCATGAATGTCCAGGTGCAAACTGACTGTATATCAGCTTTCTCTGCCAAGGAATTCATGTTCGACCCAGCCAGCATTCACTTTTACACTGGGCTTGAAACGTATAAGAAATTTTCTTTTGTCTTGTCAACACTGGGACCTGCAGCTACCCATCTGAACTATTATTATGGATGGAACCCATCACTCAACATAGAGGATCAGTTCTTCCTCACTTTGATAAAGCTGAGGAGACACAAGACAAATTTTGAACTCAGTAGGCTTTTCAAGACATCTGAAACAGGAGTCATGAATATTTTTGTTACATGGATAAACTTCATGGCACACCAATGGGGAGAATTAAATTGGTGGCCAAGCAGAGATTTGGTTAACTTTTATTCTCCTGAGGGGTTCAGAGATAAATTTTCCAAGACAAGGGTCATAGTGGATGGAACAGAATGCCCAATCCAGAAGCCTAAAGAGCCACTGAAGCAGCAGGCCACATTTTCTACATATAAGAACATGAACACAGTAAAGGTTTTAGTTGGGATGACCCCAGGTGGGTTGGTGTCCTGTCTCCTGCATATGGCGGATCTGCAAGTGACAGGCAAATAGTTGAGAGGAGTGAGCTTTCTAAATTATGTGATCCTGGGGATTCAATTATGGCTGATAAGGGGTTTCAATGTCCAGGATATCTTTGTTGGAGCAGGAGTACACATAAATATACCAGAGTTCTTCAGAAAAAAGAATAGGATATCCAATGAAATTGTACTGAAGGACAGAAAGATTGCAAGCAAAAGGGTCCATATTGAAAGAATCATAGGACTGGGCAAAACCTTCAAAATATTAAAAAAGCCTATGAGTAGGACTGAAGCTGCACTAGCTACTGAAATTATTCAAGTTTGTTTTTACTTGTGTAACTTCAGAAACAACATCGTCCCTCAGGATGCTTAAGTTATACAATATCAGGTGTATGGAGTGTGTAAAGTGTATCCTACAAAATACTTTATGTACTGTGAATACTTTATTTAGAAACACATTCATAAGTAATATAGTAAATGTTTTCTGAAGTTTAACCGTACTACAGCTTCTTGTTAATATTTCTCAACAGCAAAAAAACTGTTCAATTTTACCTTCAATAATATGTGTGCCTGTTATAATCTCTAAATAAATATTTTTCAACTATAGTATCTTTAAAATGATTGTTGTAAAAGTCTGTCAGTTTTTCAATCATATTTTCAATAAAATTATTGTCCCTTAAAATTCTTATTACTTTAATGTCTTTGAATGTGTACACCACAAGGTCACAATATTCCCTCTCAGCACAGTAAAGCTGGCCCTGTATGTGATAGTAGTATGAATGGTTCACATCAAGAACAAGCTCATCGTTAATAAACTTCAAGTAAGGTACTGTACTTGATGAAATTTCCCTATTCCTAGCCACATAGGGACACTTTACTTCAACAAGCAATTTATCATTCACAATCCGATCCGGTGATGCACCCAACATTGGATTTTGTGCTGACACAAATAAGCCACACTCCCTTGTTTTGGTATTGGTCAGATCTTCATATTTTTCTACTGCCAAACTTTCGTATCGTCTACCATGCATTATAGGTGCTGATATGATACTGGATTGGATTGTAATCTTTCTAGACAATGTTTTTAGATCTTTCCTGCTGGTGGCTTTGCAGATATCACCAAATCTTGATGCAGTGATACGTTTTTGTCTTTCTTTCCGCCAAATCCCACTTCTCGTCTGAGCCTGAGTTTGTTGTTCTACAGCCTGAATTTCTTCACTAGTGATATGTGTAATCTGAAAAACAGGATGTACACATTAAAAACATTAGTAGAAAAGCTAATGAATGGTTATACAGTTATACTTCTGTGCACAAAAATATAAGATGAATAATTCATTTATATTGATAAGATTAAATTTTCATAAATTTTTCCCTGAAAATTAGTAACAAAAAGGATTGGACACATAGCTATTACCTTTTCATTTTGCAAAAATTGATCCACTGTATTCAGAGCCATGTAGTCATGATCCAGGGCCAATGCAATGGGGTTTGCTGGAGGAAATAACTGCATAACTGACATGGACTGATTCATCTGTAAGATATAAATAAACAAAATTCACTCTATTTGCTTTTATTGTCATTCATTATGTATAATGCAGTACCCATGCATCACAAGTAGTTTTGGTATGAAATAAAAATATGTACATCGATATCAAACCATAATTTTATCTTCTGTATCGATCAATATTGAAATATCGAGGCATGTGATGCTTTCTTGGGGGAGACCTTCCAAACTGTTTCTCGAGGTTTAGTAGTGTCCCGAAATGTAAACATATATGGCAGTTTCGTTTTTGTGGTAAATAAAATTTTCCAAAAATGATATAAAAATCAATATAATCTTTAAATTTTGTGCTTTATATTAATGGAAAACAGTAGAGTTACATGCATTAAGTAGTATGTTCCGATATTGATAATGTACCCTATGTGATTGATATCAGCATATTTAGCAAGAATTGATGAATATTTCAATATCAATACCAGCACTAATCACAAGATTATTTCTTTTTCCATTTTGCTAATACAACCTGAGTACCATTAGGTAAAAAATTACCTGATAATTTATGCAGAGATTCCGTAGAGTATCTTACGCATCTGGAAGATTTCTGAATTGTGATGGCCTTGGATCATAGCTTAGAGGATTGTCTTTACCAGCCATTATCTGCAAGTTGCTTGCTTTAACAGGGCTTCCTTTGTGGGGTTTCACATGATGAAAAGTCTGAAGTTTCTAAAATACAGAATATTCAAATTGTTAAAAGATTGTCTTATAGTCACTGATTTTATATGAAATGTTTGGGGTCATTACAATACAGCTCAATAACTTTAATGCTTATTGTAATAACAGCACATCTAAGAAGGAGGAACTGATTATATTAATTATTCTCCAATATTTATATAACAATATTAAAGATTCTGTATATTTGTTAATGAAGCAATATGAATTTGTCTTTCACTGGAATGAAGTCAAAGTTGGGGGTTTACATCCCATTCACTGGCCAGGGTCATATTGGGAAAGGTCCTCAGTTTTGCCAGTTGTGGGAGTTGAACCCACACAGAGGTAACAGCCCGTGATCAGATGCTAAACTAGCTAACCCATCAGGGCACAGAGGACCTTATTCACTGGAATAATCTTTATTACAAGAACTTACAACTTGTTATATTTGTTGTAACGAGAACATGACAATATGTCTATCACTTTGTCAGCTGACAAAAAGTACGAATGTCATTCACCTGTGTGCAAGTCAATTCTGTCAGTATGTCCCATGTTGTAATGAACTTGATAATAGCATACATCACTGTTGACACATGTTTGCAGTGAGCAGTAGGACCCTGACCAGCTCCGCATTCACATTGAGCTTCAAGTATTATACCATCGTTGTTAATGGCTGCATCAACTTTGTAATTCACTGCCTTCTTCATCTCAGCCCATACAGATGAAGTAAAATAGAAAACATCATTTTCCATTGCCATGCGCAAACTACGCAGGAACCTGAGACACAAATATACAGAAAATTTGTATTACTGAATCACTTGAAAGTATACAAACACTTGTGGGATAGTTTAAATGAACTGCATTTATAATATTATACATAGTTATGTGACAGTAAAATAGACTGATATTATGACTGTAAATTTATTAACAGTTCAATGGATACAGTCGCTCATTTGATTTTTAATTACAAGTGGCAATTATACAATTACAATAATCACAATTGTCAGTAAAAATAAGCACAGTACTTTATGCTATATTTAACAAACACATGTTTTAAAAAGAAACAGATATGCTCCAGGGAAATATGTAAAAAAAATTAATTCAATGTAATTCATACCTTTCTTGATAAAGTTGTTTGCACTTCTCATCAAACATCTTATCTTGTTGGTCAAGATATTCATCAAGCCTTCTAAAGTTCACCTTTGGAAATATATCCTTCATTCCTATGTGCACATCTTTATAGCTTGTAGATTGGGGCAAAATCATGCAGTATTCTGGCTCTGGCTGGGAAGACTGTACATTCTGTTCATAGAACAGAAGCCTGGAATTTTAAAATACAACACACTTAAATGATATCACTGTTATGTATCACTGTGGAGTCAAAGAATTTTTTTTCCAGTGCAACTTTTTCTTTTGCTTAAAAGACTCCACTTTTAAAGAACCTCCAACTACATGAAAGATTTATGTAACTTATACACATACAACTCCTGTGAGCTAACCACTTATCACTGCTTCAATTACAAGTTTATGTTTACACATGTGCCGTGTCAAAACATCAACAAACTGCATTAGATTTATGTGCTCACTTGTATATCCCACTGTAAATTGATATATATGTGTATGTTCATTCACTTAAGGTGGGTTTCTTGCACAAACATAAATCATGGTCTAAAAATACCCTATTATCGCACAGACAAAAAAACACTCACCTGTCCATTAAATCTGCTTTCTTGCCTGAAACCTTTGCATTTCTCTTTTTCAGTTCTGATTTAAGTTCCTGCAAGGTCCATGAATGATATGATTTCTTTTCAGCCATAACTTAAAGTGATATTATGCACAAAATAAATTTTTTGTCCTTTCGTCACGAAACACAGCACAAAAAGAAATCAACCGGGGTTTGTTTAGATTTGTATGACTGAGTTGTTTATCAGCGACGTCTGGTGGATTAGTTCCGAGAGAAAGCCATTACTTTTATAGGAAGTATAGATCCCCATAGTATATTTTTTGTTGGCATAACAAAGGGTAAAATGTAAATACATGCAATGGAATATTTTAAAAATGACTTAAGTCTGCCCTGCAGTGGTCTTAAAGTTATGACAAAATCTATGACGTATTTTTGTCTAAGACCTTTTGTGAATCCCATTTTGTCTAAGCAAAAAAAGTCTTAACTTTATGAGAAATTTCTTGCACAGTTCAGACTTTTCTCTTAAAGTTAAGACAATTTTTTTATCTAAGACCTTTTGTGAATCCCGGCCCTGATATTAGTAAAATTATGTATTGGAGCTGAATTATTGTATTTCTCCTTACATGTATTATCAATGTTTGTAAATACTATAAATATTAAACATGAATTTTGAAATGATTACATTACTCTATCTATATATAGGTGGCTTCATAGAAGAAGGGCAAATTTTAGGGTACATTCTAAAACTCGGACTTCTGTCCAACTTGGAATTCTACTTGGACTAAGCGGCGATAGCGGCGATGGGATTGGGTGGGGGCAGCGGCGACGGGTTTGGATGGGTGGTTGAGGGGCTGTGTTATGCATTAATTTAGCCAATCAAATGCAAGAGGGTTATATAGGGGCTCGCCATTTCCAAACTAGACAGAAATAAAGGCGATCGCCACTTGTGGCTGTAAATTGAGGAAACATGAGGCTCCAGGTGGGGGTTTTCTAGAAATATTTAATAAACTGACACAGATTACATCGTGGATTTGTATATCATATGTTAATGACGAAAGATGAGACTGCAGATGGGGGCTTTCCTGCAATATTCTACAAATAAACTGCTGGCCAACTACCCTTCCACATTGACGTCCCCCAACACCCCCTCCCCATTCCCAAGTTGGACAGGAAAGCCATCGCCGACTATAGTGGCTCTTAATTATATATTTGTAAAATATTGTTAGAAACCCCATCGTAGCCTCACGTTTTCATCACTCTGTGGATGTACAAGTACCAGCATTTGATATTTTATTTGTTTTAAATATTTCGCTGCCCCACACCCCCTCCCCATTTCCAAGTTGGACAGGAAAGCCATCGCCGGCTGCTATATTAATGATATAGTGGCTCTTAATTATATTTGTAAAATATTGTTAGAAACCCCATTGTAGCCTCACGTTTTCAGCACCCTGTGGATGTACAACTACCAGCATTTGATATTTTATTTGTTTTAATTATTTCGTGAAGGCAGCATTAGGTGCGGCGACAGTAAAGTATTGCTGGATTATATATTTGTAAAATATTGTTAGACACCCCATCGTAGCCTCACGTTTTCATCACTCTGTGGATGTACAACTACCAGCATTTGATATTTTATTTGTTTTAAATATTGCAAGGGCCAACTACCCTTGCATCAAGGTGTTATGCATCAATTTCCAACAGTTCTTTATACATAAAAATATCTCCTGGCCATCGCCACCACCCCCCCATTTCCAAGTTGGACAGGAAAGCCATCGCCGCATGCTATTATACATTAACGACATGAAGGAAATATGAGGCTCCAGATGGGGGATTTTCTAGAAATATTTTATAAACTAACAGAGATCCCAACGTGGAGTGTTACACCCAATATTCAGCATATGCCTTTGAAGAAATATGAGCCTCCAGAAGGGGGCTTTCCAACAGTACTTTATAAATAAAATACCTCCTGGCCATTGCACCCCCCCTCCATCGCCGCTATCGCCGCATTACTTGGACTGTCGCCCCTACCGCCGCTGGCCATCTACCCCTCCTCATTTCTTCTCAATTAAAATTAACGTTGCCGCGATCAGTCCGAGCGGCGATGGAATCACCGCTTTTGTCCAACTTTTAGGAAGTACCATCATGAGAAATTTCTTGCACAGTTCAGACTTTTCTCTTAAAGTTAAGACAATTTTTTTGTCTAAGACCTTTTGTGAATCCCGGCCCTGATATTAGTAAAATTATGTATTGGAGCTGAATTATTGTATTTCTCCTTACATGTATTATCAATGTTTGTAAATACTATAAATGTTAAACATGAATTTTGAAATGATTACATTACTCTATCTATACATAGGTGGCTTCATAGAAGAAGGGCAAATTTTAGTTTAGTGTTCTCCAAAAAGAAACATGGCTTCTTTTGTAAGATTATTAACAAAATGCCCCAGACTACAAAATAGAAGTTTCTTAGGCAATTTGTTATCACAGGTTCATGTGCTGAATAGTGAACATTTGCTAGTCAAAAGGTAATAATTAGTCTTGATGTATGAGAACGAGACTTTGGATAAATCTTGAGTTATCGCCCAGCCGTGTCCGGCATACCCCGTACTGCTTCCCTGCATAAGTTGGCCGCAGTCATAAGTTGGCCGCGGCTCATCTACAGGCTCCAGAAAGACAAATAGGTTATTGTACACCAATGAAAACTGTTGCATAGTGGTGGTGGACCAATTCACGCCCGTGTACCTATTCACGCCCACCCCTGAATTTATCCAAAACCAGCACAATTACACAATAAATTACTGATGTATATCATCAATTTGACAATTATCTATGATATGGTAAACATCTTTTCCATGAAAAAGTACAAACCTTTTAGAAAATTGAGCGTGAATAGGTACATGGGCGTGAATTGGTCCATCACCACTATAATAAGTTTAACAATATCCTTGTGTTGCCCGTTTTCGACGGTCTTACGCATTTTAATCCATTTTTGTTTCTTTCATCATTCGCTGATGTATTTTAAACTTAAAATTAGAAAAAAATGCTGTTTAATTGACAAAAACAAAAATAATGGATAAATATTTTAAGTTATTTTATTTTTTTTTATTTGATTCAATTTCTGTACATATAGTGTTCTTATTTTACAAATGGTTGTCTGTTATCGACGGTAAAATAAAATCAATATAAATGGTATGCAAAATATATTCTAAACTTTTTATTTTCGGAGTGGTTATTTACCCAACGGCTGTGTACGCTAGCTGTGATATTGGTCTAGCGTACCCAACGGCTGTGTATACAAGATTTATATCATCGCTAGCGTACCCAACGGCTATGTACACAAGATCAGTGCTAGTGTACACATATTTTAATCATTTCTTCCTTAAATTAACTTTGTTAAAATGTAACAATAAGCTGAATAAGTCTAATTCAGAGAGTGCTCCTTGGCCCATTTCTGACTACTCAAAAAAATTCCTTAAAAACTAATTACTTCACAATGCCTTGGATACAGACCTGTTGAGTACGCTATGAAGGGTACTGATATCGAGTGCACAACCATTAAGTGTAGTGTTGGTATCAAATAATAATATGTATACCGATATCAAACCATATTTTTGCTTCTGTATCGATCGATATTGAAATATCGGGTCATGGGTGTTTTCCGAGAAAGAGCTTCCAAACCCTTTCACGAGTTTTAGAAGTTTCCCGAAACGTAAACAAATATGGTGCTTCCGGTTTAGCGGTCAGTGAAATTTGAGAAAAAAATGATAGGAAAACCAATATATTTCTTAACTTTTATATTTTATTTACATGGAAAACAGCTTAATTGCATCTATTTAGTAGTATGTTACGATATTGATATTGTACCCTACATTATCGATATCAGTATATTTAGCATGGATCGATAAATATTTCAATATTGATAAACAATACCAGCACTAATTGAGTGCATACTACCTTGGGTAATGAGAAATTGGGCAGGCTGTGAAAAATTTGGAGTTGTTGGGTACACAGCGATATAGATCTTGTGTGCACAACCACTGGGTACACTAGACCAATATCACAACTGCTGGGTACGCTAGCAGTTATATGGATCTTGTGTACACAGACACTGGGTATGCCAGCAATGATACTGATCTTGGGTGCAAAACCATTGGGAACACAGAGTTTACTGCCTTGGGTACAGGGTAGTTGGGTATGCCAGTACCTTAAACAGCTTTTGGTTACACTAACAAAAGAAAATATCAATGACGTTAATCTAGCGTACATAACCATTGGGAAAACAGAAATTAGTGCTTTAACTGGATGCAGGAGAGTTGCATATGCCATTAGTGTACATACACAGCCATTGGGTATGCTAGCAGTGATATAGATCTTGTGTACATAACCGTTGGGTAGGCTAGACCGATATCACTGTTAGAGTACACAACCGTTGGGTACACTAGCAGTGAAATACATCTTGTGTACACAACAGTTGGGTACACTAACAATGCTATTGATGTAGGGTGCACAACCATTGGGAACAAAGGGTTCACTGCTTTGATTGCAGGATAGTTGGGTATGCCGTTAGTGTACATACACAGCTGTTGGGTATGCTAGCAGTGATATGGGTCTTCCATACACAGTCTTTGGGTGAGCTAGACCCATATCACTGCTAACGTACACAACCGTTGGGTAGGCTAGCAGTGAAATAGATCTTGCATACACAACTGTTGGGTATGCTAAGAAAGCTATTGACCTAGGGTGCACAACCATTGGGAACACAGGGTTCACTGCCTTGAGTGCAGGGTAGTTGGGTATGCCAGTAGTGTATGTATACAGCCATTGGGTAGGCTAGCTGCGATATAAATCTTGCGTACACAACCGTTGGGTATGCTAGACCAATATCACTGCTAGTGTTCACAACCGTTGGGTATGCTAGCAGTGAAATAGATCTTACGTACACAACCATTGGGTACACTAGACTGAGACTGATATACCTGCTAGCGTACAGAACCGTTGGGAACGCTAGCAGTGTAATACATCTTGCGTACCCAACCATTGGCTACACTAGCAGTGAAACTGATCTAGTGTACACAGCCATTGGGAACATAGGGTTCAGTGCCTTGGGTGCAGGGTAGTTGGGTATGCCAGTAGTGTATATACACAGCTGTTGGGCAAACTAGCACTGATATCAATCTTGCGTACACAGCCGTTGGGTACGATAGACCGATATCCCTGTTAGCTTACCCAACCATGGGCTATGCTAGCAGTGAAACTGATCTAGTGTACACAGCCTTTGGGAACATAGGGTTCAATGCCTGGGGTGCAGGGTAGTTGGGTATGCCAGTAGTGTATCTACACAGCCGTTGGGCACACTAGCACTGATATAAATCTTGGGTACACAGCCGTTGGGTACGCTAGACTGATATCTCTGTTAGCGTACCCAACCGTTGGGTACGCTAGCAGTAATATAAATCTTGCGTACCCAACCGTTGGGTACGCTAGCAGTCAAATAGATCTTGCGTACACAACCGTTGGGTACGCTAGCAGTGAAACTGATCTAGCGTACACAACCGTTGGGTAAATATCCTCTACCATTTATTTTTCATATTGTTCTCTGTAAATTGGTAATTTAACAAATAAATGGCATAGTTGTTGCCATTATATCATAATAATGTACAAATAACATTGTTTTTGAAGGTGTACACATAAAATTATTTCCCTAGACAATTGTGCCATTAATTTTTAAAGTTCGTTTTGAAGGCTATTTCTTCTCATTTTGTGTCCACAAAAGCACGTGTTTTTATGTTAATGATCATGTGCATGGTAAATTTATTTTATAACCTCCAAAAATAAAAATATTTTATGGCATATTTTTCTTATATTTGCTGCTGAACAAACGCATGCTGTCATTGACAATGGATTACATTAAAGTCAATTTAATAAAATGTATGTGTAGTGTTTTGTAAAACAAATATTATAAATCTTTTTGTCTTTTACAATATACCTTATAATTTCATTTTATGAGGATAAAATTTGCATTATTCACAGAAATTCATGAGCGTTGCCAATGACAACCATATTTTATTTTACTTTAAAGATCGATATAATATTTCACTTAACAAAATCGGGATTTTACTGCATCATACATTAAGAAACTTTATTTTATCAAATTCAAAACAATATTTGCATTAAAAGCCATGTGATATATTTTAAATAAAGAGTAATACTGTTATTTATCTAATTTTTACTGAGATGAAGAGCACGTGCACAGAACTACAATATATTAATGCGCGGCCGTCGATAATGGACGACCGTCGATAATAGACGACAGAACGATAATACATATGGTTTCAGGGTGTAGTAGGCCACTCATGTTAAAGCCCTGTGAAGCTGTAGTGAGGGCGGCCAACTTATGACTGCAGCCAACTTATGCAGGGAAGCAGTACAGTAGTGTACTTGGATCTCGAGACTGGAGAGGGTGCAAACAAACAAATTGCCCCCAAATCTACCCCAATACAATAGTGGTGGTGGACCAATTCACGCCCGGGTACCAATTCACGCCCACCCCTAAATTTATCCAAAACAATCACAGTTAAACAATAAATTACAAATGTAAATGATCCATTTGATGATTATCTATGATGTGGTAAACATCTTCTCAATGAAAAATAATAAATCTTCAAGAAAATTGAGGGTGTGCCTGAATTGGTACCCGGGTGTGAATTGGTCCACCACCACTAGCCCATTTAACAGTTTATTCTTATGTTTTGTGGGCAAAGGTTCAACAGTACTAGTACGTAATGCAACTTGTACTAGATTTTAATATAGTGGTGGTGGACCAATTCACACCCGGGTACCAATTCAGGCCCACCCTCAATTTTCTTGAAAATTTATAATTTTTCATAGACGTGGTGTTTACCACATCATAGATAATCATCAAATTGATCATATACATTTGTAATTTATTGTTTAACTGTGATTGTTTTGGATAAATTTAGGGGTGGGCGTGAATAGGTACACGGGCGTGAATTGGTCCACCACCACTATGCATAATCGGATACACAATATTAAAAAGTGTAAAAAGGAAGCTTCGTAGACACAACACATGCCGCTCAATTACCCAAGTTTGTCATCTACCCAACTTTTTCAGCTGCCTTAAAAACTAAAAATTACAAGCAATATTGATACTGAAATGGAAACCCGTCAACTCAGACCTCTGCAAAACTCGGCCCCTGCCAACACAGCCTCATTTATGCAAACTCTTCCCCATTCAATTAGAAATTCAAATTGGCATAAAATCTTTATGGATAGATTTTGATAATCTAGATATCATTCCTTACAGTTTATTGTGGATATAGTGCATGGTACGTGATCATCTACAATTAGGTTTATATAGTTAGTGTAATATACACAAGAGTGTTTTATCAAATCCATTGGTAACAGTTTTAATAATGCAGCCTTCATTTGTAAAAATACAACCTTCTACAAATCTTTCCATTAATATCAGATAATTCACAACTAATTTAATGTGCAATTGAAGTGCAGTCTCTTGAAACATACATTATTAATATATTATGCACACATAAATACTAAATATAAAAATAGGTCCAACATTGTGGGGATGAGTTTTTGGAGGAGGCCAAGTTTGGGATCCGAGTCTGTAGGGGTCGAGTTGGCGAAGGGCCGAGTTGACTATGATTCACTAAAACAAATGGAACAAGTGCTTCTAATGGTGATGTAAAACTCTACAAAGAAAGATAACTGTGAAGAGGTTTTAATATTGTCCGAAAATGTATGTGATGAACTTGGATAAGTGGTGAGCTTGGGTAGCCGATCAGTAGTGCTGGAGATCGCCTCAATTTTACCTGTCAATGTTCATATCAGAAAAATGTGAACAAACATGGACAATCATGGAGCCAGTGTGTGAACCAGACAAAAAAATCGAATATTAAATTAAAAGAAAGAAAATAAATTCAGATATATAAACATATATAATTTATATATATATATGTCGTGACAGAACTTAAAACGCAGAAATCTGACATAAGATTGTGTTACTTTGTTGAAAACATAGCAAAAATATAAAATTTATGTATATTTTAAATAAATTCCACCATATTTTCAATTAAAAAACAGGTTTTATAGATGGGCAAAAAATAAGATCTGTTGGGATGTGGTGTGATGTTTGTGATTTCTAAACGTTTTGCAAAGTCCGAATTTCAGATGTTTGAGCCAAACTTTGAATTCGAGGCAGTAACTAACAAACTTCTACAAACATTGTTGCAGCACTACTCCATACCATGTATTATCTATTCTCACCTGTGATTGGCTGATTTTAATATCACCTTGACAACAGTGGGAAACCCCCCTATTTTTGCATTTATGGCTAGTTTTGTGATTTCAACTGGTGAATGTTTCACATTTTTCACAAAATATTTTTGCAGTTTTTTATTGTGACAAAAAGGCCACAAAGAAATGAATGTAGCAATTATCGATCATTTATTAATTTTACCGATTATTGCTCATTTCACCCACACTTCCTGGGGCAGGGTGTCTTACCAATAAATAGATCCCTCAGCAGGTATGGTGAAATGAAAAAAAAAATTGGTGGAATTGGAGTTTCCATGGAGAAAATCATAATCACACAACAGCCAAAATGTGAAAACAAACTACACCTGGTTCACAGGATTTCACATCAAAACAACTGACACAACTATTTATATATTATGTGTATACTTATCTTGTGACAGTATTCAAAATGAAGATAAATTTTTTAATTTCATTGGAATATTAGATAGCTACAGAAAAAGCCTACCTTCTATGCATGTGACTGTGACTTGTGATTTCAACACTGACCATTGCAGAAACTCGTCTTTTTCAGTCTTCCTTGATAACTTTATTATGGAGAATAGTTTATGTGTTGTAGATACAGCATACTGGAAGCTTTAGTTACCTAAGCTCTGCCTGGAACACCACATCATGCATAGATCATTACATATGATCTCTTGCTGCAAACCCACTCATTAGTGAATTGAACATTTTCAACAAATATGTTTCTTCAGATCACAAACCACCACAATTCAAACTACAAGCTGATATTTCAATAGGCTCTAATCCCATAGAACACGCTTGTGATTTACCTAAATTAAACTGGGATAAGTGTTCATTGTTATGAATTGATCATTATATACCATGGAAACAAATACTTGTCTCAATACTTTATAGTTACCACTTGATGATATAAGATGCAAAAATATAAAGTGTAAGCATCTTGATCATATTGCCAGATTGGAAGCATATTATAAGTTTATAACAATCTTAATCTAACCCTCATGGATACCTAAGATCACATTCTTGAACGTTGACTCAGAGCCAATAATTGACTGATTGACGGGCGATTGATTATCGGTTTGTGAAAAACATGCTAAAATTAAGCCATTTGGCCATATCTTATGTCTCTTTCAAGGAATTAAGGAGCTGAAAAAGGTTCAATATCATATTGAAATATGACACTTGGGTGTATAGGTTTTTAAAAAAAAATCAACCGCTTGTTAAGGCTACCTCAAAATCAGCCAAATCAGAGATTTTCGATGTTATTAAAAGTGCCTATATATCCCTAATTATTGGTCCTATAGGTTTGGCATGTGAAGCTAACATCTTGAAAAGAATGGGCTGGGAATCTTCTGATGTAGTCAGATTTGACCTTGGGCTCCTTCTTCAAGGTCAAACGAGGATAGCCACACTTAAAAAGTGCTTATAACTCACTTATTATTATCCTAGTGTTTTAGGATGCCAAGCCGACCCATAGGAAATCTTAGGTTTGAAATCTTCAGATGTGGTAATATTTGACCTTGGGCCCCTTCTTCAAGGTCATACGAGGATAGCCAAAATTAAAAGTGCTTATAACTAACTTATTATTGGTCGTAGAGATTTGGAACATCAAACCAACCTATATGAAATCATAGGCTGGGAGTCTTCTGATGTGGTGAGATTTAACCTTGGTTCCCCCTACAAGGTCAAACGAAGATAGCCAAACTTAAAAGTGCTTATAAGCTCACTGGCTAGCTTCACCAAATTTGCAGGATATCTTCATTGGGAATTAATCTTCTCCTCAACTGAAATTAGCCTCATTCTGAAAACAAGATGACCGCCCTGGGGATTTCTAAGCTGCATTTTTCTACTGCCTGGTTCTCATAAATAGGAGGTTGAATCTCTTCATGGGTGATATGTATAACAGATATACATGTCCTCTACAAGGTCCTAGAGGTTTGGGATGTGAACGGCCATATGTACATGTAAGGATTTTTTCACAGTATTCAATTTTTGGTCTGGTTGGTTAAGTTTATCTGTTCTGGGTATAAACATTTTGTATTAACTAATGTATCTTTGAGGTTTTTAGTCTTCTGAAGCCAGTAATGGGCTTATGTGGAAACAAAATGGAAAAGTCTCTATTGTATTATATTCCAGTCTTTTTGTGGCATACTCCTCAGGTTGGGGCTTAGTGGGTGATATTTGGTGACGAGTACTGGCCTTTACTCATCTGGTTTTTACCCCACAGCCCTTAAGGGCTGTCGGGGTATTGTTTTCACCCATGGTGTCCGGATGGGCGGGCGGGCGGGTGGGTGGGCGGCGGGAAATAGTTTGTCCGGGCTGTATCTCAGAAACCGTAAGGTGTAGGAAGTTGATACTTGGTAGGGACATTGGTTAGGGGGTGTAGGTGTGCAACGTCATGGTCTGACCTTGATTTGACCTTTGACCTTGCCGTAGTGACCTTGAGTTTGAAAATCTTGTCCGGGCTGTATCTCGGAAACCGTAAGGTGTAGGAAGTTAATACTTGGTAGGGACATTGGTTAGGGGGTGTAGTTGTGCAACGTCATGGTCTGACCTTGATTTGACCTTTGACCTTGGCGTAGTGACCTCGACCTATAAAATCTTGTCCGGGCTATATCTCAGAAACCGTAAGGTGTAGGAAGTTGATACTTGGTAGGGATATTGGTTAGGGGTGTAGGTGTGCAACGTCATGGTCTGACCTTGATTTGACCTTTGACCTTGCCGTAGTGACCTTGACCTATAAAATCTTGTCCAGGCTATATCTCGGAAACTGTAAGGTGTAGGAAGTTGATATTTGACAGGGACATTGGTTAGGGGGTGTAGGTGTGCAGCGTCATGGTGTGACCTTGATTTGACCTTTGACCTTGCCGTAGTGACCTTGACCTATAAAATCTTGTCCGGGCTATATCTCAGAAACCGTAAGGTGTAGGAAGTTGATACTTGGTAGGGATATTGGTTAGGGGGTGTAGGTGTGCAACGTCATGGTCTGACCTTGATTTGACCTTGCCGTAGTGGCCTTGACCTATAAAATCTTGTCCAGGCTATATCTCGGAAACCGTAAGGTGTAGGAAGTTGATATTTGGTAGGGACATTTGCTAGGGGGTGTAGGTGTGCAGTGTCATGGTCTGACTTTGATTTGACCTTTGACCTTGTCGTAGTGGCCTTAACCTATAAAATCTTGTCCGGGCTATATCTCAGAAACCGTAAGGTGTAGGAAGTTGATACTTGGTAGGGATATTGGTTAGGGGGTGTAGGTGTGCAATGTCATGGTCTGACCTTGATTTGACCTTTGACCTTGCCGCAGTGACCTTGACCTATAAAATGTTGTCCGGGCTATATCTCGGAAACCATAAGGTGTAGGAAGTTGGTACTTGGTAGGGACATTGGTTAGGATGTGTAGGTGTGCAGCGTCATGGTCTGACCAGGATTTGACCTTGCCGTAGTGACCTTGAGTTCAAAAATCTTGTCCGGGCTATATCTCGGAAAGCGTAAGGTGTAGGAAGTTGATACTTGGTAGGGACATTGGTTAGGGGATGTAGTTGTGCAACGTCATGATCTGACCTTGATTTGACCTTTGACCTTGGCGTAGTGACCTTGACCTATAAAATCTTGTCCGGGCTATATCTTGGAAACCGTAAGGTTGAGGAAGTTGATACTTGCTAGGGACATTGGTTAGGGGCTATAGGTGTGTATTATCATGGTGTCACCTTAATTTGACCTTTGACCTTGTCGTAGTGACCCTGACTTATAAAATCTTGTTGCACCTTTGGGTCTCTCTTTTGATGCAGATTAAGCACTGTTAAAGTCATATTAGAATTTATTAAGAATTTTACTTTCATAACTTCCCATTGTAAGAGATAGAATTTCATCAAGTGAGCCACAGATTTTGCTCCAACACCACACATAAGCATTCATTAAATGTATTACCACTTCTGTATGCATGGTAATATTCAAACCATCTAAACCATAATTCGGGCCTTGCAGATGTAGATAAAGAGGGTTGAATTTTAGTTTGCTGATTAATGCTGTCATCTTGTTATTGAATTGTCTTGTTTTAATACTTCATCTTTATATGCATGATCTTTCTTTTAAACATTATTTCTCCATTTAAACATTGTTTGGGCCTTTATATAACTGACAGTGCTCTGAAAGTATCCTGAAGTTTGTACTGATACAGTACTTCTGTATCTCATGGTGTTGAAAATATTTCCGTAGGCTGTGGGGTACGGGCATCTCTGATGCTATTTTTAGTCATTCCTTTCGCCATCCATGGAGCAGCAATGGGCATAAAGCTTGTGGATTTTCCACAGCCTAAACTCATGGTTTTGGGCAGTATCTGGCAAAAACTGTTGCATGGCAACACTTTTTAAAGATTTTTGCATCTCAACCGTGGGTGTTCCACAGCATAAATTCTTGCATGAATTTTCACAAAATGTTCAGGATATAATTAACCCCAAGAGGATGTAGAGCTGATTAGTTTTTTGGAGGTATCTGGCAACAGCTGTTGCCGTAGCAATGCTTTCCTTTTGGATCTTAAACTTCTTAGTTAAAAATTGGCACTAAAATATTGCAGCTAGTTTCATCAAAATTGCACAAAATGCATATGTTTTTAAAACAAAATGTCTGCCATGTCACATCTTTAATGTCAAATAGAGGGGGTCATCAAATCGAAAAGGCCTAATATCTCCATTATCGTTGGTCCCAGGGGTCCGGAATTAGAAAACATCTTGTAGGATATCATGGCTTGCAATCTTTTGCAAGTGTCAAATTTACCTTTGACCACTGCTTCAAGGTCAAGTGGGGTCATCATACAAAAAGGCCTTATATCTCCCTTATTATTGCTACTATTGTTTGAAAATGTGAAACTAACCTACAGGAAGTCATGGTCTGCAAATCTTTAGCAAGTGCCAAATTTAGCCTTTGATCCCTGCTTCAAGGTCAATTTGGATTGTCATACTAAAAAGCTCTTATTGGTTATTATTGGTTCAAGGGCTTCCAAATGTGAAAACTTAAATCATGGCCTGCGAATCTTTTGTGTGTGCCAAATTTGACCTTTGACCCCTGCTTCAAGGTCAAGTAGGGTCATCCTACTAAAAAGGTGATGTATCTCCCTTGTAACTGGTCCTAAGGCTTCAAAATATGTAAACAACGTGCAAGAAATCATGGCCTGTGAATCTTTTGTGTGTGAAGAAGAGCTGTTACAAATGAGGTCCCCTATTTAGATTTGTCTGTTATTTTGCTAATATATACTAGGGCCAAGAAAGATTACTTTGTATAGGCATCAGCTCTATATCTGTAGTGACTATGCACCAACTTTTTGAACTCTCTACCAAGAATGTTAAATCAAATTTTCTGAAATTCAGGTCCTCGGGAAGCACCTTAACAGTTAACCTGTACTTTACTTCTGAATACCATTTGCAGTGCACAACTTTTGTGTCCTTTTCTATATTTGGTTGTACTCTGAAACTCAAAACACAATGTCAGCTGACATAGAGCCCGTTTACAGGCACATATTGATTGTTTTTCATATGTTGTTGCTTCTAGTGTAGTGTTAATGTATCATCATAGAGGTGTGGGGTGTTAGTTAAATGCACTTGCTTATTTAGAGTTATTAAATTAGTTTTTTCTTTGGTTCTTGTTGTTTTATAGATATTACTCATCAGATCAGTTCTGGGAGAGCAAACCCAAGTCGACACAAAAATTGCTAGAGTCTTTTCATGATTCTTCATCATTATTTTTCCTGTTAGATAAGGAAAAGGCTAAAGGTATGTGTATTAAAAGTTTATACTATCATTTTGTGGTTGAATGTATCTTCAATTTTATATTTTTTGGTGTATGCTGAAAGAATATAGGAGAAAGGTAGCACAATGACAATGTACAAATTAGACTCTTGAGAACAGGAATTTGGTGAGTGAAGGCTTTTAGATATCCTCATGGTTATGAGCACTAGGCTACCTCAAATTCGTGGAAATTTTCCTTTTCCCTTTATAACATTGCCAATGTAATTGCAACATCAGCAGTTGAAGCTTCGCCAATTCAGCAAGTTTGTTGTAATAATGGGCCTCACAGTCACATTATCTGTTAGGTTTTTAAATCTCAGTATAGCTATAACAAAATAGTAATCTGCCAAGTTCATAAGTTTGTCATTGTTTTGATAAAATATCAGCCATTAGAAAGCCTACTAAATTATTGGTACTTTCAAAAAGCAGTCCCTGAATATTCTTGGTATCAGTATCAGTGTAAAATCCCGCTTGATTTTTTTCAGTAATTTACACGTGTGTTGTGTCGTTCTTGAGAAACATGTACTTGTTTTTCCCCACAGGTGCAATGCAGTCTGTAACAAGCTTGCGCTTACTCAAGATCACTAGAGGAATATTACGGATAGAGCCCAAAGACAAGCATAAAGAAATTCTGGACAGGGTTTTATCTGACATGTCTTCATTGGGAGTAAAGTTTACATTAGAGCACTTTAAAGTTTTGTTAGTTATAAGACATACCAGTGGGGAAAAAATGTCACCAGCAGATGTCTTCACAGATATTTACAAAAGAGGCTTCATACCAGATGAGGTCAGTTGTATTCATACATTCATTCAAAGGTGATAGATGTGAAATATGTCTTAAATTTATTTTGTTGCGATATTGTATAAAACCAGTTACCAGTTTATAATTTTCTCAACTCATTTGTAGAATTTTTAATTTGAATCACTAAAGCCAAGTATGGGATTTATTAAACCTATATTAGCTCTTCCATGAAGACAACTCATTTCACGAGGGTGTTGTAATCTATACAGGTAACTCAAAAACTGTACATTAGATTTTTGTCATATTTTTACACAGGGTAGGCTCTGTCCATGGCTCGGTCTTCCCTGTATATAATCTACATCAGGTCTTCAGAATTTTTTTGCCCTTTTTTATAAAATATTTCATATTTATTGCATATCCCATCCTGCAAGAGGCTGTACTATGATCTGTTTTGATTTTGCTTAGGTGTGTAAGTAAAATACTGTTTATTTTCAAAATGGTGTATATTACTAAAACAGTGTTTTAGTTATATTAATATTAGTAGTTGGATAATTTATAAAAACTGTGTACATAGATAATGTTATTTTCTTATTTTGTCCACCCACTGGGGGGTGGACATATTATTTTTGCTTTTCTCGCCGTTCCACTTGGTTTCCAGACATTTTAGGCAACAGTTCTTATCCTATCTTTACCAAATTTGGCATGCAGGTTTATTGGGTTAATAGCTTGTATGAGATTGCTTTTGGTGATGATAGCTCTATAGCTAACTGAGTAATAGCTACTTTGCTACTTTTGAGTATCTCGTTGGTTTCCAGACATTTTAAGGAATTCTATTAAGCCTATCTTTCTGAAATTTGGTATGGAGGTTCATTGGGTTAATAGCTTGTATGGGATTGCTTTTGGGGGTAATTGCTTCATAGATGAGTGAGTAATTAGTTAAATAAATGAGTAATTGGCTATTTTGAATACTGAAAAAGGCAAATGTGCTCATATCTCCTAAACTGTGCGAGATATAGCGATTTCGTCGAAATTTTCGACCCACAGGGTATCTAAGGAATGTACTCTTTGCAATTTTCAAAAAATTTTCCCCTTCTCAAAAATGGCGGCCATTTTGAATTTTCGAATTTTTGCCAAAAATGGCAAAACACAAATTTGCTTCTATCTCCTTAACCGTGCGAGATAGAGCGATTTCGTCAAAATTTTCGATACACAGGGTATCTAAGGAATGTAATCTTTGCAATTTTCAAAAAAATTTCCCCTCCCCAAAAATGGCGGCCATTTTGAATTTTCGAATTGTTGCCAAAAATGGCAAAACACAAATTTGCTTCTATCTCCTTAACCGTGCGAGATAGAGCGATTTCGTCGAAATTTTTGACCCACAGGGTAACCGAGCATTGTACTCTTGGCAATTTTTAAAAAATTTTCCTCTTCCCAAAAATGGCGGCCATTTTGAATTTTCAAATTTTTGCCAAAAATAGAAAAACAGAATTGGCTTCTATCTTCTTAACCGTGCAAGATAGAGTGATTTCGTCAAAATTTTCGACCCAACCAATGCAAAAAGGCATGAAGCTGAAATAATTTACATGTACACTAATAAATATTTCACCATCATTGATATATTTCACAAATGAAACAGGGTCTTGTAAGACTACTGTACAATTTTGGCCAAAGGTTCATGGGGTGGACATTACACATGATAATGTGTGTTCTTCTATGCTATCCTGTTTCTATTCATATGTCGCAGCTACTATCAACAGGGCGTCCTATTTCTAGTATTTTGTATGTTAGTAGATTACAAAATGTCAAAAATGATGTAAAATATTACTCTTTACAGCCTTCCTTTTCCAAACCAAAATGTGAAATGCATGGCTAATAACAATCATCCACACTAGACCCTTGTTTGTTTTTTCAACCCTGGGAAGAAAGTTAGCGAAACCTTGCATTGAGCTGGTTGAATTGCAGAGATATATGGTCTTTGACAGTGGATGTCTTTTGTCAGTGGTGTATAAAAGTTTAGCGTTTAAGACCACCTTGTCTCACATGTGTGGACATTTGGTTTAAATCTAGCTTATTGCTACATGTTCAATGTGTTAAGGGCCTGAGATGACCTTGGCTATTCAAAACTTAAAAGTTGATTATAGGAATAACCCCTGACCAAACCACGGTACACGCAGAATTTTACCATGGTTTGAGATTATAAACCCCGAAGGCGAAGCCTGAGGGGTTTATTGCCTCAAACCATGGTAAAATTCTGCGTATACCATGGTTTTGGAGGGGGTTATTCCTATTCTAACATGACAAATTATTTTAAGATGAATAATTATTGCAAATTTTACTGTAAGACGTTCATTGTTACGACAGCCATAATGAGCGATAATAGGGAATGGCAGGGTTACGCTGTATTTTACCGGTGAAGTATTTCGTCGTTTAGCCAATCAGAATCGAGGACACATACTTGTCATGTTTATTGTTAGAATGTGACTTTGATTTTACAGGAACTTTGTGACACCTTGATTGGTATTTGCACAGATATTGGTGACATAGAAGGAGCTGTTACTGTTCTCACACATGCAAAGGAAGCCAACCTGCCCCTCACTCCATCTATGTTGTCTACCATGATGCAAGGATACATCTTGAATGGGTACTATATTATCACAGAAAAAATTATATATGGCTATCCCTATGTCCATCAATATAGCTCTGTTGATTTAAACATTGATATTGTGGCCAGAAACTCACCAAAGACATTGACAAAATATTTTTATAAGGTATAACTACTTATTTATGAAAATATCTGAATGCATGTCTTGAAAGGGTTTCTGTTGAGAGACATATCAGCACAATTTCTGTTTAACTACAGGACTAAGAGTCCTATATGACCAATTTCAAATGCAGAAGTATAACTCAAGCTCCAGTGACAGACATTCCCCAAACTGAAAGACAGAATATCAGAGATATTTATCAACATCCCTGAAGGTTGTAGTGTGATAATGGGTCACTTTTGGGGGAAGCAGTGGATTTCTTCTGATCTTAGATGCCTCTCACTGTGTACAAGGACAAAGGTGATTGATATGTAAAGACAAGACATTGATATATGAATCCCCACACTATTTAGCATTTTTACTGCACAGCCTCTAAAGACTGTGCGGATATTGCTTTCACCTATGGTGTCTGGTGGCTGGGTGGGTTGGTTGTTTGCAGGAACAATAATCTTGTCTGGGCTGTATATCAGAAACTGTAAGGTGTAGGAAGTTTATACTTCTTCTTCAAATCAACCAATATTTCACATTTCTTTGTCATAACGTTAATTTTTTATCCTTGTTTTTTTTTTTCACCAGAGATAAAAGAGGCTTTGAAGAAGTTCTTGCCACAATGAAGAATTTGAACATTTACTTGGATCCCAAAGGATACACAAAGTTGATAACCGTCAATGCTAAGATGGGATACCTGGATATTGTGTCAAATTTAATGCAAAAGTTTCATGACAAATTTAATGTGAAAATGGGTGCTGTCCTTTCAATCTATGCTTGTCTAGTGAGAAGTGGGCACAGTGACTATGCGGCTGAGGTAAGATATCAAAATAACACCATAACACCAAATAACACCTCTGTTTATTTTTACCAGTTATCCCTAATTTGTTCATAAATATGATTAAATCTACTTATAAGTTTACACGAGTTTTAAAATAATTTTGCTAACTTTCCAGTCAGAGTAAAAAAAACTTGAACATGTTATAAATTGTCATCATTTGTATGGTGTAATATCATTTTAATGTGTTAAAACGTTGGTAAAGTAGCTCTGGTTTTAAAGAAAACAGTTTTACCCAATATCTGTTGTGCTAATTTTGAAGCAATGTAGTTTTGTTGTGTTTCCAGTTTCTGGTATCTTGGAGCAACAACAATGTGAGCCAAATTCCTTTAGGCCCAGAAATGCAGGCATGCACCACATTACTTGTGGATGGTTTTGCTGAGGAGGCATTTAATGGCCTGATGTACTGCCTGAAAGGATATGATGTCCCATTAGTCCCGGCAAAGATGTTTATCATGTATTGTGTACGCAGCAACCAGGTTGGTTTTACTGTCTTGGTTTTGGCAAAGCTATAACTGAGAGAGATATATATGTTTCATACTTTGTTGAGAAAATACCTGCCATATCATGTAAATATTCTATTTGATTTCAAACTTTCAATGTAATTTTGAGAAATAGTACAAATGTTAATATACAGTTTCAAATACTCATAATATATTAAATTGCTGTTAAAACATAATAAAAGCATAATAGATGCGAATATTTAATCACAGTTAAATCTGCTGATTGATAAAAATAATAGATAAAACAATAAATAAATAAATAATAATTGATAAAATACATAATAGATGCAACTATTTCATTGCAGTTAAATATGCAGATTGATAATAACATATACATTGTTTTGTTAATTCATTTTTGGGTCTCCCATTATGTGTTCTGCAATAAGGAATTATAAATAAAATACGCCATTAAATTAATTATTACTTGTGATTTGTGCAGATAATATCCATGATGTGAGTTCTTCTTTCTCGATCAACAGAAACATAAAATGTAGAACTTTGTTGACAGATTCTTAAATTTGCTTAGTGTCTTTTTATATCTGTGGATGTTACGTGCAAGTGATGAGGATTTATTTTGGCATATCATTAAAAGTTTTTTTGTCCCCTGAAATAAGTGCCCTGGTCAGACCGTGGCAATTTTTAAAGGTAAATATTTGCAGTAAAAAAATTCTTTGAAGGTGGATGCAACCTCGCCATCAATCCCCTATCGTCTCCAATCCTCTTTATCATTCTCCCTCGCACTACAACTGCAACTTGCTGTTTAGAATTATCGCGGGTATTTTCACCATTAAAATCTGTCGTGACAATTGGCAACAATTGGTAGTATATTCTTTGGTGTTGCAAGTCCTTTTCAGAGAAGTCACAAACATGTTAACCTTTTTTTTTTTTGGGGGGGGGGGGGGGGGGGTTGCGTGTAACCGACCCGCCTATTAGATTGATGTGTCCATTTGTCTGTCATAGCTAGGTTCCTTTTGAAAATTGGTGTAATTCCGTCTGTTTGTTTGTCTGTTTGTCCGTCAACATTTCTGTTTCCGGACTCTAACTCGAAAACGCTTTGTCCAATTGAATTCAAACTTGACAGGGAGATAGATCACCCTGATAGCTAAGTTCCTTTCGAAATTGGTGTAATTCCGTCTGTTCGTTTGTCTGTGAACATTTCCGTTTCCGGATTCTAACTCGAAAACGCTTTGTCCAATTGAATTCAAACTTGACAGGGAGATAGATCACCATCATAGCTAAGTTCCTTTCGAAATTGGTGTAATTCCACCATTTGTCCGTTTTTTGTCTGTCTGTCCGTTAACATTTCCGTTTTCGGACTGTAACTCGACAACACTTTGTCCAATCAAATACAAACTTGACAGGGAGATAGATCACCATCATAGCTAGGTTCCTTTCGAATTTGGTGTAATTCTGTCCATTTTTTGTCCATTTGTCTGTCCGTCAACATTTCCGTTTCCGGACTCTAACTCGAAAATGCTTTGTCCAATTGAATTCAAACTTGACAGGGAGATAGATCAAGATCATAGCTAGGTTCCGGTCAAAATTGGTGTAATTCCATCCGTTCGTTTGTCCGTTTATAGCATAGATACAGTTATGTAACCTAGATTACAAGTTTTACATTTCTTAGCATGTCTAACACATTCACCTTAACTGGGTGACCTAACATTTCTTTCGTTGTTTCTAAATTTAATTACAGCAGTCGGTAACCTTATTGCTGCCTGTGCAACCCGCCTTTGGGGGCATCTTTGACCCTCTTGTCAGTAAATTCTCTGGATAGTTTATTTTATCCCTATCTCCTCCCACCTTCTTAGTTTGTGGCATAGCAGTCTACCCAGCTCGTGATTTATTCTCCCATACCTGTAGTTAAGTCTCCAGATATTTGTTTTTTCATTATAATCATGCTTTGTTGTAGCATCATCTCAGCATACTCAAAGTAGCATTGCAGACAGTAAACCGGTAACCTATCTGCTAACCGAAAGATATTGATCTGGTTACATTCCGTTTTCTTCTCATCCAACCGGTTTCCTCACATATTCATTATTTTGACGTAATTTTTCCAAAATATTCAACAGCAACAGATATTTCACAATATTATAAAATATTCTATTAATATATGAGACGTTTTATCCTCAAAAGTCTTCAAAAAGCACATCACAGTTTATATTTATATGCGAGTTACAGCTGATGTCTTGATGTTCAGTAAATCAAACGTATACGGTTTGTCGTCGAATTTTCGTTTTCGGTAACCAGTTCTAAAATTCCCATTTAACCACAACACTAACTCAAAGTAAGTTGAAGAACATTGTGTAAATCTGTAATGTTTTATGACATTCATATCACTAAATTTTTTGCGCCTTTTTGGCACAATAGTTGATGACCTTACATCACCTTAATTCGTATATAGTTGCCATTGTTAATTAAATACCATCTTTAGTGTGAGATTTGTGCGAAGACTTCATTTCTCCATCTCATTGATTTATCTTTTGTTTGGTAAAGAATACAGATCTGTGCCTCCAATAGTTTTTATGTCAGCTGACTTGTCAGTCAGCTGACATTATGTCATCACTCTGCGGCGTGGGCGTACGCGTCCACGTACGCGTCCGCGTGAACAACTTCTTCTCCAAAACTACAAGGCCTAGAGACATGCTGTTTTTTTTAAAAGCTACCTTATCTATCGAGGATGAAAAATTGTTCAAGGCATGCAAATCTGTCTGTTCGTCTGTTTGCTAGAGACATTACAAGGGGGGTACCCCCACCAAAAGTGTGAAAATTTCAACTTTTTATCACAATTTTCTCAGTGACTATTGCAGGGATTTCTCTCATATCTTGCATATATGTACTAGGCCAGAGGTAGATTCTCTTGTGTGAGTATGAGACCTGGATCTGTCTTACTTTTTTTTAAATAAATTTTTTTAATAATTTTTAATGCATTAAAATTCGTGAAATCATGCACTAAATCACTTATAACTTCAAAAGTGTTGCATTTACAGCATTTTGTGAAAATATGTTGTTCAGCTACTTTTTTCATAGCTACAATATGGTGAGTAAGTTGGGTGTCTGTCTCAATAGCTAAGTGAGTAATAGCTACTTTTGGGCTTTTCAGTAACTTCCATTATGAGTAAAATCACTTGTAACTTAAAAACTATTGCATTTAAAGAATTTCGTATAAATATGTTATTCAGCTACTTTTGGGCCAGCTATAACATAGTGAAATTTCAGACCTGTAGCTCATGGCATAGCTGAGTAATAGCTACTTTTAGGTTATCACTGTTGAGTAAATCGCTTATAACTTGAAAACTATTGCATTTAGAGAATTTCGTATAAATATGTTATTCAGCTACTTTTGGGTCAGCTATAACATAGTAAAATTTCAGACCTGTAGCTCATGGCATAGCTGAGTAATAGCTACTTTTAGGTTATCACTGTTGAGTAAATCACTTATAACTTGAAAAGTGTTGCATTTACAGCATTTTGTTAAAATATGTTATTCAGCTACTTTTTTCATAGCTACAATATGGTGAGTAAGTTGGGTGTCTGTCTCAATAGCTAAGTGAGTAATAGCTACTTTTGGGCTTTTCAGTAACTTCCATCATGAGTAAAATCACTTGTAACTTAAAAACTATTGCATTTAGAGAATTTCGTATAAATATGTTATTCAGCTACTTTTGGGCCAGCTATAACATAGTAAAATTTCAGACCTGTAGCTCATGGCATAGCTGAGTAATAGCTACTTTTAGGTTATCACTGTAGA
Organism: Sabellastarte sp. h YS-2021; assembly: GCA_964017235.1. NCBI lineage: Eukaryota > Metazoa > Annelida > Polychaeta > Sabellida > Sabellidae > Sabellastarte > Sabellastarte sp. h YS-2021. The sequence goes on from OZ024928.1 coordinate 82,384,264, forward strand.
GTAAATCACTTATAACTTGAAAACTATTGCATTTAGAGTATTTTGTTTCAATATGTTATTCACCTATTTTGGGGTCAGCTATAACATAGTGAAGTTTCAGACCTGTGGCTCATTTCATAGCTGAGTAATAGCTACTTTGAAGTTCTCACTGTTGAGTAAATCAGTTATAATTGGAAAACTATTGCATTTACAGAAATTTGTGCAAATATGTTATTCAGCTACTTTTGGGTCAGCTATAACATAGTGAAATTATAGACCTATAGCTCATGGCACAACTGAGCAATAGCTATTCTCTGGTACTGACTGTTGAGTAAATCAGCTATAACTTGAAAAATATTGCATTTGGAGTATTTTGTTAAAATATATTGTTCACCTACTTTTGGGTCAGCTATAACATAGTGAAATTACAGACCTATAGCTCATGGCATAGCGGAGCAATAGCTATTTTCAGGTTCTCACTATTGAGTGAATCAGTTGTAGCTTGAAAACTATTGCATTTACAGTAGTTTGCTTAAATATGTTGTTCACCTACTTTTGGGTTAGCTATATCATAGTAAAATTTCAGACATGTAGCTCATTGCATAGCTGAGTAATAGTTCCTTTGAGGTTCTCACTGTTGAGTAAATCAGTTGTAACTTGAAAACTATTACATTTAGAGTAATTTGTTAAATATGTTATTCACAGAATTTTTGGTCAGCTATAACATAGTGAAATTGCAGACCTCTATGTCATGGCATAGCTGAGCAATAGCTACTTTCAGGTTCTCACTGTTGAGTAAATCATTGTATCCACTGGATAGCCGCAGTGTGTAGAGAGAGATTTCACCATTACTGCTCTGATGAAAAAAAATATTATAGCTAGCTTTCTTAAGTTTGCAGTATATATTAATAACCATAAAATGTTGTCTGGGAATATTTTTGGCCTCATTTTGAGAAACAAGATGGCCGCCACAGGTGTTTTTTGTCAGTCATGAAAAGTGCTTATATCTCCCTTATTATTGATCCTAGAGGTTTGGGATGATAAACCAACCTGTAGGAAATCATGGGGTGGGAATCTTTTGGTGTGGTCAGATTTGACCTTCAATGACCCCTCCTTCAAGGTCAAACAAGGATAGCCAAACTTAAAAGTGCTTATAACTCGCTTATTATTGGTCCCAGAGGTTTGGGATGGTAAACAGACAGGAAATCATGGGCTGTGAATCTGTTGATATGGTCCGATTTGACCTTGGAACCCTCCTTCAAGGTCAAATGAGGATAGCGAAAATTGAAAGTGCCTACAACTCGCTTATTATTGGTGACAGAGATTTGGGATGGTAAACCATCCCATAGGAAATCATTGGCTTGGAATCTTTTGGTATGGTCAGATTTGACCTTTGGACCCCTCCTTCAAGGTCAAATGAGGACAGCCAAGCTTAAAAGTGCTTATAACTCATTTATAATTGGTCCTAGAGGTTTGGAATGGTAAACCATAGGAAATCATGGGCTGGGAATGTATTTGTGTGGTTAGATTTGACCTTGAACCCCTTCTTCAAGGTCGAACGAGGATATTGCATTTGTAGTATTTCTTTAAATATGTTTTAACCTATTTTTTACACTTAAACAATTACCTTGTTATTTTCCTTCATAATACCATTTACAGGGCACAACTTTTTTATCCTTTTCTTCTGTCATCTTCGGAATTTCTTTCGAACTTGCTGTTCAGTTACCATTTACTGTATTTCTGTACAGCCCTTTTCCTGATAATTATTCTGTCCTCTAATCACCTTCACAAATCAAAAACACTCAAGTCAGCTGACACAGTGCCCGTTCACGGGCACTCTCCTCTTGTTGAAATATTTGTTAAAAATGAGCACCTACCCATCAACTGGCGATTCCAGGATAAAATCACTGCAAGGAAATATACAGTCTTGAATTTATTTATATTATATCAATTTAAAATTTTTACAGGGAGAATCTCATTCATTCTGAATTGTTTAAATTTTTTTTATTTTTAAGGGGAAAGATCAAGTTAAGTAAACTTACAACACTTTTGAAACATTTTCTTCCTGTGTATTCAAAAGATTTTTTCAAGATCTTGTACACAACTTATTTCAGCCTCCCAAGTATATTGATGAAAAAGTGATGGTATTGAAGAGAGATTGTGACATTGATATAACAACATCAGATATCATCCGTATGGCCTCTTGGTTCAAAAATACCAGCACCTTGATGTACTTATACCCAACTGCAACTGAACAAAATCAAAGATTAATTTTCAAACATCTGTCAGACGTGTTATTTACAGAAGATATACCAGGTGAGTAAATATATTTTCTATGTTTTCAATGGACAAATGACAGATTTCACCTCAAGGAAATATAACAATTACAGTAATAGATTGCAACAATAAGAGGTTCTGGCTGGGTTTTTTCTTATACATTCTATTACATTGATTTTAATATGGTCTAAATGGCGGCTGTTAAAATGAAGACCCAGTTACATACTTCAGCTGAGAATGTCTGATTATTTAATTAGCTATTTTAAGCTCATATCTAATAAGATCGCTACATAAATATATTGACATACTTGTTTAAATATCTTTTTTCCCCACCAGGTACATACAGTAAGCTGTCGGTTCTATCTGATGAGCAGTCAGTTGATCCTAAAATCTCAACATTGGCTGTGTTAGCTCTGATGTGCAAAGGGGAGTCATTCACAGACATTGCAAGCCAGTTCAGGGTATTAGTCAACCTTTTCACTGTTATGCAGTCAAAATACAGCTGTACCAGTATCAATGATATTATATAATTAATTATCTAGAGAATGGAGTAACCACAAATTACCCTTAAAAGTAACTGTGAATATATACTTGTATCTCTGTGCACCCAAAATGTATTATACTAGCCAATTTCTACCACAATGTAATAAAAAACCATCCATGCTTGCAAGAACTGACAACAGACGTAATACAATGTAACATCAAGGGCTATCACCTGTGGTTAATAAACATGGCAGAAAAGTCTTAATACAATTTCAAAACAAAAATGGTGGATTTCCAGTTTTTATATCAGCTGACGTTATGGCATTACTCTGTGGTGCCACATGAACAACTTCTCCAAAACCACCAGGCCCAGAGACATGTTGTTTCTTTTAAAAGATACCTTATCTATCTAGGATGAAATTTTCTTCAAGGCATGCAGATTTGTTGGTTTCCTAGAGCCATTACAAGCAAGGAACCCTGAACCAAAGTGTGAAAATTTCAAGACTTCATCATAATTTTCTTATTGACTGTTGCAGGGATTTATCTCTTATCTTGCATATAGGTACTAGGCCACAAGTAGATTTCCTTAAGTGAGTATCAGGCCTGGGTCTTTCTTAATTATTTTTTAATGAATTTTTAACATAATTTGAATGGATTAAAATTCTGGAAGTCATGCACTAAATCTCCATAATGAGTAAAATCACTTGCATTTACAGTATTTTTTAAAACATGTTGTTCATCTGCTTTTGGGTCAGCTATAACAAAGTAAAATTGCAGACCTGTAGCTCATTGGATAGCAAAAGCTTCTTTCAGGTTCTCACTGTTAAGTAAATCACTTGTAACTTGAAACTATTGTGCATATATTTAGAATATTTTGTTTCAATATGTTATTCACCTACTTTTGGGTCAGCTATAACATAGTTGAGCAATAGCTACATTCAGGTTGTCACTGTTGAGTAAATCACTTGTAACTTGAAAATTATTGCATTCAGAGTTTTTTATTTCAATTCATCTACTTTTGGATCACCTATAACATAAAAAACTTGCAGACCTGTAGTTCATTGGGTAGCGGAGCAATAGCTACTTTCAGGTTCTCACTGTTTAGTAAGTCACTTGTAACTTGAAAACTATTGCATTTACAATATTTTGTTTAAATTATGTTATTCACCTACTTTTGGGTCAGCTGTAACATAGTAAAATTGCAGACCTGTCGCTATTTGGATAGCTGAGCAAAAGCTACTTAGAGATCCTCACTGTTGAGTAAATGACTTGTATTCCTTCTAACTTCAAAACTATTACATTCAGAGTACAGTAGAACCTTGATTATCTGGCCTTCTATTATCCGAATCTCCAGATTAACTGAACCAAAATCGTGTCTCCCTACATATGTTAATGCACAATCTAGCGTGAGCGATAATACAGGATTTTACACAGTCTAGGAAACTATTAATTCCAGTGCTTTATGAACTGACCATTCACAGAAACGCCTAACTTCTTTGATCTTTTTCACCATTGTTACAATAGGGGAGGGATTAATTCAATTACATGACCCCGCTACACAACTTCTTTCATAATGCCCCAATCAATGAAAGCGTGTTCGATTGGCTTTAGCAATTTATAATCTCCCGGAGTAGATCAGTTCACAGACTGACAACGTGTATAAAAGAAAAGAAGTCAACAATGCATTACCAACCAAACACACGTATCACTGAAGGTGTGTTCGCTTGGGGTTTTACAATAAATAATCTCTAATTTTCAGTTGACAAAATGCGGGATGATGTTAATCTAAGATTAAAACGCCAACACAGCAAGTACCAACCGAACAGTCAGCTCAAGTCCGCATAATATTTTAAATTAAAAAAAAAAATAATATCCATGGATATGGAGCAAATAAGCGACAATTGAAGGGTCACTTATATGACACAAATATATTAAGTTATTTTATCATTGACCACCAATGGCTATATTTATTGCATAAAAACTATATTTCTTCAATTATTGCCCACTCAGTAACCCATAGATGGTGAATTTCGGCTTCCTTCATCTATCCGAACTCCTCGATTATCCTACTTTATTTTGTTTGAATAGGTTATTCACCTACTTTTGGGTCAGGTATAACATAGTAAAATTGAAGACCACTAGCTCATTGCATTGCTCAGCAATAGCTACTTTCAGGTTCTCACTGTTGAGTAAATCACTTCTAACTTGAAAACTATTGCATCTAGAGCATTTTGTTAAAATATGTTTTTCAGCCACTTTTTTCATAGACACAACATGGTGAGTAAGTTGGGAGTCTGTCCTAATAACTAAGTGAGCAATAGTTACTTTATGACTTTTCAGTACCTTCCATAAGGAGTAAAATCACTTATAACTTGAAAACTTTTACATTTAGAGCATTTTGTTGAAATACATTGTTCAGTTACTGTTTTTCTATAGCTGCAACATGGTCAGAAGTGTGGAAGTCTATCTCCATAGCAGTTAGTTAATGAATAAATGGCTTGCATCTTCAAAAGTATTGCAGCAATACAATTTCTTTGGAAGCTGTTGTTCATCTACTCTTTCATGAACAATAGCATATTGAAGTTTTAAACTGGTTGCTCAATATATAAGTGTGTAACAGCTACTTTATGATGTCATAGTTGAGTAAATTGCAAATATTTCGAACAACTAGGTCCTCAGTAGCTTCTGAGAAACACCTTAACAATCAACTGTGTATTTTACTTCTCAATGCCATTTGCAGCACACAACTTTTTTGTCCTATTCCACTTTCGCTCAAATCACAAAGTCAGCTGACACAGGGCCCATTGACATTCACTCATTGCTTGTTTACTTATCACTGCACATGTACCAGATCAAATGGTTAAGAGGTGAAGAGTTCACCAGGTTACACATCCGTATTGCGAGGTATTTCGGTATTATTTTTCTATTTTCGTCCACTGAACTTTAAATTGGCTCGTTTTCTCACAAAATAAGAAAGAAACAAGTAATTTGTACACAGTGCATTGCAATGTCATAGAGGCAGGTCACTGTATCCCACTGGTACTTGTGGTGACAGTTCAGTGTGTCAGTCAGAATATAAAAGAATAGTCCACAAAGCAACGAATTTAGGCAATTGGCAGAATGAATTTAGATGGCTACAGTATGACTTACCTTACCCTCAAAATTTGTATTGACACCCTGGTTTTCAAAGGAGGGCATCATTTGATTTTCAGAAAAAAGAAACTCGGGAAACACTACATGCTGTTTCAATTTCTGTTTTAACTGTGTTTATTTCTGATATTTTGTTAATGTGTGACAAAATTCTAATACATTTCATTTTGTATTTTTAGGAAATGAGAATTCCAGTGACATTTTCAACATTGTCAGAGGTAATATTATGAAGTTTAAAATCCATAATATTTATCTAGAGTTACCATCTCACCAACCCATATTTGGCAGTTTCGAGTTATTTCTTTGCATTTTTTTAAACCTTCTTGAAAATTTAAAACTAACATCATGTGTGCCTTTTACATTATTCTATTATTTAATAGAAGTTTTAGGGGCAAATTGATTTTAGTAGCATATATGTTTTAACATAGAACTAATGTAAACAAAGAACAATGTTGTATGATAAAGGTCTAGTTGGGCCAGTACATACTAAAACTACATGGATGTGTTTATTGTATTCACTGGTGGATGCATTGTATTAAGCTTTGTAACATTGTTACTATGTTAGTGTGCAGAGAGATTTTCTTGTCACTGCTTTCTCAGGAAAAGTTTAACACCTCAATTAAGTCACAGAATATTTTGACATGGTCTTAAATTATCTTTACTCTTTAGTAGGTTGTTCAAGATTGCTAATAGTTGCATCACATGGTACAGTGAGGGAGAATTTGTTAGAAATGCATTCTTCTACAATTGTTTGTCACCGATAATTTTCACTAATAAGACTAACTGCACTATAGGGACAACTCTTTCTTCCTGAGGGTGCCCATTCAAAGAACCCCTGCTCAGTTAAAGCTAATTGCTGATGACAGAAATGGACCTTTGGTCCGAACATTTCTTTCACTGAGTAAACACATCACAATTGCCATTGCTAAGTGTCTTATACAGTTAGGCTATTATAGGTTTCTATAAAAGGTAAGCTGTGTGTAAGCAGTTATTTAATGCATGAAACAAAATCATTTCCCCCAAAGTAATGTATAGTTGGAAAGCAAGATAGTAAGTCCAGTTTAAGAAATTTTCTGTGATAAAAATGTTAAAGCAGTCAGTGTAAAGGTGGATTGCTGCCTTTCAGAAAGAGAGCCAATTAAAGAGCTTTAACTAACTTATGTCATTGCTTTTGGATTATATATTTCAAAGGTGTTAGAAGAAGTTAGGTTTTCCACCTTAGAATTTGTTGTTAGCCGCTACGGGATCAACCAGCACACGATAGATGCATCACTCCATCTTTTGAAAAGACACTGTGATAAAGGGGTGAGTGAATCAGTTGTATGGATTTCTTTTAAACGCTTTCATTTTTGTTGCCAAATTGTTAACCCAAACCCTGTATTTTAGTGTATTGTAGATTGCATTAGTTACTAAAGATTGAAATAGTTAGCAAAATTTGATACCGGGTAGATGCGCCTATTAGCTGATGACTAACTGGTTAACTGTTTTCAATTTATGATACCTTTGGAGAGAGATAAAATAAAAGCCAGGAAGCAGACTAGAAAAAATACCTCAAACAACATCAGTTGGACATGCTCGACAGATGTAAACATTGCAAACAATATTGTAGAAATAATCCATGAGTAATGATAGTTTTACACGGCATTTAACCATGGCACTTCCGGTAATCATTTTACGAAGTTGAAGGCTGAGTAAAATTATCCGGAAGTGACATGGTTAAATGCCGTGTAAAACCATCATCACGAGTGGATTATTTCTATTCTAACATGACATTTAAAGCTTATTTAAGAGACTTTTTTCATTTTTTAAAAGTTTTACAAGGAATAAATTGTTTTACGAAGGTTTGTTTACATTGTGGTGACCTTAGCAACCAGCTGTTCCATCTATTGTACCTGGCAACCGCCGATTTAAAATTTTCTGTTACAGGAATATTTAATATAAATATAATGTATAATATTTATTATTCAATGAATATTTAATATTCAATCAAATATCAATAAAAACAACATAGCAACATTACTGCAAAACCCCAATGACAAAATATGTACGCAGGATGGAAGGGCAGTGCGATTGTTGTCAGATAAATGTGTTCGCATAGAGCTAAAACTCGTTTCTCGTTTTCGTCATGTTAGAATGCTAATTCCAAGGTGCTAGAAGGCTACAGAATTCATGCAAGCTGATGAGTAAATTCCAAATAAACTTCTTATTTTCTATAATCTTACAGCCTTTAAAGGCTGTGTGGGTTTAGTTTTTATCCGTGACGTCTGTCTTCTGGGCAGTCAGATAAGGTGGTAGGTGGGTGAGTGTTGGGAAAAAATCTTATCTGGTTTGTATCTCAGAAACCGTAAGGCACAGGATGTTAATACCTGGTAGGGACATCTGTTGGGGAGTGTTGATGTGCAGGAGCATGGTTTGACCTTGATTTGACCTTGCTGTAGTGATCATGACCTTTAAAATAATATCTTTTCTTTATCTTGGATCCTTAAAGATTTACGAAGTTGATATTTGGTATTGCCGTTGGCTGGGAGTGCAGGTCTGCAAGGTCATGGTGTGCCTAGTTAGGTGAGTTGCATGAAACCAACCCGCCTATTAGATTAATTTGTCCGACGTCCGTTTGTCTGTCCACATTTTCGTTTCCGGACTCTAACTCCAAAACAGTTTGTCCAATCAAATTCAAACTTGACAGGGAGATAGATCACCATCATAGCTAGGTTCCTTTCGAAATTGGTGTTATTCCGCCAGTTCGTTTGTCCGTCAACATTTCCGTTTCCGGACTCTAACTCGAAATCAGTCAAAATTTCTGTTTCTGGACTCTAACTCGAAAACGGTTTGTCCAATCAAATTCAAACTTGACAGGGAGATAGATCACCATCATAGCTAGGTTCCTTTCGAAATTGGTGTAATTCTGTCTCTTCGTTTGTCTGTTTTTCTTTGTCAGTTTGTCCGTCAACATTTCCGTTTCCGGACTCTGACTCGAAAATGGTTTGTCCAATCGAATTCAAACTTGACAGGGAGATAGATCACCATCATTGCTAGGTTCCTTTCGATATTGGTGTAATTCCGTCTGTTCGTTTGTCCGTCAACATTTCTGTTTCCGGACTCTAACTTGAAAATGCTTTGTCTAATTGAATTCAAACTTGACAGGGAGATAGATCACCATCATAGCTAGGTTCCTTTCGAAATTGGTGTAATTCCGTCTGTTCCTTTGTCCGTTTTTTGTCCATTTGTCCGTCAAAATTTCTGTTTCTGGACTCTAACTTGAAAATGGTTTATCCAATCGAATTCAAACTTGACAGGGAGATAGATCACCATCATAGCTAGGTTCCTTTCGAAATTGGTGTTATTCCGCCAGTTCGTTTGTCCGTCAACATTTCCGTTTCCGGACTCTAACTCGAAATCAGTCAAAATTTCTGTTTCCGGACTCTAACTCGAAAACGGTTTGTCCAATCAAATTCAAACTTGACAGGGAGATAGATCACCATCATAGCTAGGTTCCTTTCGAAATTGGTGTAATTCTGTCTCTTCGTTTGTCTGTTTTTCTTTGTCAGTTTGTCCGTCAACATTTCCGTTTCCGGACTCTGACTCGAAAACGGTTTGTCCAATCGAATTCAAACTTGACAGGGAGATAGATCACCATCATTGCTAGGTTCCTTTCGATATTGGTGTAATTCCGTCTGTTCGTTTGTCCGTCAACATTTCTGTTTCCGGACTCTAACTTGAAAATGCTTTGTCTAATTGAATTCAAACTTGACAGGGAGATAGATCACCATCATAGCTAGGTTCCTTTCGATATTGGTGTAATTCCGTCCGTTCGTTTGTCCGTTTTTAGTCTGTTTGTCTGTCCATCAACATTTCTGTTTCCGGACTCTAACTTGAAAATGCTTTGTCCAGTCGAATTCAAACTTGACAGGGAGATAGATCACCATCATAGCTAGGTTCCTTTCAAAATTGGTGTAATTCCATCCATTTTTTGTCCGTTTGTCTGTCCGTCAACATTTCCGTTTCCGAACTCTAGCTCAAAAACGCTTTGTCCAATCGAATTCAAACTTGACAGGGAGATAGATCACCATCATTGCTAGGCTCCTTTCGAAATTGGTGTAATTCCATATGTTCGTTTGTCTGTCCGTCAACATTTCCGTTTCCGGACTCTAGCTCAAAAACGCTTTGTCCAATCGAATTCAAACTTGACAGGGAGATAGATCACCATCATAGCTAAGTTGCTTTTGAAATTGGTGTAATTCTGTCCTTTCGTTTGTCCATTTATAGCATAGATACAATTATGTAACCTAGATTACAAGTATTACATTTCTTAGCACGCCTAACACATTCACCTTAACTGGGTGACCTAACATTTCTTTCTTTGTTTCTAAATTTAATTACAGCAGTCGCTAACCTTATTGCTGCTTGCGCAACCCGCCTTTTGGGACATCTTTGACCCTCTTGTTTTGACTTTTAGCCTTACCATAGTGACCTTGACCTTCAAAACCTTGTCCAGGCTATGGAAAGCATAAGGTGTTGGAAATAGATACTTGATAGTAGATTGGTTGGTGGTTGTAGATGTCCAACGTCATAGTTTGAAAAGCAAGACTTTTTGTTTAGTTTAAGAAGAGTTAAAAATGAATAAATGTAGTTTAGTATAAAACAACAGGGATATAAAAATTTGGCAGAGTTGAAATGGGGTAATAAAATTGAATGTTTTAATAATAGAAGATCACATAATATATGATGAGCTTATCTGCCACAGAAGATGCTGCATTACTTTATCTTTTTTCATTTTTTAATAACTTTTGTATTAAATCCCCAATGAACATAGAAATCGGATTCAAAGTCAGATTTACAGTGAGAGTTTTCTAACCAGAAACCAGACAAAGATGCTTGATATGCTGTAATTGGGATGACTTAACCTGAGGTTTGGCCAAATATAATAGGAAAACGTCCCGAATGACATATACAGAAAAAATATATCACGAATGAAGATAACAATATTATACGAGTGCATAGCACGAGTATTATATTGTTAATCTTCATGAGTGATATATTTTTCTGTATATGTCTGATGAGGGATGTTTTACTTTTATTATCCACCATTTTGTGTGATTTATGGGTCAAATGATATGAATATTTAATGAGAAAATGTGAAACAGACTGTCAAAAAGCACGAGCAACACTGAATATAAAACTTCAATCTTTACCTTGCAATATCTCAGTCATTTCTGCATGGATATTTATGCAACATACATGAACAGAAGCGCTAGAATAGCACCTTTCTAATGATATATTATACATATTTTTAAGTTACATACTTTCCGAGATATTGTTGAAAAACCGGAAGTTAATCAAACTCAATATCCATAGTACCGGGGCGCCGGTGTATACAAAAAAAATACATCCTGGTCTGTATTTCCCCGTATTTAGGGTAAATACGTCGCGTGGTAGATAATAAAACATGGTATCAAAAAAGGAAATTAATGTGTATATTGTGAGCTTTTGGTTTGCACCTGGCCAAACTCACTCTGTGAAAGAGGAATTGAGTTCATAAAATAACTTACCTGTTATTTTACCTGCTTATTAACAAAGTGGCTATTCAAACCCCATGAAGCAGAAACTCAAGGGATCTCATAAATATTTCTAATTGGCTAGGAAATTCTGGATTAAAGGATTAAACTTCCAATTACAATAATGAAAAACTTTTCAGAATTCAGAAGTAGCATATCAGATATCAGGGCCAGTTTCATGAAGCCTCATTAAGATAAAGGTCACCTTAAATTTAAGGATTTCCTTGAATTTCACCCTCCTTTAAAATCTCTCAGTTTCACAAAGCCTCCTTCCTTAAAAGAGACCTTAAAAACTCCCTTAAATTTCAAGGAAGCTAAGGACCTACCTTAAATTTAAGGAAGTGTTCTTCAAAGAATGTTTAATAATTTCAAAGGACATTTGCTTCCTCCTTAAGTTTCAGGGATAACCTTTTGGTAAGCAGAGTTAAAGGAGGCTTTGTGAAATTGAAATTTAAGGTGGCCTTACCAAAGCAAAAAAAATGACCTTCCTTTACTAAAGGAGGTTCTTTCTAAAGGAGGCTTCGTGAAACTGGCCCCAGTTACTAATTTCCTTTTCTTAGTTACTCAATTTATCATGTTATTGTATCAATTTACAGTCTTGTAAACTTTTCTCAGTTTTCCAGTTCAGCGAGAAAATTGTTGGATTTAATTGAATCAAGCGGATTGGATCTCTCAGATTGTTCTGAATATAAAGCTTTAGCACAACGGCTTGAAGAAGATAACCTGTGAGTATGTCTTGTATTTTTTTTAACTGTTGTTGAATCTAATTCTGATTCTAATTGAGCTTTTGTCAGCTTAATCTCTCACAAAGACAGAATCTAAGGGTCACAGCTAGGGTAGGTATGCTTTTAAAAAAAAAAAAGATTTCAAGTATCGTCTAAGGAAGCAAAGACAAGAAAGGGGAATCCAATTGCTCCTAACACAAAATTAACATGTAATATCTGGGTGATCATTCAATTCTGTAAACTTATTAGTGTATTTTGATTCACATGGTTGATTCATATGGTTACCAAGATGACCTGGCTCAATATGACCCATTTGAAACAAGGTCACATAAGAATATACAGATATTTTAAGATTCTGTAACAGCTGCCTTGTTTACCATTTATTTCTTGCAGCCTTGCAGTAGTGTGCACTAAGTGCTTTTGTTTTTGTAATAAAATTTGCGTTTTTCCTTTTTCAGGTTTTTTTCTGAGAGCCTTATATTGACTGACAAGATTGACTTACTGACAGCAGGGTAATTGGAATGGCCAGTGACCTAATTGATTCAAATATCTAATTTACTTTAAGGGAAAATGTTCTTAGCTGAGTTTTGCTTAAAATTGTTTGATTGTTCATAGAATATTTTTAAATACTTCTCTCCATTTATTCTCCAATTTTCACAATTGCAACAGGCAGGAAGGCAGTGGGATTGGCAAACTACTACCATCATCAACTGAAACACCGAAGTCTGGTGGTAAGAATGAGATGCCAGTTATTTAAAGTAATGTTAAATATTAGCATAATAAAACCCTTTTAAATTGAATCACGAGAAACTGAAATTGTAGTTCTAGCATTGTCACCGAAACAGGGAACATTTCAATGCTAAGGCATTCTAAAGATCTATATCGAGCAAATTTACAGGAAGCATTCGTATCTAATTGTCATAACATGAAAGCAGCTAAATGATTTCTTTCTTGATAAATATATATTTCAAAATGTTCATTAAAATAATAAAATTAGGTAAAGTGTCAAGTAATAATTAATCGTGAGTCAGAAAATATAAGATGTGTCAACCCCAATATTATTAGTTTACCAATATTTTTTTGTAAATAGAATCAATGTCTGGGTTGTGTTTATCAAATGCATAAACTTGACCTTTTGACCTTGCTGAAGGTCACATGACCAAAAAGGCAAGTGCATGTAGTCACATGTACATATTTGTGATATAGATAGTTTAATAATTTCAATCAAAAATTAAAACAATGGCAAAAAGAGGTATTTAAAGTCACATGTGTGTATATGTGTTACATCGTGTATGATCATAAGTTAAACATTTATAATGCTCTGTAGAGTTATTGTTCTTCTACATTGAAAAGTATCAAATCTACAGTTATTTAGAAACAGCATTGGGATCAATGTTCTTTGTACTTGAATGCATTTCTATAAAGTTTTGAAATGTATTTAAGTATATTTTTAACCCCAGCCCATAAAGGCTGGTATTATAGTCATCCCTTGCGCTGTCCAGACAGCAGTGGTGGGCATAAAGCTTGTAGGTGTTCTACAGCCTAAATCCATACATGGATTTTCACCAAATTTTCTGGATATGTTTACCCCAAGAGGATCTAGAGTACATCAGGTTTTGAAGAGGTGTCTGGCAACAACTGTTGCCATGGCAACACTTTAAAGATTTTTGGGTATTTAAGTTTGTGGCTGTATACTTGTATTAAACTTCTTAATTAAAGAAGGGGCACTATTAAACCGATGTTACTACAGTTTGCATTTCTATCTCCCGCTGGTAAATGTTGTTTATCTCGAAAACCATAAGAGATAGAGCGATTTTGTGCAATTTTTGGACCATCAGGATACTAAGGAGTACTCCTGTAGGACCTCTAATAAATTATGACTTTTCCGAATTTTGGCCACCATCTTGAATTTTGGTTGAAATGGAAAATGTCATTTATCTTACAAACCATAAGAGATAGCGCGATTTTAGGCAAATTTTGGACCTCTGGGTACACTACTCCTCTATGACCTCAGAATAATTATGACTTTTCCAAATTTCAGCTGCCATTTAGAATTCTGGCGGAAATGGAAAATGTCATGTATCCTGAAAACTGTAACAGATCAATTTTGGGCATAAGTTGCCCCCACTAGATAATAAGGACTATTTTTTAATGTCTGAACAATTTAGAATTTTCTTTCATCTGCCATCTTGAAAAATGCCATGTATCTTCAAAACCATGTTACTTGTCTTTTTCCGGTGGATATATCTTGCATCTGGCCACAGATGGGTCTTTGATCTAGTTACTATAGTATTTTGTAAAACTATATATTTCTTGTCTTTTATATTATAACCAAAGCACACAACCTTATATAATTTAAATGGTTATATATTTAATGTGTGAACTAGTTGGTGAATCTTATTTTAATCTTATTCTCAATTTAAAGTGTTACTTCTGTTCTGAAATTTCAAATAAAATTAATACACAAAGACTACAATGGTGTTTTTTTTTTGTTGATTTGTTAGGCCAGAAGGAAACCACTGCACAGACTCAAGAAATGTATGCAAAATATGACAAGGAAAACCTGGAACAAAGTGAAAAAACCAAAAATGTTAGTTATATACCCAGATGAAAAGTCAGGGATATACTGGAATCACCCTTGTTGTGCTGCTGCCATACATCTTGACTTGTGTGCATGATAACACTAAAAACATTGCACAGATTTAATTCAAACTGGGCATACACTTGTATTTGTGCCAAAAGTTGAACACTATCTTAAGGTGACCTTAAACTCCAAACCTTTAGGTCAGTAATGACCTTTTTGCTACTTTTAAGCCCTGTATATCTCAAACTATATGGCTCATGCAAGCATAACTCCCATCTGGGAATATATTAATATATTGTTTTTAAATTTGCTGAAAATCAAGGCTTTAAATTAATGTTTAACCTGTGTATGAGCCCCATAAACACCCTTCACTTGGACTGTTTCTACATTTTTCACACATTTTGCCTTGTGATATTGAAATGAAAAGTCTGACCAATCTCAAATTGTACTACAAATAATTTCTGTATATGTGATTGTTGTGTAAAATTTCAGTTTTATAGCTTTAATTTAAAGTCACCATAAGGTCTCTAAAATGCACACAAGGATCCAATTTATTAACTTTTTGCCAATTTAGTTCCTGTAGCTCTCGAAGTATGTGGCTCATCCAGATATGATCTAATCAGGGAATATATTAATATGTAATTTTTTACATGTGCCCCCTAGGATATCAATCCTTTAAGTTGGCATTTAACCTGTGTATGAGGAATGACTTACTAGTAACTGGCAAGACCAACACAAAAAATTTGTTTGTACAATATTAAATAAAAAGTACACGTGACTCCAAAAGAATCAGCTTTTGTGGTTTTTAAATATTTCCTTTATTATTGCAGTTTACTTTTAAAATGTATAAAAAAGTGTTTGTAAGCATGCTGTAAAGGTCTTAAATTGAATCAGATTTAAGCACAATCTGGAAGAAATTTCTTTGTAAAATTTTGGAGGTATATTCACAATCTGTAGAGTGAAGTAATCAAAAACTTTCTCATAACAAAACATAAAACTTGCCATTAAGCACTGATTCATATCTTTGAAAATTTATTTACAATATTGTTTAGACAAATCAGCTTGTGAGTGACCACATGATGGTAGGAGAAGCTTTGAAGACAAAAGATATTAAACAAATCAACATGGTTTTAGCAAAGTAAGTTATTAAGCGTCCCGCAAGGGACGCTTGTTTGCGTATGGGAGAGCTTCTGGCTCCGCCGGCTCCGCCGGCTTCTGCGGCTCCGCCGGCTCCGCATTTTGTTTTTCTTATAACTCTGTAACCGTTAGGCGGATTCTTTTCAAATTTGGCAGGTTTAGGCAGTAGCCTTGGGGAATTTTTTTGAATATGCTGCAGTGACATTTCAACCAATCAGAGAGGTCACATGACCAAAAATGTCTTTTTTTCGATGGGGAAGCTTGTCCGGATGATAACTTGAAAGGAATTTTATCAATTCACCTGAAACTTGGCAAATACATTCATTCTATTAAAATCTGGAAATCATTAGATTTTGGCATTGATTGGTCAAGAAATGGCCGAGTAATTAATGATTAATTAATCATTACGAATTTTCCAAATAAGGAAAACACAAAAATGCTTATATCTCGAAAACCGTGCTAGATAGAGCGATTTCGACGAAATTTTTGACCCGCAGGGTATATCTGCGGAGTAGTTTTCCCAATTTTCAAAAAAATTTTATCTCGCCCAAAATGGCGGCCATTTTGAATTTTCGAAATTTTCGCAAAAATTGCAAAACACAAAAATGCTTATATCTCAAAAACCGTGCTAGATAGAGCAATTTCGACAAAATTTTTGACCCGCAGGATATCTCTGCGGAGTACTTTTCCCAATTTTCAAAAAATTTTTGTCTCGCCAAAAATGCCGGCCATTTTGAATTTTCGAATTTTTCGCAAAAATTGCAAAACATAAAAATGCTTATATCTCGAAAACCCTGCAAGATAGAGCGATTTCGACGGAATTTTTGACCCACAGGGTATATCTGCAGAGTAGCCATGCCAATTTTCAACAAAATTTTATCTCGCCAAAAATGGCGGCCATTTTGAATTTTTGAATTTTTCGCAAAAATTGCAAAACATAGAAATACTTATATCTCGAAAACCCTGCTAGATAGAGCGAATTCGACGAAATTTTTGACCTGCAGGGTATCTCTGCAGAGTAGCCATGCCAATTTTCAGACAAAAAATTTCTCACAAAAAATGGCGGCCATTTTGAATTTTCGAATTTTTCGCAAAATTGCAAAACACAAAAATGCTTATATCTCGAAAACCGTGCTAGATGGAGCGATTTCAACGAAATTTTTGACCCATAGGGTATCTCTGCAGAGTAGCCATGCCAATTTTCAAAAAAAAATTGTCTTGCCAAAAATGGCGGCCATTTTGAATTTTCGAATTTTTGCGCAAAAATTGCAAAACACAAAAATGCTAATATTTCGAAAACCGTGCTACATAGAGCGATTTCGACGAAATTTTTTATCTTCAGGGTATCTCTGCAGAGCAGCTATCCCAAAGAGCTTTCATTTGGTGAAGTTTCAGACCCATAGCTAATTGCTCACCTACTCAAAAAGAGTAAATGCGAATTACCTCTAAAAGTATTGCAGATGGCCAATTTTTCTCAAATAACTCATTCACCTACTTTTGGAAGAGCTTTCACTTGGTGAAGTTTCAGACCCGTAGCTAATTACTCACCTACTCAAAATGAGTAAATGCTAATTATCTCAAAAACTATTGCGGATACCCAATTTTTATCAAATAACTCATTCATGTACTTTTGGGAGAGCTTTCACATGGTGAAGTTTCAGACCCGTAGATGATTACTCATCTACTCAAAATGAGTAAATGCGAATTATCTCTTAAAAGTATTGCAGATAGCCAATTTTTCTCAAATAACTCATTCACCTACTTTTGGGAGAGCTTTCACTTGGTGAAGTTTCAGACCCATAGCTAATTACTCACCTACTCAAAATGAGTAAATGCGAATTATCTCTAAAAGTATTGCAGATAGCCAATTTTTCTCAAATAACTCATTCACCTACTTTTGGGAGAGCTTTCACTTGGTGAAGTTTCAGACCCATAGCTAATTACTCACCTACTCAAA
Source organism: Sabellastarte sp. h YS-2021 (assembly GCA_964017235.1). Taxonomy (NCBI): domain Eukaryota; kingdom Metazoa; phylum Annelida; class Polychaeta; order Sabellida; family Sabellidae; genus Sabellastarte; species Sabellastarte sp. h YS-2021. The sequence continues at coordinate 82,402,111 of OZ024928.1, forward strand.
ATGAGTAAATGCGAATTATCTCTCAAAGTATTGCAGATAGCCAATTTTTGTTAAATTAATCATTCACCTACTTTTGGGAGAGCTTTCACTTGGTGAAGTTTCAGACCCATAGCTAATTACTGACCTACTCAAAATGAGTAAATGCGATTTATCTCTAAAAGTATTGCAGATAGCCAATTTTTCTCAAATAACTCATTCACCTACTTTTGGGAGAGCTTTCACTCTGTGAAGTTTCAGACCCATAGCTAATTACACACCTACTCAAAATGAGTAAATGCGAATTATCTCTAAAAGTATTGCAGATAGCCAATTTTTCTCAAATAACTCATTCACCTACTTTTGGGAGAGCTTTCACTTGGTGAAGTTTCAGACCCATAGCTAATTACTCACCTACTCAAAATGAGTAAATGCGATTTATCTCTAAAAGTATTGCAGATAGCCAATTTTTCTCAAATAACTCATTCACCTACTTTTTGGAGAGCTTTCACTCTGTGAAGTTTCAGACCCATAGCTAATTACTCACCTACTCAAAATGAGTAAATGCGAATTATCTCTAAAAGTATTGCAGATAGCCAATTTTTCTCAAATAACTCATTCAACTACTATTGGCAGAGCTTTCACTTGGTGAAGTTTCAGACCCATAGATAATTACTCACCTACTCAAAATGAGTAAATGCGAATTATCTCAAAAACTATTGCGGATACCCAATTTTTATCAAATAACTCATTCATGTACTTTTGGGAGAGCTTTCACATGGTGAAGTTTCAGACCCGTAGATGATTACTCATCTACTCAAAATGAGTAAATGCGAATTATCTCTTAAAAGTATTGCAGATAGCCAATTTTTCTCAAATAACTCATTCACCTACTTTTGGGAGAGCTTTCACTTGGTGAAGTTTCAGACCCATAGCTAATTACTCACCTACTCAAAATGAGTAAATGCGAATTATCTCTAAAAGTATTGCAGATAGCCAATTTTTCTCAAATAACTCATTCACCTACTTTTGGGAGAGCTTTCACTTGGTGAAGTTTCAGACCCATAGCTAATTACTCACCTACTCAAAATGAGTAAATGCGAATTATCTCTAAAAGTATTGCAGATAGCCAATTTTTGTCAAATAACTCATTCACCTACTTTTGGGAGAGCTTTCACTTGGTGAAGTTTCAGACCCATAGATAATTATTCACCTACTCAAAATGAGTAAATATGAATTATCTATTAATAGTATTGCAGATAGCCAATTTTTCTCAAATAACTCATTCACCTACTTTTGGAAGAGCTTTCACACACGAAAATGAAAAATTGTGAATATCTCAGAAAAGCTATTTCTTCTGCTTTAATGCTCGGCAGGAGATACACACCGCGGCAGTGGTCTTGACAAAAAGCTTTGTCTCCCCAAAAATGGTGGCCATTTTGAATTTTCAAAGTTTTTCCAAAACACAAAAATGCTTATATCTCGAAAACCGTGCTATATGGAGCGAACTCAACAAAATTTTTGACCTGCTGGGTATCTCTGCAGAGTAGCCATGCCAATTTTCAAAATATTTTTGTCTCGCCAAATATAGCGGACATTTTTAATTTTTTTATTTTTTGCAAAACACAAAAATGCTTATACCTTGAAAACCGTGCTAGATAGAGCAGACTGCGCTGACTTTGGTTGCCACAACAGTATAAGGCTAGAAACGAAGCATTTTCTTAATACTTTAGCACTCACCTTTATATCCTTTTCGGGACGCTTTGTTTTTGCTATGCAAAAACATTATCTTTTTTTTTTGCGAGCGATCCTCTAGTTATATATTGCACATCTGACATTTTTGGTTTTTCTGCAAAGATGTATAGTATATGTCACAGTGGAAACTCCAATCCAGTGCCATTTCTAATTCCCCTAGTGGTAGTTCCAATTAGAACTACCACTAGTGCTACTTCCAATTGGAACTACCACTAGTGCCACTTCTAATTCCCCTAGTGCTGCTTCCAATTGGAACTACCACTAGTTGTCCTTCTAATTGGAAGCAGCACTAGGGGAGTTAGAAATAGCACTAGGGGAATTAGAAATGGCACTAAATCTTTGAAAGGTGTAATTTCTAAAATCATCAAATCAACATTTTTAAGACAACACTGCATCACAAACAAGTGAAGGTGCGAGAAATCCGGCTTGGAAGTGCTCTACAAAGTGTCATACCTCAAATATAAACATTTGTCAAAACAGAATATAGACATTAAAACTTGTGAACAGATATTCATATTGTATATTTTTGTGCCAACCATGTTTAGTAGAATTACCTGTATTCTGTGACTTATTTTGTGTAAATAAACTGTGATATAAAACATTAAAACTTGTGAACAGACCTCATATTGTGTATTGTATGTATTGTCATTTACTGTATGTAAATACTATATGTATTGTCATTTACTGTATGAATAAACAGTTATTTATCAATGAAGAACTTCTTCTTAAGGAAATCAAATCAAGAATCAGGGCTATTTCTAATTCCCCTAGTGGTAGTACCAGTTGGAACTACCACTAGTGCTACTTCTAATTGTTGTTTATCAGCAAAGGATTAGAAACTAGTGGTAGTTCCAATTGGAAGTAGCACTAGTGGAAGTTCCAATTGGAAGTACCACTAGGGGAATTAGAAATGGCACTGGATTGGAGTTTCCACTGTGACAAAAACATTGGAAACCATAAACCAGTAAATTGACGGGTAATGCAAGTAGTTACACAGTGACCATATTAAACCAATTGTTTCAGCCTTAGAAAGTGATTACATGTAAATGTCTTGTTAGTTATTCAAAGGGTAAGTTTTGTAAGATGTTATGACGGAGTGATCTTTGTGAACCTTGAAAAACTTGCTTTTGACCTGTTGTTTACTGGCATGTTCATGAGCTGTATTTCTGGGCCCGTATTCACGAAAGGTCTTAGACTTAGCCAGGTCATAGGCTTAAATCCAGTCTTAAAGTTAAGACTTTTGTCTCAGCTAAGTTTTGTCTTAAAACCGTGTTCACAAAGGGTGACTTAGCTAAGTCCAAGATTATCAAATAATCACAGTGGTTTTCTGTGTCATGTGACCTTTCTTTTCCATTTAAACTATACTATTGGTGACCTATATATCCTTCATTTAATGAATTTTATCTAAGGAAAAGTGCTGTTTTGAAATGGAAAACCTTGTTACCACATATAAACTTCCAAAGACTGCTTTAGTGAGATGTTATGTATAATTATACTTTATTTACAGCCATTTCAAATTTTGAAGTGGAGAAAAGTTTATGGTGGCCATATTTATATCCTCTTTACAAATTTAAGGCCACTACTAACCAGTCTTAAAGTTGAGCCCTTGGCTAAGCCTAAGACCAGTCTTAAATTCTTTGTGAATACCACTAAGCCTAAGACAAAAGTCTTAGCAGGTTTTGGGCAGAAACTTAAGAAAAAAGTCTCAACTTTAAGCCTAAGCCCTGGCTAAGACCTTTCGTGAATACGGGTCCTGGAGCTGTATTTTATGGAATATTTATATTTGGTGCACATGTTCTCTTGAGCTTTTAGCACTGCAGTTGGACAGTGTGTCACCTTTCAGTAAATAATCTTCATTTTATTTAAGCTTTAACTCAGTAATAGTCAGTTTATTTAATGTTAACTATTTGTTGATAATATTGCTTCAAGAGTGAAGCTGATGGTATAACCTTGATTTCTCGTTGCTCAGACTGTCATCAGTGGCTGTGTTTCACATATTTATCTTGCACTAAAAGCATGTGGCTAGTTTATAGCCACTCATGATAAATAGTAAAAATAGCATCAGAGATACCCCCGTACCCCACAGCCTAGGGAAATATTTTCAACACCATGAGATACAGAAGCACTGTACCAGTACAAAGTTCAGGATACTTTCAGAGCACTGTCAGTTATATAAAGTTCCAAAAAATGTTTAAATGCAGAAAATAATGTTTAAAAGAAAGATAATGCATGTAAAGATGAAGTATTAAAACAAGTCAATTTAATAACAAGATGACAGCATTAATCAGTAAACTAAAATTCAACATTCTTTATCTACATCTACATGGCCGAATTATGGTTTAGATGTTTTGAATATTACCATGCATACAGAAGTGGTAATACATTTAATGAATGCTTATGTGTGGTGTTGGAGCAAAATCTGTGGCTCACTTGATGAAATTCTATCTCTTACAATGGGAAGTTATGAAAGTAAAATTCTTAATAAATTCTAATATGAATTAACAGTGCTTAATCTGCATCAAAAGACAGACCCAAAGGTGCAACAAGATTTTACAGGTCAAGGTCACTACGACAAGGTCAAAGGTCAAATTAAGGTCACACCATGATAATACACACCTATGGCCCCTGACCAATGTCCCTACCAAATATCAACTTCCTACACCTTACGGTTTCCGAGATATAGCCCGGATAAGATTTTATAGGTCAAGGTCACTACGGCAAGGTCAAAGGTCAAATCAACGTCAGATCATGACGTTGCACAACTACACCCCCTAACCAATGTCTCTACTAAGTATCAACTTCCTACACCTTACGGTTTCTGAGATATAGCCTGGACAAGATTTTATAGGCCAAGGTCACTACGGCAAGGTCAAAGGTCAAATCAAGGTCACTCCATGACGTGGCACACCTACACCCCCTAACCAATATCCCTACCAAGTATCAACTTCCTACACCTTACAGTTTCCGATGTCCCTACCAAGTATCAACTTCCTACACCTTACGGTTTCCGAGATATAGCCCGGACAAGATTTTCAAACTCAAGATCACTACGGCAAGGTCAAAGGTCAAATCAAGGTCAGACCATGACGTTACACACCTACACCCCCTAACCAATGTCCCTACCAAGTATCAACTTCCTACACAAGATTTTATAGGTCAAGGTCACTACGGCAAGGTCAAAGGTCAAATCAAGGTCACTCCATGACGTGGCACACCTACACCCCCTAACCAATATCCCTACCAAGTATCAACTTCCTACACCTTACAGTTTCCGATGTCCCTACCAAGTATCAACTTCCTACACCTTACGGTTTCCGAGATATAGCCCGGACAAGATTTTTAAACTCAAGATCACTACAGCAAGGTCAAAGGTCAAATCAAGGTCAGACCATGACGTTACACACCTACACCCCCAACCAATGTCCCTACCAAGTATCAACTTCCTACACAAGATTTTATAGGTCAAGGTCACTACGGCAAGGTCAAAGGTCAAATCAAGGTCACTCCATGACGTGGCACACCTACACCCCCTAACCAATATCCCTACCAAGTATCAACTTCCTACACCTTACAGTTTCCGATGTCCCTACCAAGTATCAACTTCCTACACCTTACAGTTTCCGAGATATAGCCCGGACAAGATTTTCAAACTCAAGATCACTACGACAAGGTCAAAGGTCAAATCAAGGTCAGACCATGACGTTGCACACCTACACCCCCTAACCAATGTCCCTACCAAGTATCAACTTCCTACACCTTACGGTTTCTGAGATACAGCCCGGACAAACTTTTTCCCACCACCAGCCCGCCCGACAGGACGCCCGCCCGCCTGCCCGGACACCATGGGTGAAAACAATGTTATGGTGTATCAGGTGAAACTGTTTTACTTCATTTCACACTTAATGATGGTAAAAACCTTTTTCTTTGTGTTATATATTGCACACTAATGCTGATTAATATGGCGTAACTGTGTGAGGTTAAAAGTTTGGAAATGATATTGAACCTCTTTTAAACATCAGTATTGAAATCCTGGAAAGTATTTTAATTATGTTGGAATTTCTGTGTGTAGTCTCTGTAGACCCCAATTTTCACATATGGAGTCAGTTTGATAAAGTATGGTTTATTATGTTACAGACTTCCAACAACTGAAAAAATGCTTACTGAAGAAGATGTGACACAGATAGCTGAGCTGTCTCAGAATAAAGAAAGTATGTGCAGCCTATGATTTGGCAAGCTATACACCTGGAGGACTTTAGCAAAAAAACTACAAAAAATTATTTTTAAAAAAACCTATAGAATAGATTCCCAGAATTTGCAAATGTAAATTGTATTCATTTTTTACACTGGTTGTTGGATATTTTTCCAAATGCTTTTTACCTGGTGTTTATTTTTTTCTAGGATTAGCACACATGTGCACCAACCCTAGAGACTTACTTTATATACAGTCATAAACTCGAGACTTTGAGCAGTTTTGAGTTGTCAATAATCGGTATTTTCACACATTCACACTACAGGCAGTATACCCCACGGTTAGACATTTTACTCGACGACGGAACCGCCTTCCAGGAATCAGGATACCTCATATCTTCTAAGATTTGATGTACCCATTAGGTATGACGCAGACAGCGACTGTTTGGACACGGTGTGTAACTGTAAATAACAGTAAGATGGCAATAAGATAAGAGTAGTGTGATAGCAGTGCCCACATCTACTACAGAACCCGTTTAAGTAATTAAGCTGACACATGTCTGACAGTGATCAAATACCTTGTACTTAAACAGCAAACCAGTTTTGAATTTAACTGTAGTGTAATGTGTATTATGTAGAATAAAGCAGTTCTTGTATAACCTTTGAGTACACAACAAGTAGTATAAACATGTGTCACCGAGAGACAACCGCCATTTACCTCCACTCACCTTATGTTGCCTTCACACTAACATGACCGAGTCACAACCTTCTATATAAACCGCAGATCACACCTTCAGCTACCATATGAAAAATTCTTCTGCACATGCTCATGATTCCAAATTCAGAGGAAGAAAATGTAAGCATTTTAAAATTTAGGATGCTTAAGGAATTGAACAGTTCACCACTGTGTCACAAGTTTGCATACAGACGTCAGACAGTAGTTGAAGGAGAGGGGCATTTAGCCCAACACCTACTACCGCGGGCAATACTGCCTGTAGTGTGAATGGGGTGTAACTGTTTTGAATATTTATAACCTGCAAACCCTGTGTAGTATTTAGATAATTCCTCTCATTAAATAAACAACTTTTGTATAAATAACTTATTATGATATATGTAAAAACAGCATACCACTTTCAAGAATCGAATATGCTGGAAAGGCGAGATTTTTTGGCATAACTGAATGTTAATAAAAATCTTAGAAAACATTATAAATGGTATAAATCTGTGGGAAAATATGAATTTTGGAGAGCAGAAATGAGTTCATTAAATTTAACATTTGAATATTAGAAGATTGGATCATATGGGTTGTACTGTGTAACATAACTGACCGATCTCACGGATGGATATTGGTTTTGTTTCTCTGTTTCCATGGACATAAATTCTACCTTTTGCTTACCATGAATGCATTTCGTTCCCTGTTAAAGTATTACAGAGGTTGACTTGGGTTCTTCATAAGACGGGAGACATTGAGAACTTGGTGGTCTTACTGAAGTGTGTGTCACTGTCATGCCAGAATGATGTTGCCAGCAACTTTGTAAAGACATGCCTGAAAAAGTTGGTAATTTTGCATACAATTTTGTGTGTTTCTTGAATTCTATTTTATATGGTGTACATTAAGGCTGTCAGTATTGATCAAGTACTTGTTAAAATACAGCAATGACCTAATTGGAATGCAAAATTTACAAAAGACATGCACAATTATGCAAATATTCTTATGTATTTTAAGTGTACCTCAAATGAGTTCTTTCTTATTCAAGAAAATCATTCAACTTTTAACTATCTTTATTTCAAAAAGAGTGCTCATTAGATAGTAGTCATGGTAACAGTGTACTTAAGTATGAAACTGACTACTTCTTCCAGCATTAGTCCACATTGTGTGTTTCCAACTTAATCCAGACACAGGATACAAGCTTTGTTCTTAAATTGGTTAATAAATGAAAATATTTATACGCAAGATGTGAAGATATTTGTAACAGTTTCACACTTAAGATAATATTATTTGTTGGGTGTTTGCTGTATGACAAAGTATCAATATTCACAAAGCAAACTCCTAGATATACATGACACAGCATTTAAGCCCATTCAGTTCATTAACTGGTGTTAAAACATTCATGCTAGTCTTTTTAAGCACAAGCTCTAGCAAGGCTCGCACTTTTAGAGATCACTTTTCTGTCTTTTCTTTTTTGTCTCCGAACTTTCATGAATTGTGGCCTGGCGTGATGACTATCAGTCTCTTCACTGAAGTTAAACAGCGATGGGCTACGTTAGTACTCGGATGGGTGACCGCTTCAGTGCACTATTTGTGTCTGCACTAGTAGACCGAAACCCCTTTTGGCCTTGTCAACACTAGTATTGTGTTCATAAATTCTATTTCTGTATGCTCTTTCCTGTTTCGCCAATGTGTTGTTTCCCACAAAATGTGCATTGAATTAGCTATATAATATTTTGTATTTCACAGCTGATCTATGGTTTGTGGGTAAGTTTATGCACTGGTGAGTTTTTAGTGTGGTAGCTCTTAAAAACTGAATCATTTTTGAAGTTATCCTCTGATGAGACCCAGTCCAATACATGATCGAAGTCTATAGTAATATTAACATATTACCATTCTTTCACTGATATGAAAATCCAAAATGAATATTTGAGTTCAGTGTCCTGTTTAACGACCCAAGTTTACTGAAATTATAGTCAGTGAGCTTCTGAAATAATAAGGATAAATGTTAGTAAATAAACATATTTGACTCTGAATTTGACTCACTGGCTCCACTTAAACCTGAATTGGTCTTACACTAGTTTCATATATACCTGAATTGGTCTTTCACTGGTACCTACAATGTAACTAATGCATGTACATATAAACAGGCAGAGAGGGAATGAGGTGGTGACTTTGCTGGAGAGCAGACCAGATTTTCTGAACTGTGTGACAAATGTTGTAAACCTTCAGCTAATGGCTCGCCAAGATCCCAGCACATTTGACAAAGGTAGCAATCACAATATACTTTCGAATATCTGCATAGGTCATCAGAAAATTATATTGTTAATCTTCACGAGTGATATCTTTTTTTCTGTATATGTCTAATGAGGGTTTTTTTATATTCTCCACCATTTTGTGCATTTTATGAGTTAAATAAATCAATACTTAATGAGAGAATGATAAAAAGACATGTGGTGGGTAATAAATTTGATGTTTAGAAATTAACAGGATGATTTCTTACTTTGCATAATATATTTTAGAAGTCATTTATTAGAAAATAGAAAAGTCTTCACATTTCCTGCAGTTCTTGGCAAAATGTGTTCTATTTCAGTTGTAAACCTGATATTAAACTCTGAAGAGGAAAGAAGTTTACCTTTACAGAAGCTGGTCCAACACTTTTTATGTTGTAAAGAATATGACACACTGCAGAAGGTGTGTAACAGTGTGTGTCTGTGAGACACTCGTACATGAATACCATCAGACTAGCGTTAGTGGTATGAAAGGTTACCTAGTGTTATGCTTTTCATTTTATTTTGGTAGATATCAAGAAATCCTCAAATAATATTCAATAATCAGTTACTAAAAAAAGGTGTGGGTATGTTAGTCTTTCTAACGGCTGTGTAGATTAATTTCTTGTAGTCCAAGTTGTGTATAAAGTTTGACACTCGGTCATCTTTCAGTGTAACATGGCTAGTGGAGCTAAATGGATGTTTTGCAATTGTTTCACAACGTTGCTTACGTACCTAGGACGGTAGTTGAAATTTAGGGGTATTTCTCCCCAACAGCTATAACCTCAAGTTATGCTGCTTGTAGTGTTAATGATACACAAAATATCAGAAGTTATGTGGCATCCTTAGAGGCAGTTCTGTCGCCGAGTAAAATCTGTAACCGTGAGATGTACCATCTAGAGTGTGAATGGGACATTATGTGTTGAAATATTCTAGTTTGTTAACTTCAGTATATCTTGCAAAGAGTAAAGCATCACCATGCTTAAAAATCCCAGAGACTGAATGACATTTGTAACGATCTGACCATTAAATGCCATTGTACTTTCTTCTTTTGGCATTTAAAGCAATACCTGTGTTTGAAATCATTAAATTCTGTGTGTTGGCAAACACCATATTCCTACAATCCTCTCCCTAAAATAGTTTTGTTTTTCCCAATCAGAACTAAAATGACCTCAATAATTTGAGCAATCATAAAATTTTAAATCCTGTGATTCATTGAATAGATGAAAATTCTAAAGAAAATAATAAAATCTCAAACTCAAATATAATCCCTAGTAAACCCTAACTTTGACTTTATACTGAAAATCAAATTCGAGTTTAAACTAAAATCCAAATATAATGCCTATTCTCAAGTAAATATATACTGAGGTTGTAAATCATTCATCCTTGATATATTTAAGATTATATTTCAGTTTTCATGAAAGGAGTCTAAGTGTTTGAGGTTATTGTCTGCATTTTTTTTTTGTTTGACCATGTTTTCAATTTCAGTTAGAGAAAAAAATACTGAGGTAAAGATTTTACTTTAAAATGCTGAATTTGAGTTTATACTCATGGGACTGGGTTTGAGTTTGAGACTGAGTAAGATTGATTTTGAGATTTTTAAAACTTTTACTTCACATAATTGGTTAGTACAGTTAATTGTTTCAGCTTTACTGGGTATTGGGAAGCAGCTGCCAACATTCCACTTAAGAACATAGATTCAAACCCATGACCTCAATAGTGGGAGGCATGTAAATCACCACACCCTTAAATCATCTGATTGTGAACTGGCAAGTTATTGAAGAAGTCAGTAAGGTCACGAGAGAGTGAAAAAGATGACAAAATATCCCAGCAATGAAAAAGTTAAAATGAATTGGCACATTGTAACACTCTGTTTATGTTGACATTGCAGATGGTAGTCTACATCTGTGGGGTTCTATTTACAGAAATTTGCTGACCATGTTCAGAAGCTGAATCCAGCATTTATACTGAGGGGGTTACAACCAAACCTGTACAATACAGAAGACAGGCCAATTTCACCCATATTTTACCTGTCCAGTGAGCACATGGTAATTATCCCTATCAAGTCTGATTATATAATACAGCTTGTATGTGTGCAGGTGCTTGTGTGTTTGTCAAGTCACATGTGGGTCCTTCACTTTTTCATGTTCTCGTATTTGGAAAGTTACTCTAAAATTACATGGTGAATTTCATTGATATTATGTACATGTATGTGGGTGAACTTCCAAGAAGGCTATCCACTTTGTGGTAAACAAAGTCCCAAAGATGACTTAGTTATAGCAACTTCAAGGCTATCACTGCATTGTCTAATATTCTGAAAACTACAAGATGAATATCATTTATCCGTAGTATGTAGTGTATTTTATGATTCAAAAAGATGTCCTGAAAGATGTCCACTTTATTGACCACCACACACTCTATATGTTGAATATAGATGGATATACAAAGTGTGCCAATTTTTCATAAATATCTCACACACTATGTAACCTACAAATAAAAAATCCATGCAGAAGTTACTGAAATATTGCGAGTTAAATAATGAGGCTCTTACATTCACTTATGCCCTGCATATATGACAGCCTTTTTTAACATTCTTTCTTTACATACGGATTTATTTAACTGATAAATCATGCAAAATGGTGGATAATAAAAGGAAAACATCCCTCATTAGACATACACACTGGTTAGACTGCGCACTCCTATAATATTGTTATCTTCATTTGTGATATATTCTTTCTGTATATGCCATGTGGGAGGTTTTCCTATTTTATGGTGACTTAAAAGTTACCTGATATCATGCATCATAAACACAGGGTACAGTTGGTTATTTTCACCTCTGTAGATTATTAGTGGGAAAGTCTTTAATCAAACTAAATCCCCAGCCTTTACTTTCTTTAGAGTTCTGGTATAATCACTAGAAGAGATATCTCTCCCGGAGCAAATACTACCCCACTTGTCATAACTACATAATTCTAATTCTAGTTGTATTTTTGTAGCGCTTAATCTCCATCTATGGTCAGACTCTAAGGTATATAATGCCATAAATACATAAGGCTTCTGATCTCACCTGATGCTAAATTGCCACACATATTGTGATTAATTTGTCTTACTCCTGAAGGCTGGTATGAAAAGGAACATGTAAAGGTGCTAAAATGGTGACATCACTATCTTGACAATCATGGAGGTACATTGCTATCTTTACATTTATATCTCTGGCTAGCAATTTAGGCAGATATAAAAAGTTAATGTTTTGATATCCCCATCTTAGCATGTAGGGATGTGTTAAGAAATTAAAAGTTTTGCACTTCTGTGGTAACATTAATAAGGGTATAAAGAGACTGAAAGTGTGATATCTCCACCTTAGCATTTAGGGTGGGATGAGTTAGGTTTGTGGTCTGTATTGTAATATTAAGGCAGGTAGAAAGGATTGGAATTTTTATAACTCTGTCTTTACTTTTAAGAAGGAATGAAATGATGGAAATGTTTGAGTCTCTTGCTTTATCTACAAAAGTCTTTTTAGCTAGTGTTTTTTTTTCTTTTATACAGGAGACGGCTTCTCTTGAAATTATGAAACTTGTCAGACCAGAGAACAGATCAAAGCTACCAGATATCTACAACCACTTAATGCTCCTCAAGAGTAAGTGAAAATACTATGAAATTTAGCCTGTAGCAGTCAAATTCCTTCAAGTAAAACTTTCTTCAGTCAAAAGAACAACATTCTTTGTTCCTTAGAGTACAGTTATATGCTGTAAATTTACCTTCTTATCTCGGCTCTATATCTTTCTTGTATCTTTTCTACGAGAAAACTGGGCTGTATATTTTTTAACTTATTAGTGTGTAGTTATCTAGCATACAGTTAGTAGACACAGTGTAAATTTAGAATCAGTGCATTGAAGCCAGTTAAAAGCCCAGACATACAATATTTTTGGAGGTAGAAGAAGAAATAAGCTAAAACTACAACCAAATTCTGTGGATTTTGGATGTTCTAATTATATAAACTCTGCTATATGTTTAATTTTAGTGAGTGAAGATGACATGCCAGCTGCTATCAAGTATTTTGAACACTGTCTTAATGAAGGATTCAGTCTTTCAGACATAAGACATAAGACTTTGAAGAAGATGGAAGAGACACTTTTGAAAAATGGTCAGAATGTCCCATGGACAGTAAGCCTGCACACTGTGCTTTTTTCTAAAATATCAAGACCAAGTTATAAATAACCATACCTTGAAAAGTAGGGCTAGGTCGGTAGGAGATTTTTCATTTCAATATCCTGCCAGTGTGAAACCATACCGATTCCGGGATACCGAAAAAAAATTGTGTTCTAGCATATCCCGAATCGTATATGCCCGCTAAAAGGAAGTAAAATTCATGAAAACAAAACTGGTAGTTCTTCCAAAAGAAGTTTCTATAGAAGTGCAAAAATCTAAAAAATATGAGATAAAAGTTTATTATTTCTTCAGATTTGAAGTTTGTTTTCAATGTTTTTTGTTTTCTCACAATATTATACACTGACTTTTTAAAAGCCGGTGGTAAAGTGTTGTCACAGTATTCAAGTGAATTGGTCTCGATACCGAGGTACCGGTGTTACCAACCCTGCCCTATTGAAAGGGGCAGTTATTAGTTTTCAGATCTGGATTTCTGATATGTAATTAATGTCTCAGATAGGAATGATGTGCAAATGACTTTTGGCACGCATCTGCATTGATGATGGGAAAATGTTCATTTTCTTAACCTTTAAAACAGGTAATCAGGTCACTTAATTGACAAAAAAAAAAAATTTTACTTCCTAATAAGCCTACTTTTCTAATAGGTTTTTCAGCAATTTAAAAAATTAAATGTTTGATATATAATCAAGATTTTACTGTATTTAGTTTTTCTTTTATTCATTAGAAAGCTGCTATGCATGTGAGGAATAAGCCTTGGGTAGAACTGAATGTGGAAGAAGACTCCTCCAGTAGTGATGAATCATCATCGGAAGAAGAAGAGAGTCAAATGTCACAGCATTCCACAGTTCAGCCCACGGAATGTAAAACATAGTGTCCTCATGTACTGCTCTCTGATGGCAGAACCAATTCATAGTGTCTTCATGTATGCTTCTCTGCAGTAGGAAAATGTGGGCACCACAAAGTACACAACGTCTTGTTTAACAGCAGTGTGTGATAAAGCATACCACATCAGTGGTGGTTATTTAGGACACTGAATCAAAGTCATAGTGTCACCATATACTCCTGTCTGTTCAGGGAAAATGTAGAGTGTGTAAAAGTGCATCACACTTTCAGCAGTTTCAGTTTGTCTAAGAAAGAAATAAACCCTTATTTTTCTTTTGGTTTTTGGTATAGTGTCACTCATTTGTGAATATTTTTGATGCTGCTACTCTCGAAGTGGATGTGGAATTTGTGTGAGTTTTAGTATAGGAATAAAAGACAAATTCTCATGCTTTATGATGGTTTTAAGCTATTGATCAGCTGAATATTAAAGCCACGAAACCCGAAGGGCTGAGTGCTTTAATACAACAGATCAATAGTTTAAAACCATCATAAAGCATGAGAATTTGTCTTTTATTCCTATTCTAAAATGGTTTCATTGATATTTTGTTCAAAATAAGGGGTAAATCTTGCGCAAAATTCAAAACAAATCCAATGCCATGTTGGCTGTTCCATCTATGAAACACACATAGCAATGTCTAAGGTAAAAAATACACGTATTTTTGTCACTTTATTTTCATAGAATTTGTTATGAAATATTAAGGGACTGTCACTGTAGATGCTTTCAATTTGTTGTAAGATTTAAAAGGATATGCTATTTATTAAAATCAAGCAAGAAATGACAATTTTATGAATATTTTAACCGCGATCATTTGTTTACATTTGTACACAAAGGGACAATGCATGCAGAATTCAACAGCGTTATTTTATTTACAATTCTATATTCGCGATTCCAGCATTGCGCAAAAGACGTGTCTAAGGTTACTGCGCAGCGTACCATTTTAGAATTGTTTTTCACATAATATTAAGGGATGTCCCACAGTTCTAAATTTTAGTCACTGTGATGACTTTCATGTTTCCCAATCCACATGCTTCAGAGATTATCACTTGAAGTGCAACAACAGTGTGTAATCAAGCACGCAAGGTAATTTATGTTTCTTCACCTCTTGGCAGTTGGGTCATATTGTACAGATGTAGAAGTTGTTGAATTTATTGTGCATATTTAGGGGGACCTTATGAAATCATTGTCATAAATAAATACAACACTCTGTGATCTCTGTATTGACTGTAGTAAATACAGTAGAACCTCCATTATCCGATCCTCTTGGGAGAGTAACAATTAGGTCGGATAATAGAAAGGTCTGATAATGGAAAGGCTAAAATAACAGTTTTATTGTGTTAATATATCTTACCTAGTGGACAGATGCATTTGTCCGGCGCACAGCCGGTCCCGCCAAACGTTAGAAAAAAACGCCTCGAGCTGGGCTCTGGCCCGGACCGGTAGTGTCCTGTTTACTCGCCAGGTGGCTGTATAGCCTCCCTGCCGGTGCACTGCGCGTGCGCGCGCATGCGTACTTCCTCCTTTTGTTTGGCGCGAAGACGAGAGGTCGTCTGTTTTTTGGAGAAACTTTTATTTTGATTTATATCTGTTACAGGATATATTTTGATAAATTCTTTGTGTAGAAGTGTTGTTTAATAACTATGGATTCACCAGGACAAAGGCGGGGATCGTGCGGCCATAAGATGGCTGGCTTTGATATGCATGAGAAGTGTGCTCGTTGTCGAGACAAAGGTCTGGGTAAAGATCCCTGCATTGTGGGAGGTGCGATATGCAAGATTTGTGACAATTTTACAGCAATTCAACGTGATATGCTGGCCACTCCACAGTATCAAATTCGCAAGGACAAGAAAGCGGGTTTGCTAGTGTCACCACGAGATGTAACTGTGCTGTCTCCAGTTAATTCTTCTCAACAGCCAGCTAGTACTGCGCATGCTCAGCAGACGATTTCTGAAGATGACAGTGCGCATGCGCAGGACCTCCCTGGGGGTAGCGATAATGTAAGTTCTTCAGATTTTGTTTCCAAAAAAGATTTTGACAAATTAAGTGACCAGCTAGATGAGAAATTCTCTCGGTTTGAAGCACTCTTATCAAGAGGCAATATATTTGCTACCCCCAAAGTACCGGTTCAGGTTTCAAACCCACCGGTTTCTGATCAGCCATTCATAGATCCTGCCTCTGCCCGAACCACCGGTCCGGTGCGGTTTCCGGCAGTACAGGCTAGTACAGGATCAGATGGCAAGAAAGATTCAAAGAAGAAGCACAAGTCTTCTCATCATAAATCTTCCAAAGCAAAACCGGTTCCGGTTGAGGAAAATACCGGTCCGGTACAGAAAAAGCCCTCTGATACTGCACTTCAACAAGCTAAACCGGTACCGGTCGGGGAGATGACCGGTCCGGTCAGGGCATACCAAACTGACACCTTTGTACCCAAGGAACCGGTTCCGGTTGTGGATGGATCTTTTACCGGTCCGGAACCGGCTGCACCGGCTGGGGAGCCGTTTATTAGAAACCTTGCTTCTGCTGGTGGCTCAGATAATATGTCCAATGTTGAACACCCCTTAACAGATGTCTTGCCTGTGGCTTCAGACGAACCACTCTTTGGGGATCATACATCAACAGATGTTGTGGATAGGGATCATACATCACCGGATGTTTTGGATAGCGAGGATGGTGAACTTTCTGAATCAGACACTGATAAACCAGAAAAGAATGAAGAAATGAGTTACAGGGAAACAGTTCGTTCCATCAGGGCCTTTATGGGCTGGAACTTTATCCCTGACTTTGAGTTTGAGTACAGTGACCCGGATAAGTCCAACAATCCGTGGCGTGGAAAAAATCCGAAGACAAGTTCAAAGGTGTCAGTAGCCATGCCAGCAGACGATTGGCTCTGTCAGAAGCTGGAGAGGATTAATCTGACTGTAGCTGAGGGTTACCCTTCCCGAAGTCAAGAAGCTGGTGGTTTGCGTACTGACCAATTCATACGCACCCCTAAACCACAGGATAAATGGTATCCCATGCATAAGTTAAAGACAGATGGTCCCCAGCGACCAGGTAGAAAGCTGTTCAACTGGCATGGTTCTGAGGCGAAACTAAATGCTCAATTCTCAAGAATTGTCAAACCAGCTGCATATCTCGCAACAGGTCCCGTGTCTCGTCCCATATCGCAAGAAGTACTACGCAGATGGGAGAGGTGCGCCCGAGAGGGTACTTACACAGTGAACCATGCAGCTGGTTTCAGCAGATGCACTAGCGAGATTCAAGATCAGATGGCACATCACATAACTTTCCTACAGACTCATCTCAGTAAGGGCAAGTCAGCCAAGGAGGTGTCTGAAGCACTTAAGGAGTTAAGGGATTTATGTGCTTTCCACCAGAATGTATCTGTCTCTCTTGGGACAGCTCTACAGCACCTGGCTGATAGCCTTTTTGTGCAGCTGGGGAACTTCATTCTGATGCGTCGGGACTCTTATTTAGATCATGTTCGTCCCGGTATGAAGATGGACACTTGGAATGAACTGAGGAATGCTGCTCTTTTTGGATATGGGTTATTTCCCGACGCGGCCTTGAATGTCGCGGAACAAGATATCAACAAGTTTGAGACACAACATGTGTCGGTCCAGTCTCGAGTTGGTCCCCAGCACCAACAGAAGACCAAGTATCGCTATAAACCGTATGAGAAGAAGGAGGCTAAGACCATGGTTCAGCCGTCATCTGCTCCTCAACAACCTTGGCGACAGTTTGGGTCACGAGGTCGTGGCCGTGGGCGTGGTTCTACTAACCACCGTTTTTCCAAGTATGCCCGAGGTGGCAAAAATTATAAATGACAATCATTGTACAAACCCACACAATCAAATAATTCCAAAGATAGTGGGTCAAAACATCAGCCCTCAAAACTTTCCAAAGACTGTATACTCAAGAACTGCTGTAATTCCTGTTCCTATTGTTGTCGGTCCCGGGCAGCCGCAAAAGAAAGGCCTAAGTCCCGATCTTTGTCAGACAGAAATAAAACATGTCAAAAGTGCTTCTTTTGTCTCTCCTTGTCGTTCTGTCCCTCATGTACCAAATGTCCACAATGTTGCAGAAAATCCTCCTGTAGGATGCAGGTTGCACAGGTTCTGGGAAACGTGGCTCAGCCTGGGTTCAAATCCTCGGGTAGTCTCCATCTTGAAGGACGGTTACAACCTCCCTTTCAAGATGAGGCCCCCATTGACCAGGTGTCCTCTGATAATCAGCGGATACGCCAACCCTCGCAGAAACAAGTTTTTGAAGGAGGCGTTGCAGTCCCTGATTACAAAACAGGCCGTAGAAAAAGTAGTGGTTCGGGCTTCTCTGGCCTTTTACAACCGGCTGTTCATAGTTCCCAAACCGAACAACAAATGGCGTCCAATCTTGGATTTGAGCAAACTCAATCTTTTCCTCCACTCGGAAACCTTCAAAATGGAAACTCCGGAGACCATCCGGCTATCCCTTCAAAAAGGCGAATGGGTCACATCGCTGGATTTCAGCGATGCCTATTTCCACATTCCCATCAACCCAAGGTCGAGGAAGTATCTCCGGTTTCACCTGCACGGTCAAACCTTCCAGTTCAGGGCTCTGCCGTTCGGCCTAGCGACGGCTCCTTTGGAATTCACAAAGGTGGTGAAGGAGGTGAAATTGATGGCCCAGTCCAGGGGTATAAGGATCCACCAGTACCTAGACGACTGGTTGCTTCGAGCGCCCTTTCGGGAGGCTTGTGTGAACCAAACGCGGACCCTGATGGCTCTGTGTCAGCAGTTGGGATGGTTAGTCAATTTGCAAAAGTCGGAACTTGTTCCCCAACAGGAGTTCAACTTTGTCGGTTATCATTTCGACCTCTCCAAGGGTCTAGTGAAGCCGACTCAGGAGAGGTGGCAAACCCTAACTCAAAAAATAAAGATGCTAATGAACAGGGACCATTGTTCGGTCCGAGAGTTCATGTCTCTCATAGGTTTGTTGACAGCCACAGAGAAACAGGTGGTTTCGGGGCGCCTTCACATGAGACCGATTCAGTGGCACTTGAAGAATCACTGGCACGTGCCAGAGGTACTAGAGAAGGAGATTCCTCTTCCCAGATCTCTGTACCCTCATCTGCAGTGGTGGTTGGACGAAAACAATGTGCTCAGCGGCCAACCTCTTCATCCTCTACAACATGCTCTGCAGTTGTTTACCGACGCCTCAAACGAAGGTTGGGGCGCGCACTTAGGAGACCACACGGCAAAAGGAGTTTGGTCGGACTCAGAAAGCCAGTTGCACATAAACTTTCTCGAGCTAAAGGCGGTCCTTCTGGCCCTCAAGAAGTTCGAGCAACAGTGTTGGGGCCAGATAATTTTGATAGCCACGGACAACACAACGGTTGTCTCATACATCAACAAGGAGGGGGGTATGAGATCAGGCTCACTTTGTGCCCTCCTCTGGAGACTGCTTTCCTGGTGCAATCGCAGACAGATAGTTCTAAGGGCCAGGCACATTCCGGGAAGGCTGAATGTGATAGCAGACAAATTGTCCAGGAGCACTCAGGTTATTCAGACAGAATGGTCCCTCCTGCAGGAAGTCTTCGACCACTTATGTGCCAGGTGGCACACTCCCCGAGTGGATCTCTTTGCAACAAGGTACAATCACAAACTACCCAAGTTTGTGTCCCCAGTACCCGATCCACAGGCATGGAGAGTAGATGCTCTCAGCCTGAATTGGGAGAATATGGATGCCTACGCGTTCCCTCCTGTGTCTCTTTTGGGCAAGGTGGTGTCCAAGATCCTAGATCAGGGAGTTCACAGGTTGGTTCTGATTGCTCCAGGGTGGCCCAACATGCCGTGGTTCTGGGATCTAGTCAGCATGTCTGTTCAGATTCCTCTCTCCCTTCCAAACGTGGAGAACCTGCTGACCCAACCGTTCAATCAGTGTCCCCACAGAGATCTCCTAGGGCTCAACCTCCACGCCTGGCTCCTAGAGCCTCTAGCATACAGGCACAAGGATTCTCTAATGAAGTGGCAACGCGAATTGAGGCTCCTCAAAGACAATCAACCAGAGCCATCTATGAATCGAAGTGGTCCATATTTGTCAAATGGTGCGAGTCACACAAGGTGGACTTCGGGTCACCTTCTTTAACTCAGGTAGCGGAATTTCTCCTATTCCTTTTCAAGGAGAAAAATCTTCAACCTAGCACCATAGATGGCTATAGAACTGCTATAGCCGACAAAATTGGTTGTGACAAGGTTAATTTTGGTAAAGACGAAAACCTTACCCGCTTGCTAGACAGTTTCCATAGAGATAAACCCAAGGGTCTTCGAGGAGTCCCTAGCTGGAATCTGTCTCTGGTCTTGCATCAATTAACCCAGTCCCCCTTTGAACCCCTTCGAAAGGCGTCTCTGAAACATCTTACCTTCAAAACGGTGTTTCTCCTGGCTTTGGGCTCGGGCAAAAGAAGGAGTGAGATTCATGCCTGGGTACACAGGAACATTAGACATCAGGAAGATTGGGCTAATGTTTCTTTATTCCCTTCTCCTTGTTTTTTGTCCAAGAATCAGTTGGCTAAAGAAGGGCCTTCTTCAGTAGCTCCGGTAATTATTCCGGCCTTGGCCCCTACGTTGGATAAGTCTCTCAAGGAGGATAGAACCTTATGTCCAGTTCGGGCTTTGCGTTATTACCTGGACAAGACCAAAGACCTCCGTTCCGGCAAACAGTTGGTCTTTGTGTCTTTCAAGAAGAACTTCAATAAGGACATCGCTCCTGCTACGATTTCTTCTTGGATTAAACAAACCATCTTGTTGTGCTATCGATTGTCCAATGAGGATGCACAACAATTACATCAGGTCAGAGCCCATGATGTGCGGGCCTTTGCAGCTTCTAACGCTTTTCAAGGAGGTGTGTCCTTGGACCAGATCCTCTCAGCCTGCCACTGGAAGTCGCACAATACCTTCACCCAATTTTATTTGAAGGATGTAGCATGGGCTGATGCTGACCTGTACCATTTAGGACCAGTGGTCGCAGCCCAGCACATACGCGAGTAACTGGTATCCTTGAAAGGATAACTTGTATATAGTGTAAAGCGTTTAGAAGGAGTAGTGGGTTGTTTTAGTTGGCTCCTTCTTTTTTAGTTATCTTGTTTTGTAACCCCAGCGCGCAGTTCTCAACCGGAAGGGCTGGTGTGGGGTATGAGTTATTTCTATTTTATCCTGTTCTGCTTCCTTCGGAATCCTTGGGACTGAACTCTTACCTCCTCTCTCCTATAGTCCTAGCCCAGGTGGCTCGGTAGACGGCAAAAAAGAGGGGGGGGGGAACCAACTATGGTGTAGGGTATGGGAAGGATCCCTAACCCTTGGGCCGGAGGCCCAGAGTTCTGACAAGAGTCCCTGTTGAGTTTAGCTGCCCTCCATCCAATGGGTAGTTATTCTGCATCTGTCCACTAGGTAAGATATATTAACACAATAAAATGGAAAATTTAATAAGTAAATTAAATTTTTATAAGTTAATATCTTACCTAGTGGACAGAGGGATTCCCACCCTGCCTTCCCCGCAACAAACATTCCCAGGGGACTCAAACAGGGTGCAAACAAAAGGAGGAAGTACGCATGCGCGTGTACGCGCAGTGCACCGGCAGGGAGGCTATACAGCCACCTGGCGAGTAAACAGGACACTACCGGTCCGGGCCAGAGCCCAGCTCGAGGCGTTTTTTTCTAACGTTTGGCGGGACCGGCTGTGCGCCGGACAAATGCATCTGTCCACTAGGTAAGATATTAACTTATAAAAATTTAATTTACTTATTAAATTTTCCAGTTTAAATGGAGTTGGGAGAGTGGATTGGAGTTCGGATAATTGAAAATTCGGATAATAGAGGTTCCACTGTACTTCCTACACCTATCCCCACTGATTATGCAAAACATAGCAGATTGATCTGTGTGAAATACAATGGATATTTTTCAGCAGCCTAGGCTGTCTCCATCAAATGCAAAAAGTATTTTCGGCAGTTTGAGAGCTATCTGCATTGACAAGTATTTCCATTGGCTAAGGCTCTGTACTTTAAACATAATAAGTATTTCCAAATGCTTTGACTATTTGCATTGAATATTACAAGTATTTCCAGCTGCTTAAGCTATTTGCATTGAATGTACTTTTCTATTTCCAGCAATTGTGACCATTTGCATTGATTGTGATAATTATTTCTATGGGCTTTATGACATTTGTTTTGAATAGAATAGGCATTTCCAATAACTTCAGCTAAATGGATTCCAACACAAGTCACAAGTATCTCTGTTCAAACTTACTGCATTAATTTGAATTATGGCTTATTCTTTCCTAAAATCTGTGCAACAGTCACTCTGCCAGCACTCGGTAAATTGGGCTGTGCTGTGTAAACATGCTTACTTTTAGGAATTAGAGATTTAACTGAGTGTAGCTCAAGGGTTTGTCTCAGAGTAAGTTTAAAGTCTCTTATGTTTAGACCCTTTCTGTCACACACAAATGAGTGGGTATGTGTATTGCACTAGTTGCATTTTAAAGGCAGGGTGTTCTTGTAAAGTTACTTTTCAAGACTTCAGTAAGTTAGGCTTAATACAGAATGACACTTGATATGAGAAAATATGCCTTTGTTAGGGTGAGCAAGCTGTCCTTGAAATAGTTCACACAGGTTTTTGGCCTTGTAACATTCAACTGCTTTCACAGTCACAATTTTAATTTGTGTGAATTGGTAAATTGTTAAATTTTTGTGAATATAATAAGTATATAGTTTACTATTATCTATTCATATATGTTGGCTTTCTTTCAATAAATAAATATTTTCACATCCCTTTTTATGCAAAATTTCACCTCTTCTTTCTGTAAAACAATACACTATCTTTTAACCACATAGTCATTGTTCACAGATTGAATTTTATTAAGGTTATGTCCAATTATGTTTCCTCAATATCTCAGAATAAGCAGAGTCTCAACTTGTCTTCATAATACTGTATAGGATGTAATGTACAGTTTTCCACTTTGGCAGCTTCATCCCATTTCCTTGCTTTTATTATGACATCAAAGTGAGGATTTTTCTCAAATTCAGAAGCCTCTATATCCGTCATTGGGCCACCTTGATGTTCCAATGTCATTTTGCTTGCAGCTGATAATTCTGAAATATCAATACATTACAGAACCACGATGTACTTGAAGTATTGAAAGAGACAGTAGTTACAATGATTAAAAGTTGACACAAAGTCACACTTATGATGAATGATTCAATCCACAGCATTTCAGTATTATATTTTTAAGGATAAAATCTTTGATGTTCTTGGTATTTCAGGTGGTTGATCACAGTAAGATACATGTAATACTATTGCATCATAATGATTTAACAATTTAGCAAAAGCTGTTTAAAATACATTTCAAACACATAGTTTTACAGAAATTATCTAAGCATAAATATCACATATATGTGGTGTAGATTTTACAACCTGACTCCATACTTCATGACTTCATAAGACAACATCTTCAAATTTTTGGAACAAAATCAACTTGAATATAAGAATATTTCCCCGATAGTGTACATACTGTTATAATAGTCTGAGTTCTTGAAGCAAAGGTATCTTTTTGCATTCACATGATTTCGTGCTATTTCAGTAATGATGTCTGGTAATCCAAGGTCTTCGAGGAATTGGGCGCCCTTTTCCTCGTGTTGTTTTATTCCCAATTCTATTCCATCTGTCCTCATGTTATTATCCCTACTGCATTGATTATGTCCCAAAAGATGACCCACATCATGCAAAAATGCTCCAAGGACCACCTGAAAGACATAAGCCTGATTTCAGTGAACTATGGGACCACTTAATCTAATTACAAACCTTAAGCCCAGAGTGAAAATATCGAGATATTCCAATTTGAATTGAAATTTATCATATCACTTCAACAGAACAAAATATGCTTTCAAGATTATCAAATAAGACAAATCGTGTATTAAAGTTTAAGTGCAGCCTACCAGTGTGTAACTTGGCCTATTCTAATAGATCTTGACAGATATGATTTAGATGCTAGAATTTAATCATAATGCAATGCTAGTCTGAATGCTACATGTAAGGGGTTCCCCTTAAAAGTGCCATTAGCCAAGATGGAGGTATCCAAAATACCAGATTGGTATGAGTACAACACAGTGATTTAAAATTAAAAAAAACATCAAAATTGACATCTCAAAAAAGTATCAACATATGACAATATTTGTATGACTAAAGAGTCTTTTACTCTAGTAAAGACATGTAGTTTCTTGCACAAAGGTATTCATATTGATTCCACTTAAATTTACAGACTGAGACTTAATGAATTTGTTATAAAGGAGTTTGAATAAAAGACCTTTCAAAATGAGAACAAATTTCTACTTTCCTTTGTTATAGAAACACCAGCTGAACAGGAAGAGCATAATACAATGAAATTATACAATCGAACTTTTCGGGTAGATAAAACAGAATAAACAGTATCTTGGCAATAAATACTTAAGAAACAACTAGCAAGAATATGATGCATTCAAAATCTCTTTCTATCTGAGTTATGATTACTGCATCAGTGAACCTGTTTTGTGGTTACAAAACATTTGGCATTCAAGAATTGACACATTCTGGAAGATGTCAGAACTTTTGTGCCTGAATTCCTTTTTGATTTAAAGGATGGGTCAAAGTTAAAGTATGATGCTGTATGATTCATAACCCATGATTTCTACCCAACTGATATGATATGACCCATACACAACGAGTTAAAGGAGACAATAAATCCAAAATAAATCTACATCTGGTGTATGCAAATCACTTAACAGAAAGCACAGCCATGGGCTAACATAAAAAAAGTTCTATACTACTTTACCAGATCTGAATGGCCCTCATCTTCAGCCAACATGGCACACTGAGTTGCATGTTCTAGCTGAGAAACTGGTTCTCCAATGTAATTTGCAGCACCAAAGTTCCTATACAGACTGAATATTTTATCGATTATAGCCTCAGTTCTTGCATCCATGATCCAGCATCTGAGGGGAATACAGAAGTTTGAAAGTTGCAAGTTCAAAAGCCTGGTGTATGGCATATTCCCAAGTGTAAGAATACTTTGAGTATAGACTTAAATGATCTGCACATTCAGAAACCAGAGCAATTGGACAGGTCTCCAACAAGATCCAACACACTCGTTGTTTATGAATGTAATGATTAAATTACTTTAAAATTTTCCTAGATCCAGACAGGGATCTGGGTCACCACCAAAATGTTATCCTGTCTTCCTTGTACTATTGTTGACATTTTTTCAAAATTTTATTTAAATCCTTTCATAATCGAGTTATTGTGCAAATGAATAGACAATGCTATAATTACATAGCCCATTGGTGGTGGTGGGGGGGGGGAGCTAAAGTGACTTTTTATTGTGTAAACCTTGAAAGAAAAAAAAACTTCTGATGAACTCACACCTGAAGTGCACTGCACAACATCGTTTTATTGCATGAACTATATTTGCACTATATTTACAAAGTCTTTTTCTTGAGTGCCAGAAATGCAAGGTTACTGCTAGGGTGTACAATTCAGGACAGTTCTATGGAGATTTCATGTGGGTGACCCGTCATTCTTTTTTGACGCCCATGAAGGACAGTTCCCTGTGAAGGCTGATTCAGGGAACACATAAAAATAGTAAACGGCACACTTCTTTTTAGATGTTCTCCTCTTGATCATCTCCTGCATTGCGACAGATGCAGGACAGATAAGGGTAAAAATACTTATCCAGGTGGAAAATAACCCTATAACATTTGTGCAGGTTGTATCAGAGCTTTAACTTCAAATAGACGGCGGGAAATGGAAGGTTAAGTACAAACAATATACAGGATTCCTGTTTAATGAATAAAATTCATTATCATCTTATACAATAAACCCCATGCACCTCAAAACTTCTAGTGCAATAGGTCTCATTTTTTGTTAATCAAAATGAATATTACAGAGGAGTAGTCGACTAAAGAGAGCAGGTCCACTAACGTAAGTAGTGATGGTTATGTCCGGGGACTCTGGGATGAGTCATCCCATCAACAATCTGCAGCCTCTCAACGGTAGATGCGACTAGAGACAGTTCAGGCCTCTTTCAAGATTCTTCAACCCATGGTTTTATGTATTAGAATATTTTGGATTCTGAGGATCAGAATTATTGTGATGGAGAGTAAGAGTGGAGGAGGTCATATTCACTCATATTTTCTTCTGGAGAGAATGTTCTTAATCCACATTTAACAGCGTTTTTACTTTTAAATATATTTTGCAGTATATAGTCATAGAGGAGAACAAGTGCATTCATATATGTTGCACATTCATTTATGTCATACATGCTGGTCATTCTTTAGCGTAAAATGAGGTTTGATATGTTTTATGGCACAACATTGCCCGAAGGTTCCAGGGGCATTTTTTCAACATTGCAAAAGTTAGAGGAAGATATGGTATAATGTCATTTGGTCCTGCTATTGCTACAACTACAAAACAGCACATTACTCGTACATTAGTATGTTGTCATCTTCAAGTTGTCTCCGAAAGTAATCGACTCTTGTGTCACTACCTTAGCAGATTCATTATAGAAACTTTGGGTTCCCTCTGATATTCTAAAGACAATGGATTTGATTTCAAGATACATTGTACTCTCAACTACGATGCACAGTGTCACAGGATCTTAGAAAATAGGTATCTATGCTATGATTAAGATTAATTACTCTTTGGCAGTTTGCTCATTTTCTCCATTCCGACTTGTTTCCCATATGACCTCTCAGACTTTATGACTGGCTCGTTTTGCAACAGAAGTATTTGACAAGTCAGGTGCAGAATAACTCTGTACATCAAAAAGACAGACAGTGGAGCAGAAAGAGTATTCTCCAGAGACCTACGAAAAAGTATAAAGCTTTTTATATTCCAAATTTACCAGCTCGATTATCCAAGCTTTTATCGGCGTGGTTTGGATGTATGTGCCAATGTACCCATTTTTCACCTGAAGACTGCAGAAACAACTTGCAAATCCATTTGTCAAGGGAAGTGGATGACATGAACAGACTAGCCGGATGTCTATACTTTCATGTCCCTATCCACCAAAACATCACATAATTTTCTGTGTTTCCATACTTAAACAGGGTGGTCACACTTCTATCCGAATTCACAATGAGGCTAGGCTATGACAAAGACTCAGAAACATCTGGTTTTATTACTAGGATGGCTTATATATTTGGGGAAGTCAGACTTGGTTCCCACACAAATGTTTGATTTCTTGCACTACTGATTTGATTTGCAGGAAGGTATGATGTCTCCCTACTTAGTGAAAAGCTTTGCCCCTTGCAAAAACACTGTCTAGAAGATCACTTTTTAAACTATAGACGTAAGTTTATTGTTTCTGTGAAAAATACCATTCCTAAACTGTGTAGGCCTATAACATTTTTTGGTAGTTCCTGAGAAGCCATATTTGAGGTTTATAGGTTGTCTAGATAAGATAGTTCAGGTGTTTTCCAATATCACAAGGCAATTGATATGGTGAAAAAATGTAGCTGTCCACACCATCCTCTAGATTTCAATGTCCTAGTTAAACAGGTGTTTACACAAGGAAAGGAGCCCACTCAAAAGATCCACCAGAAAGATGTATGCCCTGGTTTGCAAGATTCTAGCTTAGGAAAGTGTCAGGGAGTGAGACTAAGGGCCAGACATCCCATTTCTTCCTTAAATAAAACAACAGATTCTTTTCTTGTCGAGACAATATCGTTCCTATAGAATGGTCATTTCGGCAAGTGTTCAGACAAATACACTTGGCCTACCCAAATGGCAGAAATATTTCCAATAATCCAATAGCTGTCCTGCCTCAGGTTATTCCAAAGACGATAATCTATCAATGCAGAATGCTCCCTAGGTTGGGCTGATATACCCAGTCAAAATTCCCCTGCAAATACCTCTTTAGAAACATAGCTCTATGTCCTACAGGTTCTACAAGAATATAACTAGTCCGAATATTCAAGAAATTCTTCTACAAAGATCTGATAACAATCATATCGGTCCACTTTAGACAGTGATGTAGACAGAATAAGGTGGAGCTCACCTTTGTAACTATTTCAAACATAACTGAGTGGGTTTTTTAAATTATCTTTGCCCAACTACCGTCACTCGTAAGAGTAGCACAAGTCTGACAGTAGAGACCCTATCTTAAAAAGCTCTTATTTTAATAGTTTGATTGCAAGCTGAGGTCTCCCTTACCAGTATTTTTGGCTACAAATCTATTGGCATGTGATGGTCCTTACTGTATTGGGACAATAGTTATTCTGGCCATGACATTCATTTTAGATAGGTCATTGGAAGGAGATGTCTCTTTATTTCCTATTAGATGTCTCTAGGTCTCTTAGATAAGGTTACACCAAGGACATTTCTAGAGTGACTCTTTGTCAATGACTTAAACAGACGATCCAGTTTTGCTGCAAACCATCTCAGTCTGATGTGTAGGTCACCCAAGTTAAAACTTTATTTTGAACATAGACAAGTGAGCTGCTTTTACATATCATCTATAACACAAGATATGTACAATCATTTATTCATTGACAAGTTTAGATTTCCACAACAACAACAACATGTCAGTAATAGGAGTATTGATTCTATGTGTATTGAACTTGTAGTTTCTTTTCACATATCTAAAAATATGAAAAAAGTGCTCTGGGCAATTATGTATATCAGAATGGCACTTACCTAAAAATGGCAAGAATATCCTATTGACAAGCAAGATACACTTACAGCTTTAAGATCAAGTTTTCTTTTAACTTGTTGTTCAATTTGATCAGGTTTTTTTTCGTCAAATGACGTCTCATATTTTTCCCCAACTCTCATGTGCACCTGTATGTTCCTAAGTTTATCAGCTTTCTTTATTACAGAAGAAACAGATGGTTATCTTTTCTAAATGAAGTCTTATTTACTTTAATTCAGTAGTTAGACATTTTTATCCCCATTTTATGTTAAAGATGTTTGCATATAACTACGCATGTGTACTTGTAAAGTAGTCTAGATACAAATACGGGTATGATATATACTAGATACCAATGAACATATACTGATCAAAAAGGACACTTTGAACTTTTTTTTCAATCATACAGAAATAACTGTTAGGTTAAAAATAATGTCGCCATATGCTTGCCCACAAATTATCATCATCCAGGATTTCTGAGGAAAGGAATGGAAATAATCCAAAAATATCGATTGTTAATTTCACTTTAACATTAGTGGGCTATAAAGTACGGAAGCTCTGAACTGCCAAAGTTTTTTTATTTTACTAACTTGAATATACGAGTTAGTTAACTTGAATATTCAAGTTAATAACTGGAATATTCGAGTTAGTAACTTGAATGTACAAGTTACTAACTTGAAAATACCAGTTACCTAACTTGAATATACCAGTTAACTAACTTGTATATACAAGTTAGCTAACTTGAATATACGAGTTAGCTAACTGGAATATACAAGTTAATTAACTGGAATATACCAGTTACTAACTGGAATATACCAGTTAGTAACTGGAATATACGAGTTAGCTAACTTGAATATACCAGTTAACTAACTGGAATATATGAGTTAGATAACTTGAATATACGAGTTAACTAACTCGAATATACAAGTTAGCTAACTGGAATATATGAGTTAACTAGAGGAATGCTTTTGCTAACAAAAGCGAAGCGTCCCTTAAAGTTTGAAATGCTTTGTGGTTTTAATAAGCATGCTGTAAAGCTAAGAATGCACAAAGCTGCACCGTATGCTTTCCCAATACCTCTTAATACATTCTGAAGCTATAAAAGCAACGATAAAGGAGATATAAGGCAAAAACTCCAAAGCAGCTATTTATGACCCCAGTTTGGCCCATAAGGGAGGGTCGGTGGGTAAAACTGACCGGCTATTTAGACTCTCCACATATGCTTTCCCAACACCTCTTAGTACATTCTCAAGCTATAAAAGCAACAATAAAGGAGATGTAAGGCAAAAACAGCTATTTTATGACCCCGGTTTGACCCATAAGGGGGGGCCGTGGGGTAAAACTGACTGGCTATTTAGACTCTCCACATATGGTTTCCTATTACCTCCCAGTACATTTTATAGCTCTAAATGCAATACTTAAGAAGATAATAGGGGGGTTGGCCTAAATTTAAGGCTTTCAGATTGGAAGGTGTCAGAAAATTACTCATAAATGAGACATTTTTCAAGGGATTGCTCCCAAAATCTAGTCAGCTCGCGTTTTTGATAGTATGAACAGGTGTGTCAAATTATAAGGCTCTGTAGCAAGTAGTTTTTCCTGAACTGCGATGACGGGGGGGGTGTACTTCAAAAAATTGTTTTTGATCATGTGACCTTCATAAAGGTCAAAGGTCAAATTTAAGCATGCAGAAAAATTTTCCCACACCTAAGGTATATAACTGCCAAATATGGTTTGAAACCTTCTAATAATAAGGGAGATATTCAAGGGAGACCATAATGCGGCGGCGAGGAAACTGAAGTGAAAACAAATAAGCGCCCTTTCAGGGACGCTGAATAACTGGAATATATGAGTTAGTAACTTGAATATTCAAGTTAGTTAACTGGAATATACCAGTTAGCTAACTGGAATATACAAGTTAATAACTGGAATATATGAGTTAGTAACTGGAATATTCCAGTTAGTTAACTCGAATATACCAGTTAGCTAACTGGAATATACGAATTACCTAACTTGAATATACGAGTTAGCTAACTCGTATATTCCAGTTACTAACTGGTATATTCCAGTTAGTAACTGGTATATTCCAGTTAGTTAACTCGTATATTCCAGTTAGCTAACTCGTATATTCCAGTTAGTTAACTGGTATATTCAAGTTAGCTAACTCGTATATTCCAGTTACTAACTGGTATATTCCAGTTAGTAACTGGTATATACCAGTTAGTTAACTCGTATATTCCAGTTAGCTAACTCGTATATTCCAGTTAGTTAACTCGTATATTCAAGTTAGCTAACTCGTATATTCCAGTTAGTTAACTGGTATATTCAAGTTAGCTAACTCATATATTCCAGTTACTAACTGGTATATTCCAGTTAGTAACTGGTATATACCAGTTAGTTAACTCGTATATTCCAGTTAGCTAACTCGTATATTCCAGTTAGTTAACTCGTATATTCAAGTTAGCTAACTCGTATATTCCAGTTAGTTAACTGGTATATTCAAGTTAGCTAACTCGTATATTCCAGTTACTAACTGGTATATTCCAGCCCAGATAGCATTCCGCCGTCGGACCGACGTTGGTTATTGGTCGCATGGTCGGCAGATTTTGCCGACGTTGGGCCGACGTTGGGCCGACGTTGGCTTGCCAACCAACACACTGGTTAGATGTCTGTATATTTTGCCAACGTTGGGCCGACGCTGGCTTGCCAACCAACACTCAGGTTAGATGTCTATATTTTGCCAACGTTGGGCCAACGTTGGGCCAACGGCGGATTTTTATTCAAGATGGCGGCGAGCAATAATAGGGGATTTGGGGTAACTTAGAAAAAAATATTTATTATGGTATGTCAAAAAATCATATTTGAGTGAGCCCACAAATTTTAACTAACCATTTAACAATTTTACACATAAAAATAATATTCTCATTAAAAATTCACACTACAAAAGTTATCAATAAACATCATCTGATTGGCTGATGCCATACATAGAATATAATTTTCACTGGTGGCTTGCCGACGTTGGGCCAATGTTGGCCCGACGGTCAAAAAGCCGTTGGCCCAACGTCGGCAGCCAACGTCGGACCGACGGAGGTGCTGATGTTGGCCCAACGTCGGTCCGACGGCGGAATGCTATCTGGGAGTTAGTAACTGGTATATTCCAGTTAGTTAACTCGTATATTCCAGTTAGCTAACTCGTATATTCCAGTTAGTTAACTGGTATTTTCAAGTTAGTAACTTGTATATTCCAGTTACTAACTCATATATTCCAGTTAGTAACTCATATATTCCAGTTAGCTAACTCGTATATTCAAGTTAGCTAACTCATATATACAAGTTAGTTAAATGGTATATTCAAGTTAGGTAACTGGTATTTTCAAGTTAGTAACTTGTACATTCAAGTTACTAACTCGAATATTCCAGTTATTAACTTGAATATTCAAGTTAACTAACTCGTATATTCAAGTTAGTAAAATAAAAAAACTTTGGCAGTTCAGAGCTTCCGTAATAAAGACTAATTGAAATTTTTGTTAAATAAATTGTAAGCCATTTGATATTACTATAATTTCAATTGGCTCACAACATGGATTGGTAGATTTGAAACCTTTTATCAGTAAAATGAGAGGAATTGTTACAAGTTTTAATAGATATATAACTTGTTAACAATGTCTTCATTTTTTATGCATATCATCAACGGTTTACTTAATTTTGACTACAAGAGTATAAATTTAAAATGTTTCTTTATTTAAAGAAAAAATAATAATTTAAATTATAAAATAAGTTTCAAAAATCAAAAACACTTTCTCAAAAAACACTAAATTTAAAATAAGAAAAAAAATATTTATAGAGAAACAGTGCAGTGTGTAATCTTCGTGTATTTTAATCTCTCTAGTTATTGAAATGATCAGCTAAAGGGTATTCTCAATTACTCAGACATAATCTGATCGAAATAAAAATGGCAAGGAGTAACTTTACCCAAAAAATCCTATGTCGATTAGTTTTTTTTTTCTTAATTTTATTAGTCTATGAATCAAAAGTAATATTTTACAAATTAATTTCTTTGTTACAGTGATATGTATGTGACGTACTATTTACTGCACACAATATAAAATATATTTCTTATTACTTATTCATCTATTATTGTGGCATATACTGTTCAAGATACACGAACAAGGGTATTATAAATCATTTGCTTGTAACCCCTAAATCGAGAGATAATTGTTGTTACATGCCCTATACAGTGTCAAACCCAAATAAATCGAATCAATATTAAAAATCAAATCTATTTACACTATCAAAGGTCTTATCCATATAAAAATGCAGCAAAAGTATCTTTGTTATCACTCAAAACTGGTCGCCAAATTTAAAAACATAAGTTGGGTTAGCAGAAATATTAAGTTTGGCGAGGGTTTTACGGCACTTTCAACACTGTACAGGTCATATGACGGGTAGTTTGATTCGCAGAGAAAACAAGTACATACAGTTGGTCAAGGTTCTATACTGTAAAGTGCAGACCACATAAGGTCCAGGGTTTGAACCACCAACCTCAGAGTGGAACCTTTGCCAGTGTCGCCCCTGACTGTAGTGTTATGAAACCAGTCAAATTCGATATCTGTTCACCTGCATCACCACCATTGGTTGTCTGTTAGGTTTTGTAGCAAATTAAAATAAATCTGCAAGTATATAAGTCTCTGATTGGACAGGCACGATCATATTTCACACCAATACTTAACTACCAGCAACACCACCCAATGCACCACAAGATTGTGTAGAAAGTTATTCATTCTACAAGAACAAAAGTTCAAATCTCATCTCTATGGGTGATCGATCATACGTTCAGTGTTGTGGCACCAAAGTATTGGAATGTAGTGCCGGAAGATATTAGGAACAGTGAACTTCCATTGGACATCTTCAATAAGAAACTAAAAACTCATGATTTCAAAATATAATATTGTTTAGAAAAAAGTGCAATGATTGTTTACACTTAAATAAGAAGTGTGCCATACAAATATAGTTGTTCACTGCCGTTTTGACCCCCAAGCCGTTTTAAACGGCGGGGTCCGCCGTTTTAAATGGCAGGCCCTGCCATTTACATCCACTGATTTTAAATAAGGGGTTGTAAATGGCTGAGCCATTTAAAATGGCGGACTCCAGGTCCCAGCCATTTTAACCTAATCAGCCCAACTTAGGATAACAAAATTCAAGACTGTTTTTTTTGTGCTGAATATAATATAAACTATTTACAAGGAAATTATTTTTCATGAAAAAGGTGACATTAACATAGATAAACTCAACAGACCCTTGTATAGAAGTACTTTGTACTTCTTTTTTATTTTATATAAATATATTTAACTTATCTCACCTCAACAAAAAGTGTTTAATAATCTAAAATGAATTGTCTTTCCTGAGTCTTTATAGGCATTAAAATGATCCTTTGATGTCGATTTCATTGCCTTTCATTGGAATGATTTCTTAATTGGATTTGTGTTTCAACATCCTATTGATGTTGATTTGTTTCACTTGGGGTGGGTGAAGTACACAATAGGGAATAGCCCAAATCATAAAGTGAAACAAATCAACATCAAAGTAATCTCTAAATGTAATGGGGCTTAATTCTATCAAATCCATAAGGGGGAAGTTTATGGGTAAGCCTGATTATATATTTTAACTTTAACAAAGAATTATAAAGTTACCTTTTTAAATTGCACTAATTAACTGGAAAATGTAAGTAAATCAACAACTTAATTTGATGAATTTAGTCAAACAACACATTGATGCACAAAATTGATAAAACACACATTGCATATAACATTCATGTTTTCTAATAGGTTATATGGGTAAATGTCCATTTTAGAACTAAACGTTAAACGTTTGAAAACTATGATTAAATTAATTATTTTGTTTACAAACATGTAAACATGTAAAGTATCACCCCCAAAACACCTTAACATAGTCTTATATATGTATTCTGAAAATAATATTTCATATCTGTACTAAATGTGAAACATAAAACATAATAAACTAATGTCTGATGTTGACTTTGTTTCTATCATCTAGTTGGCTGAGCCGTTTAAAATGGCAGCCTGCCATTTAAAACGGCGGATGGGGTCAAAATGGCATGTAACATAGTCATTATTATTGTTGTTGTTGAAAGATTCATAAATGTTTTTTTTTCAGGATTTCACAAAATCCTTGATGTTGTCAGAGTTTCACGAAATTCCTAAAATTTTCAGCAATTTCATGAAATTTCTTTAACCTAATATAACATTTTATAATATTTTACAGATTGAAGTCCAATAAATTGTAAAATGTCAGTGAATTCATTTTCTTTTCAATTAACTTGAAAAATAATTAAAAAGCTAACCATATTTGGAATATTGTTCCCTTCTTAAAGAAACACATTTACCATTTGTTTGAGCATATATAATGTAATGAAGCTTTTGGTTACCACAATGCTCTATATTTAGTCCGTATTGAAATAAAAGCATTATTGTGTGAACTTGCATAACTATTATTTACAACTCATCCCACTATTTTGCTTGGTTGTATAATTTTGTCTTCTAAACTAAATACTATGTCTGCATTAATTTCATAAACATTGGAAGTGTCATGGTTGATATTTGGGAAAATACTCAATCCCAGTCATAAGGTTACAGATACAAGTGAAAGGTGAGTAGCAGACAAAATAAGAAAATACTCAGAAAATCGGCCTTAGTTATCGTTGGAAACTAACAAAATACAACTATGCCATCCCTTTGCTAGATTCACATCAAAATAAAGGCCCTGCCACAGCGGTTATCTTCCACCTTACGATCAGTAATAATGGAGAACTAAAGGAGATATGAGGCCTTTGTAGTAAGATAATGCCACTTGTCAAAAAGTCAACAACTGGGAAAGAGATTCAGGTCATGACTTCCTATAAGTGGTTTTCACATTTGGAACTCCTAGTAGCAATGATAAGGGAGATATAAGGACTTTTTAATAGAATAATCCCATTTGACATTAAAAATGTGATATGACGGCCATTTTGTTTTCGAAACTAGGCCAAATTACCATCAGGTAACTTTACTAGCCATATACCTTTTGTGCAAATTTGATGAACCTAGCTGCAACATTTCAAGTTGTAGAGCATCTTACTGATTTTGAAATAATTGACTATGGCGGCCATTTTGTTTTTCAAAATAAGGTCAAAATTGTTCTTAGGCAAAACATTTGCAGGCTAGAACTTTTCATGGTCTGTCTTTACATTCTAAAGCCATAGCACTAATAATAAAGGATAAATAAGTATGTTTTAGTGTGATGACCCCATTTAACTGTAAAGCAGGGGTCAAATTCAACACCTGGAAAAGATTCCCAGGCCATGACTTCCCTCAAGTTGTTTTCACATTCTGAACCTCTAGGAGCAATATTAGGGGACATATAAGGTCTTTTTAATGGGATAACCCCATTTGACATTAACCATGTGATGTGGCGGCCATTTTGTTTTTAGAACTAGGCCAAAATTATTATCAGGCTAGCTTTTCTAGTCATATAACTTTTGTGCAAATTTGATGAAGCTAGCTGGAATATTTCAAGATTTAGAGCACCTTTATAATTTTTAAACAATTGGCTATGGCGGCCATTTTGTTTTACAAAATGAGGCCAAATTTTGCACAAACAGGTTTTCATAGCCATAAACATTCCTTGCAAATTTGGTGAAGATATATTTATGAATGAATGACATGTTAAGGTTATGTAAAAACATGACAAACAGAGGCACAGATGGACGCACAGACACACGTATGGAAGGCATTTTATAATCTCCCGACCAAGGGCTGCGGCCGCTGGCAAGAGATAATAAAAGCCCACGAAGGATCAACTGTAATTGTAAAAAATTCACTTAGGAAATTTATATCAGCTACATTATTGTATGATACAATACTAAATAATATGCAATCTGATAATAATAATAAATATGTAAACTACATAGTATCTTCAAATAATGACTATAAGAAGCGTTTTTTTTCTTGCTTATAGGAATATATGGCTATCTAAATGTTCTCTTGGGATGATATCACTACATTTGAATACAATTAAAGATGTAGAGTGAGTTATGGAGTTTTCATAGTTGTTACCAAATTTTGACAATGTTCCTCAATAAGTTCAACCTTAATGGGCCAATATTTCACTTTGTAAATTAAGCGTAATACAAATACTTAAGAAAAACGCAATATCTATTATGTGTTCCTGATACATTGTGTTCCTTTTTGAGGGGAGTGGGGTAAGTATTCATAACTGCATGCATTTTAGAGCATTGACTACGACTTTTCTATGTCATATAATCATCGGCTATTGACCAAGTGCTTCCCTGCTGTTTATTTTTATTATAATTCACCAGTTAGTTAACAAAAACATTGATCAGGTGCCAAATAAAAATATCAAATCACAGTGAAAACCTTTTTGCTCTGTAAACTGAATGTTACAGTTCAATTTTGAAAGGAAGGTGTTATTAACCCATCATTGTAAGACAATCTTATTAATGCTCGATGATAGGAGAGGGTTATTGTAATCAGTTTGTTTCTGTCTGTCTGTGCTCCGTTTTGTCCATATAGCTCCAAAACTATGACATCAATCTCTCTCAAATTTGGTGGGCAGGTATTTCATGGGGTACAGACGGATTCTTCCAAATTTGATGTAATTTGTTTAAGGTTTAGAGTTTTTCTGATTTTTAATTGGGAATACACAGTGAAACTGCTTCTCTTCATCACATATGTAAAAAATCAATATTTTGCTTTCTGATGTCATTATACTTAATGATGTCACAATGCAATTCTCATTGTGAGGTCACAAACCTAGCTTGTTATACTTGCTGTCTTTAGGTAAAATATTTCTTCTCATTTTATATCTTGAAATTGACACAATTAAGAGGGAGGTGGTATATTCATCATTTTTATTAATTATTATTTTTATTTTCTCTTTTTTTCTTTTAATTCCTTGACAGTCCATCACAAAAATTTACCATGAGTGATTTTCACCAAAAAGTGACTTTTAAGCTATATTTTACCTCCACCAGCAATTTATGTTTTTGGGTGCAAATTGTTTGTCTATTTGTCTGTCTGTCTGTTTTTTTGTTTTTTTTTTGCTGTTTAGATTACTCAAGAATTAATGAACAGATCTTTATTTAAAAAAACTTTGTGGGTAGGACCTGGCCAAAGGAAGAAGTTACTAAAAGAAAGATCTGGATCTTATTTTGGATACAAAAATCAAGAATTTTCAGAGGCCCCATTTCAGTGTATTTTTAATGAATTTGGCTTTCTACTTGATATTTCTTCGAAAATTAATTTACATGTTTGGTTTTATCTTATTGTTTTCTTTACAATACTTTATATCACTTTAGAGACTGGTCACATGGAATTGAGCGTTTTGCTCTCTCTGAGTGCATCTTGTTTGTACTGTAATGCGAGAGATTAATACAAAATTACTTAAATATGGCAGCAGTGCAAGGCCTTAAAACTAGTTTGGTAAAATCGTACTAATCAATCAATAAACTACAAAAACCCCAATGACATGAAAACATCAATGACAACCGTTTTATACAAAAGGGTTAATTATTAGGGAGGAAACAGCTTTATTCATTGAATTTTGACAATATTATTAATTGTCTAATTGATCATCTTGCTTAAGTTATGATGAAATTAGCAAGTAGGGAATTATGTAAAATTTCTAAATTTGTCCAGAGCCTAGATCATTTGATCAGCTTTTTCTCTGATAATCCCAGAGGCTGTAATGAGTGTGAGTAATCTATTACATTCCAATGTTAAACATAAAAACCACCACATGCAATCAAAATTCAGTAGCAAAAGCTCGGAAACACCAAAGAGTAAGATTAGAGAGAGAAACACCGTGAACCATGATCTCTTCCAGACAGAATCGCCCTAACACATGAAGCATTGTGACTACCTTATCTGTAGTCGGATTTCTTAAAGATGTCAAGGTTTATCTGTATTTTATGTAAATTTCAATATCTCACCTGTCAGTTAAAAACTTTGTGAAATTTTGAAAAGATCACACTATAATTTTCAACTAAATCTGTCAAATCCCTATCAAATGCATTTTAATGAATGTCAATAGAGTAAAATCTAAAGTCTTAGACATACCTGCATATTACAGAAAATAGATAGATTTCAGATTGTTTATAGCTTGTGATCTGTTTTGACTCCGGCCCCGAATAAATATAATTTACAGACATTTGGAACCAGACTATTTTGAGTTTTTAAATTCGCGTCAATGACCAACGCCTTGTGAGCGATCCTTATAACATGCATTAACTTTTTAATTATTAACAAATATACCTTTAAACTAAAGTAATAATGTTAAATTTATATTATGCATAACTATCAATATTAGACAGATAAGTGTCAGTGCACATTTGTTATGAATTTTGATAACTAACGTAATATCGCCCCCCACCCCCAGTGTGCACAAACATACACACTCACCTGAGATATCCAACTGCGATATTGTCTTTTATTTTCATTGATTGTGAGAATAATAAAATGTAAAGGGCGCCTGAAACACTGATTTTTAACAATCGGAATACATGCATAACAGTATTTGGAAAGTAATGGTTAAATATGGGTCAACACTGCAGAAACAGCAGTATTAATGCCATTGTCACCACACCGGCAGTCTGTTCATGAAACATCTTGCTCAAGGTACCTTGGCTACACTTCTTTGTATATAGACGAGCTATTTACAGTATATCTTTTACAATAACTACTGGCTGTTCCAACACCATTTGTGAGTTGTCAATGGAAAAATGCTATGTAATTTTACTCAGTTAAGTTAGCATGCTGAAGGAAATGGAACAAAACATTTGTGGGTATACATGGATATACATATCATTTTTGTGGTATCTGACTTTTATGCAATTCAATCTCCAGTTTTAGTCACAAACATTCTAATACTCCACACACAGCCAAGAAGAGTTTGGCAAAAATACATCTTTATCCAAGGATGCTATACTGTTGCATGATAATTTACTGACCACTAAACCAAACGATTTGACATTGGCATTATATCAAATTCTTGAAATTCATTATTTCAATGAAAAACATTGAATTTGAACCCTGCATGTGTACATTATGACTTTACGTTAAAGAATAAACATTTACAGGTGCCCCTTATGATTCACTTTGATGTCTCAGTAAAATGCTTTAGTTTTAATAATGTTAACAGATTACTTTTTCATAATTTGCTATAATCAATTGTTTCAATTTTACATTCTACTTATTTATTTGCATTTAGTGCAATTAAGTGTATTGTGTGCACAGTAACTAAAACCTACAAAAGGTACTACCATTGTTTTTTTTTTTCTTTTTTATTGAACTTCATCAGTTATTCTATGTAAAACCTG
This sequence comes from Sabellastarte sp. h YS-2021, assembly GCA_964017235.1. Lineage (NCBI taxonomy): Eukaryota > Metazoa > Annelida > Polychaeta > Sabellida > Sabellidae > Sabellastarte > Sabellastarte sp. h YS-2021. Next base: position 82,442,133 of record OZ024928.1, read on the forward strand.
AGTTTATATCCAGTAGAAATATGAAAATAATACTGAGACATATTAACTGTCACTTTGAAAATTGTGTATTATTAAGCTTTCAATGTTTACATGAAAACACAATTTACACATACACAGGGGGCTGTGTGTATGTGTTCAGAGCTGTATTGATTGGTGGTGGCAGCAAGCAGCAGCCCACTAGCAGAAAAGCAGCAGAGAATGAGTTGTTTAGCACATATATACACACACACTATTATAAGACTGACTTCAATGTGTTCTTCATTCACCCAGAGTGCTCTTTCTCTGGATTACTGCCCCACTTTTTCAGGGCTAAGTGCTTTTACTGAAGCTGAAATAGAGGGGTAAAGTCTAACAGTGTATTGTTGTGTTAAATGTCTACATATGGGAGACTTAGAGGGCTGCAGCCACCTTGTATGATTCTATATGTTTGGGAAAGAGAATGTTCACTTAGAGAACATTAACTCAGCATGGATAAAATAAGGTCTTTATATAGAAACTGTTTGCTTTTGTGATTCTACTGGTATATTAAAACAAAAAGGATGTAAGGGCAGCTCACTGTAGAATTTCCCAGTTGAGTTTTTTTATAAAATTGCAATACCATGAATACTCCCTCTCCTTCTCTCTATCTCGTATTTTACATCACAGTGTAGCCAAAACAAGGAAGTATATATTTGTGTTGGAGGGGATTGAATTGAAATTTTAATTGCAGAGGCAGAAGGAGGATCCACTGACTAAAGACTTCATTTGTACTGTGGAATTTGAAATCTTCTTTCATGTATAAAGATAAATATATATGCATATAATTTTGTGCGTGGAAGTTTCATATATTTAGAGTATATATGTGTATATATACTGAGTGGTATGTCTGTGTGCAGTTTGTGGTGATTAAAGTGAATTGAGAAGTCGCAGGATGAGATGGCGGGAGCTAAGACAGGAGTACATGTAGTGCAGCTCAAATCCATCACTGTGCCCAGCGGACTGATTGAAGGCAATAAATTTATTAAGTGGGAAGATGTGAGTATAATGTAAACATGCTGGAAAAAACACTGCTACTTGGTTTTGTGTCTGTGCATAAATAGATAAACATGCAGTAGCTGCTGTGTTGTTTACAGTGTGTATATGCACAGTACTATCTACTGGCTGTTATATATGTGACTGTCAGTACAGTTGCCAGTACACAGGTGTTCAGTTCGGAATGTACACTGTACATATCTCTTGTACAAACAATTAGTTCTAGTTATAATTATGTCCACTTACACAATCAGAAATACTGTATTTTTTTATCATCTTGGGACATCAAAACAGGTTACTAGTTCCATTTATATATGCAGATTCCACTGTAGTATAGAAGGGGGTTGGGGTATTGAGAAATTTATGTCTTTTGCCTGATCAACAGATTTTACAATATCTTAATGGGGGTATTCCATTTCTGTGATATATCAAACCTAGCTTGCTCCCGATTGTCTTTTTTCAGGAACTGGCAACTGAATCTTATACGTCTTAATGATCTTAAAGCCATCGTAAACCTATTGTGTATGGAAAATATGGTACTTCCTGATGGGTTTATGATTATAGTGCTGAGGAGTCCATCAGGAACAGTTTACAGAATTTTAAGACAGCCATGAAATTATTGCAAACCTTTCCCGATTCTTATCAGATGTATGACATTGTAAACTCAATCGTAAAGTGATCTTTTTGAGCTTACAGCAATCTTCTGGGGGTGTTCAACTTTAGCTGACCCTACAACTGACTCTATGACTCTATGGTCAGTTACAAAAGTCGGGGACAAAAATCCGGAAAAAAGGGTAGGAAAAATCTGGGTCTGTTTTACTTCACTGACAGGGCATAATACATCTTGTCTGGATATAGAGGCCGACCTGACTTTGGATTGGGATATTTTCTCCATGACTAGACTGGAAACTACCAGAACAAGCCATAAACCCCTAACAGACCAGCTGTATCAAGCCCTGACAAAAAAATCTGTACTGCCAAACAGACAGGACTGGAAAAATATACATAATCACCACAACCAGACTTGCAGTTGGTATTGCCATTACAGGTTTTGATGAATTTCTGAAAAAAAAAAGAGGATCAAGTGTCGATCAATAAACAAATTTAAAACTAGGTCAAGACTGAATATTTGGATCCCATAACATACCAAAACTTCTAAATTGACATTTTTGAAATAAATCAATGTACTTCTGCTTCAGATTATGACCAAAAATACCACTTAAAAAAGAAAATTTTCATTAGTAATGTTACATCCTGTTCAAACATGCAGAGGGAGATATGCTTCTGATATCTCACCTGACAATGAAATCCCTCTTACTTGTTGCTGGCTTTTATACTCCAAATTCGGACCTCTGGGAAACAGAGCTTCAAAATTCCATCTCTGGGAGCAATTTTTCTACATACTAGTATTTATACCAAATACTTCTTAGCCTCTGGGAAAGACCCTATTCTGGACGTAATGGTAAATGTGCTGTAGATCTAGTCATGTGATGGGATCCAAATATTCAGCCTTGACCTAGTTTTAGATTTGTTGATTGGTCAACACTTGATCCTTTTTTTGCCCAGAAATTGCTCTGTTGCAATAGGCTGTGAACTATTTTATCTACAGTGATAAGGACAAACCATTTTCCAGGGTGGTGGAGCCATGGTCAGGAACAAGAGTCGGGGAGAATCGGTAAAATATCAAACATGTTTGATTTTTTGCAGACCCACTGCAACAACCAAGGAAAATACAACCGACCTTAATCAACTATTTAAACATTGCTCCCGACCCTCAAAAAATCCTTAGTTACTGACAAGTCGGCCCTAGTGGAACATCCCCATTAAAGCTATCTCACAGTCGAATAGCTATCTTTTCTATCCTAGGATGATCATAAACCTATCTTTTCTATCTTAAGTCTATCTTTAAGGGTTGTAAACCAATATTGGATGGATCAGAAAACTATCACAAACCTATTGGAAGATCTTTTTAGGCCTGGCAACATCAATTGCAAAGCTATCATGGAAAGTATTTTATACATCGGGAACATATTGTAAACTATACCCCTGGATTGTGCATTTTTTTATGTCGGCTAACTTGTCAGTCAGCTGATATTATGGCATCACTCTGCGGCGTCTGCGTATGCATCCACGTGAACATCTCCCCTGAAAGTACAAGGCCTAGAGACATGCTGTTACTTTTAAAAGATACCTTACCTTGTGAGGATGATAAGTCATAAAATCCATGGAGATCTGTGTGTTCGTCTGTTCCGCAGAGCCGTTAGAAATGAGGTACCCCCACCCAAAGTATGAAAATTTCAACACTTTGTCACAATTTTCTCATTGACTATTGAAGGGATTTCTGTGTTATCTGTCATATATGTACTAGACTATAGGTAGATTCCCTTGTGGGAGTATTAAACTTAGATCTTTTAATGCATAAAAATACATGAAACATATATATATAATGCAGTAAATCACTCATATCTTGAAAAGTATTGCATTTTGAGCATTTTATCGTAATCGGGTTTGCATTTGCAAAGTTATCATGTGATTTCATTTTTTTTCTGTCAATATGTTTCAAAGTGTTGGAAGAAGTTGTGAAATATTTTATCTACAGTAGATATTGGTCGATAAAAATAAAAAAATATGGGGATGCGCAGACAATGATTTTACACTAACAGTGACTGTGTGACAGTTGAGGATATTAGAAGCATTTACAACAATGAAATTCGTGAGTTAATCTGCTTTTTTTTTATTGAATGAAAGCTTGTTCTACAATGACATCACTTCATTCATAATTTCTTTGCGGTTTATTTGACAAATGAGTTCTAGAAGTGATCACGTGATTTTGTTGAAGCGAGGATACATCTATTTGTTATAAAATAAAATAAGATGCATTTTTATATTATTTTGGTTTAAATTACTGATCATAGGTAGCTTATACCGACTGCCACATGCACACAGATCACGAAAATATCAAGGCAAATTTATTTTCTTATTTTAAATGAAATTGTTGAATATTTTATTAAAATACCTACAGTTTGCTTGTGTAAAATATCCATATACTGTAACAAAATAAACCAGTTTGCTAATCTTATTTTATATCGACGCTTCAAAATTAAAATACGTCTTCTCACTTCAATATCAAATTTTAAACTGCGCATTTACAGTACAGACCCCTTATATTTGTAAACCTTTCACGTAACTACACAAATCTGTAAACAACGTCTTTGGGAGCGGCTGTTTGGAAATGCGGGCGATAATACAGAGTTTACAGATTTCAACACCCAGTGCTGTCCTAAGATTGAATCTGTGGATGGCAGAAAGCCAGCCACTGCACCCTTCTTAAAGTATGTTATTCAACTACTTTTTCCATAGCTACAACATGGTGAGTAAGTTGTAGCTTAGTGCATAGCCGAGAAAAGCTACTTTGAGATTCTCACTATTGAGTTGTAACCCAAAAACTATTGGATTTACAGTAGTGTGTTTAAATAATTTTTCCACCTATATTTTCCACCTTAACAGTTAACATTGTACTTTACTTTCGAATACCATTTGCTGGGCACAATTTTTATATCCTTTTCTTTTTTCACTTCTACTCTGAAACTCTAAACACATAGTCAGCTGACACAGAGCCCGTTCACGGGTACTGATTGCTTGTTGTTACATCAAATCATAAACCTTTCATAAACTACACTGCAGAAATGGCACAGGCGTCTTATATAGACTATACATCATCTAGCCCCAGCATCTTTGTCTGATTTCATGTTTGAAATTGCATCTTCATTTGAAGTACTTTAAACCTCCTTGTTTGTTTTGTAAGTATAATAGTATGTGGAGTACTTGTGGATATCATTACCCAATAATTTTCCAAGAGAGAGAAAACAAATGTTTTTCTCTGTAGGAACATCATATTTATAGAAGTGAGTCATACAGTTTCTTGATTATGTTTTAAGATAGTTTTGCCTCATTGGATCACAGGCATCACTTTCTTGGAAGTTGATTTTCAACTTATTTTTTTATGCAGATTTTGTAATTTGACATCTATTATGAAATTTTCTTATTGCACATTTGTTTAACAGTTGAAATTTAAACTTTATAAAGGAGTTACAAGCAAGCTATTACATTTATATAACAAATCTTGGCTTGGGAAGTAATGAGGTAATGACTGGAAGGCGTTTCTTGAAAGGGATTTCATGAAACTTCTAGGGTTCCACAAGGGTCCTACATTTGGCCTCTATATAAAAAAAATTGTGGTTGATAAAGAACACAGTTTATCATTGATGCAATGTTTTAGCCTCTTGTGTCTGGCCTTCTTGAGAAAAGTAAATTTTCCATGTACTATCCAAAACTTCAATTTTTCAGTCATTGCTATCAATTGGACACATATGTGATTTTGTAATTCATGCTGCTTTATCTTTAATGTACCTATGTAAGATACACAAGAATGATTTGGGTAGACTCGTCTGATCTTCTCTTGTATGTATCAGCTTTTTAGAAATATATTTGGTGGGGCGACTGCAGAATCCCCCTGACAGTACTGAAAATATGGTGATTAGAAAATTCATAGCAAACAATGAATAATAATTATAGTAATTATGCTAATTAGACAAATTTAAAAAAAATCAGTAAACAAAATTTAAAATAGTTTTTTATGGTTGACAAAGTCGGCAAAATGAAATAAGTCTCAATGAATGAATCCCTGGTGGACAGGTAGACAAGGTTGACAAAGTCAACAGAAAAGTTCAAAGAATACCTGGTCGCCAGGTCGGAAAAAAATGACATTTTTACACCAGACATATACTAAATGCCCCCAAGAGCAGAGGGGCAGAGAGCTTCATCTTTTTAATGGCTTGCTGTCTGAACCAAAGACAAATTGACTTTATTTTTGGACCAATGACAGATCAAGCTCCCAGTTATCCGTCATTAATCTGTCAATATGAAACATGACTGCTATTTCTCAGCAAAAGAGGGTTCAAGTGTTGACCAATCAAGAAATCGAAAACTAGGTCAGTACTAAATATTTAGATCCCATCACATGACCAAAACTACAGCATTGACTTTTTATGTCAGCTCACTGGTCAGTTAGCTGACATTATGTCATCACTCTGGCATTCGTGTCCGCATGAACAACTTTTCCTCCAAAACTACAAGGCCCAGAGATATGCTGTTTTTTTAAAGATACCTTATCTATAAAGGATGAAAAATTGTTCAAGGCATGCAGATCTGTTTGTTCGTCTGTTTGCTAGATCCATTGCAAATGGAATTTCACCAAAAGTGTGAAGATTTCAACACTTTATCACAATTTTCTCATTGACTTTTGCATGGATTTCTCTTTTATCTTGCATATACATGTATGTACTAAGCCACAAGTAGATTCCCTTGTGTGAGTACCAGGCCTAGATCTGTCTTAATGTTTTTAATATGAATTTTTAAAATACTTTTTAATGCATTAAAAATTATGAAATCATGCACTAAATCGCTTATGACTTGAAAAGTGTTGCATGTAGAGCATTTTGTTAAAATATGTTATTTAGCTACTTTTTCCATAGCTACAACATGGTGAGTAACTTGGGAGTCTCAATGCCTAAGTGAGTAATTGCTGCTTTCTGAATTTTCAGTACCTATCACAATGAGTAAAATCACTGGTAACTTAAAAACTATTGCATTTAGAGAATTTTGTATAAATGTGTTATTCAGCTACTTTGGGGTCAGCTATAACTTGGTAAAATTGCAGACCTGTAGCTCATTGCATAGCTGAGTAATAGCTACTTTCAGGTTCTCACTGTTGAGTAAATCAGTTGTAACTTGAAAGCGATTGCATGTAAAGTATTTTCTTTAAATATGTTGTTCATCTACTTTGGGGTCACCTATAACATGGTGAAATTGTAGACCTATAGATCATTGGATAGCTCAGCAATAGCTAATTTCAGGTTATCACTGTTGAGTAAATCAGTTGTAACTTGAAAACTATTGTTTTACAGTATTTTCTGTAAATATATTATTCACCTACTTTTCAGTTAGCTATGACATACTGAAATTGCAGACCAGTAACTTGTAGCATAGCTGAGCAATAGCAACTTTCAGGTTATCACTGTTGAGTAAATCAGTTATAACTTGAAAATTATTGCATTTACAGTATTTTTTTTAATATGTTGTTCACATTCTTTTTGGGTGAGCTATAACAGAGTAAAATACATTTCAAATGGAAATTTTCTGTTTTAAATGGCTATTTCTGACATATAATCAGAATCAAATATAGGTTGATATATTTTTATATAATTTTAAGTCCAAATCTTAAAACCAAAATTAAACAGACAATCAGTTTCAGAGTAGAAGTGAAAGAAGAAAATGACGCAAATGTTGTGCAGTGCAAATGGTATTCAGGAGTAAAGTACAATCTTAGCTGATAATGTGTAAAAAGTAGGTGGAAAACATTGAAACAAAATACTACAAATGTAATAGTTTTCGAGTTACAACTGATTTAGTCAACAGTGAAAAGCTGAATGTAGCTATTGCTCAGCTATGCAATGAGCTACAGGTCTGCAATTTCATCTGATTTAAAGAAGCAGATGGAGTACTCTCCAGTGTGTATTCTATTGGTAATTTGTCATTCAAATGGACAAGTGGCCACTTGATGGGTTTGACTTTATACCAGCATTTTTACTAGCTTTAGTAAGTCAAACTGAAGTTAAGATCACATGGGTAGACATTCATGACTAAACCTATGTTTTGCTTGTTAACTGATCCAATTACTTTTTACCCCACAGCACTTAAGGGCTGTTAGAATATTGTTTTCGCCCATCGTGTCTGGATGATCAGGATGGGTGGGTGGGTGTGCGGTCGGCCGGAAAAAGTTTGTCCAGGCAGTATCTCAGGAACTGTAAGATGTAGGAAGTTGATACGGTAGGGACATTAGTTAGGGAGTGTAGGTGTGCAACATCATGGTGTGACCTTCATTTGACCTTTGACCTTGAAGTAGTGACCTTGACCTATAAACTTTTGTCCAGGCTATATTTCAGAAACTGTAAAGTGTAGGAAGTTGATACTTGGTAGGGACATTGGTTGGGGGTGTAGGTGTGCAACGTCATGGTGTGACCTTGATATGACCTTTGACCTTGCCATAGTGACCATGAGTTTTAAAATCTTATCTGGGCTATTTTTTTTTATTCCATAAGGTGTAGAACACTTGGTAGGGACATTGGTTAGGGGGTGTAGGTGTGTATCATGGTGTGACCTTTAACTTTGGCTCTACCAAACTGCATTCACCTGCCATATTTGAGACATCTTTCTCTTATGACAAAGATGTATAGATTGCTGCAACTGATTATTATATGCACTTTTACATATTTGTGCTATTTTCATTGAGAGCTGTTCTCCAATTACATCTTCATAATTTTTAGTTTACTGATTAATGCTGTCATCTTGCTATTGAATTGTCTTGTTTTGATACTTTATCTGGATATACATTTTCTTTCTCTTGGATGTTATTTTCTCTATTTAAACATTGTTAGGAGTTTTGTACAATTGAAAGTAACCTTATCTTTGTACTGTTTCACAAATTCTAACATAACACGGGTGTATCCGCGATTCTGATTGGCTAAACGGCGAAATACTTCATGGGTAAAATACAGCGTAACCTGGTAGCTCCGAATTATTGCTCATTATACAGTAAAAAACAAATAAAAGAGGATGATGACATTTATTTTGTATATAAGGTTAGTAACGTTACTTTACATTGAAGTGTAAGTGGAAAACCGGTAGCTGAACTTTATAGTGGTTTTCAATAATTTATTTACCGTACTGACGATACCGGTACTACCGCAACACTCCTACTCATGGTGTTGAAAACTATTACTCTGATGCTATTTTCTGTTATCATCTGGTATATAAGATGTTGTGCAGCCATAGTTTGTGCCCCTGGAATATTTTTGGAATATACAATTGTATATATGTATTGATGAATCTGCATTGAGACAGTAGAGTCAGAAAACAGACATAAAATAGTAAGTGCTTATAATTCACTTATTATTGGTCCTAGAGGTTTGCAATGTGAAACCAACTTATAGGAAATCATGGGCTGGGAATCTTTTGATGTAGTCAGATTTGACTTTGAACCCTCCTTCAAGGACAAACCAGGATAACCAAACTTAAAAGTGCTTATAACTCGCTTATTATTGGTCCTAGAAGTTTATAATATGAAACCACCTTATAGGAAATCATGGGCTGGGAATCTTCTGATGCGTTCAGATTTAACCTTTGGCCTCTCCTTTATTGTCAAACGAGGATAGCAAAACTTAAAAGTGCATATAACTCACTTATTATTGGTCTTAGAGGCTTGCAATGTGAAACTAACTTATAGGAAACCATGGGCTAGGGATCTTTTGATGTAGTCATATTTGACCTTGAGCTGTTCCTTCAAGTTCAAACATGGAGAGCCAAACTTAAAAGTGCTTATAACTTGCTTATTATTGATATTAGAGGTTTTCAATGTAAAACCAACTTGAAGGATATGATGGGCTCGGAATCTTCAAATGTTGTCAGGTTTGACCTCCAGTGTTCACTGGCTTTGGTGGATACAAATTTTCATTGGGTCTCCGATGCATAGGTCTAGTTATAATTTGAGTTTTATCTACCATTTCTGAATGCACTGTTATAGAACAAAAATAAGCGGAAGCTCTGTAAAATAATTCTAATGATATTTATAACATTTTTATGCTACTTAATCGGCACTTGACAAATTTATTATGCTAGTATCCACAGTAAATGGTACTAGGTATCCCAAAAAAATGTCATGTCTGTATATTCCCACATTTTAGAACAAATGCTGTGCTTGGTGGATAATAAAAACATTTGTCTCACACTTAAAATGTCAAAATCATCCACTTTCCAAAGGTTAATATCTTTACATATAGTTTTTTATACTTTGCCATTACACACAGTGTTGTTTGTTGGGATGGTGAGGTTATTACCAAAATAAAGTGAAACATACCAACACACAAGAACATTACAAACACCCACATGGTGAAACTTGAGCATTGTGATGAATATTGTGATGATGGTCCACTGTGAAGCTTCTTTTTGTTACATTTTTCTTTTCATAAAATTTGTCACAAACAAACTTTTGAATTTAACTGGAGACCCGATTAATTTTAAGGAGTGCAAATTATAAATATATTTTCAAAGCCATTACATGGCACCGACTTAGATACTATGGATTATGCATGAGTACGCCACCACAGTGTACAGACTTTTCCATTATCCCTCTAGAGGGAAAGGTATTATAGATTCTCAAATTTGCAGAATATATTCATCATTACAAAATCTTGCCTGGGAATATTTGTGGCCCCATTTTGAAAAACAAGATGGCCGCCATGGGTATTTTTCGACTTTCGGCAAGTACTTTGGTTACCTCTCTAGAGCAAAAGGTATTTAAGGCAGAGATCTCAAATTTACAGGATATGTCACATAACAAAATCTTGCCTGGGAACATTTTTGCCATCATTCTGAAAAACAAGATTGCTGCCAAATCATTTCTGTGATGGTCCTCCAGGAGTTTTATACATTTTGAGGCTTTTTCTCATCTATGAAATGTTGAATGTCTTCATGGTGGATATTTTTAATAAATATATATACGCTCTATAGTATACTTTTTCACTACTTCTATTCTCATGGTGTTGAAAACTATTTCCCCAGGCTGTGGGGTACGGGCATATCTGATGCTATTTTTGATGTTCTGTGTCATGGCAAATTTTGAGAGCTGTAGCTACACATCCAACTGAGTATTTATAGCTATTTTGACGTTTTGCCAATTAATAAATCACTTGTATCTCAATAACCATAAGAGATAGAGTGATTTTTGGGCAAAATTTGGACACCTAGGGTACTAAGGACTACTCTAGGGATCTCTGAAAAATTTAGATTTCTGCGAATTTCGCCCCATCTTGAATTTTGGAGGAAATAGAAGATGTCATTTATCTCAAAAACTGTAAGAGATACAGCGATTTCGGGCAAATGTTGAACCAGTAGGTAATAAGGACTAATCCTCTAATGTCTATAAATAATTTAGACTTTTGTTAGTCAATTCTTAATCTTGAAAGAATGCCGTTTATCTTCAGAACCACGTTACCTGTCGTTTTCCAGTGGATACATCTTGCATTTGGCCATAGATGCGTCCTTGGTCTAGTTTTGGACTGATTTAACAATTTTGTTCAGTTTAATGAGGAATCGCATCAGAGCACATCACTTTGGATTGTATCAGATCATTTTGGTGCATACAGCCCTTATGACATTTAGTGTTATTAAATTGTCTCACTAGAGGGAGGCCACAGGATGATTCTCTGTGTGGGACTTTTTTTACCAAAATGAGAACAATGCATAAACTTGACTGTCATTATTTTTGAGTTCTAAATATCGAGAATATCACTATCAATTCAGGTTAAAAACTATGGTGTAACATGTGAACTATTTTCCCATATTATATATGACGTTAGAACTGATATTATTAGATAGTAGAACACTCATAAAATAGAAGTGGCATTCCACAAGAATTTTTCTTAACATCAACAGTTTGCGACTGTATGTGAATACAGAAAAAAGGACTTGATATAATTGTACTTTTACGATTGTTGTCCAATTGCAAATAAATATGTTTAAATAAAAAAAAATAGAATACAGAAATCACAAATTGTATTTTTTGACTGTGGATTCATGGGATTGGTGTATCATTTTATGTAGTTGAAATCATGCCAAATATTTTTTTTTTTTTTTTTATTTATCATTTTTTTGCAGCACATACAAGGTAGGACATAGTACAAGAGGCACAAAACAAAAAAAACAAAACAAAAAAAAACAACAAAAAACAATACAAGGAACTACAGAAGCTAAAAAAAAAAAAAAAAAAAAAAAAAACACACAAGGAACTACGTAAGACAAATTACAATTAGATAGGTTTTAGTTAACAGTATTTTGCTATCATGTTATATGTTTTATTCACCCAAGAAAAAGACTGTTGAAAATTCCCCATGTTTTCCTAAACTGTTCCTGTTTAAAATCTAGTTTGGCAATAAATTCTTGTTCTTGATATATTTTCTGCAGACAAAAGCAAAAGTCATCAACAGATAAAAATCCTTTCTTGCGTGATGTTTTAAATATATACTTTTTAGCTACTAAATAAATTAAATTATTAGCAGTGTTTTTTTGCTGTCCTTTCTCAGAACCCAAGATTATACAAGTTGGATTGAGATTTAACCCAATTTGTAACACAGGTTTAAGTTTGTCTTTTAGTTGAGACCAAAACTGTTTCACAATTTGGCATTCCACAAATAAATGTGTTATGGTTTCCAATTGATTATGACAAAAGCTACACTTTCCATCATCATGTTTACTGATTTTCAATAGGAGATCATTTGTACCCAAGATTCTATATAGTACTCTGATCTGGAGCCATATCAAATCATTGTCCATTACTGTTTTAAAACAGATTCCAAAAATGTTCCTCCATAAGCTTTCATTTGGAGTTTCGTCATAGAGATTCATCCAATATGAAATTGGTGTATTTTCTATACTTAATCCATGATAGTTTAAAGACCTATAAAAGTCTTGACTTCCCTTTTCGGAATTACATAAGACCTTTATCTGATTAGGATACAATGGCTTCTGAAATATCTTTGGGTCCAGTTTATATTTTTTTAAATAGATCTTTACAGTCGATGTTATTCTATAGTATTCAAGAAAATTAGTTTTAAATGAGTATGATTGCTCCAATTCCCTTTTTGACAAGAGTTCCCCGTTAGTACTAAGCAAGTCACCTATTAAGATTATACCTCTCTCAAACCATTTTGGAAAAAACAGTTCTATTTTAGATATATTTGCGTTGCACCATAGCGACTGGCTCAAAGCATTTAAATTCTTTTCCATCTGAAACGCTTTTAAAAATTTACTCCAGCTTTGTAGAACATCAGTCCAAAACTTGTTTGTTGTTTTCTTTGCAAGGCTTTCAGAATAGTAATTACCAAGTAGTACCAATTTATGAGTTGACCCAAGATAGCACTTTGCCAAAATGGCCCAAATTGACTGAGGATTCATATACAGTCTACGCACCCAAGTTATTTTTAATGCAGAGAGGAAATGTGAATGCCAAATATTTTTCCCTAATATCACATATTTTGCTTTTTGCTCATGGTTTGTTATCATATTTCATGTTCTATATTTATCCATAGAAACACCCCTGGATGATGCATTTTTCAAAAGGGTGGGGGATGGGTGTTGGCGCCGCCCCATCCCCCAACTTGGCGGGGGGGGGGGGGGTGGTGGGGGTGACTGAGATAAAGAGACTACTGAATTGTCCGGGAGCAGTGGGTGATAATTACATATTTTACAACTGGCATCTAGATTGTCAGCACATATAATTGTGGGAAAACTTAAAATATTAGAAACGAACCATAAATCTGAAGAAATTATAAACTTTTATTTCGTATTTTTGTAGGTTTACTTAATCAAACTGCCATATTTTGTTTTGATGAACTTCCTGTTAATAATCAATCAATTGTGGGATGTACTAAAACCCATCTTTTTTTTAATCCAGGAATTGTAGAAGTGGAGGGGAGACGGTGTTTATGCAGATAAATACTGTTTGAACCCTGTTAAGTTGACCCTCAAGGGATCAATAAAATATTTCAATTTTAATAGGATTTCCAGGTATGTCAGCATTTCAGTAGAAAATACTTGATATTTACTTTCTATCAAAAGGGAATTCTACTGAACACAGTTCTACTCAAAGGGATTTGACTGTATAAAGTCAGACAAGGTTTTATAAGTGCCGTTAAAGTACAATGAGTAGTAATAACTTGTTTGTATTACAGGACTCCTCTTCTGGGACAGCTGTTACACTGAAGGTGGATCCTAATGGATACATCTTATACTGGACAGACCAACACAAGGTGGGTGACATTGTCATAGAACCAGACCAGGTACTGTATAAAACATGAAATTTGCCACAGTATAACCAGACCAAGTGGAGTATATATAAAACATGAAATTTGCCAGAATATATGAAATTTACAGCTGGTGACGCCCTTTAAAAGTAAGACAATATAATCCAAATTTATGCCCATGGCGCATCTGAGGATATCGGTTCAAAGTTGGGTTTTACATCCAGTTCAACAACCAGGGTCATATTGGGACAGACCTACAGCATTTGTCACTTGTGGGAGTTGAACCCACACAGAGGTGATAACCTGTGACCAGATTCGAAATTTGCTATCCACTTGGCCACCGTGTATCTCTTCTGTGGATATTAGAGGCCTTATGATGTTAAACAAAGGTTACAGTAGTATCAAGAATTTCCAAAAGGTCAGTGAAATAGAAGGGAGTTACCTCATTTTTTCTGGTCAATTTCCCCATACCCTCTTAAATATTTCTTTGTCTATAAGCTCCAAAAGCATATTGAATCACTGAATACCGGTCAAATAAATACATGAGAATGTGATAAGAGTATGATATAAACACCAGATGACCTAACTATGAAAACCCACACAAAAGTATCATACTTAAAACAGTGCTCATTAATTACAACTATTAGAATACACTAGGGTGTGCTGCATGAAACCCAAGGATAATATGGAAAACTGTACTGTTAATTACGTACCAGTGTGTGATATCAAAGCTAGATAATTTGCTCACTAAAATAATGTACCTCAGAAGAAAATGCTTTAGAACAAAGAATGATGTAGATGTACAAAATATACAAGACAACACTGAAATTATACTTATAATATAAATTCATTCATATACACCTGTGTGTGTCACATGAAAAATAAACATTTGACAGACAAAAAAGAATCGCAAATGAAAATATAAAATTAATGCATCAGAACAAAGAAGGTGACAAAAGTGGTTGACAGAGCTGACGTAAAAGAATAAATCACCCATAAAGCTCAGAGGTACTGACTCCCCTTGATTAATTAAGAAAAAATTTACTCAGTATACATGTTTTTTGACAGTAGGACATAGTTTTATGGATAGTAAGATCAATATTATACAGCATGTACAGCATTGAGTAATTAAGCGTCCCTTGAAAAGGGGACGCTTATTGGTTTCACCCCCGGTTTTCAGTCAGCCGCCGCCGCCGCCGCCGCCGCCGCCGCCGCATTATCGTCTCCCTTGAATATCTCCCTTGTTATTAGGCCTATCCAAATGATATGTGGCAGTGTTCTTCTATAGGCGTGGGGAAATTTTTTGACAGGCATAAATTTGACCTTTGACCTTTATCAAGGTCACATTATCAAAAATTCAAAAAAAAATTTACTTCCTTTTCACTAGATTTCCTCAGAAAGTACTGGGTGTGGGTCAACCAAATTTGGTATGCACATTCCTGGGGGAAGAATCTAGGCGCCAGTCGATATTGGGATCAGTCGGGCCATAATTGACCGATTGACGGGCGATTGATTATAAGTTCATAAAAATTTTGCTAAGATTAAGCCTTGAACTCGCTTATTATTGGTCGTAGAGGTTTGGGATGGTATACCAACATATAGGAAATCATGTGCTGGGAATCTTCTGGTGTGGTCAGATTTGACCTTGGGCCCCTCGTTCAAGGTCAAGCGAGGATAGGCAAAGTTTAAAGTGCTTATAACTCGCTTATTATTGGTCCTAGAGGTTTGGGATGGTATACCAACATATAGGAAACCATGGGCTGGGAATCTTTTGGTGTGGTCAGATTTGACCTTGGACGTCTCCTTCAAGGTCAAACGAGGATAGCCAAACTGAAAAGTGCTTATAACTCGCTTGTTATTGGTCCTAGAGGTTTGGGATGGTATACCAACATATAGGAAATCATGTCCTGGGAATCTTCTGCTGTGGTCGCATTTGACCTTGGGCCCCCCCTTCAAGGTCAAACGAGCATACCCAAACTTAAAAGTTCTTATAACTCGCTTATTATTGGTCCTAGAGGTTTGGGATGGTATACCAACATATAGGAAATCATGGGCTGGGAATCTTCTGGTGTGGTCGGATTTGACCTTGGGCCCCTCGTTCAAGGTCAAAAGAGCATAGCCAAACTTAAAAGTGCTTATAACTCGCTTATTATTGGTCCTAGAGGTTTGTGATGGTATACCAACATATAGGAAATCATGTGCTGGGAATCTTCTGGTGTGGTCGCATTTGACCTTGGGCCCCCCCTTCAAGGTCAAACGAGGATAGCCAAACTTAAAAGTGCTTATAACTCGCTTATTATTGGTCCTACAGGTTTGGGATGGTATACCGACATATAGGAAATCATGTGCTGGGAATCTTCTGGTGTGGTCAGATTTGACCTCGGGCCTCTCCTTCAAGGTCAAACGAGCATAGCCAAACATAAAAATGTTTATAACTCGCTTATTATTGGTCGTACAGGATTGGAATGGTATACCAACATATAGGAAATCATGGGCTGGGAATCTTTTGGTGTTGTTAGATTTGACCTTGGGTTTCTCCTTCAAGGTCAAACGAGGATAGCCAAACTGAAAAGTGCTTATAACTCGCTTATTATTGGTCCTAGAGGTTTGGGATGGTATACCAACATATAGGAAATCATGTGCTGGGAATCTTCTGGTGTGGTCGCATTTGACCTTGGGCCCCCCCTTCAAGGTCGAACGAGCATAGCCAAACTTAAAAGTGCTTATAACTCGCTCATTATTGGTCCTAGAGATTTGGGATGGTATACCGACATATACGAAATCATGGGCTGGGAATCTTCTGGTGTGGTCGCATTTGCCCTTGGGCCCCTTGTTCAAGGTCAAAGAGCATAGCCAAACTTAAAAGTGCTTATAACTCGCTTATTATTGGTCCTAGAGGTTTGTGATGGTATACCAACATATAGGAAATCGTGCTGGGAATCTTCTGGTGTGGTCGCATTTGACCTTGGGGCCCCCCCCCCCTTCAAGGTCAAACGAGCATAGTCAAACTTAAAAGTGCTTATAACTCGCTTATTATTGGCCCTAGAGGTTTGGGATGGTATACCAACATATAGGAAATCATGGGCTGGGAATCTTCTGGTGTGGTCGCATTTGACCTTGGGCCCCTCGTTCAAGGTCAAAAGAGCATAGCCAAACTTAAAAGTGCTTATAACTCGCTTATTATTGTTCCCAGAGGTTTGTGATGGTATACCAACATATAGGAAATCGTGCTGGGAATCTTCTGGTGTGGTCGCATTTGACCTTGGGGCCCCCCTTCAAGGTCAAACGAGCATAGCCAAACTTAAAAGTGCTTATAACTCGCTTATTATTGGTCCTAGAGGATTGGGATGGTATACCAACATGTAGGAAATCATGTGCTGGGAATCTTCTGGTGTGGTCGGATTTGACCTTGGGCCCCTCGTTCAAGGTCAAATGAGCATAGCCAAACTTAAAAGTGCTTATAACTCGCTTATTATTGGTCCTAGAGGTTTGTGATGGTATACCAACATATAGGAAATCATGTGCTGGGAATCTTCTGGTGTGGTCGCATTTGACCTTGGGCCCCCCCTTCAAGGTCAAACGAGGATAGCCAAACTTAAAAGTGCTTATAACTCGCTTATTATTGGTCCTACAGGTTTGGGATGGTATACCAACATATAGGAAATCATGTGCTGGGAATCTTCTGGTGTGGTCAGATTTGACCTCGGGCCTCTCCTTCAAGGTCAAACGAGCATAGCCAAACATAAAAATGTTTATAACTCGCTTATTATTGGTCGTACAGGATTGGGATGGTATACCAACATATAGGAAATCATGGGCTGGGAATCTTTTGGTGTTGTTAGATTTGACCTTGGGTTTCTCCTTCAAGGTCAAACGAGGATAGCCAAACTGAAAAGTGCTTATAACTCGCTTATTATTGGTCCTAGAGGTTTGGGATGGTATACCAACATATAGGAAATCATGTGCTGGGAATCTTCTGGTGTGGTCGCATTTGACCTTGGGCCCCCCCCCCCCTTCAAGGTCGAACGAGCATAGCCAAACTTAAAAGTGCTTATAACTCGCTTATTATTGGTCCTAGAGATTTGGGATGGTATACCAACATATAGGAAATCATGGGCTGGGAATCTTCTGGTGTGGTCGCATTTGACCTTGGGCCCCTCGTTCAAGGTCAAAAGAGCATAGCCAAACTTAAAAGTGCTTATAACTCGCTTATTATTGGTCCCAGAGGTTTGTGATGGTATACCAACATATAGGAAATCGTGCTGGGAATCTTCTGGTGTGGTCGCATTTGACCTTGGGGCCCCCCTTCAAGGTCAAACGAGCATAGCCAAACTTAAAAGTGCTTATAACTCGCTTATTATTGGTCGTAGAGGATTGGGATGGTATACCAACATATAGGAAATCATGGGCTGGGAATCTTCTGGTGTGGTCGCATTTGACCTTGGGCCCCCCCTTCAAGGTCGAACGAGCATAGCCAAACTTAAAAGTGCTTATAACTCGCTCATTATTGGTCCTAGAGATTTGGGATGGTATACCGACATATACGAAATCATGGGCTGGGAATCTTCTGGTGTGGTCGCATTTGACCTTGGGCCCCTTGTTCAAGGTCAAAGAGCATAGCCAAACTTAAAAGTGCTTATAACTCGCTTATTATTGGTCCTAGAGGTTTGTGATGGTATACCAACATATAGGAAATCGTGCTGGGAATCTTCTGGTGTGGTCGCATTTGACCTTGGGGCCCCCCCCCCTTCAAGGTCAAACGAGCATAGTCAAACTTAAAAGTGCTTATAACTCGCTTATTATTGGCCCTAGAGGTTTGGGATGGTATACCAACATATAGGAAATCATGGGCAGGGAATCTTTTGGTGTGGTTAGATTTGACCTTGGGCCTCTCCCTCAAGGTCAAACGAGGATAGCCAAACTTAAAAGTGCTTATAACTCGCTTATTATTGGTCCTAGAGGTTTGTGATGGTATACCAACATATAGGAAATAATGGGCTGGGAATCTTCTGGTGTGGTCAGATTTGACCTTGGGCCCCTCCTTCAAGGTCACATGAGGATAGCCAAACCTAAAAGTGCTTATACCGCGCTTATTATTGGTCCTAGAGGTTTGTGATGGTATACCAACATATAGGAAATCATGTGCAGGGAATCCTCTGGTGTGGTTAGATTTGACCTTGTGCCCCTTGTTCAAGGTCAAACGAGGATAGGCAAACTTAAAAGTGCTTATAACTCGCTTATTATTAGTCCTAGAGGTTTGGGATGGTATACCAACATATAGGAAATCATGTGCTGGGAATCTTCTGGTGTGGTCGGATTTAATCTTGGGCCTCTCCTTCAAGGTCAAACGAGGATACCCAAACATAAAAATGCTTATAACTCACTTATTATTGGTCCTAGAGCTTTGGGATGGTATACCAATATATAGGAAATCATGGGCTGGAAACCTTCTGGTGTGGTCGGATTTGACCTTGGGCCTCTCCTTCAAGGTCAAACGAGCATAGCCAAACTTAAAAGTGAATAACTCACTTATTATTAGTCCTAAAGGTTTGGGGTGGTAAACCAACATGTACGAAATCATGGGCAGGGAATCTTATGCTGTGGTCGGATTTGACCTTGGGGCCCCCTTCAAGGTCAAGCGAGGGTAGTCAAAGTTAAAAGTGCTTATAACTCGCTTATTATTGGTCCTAGAGGTATGGGACGGTAAACCAACATGCAGGAAATCATGGGCTGTTAATATTTTAGTGTGGTCGGATTTGACCTTGGGCCTCTCCTTCAAGGTCAAATGAGGATAGGCAAACTTAGAGGTGCTTATAAAGCACTTATTATTGGTCCTAGAGGTTTGGGATGGTAAACCAAGATGTAGGAAATCATGGATTTGGAATCTTTTCTTGGGTTCGGATTTGACCTTGGGACCCTCCTTCAAGGTCAAATGAGGATAGGCAAACTTAAAAGTGCTTATAACTTGCTTATGAGTCGCTTATTAGTGGTCCTAGAAGTTTTGGATATTAACCAACCTATAGGAGTTCATGGTTTGCAATTTTTTTTTCATTTGTGATTTTGAAATGTTTTGCAGTTGGCCTTCATATCTGTGACAAGTGTATTTACTTTGCAACCTCTTGCTTTTGACTAAAGTTACATATATTTTTTCCTGTAGAGTACAACAACTCTATGTATTACTTTGTTCTCTTTCCTTTATATTTGTAAAAAGGAATTTATAATCTTTCCCCTTCATTAATCCAACAAACAGAAACTTCACTCAGTTTACCATATTTTGAAGTGAATTACCACTGAATTATGTTCTAATGATATATATTAGGATAGTAAGTTGCTACAGTTGTAAATGTCTGATTTACTGCTTTTTTCAAAAAGTATACAGATCCATGCCACCTTAATAGTAGATTCAACCTTTTCTTTACACTCACTCATAGCCTTGCTTAAGGCTCAAGTACCCTAGTAATTAAGAGAAAATATACAGAAAACATGGTCATTTTGCATAATGTATTCTTACAATTAACATGTACTGGATTTTACACATGATATGTCTGCTCAGTTTATATCTCAAAACATGCATGAGTGCTTTATGAATACCAAATATCTGTGTACAAGTATGAAAACACATGGTACAAATTTGAGCCTTAAGCAAGGCTAACTCACTCAATGAGAATTTAGAGAAAAGACACTGTTGTATACTTCAAGGATGAAAACAATCATGTAGCCTTGTTCAGGTGCACAGATTGTTTCTGTTGAAATTAACATTTTTATCACCTTTTTAATATCAGATCACTTTGTGGCATTGTCTGATGGAATATTGGTAATCGATGTGCCCAAGATGGGCATCATATTTAACAAGTCCCTATAATAATATACATTGCATCATACTCATTTTATTTCCTGTAATATGTCACAGAACATTGTAGAAATAATATGGTGTGCTACTCACTACTGTACTGACATTATCTACATATGACATAGCTTTCAGATAATTTGTTTTTTTATACACCGGACACATATTTTTGTTAAGGAAAACAATGACCTACAATATTATAATTGTTGCATTTTTCAAGCTGTAGAACTGTTTTTGAAAAAAGTAAGGTTAATTGCTGGTGGTTTATATTTACAGTAACCTTGACCAAACATTCTAACCTGTAATGACAAATTTAAAAGTGGTTATAACTCACGTATTATTGGTCCTAAGGTTTGCAATATGAAACCAACCTAAGGGAAACCATAAGCTGGACTTGGGTCCTGCTTCGAGGTATATAGTTATAAATAGAGACTTTGGGAAAGACTAAGATAGTTGGAAAATGCAGATGTTAAAAACACAACAAATGTATCAGTTTATGGGAATAATTTCCTCTTGAACTCTTAGATCCTTTTATAAAGGTAAACAGCAATAAAACCACACACATTGTGAAGAACTATGTATACAAACATGGTGTCGGGTGTTTTACTATTATGGAGGAATACATAGATAGATAGATAGATAGATAGATCTTTATTCAGCATTACATTACAATGAAATAATACAACATTTTAAAATAAATGCTGAAAGTAAATGTCAGAAGTTCAAATGAACTTATAACTAGACATCCCTAAATTTGGAGAGAACTGACAACATAAACTTAAGAACATACAATAAATACTAAACAGAAATGCCTGAAGTTCAAATGAACTTATTAGTAAATATTACTTAACTTGGACATAACTGACAACAGAAAGTCAAGAAAGAAATACAGCAGATAAAATAGATTTTGATTTATGACACAAAGAAGCTATTTATCAATGAATATGCTAATTTGAACTGTTTGTCTGTTAATTAAATTTTAACATACTTGACAAAGTACTTAATGGTAAAAATATAGATTAAGATACACACAGATTTAGTACACAGATCCGTAACTTCCATTTGTCATACCATAATTTGTTAGATAGGCAATGGTTTTTTATATTTAGTGAGGAATTCTTCTTTTAATCTCTTTTTGATGCTTATTATAGATGGCAACAATCTTACATGTGATGGAATTTGATTGTACAGTTTAACCCCTATAATACTAGGACATCTACTTTTTTGGAAAGTTTTGGGGATATTTTGATAAATGTTTCCACAGTTCCTTGTATTATAGTTATGAACATGCTTGACATATCTATATCATTCCATTACTTTAGGTGGTAGCAAATTCCTATGAGCTTTGAAAATATGAGTACATGTTTTGAATTTTGTTATATCCCGTAACTTTAAACATTTGAATGCATTGTATGTGTTGCTTGTTGAATTTCTGTATCTTAAGGAGCCAATCAGGCACATTTCTGACAGAGGAATCTAGGCGCCAATCGATATTGGGATCAATCGGGCCATAATTGAGTGATTGACGGGCGATTGATTATAAGTTCATAAAAAATTTACTACGATTAAGCCTTGAACTGGCTTATTATTGGTCCTAGAGGTTTGGGATGGTGTACCAACATATAGGAAATCAGGTGCTGGAAATCTTCTGGTGTGGTCAGATTTGACCTGGGGCCCCTCGTGAAAGATCAAAAGAGGATAGGCAAAGTTTAAAGTGCTTATAACTCGCTTATTATTGGTCCTAGAGGTTTGGAATGGTATACCAGCATATAGGAAATCATGTGCTGGGAATCATCTGGTGTGGTCAGATTTGACCTTGGGCCCCTCGTTCAAGGTCAAACGAGTATAGGCAAACATAAAAGTGCTTGTAACTCGCTTATTATTGGTCCTACAGCTTTGGGATGGTAAACCAACATGTAGGAAATCATGTGCTGGGAATCTTCTGGTGTGGTCAGATTTGAACTTGGGCCTCTCCTTCAAGGTCAAATGAGCATAACCAAACTTAAAAGTGCTTATAACTCGCTTATTATTGATCCTAGAGGATTGGGATGGTATACCAACATACAGGAAATCATGTGCTGGGAATTTTCTGGTGTGGTCTGATTTGACCTTGTGCCCCTCGTTCAAGGTCAAACGAGTATAGCCAAACTTAAAAGTGCTTATGACTTGCTTATTTTTGGTCCTACAGGTTTGGGATGGTATACTAACATATAGAAAATCATGGGCTGGGAATCTCTTGGTGTTGTCAGATTTGACCTTGGGCTTCTTCTTCAAGGTCAAACGAGGATAGCCAAACATAAAAGTGCTTATAACTCGCTTCTTATTTGTCCTACAGGTTTGGGATGGTAAACCAACATGTAGGAGATCATGGCCTGGGAATCTTCTGGTGTGGTCGGATTTGACGTTGGGCCCCTCGTTCAAGGTCAAACGAGCATAGCCAAACTTAAAAGTGCTTATAACTCGCTTATTATTGGTTCTACAGGGTTGTGATGGTATACCAACATGTAGGAAATCATGGGCTGGGAATCTTTTGGTGTGGTCAGATTTGACCTTGGGTCTCTTCTTCAAGGTCAAAAGAGGATAGCCAAACATAAAAGTGCTTATAACTCACTTATTATTGGTCCTAGAGCTTTGGGATGGTAAACCAACATGTAGGAAATCATGGCCTGGGAATCTTTGGGTGTGGTCGGATTTGACCTTGGGCCCCTTGTTCAAGGTCAAACGAGGATAGACAAACTTAAAAGTGCTTATAACTCGCTTATTATTGGTCCTAGAGGTTTGTGATGGGATACCAACATGTAGGAAATCATGGGCTCGGAATCTTTTGGTGTGGTCAGATTTGACCTTGGGCTTCCTCTTCAAGGTCAAAAGAGGATAGCTAAACATAAAAGTACTTATAACTGATTTATTATTGGTCCTAGAGGTTTGGGATGGTAAACCAACATGTAGGAAATCATGGGCTGGGAATCTTCTGGTGTGGTCTGATTTGACCTTGGGCCCCTCGTTCAATGTCAAACAAGCATAGCCAAACTTAAAAGTGCTTATAACTCGCTTATTATTGGTCCTAGAGGATTGGGATGGTATACCAACATGTAGGAAATCATGTGCTGGGAATCTTCTGGTGTGGTCAGATTTGACCTTGTGCCCCTCGTTCAAGGTCAAATGAGTATAGCCAAACATAAAAGTGGTTATGACTTGCTTATTATTGGTCCTAGAGGTTTGTGATGGTATACTAACATATAGAAAATCATGGGCTGGGAATCTTTTGGTGTTGTCAGATTTGACCTTGGGCCTCTTCTTCAAGGTGAAACAAGGATAGCCAAACATAAAAGTGCTTATAAGTGGCTTATTATTGGTCCTAGAGCTTTGGGATGGTAAACCAACCTGTAGGAAATCATGTGCTGGGAATCTTCTGGTGTGGTCAGATTTGACCTTGGGGCCTCTCCTTCAAGGTCAAATGAGCATAACCAAACTTTAAAGTGCTTATAACTCGCTTATGATTGGTCCTAGAGGTTTGGGATGGTAAACCAACATGTAGAAATTAAGGGCTGGTAATCTTTTGCTGTGGTCGAATTTGACCTTGGCCCTCTCCTTCAAGGTCAAACGAGCATAGCCAAAATTAAAAGTGTTTATAACTCACTTATTATTGGTCCTACAGGTTTGGGATGGTAAACCAACCTGTAGGAAATCATGTGCTGGGAATCTTCTGGTGTGGTCGGATTTGATCTTAGGCCTCTCCTTCAAGGTCCAACGAGGATAGGCAAACTTTAAAGTGCTTATAACTCATTTATTATTGGTCCTAGAGGTTTGGGATGGTATACCTACATATAGGAAATGATGGCCTTGAAATCTTTTGATGTGGTCAGATTTGACCTTAGGCCTCTCCTTCAAGGTCAAACAAGCACAGCCAAACTTTAAAGTGCTTCTTCTTCAAGGTCAAACGAGCATAGCCAAACTTAAAAGTGCTTATAACTCACTTATTATTGGTCCTACAGGTTTGGGATGGTAAACCAACATGTAGGAAATCATGTGCTGGGAATCTTCTGGTGTGGTCGGATTTGATCTTAGGCCTCTCCTTCAAGGTCCAACGAGGATAGGCAAACTTTAAAGTGCTTATAACTCATTTATTATTGGTCCTAGAGGTTTGGGATGGTATACCTACATATAGGAAATGATGGCCTTGAAATCTTTTGATGTGGTCAGATTTGACCTTGGGCCTCTCCTTCAAGGTCAAACAAGCACAGCCAAACTTTAAAGTGCTTCTTCTTCTTTGCAGCTGAAAACACACAGTCAGCTGATACAGAACCCGTTCATAGGCACTGAGTGTTTTTTTCGTTTTAAGGTCACTCTTGTGATCCTAACATGGTCCTTTTCACGAAAATTTCTCTTCACCAATAACATTTACCTCTTCACATTAGTCCTTTAGCATTTTATATAAAGCTTAAAAGCTGTAGGGACGCTTTGTTTTTGTGTACAAAAACTTTTGTCTAGTTGGTTTTATAAATGATGAGTAATAGAAATATTTGTATTTTGTTGGAGACCATACTCACAAAGTCTATTGGGTGGAACAAGGAAGTTAGTCTGTGTACATACTTTGTATTATGATCAAAACTGTACACTCATCAGCTAAATACATTACTTCAATGAAGGGTAGTCAGTGTAACAATACTTTGTTGAATATTCAAAACCTTATTCATTAAGTGAGTACTTTAGATTTTAAGGGTAAGTTGGTTTATATAATGAAAAGTGGAAATTTGCAATGGGCATCAATTGTTTGTATCCCAGGAGTAAAGTCTGGTTTAGGAATTGGCACAGTCATGCTGCTTCCGCGGCTGCAGAAATATCCTTTCATACACAATAACTTAAAAATATTTTTAGATTTTTCAAATTGGTTTGTGGATATATATTGGTCAGGTTGTAGAGCCTATTGTTTTGTGGTCTCAGCCTTCTACTGTAAGACCAATGGCAGCCTTCTGAAGTTCTAATATGGAGCATTTCTTTACCTTTTTCCTGGTACTCATCTACGGGACAGATCATCCTATGGCTGAAATATATAACAATATATATATCCTCTATAAGCATGCATTAATTTGACCATTGGTCTCTTTCAAGACTGACCTCCAAACATCAGCATGCTGGCCATTTTCCCAGAGCTTCAAAATGTTAAATAAACTTATAGGAAATCAGAGATTTGACATCTTATGGAAGGGTCGAATTTGACCTTTGACCGTTATGCTTCAAGGTCGAAGGGAGATTGCCATTTGCAAAGCTTTATATTTCCTCTCTTGTTGCTCCTAGACTTGCACTTTACCATGTCCTGTCTGGGTGCTGTGCTGCGTCAAATCGACATCAGTATTATGTGGTAGACAGCTATTCTCAGTGATTTATTTGGGGGCCACGGTGGCGCAGTGATAACATACTTGGCTCCCACTTCTGAGGTCTGCAGTTCAAACCCTGGACCCTATATGGGAAAGTTGGTAGTTACTTACTGATGGTCCGCAGTTTACAGTACAGAACCTTGACCAACTGTACGTACTGGTTCCCTCTGCCCATTAAAATCCCCATCATAATATGACCTACACAACGTTTAAAGCAACGTTAAAACTCAAATAAATAAATCACTGATTTATTTGAACTACATTTTTTGGCAATAAAAGGGAATTTATTTTGACTTGCTACTCTATGTTAATTTTCTGTTCCAGATATTTTAAAAATTTTTGGTTAGGTATTTGGATTTAGGAAAAGATTTAGAAATTTTGACCTACCATTTTAAAACTTTAAAATCAATAAATAAGTATTTTTAGATATACAAAATTTTGAAGTTGAGCTAACTTTGATCTGTTTTTGTCCTAGATTTCAACAAGAAGCACAATAATACTTACTTGGATTTGTAAGGAAAAGATCCAACCAGCATCATGTATCTGTTGATCTTTACTCACTTGCACTTGCAGTAATTACCTCTGCCAAAGTAGTAAAATTTTTGGTGGCATAAATTTGTTTGCAAAGTAACTTGAAAAGTTATAGATGGAATTTGATGAGTTTTTCAGGAAATGCCGACAGTGGCATAAAGAAAGGGTGATTTGATTACAATAGTGATCTGGATCATCATCTGGATCTGGAAATTTTTCAAAGGAAATTTTTTTATCTCTAGCAATATTCGTATCAGTATTGGAGGTGTTAGGCCTTAAATATATACTGTGAATGACCTATTTAGCGCACAGTGCGCTAAGGAAAGACTATTTTTATTCAATATTTTGGTGGGAAAAAGTTCCTCTTTTAGCGCACCCATCATGAAACACTTTCTGGGA
Source organism: Sabellastarte sp. h YS-2021 (assembly GCA_964017235.1). NCBI lineage: Eukaryota > Metazoa > Annelida > Polychaeta > Sabellida > Sabellidae > Sabellastarte > Sabellastarte sp. h YS-2021. Next base: position 82,469,216 of record OZ024928.1, read on the forward strand.
TGAAGTATAGGTCAATCCGGTAAGAATAATGGTGTTCCGACATTTAGAATCTACTAAAAATACCCACTTCCTGTAAATATGGCGGTAGATATAAACAAACTCGAAATCCATGGCAAAAATGTCAATTTATTAAGTAAAAATACATACAATATATAAAAAATATGTGGATATTGTGCAATGTCGCTGACGATATTGCCGGGAAAAAGAGATAGGGTATGGTTACAATGGTGGATGCACTAAATAGGTCATTTACGGTACCCCTTGACAGAGGTATGCGCTTGCTAAGTGCTCTTATTACCACTGGAATTACTATTTTACCTGAGCTTTTAATTATTGTTGGGTAAGTGTTGGGTAGTGGTGTAGGTAAGCAAACACCTGCATAAGTTGAAGAGACGGGGGTATGCCAAAATTATATTCAACAGGTGAGCTGAAGTAGTGGTTTAGTATATTAAGTATAATTTCTCCTTTATGAAAATAATCCTTCTGTACTGGCTTAAACATCCCAGATAATTAGGTTAACTGAAGCTTTTCTGTGAAACCTTTCATGGTGGGTAATTAACAAATCCCTGTGAGTGAGGGTGATGCTGTAGAGTCTTTGGGTGAGGCAGTGTTCCTCTAAGGAGCCAGTGCCCCACCTTGAATGTGCCTGCAACAAATAGAGTTTCTATAGATGCTATTCTACACTCTAGTCACACATGGAGTAGTGTCATACTTACATCTGATTTTCCTTTGATACCGACAAAAGAGATGGGTTTAGGGTAATTTTATTCAGGTGTAAATACCTTTTGCAATTTCCTGTTATTGTTGAGAATGCATAGCCACACCTGTAGCTTAATGATTGTTACACACATGTTAGTTATAGGTGTTTCAGAAATATTATTGATGATGAATGCAATAGGATTTAATGTAATAATATTTAACCAATCTGCGGCTGCCGGATTATGTCTGCATTGCAGTATCGTCATGGGAACATTTGGGATGCACTGAGGGCCTGTCATAATAAACCTGTTGAAATAGACATAAAAAAAGCCTCAACTTAAAAAAATTATACATTAATATCCCATTCACACTACAGGTGGTATACCCCGCGGTAGTAGGTGTTGTGTGAAACACCCCTCTCCTTCAACTTGTGTCTGACATCCGTATGCGAACTTGTGACACAGTGGCAAACTGTTCAATTGCTTGAGCGTCCTACGGAACTTTTTAAAAAAATTTAAAATTTCCACCTCTTGAATTTGGAACCTTGAGCATGCGCGGAAGAAGTTTTCATACGGTAACACAAGGTTTGGTCCGCTGTTTATATAAGGCTGTCACTCAGTCGTGTTTTGATGTAACATGTCAGTGTGACGGCAAGATAAGGTGAGTGGAGGTAAATCGAGGTTGTCTCTCGGTGACGGACCTTTATACTATACTCGTCCTACCGCCATCCTAATGTTATTTATGATTACACACCAGATATCCTATCAGTTCCCGTGCGTGTCATACCTTATGGATGCACCAAACCATGAAAGATATGAGCTGTCCTGGGAGGCCGTTCCATTGCTGAGTAAAACCGCAGGGTATTTACTGTGAATTGGGCATAAGTGTATAAACATTTGACCCTTAATTTGTGTACACTTATCCATTGTACCGAAATTTGGCAGATATACATATAAAGATGTCAGATGATTTGCAGCTTTATTACTCATTAATTAACTAATTATAGATGGAAGGGGGATATTTTTACTTCACAAGGAGAACCTTATATGAAGTTCAACTATTATGGCTTTATTAAATCTTTATCCATTATTGGGGTGTTTCTTATTATCATCTGGAAATATGCAACCAAAGAAACCAAATTAATGTTACATTAGATATTATTATCAAAACATTTTCTAATCTTTCTGTCTTTATTTTTTAGATTAGCTTGACCAATGTTTGTGAACTAATGATTGGTTGCTTCAGGAGCAGGGTGATATTTTATTCATAAAAAGCCTACAGAACCTTGCCATTACACAGATTGAATTAAACACAGGAAGAATAGCCATCAATTCATTGAGTTTATTAACAAAAGAGAAAGTACCCCAGTTTGCAGTGTTTCTTCCAATTGGAGAATATTGAAGGATTGACCTGTACATAAACATATATGTAGAGCATTGTAAAAACATTTCAAAAGTCTAGGTTTTCAGCTATCAGCTATTCCAAATCAGCATATGTAATTGCTGTCTCATGTACCTATTGGGATAATTGTCTGCACAATTTTAAATAATAATCAAAGGGAAATCCTCTTAATTCACCAAAAAGAAATTTCTATTTAGTAAATTGTTTGCTCCTGAAGTGAAAAACTAATGCACTCACTAATTGACAGTCACCATTTACAAATCTTGTGTTTTTTTAAAAATAATTTCTGATATTATAATTTTATACATTTGTGTTAAAAGTAGAAATCATTAAGGTGTGGTAATTTGGTAAATGTAATAGTAATAATGAATATAGACTAGTAATGGAATGTAATACATGTAGACAGCCTGATTGGAGTTAAAAATGTCAGTAATACAGGGCTTTTTTTCTAAAATGCTGACATCAGAATGTTTTCATCTGACTCAAATGTTTTCACACTACTAGATATTAAAGGCCCGAATCACATTTACCAAACAAGATGCACTCAGAGAGAGCAAAACGCTCGACTCCATGTGACCAGTCTCTCAAGTGACAGAAAGTATTGTAAGGAAGACAATAAAATAAAACCAAACATGTAAATTAATCTTCATAGAAATATCAAGTAGAAAGCCAAAGTCATTAAAAATACATTGAAATGGGACCTCTGAAAATTCATGATTTCTTTAGTAAGTTCTTCCTTTGGCCAGGTCCTATCCACTAATTTTTAATAAAGATCTGTTCATTACTTCTGGAATAATCTAAACACACACACAAAAAAAAATCAGACAAAGAGACAAACAATTAGCAAACAAAAACATAAACTGCAACTGCTGGTGGAGGTAAAAATATTGCTTAAAGATCACTTCTTGGTGAAAATCATGCATGGTAATTTTTTGTCAAGGAATTGAAAGAAAAAAAAAACAGAAAATAAAAACAGAAATAACAAGGCCACTGCTGCAGCAGTTATCTCCCGCCGTACTAATAGTGCTAGCTGGAATATTTCAAGATTTAGAGCACCTTTATGATTTTCAAACATTTAGCTATGGCGGCCATTTTGTTTTTCAAAATGAGGCTAAAATTTTGCAGAGACAGGTTTTCATAGCCATAAACATCCCCTGCAAATTTGGTGAAGATATCTTTATAAATGAATAAGATATTAAGGTTTATGCAAAAACGTGACAAACTTTAAACCTGTGATATGGCGGCCATTTTGTTTTTTGAACTAGTGCCAAAATTACTATCAGGCTAGCTTTTCTAGCCATATAGCTTTTGTGCAAATTTGATAAAGCTAGCTGGAATATTTCAAGATTTAGAGCACCTTTATGATTTTCAAACAATTGGCTATGGCGGCCATTTGTTTTTCAAAATGAGGCTAAAATTTTGCAGAGACAGGTTTTCATAGCCATAAACATTCCCTGCAAATTTGGTGAAGATATCTTTATAAATGAATGAGATAATAAGGTTTATGCAAAAACGTGACGAACGGACGGACAGACGTACGTACGTACGGAAGGCGTTTTATAATCTCCCGACCTCGGCCTTCGGCCGCAGGCGGGAGATAATAATTAATAAAATGATGAATATACCATCTCCCTCTCTATTATCTTTATGTCAATTTCAAGACATAAAATGAAAAGAAATATTTTTACTTAAAGACAGCAAGTATCACAACCTAGGTTTGTGACCTCACAATGACAGTTGTATTGTGACATCACTGAGTAATGACATCATCAAGAGCAAAGTATTGATTTTTTACGTATGGGATGAAGAGAAGCAGTTTCACTGTGTATTCCCAATTAAAAATAAGAAAAACTCTCTCCTGACTTTAATTTTCAAACAACTTACACCAAATTTGGACGAATCTGTCTGTACCCCATGAAATACCTCCCCACCAAATTTGAGATTGATTGATGTTATAGTTTTTGAGTTATAAGGGCACAACAATGCACAGACAGACTGACAGACAGACAGAAACAAACTGATTACAATAACCCTCTCCTATCGTCGAGCGTTAAAAAGATATCACAAATATGACAATATTATATATATCAGTGCTTACCACTTCGTGAGTAATATATTTTTATGTCTAATGAAGAATGTTGTACTTTAAATATCCACCATTTTGCATGAATAATAACTGAAATAACTCCATATATTCCAGAAGAATGCAAAAGAGTGGTGATGAAATATATCCATACTTATGGGGCTGTTCCATTATTGGGATTGTATTCCCGATTAGAATATGATCTTTTTTGCCATTCGGGAAGTCGATATTTTCATTTTTAACAATCTTAAAGCCATTGCAAACTACATTTGGAAAGATTGTGTATGGAAGTTCCAGTACTTCCCTATTGGCATCCTGATTGGATAAATTTTGGAGTTAATCGGGAACAGTGTATTTCAGTTGTAAAGCTATCAGGAAATTATTAAAAACCTTTCCTGAACAACACCTATCGATTGTGAATGATTTGAATTTTTCCATTCGGGAGGTAGGTTTAAGATCAAATCACGATAATACAGACATAAATGAAGTTTTAAAAACATAAAGTTTTAACTTGTGGGTTCTCTGTCTATTCTGTGTACATTTTAATGCAAGAAAAGAGCAGAAGCTCTACAAAAACACCTTTTTATAATGATGCATATAATGTGTTTGTAGCTTACATAATAAAATGAAGTGTTAGTGAAAAGTCAGCCCTTGTTGGCAAATTTGTAACACTAATTATATGTAATAAGTGGAACTGGGTTGTACAAAAATGTATCACTGTCTGTTGTGTCGTTTTTGTAATCTGGAAGTAGTACATGAAAAACTAAGGCTTGAATGTGAGGAAGAGTGGAGACAGATTATCCACACCAAACCAAACCCAAGATCATATGTAAAGTTTAAGATGAAGTATCATACAGAAGAATACTTGAAGATGTGTATGACAAAATATCAGCGCTCCCTACTGTCTCAATTTAGGGCTGGTATCCTACCATTGAGGATTGAAACAGGAAGATTTCATGTTAAAAGTGATACAGAAAATGGCAATGTTAGACACCTTCAGGTTGAAGAACGGACCTGCCAAATGTGTAACTCTCACGAAATAGAAAATTAATTCCACTTTCTATTGGTATGTCCCGTTTATAATGACTATAGGGCAAATTTATTCAACAGCATTAGAGTGTCACATGAATTTAATACAATGACCATGGACGAGAAATTTATATTTATTAACAAGATGTATCAAAAAAATCTAGCCAAATATATATGTCTTTCCTGGGAAAGGAGAATGAGTATTTTATATAATTAATAATGTTTAAATTGCTAACTATATCCCAAGTTTCAACGAGAAAAAAGAGATAAATGTTATGAGTTTGCGTATGATAAAGTATTTTAAGATTAGGGTGATGTATAGGTCTTCATACCTACAGTTGGTACAGGTGACATATAAACCCATGTAGGGCTGGGTACAACTCCATCTGTTATAATAGACTCTGTATTTATACTTGTATGTACATGTCACTATAATAAATAAACTATCTATCTATCTGTGTCCCTCTAGTTAGATCAAATAAGGCTCTTATTGACCAGTAAGTAGTGAACAACAATTAAATGCCATGGACCTGTCTCAGTATGACTAGATGTTGAGTGGGATATAAACCAATACCTATGACTGTTATCTATGCAGCAACATATTTCCCATCTAGGTTTGATGGTTCTTTCACCAATGTCATTTGTATGAAATGATAAAGATTTTAGTACCAAATTAATCTATATAGAAAACCATCCCTTTAGCTCTTTGATAGTTGTTAGTTACTTGCTGAGCACAACTGTAAGCTGTAGATTTGTTTTCTACATGAAAAGAAAATTAGGATTGGCATCAGCGATTGGTTCTTTGCATCAGCCATGATCTGGTATGAAGAACCACTTCCAGTAACATCTGTGAAAAGGATAAAATTAACATCAGTCATTGGCAGTTGAGGAAGTAGAAACGCCCTCAAACAAAATACAGGAGACACTACTGGATCTATATATTGCTTTAGTCATGTATTTATAAAGTATGACCTTTCATTGTGATTTGATTCAACATTAATTGCTCATGGTTTCAAACTTTTCATGACTAATTTTATTGAAGGTGCAGCTTGTAAATTTTATCCTCTTCCAAAAGTAGTACACATTTACAAATAGCTGCTTCATTGTGGTTCTCAATACTTGGGCAATCTTTAAGTCAGGTGGAATAGTAAGTACAAAAACCCAAACTATCTTTGTATTTTTCCCTCCCTGCCTTGTAGCCTCCTGAGTGTACATCCATAATTCCTGTAGCTAAGGATTCTCCCTGATAGATCGCTGTGGAAGCTCAGCTTTATTTGTGGTAGTGTATAACAGAAGCATCTGTTTCCCCTCCCGGATAAACACTGTTTAAAAAATAATCAGTCCCACTTTCTAAACTAAAGGTATATTTTAAAAGTCTCAGTGTTTTGCCCTGACATTTTTTGGAGATAAATGCACTCTTAATGCCAGGCAAGGTCAGGGCAGGTTTCTTCACAAAATCTTGAAAAAAGCTATGTTTTCTATGTTTTAAAAGTTGTCTGGCAAAGATATTTTTGATTGAAAAACTTACTACAGTCTGTAAATCCTGCACAAAATGCAGCTATTGTGGTTTATTTGAGACTAACCTTTTGATGGTTTGAATCTTACCTTGATTTAATCTTAAAGTAATCTTCAACTTGGATATGCCCAAATCAAAACTGCTGTTTTGCTAAATAGTTTGTATTAATGAGAAGACAAAGGTCACATTGATACATGGATGTTGGATAATTATGCAATGTTTTGTGCACTGGTAGTGTACAGGACATGTGACCTTTATTGACTTCGGCAGTGTAACATTAACCTTCATTGAATTTTGACAAAGAGATTTCACTTAAAAATGCTAAGTTATCACAAGGAGTTGGGATTTTTTCTTATACAATCTCAGTTAAATAAGTTTTGACATTTTGACTCTGACTTTACCTGCGGAGTTCGCTATCACTTCGTCCTTAAAAACTTTATCACACATGAAGCTGAAATGTGATGCAAATATCAGTAGATCTTTAGAAGTATAGGTGTCTAGGGTGATAGTTTGACCTGTATATAACTTATCATGGGACTGCTGCCCACAAAAAGTTTAGATTAGAAATATTGTCACTCAGACACATGAGTTGAAGCTTTTATGTTCCTTAAACAGCTAAGGTTATATGACGACAGGTCCTCAGCTTTTCTCACATTTTGCCACAAGCTGGATTTGAAGTCCCTACCACTGAAATGAGAACTTTGTGACTGAAATCACAACACATACGTCTACTTTTTCGCTTATGTTTTTAAATTTAAGCTGGCATTTAACATCACACTGTTGAAATTTTGTTTTCAGGACAGTGACTGCTTGGACATTTCATTGATCAGAGACACCAGAACTGGCAAATATGCAAGGCTTCCAAAGGTGAGTATTAATAAATTTTTAAGATCCAGAAAGAGATTTGTGGTCAAACAGTATTGTGCAGAAAAACTCTCTGAACTGTTGGCTAAGATTAAGTTTAGTTTACAAATTATTGTCTAATATTGATCCAGTAACTATTAGTTTTAATGTGTGACATAAAAATCTCTTCATATTAAGTGAAACCGTTATCCACTGAGCTAGTTATTCTTTAAAAATAGTGTTTATATTTAGAACCAGTGTAGGTGTGTGATATCGTAGGTGAGGCAGAAGAAATAGCTTTGAGCTGCAAATAGTCCTGTACATTTTCATGTAATTTTTCCCTTATCAGTAATTGTGTCAAAAGCTACAGAAAAGGGAATTTGATTCAAAACCTTTAAGTTTTTGCATGCAACACTTTCTCTGATAGTTACAATAAGTTTTAAAACGTCTGTCTTGCTGTTCTGGAGCCCTATTAGCCCCGTTTGGAACGATAAATACATGTACTTGGATCTGTTCTGAAGCACAGTATAGAATCAATGAACACAAAGTCTTCAAGTCCATTTAGAAGCTTCTGTAGTTCTTTGAAAGAGTGGAAAACCAGTTAGGTACAAACCCAAAACAGAAAAGTTTTTAATTTATTTCTATTGATTTCCATCACAACTTACAGTTTACAAAATTGGGGTGCACAATTCTGGAGATTGATAGAATCCTCATTGAAATACAGTAGAAGAACAGTTTACACAGAATTACAGAATAACATAAGCATGCAATGCCTGTCACAATTTGAATTAAAATAAAATACAGAGACTCTGGGCCATGTTTCTGCTCTGCTAGGTGTATTCATCTGAATCAGAAGCATTATAAGAAGGGATCTGGTTGTCTAGGCAATGGTGAAAGTCCCATTTGAATAACAACATCGCATAACTCTTGTTACCTTCAGAAAATCATTTAGTTTAGATATACAGTTTATAAAAGAAGATTTAAATTGTTGTCACATCATGTTGAATGATAATTTGAAGAAAATAATATAACAAATAATTATGTTATCTGAATTTCGCAAGTATAAAGCTTCATGTATTTGCAAATCAAACCTAAGCTAAGGCTCATTTTTGCATCAATAATTTCTTTAAAGTAACCAGAGTCTCCAGATCTGTCAATTATTGCACACAATACACAAAACACTACTCAGGAAGGGATAAAACACATGCACTCATTGATAAGACCCATGCCTTGTGATCAAGCCAACCCAAAGTAAAAACAAAAGCTGTTTTTTTTCTCTTCAAATGGACTCAAGCTCATGCTTTTGATTATAAGTATGGTTATAACTAATTCTTTGTGTTAAAAAATCTTCTGAGGTTTCCCTACTTCTCTTTTCTTAACACAAGTGTCTATGAGGTTCTTGGAAAGAAAGAAGGCTTTTTTGTGTGATATAAATAAAGGGGTACAATATATGGTCTACCTTCAACAAGTCAGTCCTCAGTATATGATAAGATGAACACTTGCAGCAGTACTATGAAATGCTGCCATTTGATATATATCTTACCATATTAATAATTCTGAAATATATATTTCCTAGCTAAAGGTTAATGCTGATAGTTTATACCCTACGTGATCATTACAGACACAGGTCAATATATATGGACACATTGTTTTAATTTAAGATTGTTTCTGACGAGTAGCTTGACATAATAGTTTTATGTGTTTTCATTAAAATTACAAATTTGTCACATCTATTTTGCATTTATGCTTTGCTGCCATATGTGCAGGAATTTTAATTGGACTTTTTTGCGCTTAACCTCCACTTAATAAAAGGGGACTCTAAGGTGCCAAGAAGTGGCTATCTTTGGTGGATACTAAATTTTGAAAGTTTAGAAGCTACCAAATTTGATGGAAAACCTTGAAATCCCTTTTGAAAAAAAAAAACATAGTATCTTTAGAATTGATATCTAATGGTCACCCAAACTTTGAATATTTGAATATCATTGAGTGGTCATTGCTAACCTACAAGATACAAGATACCACAGTTGTTATGATGTGTGTCTGACAGACGGAGAAGAAACATAACATGACATATTTACATTGCGCAATTCTAGTTAAGATTAAACAATCATTGCACTTTAACCTATGGAAGTAAAATGTATTTATGTTTTGTACCAAGTGTTACTGGGTTCCTTTTATATCACTTACTCCAGTTGAGCCATAATTTAATCATTTGTATTAATGCAGTAGCATCAGAGTTGAGAACAAAGTGATATTATATTTAATTCTAATGACACTTAGTCCAAGATTGAGACATCATTATTGCCTTGAAGGAAGTGCAGTGTCATCTCTGTCGGACGAAGCTGGTCAGTATCCACAGGATTTGGTTCTAGTTATGGCTCACTTGCATTTGTGCCTTCAATAATAGGGAATTAAATTTCATTGAACAGGAAACTGTTATTTTAACTGCAATCAATGTAAGTCATGTTTCAAAATATTTGGACTTAACTATTAGGTCACTGAATGAGGATATGTTGTAATTATCAATACTCTCCCAGTAGATACTGTTGACATTGCAGGTTCTTTAGTCTTTTGTCAGTCTGATGTTAAGCTGGTGTATGTTTTATCTATAGCCCCGTCTGTCAATGATGACTGAACTGACAGATAGTTCCCAAGTCTGTGCATCTTTTGTAAAGATAGCTCTGGATGCAAAAGAGGTGGTTTTGACTCTTGAGCACTGCAATAGTTTTGGGTTTTGGGGTTTCAAAATAGTTTAATAACATCACTACATTGTTGTTGTTTTTTTGTAAATAACACAGATATTTAGTTATACATAAGTCAAATCTTTTACAATTTGTTTTTTCAGTTGTTGTTTGAATCTAATTGTATCCACCGGAGGCATCTGGTGGACACTTTGGTGTAGCGTTCGCTACGCCGCCGCCGCACGTATAGATTTTCGGCATTAACGCTCTCAGAGGAAAACTACACCAGCTAGGTTCACCAAATTTGCAGGATATCTTCATTGGGGGTAAGCTTCTCTGGGACTGAAATTAGCCTCATTCCGAAAAACAAGATGGCCGCCGCGGGCATTTCTTTGAAAATTGTCTACATTTTTCTACTGGCTGTTTCTCATAGGTAGAAGGTTGAATCTCTTCATAGGTGATACATATGACAGATATATATGTCCTCTACAACCTTGCAGACATTTGACCTTGAAGCTCTTAATTCAAGGTCATTCACGGAGTGCCAAAGTAACCCACATAGCGGACTTACTATTGGTCCTAGAGGTTTGCAATGTGAAACCAACCTATAGGAAATCATGTGCTGTGAATCTTCTGATGTGGTCAGATTTGACCTTGGACCCCTCCTTCAAGGGGTATATCTCAGAAACCTAAGGTCATGTTGTGATCTTGATTTGACCTTGTCACAGTGACCAAAAAAGCTTAAAAACTTGTCTGGGCTATTTCTTAGATTCCATAAGATGTAGAATGTTGACATTTGGTGACATTTGATCATGGTGTGACCTTTTATGTTGGTTCTGATAAAGTGGGTTCACCTGCCATATTTGAGACATGTTTGTCTTATGACAAAGACATATGGATTGTTGCGATTAATTATTATATGTACTTTTACATAATTGTGCTATTTCCATTGACAGCTGTTATCTAGTTAATAAAATTTTACAACTTCATAATTAAGCGTCCCTGAAAGGGCGCTTATTTGTTTTCACCTCAGTTTCCTCGCCGCCGCCGCATTATGGTCTCCCTTGAATATCTCCCTTATTATTAGAAGGTTTCAAACCATATTTGGCAGTTATATACCTTAGGCGTGGGAAAATTTTTCTGCATGCTTAAATTTGACCTTTGACCTTTATGAAGGTCACATGATCAAAAACTATTTTTTGAAGTACACCCCCCCATCATTACAGTTCAGGAAAAACTACTTGCTACAGAGCCTTATAATTTGACACACCTGTTCATACTATCAAAAACGCGAGCTGATTAGATTTTGGGAGCAATCCCTTGAAAAATGTCTCATTTATGAGTGATTTTCTGACACCTTCCAATCTGAAAGCCTTAAATTTAGGCCAACCCCCCTATTATCTTCTTAAGTATTGCATTTAGAGCTATAAAATGTACTGGGAGGTAATAGGAAACCATATGTGGAGAGTCTAAATAGCCGGTCAGGTTTACCCCACGGCCCCTCCTTATGGGTCAAACTGGGGTCATAAAATAGCTGATTTTGAGTTTTTGCCTTATATCTCCTTTATTGTTGCTTTTATAGCTTCAGAATGTATTAAGAGGTATTGAGAAAGAATATGTGGAGAGTCTAAATAGCCGGTCAGTTTTACCCCCCGACCCCCCCTTATGGGCCAAACTGGGGTCATAAATAGCTGCTTTGGAGTTTTTGCCTTATATCTCCTTTATCGTTGCTTTTATAGCTTCAGAATGTATTAAGAGGTATTGGGAAAGCATATGTGGAGAATCTAAATAGCCGGTCAGTTTTATCCCCCGACCCCCGTTTATGGGTCAAACTGGGGTCATAAAATAGTTGCTTTGGAGTTTTGCCTTATATCTCCTTTATTGTTGCTTTTATACCTTCAGAATGTATTAAGAGGTGTTGGGAAAGCATATGTGGAGAGTCTAAATAGCCGGTCAGTTTTACCCCCCGACCCTCCCTTATGGGCCAAACTGGGGTCATAAATAGCTGATTTTGAGTTTTTGCCTTATATCTCCTTTATTGTTGCTTTTATAGCTTCAGAATGTATTAAGAGGTATTGAGAAAGAATATGTGGAGAGTCTAAATAGCCAGTCAGTTTTACCCCCCGACCCCCCCCTTATGGGCCAAACTGGGGTCATAAATAGCTGCTTTGGAGTTTTTGCCTTATATCTCCTTTATTGTTGCTTTATAGCTTCAGAATGTATTAAGAGGTATTGGGAAAGCATACGGTGCAGCTTTGTGCATTCTTAGCTTTACAGCATGCTTATTAAAACCACAAAGCATTTTAAACTTTAAGGGATGCTTCGCTTTTGTTAGCAAAAGCATTCCTCTAGTTTTTAGTATACTGATTAATGCTGTCATCTTGCTATTGAATAGTCTTGTTTTAATACTTTATCTTTACATACATTTTCTTTCGCTTAGAAGTTATTTTATCTACTTATTTGCAGCTTTATATAAGTGACACTGCTCTGAAAGTATCCAGTCTTTGTACTGTTTCACTACTTCTTTATATCATGGTGTCGAAAACTATTTCCCTGGGTTGTGGGGTACGGGCATCTCTGATGCTATTTTTTAACTTGTACTACCCAGTTATGAGGGTATCTTTTTGGAGCAATAAGGTCGAGTGTCATCAAGCAGAAAGCAGATATGTAGAGAAACGACCATCAGGAAAGGTGTGACCTGAGCATTATCTTGTGCTTTCATTTTAGTTGATGTGTTTATGATGATTATTTATATTTGTTTTTAACACTTTAAACAGTTACCAGCCAAACACTTCAATCTTCCGAAATCTCAAGAGACAAAAAAATAATTGCACTAAAGCAGAAGTGACAAATATCAGGAAAAATGTAAAAAAAAGCCCCTTTGAGGACTTGATATCTTGTTCTTAATTTCTACTTACCATTGTTTCACTTAAAAGGGTTGAACTGCATTTCCTTTTGAAATTATTTTTCATCATTATCATATAGAAGTATTTGACAAAATTACTTCACAATAATTAAAATAATTGGTTGCTATTAGCTATTAAATGTATATTTTAAATGGTGTATTTTAGAGCTAAACACCATCAATCGGTTTTTCCCTTTGTCTCCTACTGACTATATGTAACTGAAAAAAATAGAGGAAAAGATGCAGTATTTACCAAACTGAAAGAAGTAATTATTGTGTGGCATCATTCATTGTATCCATTACTCAAAGACAGCTACTTCTTCTGCTTCAAAGAAAGGGCAGTTGCATGATCCATCTTGTTTCATAATACCCCTGTCACCATCCGAGGTTTAAAGACTTGACAATGGGAAAAACCTGTCCGGCCCAAATCTGATAAAAAGTGTGCGGCCCTAATTTTTGTAAACTTCAGAAAAACTACATAAACATTGAGATAGACTTGTTTTGAAAGGCAGGATTTGCTCACTATTTTGTGGAAGAAAAAACACTGTAACTTTCCACATGGAAGTAAATCTCTTTTTAAAGATTTCTGTGTCTCACTGTTAAATATATGTGAAATGATGGCAGTTTTATTCAGAATAAAGATTTTTGTATTCTGAAGCTGTTCCAAGTCCTTTAATAGTAACAATGTTGTTTTCATAAGTGATCTTAACCCTGTGACATTGAGTTGCATGAGACACGAAAAGTATATATTTCTAGTTGTAGTTGTACCAGGAATTTCACTAAATAGAGTGGCTCAAGGTTTTAAAGGATCCTTTGTTTTTTTGTACTTTAAAGTCATGTTCACAATCGGGCCCAGATATATTGAGGCAACAGTGGAACTCCATTAGTGAGCTAAAGTTGGATACACAAGAAAAATGTAAAGTCTCTGACACTCTCTGTCCTTAAATGTCCTTTGAATATTTGATGTAAACTTTGATTCTGGTGTGAGCAATGGATATACTCTTTTTTGCTTTTAAATACAATAAAATGAGTATTTTAGATACTGCGAAGTCTGAATTGCTATCTTTGTTAACTGCAGTTCTATGAAACAGAGTTCTATTCAAAATTTTTGAAATATATACAGTAGAACCTCTGTTATCCAACCCTCTGAAGGGAGTAACAATTTTGTCTGACAATATAAGGGTCGGATCAGAGCCATTTTCAGAATTGAGGGGAGTAACAATTATGTCTGATGATAGAAGGGTCGGATAAGAGCCATTTTCAGAATATGTGTTTATGCCTCCATAATTAATTGCCTGATGACTTGGCAAAAAATACAAGACACGCCCAGAAAAGAGTCTGTAATATACCTAAGGTTGATCCGTACCCTAGTGAAATTTTTGATACTTTATGGTCCAGAGGAGATAAATATGGGAGTGGAAACGGTGCTTGGTGGAGATTGGCACTCTCTGAGTGCTTTTCTAGTTGTGAATAAGAACAAAGCTTATGGGAAGCCTTTTTACTAATAGCAGTTATTGAACAATTGTAACTGGTCCCCCCCAAATTTTTATTTTATAAATATGTTGTGTACACATGACCTGATTATACTCGGGGAGCGCATCATCAGAGACCCATCTTCTCATTTTTATCTCCCGCCTGCGACCGAAGAATGTGGTCGGGAGCTTATAAAACGCCTTCCGTACGTGCTTCCGTCCGTCCGCGTGCGTCTGTTCGTCACGTTTTTGTGTAAACCTTAATATCTCATTCATTTATAAAGATATCTTCACCAAATTTGCAGGGAATGTTTATGGCTATGAAAAGCTGTCTCTGCAAAATTTTAGCCTCATTTTGAAAAACAAAATGGCCGCCATAGCTAATTGTTTCAAAATCATAAAGGTGCTCTAAATCTTGAAATATTCCAGCTAGCTTCATCAAATTTGCACAAAAGCTATATGGCTAGAAAAGCTAGCCTGATAGTAATTTTGGCCTAGTTCAAAAATTAAAATGACCGCCATATCACATGTTTAATGTCAAACAGGGTTATCATATTAAAAAGGCCTTATATCTCCCCAAATATTGCTCCTAGAGGTTCGGAATGTGAAAACAACTTGTAGGAAGTCACGGCCTGGGAATCTTGTTGAATTTGACCATTGACCCCTGCTTCAAGGTTAAATGAGGTTGTCACACTAAAACGTCCTTATTTCTCCCTTATTATTGGTGCTATGGCTTCAGAGTATAAAGACAGACCATCAAAAGTCCTGGCCTTCAAATGTTTTGCCTGAGAAAAATTTTGGCCTTATTTTGAAAAACAAAATGGCCACCATAGCCAATTATTTAAAAATCATTAAGATGCTCTAAAACTTGAAATATTGCAGCTAGGTTCATCAAATATGCGCAAAATATATATGGCTAGGAAAGTTAGCCTGATAGTAATTTAGCCTAGTTTCAAAAACAAAATGGCCGTCATATCACATGTTAAATGGTATTATCCTATTAAAAAGGCCATATATCTGATCTCCCTTATCATTGCTGCTAGGGGTTTCAAATGTGAAAACATCTTATACTAAGTCAAGGCCTGAGACTATTTTCCAATTGCTGACTTTTACCTTTGACCCCTTCTTCAATGTCAAGCGGGGTTATCTTACTACAAAGGCCTTATATCGCCTTTAGTTCTCTATTATTACTGATTCTAAGGTGGGAGATAACCGCTGCAGCAGTGGCCTTGTTTTCACAATGATCCAAACAGTAGTATTTACATAATCCTGCTAACAAAGGGAAAAAAGGACAAACAGACCAATGAATTGTCATGAATTTAATACCTCCTCGATATAGGTAATGATTTCATCACCTTGAAAAACAACTGTAGATTGCAGGAAACTTCCAGTATTTGATAGAGCTATCATATATCTATGTTTTCTGTGTGAGCAAATGGCAGAAAATGTGATAAATTATTTTAATCAGTTGCATGAAGGTCAGGAATATTACAGCTTGAAACAGTCATTAATGAACCATAATGTACCAGCAGGATTGATCAGAATTCAGTATAAAATGTTATCTGCCATAAAAATGATTCAGTAAACAAATTGGGTAAAAACTGTATGATATTATCATACTAATATTTGAAAACAAAACAAAAACAATAGACAAATTTTAAAGTTAGGAATATGTTTTGTTTAACAGTTAAAATTAATAATAATTATCAAGAAAATTCAGAGGACTTGACTCATGCCTGTACAACAAAGATAAAATGTCATAATTTTTGATAAAGAAAACTATTCTTATCTTCCGATAGGCTGCAATAGTTTCCGATCCATCCGATTGATATTCGATTGGTTAACGATGGACTTAAGATGAAACAAATAGGTTTGTGATCACTGTAAGATGGAAGAAATTGCTGTACGAGTCTAAGATAGTTTAAGATCACTGTAAGATTAAGAAGATGACAATACAATGGGTTTTTCGATATCATAAATCTCATAAGAATAGGGAAAGGTTTGCAACAATTTTAAACGGTTTGAAATTCTTGTAAATTGTTCCAAGTGGACTCCCAAGTGCTGTACTCATAAACTATTGGGAAGTGCTGTATTTTTCATACATGATGTCTGCATAATGGCTTTAAAATCATTAAGATGTATAAGATTCAGTTCCTGATTCCTGAAAATTGCAATCAGGAGTGAGGTTTATGCCTCATTCACATTACAGATGGTACATTCCACAGTTTAAAGTTTTTCTTGGGTGCAGAACCAGGTCGCCCCATTTCGTCCCAAGTTTTTCACACTACAGGCGGACAGCCACTGATTGGACAAGGTTTTTAACTGTCAGTAACAGTGGGATGACAGTACTTCAAACGTTGGTCACAGAGAAGCATTCTTCATTAACCTTAACTCACCTTCAGTAGCCATCGGACAAACACAAGGTGAAACAACCAATACCTTAACTCACCTTATGTCTGTCTCCCTATTACACCAAAGACAACTGACTCACAACCTTAGGTACACCGTGGCCCACACCTTTGGTTACCATAGTTAGAAATTCATATGCACATGAAATCATCTGCGCATGCTCACGGTACTGAAATCAGAGTTGGAAATTTTAAACTGATTAAAACTTCTGTAGGACACGTAGTCTAATGGATGGTTTGCCACTGACTCATAAGGTTGCATACAGATGTTGGTGATCCAAGGACAGGGACATTTCACCACATGCAGGTTACTGCGGGTGATACCATCTGTAATCTGAATGGGGTATTATGATTTATCGCAGAAATGGAACAGCCCTCTTAAAATTGGAAGTTCTGTGATTTTGATTGATATTTGATTTTTGATATTTTTAGTCGAATCTTTGATTCAAGTTCTGCACTGCAATTTTAAATAGGCTGTTTAAGCCCTTAAATATCAAAATTCTAAATAATGTTTGTACACATATCTGTACATTAAGGTGTATAGTTTACACTCTGCCATTTCAATTTTTTTGATGTTTTATCAGTATTTTATAAAATAAAAAGCTTGTCTAGCACAACGTCTGCCTTTTTGTAAGGTCCCGTGTGTCCTAGAATCTGTTGTGTTCTCTATTGTCTTCGTATACTCTAAGGAGTCTTTTTTAACAGTTTCATCTGCTTGTCTCTAGAAATGAAAATGTGTGCGCAGTCAGTGTAAATGTAAAATAGTCATCTGTGCATTCCCAATTAAAGTATATATTTATCTGTCTGCTGGTTTATCGCGCAGTCACTGTTAACATAAAATTGTCTGCGCATCCAAGTGACTTCTTTCATTCATCGCAGCATGACAATTCATTTATAAAGTATTTGTTATGAACCAATCACATAGCTTACCACAAAGAAATTAATGAATGAAGTGGTGTCACTGTAGTACAAGACATATTGGTCAATAAAAATATAGGGGATGCACAGACAACGATTTTACACTAACAGTGACTGCGCAACAGTTGAGGGTTATATTAGAAGCATTTATGACAGCGAAATTTGTGAGTTAATTTGCTGTCTATACTTTTATCGCTATTTGTTTCCATATCTCACATAGGTGACCTTAATAATTGCAAATATATTACTCCGTGTACATTGCCCCTCTAATTTCAAAACCTTGTAGTTGTATCCCCGAAAAGCGGGTATACTATGGATCATGCACGGTCATCGTCCGCCTCCGCAGAGATTTTCTTGTGTTTAACCCACAGGCCACATTTCTTTTGTGATTTCTTTGAAAGTTTGTAAGTGGCTTGCTATGGCAGAAACCTGGCCACCCTATTCTTTTGGTTAAGCCCAGGAGTCAAAATTATGCTCTCAGGAGTCAAAAACGTCAAAAATTTTGACTGTTGCTTGTCTTCAAACTGTAGGGCACAGTTCCTTTCAGATTTATTTTATATTTAGTGTATGAATTGGTGAGTATGACATCTTTCCACCCTATCTTTTTTGTAGGCCTGGGGTCAAAATTAAGAGAGTAATAGCTATTTTAAGCCCAGGAGTCAAAATTATGCTCTGGGGAGTCAAAAACATCAAAAATTTTGACTTGTAACTTGAAAATTATTGCATTTAGAGAATTTTGTTTAAATATGTTATTCAGCTACTTTTGGATCAGCTATAACATAGTAAAATTGCAGACCTGTAGCTCATTGCATAGCCGAGTAATAGCTACTTTGAGGTTCTCATTGTTGAGTAAATTAGTTGTAACTTCAAAACTATTGCAAAAGTGCTTATAACTCACTTATTATTGGTCCTAGATTTTTACAATGTGAAACCAACCTACAGGAAATCATGGGCTAGGAATCTTTGGGTGTGGTCAGATTTGACTTTGGGCCCCTCCTTAAAGGTCAAACGAGGATAGCCAAATTTAAAAGAGCTTATAACTCGCTTATTATTGGTCCTAGAGGTTTGCAATGTGAAACCACCCTATAGGAAATCATGGGCTAGGAATCTTCTGATGTGGTCAGATTTGACCTTGGGGCCCCTCCTTTAAGGTCAAATGAGGATATCCAATGTTTAAAGGGCTTGTAACTCACTTATTATTGGTCCTAGAGGTTTGCAATGTGAAACCAACTTATAGGAAATCATGGGCTGGGAATCTTCTGATGTAGTCAGATTTGACCTTGGACCCCTCTTTCAAGGTCAAACAAGGACAGCCAAACTTTAAAATGCTGATAACTTCAGGAATCTTTAGCCTCTATGTCTTTTATTATTG
Source organism: Sabellastarte sp. h YS-2021 (assembly GCA_964017235.1). Classification (NCBI taxonomy): domain Eukaryota; kingdom Metazoa; phylum Annelida; class Polychaeta; order Sabellida; family Sabellidae; genus Sabellastarte; species Sabellastarte sp. h YS-2021. Next base: position 82,488,543 of record OZ024928.1, read on the forward strand.
CTTCTACAGGTTTGCTATGTTCGGGGATACACCGCCGGCTCACAATAAAGCGAGCGGCGTAAGTCTAATTGTAAAGTCTTCTAATATCGGCCTCTAAAATGGATAGACAGAAAAGTTAATGGATGTTATTTTACTACAGATTGATTCAGTCACAATAGTCTTCAATGAAAATATGTACAACTCTGTAGTTCAACAGTATTGGGGTTTCCATTCTCTAAAAGTTATCACATGATTTAATTTGCCTGCCATCTGTTTCGAAGTGTTAACTTTGTACATCTCATTAATATTCATGAGCATATATATATATATATATATTTATGAGTATATAAAAATAATTACAGTTTGCTTGTGTAATATATCATTATTTTCTATCCACGCTTCAGACTTAAAATACTATGTACGTCCTCTGCCTTCAACATCATTATTCAAAACTGTGCAGTTACAAAGATGACCCCTATATTTGTAAAGAAGAGATTGTAAATGAAAATGGCTTTAGCAAGCATTTTACACTGAAATATTTTGGTCACTGTCTTCCTGCACAGTTAAAATTATTTAAAAGACAATAGATGGGCGATAATGGAATAGTTTACAAAAGCCATTAGTCGCCTCACACTATGAGTACCCAATATTTCACTGCACAAATCTGTAATGTCTTTGCAAGCGGTTTGCAAATGCGGGTGATAATAGAATAGTTAACAGATTTCAACACTCAGTGCTGTCCTAAGATTCGACTCTGTAGTTGGTAGAAAGCCAGCCACTGCACCCTGGTTACCCCACAGCCCTTAAGGGCTGTCGAGGTATTGTTTTCACCCATGGTGTCTGGACGGGCGGGCTGGTGGAGGGCGGGAAAAAGTTTGTCCGGGCTGTATCTCAGAAAACGTAAGGTGTAGGAAGTTGATACTTGGTAGGGACATTGGTTAGGATGTGTAGGTGTGCAACATCATGGTCTGACCTTGATTTGACCTTTGACCTTGCCGTAGTGACCTTGAGTTTGAAAATCTTGTCCGGGCTATATCTCGGAAACTGTAAGGTGTAGGAAGTTGACACTTGGTAGGGACATTGGTTAGGGGGTGTAGGTGTGCAACGTCATGGTCTGACCTTGATTTGACCTTTGACCTTGCCGTAGTGACCTTGGCCTATAAAATCTTGTCCGGGCTATATCTCGGAAACCGTAAGGTGTAGGAAGTTGATGCTTGGTAGGGACATTGGTTAGGGGTTGTAGGTGTGCAGCATCATGGTGTGACCTTGATTTGACCTTTGACCTTGTCGTAGTGACCTTGACCTTTAAAATCTTGTTGCACCTTTGGGTCTGTCTTTTGATGCAGATTAAGCACTGTTAAAATCATATTAGAATTCATTAAAAATTTTACTTTTACAACTTTCGATTGTAACAGATGGAATTTCATCAAGTGAGCCACAGACTTTACTCCAACACCACACATAAGCATTCATTGAATGTACCACTTCTGTGTGCATGGTAATATTCAAAACATCCAAACCATAATTCGGCCATGCCAGATGTAGATAAAGAGTGTCATAATGTTTAGTTTGCTGATTGATGCTGTCATCTTGTTATTGAATTGTCTTGTTTTAATACTTCATCTTTACATGCATTATCTTTCTCTTAGACATTATTTTCTCTATTTAAACATTGTTTGGACCTTTATATAACTGTCAGTGCTCTGAAAGTATCCTGAACTTTGTAGTGATACAGTACTTCTATATCTCAGAAGGCTGTGGGGTACGGGCATCTCTGATGCTATTTTTTTAAGTTCTGTCATTACATACACATGCAGCTAGGTCCTTGAAGTCTTTTCTCTACGTATGCTTCAGAATTTAAAGATATTCAACAAAATGGTAAATTGTACTGGAAAACTACCTGTAGTCACCTGATATATTTCCATTTGAATAGGAATTCTGACAAACACTAAATGAAAGAGGTTTTTTTATACTTCACTGAAGAGTAAACAAATTTCACTTTGGCCAGTTATTTGAAATTTAATAGTTCTATAAAGTCTGAGTGACTCTTATCTTCTTCCAGTAAATTTTTTTAAAACCCCAGAAAGTATTGTAGATTAAAATAATTCATGTAGCCACCACTGATACATACAGCCCAAGTTTGTAACAAATATATACCCATGTCATACAGTGGATTAGAACCTCAAAATTAAGCCTCAGGATTTAGTTCAACATAAGGCTATGTCTACACATGTGTACAATAATAATGCTGCATTTTGTGATATATGGACTTCAATGGAATGTAAAGCGTTACAACAGGATCCTTGTGAATAACCCTCTGTTTCTAATGGAATGTAAAGCGTTACAACAGGATCCTTGTGATTAACCCTCTGTTTCTAATGGAATGTAAAGTGTTACAACAATGTAAAGTGTTACAACAGGATCCTTGTGAATAACCCTCTGTTTCTAATGGAATGTAAAGCGTTACAACAGGATCCTTGTGATTAACCCTCTGTTTTCTAATGGAATGTAAAGCGTTACAACAGGATCCTTGTGATTAACCCTCTGTTTCTAATGGAATGTAAAGCGTTACAACAGGATCCTTGTGATTAACCCTCTGTTTTCTAATGGAATGTAAAGCGTTACAACAGGATCCTTGTGAATAACCCTCTGTTTCTAATGGAATGTAAAGCGTTACAACAGGATCCTTGTGATTAACCCTCTGTTTCTAATGGAATGTAAAGCGTTACAACAGGATCCTTGTGATTAACCCTCTGTTTCTAATGGAATGTAAAGCGTTACAACAGGATCCTTGTGATTAACCCTCTGTTTTCTAATGGAATGTAAAGCGTTACAACAGGATCCTTGTGATTAACCCTCTGTTTTCTAAACTTGCTTGACCAGTTGCATATCTTTAAGTGCCATGGAAATCCCAAACCTTTTTTTTGCCCAGACAATGTATATTAGTACACACTTTAAACTGTCTCATAGAACTGATACAAATTCTGAAAAACAGTTAACTAGCTGCAAAATATGTATATATATTTTTTTGTTTTAAACCATGGCCTTTTGATGCTAATAAGATTTTGATTCTATGAAACCTTAGACCACTGGATGATTGGTACTCTTTTTGTGGAAAAGATGTTTTTGTGAGTATAAACTATATCAGAATTTGACAAAATGACTCACACTTCATTTCATTTATTTTTAGTCATGTTGTGGCCTATTTGATAGTTATCACTTGTTCTGTCAAAAATATATTAAATTCTGCAATAATCTGAAACTTTGGTGATTATCAAGTGGAATCTGGTCTTTCATCGGGTTTTCATCTCTGTGAATTAGGCTTAAATATTCAATTTCATCTGTACCTTCCTTGTCATTTTAGCCATTGTCTGGCCTTTCGGCAACAAGTTAATCATCACTTCTTTCTAAAAACATATTTTTGTTATATTCTTTGATGATTGTTATTGAAGAGAAGGTAATAATGAATTAGTAGGCAATTATTCAACTCACCTGAACTAATTATCCAAAAGTGTTATCTTTTATTCAGGATGAAACCATAGTGACATGATGCCATACTTGTACAATGTTTTCATGTTACTGCCCCTCTTTAGTTTACTTCATTCTTGTCAGTAGCTGATCTCTGGTCATCTGTTTTTGAACTTCTGGTGAGGGTTATACCATCAGTGTTTGATAAATTGTGAGGTTTCTTTTAGCAGCATGCCATGATGTATTGTCAACATTTGGCAAAAGCCAATCTGAAAATCTTTTGCCTTTAACAGTAATCTCATATTAACCATAGTATGCAGAATTCATCAGTGAAGAAACCCTATTTTATTTCTTAGACTTGTCAAAATTCTTTCCACTTTTGTAATTTTTGTGATTGCAGTAGGTCTGATATCATCCAATGTAAAATTTGTTTTGGTTTTATAGGGTGTCCCCCACTTGTTTAATTTCACTTACTGTGGTCAGTTAGAATTTCACATTTCTTACATTATAACCTACATAGATTGAGCCTTGTACTGTTTGATGATATGATACAGTACAATATCCATGACCTAAAATCTCTTGGCAAAACCTGTAAAATCCCCCCTCCCCCCCCCCCCAAAAAAAAATAAAATAAATAAATAAAGCTAAATTAAAACAAAGAAAAAAAAGACAATTGCTCTAATATATATAAATTGATTAACAATGGAATCAAATTTCAAAATGTAGCTATTGGCTTGTTTCTCTGATTTTAAGTTAAAATCGTTAGTACCTTGTGGAAATATAGTAGTCTTTAATTTAGTTCAGAAATATCAGAATGGAAGCAGTCTCATGATGACTGAATACACACATTCATGGCTCACTGATGCTTTTACAATTTTCACTTTTGTCAGAATTAAAGATATATGATTAATTTTGGTATTGAACATTATCAGGCAATTAGTTATTGATAGTTTTGGAGAGTTTTTAATAAATTCTATCATTTTATATATCTAACAATGTTAAATATTCTAGAGAAATTCAATAATGAGAAACTCGATATTGATTTAACTTAATTGTAACATGGACTGGCAACTTTTACCACAATCCTATTACATGGAAAGATTTCTGGGTAAACTTCCTACACTGGTCGCATACAGTACAATTTATTTCATACACTGGTCACAAACAGTACAATTTACACTGTATACTTAGGCCTTGGTAGTTGAGTAGTTATAGTTTACTAGCTTATCACCTCAGTGGTTGTAGGTTCAAATACAACTCTAAGCATTGTGTTGGATAAACGAAGGACACGTCCTGATATAAACCTAACTGGTGAAAGGCAATTTAAGGCATATAAACCCCAACTTTGACTTCTTGCATCCAACACTAAGTAAAATGATATCACTTCACATAAATCTCTATGATGACATATTCTATTGATTTCTAACTGATACATATATCATTACAATTAGCCTTCCAATGCTGTCTGGGTTATTTTTGGAGATATATGAATAAATTATCATCAGCAGTAAATCTAAACTAATGGAATGTTGTGTAGGCCTTATTAGGTGTTTATGTCTTTTCTGACAATTTTAGATAAATAGTAGATCCTTGTCATGCCCTTCTTAACCAGGCCAAATATATTTCTAGTTACTTAAATTGTGCATATAAGGTTTAAGTACAATGGTAATAATCTCACTAAAAAGACTGCTATCTTGTAGGTTGCTGAAACTTTATCATACTTATGTGATCTTTGTTTCACAGTTTTTAGTTGTTGTTTCAGCTTTTTTGGATAAGCACACTATAAATGGTGGTGGTTTTAAGAACTACAATTTAATATCTATTGTGTTATACTAATCCGTTTGAGTACTTGAGAATTTCATCCTGGTTTAATTTACAATTCGTGTGTGTATTGATAGTCCGTTTGTTTACTTTTAACAAAAAGATCTAAAATTAGTATAATGTTTTGGTAAAATCTAGAAATGTGCAACAAACTTAACTTTCTAAACTTTTGTTAAAAGTCTCCACACTTTCCGTTAATGCCCAGGTCGCTCAGTGGAGAGGTTGCTACTATGATCTCAGCGAATATAGAAGACTAGAGGCAACTTCAAACTCGCCAAATTTCGCCAAAAATGGTTTGAAAGTGTGGTCACTTGAAAAAAGATCTTCTATGACCCTTCTATGGTGTTTTACAATGTTTTTGACTGTCCTGAGATTAACCCTCAACAGAGCAAGAATATACTGAGAATACACTATGAACTGGTGAAGATTTCTGGCGATTTGACTACAATTAGTAGGGTACAATGAATGCGATCTTTGAAGAATCTTCTGTAACAAAGGAAGAACCAGTTGAGAACAAGGAAGAATATCTGGCGAATTTTACCGAGAACAAGAAGGCAGTAAGTTTTGCTGGCGAATGTCCTACCACAGAGCTATGACATAGAAGAATCTGCTACCAATAGTGGCGAATTCTCATGGAGAACATAAAGAAAAAATCGTAAAAAATTGGCCAATACCGGCGATAGTTTTGAACATCAGCTTGTTGTCACCATGAAGTGGTGAATTATGAAGAAAACTGAATACAAATGAAGAATAATGTGGAATCCACCAAGAATACCGGGGAATTTGCTATTTGCCGATGTTCGCCTTTAATAGTCGCCACTGTGGGACCTGGGCATAAATTTGTGTGCTTTATTTTTTCTTGGACCAGAGAACATTGATAGATAATGTTAAGTACTCTATCTCTCCCTGTTTAATAACCTCCAAAGGTTCAAATTGTATGTATTTGATAGATATTTATATTCTATTTACTGAGACACTTTTATTTTCATTTAACGTATAAATGTACATATCTGTTGAACCTTGGTGGCAAATCTTAGCAGAGAAATATATTGTTTAGATTTCTTGAGGAGATTGAGAGGAATGGTATCTATCCAACAGAAAACCAAATTCCCATTGGAACTAGTTTACTAGGTCAAACTAACATAGATGGCCAAATTTTCTGAACTTGCTTTTCTCAAGTGGTTAATCTTTACAGAGAACCTCTGTTTATTCCGGCCATCAATAAGTTTTATTACTCACAGAACCTGTTATGGCCAACATTTCTGTGAAAGATATTAGAAACCTGATTCAATGTTACATAATCTATATCTATAAAAATATTTAAAACTATCTACAAAACTGTTCATATCTAACCAGTGAAAGGTTACTTGCTTTCTCAGTTTTGTATTGTAGGATGCTTATTATTTTGTTTTTGTGAGTACATAAGTATTGTTTAGAAGCTTTAATTCAAATTTCTTGCTATTTCTGATTGAAAGCTGTATAACCATTCTAAATACCTTGGGATGGATGTTTCTGTGAAATAAGCTCGGCCTGACCCTTATGATTTGATATTTTTCAGGATGGCAAGCTACGTGAGTACATCAGTATGGGAGCACAGGACACCCCATTGGACTCTAAAGTGGTCACTATTGTATATGGGACAGACTTCTGCAACCTCAACTACATCAACTTTGCTGCCACCTCAAAAGAAGTTGCAAAGGTTAGTGCTTCAGAATGTTTGTGAAAGTTGGGCTTGCAGCTCTCTAAGAAAGCTTGCTAACCATATGGCCACATCAGTAAATTGGATTTTTTTTCATATTTCTAAATCTACAAAACAAATTTGATTTCTGGGCTGTTCATTTTTTACCAGGCTGTGTTCCACAACATTTTATTGTCAATTTTTTTTTCATTTCTTCATAAAATATTCATAATGTGAAGGAAAAACATGTAATATTTGATGTGTACTCCTCCAAATGCTCTGTTGTCAAAGTTGCTCAGCATTTTGTACCTCTCTGTGGCAGCAATGCTGACTGCTTGGAGTCTTAATGATATGTGTTCTCAAATATATCAGTAAAGAAAAATTACTGTCAAGCCAAGTCTTGTTGATCACCATTTAATATGTTTGTATGATCTTAAAAGGCCCAAAAAATCATTCCAGATCTGTTGTCTCCAACGTAGTTCTGTATATCTGAAATATTTCGTCATCTTATTACAGGATATTGAGCATTGGCAGAGCAGTGTGTTTTCTGGCATAACTGCATATTTTTGTCACAAAGTCTCTCAAGTTGTTCAGGTGCATGACTTACAGCTAGGGATATCTTGTGGGAATTTGTTCTGCAGGAATGACAGGAAGGTGAAATCATTCAAACTCTGATTAGCCATTCCCTTGAGGCTGGTGCCCTGTAAAAGATTCCATATTTATGTGCCCGGATTCTGCAGAGCTAATAATTCACTTTGTAATATGCAGAGGATATTTTTAATTGAAATGTAACAGTTTCAGAGTCTTTTATGTAATAAAAGCTGTGGTTTGATCATGGGCACATGAGTAATTGCAAAATTTGACTGACCTTGTCTTAGGTTTATGAGCCAGTTGGTCAATGGCTGAATCTACTTTGAACACTGATTTTGTTCCTACACCTTATAATCTCCTGGTAAAGAGGTTTAAGCATTATAAGCATATGATTAAATAGAGACAGCTATTCTTGTGGTCCTAAAACCACTGGTTGCGCCAACATAATACTTTGTAAACCTAGTAAGTAGGAAGGCTGGACAAGGTTTGAGTTCCAGGAATTTCATGTAATCCTTAAGATTTTTGATAGTTTTTACTCTTGGTCTCAGTGGATTCGATATGGTAATACATGTGTATAATAGTGATACCAGTCCACATTTAACTTGAATGGTTTCATCATAACATGTAGGTTAACAGCTTTAAGTTTAGTTTCTGTTTACTTTCAGATATCATCATGTATATTTGTATGCCTGACAAATTATACATTGGTATATTTAGTGCCCACTGGATGTGTGATTGTCCTTTGGGCATACGTTTTATTGAAGAGATAAAAGTCATGGGCTGATTAGGCACACTCTGGCATAGTCATTTATGATGAAGCAAAATTCAAAACTGAGCATTTATTGAGGGTTTTTTTTGGCATTAACTATTTCCATGCTAGACAATTATATCTGATATCAGTTTCTTTATTTATTGATTTGGTCTTGCAATATGCCAGTCCAATCACATATTTATATTTTGCAATGCTTGTTCTCCAACTATTGGATTCCAAGGCACATAAAGTATAAATATTATATTAAATGGATACATATACCTTTTTAACTCACCTGATGTACTGAACAAGAGGAAAGACACTGGAAGAAATCATTCCACATTTTCTTTTGTCATAGATTCGTAAAGTGATTTTTCTATTGTTTACTTAAGAAAGTTTGTTTCTGTAGGAGTGGGCAGACTTCCTGTTTGAATATGCAACCAACCTGCTGGCACAGAATGGCAGTGCTCTGAGCTTCCTAGAGAAGTGTCACACCAAACTCGCCCTCGTCACCAACTCGGATGGAAAAATCCCCGTACGCAAGTGAGTACAAGGAGTAAAAGTCTTAAAGTTAAAACAGGATTGTTAAGAAATTAAACCGTTGCAAATGTCTGATTGTTTAAATCGTATGGTTACCCACTCGGACAAAATCATAGCCACAGATTTTAAATGGAAATTCACTCAATGTTTGATGATGGTTTCTAACTGACTGTATAGATCATATTGTTACCTCTGTAATAACCTAAACCAATACAGGGCAATTGGACAAGATTTTTCTGCTGTGAGCCACCAATATAAGTAATTTTAACACCATTGTTCTCACATAAAAGTTGTGACTGTAGAGTGCATATGGCTTAACCACAATTCTATTATAAATATTCAAACTGGATTAAAATGGTACAACTACCCTTTGTAGCTCAATGTGACCATTAGAAGTTATTCCATTTTTGGGGAAATTTATTTTGGTGACTGCTGTATTTAAGAAGTGAAGATATAAAAGTCTTGTTAGCAATTTACTTGAAAATATAGATCCCTATATCACCCCTCCTTCCCCTCCTTACTTCACCTGATGTTCTCTGGGTGTATAACACCTCAGCTTTACTTCTTCTATTCAGGAAGTCTGCATGATACATGTCTTCTTTGCAGGTGTGACATAAATTACAGCTGTAGATGTGGTGACATCTGTCTTCAACAGCTTCATCTTCTCATATATTTCAAATTAACAGTGTTAAATTTTATTTTTTTTGGATAATTTTCCATTTTAAATCTACTCACTCTGAATAATTTAAATAGAGTTCTGATAATTATGATTCCATAGGCCCTTTCCATTGAAACTGAGTGTTATCTGGAAATACTGGTTAATTGTATCCCCGACGCAAAGCCACCAATATAAGTAATTTTAACACCATTGTTCTCACATAAAAGTTGTGACTGTAGAGTGAATATGGCTTAACCACAATTCTATTATAAATATTCAAACTGGATTAAAATGGTACAACTACCCTTTGTAGCTCAATGTGACCATAAGAAAGTATTCTATTTTTGGGAAACATCATCGTCGTCGTCCGCGCCCGCGTCTGCGTCCGCAGAGATTTCTTGTTAGCGACCTACAGTCCACATTTCTTTCCGGATTTCTTTCATATTTGGCAGGTGGCTTGATATGGTAGAGGACTCGCCACCCTATCTTTTTGGTAGGCTTTATGTCTAAATTAGGCCTGTGGTAGACAAAAATGTCTAACATGTGGAATATTGCTTGTTAGCGACCTACAGTCCACATTTCTTTCCAGATTTCTTTCATATTTGGCAGGTGGCTTGGTATGCTAAAGGACTTGCCACCCTATCTTTTTGGTAGGGTTTATGTCTAAATTAGGCCTGTGGTAGACAAAAATGTCTAAAATGCATTAAAATTCATGAAATCATGCACTAAATCACTTATAACTTGAAAAGTGTTGCACTTAGAGCATTTTGTTAAAATATGTTGTTCAGATACTTTTTTCATAGCTACAACATGGTGAGTAACTTGGGTGTCTGTCTCAATAGCTAAGTGAGTAATAGCTACTTTTGGGCTTTTCAGTAACTTCCATCATGAGTAAAATCACTTGTAACTTAAAAACTATTGCATTTACACAATTTTGTATAAATATGTTATTCAGCTACTTTTGGGTCAGCTATAACATAGTAAATTTTCAGACCTGTAGCTCATGGCATAGCTGAGTAATAGCTACTTTTAGGTTATCACTGTTGAGTAAATTACTTCTAACTTCAAAAGTATTACATTTAGAGTATTTTGTTTCAATATGTTATTCACCTATTTCGGAGTCAGCTATAACATAATGAAGTTCCAGACCTGTGGCTCATTGCATAGCTGAGTAATAGCTACTTTGAAGTTCACACTGTTGAGTAAATCAGTTGTAATTGGAAAACTATTGCATTTACAGAAATTTGTGTAAATATGTTATTCAGCTACTTTTGGGTTAGCTATAACATAGTGAAATGACAGACCTGTAGCTCATGGCACAACAGAGCAATAGCTATTTTCAGGTACTGACTGTTGAGTAAATGACTTGTAACTTGAAAAATATTGCATTTGGAGTATTTTGTTAAAATATGTTGTTCACCTACTTTTGGGTCAGCTATAACGTTGTGAAATTACAGACTTATAGCTCATGGCATAGCTGAGCAATAGCTATTTTCAGGTTCTCACTATTGAGTAAATCAGTTGTAACTTGAAAACTATTGCATTTACAGTATTTGCTTAAATATGTTGTTCACCTAATTTTGGGTCAGCTATAACATACAAAAAATTCAGACATGTAGCTCATTGCATAGCTGAGTAATAACTACTTTGAGGTTATCACTGTTGAGTAAATCAGTTATAACGTGAAAACTATTACATTTACAGTATTTTGTTTAAATATGTTATTCACATAATTTTTGGTCAGCTATAACAGAGTGAAAGTGCAGACCTCTATGTCATGGCATAGCTTACCAATATCTACTTTCAGGTTCTCACTGTTGAGTAAATCATTGTATCCACTGGATAGCCGCAGTGTGTAGAGAGATTTCACCATTACCGCTCTAACGAAAAAAATATTATAGCTAGCCTTCTCAAGTTTGCAAGGTATATTACAGGGTGCACCACAGTATTCTATTGGTAGGCTTTATGTCTAAATTAGGCCTGTGGCGAAATTACTTGCCTACTAAAAATGAGTAATTCTGCATTTTCTCTAAAAGTATTGCAGATAGCAAATTTTTCTTAAATAACTCATTCACCTACTTTTGGGAGACCTTTCATTTGGTGAAGTTTCAGACCTGTAGCTAATTATTCACCTACTCAAAATGAGTAAATGCGAATTATCTCTAAAAGTATTGCAGATAGCCAATTTTTCTCAAATAACTCATTCACCTACTTTTGGGAGAGCTTTCACTTGGTGAAGTTTCAGACCCGTAGGTAATTACTCACCTACTGAAAATGAGTAAATGCAAATTATCTCTAAAAGTATTCCAGATAGCCAATTTTTGTCAAATAACTCCTTCACCTACTTTTGGGAGACCTTTCACTTGGTGAAGTTTCAGACCTGTAGCTAATTATTCACCTGCTGAAAATGAGTAAATGCTAATTATCTCTAAAAGTGTTGCAGATATCCAATTTTTATCAAGTAACTCATTCATCTACTTTTGGGAGAGCTTTCACATGGTGAAGTTCCAGACCTGTAGGTAATTACTCACCTACTGAAAATGAGTAAATTCGAATTATCTCTAAAAGTATTGTAGATAGCCAATTTTTCTCAAATAACTCATTAACCTACTTTTGGGAGAGCTTTCACTTGGTGAAGTTTCAGACCCATAGGTAATTACTCACCTACTCAAAATGAGTAAATGCGAATTATCTCTAGAAGTATTGCAGATAGCCAGTATTTCTCAAATAACTCATTAATATGAAAACAACTTATAGGAAGTCATGGGCTGCAAATCTTAAAATGTGGTCAGATGTGACCTTGGGCCCCTCCTGCTTATTATTGGTCCTAGAGGTTTGCAATGTGAAAACGACTTATAGGAAGTCATGGGCTGCGAATCTTTTGATGTGGTCAGACTTCACCTTGGGCCCCTGCTACAGGGTCAAATAAGGGTAGCCAAACTTAAAAGTGCTTTCAGCTTGCTTATTAACGAAAATGCTGTTTATCTTCTAAACTATGTTAGTTGGCCTTTGTCGGTGGATACATCCTGCATCTGGCCACAGATGCGTCCTTAGTCTAGTTCTAAGTACTTTCACTTGTTCCTTGAGCTTTGACTCATCAGGATTAAACTGTATAAGAAACAGCTGTTTTAACTGAGAGAAGATTAGGTTGCATAGTCTAGCTTGACATACAAGAAATTCTCAGAATAAATCAATGTTTCTCACTGGCATATTTGACTTCTAACTTTGACAAAGCTTATTAGACACAGGAAGCTTTCACAAGGGGCCATTAAGTCTTTGCAAAACTCGCGCGTCATGTCAACACTAAAATAAAAAAAACAAAAACAAAAAAACAGTTTCCCTGCTTATATTTCAGTCTCAGTTCTGAAGAAAAATATTTTTTAGATCATTGTTGCGTGTTTAAGTATGCTGCAGTAGAATCAGTTCTGTGAAGCCATTTTAATTGTACATTATATAATGACATATGAACTAGTCTGCAGGTAGCAGAGAAGAGTGACAATAAGAAAAAAATGAAGGAAAATAAGGAAAAACCCGGGTCAAACCTATAAATATCAATGGTAATTATGTTCCTTTCTGGAATAAAACAAGTGGAAAGAAAATACCACTTAAGGGTCTTCAATAACTAAACGTAATTGAAATTGATTTGATGATAATGGCATGTTGACATGACGAGGGAAAATAAGGCTATCAATTGTTGTTAAAAAAGTCAAGGGATCATCTTGATTGTTCTTTAGATTATGAAATTGCATCTGTTCGAACTAATACATTGTTTGGGGCAAAGTACACCATTACAGTTTAACTTGTGATATACACCAAAACATGTAATAAAATAGCTAGATTCACAATAGAGGTTGAACTGCTCTGGTTAAAGTTAGATTACTGTTACTGTTGATGATTTATTAAGTTATTGTTTTGTCAGATTGTAACCATAAAATACAGAACATACTTCTCTCACTTCTACTCTTTCACAGCCCAAGCCACCAGCACCACACTCTGACATTATTATCACAGTTTCTCTTATTGGAAGCAATATCATCATTTTTGCCTCACTTTTGACTTGTTTTGTCCACATAAAATTCATGACCTATGCTATACTTGCAAAGGCCTAGAATAAGTATGCAATACAAAGGATTATTTCTTTTCCATAATAATATTGAAGTTGGAATAGTAAGACTATAACGAAAAAAGTAAATGTACAGTGTAAGGCAAAAATCAATTATTGAGTGGATCAAATCATATGAAGGTCTTTAAATCTTTGTTTGTCACATATATGGTTTGTCCCTTGACTGTTTTCTGTCATTTTCCTATCCCATATCTGCAGGATATTGCTGCAAAATCTCGTAACTTTTATGCCTGAACTGGGTGGACTAGTGGACTAGTTAAATTCTTTGGAAACCATCTCAATCTTACTCAAAAATTTGAATTATGCATGCAATTCTAGGCTGTAATACTTAGGCTCTGTTGTATTGTCACCATTCAGCTTAATAAGCCTGAGATTTTTGAAAAAAAAATTAAAGACAGACTCAGTGTCTATACATAAAATGAAAAACCGAGAACAGCTACTGGGAGGTTATTGGAATCCTCAGTTTAGTTAAATTATTTTCATAGAATATGACCAGAGTTGTCTAGCTTGCCTAGTGGGGTGTTTCTTCACTGCCAATGCCCTATTACTGATCACTGATGGTAATTCTATCCCAAATATGATGCATAGTGATTTAGTTTGAAGTGGTTCCTGGCACCTGACTGGTTAATCCCATTGGTGAAAATGCTGGACCTAGCTATTCCTGCATGTGATGTAAACATCTAAGGTTCGAAATCAAGTAACAGGCAAATGTTGAGAAAATATTTCATTATATACGAGCATACTTGTTCTTAAATTTTTTATTACACTTGAGAGACGTTTGTGAAAAAGAATCATGAAAATCTGTTGAGGAAATCCAGAAGGCTATTGCCTGCAAAGCAATCCATTAAAAAACTGGAAAGTTCTTGTAGAGTGGAGACATCCATCTGGGTGCTTTTCCAAAAATTTGGGATTTTTTAGTATCTAGAATATGATCCTGATCTTTCGCAAAATGTAATCACTTCTGAATCCTTTGGCCAGGCACTATCCTCATAAAAATTGATGAAGACCCCCTCAGTATTTTTGGACTAATGTTACACAGATAGCCAAAGTCATTAAATATACATTGAAAAATGGGATCTCAGAAAATTCAGGATTTTTTTTGGTATCCAGACTATAATTTGGCCCTTTCTCAAATTTTAATTACCTCTTCTCTTGGCCAAGCTATTTATCTATTCGTCTACATCTGTTTGTTTGTTAGCAGGATTACGCAAATACTACTGGTTGGATCTTGAAATCAACTTAGACTGGTTGTTGAATGGGACATAAAAACAAAACTTTGACCTTTGAACCAACTTAAATCCCATAAAATCCCATTAAATTAAAAGACTGATCTGGATCACAGTCTGCGTACTAAAAATAAAAAGAATTCTCTTCTTTTGAAGTTATTGCAAACACAGACAGATAGGGAGACATACAGGCGAAGGATAAATATAAAACTTCTTGATGGAGTTAATTAAAAAGCAAAAGAAACAAGGCCAAAAGGTGTTTTGGTCCCCTAGTGTGAGTGCAAAGCCATCAGAGACACGAGTAGTGCACTAGAATTTACAAGAGTCTTGGGACACAAAGAATTTTCAACTGAGACACATCCCACAGCTGGTCTAGAACTCAGATGGTCACCCATCCAAGTACTAACGTAACCCATTGCTGCTTATCTTCAGTGAGCAGACAAATACTCATCACACTGCACCACAACTGTCACAAAAAAAAATGATCTGTAGAAGCGCGAGCTCTTTTGAGGCTCACGCTTAAAAAATTGTAAGAAGATGCTTATAGATACTAGTATATCTGTGTCAGCAGTTGGATGTTGAGGAGACAAAGCTTAGGTTGGCTCTTGATATAAACCAACAGAGGAAGTGTTTATGATGCCAGGGGCAACTAAGTGACATCAGTTTAAAGACTGGGAAGAGCCTTTCTGTGGGATTCCCTGCCTCAGTAATTGCTTTATGGTTGGCTATTCTGGGTATCACAAACTATGAGACATGCCAGATATTGACTCTCTTTCAATGCAGTGGCTAAGTGAATGATTGTGCTGGATAGATTTGCATATCTTTTATTTGGTGTGTTAGAATAAAGCCTTAAGAAATTCTCAATATTTAGTTTTTCCTCTTTTCTTTGATACAACTGTATCTGTAGCATAATCATATAACTTAAACTTCCAGTTATATCTCGATGAATAATTAATTAAATAGGCTTAGACTTAATTACATTTGGTTGTCACTCCTATTCTCACACTGAGAAAGGTGACCACTATGAAGACTATGACTGGAGCCACCCCCATAAAACAAAAGCAGTGAGAAGTGAAATGCACTGAAATTATGTAAAATATTGGACGAGTTGCTGAAAATTGTTGCAAAGAATCACAAATTTGATATAGGTGTCCCATAGTTTACATGTGAGAAATTAAGGGGATTTCACCCACACCAGTGGGAAGTATTCCATTTCATAATCTGGTAGCTGTGAACTTTTGGGAAGGTGTCTGTAATACTTGGTAAAAAAAAAATATCTGCAAAGAGGAATCAGTCTTTGTGGACAGCTAAAACTAGTATATTTAGGTAGCAAGTGAGATAAACATTCATAATCTCTTCTTCATAGACTATATTGATGTCAACTTCAATAAGAAAAGTCTTCCCTGGACCATAATGTCTCTTCTGGAAAGAAGTCTGTATGATGGAGATCTATTTTAGAGGAGATGAATACAGTGTCTGTAATCGAGGGAGTTGAAACTATGGGTTTTAAGACCCTTTTAATGACAAGTACTGGAACAGGTCAGCCGAAGTTTGAGCATGTTGTCATTTTGTGCATTTGAACCCACAACTGTAGTAGTGAGAAGGAAATCATCATTTGCCAAACCTGATATGCACCAATCAGATGACAGAGAGAATAAATATTCAATTATGAACATTAATTAGTTTCATCATCTGATTACTACACTTTTAAAGTCAAGGTGTTGATTTGAGTTTCATGTATCAGTGAAACTTTACAATTCTTCAGTCTAAGTACTAGTATGTGGAGATTTTAAGTACCATCAAATTGTAGACGATGGCTGTGTCACATATGCAGACTCATCACTCTCAACACAGCTTTAGCCATGAGAATCCAGTTTCAGATGTTTAATGTAGGCAAAAAAAGTTAATTATGTAGCCAATTTTTGTAAGTAATCATGGTCTGAATTGATTAGAGACTGCAATTTTGCACACAATATTAGTAATTTTCGCCTTAATCCAGACCCTTATGATATTGCATGTGATCTTATTCAAGGCTAAAATCTGGGCTGGAAGGCTAAGGTTCAGCCAGTCAGTTGTAATCTCTGCTAAATCCCTCTATCCATTATCTCTACTGAGGCAGTATCTGTAGGGTTTACACGCAGACAGGTTTAAGTGAAAGAAAAAAAACGAGCACTGATGTAAACATTAATACAAAAGTGCCTTCGAAACGATTTCTTCATATTCCGTTTATGTTTTAATTGTTTGTATGTATATCTCCTGTACTACAGACACAATTTTATATGAAATTCCTAAATCACAATCTTGGTAATACCAGAAGTTCCCCTTTTACACAAGTGCTTTTATCGGGCAAGATGAAGAGAGAAAAATTTTATATTGAGGTTTTCCTAACTAACAGAAAACTAGTCGGGAATTTGGAAGAGAGAAAAGGAGGGGGGCGAAGTGGGAACACCGACTGCTATCATAAAAACTCATGAGCTGTGTGATTAGATGGAACACAGAAGCTAACTTATAGATTCCCATGTTGAACCCTGAGATAGAGGACGCGTAATGATTTTAGCCACATAATACAAGAGAGGCTGCCCTCTTTCGGGGTTTGTCTCCCCTCCCCATTTCCAATTATGGAAAGTTTACTTTGTTCCAGTTAATAGTCTAATTTGACACGACAGACTTTTTGGGGTGGTGTATTAACTATAAACTATGGTGTTGTATTCTGTTTACTTTGATATTAATAAGGCAATGTTTCTAGAATTAAGTCATTTTGTCTCAAAGTAGCAATTTATTAGTTTGCAAAATTGAGAAGAAAACAGTATGTATTTCCACTTTTGGGGAATCAATGGGTGATAAAGGAAAAAAGGATGGAGGTGGTTTTACAGTCCCTTTTGCAAAATAATTCAGTTGTTACACCTCCATGTGGGGATAATTTTTGCCAGCGTCGCAGTAGTTTTGCATCAAACATGCTTGTAAGTGAAAACCTGAAATCTGATTAGAACTTGGCCTGTATACATAGTCTAGCACATGGTAAAAACTACCTTTCTCTCACTTTTGCTTTATCGGTTTAATTTTTTTGTCTTGAAAAATAGTTGCAGAAGTGAATTAAGGTTGTACAGTGAAAAAATTATTGAAGGAAAAATGGAGAACATATTGCTATACAGATTTGGCATTTAATTAGTTGACTCTTATTTTTAGGGTTGTGGGTTTGAGTCCAAGTGACAGTAACTTATTAGAACTATTGCTCATCTGTTCCAATATAAGCCTATAGCTATTCAAAAGGGACATAAAATTCAACTTAGATCTTGTGTGTTTGTCCTGTCCTAAGGAAACATGGGAGACACTCTAAAAAAACTTCATTGCCTTGGTACCATTATCATATTTATGAGTGTAATCTTCAGATCAAAAAGAAATTTACAAAATCCTTAAATTTTCAACTTTCCAAGTGACTTAGTATTGTTTGGAGTGAATTTATCCTGTGGATTTAACGGTCTTATTAAATTCTTTGCATCAGTACCATATGGTATCTGTAAGCCTGTGCACAGCTCTCTAGACGGACACCTTAATTAATAATATTCACAGATTCATATAGAAGTAGTTATTACCTCCGACAAGAAGGTTATGTTTTTGCCTGAGTTTGTTTGTGGGTTTGTGAGTTTGTTTGTCAACAAGATAACACAAAAATTTATGGACGGATTTTGATTTAATTTTCAGGATATGTCTGAAAAGGTAAAAGGAAGAAATCATTCAATTTTAGGAGTGACCTGGATCAATATCTGGATTTTCTGGATCCATGAAATGTAATTTTTAATGACAGCTAGATAACGCAAAAAGTTATGGATGGATTTTGATGAAATTTTCCAGATATGTGGTCCCTTGGCAGAGGTCTGCGCTCTCTGAGTGCTCTTGTTATTATTATTATCATTGATACTTTTCTAAGCAGGAGGCCTAAATAGAAAATAGAACTGATCCGTTCAAACTTCAAGTATTGCCAAACCATCAGCCTAATTTCCCCAGTGTACTCTTGTATCTTCATTTTGCCTTGAAATAATACTTCCCCTAGTTTGTATCATGGTATTCAAAGCTTTACTGTTGCTTTCATTTTGGGATGGAAGCCTTTTATTATGTTGTACTCGACAAGTAAAAGTACTCTTTGTTTTTAAATTGTGATACATTGAATCATTTAATTATGGTGTGTGTTAGTATACTGTTGTACTGTACACTGCAATTACTGTCTATTATTATTTCACTGCAGTTGTTTCTCTGTCCAAAGGATTCTGTATTGCAAGTACCATGGAACGTCTATTGTCCTGCTATATTTAGAGAGAAATATTATGTTTTTACAGAAGATTTGTAAAACACACAAGTGGTATTTCAGTGTAAGATATCAGAACAAAATAAAATTATAAGGGAATAATGGGTTTTGTTAAATTTAAAATTTAGAGTTTTATAGATCAACACAATTCAAAGTATAAATAATATGTTGCAGTCAATGGATCTCTTGTAACTTGATTAAACCTGCTCAGATGGATTTTTTTCATTACATACAAACAGTTGCAAATGTATAGTCAAAGTGTAAATCTTCCCCCAAAACGTTCCACATAAAACGTTCATCACAAGGCCCAACAAAAATTCAAATACTCTCTCTGAAACACCAGCCATTGCAAACAGGATGAATTGAGTAGTATAGTAGTGTAATGTTTAGAGTGTTTTTTTGCAATACTTCATAATATTGTCATGTCATTAAAGAGGCAATCCCTTAAAGTCTTTCATCTTGTAGCCATAGCATATTAATGGGTCATACAGATCATTTGTTAGTTGAGAAACAAATAATTAGGTTTTAGGGCTCAGTTGACATGTGTTTGACCTAGTTCTGGTGATTGTGGTCTTGCATTGTGGATAATGTAAGCTGTTAAATATTAGGATTATCAGTTAAGATGCTAATAAAGCAAAGATATCATATATCTATATTTCATTATTGATCAGTTTAGGTTCCCGGTTTTTAATATTGATACTAATAGTGTCAATTTCAATGTGTTTCCAATAATGAACTTGGTAGCTTTTTCAAAGTATTGTTGTTGCTGTTCGTTCCCATGTAGTTTTATCATGAAATTCATACAATGAACATATTTAAGAAATTTTGATAGCTGTTATATCTTAAAATTAAGCTTAGTTTTAACACCCTGTGTCTATGCATTGGCATAACATTTTAATTATAAAAACAGAGGAAATGTTTGAGTCTGTCAGCATGTCAGTCAGCAAAACTATACTAAGGATGGTCATATTAGTATGTTTTCCATGCAACCTACTCATTACAGATACTTAGTTTTCAATAATTTCCATTGTTATGAATCTACTGTTGTGTTATGAACACTTTGGGAGGAATACCATGAGTAGTAATTCATGGTATGTCCTACCTTCCTCCAAGATATATATTCTAACATGACACGGATGTGTTCATGAATATGATTGGCTAATGAGGAAATACTTCATGTACAAAATCAGCATGACTCATAGCTTTCTATTATCGCTCATTATGGCTGTCCTGACAATGAACCCATTTTATCATTAAAATGTGAATAATAAATACTATTTATAATATTTAAAATCTTGTTACGCCTTTGTGGTTTATAACCTCAAACCATGGTAAAATTCCACCATGGTTTGCCAGGTGTTATTCCTATAGTGAGGCATGGTGGCACAGTGGGTCCTTACTCGGGTTTTGCATTTTATTCACGGTGTGACTTGAATCGGGAGAGTTGGTAATTGCTTGAGGGAACTTGATGGTTTTTAGCGCTGAATTACAACTTGTGTGGACTGCTTTCCGCCATCCTCTCAACTATCTGTCGTTATATGATGTAAACAATGCATTCAAAGAGAAATTTATCCCAAATCAATCCAAAATGTATCAAACAACAATGTTATATTCTCTTATATTTGGTATATAGCTACTTATAATTATTTTTTAAGCCTGAGCTGTAGTGAGGCTTGCACTTCTAAATAACACTTTTTTTCGTTTTTTTTTCCCTTTTTTTGTGTCTGGACTTTCATGAATTGTGGCGTAGCATGATGACTATCTGTCTGAAGTTAATTGGCAATGGACTATGTTAGTACTGGGATGGGTGACTGCTTCAGTGCACTACTCGTCTCTCTGATGGCTTTGTGGTCTCCCACTAGAAGACCGAAACCCCTTTCGACCTTGTTTTATATTTTTATATCTTTGTGAAAATTATTACGTTACTGTGAATCACCATTTCCTATCATTCAGATGACAGGGGATATCTATCATTCCAGTTTCCCTGATACTTTTCCCCATAAGTTTCTGTGTAATCTTTTAAAATAAACATCAAGCAGTGTGAAGCTATTGAAAAGCACCTATCATGTTATGACTTTGATATTATTTTTTATCCAATTTGTGTTATTTGTTTCAATAAGCTAATTTTATACGTCACTTTATGTTATTCATTTCAGTCAGCACAACCTCACAATGAACAAACAATCAAGATAAAAATACGGTGCTTGTTTTTTTCCCATATCCTTCTATTTAATAATTAGTAATTACATTTAATGCTACACAGCAATAATAACATGTAATATAATTAATAAAGTGAATTAGCCATTGATATGGCAATATGTGGAATTCACAGAGCATGCCTGATACCCTAGCTGTCAAAAGGTGACTGTGAATTAAATGCATACAAAAAGCATAAACCTCTTCAGCATCTGATTTCAAAGAGAATCTGACTAGTATTTCATTAATGTTTATATTTTAAACTAATTTGTAAATTTAAAGCATTGCCCGCAATTGTCCACATGTTTTACAGAGAATCTGACTATTAATTCATTATTGTTACATATTTTATTAAATATTTTATAATTTTAGCATTGTCCGAATGTTTGCACAGCATAAAGATGACCGGAAAAAGATTGAGAAAGCATTAGAAGCTGCCAGATTACCTTCTGGAAAGGTATGTTTATATTTCAATTATTATCTTCTATAACCTGTTCAAGAAGAACTCTTACATGTAGGATTACCTTTTTAAATAGAAATAAATAGTCCTCAGATTAGCTGTTTATGATACTTGTAAAAATATATGATCCACACAAATTTAGATCATGGGTCAGATGCTTAGACGATCACTATTCTAACATGATACAGTATTTATAAATAAGGTCTCCTTTATATGTGAAAAATTACTATTTAATGGTTTTGGGGGGGCAAAACAATATGACCGTTCCATCACTTGAACCAGAGGGTTTTCAACAGGAAACATGTTGTGATAGTGTAGAATGTAGTATTCAGCCAATCAGATTCACAGACACTGTGATATCACATTAAAATGAGATTTCTTCTCTTATCTGACTTTTCTGGTAGTGAAAAATTAGTTAGTCTGATCCCTTAATATTTTACTATAAAGTTTATTTGGAATTTAAAAAGGAGTTCCTCCCATAAGTATGCACTTGTTGCAATGGTTTTTTTCTGATCACACTTAAGAATTTCTTAATTTTTTCAAACTTGTTTATTGCGTTTACTATGTAAGATATTTTGTTTGATATCTTCCTTTTTTAAGGGCTGTCCCGGTATTGTTTTCACCCATGGTGTCCGGATGGGTGGGTGGGCGGGCGGACGGGAAAAAGTTTGTCCGCACTGTATCTCAGAAACCATAAGGTGTAGGAAGTGGATACTTGGGAGGGACATTGGTTAGGATGTGTAGATGTGCAACATCATGATCTGACCTTGATTTGACCTTCGACCTTTCCGTAGTGATCTTGAGTTTGAAAATCCTGTCCAGGCTATATCCCGGAAACTGTAAGGTGTAGGAAGTTGATACATGTACTTCGTAGGGACATTGGTTAGGGGGTGTAGGTATGCAACGTCATGGTATGACCTTGATTTGACCTTTGACCTTGCCGTAGTGACCTTGACCTATAAAATCTTGCCCGGGCTATATCTCGAAAAACTGTAAGGTGTAGGAAGTTGATACTTGGTAGCGACATTGGTTAGGGGGGTGTAGGTGTGCAACGTCATGGTGTGACCTTGATTTGACCTTTGACCTTGCTGTAGTGACCTTGACCTATAAAATCTTGTCCGGGCTATATCTCGGAAACCGTGAGGTGTAGGAAGTTGATACTTACTAGGGACATTGGTTAGGGGGTGTAGGTGTGCAATGTCATGGTGTGACCTTAATTTGACCTTTGACCTTGCTGTAGTGACCTTGACCTATAAAATCTTGTCCGGGCTATATCTCGGAAACCATAAGGTGTAGGAAGTTGATGCTTGGTAGGGACATTGGTTAGGGGTTGTAGGTGTACAGCATCATGGTATGACCTTGATTTGACCTTTGACCTTCGTGTAGAGACCTTGACCTTTAAAGTCTTGTTGCACCTTTGGGTCTGTCTTTTGATGCAGATTAAGCACTGTTAAAGTTATATTAGAATTCATTAAGAATTTTACTTTTACAACTTCCCATTGTAACAGATGGAATTTCATCAAGTGAGCCACAGATTTTGCTCCAACACCACACATAAGCATTCATTGAATGTATTACCACTTCTGTGTGCATGGTAATATTTAAAACATCCAAACCATAATTCGGCCATACCAAATGTAGATAAAGAGTGTCGTAATGTTTAGTTTACTGATTAATGCTGTCATCTTGTTATTGAATTGTCTTGTTTTAATATTTCATCTTTAAATGCATTGTTTTTCTCTTACACATTATTTTCTCTATTTAAACATTGTTTGGACCTTTATATAATTGACGGTGCTCCGAAAGTATCCTGAACTTTCTACTGATACAGTACTTCTATATCTCATGGTATTAAAAATATTTCCCAAGGCTGTGGGGTACGTGCATCTCTGATGCTATTTTTCTTTAAGCTTTCTTCCCTGATAAATATTAGCATAATGGCATATGCAGTGTGAGAAATGTGTCTTACTTTTAAAAGGTGGCATATTTCATATACTATGGCTTATATCAAATTTCTTAGTCTACCAGATAACAGCTTTCCAAAGAGATCATCCTCATCTTAGCCATACACAAAATTGCAGTGTCCGGGCTAAGCTGAATAAAGTTACAATAGTTTATTGAATGAGCAGTCAGCTGTCAATACCACAGATGTTTCAATTTCATAATTCAACAGACTGAGTCCATTCTGTTGGGGAAGACATTTGAGAAATACTAGTGACTATAATTCATTTGAAATTTGGACAAAGAATCTACATCAGCAAAGTAATTATATACTCTGCTTCATGTAAGAAATGATACTGTATGGATAGACTTTCAGGTATTTGAATAATTGTGGTCAGCCTACATATATACCTGTAGTTTACACCACTCGTATAATTCCAGCTGAAGACTTACTTTCATCCCTGCTTTATCCTCCCTTTTGACAAAGAAATTTATTCTGGTTAAAATTCATACACTTTTTAGTATTTTATAAAGTCACTTGATTCCCAGTCTTTCCCCTTCGAGATAAAAAACATGTTTTTTTTTTTGTTTAAATATTTAGGCTATTCTTTTGCATGAATAGGGTATAACTTCAATATACATTGTATTGACCTGGTATAAGTAGAATATCCGTTATGTACAGGATCTGTTCTAGTTATGGCTAACGTCCACTTATACCAACAAAAATGCTGCATTTTCTGATATTGAGACATGTTTCATTCATGGATACACAGAAATATTTTTTTGAAAATTAAAATTTTTTATTATTTTGTTATCTAGACACCTTTACATTTAATTTACATTTAAACCTTACTGTTGAGGTTTTAGGCAGTGATGAGATGAGTAAATTCTAGAATGTATTGAGCTTAAATTACTGTAAACAATGACTATATGAACCAAATTTGAGAATAACATTACTTTTAAATGACTAAATAGTGATCATGCAAGCAAATTCTGAGGATGTATTAACTTTCAAATAACTCTAACAAATTAATCTAAGAATAACATATGTTTAAATAACTGTAAGTAGTAACCATATGAGCCACTTCTGAGGATGTCATTACTTTTAACTGTAAGCAATAGCCGTTTGAGTCACTTCTAAGAATGTATTTACTTTCAAATAATTGTAGCAGTAACCATGTGACCCAGTTCTAAGGATGGCGTTTAACTATTAAGCACTGACGACATGAGACTTAATAATGTATTTACTTTCAAATAACTGTTCACACAAGCCATATGAGCCACCTGACTGGAAGGAATGCACCTTTAAATACGTCTGAAACAGGAAGAGTTCATGGCAGGTTGCAGCATGTTACTCGATGCCTGGGCCATGTTAAAGCAAGGGCAGCACATCCCCCTTTGTGAACAAGTGATGTTGCTCTCTCCCCTGTGAGCTTTCAATCATTTTCCTACAAATAATGATCCATGCCAAGAGTTGTTTTCTATCAGTCGTTAGCAACCCCAGCACCTACAAGCCTGTTCCATTTGTATTAGCTATTAACAGTGTGGGGTCGTCTGTGTTACAATATATCACACGTAATTTGCAGTTGCTTATTAGTTTCATTGTAGCCACAGAACCAGCCCTGTGGGAGTGAGTGGCCATCTTTTATAGGCCTGCACTCATCTTAAGACTGGCTTACAGTGAAGGTTTTCTTCATTTTTGTTTATTTTTCTTGACTCCATAAAAATAGTCTTTATTTCCTTGTACTGTTAGCTGTTGTTACATGGCAAAGAAATGTTAATGTTGCTACATTCTGCAGAAACCTTTTAAGTATATATTTTATGTTCCCCATGTTTTGATTGTATTTGGACATAATGAAACTAAGAGTACAGCCTTACTGTTTTAGTCTTACTTCCAGCTTGCATATTTTTTGTGAAATACTTCATTTTGAAAACTTGAAAATCATGTAATTTGTGGTGTTCCCCTATGGAAATGCACATTATAATTGTTGAACAAGTGATTTGAATCTCACCTTGTGAGGATTGAAAGTGTGATCTCCTAGTGGGTTTTCATATTAGCCTAAATTGGGATTTCCATTGTGACATATATAATATCACTTGAGAAACTCTGCTTCTGGACAGTCATTGATTGTTTTGAGACAAAGTCAACTTGTTTGAAGATTGGCCAATGTTTTTGAATTAACTGTGTGTAGAGATACTTTTTGCAATATTTAAACATGTACATGTATATCGTTATGTTGATCTTGTATCTAAAACTATCTTCAGCATCTCCGTTTTGGGTTGACATTGCTTTCAACACTTTTTATAAGCCATATCACATGTGAAGCTGAGGGAGGTCAAGGAAAGCAGTGTATACTTATTAGACAAGATTCTGCACTGAAAACCTCAGAAAATAATTATGCAAAAAGTTGTCATTGAAGTTATCATGACTGACCTCCACCTTTAGATTAATATTTGGCACAATTATTGATTAAAGGGCAAATGATTGGATAAAAATAATGTAAATTTGCATTTTTGGAGAGCAGGTTCACATGTCCCTCATGTGCAGCACCAAAAGGATAAAATATTTATTTTTCAGAAGTTCCTGTGCAAAAATTAAGTTTTAGTTCTCAGAATGTGTATATCCAAGCCTTGACCTGGCTAGATGCAATGTAATGTTATTAGTACACATAGAAATGGACTGTAGTGCGTGTAATATTTCATTAATCACACCAAAATAAGGCCCATTTTATGCCTGATCAGAGTAATAAAGTAAATTACAGAGCAAGAGAAGGTCTGATTTCTGCAGCACTGAAACATCTCAATCTTGATAATTAGCCAAGGCATTTCTGACCAGCCCTGATTGCCATAATGATTTCAATTTTTGCTTAATAGCTGTTTCAGCAACAGGAGACAATGGGATGCCACACACAATAACGAAGCAGTAGAATGTATCACTGCAAAAACTAGGTGACAAATGTGGAACTGTAATTAAGAGTCCCTTGAAAAGGGGACGCTTATTGTTTTCACCCCCAGTTTTCAGACAGCCGCAGCATTATCGTCTTCCTTGAATATCTCCCTTGATAATAGGCATATCAAAATGATGTTAGGCATGGGAAAATTTTTTGACAGGCATAAATTTGACCTTTATCAAGGTCACATGATCAAAAACAATTTCTTGTTTCACCAGATTTTCTCAAAAAGTACAGATTGGAAGTCAAAACAAATTTGGTAAGCAAATATTTCAAAATCTAGATGCCAGTCGATTTTGAGATCAATCCAGCCATAATTGACTGATTGATGGGCAATTGATTATCGGTTAGTAAAAAACATACTAAAATAGTGCTTATAATTCACTTAGCATTGGTCCTAGAGGTTTGGGATGTGGAACCAACCTATAGGAAATCATGGGTTGAGAGTCTTTTCATCTGGTCAGATTTGACCTTGGGCCCCCTCCTTCAAGGTCAAACGAGGATAGCCAAACCTAAATGTGCTTATAACTCATGAAACCTCCTTTGAAAAGGACCTCCTTTAGTAAAGGAAGGTAATTTTTTTCCTTTGGGAAGGCCACTTTAAAATTCAGTTTTAGAAAGCCTCCTTTAACTCTGCTTACCAAAGGTTTTCCTTGAATCTTAAGGAGGGAGCAAATGTTCTTTAAAGTTATTAAACATTCCTTGAAGGACACGTCCTTAAATTTAAGGTAGGTCCTTAGCTTCCTTGAAATTTAACGAGTTTTCCCTTAAGGAAGGAGATTTTGTGAAACTGAGATTTTTTAAAGGAGGGAGAAATTCAATGAAATCCTTGAATTTAAGGTGACTTTGAAGACTCCCTTCGATTTCAAGGAAGCTAAGGACCTACCTTAAATTTAAAGAAGTGTGCTTTCAGTAATGTTAAATAAGTTTAAAGAACATTTGCTCCTTTCTTAAGTTTCAAGGAAGGAGAGTTAAAGGAAGCTTTGTGAAAATGAATTTAAAGGTGGCCTTCCCAAAGGAAGAAAAAACATAACCTTCCTTCACTAAAAGAGGTCCTTCCCAAAGGAGGCATCATGAAACCAGCCCCAGGTATCTCGCTACTGCCATTTGAAAAAATGATGATAACACAAGCCCTTTTCATATTTGTGTAAAAGTTAAAAGCTCATGGCACTTTGATCCTTGACTGTTGAAGAAATTTTACATCTGGCAAATAGGAAAACCTCTGAAATGGCAAAAAATGTATCATGGATGAAAATGAAAAAATTATACGAGTGTGTAACGCGAGTGTTCTATAGTTCATATATTCATGAGTGACATATTTCTCCATATATGTCTAATGAGGGATCGGTTACTTTTATTATCC
Organism: Sabellastarte sp. h YS-2021; assembly: GCA_964017235.1. Taxonomy (NCBI): domain Eukaryota; kingdom Metazoa; phylum Annelida; class Polychaeta; order Sabellida; family Sabellidae; genus Sabellastarte; species Sabellastarte sp. h YS-2021. The sequence continues at coordinate 82,516,592 of OZ024928.1, forward strand.
ACCATTTTGCATGAATTCTAAGTAAAATAAGTACAGTATAAATTACCAAAATGATGAAAAAAGGAAATAAAAATAGCTGTGAAGCCACTGGCACCAGTAAATTAAGAAGTTCAGTTTTAACTTGATATTTCTCTACCGTTTGTGCATGGATTTTAATGCATCTAAAACAAGAAGAAGCTTGGTAAAAACACCCTTCCAGTGATGTAACACATTTGTAACTTACAAAGTTGTTAAAATATTAATAACAAAAGCAGTAATTGCGGACAAATTTATAAAACGAATTATGCACAGTAAATCTGGCTAAGAAAAACATGTCTATGCCTGTCCAGCACATTCATCCCAGAGTTTCAGCCTGGGATCTTTTTTTTAAATTTTTGACCTTTCGCAAAATTTTAAAGTTGGATTCTGTGGTGTCTTGATCTGAGGAATACCTGAAATTCAAAATTTGCTCATTAGATTGGTTTAGAACTTTAAATTAGTGGAAATTATCTTGTAGCAAAGGACAAAAATCTAGAGTATCACAAAACAGAAACAAATAACAGATTTTCAAAATAAATCTTTTCCAAGATTCAATAATTCAACATATTCAAAATATTCCATCATAGGGTGTGTTTTCTAGTAATTAACATTTGGACACTTTGTACCATGTGATCCTCCACTATATCCTTGACTTGACCTTTTAATCTGGGATCTTCTTTCTCGCTCTACATCTAAATTTCATTTGTGATGTTTTAACTTTTTTAACATTCAAAATTTTATAAACCTTTAAAGCCAGTTGGCAATGTTCCGTGCGGCCTTGTATTTGAATTTTGCTTCATGGCTTCATCCTTTAATCACTCCTAATAGATCTTGGTAGTGCACATTTAAAAAAAATTGCAGTCCCATATAGCCATTCTGTTCCTTCACTGCTCCAGCCTGTACTTTTTAGTTTACTACATGAGAACTTGTGGCAGGTTTTTCAAACATTATCAAAAATCTACCAAGTGCTGGAAATACTGTCCACGTGGTGGCAAATGTATCCAACCTAAGCAAAAATCCCATCTGTTTTACATTTATGAAACATAATGGGTACCAACAAAACACAGAAGGCCACAAACAAGCCCTGACAAGTTAGATATTTTTCTGCTTGTTTGTAACTCATTAGGCCAGCACAGAACAGTGTCACCAGGGTATTACACCAGAGAAAGTAGACTGTTTTGAAGACTTTCTTTTTCCTTGGCTGTAGCATTGTGCTCTTCGAGGATTCTCTTCGTAAAATGTTAGTGTTTCAGAAACTTAGTTACCATACACCTTAAATCAGCACAAACATGAACTGAGCAATACATCTGAACTTTAATTGATATTGCTGACTCTATCAGTAAGTTGATTGGTTTTAATCAGATTTAGGGTACCCAATTTTCGTACCATAAATTGCAATTATAGTTTCATCAAAAGCCTCTTGGGTGTTAGTAAAATATCCCTTTTCATTGAAATAAAACATGCAAGTGACACTTAGTTCTATATTTTAATTGAAAGAAATTGATGCCAACACACATAAATCAAACAGAAATAAGAATTTTGTTTTTAACTTAGGTTGAGGACCATGTAGAGTGCTACAAATAATTTGTATTAACTAGGACAAACACACCAAAATGCATTAAATTTACATTATCCTTTCAGAATCACTGATTTGTATCCAGGACTTTTATTTCTGTGTTTCGATCATAACTAGGTCATGCGGTTTCTAAACTGTGGCTGTAACAAGCTGATTTCTCTTCATTGTATTAAAGATTAAATTTTAAAGTAACGTCATAATAGAATAAAAATCCAGAATGTTGTGTTACTATTTTCAGAATGACCAGATTATCCCGAGTAAGTTCACATTTGAAGACTTCCTTTCATTCTACAGGCATCTGTGTCTCCGAAATGAAGTGGACAGGATTTTCCATTCCCTGTAAGTAGTATAGAGTAAGAAATCTGAAATTCGCCACAGGTGAAAATACTAATAAAATAAATGAATTGTGGGGAGATTTGTTGACTGTATAGTAAATTAAGGCTTTTTGAACTGAAAAATACCAATTTTTAGACAAAAACATCATTTTCTTCATAAAATTAACTAAGGTTTTAGAGGTGGCGAATTTTAGATTCCTGGCGAATTTTAGATTTCTTACTCTAATTGGAATTCGAGCTGCAACTTTTAGCTTAGTTTAACAAATTGTCAAGTTTTCCAAGTGATGATGATGATGGAGCCTGAATCCCCATAGTGTTTCCACTCTCCAACCTTGGTACTTCCCATTTACATTGTACTGAAACACAAGTATGACCCTGGCTGTTGAACGGGATGGAAAACACCAACTTAGAAACAGCTGACTTTCCTCATATGTATTCAGTTTTTTTAAAAATTTTGTTATGTTTATTATCTGCTGACATGCGAGAGATTATAAAATGCCTCATTTGTGTGAGTGTGTGGGGGTGTTTTGAGTAACATTAATGAATGATGGCTTTTTTCTTTGTAATTATTAGCTGTGTAATAGCTATACTGATTTGGTCAAATATGTTGTTCACCTACTTTTTAATGTTCAATGTCCTGGCATATTTTCAGAGCTCTAACTCCACAGCTGACTGAGAAATAGCCACTTTACCATTTTGCAAATGAGTAAATCACTTATAACTTCAATACTATTGAATTAAGAGGTTTTTAGTGATATATATTGTGAGCCTACTTTTTGATTATCTGTGTCATAACAAATTTTCAGAGCTGTAACGCCATAGCTAACTGAGTAATAGCTACTTTGAGATTTTTGCGAATAGGTAAATCACAACTTCAATATAATTGAATTTAGAGTGATTTTTTTGTCAAATATGTTCTTCACCTGCTTTTTGATGGCTTTTTGTGTCATTGCAAATTTTCAGATCTGTAGCTCCATAGCTAAATAAGTAATAGGTACTTTGTTTGTCAATGAGTAAATTACTTATAACTTCAATACTATTAAATTTACAGGCTTTTTTTGCGAAATATATTGTTCACCTACTTTTTGACAACTGTAAGAAATAAAGCAATTTTGTGCAAATTTTGGATGGAACTGGGTACTAAGGACCACTTCCTTATGGTCTCTAAAAAATTGAGAATTTTTCCAATTTTGGCTGCCATTTGAACTTTTTGGGAAATAGAAAATGTTGTTTATCTTTAAAACCATAACAGAGTGATTTTTTGGCAAAAATTTGGACCCCTAGCTACTGAAGACTACTTCTTTAGTGGCCTCTGAAAAATAGAGAAAAATACATCTTGTATCTGGCCATAGATGTGTCCTAGGTCTGGTTGATATATTCTGTGTCGTGCCATATTTTCATAGCTATAGCTTCATATTTTTTTATCATTTAGTGTTTAATCCCTGGCATGAGATTGTACCACTGCGGCGGTCTTGCTTTTCATATATTCTTGTGATTGTGGTATTTTTCCCTGTGAAGCTCAATCTTATAAGTATTACACATGTTAAGTATTTGAATTTTAGACATTTACCACAAACAACCATTGTTTATTAAGCATGAAGTAAATGAATTGTGCCTTTCATGCCAGTAGGATTTGCCCAGATTGGTGCTTTATAAGGAAATATGAAAATTATATATGTTTTTATCTTCTTTTCTATTGCTCAGAGCACATATTAACTTAATTAGCATCCATAACGTTTATGGTTAGCTGCACCTTAGAATCTGTCAATTGATGGAGATTAAGTGCTATAATAGTTCACATTAGATTAGATTACCTGCACCCTGGAAAGTTTTGTCAAAACAGGTATCGTAAATTTATTCTGTGTTTGACATAGGATCCAGTCTATGTGACCTGACTATTGGATAATTGACTGCAGTGATAATCATGTTTGTAAATGTCAAGTAAATGTTGACATCACCTAAGAAAGTTACCAGTAACACAATTTCATGCTAATGAGTCTGTTTGTGTAAGCTTTCTTCTGGTTTTGGCTCTGGATGTGAATCCCAAAGATAAAGGGCATTCAGAATCAGTCATTTCCTGTGTGAAATATGATACTTCAAATTGAATATTCTACCATACGCATGGCAAGTGCCACATATTTTATGTATTAAAGAGTAGCATTACTGCGATGAATGTAAGTGTTAATAGAGCATACCATTATCACACAGTTAGGTAGGTTGTCGGTTTATTCTTGTTGATTACATCTCTAAATACACCAGAAGTAAGTGCAATTTAATACAAGTTTTGTCTTTATGCTTAAAACTGTCTGATAGTACCTGAGAAAATGTTAAAATATATACTTGGTCACCTGATACATGTTCTGGTTCACCCAAATAAAACACACAATTTTGAACACAAACTTTGAAAGATTTTAACCTTTCAAACAGTAAAATCATTGCAATATAACTTCAAGCAAGTTGTTCTTCTAATTTTGAAAATTAGCAAATGACACGTGAGGTCCTAATGTAAAAGGTCATAGTAGGGGTTTAATTTCACTTTTTCAGAGTTTTTTAACAGTTTTTTTTCTGGTGAAGCAGAATATGTCTCTAGCTATAAAAAAGGATGTAACACCCCAACTTTACATCTATTGTAGGGGTGCTAAGAAGAAGCCATACTTGACAGCGGAGCAGTTTAAGCAATTCTTGAACACAGAACAACGCGACCCTCGCCTCAATGAGATTCTCTATCCATACACAGACACTAGCAAGGCACAAGCCTTGATAGATACATTTGAACACAACCATCACCTGGCACAGAAAGGTAACTCACACTGTATGTGACATGAAATAGTGTACAAAGTGAAACCTGTAACATGTTTTATTGATTTGAAATTTTAAAATAAACAAACACTGGCAAGGTTCAGATCTTGAGTGAAACATTTGATTTGATATGAATTTTTAAAATCTACCAATGTACAGAGACTGACAAGGCTCAGACCTTGATGGAAACATTTAAATACATTACCTGTATTTACTTCACCTGGCATAAAATGGTCACTACACATGTGAAGTGAAACTCTATACCTGTAGAAAGTGAAGCTATTGAAACTGATTTTTAATTTGCATTTTTACCAATATTTTTATCGGAAGTATTATTATTAACAATAAGCTAATTCAGCCGGAGCAAATTCAGCAACAGGCATAAACTTTAATAGGAATGTTTGTATACAGTCATCATGTAGCACAAAATTAGGTAAACTACAGGTAAAATAAGATTACTTCTGCTATGAAGACAAGCTGGTAAAACATAACTTTTGTTTTGGCTTTTTACCTCTGTGAAGGAGGTTATGTTTTTGGCAGTGTGCGATTGTATGTTTGCAAAATAACTCAAAAGGTTATGGACAGATTTTGATGAAAGTTTCAGGAAATATTGACAATGGTACAGGGCAGAGATGATTTGATTTTGGTGGTGATCCAGATCACTGTCTGGATAATAGACTTTGTCAGAGTATTTTTTTCTCCCATAAGCTGGAGTCAGGAGATTATGAAACTCCTTTCATGCGTGTGTGTGAATGTGTGCATGCATCTGTACATCATATTTTACAGATACACCTTTATATCTCATTCATTTATGTAAATATCTTCACAAAATATGCAGAGAATATTTGTAGCTATGAAAACATGTCTGTAAAAATTTTAGTCTCATTTTGAAAAACAAAATGGCTGCCATAGCGGATTGTTAAAACATAATTAAGATGTTCTAAAATATTGCAGCTAGCTTTATCAGATTTGCACAAAACATATATGGCTAGGAAAGCTTTCCTGAGAGTAGTTTGGCCTGGTTTAGAAGACAAAATGGCTGCTATGTCACATCGTCAAGGTCAAATGGGGGTCATCATATTAAAAGGCCTAGTACCTTCCTTATCATCAGTCCTAGGGTTTGGAATTGGACAACAACTTATAGGAAAGCCATGGATTGTGAATCTTTTGAAAGCGTTGAATTTTACCGTTCACCCATACTTTAAGGTCAAGTGGGGTTGTCATGCTAAACAACCTTTTATCTCTCTTATTGTTAGTGCTAGAGCTTCAAAATGTGAAAATCATCAATACGAAGTCATGGCCTGTGAATCAGTGTTGAATTTAACCTTTGATCCCTGCTTTCAGTTTGATATAAGCGATCATACTCTAAGGGCCTTATATCTGCCTTATAATTGGTCCTTAGGCTTGAACGCTGTTCCAAGGTCACACTACTACTGTTTTTGAATAATGGACAGGAGATAACCACTGCGACCATGGTCTTGTATATATCATTCCACTCAAAAGCAATGTTGGAGGGATTTGGCCTTTGCAGAGGTATGCACTCTCCAAGTGCTGTTCTTGCAAATGTTTCTATTATTATTTATATTATCTAAGTAAATCTAGTTCAATCTACCCACATAGACTTCATATATAGAATCTTGACAGTCACTGGATTTCTGCTGTTTGAGTTTTCAGTCATATTTACACAGCTCTACGCTCCTAAAACTATTTCCTCTAAAATATTGATCCAGTTATTATCTCAGTAAAACATGGCATTCCCATCTTTAAGTTTTCATTGCAGCTTAATTTTATAAGTTGACCAAAGTTGTCTCCAAAGAAGCATAAATTGAATTACACGAATGTCCCTCATATCATCATGAACCTTGGGATGGCTTAGTGTAAATTAACAAAATAAAGTTACAAAACTCATCTTTAAAACCCTCTACCCCATTACCCATGGGTTAATGAGCATTTCATACCATGGTGAAAAAAAATGGAAAAATTAAAGAATTCAGCAACTAATTTGGTTAATCTCATAAGAGAACCTTGTAATTTACATAGAATGTATTTGAAGGTGTAATTGGGTAACTTGTTCATGTTAGTTCTGTATTTCTTGACAGTAAGTCCAATTAGTGAGTTCTTTACACTTCCTGTAACCACCGATTTCACAGCAAAGAATAGTCCAGACAATGTTTTATTCATATTGATGTTGCAATATTCACAAAAAGTGAGGATATTTGACATAGTAATCAAAATTTCATTCATTGCAAATAATTTTTTCAAGATGCATTATTGTTGAAGTGTTAAATTCTCTATTTTTAATGATAATCTATTGAATTCAGATTATACATGTTTTTTATAAATCAGTTTATCTGATAATGGAAATGACATAAGTAAATTTATTAGTATTTTGTCTGGCCACACTAAGATCTACAGAGGACAAGACAACAGTAATACTGTTAAGGCTTCGGGGTAGCTTAAATACCCGATTTTTTAACTTAAAAGCAACAATAGCATACCTATTACTCACACTGGAAGCAAATTTCTTTGAAATATTCCAGAAACTTTAATTGACAGAGACTAAAGAATCTTCTCAACATTTCAAACTTTTAGAGTTTGAGAGCCTCCTGAAATCTAAGTTTAATCACCAACAGGTTCAGTAAAATAAACTTACTCATATTTAATTGACATTCATAAAAAACAGGCGAGACAAAAATCCAACAAATTAACAGCAGTGAAACAAAACAAAAAAAAGACATAATATATTTGATAACTGAAATTCTATCACACCATAAGAGTCTGAGCATTAAGCCAGAATCCCAAGTTAATGCAGATATACAACTGTTTGCTTTGTCCTTGTGGAATATTTATGCTCTGATATTAGCAGTGCACACAGGGTGCCGTTTATGGGACAATAGGGGAGTAATACATCAAGTGCTTTAGGTTTTACAATGGCTTCTTCTAAAAGGTCATGGAATCTCCCTTCATTCTTCCTAATTTACTGTGGTATTTTAAAAAGTGAAAAAAAAAATCGATACAAGTTTCATTGGATAGGCACACATTTTGTCTTCTTGTAAAACCACTTAAGTACCTTTGACAAATAAAGTCAAGGATGAAATTACCTCAGCCATCACACATTTTAACATAGTAATTGTTCTTTGGAAATTACATGTTACGCTTTTTTGTAAGTAAATTTCCTGTGTAGATATTCATTTGAAAAATTTTAAAAAGTGCTTTTGTTGTGGTAATACATCCTACCCAATGGACAGCTGCTAGTCCAGTCGGCATAACCAGCCCCGCCAAATGACAGAAAAAGCCATCCTGTGTTATCCACTGGCAGTTAAAGTCCTTATTCGTATATCACATTGTTCTGTGCTAACCTCATGAGCAACATATGTACATAAATTACTTAATTCCTCCATTACCCTTTAATTGTAAGTAGAGAATTAAGCCCCTGGAAATATGAAATTATCCTTTTTATTTGAAAGTATTTGCTGGACCAAATTTTATAAATGATTGTTCTAAATATAACAAAATGTATTCAAACAATACAGAATGAATTTAAAGATTTATGTGGGTGTTCCACCACACGACTAAGGCTCCCGATTAAGGGTTTTTGAGGGTCGGTTTGAAAAATTTCCTTAGTCCCAGGCGTCCTGTAAGGGTCGGTTGTGGTCGGTTGGGGCCGTGAGAAATATCAAACAAGTTTGATATTTCTCCCGACCCAAACCGATTATTTTTTCCCACCATAAACAAAATGTCCAGTCCCAGGCTTCCCCAGGCCTCCTCAGACCAAATTTACACAGTCCTATGTTGTCCCAGGCCGCCTGCGACCCTTAGTCCCTGACCCTTAGTCCCAGACCCTTAGTGCCTTAGTCCCAGGCCTCCTGCGACCCTTAGTCCCATTGCAAAACAAGAATCGGCCATCTCAGTCTGGGGAAGACTGGGGATGCCTCAGGAGGCCTGAGGACGCCGGGACTTAGTCATGGGTTAGTCAGGGCTTAGTCCCAGGAGGCCTGAGGCGTCCTGGGACCCAGTCGGTATGTCTACGACCAGTTCTTGGATCGAACCGACCAGAAAAATGGCTTAGTCGGTTCTTAGTCCCAGACCAGTCGGGGACTGTCTGGGGCCACCTGGGGCCTCCTCAGGCTTCCTGAGGCCGATCTGTACTTAATCCCAGACTGTAATACCGATCCAATTTTCCCGCCCATTTTATTAGGCGGGTTGCGTGTAACCAACCCGCCTATTAGATTGATGTGTCCGACGTCCGTCTGTCCGTCTGTCTGTCTGTCCGTCTGTCCGTCCACATTTTTCGTTTCCGGACTCTAACTTTAAAACGGTTTGACCAATCAAATTCAAACTTCACAGGGAGATAGATCACCATCATAGCTAGGTTCCTTTCGAAATTGGTGAAATTCCGTGTGTTCGTTTTTCGTCCGTTTGTCTATCCATCCATCTGTTTGTCCACATTTTCGTTTCCGGACTCTAACTTTAAAACGGTTTGACCAATCAAATTCAAACTTTACAGGGAGATAGATCACCATCATAGCTAGATTCCTTTCGAAATTGGTGAAATTCCGTGTGTTCGTTTGTCCGTTTTTTGTCCGTTTGTCTGTCCATCCATCTGTTTGTCCACATTTTCGTTTCCGGACTCGTAACTTTAAAACGGTTTGACCAATCAAATTCAAACTTCACAGGGAGATAGATCACCATCATAGCTAGGTTCCTTTCGAAATTGGTGAAATTCCGTCTGTTTGTTTGTCCGTTTTTCCGTCCGTTTCTTCGTTTTTGTCCGTTTTTCTGTCCATCCATCTGTCCGTCCACATTTTTGTTTCCGGACTCTAACTCGAAAACGGTTACTCCAATCTAATTCAAACTTCACAGGGACATACATCACCATCATAGCTAGGTTCCTTTCGAAATTGGTGTAAATCCGTCCGTTCATTTGTCTTGTTTTTCTGTCCATTTGTTCATTTTTAGGCGGGTTGCGTGTAACCAACCCGCCTATTAGATTGATGTGTCCGACGTCCGTCTGTCCGTCCACATTTTCCATTTCCGGACTCTAACTTGAAAACGGTTTGACCAATCAAATTCAAACTTGACAGGGACATAGATCAACATGATAGCTAGGTTCCTTTCGATATTGGTGAAATTCTGTATGTTCGTTTGTCCGTTTTTCGTCCGTATGTCTGTCCATCCGTCTGTTTGTCCACATTTTCGTTTCCGGACTCTAACTTGAAAACGGTTTGACCAATCGAATTCAAACTTGATAGGGAGATAGATCTCCATCATAGGTAGGTTCCTTTCGATATTGGTGAAATTCCATCCGTTCATTTGTCTGTTTTTCGTCCGTTTGTCCATCCATCTGTTTGTCTACATTTTCATTTCCGGACTCTAACTCGAAAATGGTTTGACCAATCGGATTCAAACTTGATAGGGAGATAGATCTCCATCATAGCTAAGTTCCTTTCGAAATTGGTGAAATTGCGTCTGTTCGTTTGTCTGTTTTTCGTCCATTTGTCTGTCCATCTGTCTGTCCGTCCACATTTATCCTGTACATATGGTAAATAATACTATGACTTACATTTATTTTAATAAATTATCTTTTGTGATTAGGTGCCATGCAATATTATGGTACATTTTGTAAGTATATGCTATAGCCAAATTTCCCAAGTTCTCACTAAAATAGCAACCCGCCTTTTGGGGCACCTCTGACCCTCTTGTCTTTTTTTTCACCGACTGTCCACGATTAAGGGTCACAGACAGGATCGGGGCTTAGTCCTTTGGTGGAACAGGGGCATAAGGTAAATACCAAACAATTGACTATACACCAAATACCAGTAGTAGAGGCAGTCTGGAGGAGTGATTTTGCCATTCCTTTTCAGCTTTACCTTCCATTATCATCTTTGTTATATTTCACAAGAATACAAAAAAAATGGGCATTTGTGACATCATTTGTTATTTAGTGTCTTGGAAACGGATTAATATTGAAGACAAGGGTTATTTTTACTGGTTTTATTTCTTGACTTATGATTTTATACTGAAATGTATGAAGACTGTTATCAGGAAAAAAATAATTCTGTGTTACGTACCATTGGATGTGCATTTTTCCTAAAGTCTACTCGATGTTTGACTGTTTGTGTTCACAGCATAAATGTTTGATATATGTATATATATCATTTGTATTTTCAGATCCAGACATTCCAAAAGGTATTATCTATCATCCCGAGCATACCAAAACCAAATTTCTTATAAAATGTAATAGTTACCTACTGCTGTGCTATTGTTTACTGTTGACTAGTAATTACTTAAAATGTCATAAAATTATTGAACAAGTCTCAAAATCAGTATTGAAAATTCAAGCATACTTTCGGCTCATCATTCTACAATAATTATTTTTCTTTCGTAAAGTTTCTTTTTTTTTCTCATCTAGGCCTTTAGGTGTTGACAAATTTAACATATAATCCCTTGCCTCTCACTTCTGTGGCCATGGGTTTAAATCCCTCTTATGGCAACGGGTGGAATTCACGGAGGATCTCTGTACTGATATGATTGTACATGTTGAAAGGAACATAAAACCACAGCCTTGAATGAGAGCATGAACTGGTCTCCAATCACTGGCAGATGAGAAATGGGAATCTATAGTAGGCTCTGTATAAGTAGTACAGTAGAACCTCTATTATCCGACCCTCTATTATCCTAATTTCTGTTATCCAACCACAAATCCTTTCCCTACTCTATTTATTTTTTATTTTAGTCTTTCAATTATTCCACCCTTCTATTAGCACCAATTGCTACTCCCCCAAGAAGTTAGCGTAATAGAGGCTCTACAGTACTAGTGTATGTCAAATATTAGAATAAATGAAACCATTTAGGTTAACCATTGGTAGAATCCAAGGGCTAATTTCACTAAAGGACTTAAACTAAGTCCTTTATTGGCTAAGTCAGAGACTTAAAATCTGACTTTGGTCTTAGCTAGGTCTGGGACTTAAAGTGGATTTCATAAAGGTGACTTAGCTAAGTCCAAGCTTATCAAATAACCACAGTGGTTTTTTGTGTCATGTGACCTTTTATATCTATTCAAAATATAATATTGGTACCATATATCCTTCATTTGATGTATTTTATCTAAGGATAAGGGCTGTTTTGAAATGGAAAACCTTGTTACCACATATAAACTTCCCAAAGACTACTTTAATGAGGTGTTCTTTATAATTATACTTTATTTACAGCCATTTCAAATTTTGAAGTGGAGAAAAGTTTATGGTGGCCATATTTAAGTCCTCTTTACAAAATTTAAGCCCACTACCTCCCAGACTTAAAGTTAAGTCCACTGACTTGGCAATTTCACGGACTTAGCTGCTTTGTGAAATCCGCTAAGTCTAAAACCACAGACTTAACAGGCTTTTGACAAAATTTAAGACCAAAGTCTTACATTTAAGTCTAAATCTGAACTTAAGTCCCTTTGCGAAATCGGCCCCTGTCCTTTGGATATTGTAGGGTTTAGTTATACAGAGTCTACTATGTTGCTCTGTTCACCTATTATATATGTTTAATTTACAAGTTAACTTTAGTTTGAAACCAAAACAGCAGTAGATAACTACACAATATTTTCCTTACCTTCTCTCAGGTGAATTTAGGCCCATTAAGTTACATTAATTTTTGTTACCTTTTTTTCTTCAATTTCCTTGCCATATAATTTTATCAGTTATATTGTGTATCATGTGCATTGGTACTTAATTGTTGTAAATAATTTATTCAATTTTTTAACACATAGTAGCTGTGCATGAGAAACTTGCCAGATAAAATAAGCTTCATCCAGCATAAGTTTCAGATATTAACATGTTTGCCTGAGTAATTTGCATTACCATTACAATGATACAGTTATATAGATGGCAGCAGATATTACAAATCTTCTGAGAAATAACCAGAAAACTGGAGGTATTTTCTGGTGTTTACTTAATCATATAGGACTGGAATGTGTAGCAGTTTTTGTACTCGAGTTGCCTTATACCATTACTTTACTCTTTTTTCATGACCACCTTTTTTGTACAAATCTAACTAGAAAATGTGTGATTTTCTTTTAACAGGTATAGAAAATGACTCATTTAAGGTGAAATTTATCTGAATATTCAAAAAACTGCTAATATGAAACATGAAAGAATTACTCTTGCCTGTTTTGTACTCTGACTACAACCCAACTTTGACAGCGTATCATTTATACAACAAAGAAAAAAGTTTTTTTTTGTGTTTATTTTTAATGTTATTATTTTTATTTTGTTTCACAATGTTATTATAATTAACCAATTAGCTGAAAGTAGAAAGACAAATTAATTTTGGTTATTATTTGGTGTGGTACATGTGAGCTGTGTAGTACAATGATCTTAATATGTTCTGTGTATATAGTACTCCTTTCAGTGGACCTCTGATAAGGAGTGATCCATTTTAAGCAGAAGTTAAAACCAAAACTTTAGACATTATTTTTTCTATACAGGTTTACTGTGTTACCTGAATACCCTTGTTGTCAATAACTAGAAATGTGTTTAATATTTTCCCGGGGGGGAATGTGAGTTTGATTCTCCAGAGAGATGTACAACATTAGCACTCTGAACGGAAACCTGGACCAGCTAGCTTCACCAAATTTACAGGATATCTTCATTAGGATTCTTGAGCCCCTATGTCTTTTATTATTACGTGTACAGGTTTTCTATGTTTGGGGTACACCGCCGGCTCGCAATAAAGCAAGCGGCATAAGTCTAGTTCCTGTAAATATTTTAGAATTTTCATAATTTAAGCCACCATCTTGAAAAATGCTGTTTATCTTCAAAAGCATGTTAGTTGTCCTTTTCCGGTGGATACATCGTGCATCTGGCCACAGACGCGTCCTTGGTCTAGTTCTGTGATTGGTGATAGAATTGTAAATAAGTAAAACTAACAGACAGCTATTTGTTTTGGTCTCCGTGTTTAACCTGTGTTTAAATAAATAAGTAAAACTAACTGACAGCTATTTGTTTTGGTCTCCGTGTTTAACCCGTGTTTAAAGGCTCAAACACAACACACAGTGGAGACTCTGGCTATATGCTGGATCTGGATGGAGTGACGACTTCTATTACCACTACAAGAATGAAAATACTGCAACCAAGACACTGGCAGGGATTAAACAGTGAACCAACTTGTGATCCAGGAACATTTGAACATAAGCCAAAGTTTACATTGAGAGCTTTGATTTATTTTCCAACAAATATGCCGATAATTTAGAGTTTAAGTATTTCTTGAGGTTTGACTTTTGTGGAATTAAGCTTTTTCATTAAATTTGTAAATTGTATGACTTGTTTGGTCCAGGTTTTATTCTACTTTATTCATGGTAACATTCTGTTGAACATCATATTTTTTGTCAATAATATGAACATTACAGGAAAGTGATTTTTTACTATTATATTATATTTATGTGACAACAATATCATAAAATTTTGATCCAAGAAAATAATTCATATGGTAATAGATGTCATTTTGAAAGTTTTTCTCTCAACTAAGGAAGCAAAAAGTTTTTTTTGATGGATTCTCCATATGTTTCTGATCCACTTTGTGAAAAAAAGAATAAAACTCATCTGATCCCCCCTGTCAGTGTTATCTTTGATACTTAAGGCCATAAAACTACTTGTTGACCACTTAAAATAACAGATAAACTCCATACACTACAGTGGATTGCCTTTATCTGGAAGAAATATTTATTTCCAGGGATTCAAAATTGTCAGATTTAATTTGGTAGTTCTAGTTGAGCCCAAATCTCTGGTGTGTATATTTCAGTACCCATCCCATTAATTTCTATATATGGTGAATAATCTAAACTCTAGACTCCTTACATTAATTAAATAAGCAAAACAGTGTTTAAAATAAAATTGTTTGATGTCTCCACAAGTCCCCAATTCGAGAGATCTCCAACCCTTAAAAAGAAGGAAGCCTATATTTACTGAATATCTGTAATATAACCTTGATTACCTGACCTTATGTGAACATTATTATGAATGCCCTTCATCTCCCTAAAATTTGTATTTTGCTATACATTTGAATCCTACTAAGGTGAGTATCAAATTCAAACTTGACAGGGACATACATCACCATCATAGCTAGGTTCCTTTCGAAATTGGCGTAATTCCGCCCGTTCGTTTGTCCGGTTTTTGTCCGTCTCTCTGTCTGTCCACATTTTCGTTTCCGGACTCCAAGTCAAAAATGCTTTGTCCAATCAAATTAAAACTTGACAGGGAGATACATCACCATCATAGCTAGGTTCCTTTTGAAATTGGTGTTATTCCGTCTGTTCGTTTGTCTGTCCATCAACATTTCCGTTTCCGCACTCTAACTCGAAAACGCTTTGTTCAATCGAATTCAAACTTGACAGGGAGATAGATCACCATCATAGCTAGGTTCCTTTTGAAATTGGTGTAATTCAGTCTGTTCGTTTGTCCGTTTTTTGTCTTGTTTGTCCGTCAACATTTCCGTTTCCGGACTCTAACTCAAAAATGCTTTGTTCAATCGAATTCAAACTTGACAGGGACATAGATCACCATCATAGCTAGGTTGCTTTCGAAAATTGGTGTAACTCTGTCCGTCCGTTTGTCTATGGATCAACATTTTCATTTCCGGACTCTTGCTCAAAAATGCTTTGTCCAATCTAATTCAAACTTGACAGGGAGATAGATCCTCATTGCTGGGTTGCTTTCGAAATTGGTGTACTTCTGTCTGTCCGTTTGTCTGTCTGTCAATATTTCCCGCCTTTTGGGGCATCTTTGACCCTCTTGTTTAACATGTTTCGAAAAACATCTCCCATGACCTTTCATGAACTGTACGACAAATATACATATTGGAAGAGAGAAGGGATGGGATAAACATAAGGAGCGGCTTGTTCTTTAACATGTACTACTAGGTGGCTCAGGTGGGTGTCATTAGGACAAGGTAGTCAAAGAGTTTAGATACGACAGTAAACCCCTATTAGACGTGCAATAAGCATCTTGTAAAACGCCCCTGTCATTCTACTACTGTCTAAGGTCCATATATGAACTTGTAACACACTGGTCAACCATCCAATTCCTTGAGCATCCCACGGATGTTTTGGGAATGCTCAAAATTTCTGCCTCTGAATGTCTCTCCATCATTCACTGCCATTCACCATCTCTTTTATGCCCTATCACCATTCATTTATACATGTGTCTCTATCCCTGTCCGTCTTTTTCAGTGACCTTATGTAGAAAGTTTTGGTTCCACCACAGAGTAAACCTTCTAACCGCAGGATAAACCATCTGTAGTGTGAAAGGGGTTTAAGGAAAGTTGTCACCTAGGCATAAAGGGTTCGTCTGTGGTTTCACACTAAACTATCACTTCTATTCTTGTATGAACCTTCTATTATATGAAGCCACTGTTACTCTGCCAACAAATCCAGATAACAACAGTTACACTTAGAGTAAAATAATTATGTCCACCCCACTGGGGGGTGGACATATAATTTTTGCTTTTTCCGTGGTCCGTTTTCCGCCGTCCGTTGTCACGCTTGGTTTATGGGTGTTTATAGGGTTAATACCTTGCATGGGATTGCTTTTAGTGAAGATAGCTCTATAGCTAACTGAGTAATAGCTACTTAGCTACTTTTGTGTACTTCTTTTGTTTCTGGTCATTTGAAGGAAAAGTATTTATCTTATCTTTACCAAATTTGGTATGGGTGTTTATTGGGTTAATAGCTTGCATGGGATTGATTTTAGTGAAGATAGCTCTATAGCTAACTGAGTAATAGCTACTTAGCTACTTTTGTGTACTTCTTTTGTTTCTGGTCAATTTAAGGAAAAATATTTGACATATCTCTACGATATTTAGTATGGGTGTTTATTGGGTTAATAGCTTGCATGGGATTGCTTTTGGTGAAGATAGCTCTATAGCTAACTGAGTAATAGCTACTTAGCTACTGTTGTGTACTTCTTTTGTTTCCGGGCATTTTAAGGAAAAATATTTGACATATCTATACCTAATTTTGTATGAACAATAGTTAGGTCAATAGCTTGCTTGGGATTGCTTTAAGTGATAATAGCTATATAACTGACTGAGTAATAGCTACCTAGCTACTTTGAGTAGCTTTTTTATTTTATGCATTTTAAAGGAAAAGTATTTCACTTATGTTCACAATTTGGGATGGAGGATAATTGGATCAGTAGCTTGCTTGGGATTGCTTTCTTGACAAAAATTTATATGAAGGATAATTGGGTCAATGGTTTGGCCAGGATAGCTTTTGGTCGATGATAGCTTTGTAGCTATCTGAGTAATAGCTGCTTTGCTACTTTGAGCCTACTCTGAATTGCATTTCTGTTTTCACTCTTGTAAAGGAAACATATTTAACTCATCTTTGTAAAATTTGGTGTGAAGGTTTATAGGGTCAATTGCTTGCTTGGTATTGTTGTTGATGGTAATAGTTTTAATCTCCTGAGTAATAGCTACATAGCAAAAAACATAAATATGTCTATCTCCTAAACCATGCGAGATAGAGCGATTTTGTCGAAAGTTTCGACCCACAGGGTATCTAAGCAATGTACTCTTGGCAATTTTCAAAAAAATTTTCCTCTCCCCAAAAATGGCGGCCATTTTGAATTTTCGAATTTTTGCCAAAAATGGAAAAACAAATTTGCTTCTATCTCCTTAACCATGCGAGATAGAGCGATTTTGTCAAAATTTTCGACCCATAGGGTATCTAAGTAATGTACTCTTGGCAACTTTCAAAAAATTTCCTCTCCCTAAAAATGGTGGCCATTTTGAATTATTGCCAAAAATGCAAAAACACAAATTTGCTTCTATATTCTTAACCGTGCGAGATGAGCGATTTCTTCCAAATTTTCAACCCACAGGGTATCTCAGCAATGTACTCATGGCAATTTCCAAAAAATTTTCCTCTCCCCAAAAATGGCGGCCATTTTTGGCCAAAAATGCAAAAACACAAATTTGCTTCTATCTCCTTAACTGTGCGAGATAGAGCAATTTCGTGGAAATTTTCAACCCACAGGGTATCTAAGGAATGTACTATTGGCAATTTTCAAAAAATTTCCTCTCCTCAAAAATGGAGGCCATTTTGAATTTTCGAATTTTTGCCAAAAATGGAAAAACACAAATTTGCTTCTATCTAGCGATTTCGTCAAAATTTTCAACCCACAGGGTATCTCAGCACACTACTCTTTGTAATTTTCAAAACATTTTCCTCCCCTTAAAAATGACGGCCATTTTGAGTTGTCGAATTTTTGCAAAAAAATGCAAAAACAAAAATTGGCTTCTATCTCCTTTACCGTGTGAGATAGAGCGATTTGCGTCAAAACTTTTGACCCACAGTTTATCTCAGCAAACTATTTTCAAAAAATTTTCCTCTCAGCAAAAATGGCAGCCATTGTGAATTTCAAATTTTTGCAAAACATGCAAAAACACAAATTTGTTTCTATCTCCTTAACCGTGCGAGATAGAGCGATTTTGTCGAAATTTTCGACCCACACGGTGTCTCAACAATTTACTCTTGGCAATTTTGTCCAAGTTTTAGAGCAAAACTCATTCTTCCCTTTGGGTGGACATTACGCATGCCAATGCATCCTATTTCTAGTTATATATATTTTTGAATGCTTAGTAAAAAGAGTGGATCATGAAGTTGACATAGCAATTAAATATTAAGTGGTAAAGTAAATTTGTGGCCGTCAACTAAATGTACAGATTGCTGGAAAACATGAATTATCAAACCTTCAGACATTGACAGGTGGAACAGAAACAAATGAGAAATTCACCACTGGAGATGTCCATCAAAAGTAAGACAGTTAGAGGAAAGAAGTAAGCTTCTCCAAAACTCGTAAATGACCTGTAATTATCACAAAATCTCCTCTGTGATAAATATTCCACCTTATTCAAACTGATATAAAGGGGTTTTGTCTGAGCGAAATTTCACAAACTGTGCCATTATTTCCTATTTTTTACTCTAACCAGATCGGCTGCTTTGTATTAGCAAGTTGATGTTTTTCTTTGAGTTTGAAACAGAAAAACTTGCGAAATAGTTTCAATAATAAGTAAAAGAAACTACCACACTCATTATTTTTGCACGATAGTTTTGCCTGAGCCAGTGCCAAAATGACATTATAGTTCTTTCCTGTGGGAACATTAATAAGTCTTCAACCACTAATAGAGTGTGTATATTTGAAGGTATGCTCCATTCCTTGTAATATATGAACAGGTAAAAGTGCTTATTTTACTTCAATACTATTACTTTCTTACTAGAATTGTCTTCTGCTGCATAAATCAATTGGGGGGAAATCTTGGGGCTACTGGTTCTGATTTCCTGTACTGTAAAATATATAAATATCACTCCATTCCGTATGACATTTCCAATTTCAGAGCAAATATTGACACTTTCAGTACAACCAACAGAATCTGTTTTTATGTCAGCTGACTTGTCAGTCAGCTGACATTATGTCGTCACTCTGCGGCGTGGGCGTACGCGTACGCGTCCGCGTACGCATCCGCGTACGCGTCCGCGTGAACAACTTCTCCTCCAAAACTACAAGGCCTAGAGACGTACTGTTTTTTTTAAAAGATACCTTATCTATCGAGGATGAAAAATTGTTCAAGGCATGCAAATCTGTCTGTTCGTCTGTTTGCTAGAGACATTACAAGGGGGGTACCCCCACCAAAAGTGTAAAAATTTCAACACTTAATCACAATTTTCTCAGTGACTATTGCAGGGATTTCTCTCATATCTTGCATATATGTACTAGGCCACAGGTAGATTCTCTTGTGTGAGTATGAGACCTGGATCTGTCTTACTTTTTTTTTAATAAATTTTTTTAATAATTTTTAATGCATTAAAATTCATGAAATCATGCACAAAATCATTTATAACTTGAAAAGTGTTGCATTTAGAGCATTTTGTTAAAATATGTTATTCAGCTACTCTTTGCATAGCTACAATATGGTGAGTAAGTTGGGTGCCTGTCTCAATAGCTAAGTGAGTAATAGCTACTTTTGGGCTTTTCAGTAACTTTCATCATGAGTAAAATCACTTGTAACTTAAAAACTATGGCATTTAGAGAATTTCGTATAAATATGTTATTCAGCTACTTTTGGGTCAGCTATAACATAGTGAAATTTCAGACCTGTAGCTCATGGCATAGCTGAGTAATAGCTACTTTTAGGTTATCACTGTTGAGTAAATCGCTTATAACTTGAAAACTATTGCATTTAGAGAATTTCGTATAAATATGTTATTCAGCTACTTTTGGGTCAGCTATAACATAGTAAAATTTCAGACCTGTAGCTCATGGCATAGCTGAGTAATAGCTACTTTTAGGTTATCACTGTTGAGTAAATCGCTTATAACTTGGAAACTATTGCATTTAGAGTATTTTG
Organism: Sabellastarte sp. h YS-2021; assembly: GCA_964017235.1. Classification (NCBI taxonomy): domain Eukaryota; kingdom Metazoa; phylum Annelida; class Polychaeta; order Sabellida; family Sabellidae; genus Sabellastarte; species Sabellastarte sp. h YS-2021. Next base: position 82,536,710 of record OZ024928.1, read on the forward strand.
CTTCAATATGTTATTCACCTATTTTGGGATCAGCTATAACATAGTGAAGTTTCAGATCTGTGGCTCATTGCATAGCTGAGTAATAGCTACTTTGAAGTTCTCACTATTGAGTAAATCACTTGTAACTTAAAACCTATTGCATTTAGAGAATTTCGTATAAATATGTTATTCAGCTACTTTTGGGCCAGCTATAACATAGTGAAATTTCAGATCTGTAGGTCATGGCATAGCTGAGTAATAGCTACTTTAAAGTTCTCACTGTTGAGTAAATCAGTTGTAATTGGAAAACTATTGCATTTAGAGTATTTCGTATAAATATGTTATTCAGCTACTTTTGGGTCAGCTATAACATAGTAAAATTTCAGACCTGTAGCTCATGGCATAGCTGGGTAATAGCTACTTTTAGGTCATCACTATTGAGTAAATCGGTTGTAACTTGAAAACTATTGCATTTACAGTATTTTGCTTAAATATGTTGTTCACCTACTTTTGGGTCAGCTATAACATAGTAAAATTTCAGACATGTAGCTCATTGCATAGCTGAGTAATAACTACTTTGAGGTTCTCACTATTGAGTAAATCAGTTGTAATTGCAAAACTATTGCATTTAGAGAATTTCGTATAAATATGTTATTCAGCTACTTTTGGGTCAGCTATAACATAGTAAAATTTCAGACCTGTAGCTCATGGCATAGCTGAGTAATAGCTACTTTTAGGTCATCACTATTGAGTAAATCAGTTGTAACTTGAAAACTATTGCATGTACAGTATTTTGCTTAAATATGTTGTTCACCTACTTTTGGGTCAGCTATAACATAGTAAAATTTCAGACCTGTACCTCATGGCATAGCTGAGTAATAGCTACTTTGAGGTTATCACTGTTGAGTAAATCGCTTATAACTTGGAAATTACTGCATTTAGAGTATTTTGTTTCAATATGTTATTCACCTATTTTGGGGTCAGCTATAACATAGTGAAGTTCCAGACCTGTGACTCATTGCATAGCTGAGTAATAGCTACTTTGAAGTTCTCAATGTTGAGCAAATCACTTATAATTTGAAAACTATTGCATTTAGAGAATTTAGTATAAATATGTTATTCAGCTACTTTTGGGTCAGCTATAACATAGTAAAATTTCAGACCTGTAGCTCATGGCATAGCTGAGTAATAGCTACTTTTAGGTTATCACTGTTGAGTAAATCACTTATAACTTGGAAACTATTGCATTTAGAGTATTTTGTTGCAATATGTTATTCACCTATTTTGGGGTCAGCTATAACATAGTGAAGTTCCAGACCTGTGGCTCATTGCATAGCTGAGTAATAGCTACTTTGAAGTTCTCACTGTTGAGTAAATCAGTTGTAATTGGAAAACTATTGCCTTTACAGAAATTTGTGCAAATATGTTATTCAGCTACTTTTGGGTCAGCTATAACATAGTGAAATTACAGACCTGTAGCTCATGGCACAACTGAGCAATAGCTATTCTCAGGCACTGACTGTTGAGTAAATCGGCTATAACTTGAAAAATATTGCATTTGGAGTTTTTGTTAAAATATATTGTTCACCTACTTTTGGGTTAGCTATAACATAGTGAAATTACAGACCTATAGCTCATGGCATAGCGGAGCAATAGCTATTTTCAGGTTCTCACTATTGAGTAAATCAGTTGTAACTTGGAAACTATTGCATTTACAGTATTTTGCTTAAATATGTTGTTCACCTACTTTTAGGTCAGCTATAACAGAGCAAAAATTCAGACATGTAGCTCATTGCATAGCTGAGTAATAGTTACTTTGAGGTTCTCACTCTTGAGTAAATCAGTAGTAACTTGAAAACTATTACATTTAGAGTATTTTGTTAAATATGTTATTCACAGACGTTTTGGTCAGCTATAACATAGTGAAATTGCAGACCTCTATGTCATGGCATAGCTGAGCAATAGCTTCTTTCAGGTTCTCACTGTTGAGTAAATCATTGTATCCAACCTGTAGGAAATCATGGGCTGGGAATCTGTTAATATGGTCCGATTTGACCTTGGAACCCTCCTTCAAGGTCAAATGAGGATAGCCAAACATAAAAGTGCTTATAACTCGCTTATTATTGGTCCTAGAGGTTTGGAATGAAAACCAACCTATAGAAAATCATGAGCTGGGAATTTTTTGGTGTGGTCGGATTTCACCTTGGACCCCTCCTTCAAGGCCAAATGAGGATAGCCAAACTTAAAAGTGCTTATAACTCGCTTATTATTGGTCCTAGAGGTTTGGAATGGAAAACCAACCTATAGAAAATCATGGGCTGGGAATCTTTTGGTGTGGTCAGATTTCACCTTAGACCCCTCCTTCCAGGTCAAACGAAGATAGCCAAACTTAAAGTGCTTATAACTCGCGTATTATTGGTCTTGGAGGTTTGGGATGGTAAACCAACATATAGGAAATCATGGGCTGGGATTCTTTTGGTGTGGTCAGATTTGACCTGGGACCCCTCCTTCAAGGTCAATTGAGGATAGCCAAACTTACAATTGCTTAGAACTCGCTTATTATTGGTCCTACAGGTTTGGGATGGTAAACAAGCTACAGGAAATCATGGGCTGGGAATTTTTTTGTGTGGTCGGATTTGACCTTGGACCCCTCCTTCAAGGTCAAATGAGGATAGCCAAACTTAAAAGTGCCTATAACTCACTTATTATTGGTCCGAGAGGTTTGGAATGGTAAACCATCCTAAATTCTTTGGCTGGGAATCTTCTGCTATGGTCAGATTTGACCTTTGGACCCCTTCTTCATGGTCGAACGAGGATATTGCATTTATAGTATTTCTTTAAATATTTTTAACCTACTTTTTACACTTAAACAATTACCTTGTTACTTTATTTCATAATATCATTTGCAGGGCACAACTTTTTTGTCCTTTTCTTCTGTCAGCTTCGGAATATCTTTCGAACATACTGTTCAGTTACCATTTACTGTATTTCTGTACAGCCCTTTCCCTGATAATTATGCTTTCCTCTCATTATCACCATCACAAATCAAAAACATTCAGTCAGCTGACACAGTGCCCGTTCACGGGCACTCTCCTCTTGTTTTTTTTAGTTGAAGGTTCATATTCAATTCAATAACTGTTTACTGATATATGAAACAAACAATTCCTGGAGATGTTTCATAAGATTACTTCAGTTGCTGTGGTTGTGAAATTTTTGAGTTTTGCCATTATAGCCCCTTGGTTTTTGGGTGAAAAGAGTAATCCTTTTACATGTCTTTCTACTCCTCCAAAACAGAAAGTCATCTAAAATTCTAACAAACAGTCAGCAGCTTATAAGTGTCAGGGTGTCAACCAATATTATTCATGTTCACTTTTCCCTTAAAGTTGAACTGTGTCAGAGAGAAATCTTCTAATATATTAAAATAAATAATACTGAATATCTTAAAAGTGGAAATAACAGTAGATGTCTTTCAGAAGCAATATTCCATTTTACTCTATTACCTGGAAATGTTAATTAATAGACATATTTTTTTTTTGATCATGTAACATTGAACTGATCGGTTTTAACTTTATCTGATTATTGAATGTCCTTTTTCCATTTATAATTCTCAGTTTCCTAGAATTTCTGGCTAAAGTTTTTTCTTGGTTCGGACTTAATAGGGTCATGTTATATTTCTACTTGGATCAACTGTGATGTTGTGTATTAGTTCTTCATCAGAAAGTGATAGACATTTCCATTTAGTAAGAATGTAGTATCTTTTTATGTATAAAAATTACATTTTTACCCCACAGCCCTTAAGGGCTGTCGGGGTATTGTTTTCACCCATGGTGTCTGGATGGGCGGGTAGACAGCAGGAAAAAGTTTGTCCGGGCTATATCTCTGAAACCGTAAGGTGTAGGAAGTTTATACTTGGTAGGGACATTGGTTAGGGGGTGTAGATGTGCAACGTCATGGTGTAGCCTTGATTTTACCTTTGACCTTGCCGTAGTGACCTTGGCTTATAACATCCTGTCTGGGCTATATCTCGGAAACCGTAAGGTGTAGGAAGTTGATACTTGGTAGGGATATTGGTTAGGGGTTGTGGGTGTGCAACATCATGATGTGAACTTGATTTGACCTTTGACCTTGTCATATTGACCATGAGTTTTAAAATCTTGTCTGGGCTATTTCTTCCGTAAGGAGTAGAAGGTTGACACTTGGTAAGGACTTTGGTTAGGGGGTATAGGTGTGCATCATGGTGTGACCTTCTTGCTCTGAAAAAGTGTGTTCACCTGCCATATTTGAGACATCTTTCTCTTATGACAAAGATATATTGATTGCTGAAACTGATTATTATACGCACTTTTACATAATTGTGCTATTTCCATTGACAGCTATTCTCCAATTAATAAATTTTACAGCTTCATATTTTTTAGTTTGCTGATTAATGCTGTCATCTTGCTATTGAATTGTCTTGTTTTAGTAATTTATCTTTACATACATTTTCTTTCTCATAGATGTTATTTTCTCTACTTTAACATTATTTGGACTTTTATATAAGTGACACTGCGCTGAAAGTATCCCGGTCTTTGTACTGTTTCACTACTTCTATATGTCATGGTGTTGAAAACTATTTCCCCAGGCTATGGGGTACGGGGATCTCTGATGCTATTTTGTACTTATATGAGACAAATGAAGGAGTAAGCAAGAAGTTCTAGAATTTGAAGGTTTTATGACAATTGGGTTTTACAATTTGAAAAAATTAATTCATAAGCAATTGAAAACACAAATCCTCAATAGCAATGTACATAGAATGCTGTTGCACCATTGAAGTAAATGGAAGATTAACTGTAATATTTTACCAGTGTGTGAAAACAGGAGAATAAAGCTGATAAACAAAAAACTGAACCATGTCTTACTGTATGTACCACAATCAACTGAAATTAATCATTCTTATTAAAATACATAATATTTATTCTAAACTCTCCCAGCCAAAGTTGTTCTTCGCTATCAGTAGGGTGAAAAAAGTTTCTAAAGAAACTGAACAATGTCTCATAATCAACTGAAAATTAACCATCCTTGAAATACTTTAAAGTTTTAGTCAAAAACTCTCCTCCCTTAATTGATCTTTAATGTCAGTAGAAAGCCATGTTTTAGGTTGCCAATGACAATAGGTATCCCATTACTTGTATCAAGACATAAATTATAACCATATTAAGATACTAGTGTACAGTTACAGAATAATAGGGCAATAATTAATAATAGTCCAGAGTGAAATGTGAGACTACGATAAGGCTTGACCAGCATATTAATAACAGTCAATTGTAACATATTAGACTATAAAAGGGAGTACTCTGTCTTTATTTTCTTTCTTCTTTTGAAGGCAAAGACTCAATACTCAATTACCTGTATTTTTATTGGCCTAAATTATAAACCCTGAAGTAGGCAATCTTATCAATGCCAGAATTATTTATTACCTCTGTGGTCAGGGAGGCTTTTTCATTGGCTGGAGGGTATTTGGGTGTATTGTGGGCTCCGGGAGGCCTGCTCTCAGACTCAGTATTGCTGAAATTAGTGTTGCTTTACACGCAATCTGCTTAAAAGCCTGCCCCAGAGTTAGAAATCTGAAATCTTGCTGCAGTACGTAAAAATTTGCCACAGGAGATGCTGCTATCCCCTTGTATCTTGCTTTAAATTATGTGAGATTTTTTTTAATTCATATTTTTTACAATAATGCTATGCTGTATATTCTAGGCAGAATATCCGTCGGTTATGTTTATTGGTGGTTTTTGTATTTGGGATCGGCACAGTGGCGCATTTCACTTACTGTGGTTAAGTTCCCATCTTTTCCACCCTCTTTCCATTTTGGCTTGGTGACAAATGCTATTTTACTGGTAATGCCTTCCAGAGCCTGTCTTCTCTGATGTTTGTCTAGGGTGTGTGTGTGTAAGTATCTAGAATTCTCCCCCCTCCCCAATACTCTCCTTGTAAAGTGGCACAGGGTTTGTTATACCCCACCCCAGCAATGTATTTACAAGTTTCAGATTGATTTAGTGATCAATTCTTGTGTTTTATTGCCTTGTAATTGTGATAAATCACTATTGAGAGTCTGAAAAATTATTCCTCCTTAAAATGGAGAGAGAACAGAGATTCACCAATTTGCCTGGTTTTTGTCTGGTGCATCCAGACACATTTACAGTGGTGTGATAAAATATGAATTATACCCTTCATTGAATCCTGCTCAGAATGATCAAAACTTCTGTCTTCTCGTGTAACTCGTCTCATCTTCTCCTATGTTTATCATTTTATCATTATTTGTGTGCTACATTAATTTTGTATGTTAATATTTTTTTCTGTTTATTTTTCAAGAAATTATGACTTGCATGTGTTGTATTCTTTATTTGTAACTGATTAAAAGATGTAATTTATTTTAGTTATTAATTATCGATAAATACTAATTATTTTATCAATATTTAGCTTTGTTTATCAATTATTCTTTTGAGTTTTATGTTTTTCATATATTGCAGGGTAAAATGTGTAGTAATCCAGACTTTGTTTCGCTAGTTCTGTTGCATGTTAATTTAATTTAGTACTTTTAACACTACAGTGATATGTTTTAGGTACTAATTTATAGCATAGAACCGCATCTCTGAATCCTGTTGAAATAAGTGATATTCATAGTTTATGTTAGTTTATAATTGACAATACCAAACTAACTTATTATATCCTTGGACAAAAGTCGGGGATACGTGTATATCCATTTATGTGGCTCAATCTGTTTTGTTTTATATTCAGAAACATTGTTAATTTGTTAACGTAGTAATTGCCACAATACTGGAAGTGTATCAATATCCATCATGGACATTTGGTAAATATTTTTGTGAATATGAAATTATCTAACTCTAACAATGTATTACAGCAGAGTAACATGAACAATAATGTTAAATAGGTTGATTGGTTTTGGTGATTGAATATTTTTACATACACTAGTTTCAGGTGAATTACTTTTACAGATTATTTTGAAATACAGTTGTTTCATTGTTAAATAACCACAAAGTGTGTTACTTTTTTTACTTTTATTATTTCCAATTTAGATATTTATTTGAAATTGTTGAGACAAGGGATACAACTTTGGCAGCAAAATGTTTACTATAACTTGTTTTACTTTTACAGAAGTACTATAGGTGTTTAGTTATGCACAGTATGCAGTATATATATTTATGTGAAACCAGTCCAAATGGTAAATACAGAAACCTGTATAAGTGCAGAGGTTCTAACCATAGAAATGTTGTATTTTGTGATTATAAGTGGAATAACTAGCTCCATTCTGTGGATTTTGGAGGTTTGGGGTATACAGAGTCTATTTTGTGTGTTTATTGACACAAAGAGAAGATGCAAAATAATCATCTGTATTCACAATTTTTCAGGTCATTTATCTCAAGATGGCTTTCTACGATACCTGCTCAGTGAAGAGAATGCCCTGATTCCTACTGAGAAGCTGGACATCAGTCAGGACATGGACCAGCCTCTAGCACACTACTTTATCAACTCCTCTCACAATACATATCTCACAGGTAATAGATAACTCCTCTTAAAATACATGTCTCACAGGTAAGAGATCAGTCCTCTCATAACACATATCTCACAGGTAAGATATAACTCCTCTCACAATATATTTCTCACAGGTAAGAAATCCGTTCTCTCACAATAAATATCTCACTGGTAACAAAGAAGTCCTCTCACAATACACACCTCACAGGTAAGAGATAACACCTCTCACAATATATATCTCACAGGTAGGAGATAACACCTCTCACAATACACACCTCACAGGTAGGAGATAACACCTCTCACAATACACACCTCACAGGTAGGAGATGACACCTCTCACAATATATATCTCACAGGGAAGATCAGTCCTCTGACAAGACATAACCTACAGGTATGAGATAAGTACTCCCACAATACATATCTCATAGGTAAGAGATCAATCCCCACATAATACATATCTCACAGGTAAGAGATCAATCCCCTCATAATACATATCTCACAGGTAAGAGATCAATCCCCACATAATACATATCTCACAGGTAAGAGATCAATCCCCACATAGTACATATCTCACAGGTAAGAGATCAGTCCCCTCATAGTACATATCTCACAGGTAACAGATCAGTCCCCACATAATACATATCTCACAGGTAAGAGATCAGTCCCCACATAATACATATCTCACAGGTAAGAGATCAGTCCCCACATAATACATATCTCACAGGTAAGAGATCAATCCCCACATAATACATATCTCACAGGTAAGAGATCAGTCCCCTCATAGTACATATCTCACAGGTAACAGATCAGTCCCCACATAATACATATCTCACAGGTAAGAGATCAGTCCCCACATAATACATATCTCACAGGTAAGAGATCAGTCCCCACATAATACATATCTCACAGGTAAGAGATCAATCCCCACATAATACATATCTCACCGGTAAGAGATCAATCCCCACATAGTACATATCTCACAGGTAAGAGATCAGTCCCCTCATAGTACATATCTCACAGGTAACAGATCAGTCCCCACATAATACATATCTCACTGGTAAGAGATCAGTCCCCACATAATACATATCTCACAGGTAAGAGATCAGTCCCCACATAATACATATCTCACAGGTAAGAGATCAATCCCCACATAGTACATACCTCACAGGTAAGAGATCAGTCCCCTCATAGTACATATCTCACAGGTAACAGATCAGTCCCCACATAATACATATCTCACAGGTAAGAGATCAATCCCCTCATAATACATATCTCACAGGTAACAGATCAGTCCCCACATAATACATATCTCACAGGTAAGAGATCAGTCCCCACATAATACATATCTCACAGGTAAGAGATCAGTCCCCACATAATACATATCTCACAGGTAAGAGATCAATCCCCTCATAATACATATCTCACAGGTAAGAGATCAGTCCCCACATAATACATATCTCACAGGTAAGAGATCAATCCCCACATAGTACATATCTCACAGGTAACAGATCAGTCCCCACATAATACATATCTCACAGGTAAGAGATCAATCCCCTCATAATACATATCTCACAGGTAAGAGATCAGTCCCCACATAATACATATCTCACAGGTAAGAGATCAATCCCCACATAGTACATATCTCACAGGTAACAGATCAGTCCCCACATAGTACATATCTCACAGGTAAGAGATCAGTCCCCTCATAGTACATATCTCACAGGTAACAGATCAGTCCCCACATAGTACATATCTCACAGGTAAGAGATCAATCCCCTCATAATACATATCTCACAGGTAACCGATCAGTCCCCACATAATACATATCTCACAGGTAAGAGATCAGTCCCCACATAATACATATCTCACAGGTAAGAGATCAGTCCCCACCTAATACATATCTCACAGGTAAGAGATCAGTCCCCACATAATACATATATCATAGGTAAGAGACCAGTCCTCTCACAATTCATTCTCACAGCACATGTAAGAGATACTTCCTCTCACAATACATTTCTCACATGTGAGAGATCAGTCGTCTGACAAATATCTCTTAGGTAAGAGATAAGTCCTGTCATAATATATATCTCATAGGTAAGAGATGAGTGCTCCCACATTACTAATCTCACAGTTGAGAGATAAATTAGCCCACTGTAATGACTACTTCAGTGATATCACTCTAATGGGATCTCATATTCTCAACTAATTATGTTTATAGTACATTGCAATATTCCTAATAATCAGATTTATGAAGTGTTTTTAAATCTCACAAAATTAAATTTTCAAACACATTAATTTTACCAAAAGAACTTCCCAATCCAGCTTGTAGCCAGCTTGGGATTCATTGACAGGCTGTATGACATAAATCGTTAAAAGAAACAAGACACCCTATGACTTTGACATATGCCTGTATGACATAAACCGTTGAAAGAGAGCAACACCCTTGGACACAACCCTGTATGACATAAACCATTGAAAGAGACAAGACGCCCTATGACTTTGACACATCCCTGTATGACATAAACCATTGAAAGAGACAATAGGCCGTATGACTTTGACATATCCCTGTATGACATAAATCGTTGAAAGAGACAAGACGCCCTATGACTTAGACATATCCCTGTATGACATAAACCATTGAAAGAGACAAGACACCCTATGAATTAGTGATATCCCTGTATGACATAAACCATTGAAAGAGACAAGACACCCTATGACTTAGACACATCCCTGTGTGACATAAATCGTTGAAAGAGACAAGACACCCTACGACTTTGACATATCCCTGTATGACATAAACCATTGAAAGAGACAAGACACCCTATGACTTAGACATATCCTTGTATGACATAAACCATTGAAAGAGACAAGACACCCTATGACTTTGACATATCCCTGTAGAATTAAGTCAGTAAGAAATACTGAGTTTAGGTTTGTCTTAACTTCTATCATTGTAACCAAAAGAACTAAATTTGTGCTATTGGGTCTCATTTTCTTCCACAGAAATAACAGTCTTGTCCCTTGACTGAATGCTGATTGAATTTAATTCTCTTTTATCTGTTTAAGTTTGCAAATATCATGGTTAAAGCTGTGAACCCTGTAATTCTGCTTTGTAGGATGGATTGACTTGAATGTTTTACAGTGGCTTTATAAAATACAATCTTTTTGAATTGACCAAATGGTCTGCCGTTTATGTTGCTAATAAAGAACCCTTAATCATTGTAGTGCTTCTGTACTTGTATGTTGAGAAACTTTTTACTTTCTCAAAACACCCTAAAGTTATTTAAATTGACTATTTTACTGTCAAAAAAAATGTGTCATGATATTTGTCTGTTTTTGAAAATATTCACCCTTGATTCAGTTGAAATACTATAGGTATTACAACAGCATTATAGAGATTATACAAGGGTTTCTGCACACTTTCCATTCTGAAGGTGCCATGTTTATATGAGTGATGGCAGTAAATGTCATGACCCCTCCAGTTCTTTCTGTTACTTTTCCTAGTTTTTCCATAGGCCTAATCTCTCAAAGCAGCTGTCCTCAACTCCCCTCAAAGAGCCCCTCAAATTTCCCATTCATACTCCACAACTGGAGTGTTTCCTCAATGCTATATAGACTCACTTACTTCAAATCGATCTCTGGAAGGTGCATTGACTGTTTCTTTGTAACTGTTCACTTGTACAGTGCTTCACTAGGGCTCAGTTAATGTGCTCGCCGAGGACAAATGAATGACTCTTTTAGTATGTTGACAGGTGACACAAGAAAGGTGTTTCAATCATGTGGCCACTGTCAACCTTTGATACGTGTGTCGTAAGATCTTAAGGGGGAAGGGCTTTGCATGTGAACAGACAGAAAATAAGCTGAGGAAAGTTTTATGCAGAACTTACAGTTGAATTCTCTGGGAACCAGAAAAATAATTTTACTAGATAACAATACATTTCAATAGGAAAATCCCCTTCAGAGTATTGAATGTGGCCCCCAATAATTAAAAGGAAATTTTAACATGACACTGATGTGTCCGTCATTTTGATTGGTCGAGAGCGATTTCTAAGCCGTCTAAAATTCTGCATCAACATTACGGCTGTTATCAACTTCCCCATGCATATTTATTGAGTGAAAAACAATAGTCTATAAGTTTGTTTTCTTAATTATATTCAATAAACCATGTAATGGTGAATAAAGTTATGCGTTTTGGAATTGTTTGCATGTATCTTAATTCAGGAAAAATCAACAGTATATATTTGGAGAAAAAAATGATCATCCCTGTTCATTCGATGGAACAGCCAACATGGCGGCGCCCTATTGCATTCACTTGGATATATTTTTTAATCTTACAAGTATTTTAGGTGTTTTATTTTAACAGTCATGTTAGAATAGGAATATGGCATTCAAAAGCCGTCTAAATGCAGAATTTTAGACGGGTTGGCATGATCTAAGCACTCAGGCTTCGCCTTCGTCCTTATAACATGCCAACCCGTCTAAAATTCTGCGTTTAGACGGCTTTTTCATGCCATATTCCTATAATCTACTGAGGGTTGTAAGTAAAGGGGATTTGACTAAATGGCTAAAAGAGACGGGGTTTATACAGAATTGGGATGGAGGGATAAAAACAACTAATTAATTGAAACAGTAAATTGTGAATTGTGAGATTTTAAGTGTATTTCTAAAGTTAAAAAGAATTTGGAATTAAACTGATTGTGGGATTAATATGCAACATCAACTGCATTAAAAATGTCAAACAAAAATTTATGTGTTCATTTTGTACCTAAATTTCAAAATTATTTGTGCTATTCATCATGTGCAATTTACTTTCTTTTAACAGGCTGCAATTTTGAAAATACAATGTGAAATAAATATAAATACAAAATTAATTTGTCAGTATTTGGTAATACTGGTATATTTAAGTTATCGTAAGTCAAACAAAGGTCATAGTTGTGGTAATATTTTAGTGTAACAAAGGTGAGATTTATTCTATACCTCTATTTCTAGCAAACATTGTTTCATCAGATTGCCTATTCCATTGAAATAAGTAACCTATTTATCTCAATGCTGTGGTTAATTAGGAATATTTTTTCTGAATCCTTGAGGTTTGACTTAAGAAGGTTCAACAGTAGAAACTGAATTAGAATACTTCACATGCATATTATCATCACCATTATCTCTCTGTAGAGCATATGTTCCATCCTTTTCTTGATTTCAATTGCAAATCCAAGCAAGTGTGGCTAAAACTGTGAAACACCTCTGCATATAAATAACAACATTAACTGTAGCTAAGAGTCGGGAAATGCATTGGTTTGAGTGTGCAAGTATCAACCTTAATGTCTTTGTTCAAATTACATAAACATTATGAAAAAGTAAACATTGATACTTCATTATAATATCTATTTAATTTTTTTAAAACCCCCAAAAAATTTTTTTTTCTGCATTAATTTTGAATTGAAAATTATAATGGTGAGGAGGAAGTGAGAAGTAATTATGTAAGATATCAGTAAGTATGCAGTCAATTGACCCACTGAGGACTGCCTCTTATACCAAGTCACATTTGACATCATGTCACCTGAGACTTTCCTCTAAAAGATCAATTACAAAAAGTTCAAAGTGTTTCTTCCCCAGTTTGAGGTTCACCAAGCCTTTTAAGGTAGATTGCAAATTTGATCGGAGAAAAAATTTATCCTTGTTTTGCTATGCATTTAAAACAATGGTTATGTAATGCTGGTTATGTCTATATTAATTTTGGTTGTTTTATCCCCTCTGTGGATGAAATATAAGAATATTAAGTATTTTAAATACAGCATGAACAGTGAGTTTGTTTTCTATGGATGGAGTTTTAACTGTCGTTAATTTCATAAAGTGAGATTAATGGCTTAGCTGAAGAGGAAGCATTAAGCAATGACTGATAGGTTCGGAAGAAAGAGTCAGGAAGTTCCCTGACAATGGTCTTCTTAGCAAAGTTCAGACATGGTTGTTTTTCTTTTAGTTCTTGTCCAATTAAACAGTACTGTCTTCACAGTAACTATGATCATGGCATTATGGACACTTACCTATCAATAAACCAATATTATATAATATTTTAAACCAAAATTTTATTAGTAAAAATCAATTTAGACAACTAATTAAATAATATTTTATACTGACATAAGAAACCTGGTGTACAGGTAAACTTTAAAATAACATTGGTTGGTCCAAATTGTCAGCCATTATTGTTTGGCAAAAAATAATTTAAAAGTTTGTGTCATCACTTTGACTGTAACTGTACAGTAAGCTGCAAAAGGCAGTAAGTAGAATAAGTACATATCCTGTAAAGGTAGAAGTGGAACAAGTTCAGGTCCCAATATCAGAATGTCAGTGTTAGTCCAATGTAGCCATTACTAGAACCAAATTCTTTGCCTTTTAGAGTTACTACTTGTACATAACTGTAATATTACGCATGTCTCATCTTTGTGTCAGACATAATAGCCCTTTGATGGATTTCAATCAAATGCCGATACATGTGACTTATGAGTAAATAGTGACATTTCAATATTCATTCTAAAGTTGGGAAAAGGAATTTTATTTCTACAAGTAAAGCTTGTTGCAGTAAAACATTATAATATAAACATACCATCACAGTGCAAATAGATATCAAACGAAAGCTTAATAATGTGCATTTGATAAGGAAAAGGCTTTTTGGACTTTTCTGACAACTGTGTCTATGACCACCCATTTTGCGGCCAGATATCATCCATTTTGAGGGGATGGAGGAGAAGGTATATGGCCACTTCTGGAATCACAGGATCATAGAAATATCAAACGTATTTGATATTTTGATAACTTAATCAGCAACCCACTGGTTTGCCTTTAAAGAATACCACTTCAAGAGTTCAGTCATTAGGGTGAAAAGGCCTCTCACTTTCACCTGTGGTGTTTTGTATACTCATTTGTGTCCAGTCTTTTGATCTGCAAAGCAGGTCCCCAGCAATTTTGAAGGATCTTGGGTCTATTTTAGTTTTAGGTGATTTACTATTTTGTCTGGTGTGAGAGATCAGTAATCTTGTGATACTGCTGCTATAAATAATATCCAGTTTAGAATATAGAGATCACTTACATCACTTTTCTTTAATATGACTCTTTACTAACAGAAAGACCAGGATAAAAGAGAAAATGTGGATGTTTGCCATTTTGGTAACTGTTCACCTTGCCCACAATATAACAATTTACCAAAGATTAGTTCTTTATCCTGTACAGACTGTTTTATGAGCTGCATGGCCTATCATTTAACTAATATGTCTGGTTGCCCTTGGCATGCAGACAGTTGACATTATGGGTCGTCAAGTTGTGACTTGAGGATGCATGACCATAGCAGTGAGCATTAGTCAGCTCCTGTCCCTTCAAGGTAGGTCATGAACAAAACTAACATAAAAGTTGTGCGAGACATGGAATTCTTGGTGAGTTTCTGTAAAAAGGAGGTCATGTAGCAAGTCACTACTAAAGCCTACCAATGAAACATTGGTAAAGGAAAAGTCATGGAAATCTATTCTGTCAGATTTTTACAATCAAATTGGAGTTACCAAAAGACAGTCTGGGGCATAGATACTGCATAAGTGTAACCAATAGATATTCCATTGTAGGCAATAACTGGAACAAAATCCTGTGAAAATTGCGAAATACTGAAATTTATTTGTTATTATTGAATTTTGAATGTTATATTTCTTTAATTTGTATTACAAATTTGCTACTAGTAAAAATTTTAAAAGTGAATTTTTTAACAGTTAAAGTTTCTACTTATATTGTGATAGAAAGGCCAACAACGGAGCATGTACAATATTCTGTAGGACATCCGTAAACAGTTTTCTGCCGTAAGAAAGAAAGGTTGGGTCGTTTTCATCCATGGTGGGCGGGAGGGTGGGTGGGCGGCGGGAAAAGTTTGTCCGGGCTGTATCTCAGAAACCGTAAGGTGTAGGAAGTTGATACTTGGTAGGGACATTGGTTAGGATGTGTAGGTGTGCAACGTCATGGTCTGACCTTGATTTGACCTTTGACCTTGCCGTAGTGACCTTGAGTTTGAAAATATTGTCCGGGCAATATCTTGGAAACCGTAAGGTGTAGGAAGTTGATACATGGTAGGGACATTGGTTAGGGGGTGTAGGTGTGCAACGTCATGGTGTGACCTTGATTTGACCTTTGACCTTGCCGTAGTGACCTTGACCTCTAAAATCTTGTCCGGGCTATATCTTGGAAACCGTAAGGTGTAGGAAGTTGATACTTGGTAGGGATATTGGTTAGGGGGTGCAGGTGTGCAACGTCATGGTGTAGCCTTGACTTTACCTTTGACCTTGCCGTAGTGACCTTGGCTTATAAAATCCTGTCTGGGCTATATCTCGGAAACCGTAAGGTGTAGGAAGTTTATACTTGGTAGGGACATTGGTTAGGGGGTGTAGATGTGCAACGTCATGGCGTGACCTTGATTTAACCTTGACTTTACCTTTGACCTTGCCATAATGACCTTGACCTATAAAATCTTGTCTGGGGTATATCTCGGAAACCATAAGGTGTAGGAAGTTGATACTGAGTAGGGACATTGGCTAGGGTGTGTAGATGTAAAACGTCATGGTGTGACCTTGATTTGACGTTTGACCTTGCCGTAGTGACCTTGACCTATAATGCCTTGTCTGGGCTATATTTTGGAAACCATAAGGTGTAGGAAGTTGATATTTGGCAGGGACATTGGTCAAGGGTTATATGTGTGCAACGTCATGGTGTTACCTGGATTTGACCTTTGATCTTGCATATCTGATGCTATTTTATGTCTTTACAAGGATATCTGATACTGTTTATCTCTCTTATATCTCTCTTATATCTTTTTACTTGAATCTTGGTTGTTGCACCTTTGGGTGTCTTTTGGTGTAGATTAAGCACTGTTAAAGTCATATTAGAAGTCATTAACTATTTTACATTTGTAACTTCCCATTGTAACAGATGGTATTGCATCAAGTGAGCCACAGGTTTTGCCCCAACTCCACATAAAAGCATGTATTGCTACATCTGTATGTATGGGTAATATTCAAAACATCCAAACCATAATTCGACCATACAAATGAAAATTAAAATGGGAGAAGTCTTAAAGCTTCATAATTTTTAGTTTACTGAATTGTCTTGTTTTAATACTTATTCTTTACATGCAATTTCTTTCTCTTAGATGTTGTTTTCTCTACTTAACATTATTTGGACACTGACACTGCTCTGAAAGTATCCCAATCTGTGTACTGTTTCACTACTTCTATATCTCATGGTGTTGAAAACTATTTTCCCAGGCTGTGGGGTACAGGCATCTCTGATGCTATTTTTTATTTTAAAGGAAAAGTATTCCACCTATGTTCCCAAGAAAAATATTTGACTTATCTTTACCAAATTTGTTATTAGCAATAGTTAGGTCAATAGCTTGCTTGGGATTGCTTTCAGTGATAATAGCTATATAACTGTTTATATAACTATTTAACCTCTGTTCACAAAATTTGGGATGGAGGATTATTGGATCAGTAGCATGCTTGGGATTGCTTTTGGAGATAATACCTTTATAGCTAAGTGAGTAATAGCTACTTAGCTACTTTTGTGAACTTTTTTTCGTTTCATTTTGATTTTTCGAATTTTTGCCAAAAATGGAAAAACACCAATTTGCTTCTATCTCCTTAACCGTGCGAGATAGAGTGATTTCACAGGGTATCTAGGAAATGTACTAATGGCAATTTTCCAAAAATTTTCCTCTCCTTAAATATGGCGGCCATTTTGAATTTTTGCCAAAAATGGAAAACACAAATTTGCTTCTATCTCCTTAACCATGTGAGATAGAGCGATTTCATCGAAATTTTCGACCCACAGGGTATCTAAGCAATGTACTATTGGCAATTTTCAAAAATTTTCCTCTCCCCAAAAATGGCGGCCATTTTGAATTTTCGAATATTTGCCAAAAATGGAAAAACACAAATTTGCCTCTATCTCCTTAACCCTGCGAGATAGAGCAATTTTGTCAAAAGTTTCGACCCACAGGGTATCTCAGCAAACTAGTCTGTGTAATTTTCCTAAAATTTACATCCCCTTCAAAATGACGGCCATTTTGAATTTTCGAATTTTCGCCAAAAATGCAAAACACAAATTTGCTTCTATGCGTGATACAGCGATTTCGTCGAAATTTTCGACCCACAGGGTATCACAGCAAACTACTCTGTAATTTTCCCAAAATTTTCATCGCCTTAAAAATGACGGCCATTTTGAATTTTCTATCTCCTTAACTGTGCAAGATAGAGCGATTTTGTCGAAATTTTCGACCCACAGGGTATCTCAGCAAACTACTGTGTGTAATTTTCCAAAAATTTTCATCCATTTAAAAATGACAGCCTTTTTGAATTTTCGCATTTTTGCCAAAAATGCAAAGACACAAATTTGTTTTTCTCTCCTTAATTGTGCGAGACAGAGTGATTTCGTCAAAATTTTCGATGCACAGGGTATCTCAGCAATCTACTCTTGCCAATTTTGTCCAAGTTTTAGAGCAAAACTCACGCTTCCCTTTGGTGGACATTATGCATGCCAATGCATCCTATTTCTAGTTGTTGAATACTTTATCTTTACATACATATTCTTTCTCTTAGACATTATATTCTCCACTTACAACATTATTTGGACCTTTATATAACTGACGCTGCTGTGAAAGTATCCTGATTGTTGTACTGTTTCAGTACAGTCATCTCTGATGCTAGTTTATGAACATATATATATCTGTGTTTGACTGTTTAACAGGACACCAATTGACGGGCAAGTCTTCTGTGGAGATCTATAGACAGGCACTACTGGCGGGGTGTCGTTGTGTGGAACTGGACTGCTGGGATGGCAAGGGTGCAGATGAGGAGCCCATCATCACTCATGGCTACACCATGTGTACTGAGATTCTGTTCAAAGTGAGTGAGCATGTGTACCGAGAACATATGTAATAGTAATAGAAACATTTGTATAACGCAAAATTGATGAGGATCCTCTAATGCACTGGAATCCAAAAAGGGACTGTCCTTAAACCTAGCAAAAGTCATAACGCAGTACCATGCTCTGTGATTCTATTCAAACTAAGTGAGCGTGTTCCCTGTGATTCTATTCAAATTAAGTAATTGTGTGTACTGAGGTTATATTCAACTAAGTGGGCATGTGTACTTTGATTTTATTCAAACAAAGTGAGCACATGTACTGAAATTCTATTCAAATTAAGTGAACCTGTTTGCTCTGATTCTATTCAAACTAAGTAAGCATGTGTATTGAGATTCTATTCAAACTAAGGGAACATGTGTGTACTGTGATTCTGTGATTCAAACTACATAAGCATGTGTACTGAAATTCTGTTCAAACTAGGTATGTGTACTGAGATTCTATTAAAATTAAGTATGCATGCATACTAAGACTCAACTCAAGTTAATGTACATGTTTACTTTGATTCTATGCAAACTAGGTAAGCATGTGTACTGAGATTCTATTCAAATTAAGTATGCATGTGCATTAAGATTCTATTCAAATTAATGAACATGTGCACTGTGATTCTATTTAGATTAACTATGCCTGTGTACTAAAATTCTATTCAAATTAAGTATACATGTTTCCCTGAGATTCTGTTCAAATTAAGTAACCATTTGTACTGAGATTATATTCAAAGTAAGTGAACAAGGCACTGATGTTCTAATTAATATAAATAAGCATGTGCACTGTGTAAGAAATATAAGCTTTGTCAAAGTATAACAAAAATTAATCACCCAGGTGACTGGGGACATCCTCTAATAAAGCAGTTGTTCTGAGATTCTTTTTTAATTGGGGGATAACCATGTTAGCTATTCTTCACTGTTACTAACTATGTATATTCCATGATTTAAAATAAGTGAAGAAAGTACTCCTGTATTTTTTTCAAGTATATAAATTATACAGTGTGATTTTGATTCTTAATCCCACTGGTATGGTCCTGTTTTATCTGTATGTTGAAAGAGATACACACAAGTTGGATAACCGCCTTATGACCATATTATTATAAGAAGGAAAAAGGAGAACCTCTTCAATATGAAGTATTGTGACTCAGCCACATATTTCAGTCTGCCACTTGTTACCAGACTCTGACACATAAGAATGATGGGGCACTGACAGTTATTAAATCTGGGCAACTTCACAGAGCAAATACAATTCACTTTTGTCTTCCTGAATCCTAGCTTCTGCTACAGAAATTTTTTTTAATATTCTCGCAAAAATTGCACCAATTTATGTCTGTGTCTCCAGTAGGTGTTGTTATTTAACAATGTTTGGAATTTTATATCAACAAAGTTCACCTTTTTTTTATTTTGCTGATTTTACAAGTGTTTTCTATCAGCTGCCATTTTGATTTAAGTGTAAGATAATAAGATGTCCCACACACTGACTTGTGGGAGTCATCTCATATTACAAGTCTCACTCCTCTCCAGCCAATTGTCTATTTTTGATATTTTAGGTTAATAACACTGTTGGGAAAATAAGTTTAATTGTATATATGTAAAAAATATGGATTTGGTCTTTTGTCTATTATCTTAGTGTGATGTTTGATGTCAAGTTTCTTCACATTATTTTGGTCTGGGGTATTTGTGGGAAGAAACAATTTGCATATGTCCAGACAGTTTGTTATTTTCATTCTGAAATTGTATTCAGCTTATTAATGAATAAGGAACTTTGTCATTGTAGTGTACCTCTCTTTTGAGACTAATTCACAGAAAAACTGGAAAAATATCACTAAGGGCTTGCTCTGATATGGTCTTATCTGTTGTAAAACCTCAACTTTGACCTTTGACCTTCCGTCATAGGTCACTAAAAATCATATACTGTAAATTTCCAAAATTACGCCCAGGTTCAAATAAACGCCTGGTTCAAATAAACGCCTGGTTCAAACTAACGCCTGGTACTAAGCACACTGTTTACAATTTATAACACTGTCTTTTGTATTTCAAAAGAATGCCTGGTTCAATTTAACGCCTGGTCTGATGCCATTTTAAAATAATTAACGCCCTGGCCATGTTTTGGAAAAATACGGTACAATGTATATGTAGTATATAAAGATAATATGATAGTTTTTTATAACAGTGCCAAATAGTTGGAATTGTGAAAAGATGTCCAAAAATGACAAAATCCAGTGACAGCGAAATATCATTAGTATATGACAAACTCTTGGAAGGGGTGGAAAAATTGCATTACATTGTTACTAGTTGGTCAATATTCAGTATTGTCAACCATCATCCATTACCACACATTACCAACTGTATCCTCTTGGAAAGGACAGCTCATAGTAAAATTGAATACAAATAGTGATAGAAATATCAATGACAAAAAGATATTGAAAATGGTAAATGAAAGTTTCATTGAAACAAAACAAAATGAGTAGTTGTAAGAAATACTGCGGTTTTTCATTCTAAAATTTTGACATATTTTTTGTGGTACATTTCAGGAAGTTATAGAAGCCATTGCAGAAAGTGCATTTAAAGTCTCTGAATACCCAGTCATTCTCTCATTTGAAAACCATTGCTCGTAAGTATTGAATTCAAACAGAACAAGTAATTCTTTTTGCCTAGTAACCAATAAGGCTCGGTGCTTGTGTTTACCTTGTGTGGCCCTCAAATTGACCAAAAACTATTTTTGTACTCAAATATGGTGTACACACATATACACTGCCAAGTTTCCAACTTTAAGAGTTGAAATAGTTGACAGTTTTTACCACACAGCCCTTAAGGGCTGTCGGGGTATTGTTTTCAGCCATGGTGTCCAGATGGTCGGGTGGGTGGCGGGAAAAAGTTGTCAGGCCAGTATCTCCGAAAGTATATACGGTGTAGGAAGTTGATACATGGTAGGGATATTGGTTAAGGTTTGTAGGTGTGCAACGTCATGGTATGACCTTGCCATAGTGACCTTGAGTTTGAAAATCTTATCTGGGCTATATCTCAGAAACCATAAAGTATAGGAAATTGTTACATGGTAGGGACTTAGTACGGAAACCATAAGGTGTAGGAAGTTGATACTTGATAGGGACATTGGTTGGGGGTTGTAGGTGTGCAATGTTGTGATATGACCTTGATTTGACCTTTGATCTTGCCCTAAGGACCTTGACCCATAAAATCTTGTCCGGACTATATCTTTGAAACTGTAAGGTGTAGGCAGTTGATACTTTGTAAGGAAATTGGTGAGGGGGTGAAGGTGTGCAGCGTTATGGTGTGACCATGCTTTGACCTTGCTGTAGTAACCTTGACCTATAAAATCTTTCGCGGGCTATATCTCAGAAACAGTAAAGTATAGGACGTTGTTACAAGGTAGGTACATTGGTTTGGGGTTGCAGGTGTGCAACATCATGATGTGACCTTGATTTGACCTTTGATCTTGCTGTAGTTACCTTGGCCTATAATATCTTTTCCGGGCTATATCTCAACAACCATAAGTTGTGGGAAGCTGATATTTGGTTTTGGCTATATCTCAGACACCGTAAAGTGTAGGAAGTTGATACTTGGTAAGGGCATGTGTTTGGGCATTGTGGGTGTGCAACGTCATGGTGTGACCTTGATTTGACCTTTGACCTTGCTGTAGTGACATTGACTTATAAAGTCTTGTCCAGGCTATATCACGGAAACTGTACGGTGTAGGAAGTTGATACTTGGTAGGGACATTGGTTGGGGATTGTAGGTGTGCAGCATCATGGTGTGATCTTGATTTGACCTTTGATCTTGCAGTAGTGACCTTGATTGACTTGATTCAGTAGTGAGGCCATCAGGCTTTGCCTGAAAAATTTGTGGTACAATTTAATCAAATTTGAGGAATACACAAAATACAGCATATTGTCTGGCAGACTTCTGCTCTGAATCTTTATTGAAAGGAAAACTAGTTCTACATACAAAATACTATACATTTTGTATTTAGCATGTAACAGTCACATATAAGCCCTCTGAGACTGGGCAATGTCTCATACCTTTTCTTATGTCATTAAAACTGTACGATATTTACTTGCGACTATGATAGAGGAATGTTGGATGATCACGTAAATGTGTACATCTACTGTAAAAAACTGATATTATTTATAACTGTAGGAATAAATACGGAGTGTGAGGGCATTTATTACGCTATTTATGCACGGCAAAAATTGAAATAATGCACGATCATTATGAAAGAATTTTTGCCGGGCATAAATAGTGTAACAAATGCCCGAACATAAGGTATTTATTACTGCCTACCTGGTTTAAAGAAATATCCCTTTATTTTTATGAGGTGACACAAACAAGGAAGCCGCCATATTGTTTTGAATGCATGATCGCTCTCGTAATAACAGACAAATTTCCAGTCAACAAATTTCGAAATAGCACTTCCCCTTTTTAGCGGGCATTTGTTCTCCTATTTTGGCCTGCTAATTGAATGCACAAAGAATGGTTTTTGTTTACTGCACACTTCCAGTCTTTATAATGTTTTATAAAGAGATAGTACTACATTTGTATGACCTACAAGATCCATACTGAAACAAAAATGAAAAATATACATATCTCTTATTTAGGTGGGCTTTTCCTTATCTACCATTTGCTTTAATTTCTGACCTTAGGTCACCAACAATTGTACTCAGATGTCATCTGTATTGGCTCATGTTTTCATAATTGTTTCTTCTCTGCCCATAATCCTATATTATTGCCTGTAAATTGCACATATGTCATTCCAAGTTAAATTATCGCCATTAAAACCCAATATTAGGTCTAATTTGATCATATTATATTTGTTTTCATCCAAATTTTCCTTGTTTTAGCAGTTATTTCATGTTTGTTTACATCAACCACATTTTCAGTTAGTGTATGCTAAAACTGAGTAATCAGATTCGGGTTTGTTTTTTAGGAATACTAGTACCTGATTGTTTTTCATTGTAAAACAGTCAAACACCCATCCCATACTTTTGGATATATTTGGTGTCATTGCCCATTGGCATTATTAAGTGCTTTACTGGTATATTCTGTAATAAAACTGTATCAGCAATAATTTGAGAGAATTACAGAAAAAGGTTGAAGCCAAGTGGAGCACTAGTTTGGGAGAGATTTACAGACACATAGAGTAAGAAATCTAAAATTCGCCGGGAATCTAAAATTCGCCACCTCTAAAACCTTAGTTAATTTTATGAAGAAAATGATGTTTTTGTCTAAAAATTGTTTTTTTTTTCAGTTCAAAAAGCCTTAATTTACCATACAGTCAACAAATCTCACCACAGTTCATTTATTTTATTAGTATTTTCACATGTGGCAAATTTCAGATATGTGGCGAATTTTAGATTTCTTACTCTAATAGATATTTTTACAGGCTGCACAAGACAAAACTAGAAAATAAAAACAAATATTGACAAAGATAGGGGCTTTATGACTACTATGTGAGCAAGGATGAGGAGGATATTGGTTATTAAATAACATGCCCCTTTACTGACTACATGTAAGTGTTTTACTCACTGAAGTCATATGAGCCCACTCCACTAATAGACTGAACTGTCTTATCTCCATGAGCAAATATCATAAAGTCACTTGAAGGGCAAAAAATCAACAGAAGACAAATATTATGGAGCTGTCACTTTGCTGAAGACTGAAGCCAATAGGAAGAGGTATCTATTGGCCCCTAGGTTATATTACTTAAGTATTGCCAAGGTTAAAACAAATGACTGGTACGGAACACCTGGACAGCAGATTGGTCTATTTATTTTTCACAACAAGACATATTGTGATAAGTATTGGCTGGTCAGTTGAAATTTGAAAAAATAAGGTCTTGCCCTTTAATTAAAAGTGTGTTAAGTAGAATTCTAGTAAAAGTTGACATGAAGTCTTCAGATGTCCTTTTCTACTGAAAGTACTCTGTTAGTTGGAATTATTGGTTTAATTGAAGGATTGTTACTGCCTGGTGCCGTATAATGGCACACGCCATTGGCACAAAACGGAAGTTAAAATATTAAATAGCACTTGTACTTTATCGCCCACACTCGAGCATTTTTACTCAACAAATAAGGAAATGGAAGTGACAACAGAAATCATTTAAATATCATCGGCAATTCCCGTATGCAAATTGTGCCAATTTGAGGCTCTGATTTTGTGTAGAAATTATATTATCGCTCATTAAAAGCGATTGTAAAAGGTTTATTATTTTGATTTAATGTCAGTAAAATGCTTTTATAACTTGAGCTTGTGTCAATAGACATTTTAATAAAAAGAAATAGACGAAACTACACTCAAAACAATCAAAAATAAGCTTTTTGTGTCCAGGGTGTGCCAAGATAAGGCGTGAAGCGGGGTTGTCCTCGATTGGTTTAAGTCTTATCTCTCAGACCGTGTTCAGTGCATTAAGATTGGGTCAATTTTATCTGATGCCAAAAAGTTATTGTATGGTGTGCCTCAAGGCTCTGTCCTGGGGCCAATCCTTTTTTCACTCTATACTACTCCACTGAGTAAAGTCATACAGAATCATCCTGGTATTAGTTTCCAGTTCTACGCTGATGACACACAATTGTATGTACACCTCACACATAAAACTGTTGCCTCTGCCCTTGATAAGCTGTCACACTGCCTTGAAGACGTAAAGAGATGGCTCTCTACAAATAAGCTCAAGCTAAATCCAGATAAGACTGAATTCATTGTGTTTGGCTCAAAGTCTCAGCGCGAAAAACTTAATCAGTCCTTCCCGGTCAATATACTTGGTAATCTCATATCACCAACAGATGCAGTTAGGAACCTTGGTGTCTGGTTTGATTCTGATTTCTCATTCTCTTGCCATGTTAGGAAGGTCTGCAAGGCTTGTTTTGCTCATGTCCGGGATCTTAAGCGACTCCGAGGACATCTGACACATGAAGCTACTCTTATGGCTGCCAATGCTCTGGTCGGAAGTCGACTAGATTACTGTAACTCTCTGTTCAGAGGTCTCTCAGCTCTAGATCTGCGCAAACTTCAATGTGTTCAGAATAGCCTTGCCAGAATTGTTGCCAACACCACCAAGTACTCACACATCACTCCAGTTAGAAAAGCACTACATTGGTTGCCAATTAAGTACCGTACTATCTTTAAGACTGCCATGCTGGTATATAAGTTCCTACACAGTGGTAACCCCAAATACTTTGAACCCTTCCTCATTCCCAGACATAGTGCATATAACACTCGTCGAAGTCAATCTGATGGCATATTTCTTGAGGTTCCCCACTTTGGTTCAATTTTCAAGTCTCGAAAACATTTTGGACTCAGTTTTGCGTATGACGCACCTATGATTTGGAATGACCTTCCTGATGAGGTCCGCTCTGCAAACTCACTTGCCTCTTTCAGGTCAAAGTTGAAGTCATACCTCTTTGGAAAAGCATACCCACCCTAAATTTCCAATCTCCTTTCTGCTTTCTCCGTGGTGCTGACCCCTGCAATGTCTCTGGTTTTTGAATATTGAACAATGTTTTTGTGTGATGCGCCTTAGAGTCTGTCTTTTGACGGAGATTAAGCGCTATAAAAGTGCTATTAGAATTAGAATTAGAATTTTCTGGGTGATTCAGATATTTAGATACAAATGAAACAAAGGAGAATATTTTTGTTTTATTGTTGCTGTATACTGAAGTATATAGAATTGGCATACAAAAGACTTTAATATGTCTTGTTAAATAAAATTTGGAAATATGTTTTGATACATAAAATACCAAAAGAAATATATATCTCAATAGATAGAAATACTGTAGTGTGTTTTGGTGTATAAAATACTGCAATATGCCTTTGTAAATACAAAATACTTGATATTCCTGCCAGCTGAAAACATTGCAGTGTGTCATTAAAAATATATGAAGTACTGCATATATGCAATTCAACTCTCTTGCAATAATTAACAGTTGGGATCGGGTATAAAGGTAATGCAATGGTGCTATCTAGTCACCTATTCTAATTATATACAAAATCTACTGTACCATTAAAACACTGCAGTCTATGTGCTGTTGTAACTTTTCAGACCAAAGCAACAAGCCAAGATGGCCATGCACTGCAGAAACATACTTGGTGACATGCTCCTGACAGAGCCATTAGATTCCAATCCAGTAAGTGTAAATATATCTTGTGTCACACACAACTGAAGGTTTTTGTACAGTCCCTTTTTTTTCCTTCTCAATATAGAGCGAGTTTTTCCCTTAAATTGTAAATTTTTCTTCAAGCATGGCGAGTTTTCTTAAATCTTTAATGTTGTTTCTCTCTGAAGACAAATCTTTCTCTTTATTACATGGCAGTAGTGAACATTGTAAATTTTAAGATCGCACAGAAAACTATGAATGTTTTTACAAAGTAATTTCTTTTTGACAAGACATTAATTTTAATGCACAGAATGTTTTATCACAATTTTTTGTCTGGTTAGGTACATGTTCCTTGCAGTCTTATTTTTTGCTAATAATTTCACATGGTTGCCTTGTTATAAACTGTTTTGCTCATATATCTGTTAGGAAGTTGCTCTTGCAGTCTTATTCTTTTAATAGTGAAAGGATCATTTAACAATTACAGTTATATTACACAAAATGGTAAGTAATATATAACTATTAAATAACTGTGTAAATTCAGCCGGATTGTACCCCCACCCCAACCTTATCTACAAAAAGCCCCACACACACCAAAAAAGATTATTGGAAATCTATGTCATAGACTCAACGAGTCTTGTTTCTTGCTAATTGCTGTCCTTCACGCCACAGGCATTTCTTTGTTAGTCATGAAAAGTGCTTATATCTCCCTTATTATTGGTCCTACAGGTTGGTATGTGAAGCCAACCCATAGGAAATCATAGTCTGGAAATCTTTTAATGTGGTCACATTTGACCTTGGACCCCTCCTTCAAGGTCAAACGAGGACACCCAAACTTAAAAGTGCTTATAAGTTATAATTTGCTTATTATTTGTCTTAGAGGTTTGGGATGGTAAACCAACCTATAGTAAATCATGGGCTGGGAATCTTTTGGTGTGGTCGGATTTGACCTTGGGCCCCTTCTTGAAGGCCAAACGAGGACACCCAAACTTAAAAGTGCTTATAACTCGCTTATTATTGGTCGTCAAGGTTTGGTATGGTAAACCAACCTACAGGAAATCATGGGCTGGGAATCTTCTGGTGTGGTCGGATTTGACTTTGGACCCCTCCTTCAAGGTCAAAACAAGGATAGGCAAACTTAAAAGTGCTTATAACTCACTTATTATTGATTCTAGAGGTTTGGGATGGTAAACCAACCTATAGGAAATCATAGGCTGAGAATCTTTTGGTGTGGTCGGATTTGGCCTTGGGCCCCTCCTTCAAGGTCCAACGAGCATAGCAAAACTAAAAGTGCTTATAACTTGCTTATTATTGGTCCTAGAGGTTTGTAATGTGAAACCCTCCTATAGGCAGTCATGGGCTAGGAATATTTTGATGTGATCACATTTGACCTTAAGCCCCTCCTTCAAGGTCAAACGAGGATAGCCAAAATAAAAGTGCTTATAACTCGCTTATTGATGTTCCAAGAGGTTTGCAATGTGAAACCAACCTATAGGAAATCATGGGCTTGGAATCTTTTGATGTGGTCAGATTTGACTTTGGGCTCCTCCTTCAAGATTAAGCAATGGTTGATTGCCTTTGGTGAGTTGTCTTTCTGGTGGATACAATTTGCATCGGTTCTCTGATGCGCTAGGTCTAGTTTACATTCTATTATCCTTCAGTCATCTTAATTAGCACTTATCTACAAACTTGTCCCCTTAAAGGAGTAGTTAAAGTAATCTATTAGTTTTTGTCTATTTCATGGCTTTCCAGTTCACAACCTTATTTCAGTTTCTGAATTTGTAGAATGCTTATAAGATTTCTGCCCCATTACTTAATATATAGGTAATAAAATTATTTTAGACAGGAATAATGCCAAGTGAACATGTACCTATACCAGTGTTTATAACACAGAATAAAAAGGTGTAATTGTTGAGATTTTACCTTATCATACACATAATGTCACATAAACCTGTGTTGTTTTGATGTATTCTGATGTAATATGGAATGTGACATCTGTTAGTTCCTGTTGTGTAAATATCTACAGGTTTTTAATGTACAGAGTAGTAAGAAATCTGAAATCGATCACAGTATGTAAAATTTGTCATACTGGGGCCACCCTCAAACCATGAAAAAAAAAATCCAGAAACCCCTCAAAGTTACAATTAAATTCTGCATCAGGTTTAAAATACATAACTTGATATGGTTTCAGACATTTTAAATTTAAGGGGGTTGTCCCATAACCTAGGATAATATGAGGAGGGATCCCAAGACGTGAATTTTACATATTGTGATAAATTTGTTAATGTTTTTGTTGAGGCACTACTTCATGTCACACCATTGCAAACACAAGATATTCAGTGTCTTCAGATGACAGCTTCTGTACTTTATATACCCAGAAGTAAGCAGAAGGCCTCAGTTCAATATGAAATGCAATAAAAATGGACTTGTCTGTATGAAAGATTTCTTTCATGGATGTATGAATGAAACTGCAAATATATATATCCAACAGAGTGACACTTATGATTAAAAAAATATGTTCAATGATTCATCATTAAAAGTTACTGGAGTAGTTTGCATCAATAAATATTATTGAAACAGAAATTACAGCTAATCCTTTATTGCATTACAATGCTGTAAGAAAGATACCACATTAAGACAGTGTAAACAAAAAATTCCAGGAAATTGGATGCGTGACACCCAGAATTAATGAAATTATTTTCCACAAATCATGAAATAATGAAACAGAAATCAGAGCAAAATCTTTTATTGCTTTACAAAGTCTAAGAAAGATTCCAGGTCCAGATGTTACTTCAAATTGGATGAATCATACCCATAATTAATGAAACCATTTTCTAAAAGTAAGCTATAATAAATCTATAGCAAATGTATAAGCTGAGTACATTTGTAATGAATTTGGTAAATTCTTCTAGAATTTCCAAATAGGAAAATGCTAAAAAGGTACCTTTTGGCCATTCTGGCTTTGAATGTTACCAAAGATTAATTCTGTCGGGAGCCGGTGTCTTGTAACCTTCTGCAGTGTGTATCAGAGTTTTGTCCATCCATTGGATAATTGTATCCACCGGAGGCATCCAGTGCTTATAACTCGCTTATAATTGGTTCAAGACGTTTGGGATGGTAAACCAACCTATAGGAAATCATAAGCTGGGAATCTTCTGGTGTGCTCGGATTTGACCTTGGGCCCCTCCTTCAAGGTCAAACAAGGATAGCCAAACTTAAAAGTGCTTATAACTCGCTTATTATTGGTCCTAGAGGTTTGCAATGTGAAACCAACTTGCAGGATATTGTGGGCTGGAAATCTTCTGATGTTAGATTTGACCTTTGGCCCCTCCTTCAAGGTCAAATGATGGTTCACTGGCTTTGATGAGTTGTCTCTCCGGTGGATACAGATTTGCATCGGTTCTCCGATACGTAGTCTAGTTCTAAACTTGAGGAGACTTCTCTAATGTTTTTCTGAAAATTAGAGATTTTAAATTTCTAATCTGTTTAGTTTGGTAACATCCTTGTTAATATTTAAGGTGTATTAGGGCTTTATGTAGTTTCTTTAATTTGCTGTTTTATTCTTGCTCACAACAAAGAAACAAGCTATCCAGTTACGACAACAAGTTTGTCAAGCAAGTATGTTGTATACATTATCAGAAATGTATTTTTACAGATATTCTGGCCATTTTTATTGTATATATATCCAAGTAGAAATGGCTGAAAAAAATTTAAGTTAAAGATCAAGGTTTTCATATTCACTGGTGCCACTGTACCCTTTATATCTTTCATATTTGACTTTAAAATGCTTATCATCAAAAGCCTATATAAAATGGAGACAAACCGCATCACTTAAAGCAATAAGGTAATGATATTTTATTTTACAATATTTATAAATGTTGAACGTGAATTCTTTTAAAATATTGCTAGACACTTTCTTCTATGCAGCTACAAATATTTAAACGAAATATTTAATTGACAACCGATGAGCAATAATACAAGACTTTATCAACCTTGTTTGTCAGGTCACATCGAGACGAGTGTTTTGCGTTCTCAATATATATACTGTTCATCATGTACCATAGATGTGACATCATTGCAATGTTTAATACACAAAACTGAAAAGTGACTGCATGTATTGATATATAATAGGTGACAATAACGCACTTAGCTAAAGAGAACTGCATCTTGTGATTTATTGCTGGATTCTGTGGATTCATGCAGTCACCTTATTAGAGGGAAATCTTTCAGACAAGATCTGATTGACAGGTTGTGAAGGGGGTTAATATGCTCTAAAGATGATTATCTTTTATTTATTTCTTCCATGAGGCCTGCTATCTTTGGGCAAATGTATCCATGTTTTCAGTGTGTGTGTTTGTACAGTGTGTGTCTATGTACCCATATCTCAGTTAGAGGCTGATACGATGTTACCCAGCCCCACTCAGCTCAAAGGGAAAGTGTTGGTGAAAAACAAGAAGAGACACACCCATCGGTGTAAGTAAACCCCTATATTGTTCTATGTGTTATGTGTTTCATATTTTGGTGGCATGATTTCTTGGTGTAAACCCTCGTTTCCATTTAGCTGACTGGGAACTGGTATCAATACTGTTAGTATTGAAAGCCATTGTTTCCACTTAGCCGAGTGGAAACTGGTGTGATTTCAAGTTGTAAGTCTTAGTTCTGATACAGCTGACAGGTTAGTGGCATGATATCTGTATGTAAGCCACTGTTTTCATTAATCTGACAGGAAACTGTCATGATTTCTTGATGTAATTATATTATTTTATTTAACATTTACCTGTTGATGGGTAACTGATTCTTTGTTATGATTTTCTTTTGAATGTTTTTGCAAGCAATGCACCAATAAAGTGACTGTATTTCGCAAATCACCGTTTCCTTGAAGAATGAAAATCTAGTCTGCAGAATGCATACTTGTAAATAAATACAGATTTTTCTCGGCAACAAAATCTAAAACCTTGACATTTACTCCTCCTTAATAAACCACTGGCCTCAACATTTATATTGAAAATTTCTGTTTTAGTAATTGTCTATTTATATAAGAGTAAAAAGTTAAAATATACAAAATTTGCTCCAAATGAACAAGGTAAAAGGTGAAAATCTCTACAGTAGAAATACTTGATCTCACTTAATGACTCATTCTCAGTTGGACATCACTGATCTGCTGTATGAAAACATGGGCCAAAAGCATGCATATGTATAACCAGTAGGGTTTCATTGCGTAAAGTAAACTCTGAAGTTTATGTGATTAGAAAATGAAAAGAAAAATATTGTTGGGCTGTTATCCATTAAATTTTTTATACCTCTGCAATACATGAATATAGATGAAAGTGATGTCTAATCCAACTTTAACCTTTGATCTGTGCAGTTAAAAGTCTTGGATGTATGAAATGTCTCAAAAGCATATAGTCTGCAGTATAGGCCTGTTCATTGCATGGTCAGATCAGTTTGAGGTTGTATATATTTTCATGTTATCTGTGTTCCATGTGGTCATTGCATGTAGTTTTGGCTGTTGGTCAGACAATCTCCGTTGGTGGTTCTAGGTGATTAAAAGTACCCTTTGTATGCCTATATAAATTCAGTAAATAAATGTACAGTTTCTTACGAACAGATGTCAATATTATTATTACATACATATCATTAATATTACTGTCAATAGTCTTTCTCACCAGAATAAAATAATATCAGTCCAGAGTTATTTTTACCTGTGTCCACATTCACTCACAGCTTGGGTGTACCATGAAACCTATCTTAATTATGCTATTAAGTGTACCGTTGCACTGAATACACCTTATATTAATGTCATAAAATTCCATGTGTTGCACATTGGAACGCTAAGTTTATGAATAGCAGCAGTAACAGCAGTGAAGCATTCTGGGTAATTCTAAAACAGATTCATGGTGTATCTTTGTAGTCACTTTATACGATGCTAATGCACTATGAGGGGAGGGTGGATTCAGTCAAGGGTAGGGGCTTATATATGTCTGTTCAACCAGTAAGTTTACCCATCCGATATTCATTTTGTCCCTTGTTATGTTCTGGTGACCCTGACCTGCATGTCACATTTTTGCATAACTCAAAGTGTTTGCAGTTTGTATTAGTTTTTGTGTCTTGTCTTTGCTGACTGTTACGACCCTTTATTTATAGAGCAAGAATTGGGAAAGTTTGCAAGAGCATTTGAAATTTACTTCTGGCACCTCTTTAACTACATTCACTTACAATCTGTAATAAGTCAGATAAATAGCTTGAAAATGTCAGAAAACTATTAAATTCAAAATTTAAGTGGGGGTGAGGGGTTGGGCTGTTGGGTTTCACATGCTGTTGTGAATTTCACATGTCTTACCTCCATATGTACCATCACAGACTGAATAATCTGTTGTCTTCAGCCATTTTCCTTAATGTTAGTCATGGTAATGAATCATCAACTATCAAAAACAACCTGGCTTTTTCAGTTGCAACAGAGATTCAGTCTAAAACCACCCATGTTTATGAACTATAGACGATATATTATTTTTGTATTTTTGATATATATTTTTTTCCTTTATATTCTCCACTGCATGTTTTCTAGTTAGTTACTAACTGTGTGTATTTAACTTTTGTTTCATTTCTCTCTTAATCCTGTTCAGTTGAAATCAGGACATGACTTACCAAGCCCATATCGTCTCCGCAGAAAATTTATCATAAAAGCCAAGAAAATACATCACCACACCAGTAAGTAGCTATTCTGTGTACATCTCGATGTAGTAACTTTGTAAGGTATACTATATCAGGTATATATCCATAGATCTCGAACTGAGTGTCTGTCTCATTAAGTGTCCCTTCAAAGGGGAATGCTTGTTTGTTTCACCCCCTGTTTTCAGACAGTGTATCACATCGCTGAAGTATTTTCTAAGTTGAATATCTCCCTTAGTTATAATAGGGCCTATTGAAATGATTTTTGGCAGTTATAGGCATGGAAGTTTTTGTTTCACAGGTATGACTTTGAACCATTAACCTTATCAAGGTCACATGATCAAAAACAATTTTTGTTACACAACATATAGATTAACCAAATTTAACATGTTCTCTCCTCACATCAATATCTAGGTGTGAGATGAATTCAGCTCAAACACCACGAACGGGCCATAATTCGTCAATTGAGGGCCAATCAATCATCATTCAGCATACAATCATGCTGAAATTGACCCTTGGGCACACACTACATATCTACACACATAAAAGAACTTACACAGGGTCATTATGTTATTGAAATATGAAAATTTGGATTTATAGCTTCAAAAGTAACATTAAGGTTAGCTTAAAATCAGATGTCTTTGGTATATTGTAAAATATCAAATATCTCTTTTAAAATTGGATTTAGAGTTTTGGAATGTAGTTGGAAGTAATACTAAACCAAGGCCTGGGATTCCAAAAACCCCAGCAAAATTGTCCCCTTGGTGATGAAGTTGTATATCTCCTTACATTTTTCAGTGTATCTACAATAATATTGCCTGGAATCCTATAAAACTTCATTGTAATAATCTACAGGATTATTCATGACTTGTGATCTGGCTTTTTGCCCCTTCCATTCTTTTCAAAATTAATATGTGACTTTAATATGTGACTTATTGCTTAATATCTGTTTTACTATTGCAAATACAGCTTTAGAACATATTAAGGTAATAGAAAACCATGACCCAAGATTCCAAAAACCCCAACTAATTTCCCCACCCAATCTGTCCCCTTACCATGGTGAAACTGGGGTCAATGTGTTTTAAAAAACTCTTGCCAGAGATCCTATAAAATGTCATTTTGAATTTTTCTTTAGGACTATTCACACCTATTGATTTGACTTTGTTTACCTTTCTTGCATTTCCAGGTTGTTTCTGTGACCACAAAAGTTGTTAAATTTTTCATTTATTGCTTAATATCTCTTTTATTAGTGTGATTAGAGTTTTGCAACGTTTTAATAATTTATAGCTAATTAAGCGTCCCGCAAGGGACGCTTGTTTGTGTATGGGAGAGCTTCTGGCTCCGCCGGCTCCGCCGGCTCCGGCGGCTCCGCCGGCTCCGCCGGCTCCGCATTTTGTTTTCCTTATAACTCTGTAACCGTTAGGCGGATTCTTTTCAAATTTGGCAGGTTTAGGCAGTAGCCCTGGGGAATTTTTTTGAATATGCTGCAGTGACATTTCAACCAATCAGAGAGGTCACATGACCAAAAATGTCTTTTTTCGATGGGGAAGCTTGTCCGGATGATAACTTGAAAGGAATTTTATCAATTCACCTGAAACTTGGCAAATACATTCATTCTATTAAAATCTGGAAATCATTAGATTTTGGCATTGATTGGTCAAGAAATGGCCGAGTAATTAATGATTAATTAATCATTACGAATTTTCCAAATAAGGAAAACACAAAAATGCTTATATCTCGAAAACCGTGCTAGATAGAGCGATTTCGACGAAATTTTTGACCCGCAGGGTATCTCTGCGGAGTAGTTTTCCCAATTT
Source organism: Sabellastarte sp. h YS-2021 (assembly GCA_964017235.1). Taxonomy (NCBI): domain Eukaryota; kingdom Metazoa; phylum Annelida; class Polychaeta; order Sabellida; family Sabellidae; genus Sabellastarte; species Sabellastarte sp. h YS-2021. The sequence goes on from OZ024928.1 coordinate 82,571,744, forward strand.
TCAAAAAATTTTTGTCTCGCCCAAAATGGCGGCCATTTTGAATTTTCGAAATTTTCGCAAAAATTGCAAAACACAAAAATGCTTATATCTCAAAAACCGTGCTAGATAGAGCAATTTCGACAAAATTTTTGACCCGCAGGATATCTCTGCGGAGTACTTTTCCCAATTTTCAAAATATTTTTGTCTCGCCAAAAATGGCGGCCATTTTGAATTTTCGAAATTTTCGCAAAAATTGCAAAACACAAAAATGCTTATATCTCGAAAACCGTGCTAGATAGAGCGATTTCGACGAAATTTTTGACCCTCAGGGTATCTCTGCAGAGTAGTTATCCCAATTTTGAAAAAAATTTTATCTCGCCAAAAATGGCGGCCATTTTGAATTTTCGAATTTTTCGCAAAAATTGCAAAACATAAAAATGGTTGTATCTCGAAAAGCGTGCTAGATAGAGCGATTTCGACGAAATTTTTGACCCTCAGGGTATCTCTGCAGAGTAGTTATCCCAATTTTGAAAAAAATTTTGTCTCGCCAAAAATGGCGGCCATTTTGAATTTTCGAATTTTTCGCAAAAATTGCAAAACATAAAAATGCTTATATCTCAAAAACCCTGCTAGATAGAGCGATTTCGACGAAATTTTTGACCCGCAGGGTATCTCTGCAGAGTAGCCATGCCAATTTTCAAACAAAAAATTTCTCGCAAAAAATGGCGGCCATTTTGAATTTTCAAATTTTTCGCAAAATTGCAAAACACAAAAATGCTTATATCTCGAAAACCGTGCTAGATAGAGCGATTTCGACGAAATTTTTGACCCACAGGGTATCTCTGCAGAGTAGCCATGCCAATTTTCAAAAAAATTTTATCTTGCCAAAAATGGCGGCCATTTTGAATTTTCGAATTTTTGCGTAAAAATTGCAAAACACAAAAATGCTTATATTTCGAAAACCGTGCTACATAGAGCGATTTCGACGAAATTTTTTATCTTCTTGGTATCTCTGCAGAGCAGCTATCCCAAAGAGCTTTCACTTGGTGAAGTTTCAGACCCATAGCTAATTGCTCACCTACTCAAAAAGAGTAAATGCGAATTACCTCTAAAAGTATTGCAGATGGCCAATTTTTCTCAAATAACTCATTCACCTACTTTTGGAAGAGCTTTCACATGGTGAAGTTTCAGACCCATAGCCAATTATTCACCTACTCAAAATGAGTAAATGTGAATTATTTCTAAAAGTATTGCAGATAGCCAATTTTCTCAAATAACTCATTCACCTACTTTTGGGAGAGCTTTCACATGGTGAAGTTTCAGACCCATAGCTAATTATTTACCTACTCAAAATGAGTAAATGCTAATTATCTGTAAAAGTATTGTGGATACCCAATTTTTATCAAATAACTCATTCATCTACTTGTGGGAGAGCTTTCACATGGTGAAGTTTCAGACCCATAGCTAATTACTCACCTACTCAAAATGAGTAAATGCGAATTATCTCTAAAAGTATTGCAGATAGCCAATTTTTCTCAAATAACTCATTCACCTACTTTTGGGAGAGCTTTCACTTGGTGAAGTTTCAGACCCATAGCTAATTACTCACCTACTCAAAATGAGTAAATGCGAATTATCTCTAAAAGTATTGCAGATAGCCAATTTTTCTCAAATAACTCATTCACCTACTTTTGGGAGAGCTTTCACTTGGTGAAGTTTCAGACCCATAGCTAATTACTCACCTACTCAAAATGAGTAAATGCGAATTATCTCATAAAGTATTGCAGATAGCCAATTTTTGTCAAATTAATCATTCACCTACTTTTGGGAGAGCTTTCACTTGGTGAAGTTTCAGACCCATAGCTAATTACTGACCTACTCAAAATGAGTAAATGCGAATTATCTCTAAAAGTATTGCAGATAGCCAATTTTTCTCAAATAACTCATTCACCTACTTTTGGGAGAGCTTTCACTTTGTGAAGTTTCAGACCCATAGCTAATTACTCACCTACTCAAAATGAGTAAATGCGAATTATCTCTAAAAGTATTGCAGGTAGCCAATTTTTCTCAAATAACTCATTCACCTACTTTTGGAAGAGCTTTCACATGGTGAAGTTTCAGACCCATAGCCAATTATTCACCTACTCAAAATGAGTAAATGTGAATTATTTCTAAAAGTATTGCAGATAGCCAATTTTTCTCAAATAACTCATTCACCTACTTTTGGGAGAGCTTTCACATGGTGAAGTTTCAGACCCATAGCTAATTATTTACCTACTCAAAATGAGTAAATGCTAATTATCTGTAAAAGTATTGTGGATACCCAATTTTTATCAAATAACTCATTCATCTACTTGTGGGAGAGCTTTCACATGGTGAAGTTTCAGACCCATAGCTAATTACTCACCTACTCAAAATGAGTAAATGCGAATTATCTCTAAAAGTATTGCAGATAGCCAATTTTTCTAAAATAACTCATTCACCTACTTTTGGGAGAGCTTTCACTTGGTGAAGTTTCAGACCCATAGCTAATTATTCACCTACTCAAAATGAGTAAATGTGAATTATCTCTAAAAGTATTGCAGATAGCCAATTTTTCTCAAATAACTCATTCACCTACTTTTGGGAGAGCTTTCACTTGGTGAAGTTTCAGACCCATAGCTAATTACTCACCTACTCAAAATGAGTAAATGCGAATTATCTCATAAAGTATTGCAGATAGCCAATTTTTGTCAAATTAATCATTCACCTACTTTTGGGAGAGCTTTCACATGGTGAAGTTTCAGACCCATAGCTAATTACTCACCTACTCAAAATGAGTAAATGCGAATTATCTGTAAAAGTATTGGAGATAGCCAATTTTTCTAAAATAACTCATTCACCTACTTTTGGGAGAGCTTTCACTTGGTGAAGTTTCAGACCCATAGCTAATTATTCACCTACTCAAAATGAGTAAATGTGAATTATCTCTAAAAGTATTGCAGATAGCCAATTTTTCTCAAATAACTCATTCACCTACTTTTGGGAGAGCTTTCACTTGGTGAAGTTTCAGACCCATAGCTAATTACTCACCTACTCAAAATGAGTAAATGCGAATTATCTCATAAAGTATTGCAGATAGCCAATTTTTGTCAAATTAATCATTCACCTACTTTTGGGAGAGCTTTCACTTGGTGAAGTTTCAGACCCATAGCTAATTACTCACCTACTCAAAATGAGTAAATGCGAATTATCTGTAAAAGTATTGCAGATAGCCAATTTTTCTCAAATAACTCATTCACCTACTTTTGGGAGAGCTTTCACTTCGTGAAGTTTCAGACCCATAGCTAATTACTCACCTACTCAAAATGAGTAAATGCGAATTATCTCTAAAAGTATTGCTGATAGCCAATTTTTCTCAAATTAATCATTCACCTACTTTTGGGAGAGCTTTCACTTGGTGAAGTTTCAGACCCATAGCTAATTACTCGTCTACTCAAAATGAGTAAATGCGAATTATTTCTAAAAGTATTGCAGATAGCCAATTTTTCTCAAATAACTCATTCACCTACTTTTGGGAGAGCTTTCACTTGGTGAAGTTTCAGACCCATAGCTAATTACTCGCCTACTCAAAATGAGTAAATGCGAATTATCTCTAAAAGTATTGCAGATAGCCAATTTTTCTCAAATAACTCATTCACCTACTTTTAGCAGAGCTTTCACTCTGTGAAGTTTCAGACCCATAGCTATTTATTCACCTACTCAAAATGAGTAAATGCTAATTATCTGTAAAAGTATTGCGGATACCCAATTTTTATCAAATACTCATTCATCTACTTGTGGGAGAGCTTTCACATGGTGAAGTTTCAGACCCATATCTAATTACTCACCTACTCAAAATGAGTAAATGCGAATTATCTCTAAAAGTATTGCAGATAGCCAATTTTTCTCAAATAACTCATTCACCTACTTTTAGGAGAGCTTTCACTTGGTGAAGTTTCAGACCCATAGATAATTACTCACCTACTCAAAATGAGTAAATGTGAATTATCTCTTAATAGTATTGCAGATAGCCAATTTTTCTCAAATAACTCATTCACCTACTTTTGGAAGACCTTTCACACACGAAAATGAAAAATTGTGAATATCTCGGAAAAGCTATTTCTTCTGCTTTAATGCTCGGCGGGAGATACACACCACGGCAGTGGTCTTGACAAAAATTTTTGTCTCCCCAAAAATGGTGGCCATTTTGAATTTTCAAAGTTTTTGCAAAACACAAAAATGCTTATATCTCGAAAACTGTGCTATATGGAGCGAACTCAACAAAATTTTGGACCTGCTGGGTATCTGTGCAGAGTAGCCATGCCAATTTTCAAAATATTTTTGTCTCGCCAAATATAGCGGACATTTTTAATTTTTTTATTTTTTGCAAAACACAAAAATGCTTATATTGTGAAAACCGTGCTAGATAGAGCAGACTGCGCTGACTTTGGTTGCCACAACAGTATAAGGCTAGAAACGAAGCATTTTCTTAATACTTTAGCACTCACCTTTATATCCTTTTCGGGACGCTTTGTTTTTGCATAGCAAAAACATTATCTTTTTTTTTTGCGAGCGATCCTCTAGTCATGGTCTGGGATTCAAAAACAAAACAAAAAAAAAACAAAGAAAAACATTGAATTACCTCCCTCACTGTCAAAATGAGGTTGTAAAGTTTTTTTTAACATCTAACACACCCGTATAAAGGACAGTTAACAATTAACTATTTCTTTTTTTACCATTACACACTTGATTTACTGAGGGACGCTTCATTTTTGCATCAGCAAAAGCCTTTTTCTAGCTGCTGGTGACTTGATTTGTACCATCATTCGTCACCAGCAATTGTCAATAGGACTGAAACTGAACCTGCTGTAGAACTCTACACAGTGACATAATAGTATGCTCCATAAAAGCATAGGCAAATGTACCAATTTTGAAAAATCAACTGCCAATCTTTGTATGGTTCTTAACAGTTAGAGAGACCAACGGACTTGTTACAAATGATCTGGTTTTTATTTGGAACAAGTGGCCAGTCGTGCAGAATTTACCATTTTTTAAATTCATTTAAAGTAACAATTATGTTTTAGTAAAATGCAGAACACAAACAAAACCTGCATGCTTATGTATTGAAAGGTTTTTGTACAAACTAATCATGTTTGAACATATGGGGATATGTAAAAAACATAAACTTTTTTTCACATAAAGCTATTGCTTCAAGCATAACGTAACTCTCGACACCTTTTTGCCATATTGTTATCCCTCCATCAAAGTGCTTGCAGGTGCTTGTTATGTAAACAAAATGATCTCCCTCTTTGGGGTCTGTAGTATGGTAACATTGCATATCCTGTAATGCAGATGTGTGACAGTGTTTTGTAAAATGTCATTGGTTTGTATTTCATAAGACAAGGTTTTCATTTATTGTTTTAATATGATTTGATTGATTCAAGAGGGTATTGCCAGACCGCTAAGCATATATTTCCATTTATTGTATCCACCGGAGGCATCCGGTGGATACTTTGTTTTGGCTTTCGCTACGCCGCCGCCGTGCGTAGAGAGATTTTTGGCGTTAATGCTCTAAGAGGAAAACTACATCAGCTAGGTTCACCAAATTTGCAGGATATCGTCATTGGGGATAAGCTTCTCTGGGGAGGAAATTAGCCTCATTCTGAAAAACAAGATGGCCGCCGCGGACATTTCTTTGAAACTTATCTACATTTTGTTACTGACTGTTTCTCATAGGTAGAAGGTTAAATGTCTTCATAGGTGATATGTATAACAGATATATATGTCCTCTACAACCTTGCAGACATTTGACCTTGAAGCACTTAATTCAAGGTCATCCACGGAGTACCAAAGTAACCCACATAGCGGACTTTAAAAGTGCTTATATCTCCCTTATTATTGGTCCTAGAGGTTTGCAATGTGAAACCAACCTATAGGAAATCATGTGCTGCGAATCTTTTGATGTGGTCAGATTTGACCTAGGACCCCTTCTTCAAGGTTAAACGAGGATAGCCAAACTTAAAAGTGCTTATAACTCGCTTATTATTGGTCCTAGAGGTTTGGGATGGTAAAGCAGCCTATAGGAAATCATGGACTGGGAATCTTCTGGTGTGGTTGGATTTGACCTTGGGCCCCTCCTTCAAGGTCAAACGAGGATAGCCAAAGTTAAAAGTGCTTATAACTCGCTCATTATTGGTCCAAGAGGTTTGGGATGGTAAACAACCTATATGAAATCATGGACTGGGAATCTTCTGGTGTGGTTGGATTTGACCTTGGGCCCCTCCTTCAGGGTCAAACGAGGATAGCCAAAGTTAAAAGTGCTTATAACACACTTATTATTGGTCCAAGACACTTGGGATGGTAAACCAACCTATAGGAAATCATGAACTGGGAATCTTCTGGTGTGGTCGGATTTGACCTTGGGCCCCTCCTTCAAGGTCTAGCGAGGATAGCCAAACTTAAAAGTGCTTATAACTTGCTTATTGTTGGTCCAAGAGGTTTGTAATGTAAAACCACCTTAGAGGAAATCATGGGCTGGAAATCTTCTGATGTGGTCAGATTTTACCTTGAGCCCCTCCTTCAAGGACAAACGAGAATAGCCAAACTTAAAAGGGTTTGTCACTCATTTATAATTGATCCCAGAGGTTTGCAATGTGAAACCAATTTGCGGGATATTGTGGGCTGGGAATCTGCTGATGTCAGATTTGACATTTGGCCCCTCCTTCAAGGTCCAATAATGGTTCACTGGCTTTGGTGAGTTCTCTTTCTGGTGGATACAGATTTGCATCGGTTCTCCGATGCATAGGTCTAGTTTATTTCTTCACTGACAATATGAGGGAATATGAGCAAACAGATCCAGAGACTATTAATAAGAGTATCTGACTTAGTGGTTGTCATATTTTGGCAAATGGTCACTCTTCTCAGTACAGTAGACTGTGTATAACTGGAACCTTCAACACCCACAGGATTTAGTTCTAGTTATAGCTCATTTCTGAATACTTGCACTTGTAAAATTGCTGCTTTTTCTGGTGTTTGAACAATTTTGTAAGTATCTTGGACTTGCAGTTGTTCTACCTATACAGAGTTTACTGTACTCGCACTAGTATAGTTGTCATGGGTTTGAATCTTACCCAGGTTCCGTTAAAATATGATCTAAAACCCCAGTTACACCACTAGTGGTATTCCCTACTTTTAATGGTGTCCAAAACTGCTGAAAATCGTGGAGGCATAAATTGTGAACATTTCAAAACTTTAGTGTGTACTGGCATGTGTACTGATGTGTGTACTAACAGGTACTTCATGGGTTAACATTGTAATAATTTTGTCTTCCTCCACTAACAGAATGCAACCTCTTCATCTCAGAAATTGCTTTGTCAAAAACTGGTGGGTATTCTATGCTTTTGGAAAACTGCATATACAATATTTGCCCTGAGACTGCAATCATGTGAATTATATGAAAACCAAGTCTTTTATAAAGACAAATTATGAGTGATATCACATTCAACAGCACTAGGAGGTAATATAAATCATTAACCATTTTAATGTGTAAGAAATAGATTGTGTTTCACAGATGTTATATGAGATCATGTGATAGAAAATAGGCTTTGTTGAAATTAAGATGTTGTCATATGTAAGATATGCAGTGGTTTTTTTTGTTTTTTTTTGACAAATATTTGGAACAGGAACTGTAATAAGAGGAGTTGTAACACTGTAACTGTATTTATAAAGTGTAACCTCATATAATGGTATGTTTTATCTTCAGCTTAACACTAGAAAGACAGCTAGTTTTGACAAAAATGCCTTGCTAACCCTGTGGTCAGGACAAGTAATATCACTCTACTGCCTTGCTATCAATTATCGCCGGGTACCAATTATCGCCAGACAGAATTCCAATGGACATAACTTGACCAACAGTACATCCCAAGTCTAGCAATTAAGTTGAAACAATTTCCAAAATGAAAAGAACAAATACACAAGAAAGAGCATTCAAAATATGTGGTCGTTACTGAAAAATAAATGTTTAATTTGACTGAGTATATGTATTTTGACTGATTTGCTAAAGTAAATGTCACATAAATAGTATCACAAAGCTGTTGGACTATTCCAATTGTTAATATTCATAAAAATTATGAAAGACACTGTGACTCTGTTATAGATTATTTCTTGGCCCTGGCATTGACTTTATTATATATATACATTTTGAGCCAGGAAGGTTCCCACCATTCTATTATTTTGTGTGATTCCAAGTGGAAACTGTGAGCCTCATTAACTCCTTTGAAAGCAGGCAAACAGTCTTTTATCAACTCACAGATATCACACAGTTCTCCACTAAATATAATGGTCTGGATGTATATCTGGTAGCAAACATTTTGCAACAGCAGAACTACTGTTCATACAATAGGACAGATTTACAGATCAACCAGTTAAATTAATCCTAGGGGTCCTGTAAATATATTTTTACTCAGTGTTGATTTCCAACTACAGGGTAGCCTTGCTTAAGGCTCAAGCGGAAATTTTCAGTTCATACATGTACTGGCTGTTACATTAGCACAGACCTAAGACATAGAGCTGTCTTATAAGCTTATATCTCATAGTATTTATGAGTGCTTTGTGAATACCAGTTATCTATGTGCATGTTTGAAAAAAGATATCATGCAAATTTGAGCCTTAAGCAAGGCTAACTACAGGATAGATGTCAATAGGAAAACGCCTTCTGAAAACTTGATATATAGTTTTTATTTCAAGTTTCTGCTTTCATAGATTTAACCAGTTTACATACTTAACAGGGTTTTGCAATAAACGAGCCCTTTACTTTCTCCAATTGAGACCCTCTGTTGTCAGTCATCCTGTTCTCCAAATATAGAATTTGATTTGACTCATTTCCACTTTGCAAATGTGTATGTCCCAGTTGATTTATACTGGCATACCCCTTCTGTTTTATGTACCAAGTTAGGATAATACAGGTTGTACCATAGTGTCAGACAGAGCTTTAAATCTGATTCCTTTAATAGTTTTTGTCTAAACCTACAGAAATCAGTTCCGAAAATTTATTGATTATTATTGTAGTCATAATGGCAGCATGTTACCAAAAATAGCATTTTGTGGATATTTTAGTTACTCGAGTATTTACTATTTTGATATACAATCACTTCAGAAGTCAATTAGGATAAAGCCTGTTTTCCTAATGATAGCAGAGATGAAATCACTGTTTATAGGGAAAAATGGAAGAATAACAATTCGATAAAAATTTTGCATGGTACATTTGCATTTTTATGAAAGGCAACTGGTACATAGTTATTTGTTTTATGGAAAATATCATTAATGTTTTGGGTCTCATTTCACTGTGTTTTCATGCTTTATAAATCATTTATCTGCAGTAGAGATGCTGCAGAGTATATTTATAGCATCCTTGTTTACCAAAACTTGCTTTTATTGCCAGTAGTAAATGTGTTAGCATTTGATTCAGTGAAACCCAAATATTCAGAACATTTGTCATCACAAGAACAGTTCTTTTGGACCCAATAATTGTAACTCCAGCATGGCCTCCATGTTTGAGATTGAAATTATGGTAAACTCAATGTCTAGCTTTTCATATGTGTCTTTTCTCTCATTTAGTTGTGAGTGATATGTTGAAACTGTAATGTTCTGCTTTATATATGTTAATATATTATATACCTGAAGAAATATAATTTGTTTCTATAGAGATATAGCATTTAACAGTGGTCAAAGTTCAATAAAGAATAATCCCTTTGGATTTTTACATGTATTAATGTTCAAAAATCATTAAGTTTAATTAAGTTTGATCATATGATATATTCCAGTTAACCTAAAATGCAGTAATATCATCACTAATATGTACATTACAATTTTGAATGGAGTTTAAATAAGAGTTGTATTCATTGCTCTTTACCATAACTTTACCCTGGCTTTAAAAGGTAATGATTTTAGCAAAAAAAAACAAAAAACAAAAAAACAACAGTCACAAATTGCATTGTTGTAGGGATGTATTTTTTATCATTTTTGTACCTTATAGTCTCCAAAGATACAAAGATAGAGATTTAACATTTTGGAGATTTTACTAGATCTTGGGTTCCATGTTCCGTTTCATTTATTTTTCGTAGAATTATTCTCATTTTTATAATTTGAAAATAATATATTGGATACAACAGCTGTGTATAAAACAGATACCCTTATTTATTTATTGGATGATTAGTATAAGGTTGTTTGTCAGAAAAACCCCAAAATATACATCTATACCTATTTTGAAAAATCTTCAGTGTTTTTCCCAAGAATATTTTCTAAGAAAATACTTTGAATTAGAATTTTTGCTATGAATAACAATGTCGGTGCATACAGGCCCAGATACTGGGATTTTGTCACTGTGACTAGAAGGGATTGAGATTTATTATTCACCACAAGCTGTATATTACCTATATAGGGAGATATAGAGAGCAGCATATATCTCTTTTTGCATACAGCTGTAGCCCAATTACCTGAGATAATAAGTGTAAACAAGTGCCAATGTTTCATTTACCGGTATATCTTGAAAATTATGGCATGTACAAGTATGTATTATACATCAGTGGAAAGGTCTTTTCACAGTGCGTCTTCTCGTGTTTGTTGCATAAAAATCAAAGTAGAAATGGCTAAGAAATAATAAATTGAAGGTTGTCATCTTCACCGTGATTTATTTTTTACAAATATTTCAATCGGGAAGTTTTACTATTCAACCTTCAAATGATGTATTAATATGTTTGTGTGCCTTTCGACCATTATTCATAGAAGTGTCCGGAGTTTCTCTGCTGGATTTACAAAGAAACTTCATCAAATAAACAAAGGCTATCTGCTATAGCACGCTATTCTGGGTGTCAATAACAGTGTCAACCTTTCCCCTTACTGGAGAACGCAAATTTATTGTAGACTTAATCATTTCCAACACTTTGAAAGTAAATTCGCTTCATTGATCTTGCAATAGGGTTGAGAGTGATGGTAAAAATAATGGTATTTTTTGCAAAGTGTTGTGAATATATTTATAGGTTAAGTATGCTGGTCTTAATTAAATAAAATTTTTACATTTACTTGATCATTACACTAGATTTAGGACTTGTATTTAGATCTTTTTTTCTGTGTTTATGGTTCACAGAAGTTTATCCAATCTAGCTATCGATAAATCTCTCTTTCCATTACATGTATTGTGGAAATTAATAAGTTTTAAAGCAGATCTTGACTGCCATAATTCCATAAAGTGCAGCCAGACTTGTCACTTTGGTGTAATAAATAGCAGCACAGTATAGGCCTTTTATGGGGAGTGCGAGTATTGAGTTTTATGTTAATTTATTTACAAGTGCCAATATAACAGAGACTGTAGATTATAGGAACTGGACCACAACTTGTGAAGTTTTCCACTGAGCAATTTTCTCTTATGGCTCTCGCAGTTATAAGAATTCTTACCAACTTTGCTTTGTGAAATTTAGGGAGTATCTTAGGCCATCAAAAATTTTCTTCTTGTGGTCTTAATTTTAACTGCTATGCTTAAAAACACTAGGCTAAGTTTTATATCAGTTTATTTGCTGGAACAGTGTATACCCCACAGCAGTGACACTTGGGTGAACTTTTTGTGAAAAAAGAGTAATGATTTTATGGCCTTAAAGTGTTCTTGTAAAAAAAAAACTGAAAGCAAAATATAACAAAAAGTCTTATGTTAGTATTGGTTTACAAAAATCAATATGAACGCTTTATAAATTGTATGAAAGTAAGTGAGCTGAGAACACATTTGTTGCCTGAATGAGGCAGTTTGGTAATTGCTACCTGTTTCGTAACTCAAGTTTAAACACCTTTCAATAATATGAGGCAGTTTTATTTTTTCTCAAATATTACACAAATATATTAAAATAACTTTTGTGTGTAAATTTAATTGATTGTATCCACTGTTATAATGTGCAAGAATGTGTTTGAGGGGTTTCTGGCAGCTACGATAGACATACCGTATTTAGTGTAAATAGAAAGCTTTTGTTCCCAATCTGTTTCACTTAAGGTTATTTGGGGCATTTAGGCTGGATATATAGTTGTCTCCCACATCACCTGAGTGGTGGTAGCAACAAACTTGTGGGAGTTTGTTGGTGCTCAACAGTCTAAACTTGTCCACAGATTTTACCCATCTGCCAAGGCTGCCTGTTTTTACTGAGACTTTATATTTTCCCCTTTTCAGCCAAAAAGACCAAGATACAACAACCAGTTGAAAAATCACATTCTTCCCCCAGTAATACAACGAGCACCACCTCATCAGACAATGCAAGTCATGCAAAACTCACGCCCAGTGTTTCTGAGGAGCCACCAAACACCCACAAAGTAGCAGTGGCTTCCAGTAGCAACACAGACAGTGAGAAAGACTGCGAGGTGAAGGTCAGTGGTGAGGCTACGGAAACAGCAGAGGGAGGCGCAGTGGCAGAGGAGGGCTTTGATTCTGAGAGTGATTCTGATGAGGAGGAGGAAGAGGAAGAGGAAGAAGGGGCTTTGTCAGAGGATGAAGAGTTCAAACAGAAAAAAGAAAAGGTAGGAGAAGGTGGAAATAGAAAGATAGGAGGGGAGGTGATATTGTTTAGGTTGACATGTTCTTCTAACTATAATGTTTGTGAGGACTACTGCTTTACTTCAAATTCATAGCTTGATGCAACTTGAAGCCAAAATATTTATTTTATGCATGTTTATTGCATGTATATTAACGTGAATTTCCATTAAGTAAAATATGCATTGTCAGTTTGTCACAAGTGCAAGTTATATATAGCCTTCAACCCACAAAATATCAATATCAGTTTACCTTTTGTAGTGCTTTTTAAAGGGCGTTAATAAAATTTCTACTTGAAATCAGTGCCTCAACTTGGGATAAATAATCATGTCTGTCATCCCTTTGTAGTGGTGTGAATGGTAAGACGGGTTTTGGTTTTTTGTTTCATTGCGGTAGAAACATCAAATCTGTAAAGAATATTTGGGAGCTAGTTATTGAAAAAGTCATTATTTTAGGCCTTCTTGTGGGTGATAAGAGGTAAGAAAGTATGGCTTAAAGGTAAGGATTTTAAAGAGGTAAGTTGGCTGTTCCATGTATACTCAGGTGTTTAGGGAAAAGACAGAAACAAATAGGAGGGAATATGGCTAACATTTTTTTCCAGACCATGATTGTTATACTACCGATGAAATTACAATACAAGACTTTGTTACTGTGAATCCTTTTTGCACTTTGTTGTTTACGGTTATTTATAGTTAATAATTTATTAATTAGTCACTCTATGACAGTTTGTTTCACAGAAACTGAATTATAATGGAGATTTATGAATTATTATCATGAATATATAAATTGTTATATATGTATACAAGTTATTATCAGGAGTGAATAAATTATTGGGGGATTGTATACATTACTTTTTATTGTTATGGAGTATATGTTTGTCACAGGGTACGGCTAGTCAGGAGGCTGAGGCAGGAATGGAGATGTCGGCTCTTGTCAACTACATACAACCAGCTCAGTTTCACAGCTTTGAGCATGCCGAGAGTAAGATACTTCCTAGTTCTGTGAATTTAAAATATAATAATTTTAACATGGCACGGATGTGTCCGCGATTCTGATTGGCTAAATGACGAAATACTTCAAGAGTAAAATACAGCATAACCCTGTAGCTCCCTAATATTGCTCATTATGGCTATCGTAACAATAAACGTTTTTCCACAAAATTTCCAATACTTATTCATCTTCGCCTTCTGGGTTTATAACCTCAAACCATGGTAAAATTCTGCGTATACCCTGGTTTGGTCGGGGGTTATTCCTATATTAAAACTTGATAAGTCAGATCTCTGGAGAACAGTAAATTGGCGAGTTTTTATTGAAAAATAGCATTTTTAAAACCCAAACTGAACAGGTAAAAGCAGCAACAGAACCCTTCATTCCTCTAATTGGCATACTAAAATAAACACACAAAAAACCTGTGCAAGGCAAGTACATTAGAATATATACTCTAACTCATCCCAAATACATCTAAAGTGTTCAAAGTTAGTTAATTTTAAACATTTCAATACCAAAAGGTTTGTCAGATAAATGTATAATAAAATCCCTTCAGGAAATGTGGCCTTTTAGTGCATCAGAAAGGCTTGTTTGCCATTACTCCAAAAAGTAATAAACAGACTTTTGTGCAATCTTTATATCAGTAGGTCCTGTCCAAAGTATTACCTTTTGGGAAAAATTCTGTACAAAAAAAAAATATCAAAATTTTCAGAAACACTCTCTGGCAGAGATTTGAGCTATACTAGTGCTTTCTAGTGATTGCCCTTGAGTAAAACTTAGAATTAGAATTGACTTAGAATTCTGCTTTTCACCGAATGGGGTGTGACTGGTTTAACCCACTTTGGTAGAGCTTGTGTTCCCTTAAGTAAAATTCATATCAATTAGAAAATGGATTTTGTTCAAGTATGCCTCTTTATACAGGAAGTTTTGGTAAATAGAAGTATTTTTTTTATCCATAGAGTTTTGACTGCAGAGGAATTAGCAGTTTTTATGTTGTTTTTGTTCTGAATATCCTCTTCAGTAAAGTTATTTCCTCTTATCTGACTACACTTTTATATTTACCTACATGAAATAAGTCCTTCACTGAATGACCCCCTTATGCTTCCATGTATTCTTACTTTCCCAGTGTGTAAATAAAAAAAGATTTCATTTTTACCCATCACCTATGTTTTATGAGGTTCTTGTAGTGTGTCATTCATGTCAACTTTTTCAGACTATACATATAGTGCCAGCAAACAATTAGTTAATGGATATTTTCTCACCTAAATACATTGATTCTAGTGTTCATAGCACAGCAGAAATGTCTTTTATGCTACCTGAAAATCAACAAACAACTATTTTTTCCATTATGGATTCATTAGCATTTACTACAACAGAAGCAATGGTTGTATTCTAATGCTATACTTACCTGAACATTTACAAATACCTACCCCTAATTCTCTGTCTTGAAAATTCAAATAATGAAATTTTGTCATTCTAAAGGCACATTTTTAGGCTTTTAAGGAAAATTGGTAAAATAATTTGAATTACAAAATATTTTTGTGTTGAATTAGTCTTGGCTGCACAGCTAAAGCTTACAAAAATGTACTTACCTTTACAAAGTGGATCAACTGACAAGTGATTGGTAAAGAGTACTTAAAGGGATTGTCACATGTAAACTTTATTCTTTATCTAAGCATTTTACAAAGCTTGTCCCTGATTTTTCATGTTCTAAAAATATCAAGTACAAAGATAGTAAATCATTGCAAAGGCACATTCTTGATATTCTACCAAAATTGATTTTATAATTCAATTTATAATGCTCTTTTATTTCAGGACGGAACCGAAGCTATGAGTGTGTTTCATTCGTGGAAACTCAGGCCTCTTCATTCCTGAAAGAATTTCCAGTGGAGTTTGTCAAGTATCCTTGAAAGTTGTATCAACTGTTTCAAAAATTATAATTTGTACTCCCCGTGAAAGCATAAAATTATTTTTCATACCCATAGTGAGTAAGGAAGGCAATCTACTTTGAATTATATAAACTACTTTCATATTTAAAATGCTTATCATCAAGTTGAAACTAAGTGAGGTTAACTGAGTACTTTCTCAAGTGTATAATCATACTGGGAGATCAAGATGATATTTTCAGCAATAGAAAGTTTGGAAGATAAAACTAGGAATATTTTAGTGTAGAACAATATTGAAATGCAAGTTTTGGAGAGTGGAAATAATTTCATAAAACTGACTGTATGAATAATAAAAGTTCCATTGTACAGCCATATTTGGCTCTTCCAAAATTACAGTTTCATATGATTTGTTACTGAATTATTTCACTTTAAGAGCATTAAATCATCCAGCCAAAATCTCCATCTCTTTGTACTAAGGTCACTAAATGAAGGATTTTTGGTAGAAAAATTTTCCATTGCCCTAAGACAATGCATAATCTCTTGTCTCCCAAAAGGTGACAAGCCAAGGCATTTCTTGAAAAACTGGCGACCTGTTTCATTATTGTCAGTTGTGTATAAAATTGCTTCATCTGCTCTTGCAATAAGACTTCAAAAAGTCTTACATAAACTTATTTCAAGCACTCAGTCAGGCTTCATGAGTAACCGATTCATTGGTGAAGGGACAAGACTGATTTATGACATGCATTATACACAGTACAATGAAATTCCAGGCCTGCTAATGCTAATTGACTTCCAAAAAGCCTTTGATTCTGTGTCTTGGAAGTTTCTTTATACTATCTTACCTCTTTTTGGCTTTAAACAAGATTTTTGTAAATGGATCAAGATACTAAATACAAATGTGAAAGCAGCTGTTTTACAATGTGGTATTTTGTCAGATTTCTTTGATATACAACGGGGATGTAGACAGGGTGATCCAATATCAGCTTACTTAATTTTACTTGGTGCTCAAGTGATGTTTTTACCAATTATGAATGAGCCAACTTTAAAAGATATAAAAATCAATGGAACTGAATTCAAGATAACACAGTTTGCCGATGATACAACTTTAATATTAGATGGAAGTAAACAATCTTTACTTGCTGCATTAAATGTTTTAGAGATTTTTGGATCGGTATCTGGCTTAAAGATAAACACAGACAAAACTAACTTAGTCTGGATAGGAAAGAAAAGATACTCCAAATGTGAATTAGATGTTGGGAGGAAATTAAAATGGGGAGCAACTAATTTTACTCTTTTAGGAATCCCCTTCTCCGTAGAACTTGATACTATGATAGAGTTGAACTACATTCCTATGATGGAACAATTGGAGAAATTTATTTAAATTTAAATTTATGTGGCATTTATTTAAATTTAAATTTATGTGGCATCAAAGATATTTGACACCTATAGGAAAGGTTGCTGTCATCAAAACTCTTGCCTTATCAAAATTGAATCATCTTTTCCTTGCTTTACCAAACCCCAAGAAAGAACTTCTGAAAAAAATTGAAAACATGTTTTATAAATTTATATGGAATGGAAAACCTGACAAAATAAAAAGACAGTTTTTGGCAAATTTGCATTTAGAGGGGGGACTGAACATGATTAATATAACACATTTTATTTCTGCATTGAAAATAACATGGGTGTGAAGGTTGTATGTAAACACGGAGACACCGTGGGCCTCACTGGCAAAACACTACCTCGGAATGATCAATAAAATGGTGTTACTTGGGAGTGAATATGCTGAAAGTCTTGCTAAGCAATCATATAATAAATTTTGGTCTGATGTAGGGCATAGTTGGAGTAATCTTACAAAGAATATTCAAATCAAGAATAGCACAGATGTAATGTCCGAACAAATATGGCATAATCCGAAAATATCTAAAGCAGCACTTTACTTTCCAAGATGGTTCAGGAGTGGTATAATTTCAGTTGCAGATATGTTCACTGCAAACAGGGAGCTTTTATCACAAAAAGATTTGGAACAATCTTATTCTATTAAAACGAATTATCTTGAGTACCATAGAGTAAAGTCTTGTGTGAAAGTTTACGTATCCAAACTAAAACTGGATTTAACAGACCAGCAGAAACCAGTTTACCCTAACCAGATAAAAATACTGTGCAACTCATATAAGGGTAGTCAGGACTTTTATCGGCTTTTAAATTATCAGTGCCTTGATAAGAATGCACCTTTTCTGTCCTGGAAAAACTCCCTAAATTTAACCATTGCAGAAAATACATGGAGTCACATATTCCAAATTTGTTTTAAAACTGTGAAAGACAATGACCTGATATGGCTACAGCTTAGAATACTATATAAGATTCTGGGAACAAATGATCTCCTGTTAAAAATGAATAAACATGGCAGTGGAAAGTGTAACTTTTGTGACGAGCACCTGAAACTATTGTACATCTGTTTGTGGAATGCAAAATTGTCAAACAGTTTTGGATCATACTTAAAGCCAGAATTGAATTGGTACTACAGACCAACTTTAATGTCAATCCATCTTGTATAATTCTCGGCTCTCTGGCAACAAACAACTTGAGTATTCCTCTCAACACAATTTATTTAACAGCAAAAATGTATATTTTTAAAGCTTCACGTAAAAATGGAAATTTATTATTAGAAGGTTTTTATAACTACTTGAAATCAGTATACCAAGAGCAGGAATATGTTGCCAAACTTGATTTTAGGCAGGATAAGTTTAACAAAGCATGGGGGAATTTTTATGATCTATTTTTTGACTGAACACAATACTTTCACTATATTGTAAAAAAGACATACATGTAAAACCTTGTGTTTCTTTGTGTTGCGTGTGTTTTGTCCATTGTGTAATTGTGTTGTTATACATGTAATTGTACAAAAATAAATAAATTTAAAAAAAAAATCTCCACCTCTCCAACATTGTAATGTAATAGAAACACCACATGAAGCAATATACACATACAGTGCAACTACACTTTGTCAGAGCTTCACTGGTTAACATTCATAGTAAAAAAGTGTGTGAGTATCGACTTCATTTCCGATGTATTGTGATATTAGACTTTGTAACTGTTCATTTTGAAGCCAATACCTATGCTCTATTATCTTTGTACCTCTGTAAATTAGGTTATGTCGTTGTTAGATTCTGTTTGTACATTAGGAAGATTACAAAATCTACTGTATGGATTTACACCACATTTTCACAGTAGTTGGGTTTTGGCCTCACATAAAACTGTTTTAATTTGGGGACTTTTTAAAGGATTTGTTTTGTCTTGGCCGAGGTCTGCACTTGATCAGTTCTCTTGTTCTGTATGTAAAGACCACACATTGACAGTATCTGAGAAGGTTATCTCGTATGTGTAGCAGTCAGTATAGCTCTCTGTTAGTGTATGGTTGATTTTTCAGAATATGTAATGTAGTGTATTACTTTGTCCTTAACCTGTACCTAGCTATAACAAGAGACAACTCAGTAGAATTTATCCCAAAGGTACAAGGGTGGACTCCAGCAATTACATGCCTCAGGTAGGATTACAAATCTTTTCACTCAGGTCAATCATTCAATTACATGCCTCAGGTAGGATTACAAATCTTTTCACTCAGGTCAAATCATTCAATTACATGCCTCAGGTAGGATTACAAATCTTTTCACTCAGGTCAAATCATTCAATTACATGCCTCAGGTAGGATAACTAGTCTTTTCACTCAAATCATGTGTTTAGACAGTTTCCCCACCCTTTTTCCACAGGGTCAATCAGTGAAGCTCTCCAGCTCCCCACCCACTAACCCCACTCCATAGTTGGAAATTAGCTAGGTCATAGCAGGAGGTGGCTGAATAATGTGTTGCACTGTTATATAGTAAGAAATTTGAAATTTGTCACCGCATGGAAATTTCTTCACTTTGGGCAAGTCTTAACTTAAGCAACAGGAGGTAAAATTCAGTTCAATTCTGCAAGAGATCAGATAAATTCTGTGAGTTTGTGACAGATATGATAATACTTGCACCCAGGCAAGTCTTAAATTAACAACAGAAAGTAAAATTCAGTTCAGTTCTAAAAGAGATCATATAAATTGCCTGAGATTTTCACATATATGATAACATATGACAAGAATGTCCCATAAATTAAAGTGTAATATTGAACATCACACAGTGTGGATGTGGCTCATATTTCTTGCTCTGTTATTTTGTTATATAAATATCCTTAGAGTTATGAGACTTACTAACATGTTATTTTTAGGTAAATATGTTGTCATTTCTTCATAATTTATACGTACTAGTGATATACATTTAAGTTACATATTACATTTACAGATGTATAAATAAAATTGTGAAATTGTAATGTATACAATGAATGTCTTCATTGAACAGATATTCTGGAATGCTGGATGCCAACTTGTTGCATTGAATTTCCAAACATTAGGTAAATTTTTATTTTCATTATTATGTATTACATATAAAAATCATGACACTTGTAAAATTTAGCTTATAATTGAAGTAGAGTTAATTCAAGAAATCTGCACTCTCTCCATGAACGAACCATTTTAGTAAAGCATGTTTTGATGAAAAAATAAAGTAAACAGACAAGATTTGCTTCGCATTGGTAGACTAGAAGATTAATGCAGTTGTAAAAAAAATATTCAGGAATTGCTATTGAATTAATTAATTTGCAGTTTGACAGGTTTTATTTGTACATGTTTTTATCTGGGTTGATTTAGTTAATATTATCTAGTTAATATTACTGTAAAGTCCTAGTGTCTTAAAACTTTTCAATTTAATTATTTTAGGTTTAACTTAGTAAACAGACTTTATGCGACTTTTCAGACCTTGCTATGCAGCTTAATCTTGGTACATTTGAGTACAATGGAAGGAGTGGCTACATTCTAAAGCCTGATTTCATGAGAAGGAAAGATCGTCAGTTTGATCCTTTTGCCGAGTCCACAGTGGATGGTATTGTAGCTGGCGCCATGGAGATCAAGGTAAGCTCTTGGCAAGGTTCCTATGGATACGATAAAATTGTGTTGATATCATAACAGTTGGTTGTTATTTGAATAAATTGTACATTAGCTTGTATTTACATTTATTGTACATTAATAAATATTAATAAATTATGTATTAGGTAATACCAAACACATATTGCACATTTTAGAACAAGGTCATATGTTCATTCACAGTTTTAAACTTGTGGTTGTCCAGGTAATCTGAAACCAAATTTTGATATGTTTCATCATTTTATTGTATAACATGCAACAAACATTTTACAGTATGATTTATATGACGATTGACAGATTTAGTTTTGAGAATAACTTCACATGTCTTTACTTTCTGGCCTCTGTTACTACAGGTGATCTCTCAACAGATGTTGTCATATATTTTTGTAAAAAATTTTGTATCAAGATTTCTCACCCCTATCTTTCTATGCAGGTGATCTCTGGGCAGATGTTGACAGACAAGAAGGTGGGTACCTGTGTGGAGGTTGAGATGTATGGCCTCCCAGCTGACACAGTGAGAAAGAAACTCAAGACCAAAGTTGTGCCTGGCAATGGCATCAACCCCGTCTATGATGAGGACACCTTCAAGTTTAGAAAGGTGAGTTACGTCTGTTCTAACTACACATAAAATTGTCTTAAAATCATCAAAACTGGTGAAATTTGTCACTGAAAGTTTTATTTTTAAAATGGATATTCAGATCATCTGCAATACTTTACTTTTGCTGAAAATGTCCCTAACATTGTTTCCCAAGAACACTCTTTCATAACAACTGGATATCCAGACAGACCAACACAGCTGTAAGACAGGATTTACTGACATGTAACTACCTCATACCACCTGATATGGCGTTCTCCGTGATGTCGACCATAGCTATGGATAATTACAATGATTTTTGTAACTATGCTTATGATGTTGCGCCTTAGAGTCTGTCACTTCGGCAGAGATTAAGGGCTATAAAAGTTGAATTGGAATTGGAATTACGTTGTATAATGCTGCTAACCGGCAGAGATCAAGTCACATTCTAATATCACATGACTGTTTCCAGTGAATCAGATTGGTCAAGAGCAAAAAATCTCTGTATTGCAACTCTGTGTAATAGTGGTCCCAATTATCACTCATATAAAAGTGTCATATAAAGTAGATTTATACATAATTTGATCTTTATCAGAATAGTACTAATCCGTCACTGGTTGGACATTATGCAGAGAGATAGTCTGATTGACAATTTAGATCCACTAAGGCTTCGTCATATATCTGTATAATGTCCAAACAGTGATGGATTGCTACTGAAATAGACACAGAGCATTTTTGCCATTTCTAAATTATATTACACTAATAAGTATTAAGCTCAAGTGATTCTACCCACCCTGGTCACTGCAAACTGGCATGTGACTGAACTAACAATATTTTTCACAAAATGTGAAAATGTGAGGCGTAAGAGTAACCTTTTCTAGAACATTTCTTCTAAATCACTATGGTACTTAACAATATAAACATACAAAATGTTTCAATGTTGTGTGTAGGTTGTTCTGCCGACCCTGGCCATCCTGAGACTAGTTGCTTGTGATGAGAATGGGAAGATGTTAGGACATAGAGTGCTGCCACTGGAAGGTCTGCGGCCAGGCTACAGACATATCTGTCTGCGCAATGAGGTTAATCAACCCTTGCCACTTGCTAGTCTCTTTGTACACATTAAGATAGGGGACTATGTACCCGATGCATTTGCTGGTAAGTAGCTCACTCTCGGATATATGATATCAGTTGAAATTTTATCTGGAAGAAGCAATTCACTGGGTGTTTTTTTTTTTTAAAGAAATACACCAGAATAAATGTTCTCTTGTGGTCAATAGTGTGGACCACTGCATATTTAAAGTCTCACTTGGAACTGATGTGAACCTTTCAAGCTGATCAACATTTTATCTTATATTGATCAGGATGACCAATTCACTAGTGTGTTTGAGATGGGTGACCAGGTTACAGTTCTTGTGACTCAATTCTTGTTATAAATGTTTTGGTGTGAACCAGTTAGAAGTGCACAGGGTGTTCATATTGTAAAAACTGACTCCGTTCTTGATACATGTTTTATAGTGAACCATTTGAAAGTACCAGTACAGCAAATATCACTGTTGATGTAAACAAATTTGTCAGAAATAATAAGGAAAGTCCTGCTAAAAATGAACATTAAATTGAAAAAAGTGGTTATTAGGTTTCACCAGTGTGATATATGGATATAAACAATTGTATTTTAATGGTTTTTGTTAGGTTCCCCTTTTGTTAGTCCCTAGTTTGCAAGTTTGCTCTCTCCTTTTGAACACCAACAAACCTTGACATTGACTTCTGATCTGATCATGGGGTCATGCTGAAATGAAAGTCATGTGAAGCAAATTTTGGTCTGCATTCAGATACTAACTGGTATAGCATTATTTTGTGGCCAT
Source organism: Sabellastarte sp. h YS-2021 (assembly GCA_964017235.1). NCBI lineage: Eukaryota > Metazoa > Annelida > Polychaeta > Sabellida > Sabellidae > Sabellastarte > Sabellastarte sp. h YS-2021. Next base: position 82,594,626 of record OZ024928.1, read on the forward strand.
GACCTCAGAACGGGGAGATAAATACAAACTGGTACATACCCCATTTCATAAATATCAGAATTTCATTGATGGGCTCATGGCTGGAAAGTTGGCCATCTAATTACAGGCTGTGCAGGGTTCAAATCCCATAAGTGGCAATGCTGAGGACATGTTCCAATATGATCCTGGCTGTTGAAACAGATGTAATACATTAATTTGACCTTTGTCAAAATTATCACCTCAGACTAAAATAAGTCCAAATTATCAAATGAAGTTAATGTGACTCATTTATAGTTGATAAAATTAGCTTTGAGAAAAAGGAAAATGTGCTGGTTGAATGTATGTTTGTTCTCTGACATCCCATGGAAAATACTGGTCAGATTGTTCATGACATGAATATCACCTTCACTATACATGGTGTGAGTAAACAGGAGAGTATTAATCTTTCTATGACCTTGATCATTAATATATGTAATGATCATATATAAAATTACACGTCAGTCTTTGATAATGTGTTCGGCACCTCTGGTGTCATACCTGTGTGATTGAATCCTGTGCAAATGTGTAATGCTTAAATGAGAATGAATTTAGAAGCTTCAAAGAAATAAGCTAATAAAGTACAAATTCTATGAACCAATGATGCATTTGGAGTTCATAGAAATGTAACTTAAGTCTTGTGATTATGTCTCAGTAAAATGTCATAATAGTCTTCAACAAAGGTAAAGCTATCTGTATGGATTTAAATACCTGCTTCTGCTTGAATTAAATTAACTTATAAAATTTCTTTGCACAACGTGTTGCCCTGGATACCCCAGTAATTCCTGATCCACTTTTGATTAGATTTCTATTTGAACTAAACCATTAAACGTTCTGTCAGTAATTTTATATCAGATCTTAGTTGCTACCTGTTAATAACTGATTGTATCGAGCTATGTATGATAATTATTTACAACATTGTGTCTCAATCTCTCTATATATGAGTACATGTTTAGGTTTGATGCAGTATACATGGCACATTGACTTAATTGCATGAGGTTCTTTTGTCACATATAACAAGAATGAGTATAATTCAGGGAATTTAAAGAAAACTTAAACAATGTAGTTCTTGGAATAATGCAAACACAAGTGGTCATGAATGGTGTGACAGGGTAACACATACTGGATAGTTCCAATTAAATTGCAGTCACATTAATTTTCAGTGGATATTTATATACTTGGTGGCATAATAGTGAAAATACAGAGCAGTGTTAGAAAATATTTCTTTAAGGAATTTTTAGATATTTGCAGAATCCGACCTGAGAGTAAAGCTGAGATGCATCTTGTCAGACCACAGTAAACTCATATTGTTTTGTTGTTTCTAAATAATCAGTCCAGGGAATGTAACAATCTCTTCTCAGTAAACTGCATAGAATCTGCAAAATATTTGCAAAACCAGAAAATAATGCCAATAAAGTAATCGCTGCTATCAGCAAGTGATTGGTTTTATGAATTCTTTTCTGAGAATATTTTCCTGTGAAAAACACAAAGCTTGTAAAAACAACTTTGTAACACTATATCTGAAAAAAAAGGAAATATGTGGTCCAAGTTTGCTTCTAGAATAGAAGAAAAACAAATCCTAGGCTTAAAAGAATTACTTTGTGTCAAAATGTCTTTCCTTTAGTGGACTGTGAATAATATGTTCAATTATCAGAGTTTGATATGTGTGAATGTGTTCACATAAATGACAACCCAGTGACAAATACAAAAGGTGTATTTTATTGAACATTGGCTTATTTTGGTGTTAAGACCAGATGAAAGCATACCTATGATGAACAATAAACACAGTTGATGTTTGGTTCAGTGTACACATTTCCCCCTAATAATGGAAACTGCCATTAACTATGGTGTGACATGGTATGTACCATGTCTGGATGTATAGGGGATCCTAAATCTTTATACCACAATGTTCTGTGTATTATTTCCCTCATTGCAATGTCTCAGACTGTGCCTGCCTTGTCCCTTGCAGACTTTGCTGAAGCTCTAACCAACCCAATAGCTTACCAGTCAAAGCTAGAGAAGCATGCTCAACAGCTGGCTGTATTGGAGGAAGACTTTGATATGGAGGTAAGCCAGGTGATTAATTGGTATTATTTAATAATACGATACTTCAAAGACACAAAGTAATGATCTCATTGCTGGGTACCCAACCTACCCAATGTAAATTAATAGCTTATCAGTCCAAGTTTGAGAAGCAGTTTGAAATAAAGGTAAGCAAGTTACAGTGCCACCTTTATTCATATTAGATTACTTCTTTAAATATCCAAACAGGAGGCTCTGGAGAAACATTGTAGTCCCAGAATTGTTTGTATTTTACACCAAACTACGTTCCCATTTTGTTAACTGTAAAGAGGCCCCACTTTCTCAAGAAGTGTTTCAGCCTAAACCAGCAGTGTGATCTGCACAGATTTCAATGACAACAATTGTGAGCATTGTATCTCTTTTATCAGAATGCTGAAGAAGTTCTTTCAGATGAACCACACCAAAAAATGATATCTGCCATGGAGCTTCAAAAGACCAATTATTTAGTAAAGCCCAGTTTTCAGAATGTTAAAGTCTCCACTAAAAACTGCACTTGACAATGGAAAAAAATAATAATTGGAACCCTAATAAGAAGAATTTAGTAGAAGTAGAAGTAAATATTGGAGAGAATTTTTGTTGAAATTTATTGCAACTGTTTTACCTGAAGTCCTGGTTAAGTTTAAGTATTTTTTGTTAAGATTTGATTGTATACAGGGTTCAACTCTACACAACAGTGAGTGAAAAAGATTCACAAAAATGTGTGTGATTTTCAGAATAATGATGAAGAAGTGGCTACAATTCAACCACAACAAGCGATGCCATCTGTTATGGAATTTGACAACACTAAGAAGCGAGCAAGCTCAGTGCGGTCACGTACTAGTGAAGTGGCAGGCATTGTGCCCCTCATTACACGTACAGGTAGTCTGCAGAACAAGGCCCACACAGCCTCTGCACTGGTCAAACAGGACAGCACCAACTCGGGATTTTCACAGGTCTCACAGTCCTCAGGTGAGATGCCACAGCTTTTCATTCTAGTGATTTCTGTTGATTTTGCTTAATTATATATTCAAGTTTGTTATTTCTGATATATGAAGGAGTACCTTTGTCAAGCAAGCAGCACCCACCAGGATTTTTACAGGTCTCCCAGTCCTGATGTGAGATGACAGCCCTGATTTTATTGATTTTTCTTAATGATTTTGTTGTGTTAGTTACTTTTAATATAGCACAGGTGTACCTTTTAGAGCTATCCTATTTGGTATTTATTTTTTTTGATTGCAGAGAAAGTTTATCTTGCCACTGTATTAATTACTGTTATTGTAATTATTGTTGATATTGTTATTAAGGTGTTACAGTAACATGAGGAAATATTCTGACATATCAAAATATATGTAAGTAGTATCCTATTTTGTATTTCCAATTGCAAAGAATTTCTTGCAGCCATTTTGATCATTATTTTTATATTCAGTAAGAACTTTGCAATAATAAGGACAACTATGAAGCATCTATTTAGGTCAAACTAAATATACCTCATACAATCAAAATGCAGGACATCAAAGAGGTGTAATAACATCATTATTTTTGTCAGTAACTCTTGCACTAATTAATAAAGTCAAACCAGTCAAACGTAGCAGTGTACCAATCGGGTGAGCAAATATTTTAACTCTGCCTCAGCAGACCCGTCTAGTACAATATTTGTGTCAGAAAAATTAAAACATAGATAATCTCACAAAAACCTTTTTTTTGGTTAAAAGTTTTCTATGTGTGTTGTATTTTATGAATACAACTTGGTGAAAATTTTTCATCTCGGTTAATTAGAAATTTTACTGAAACTTTTAACTGTCAATGAATGTACCCAAATTTACAGTAAATTTACTTTAATTTTATTTAAAACTCCTTTTATAAAGACAGAGGGTTTTATTTTTCAAGAATATGGCATGATTTTCTTTTGCGCAAAATACACTGTCTCACATTTTGTAACCAGAGTGCATAGCAGTGTATCCTGAGCATCAGGGCAGATTCAAGAAAGTTGTGAAAAGTATCATTCACTCATTGAAGTGTAGGCAACATAACATATAGTTAGAGTGGGAAATCTCAAATATGCCACAAACATGTGAAGTTACTCACTGAGGAAACCCGGTTATTTTGAATTGAATTATTAAATGTTCTTGGCAAATTTCTGAACATTTAGACAAATTTAAGCCATTTCATCCAAATAGATTACATCATTTCAGTGGATTCTGATTGATGTTGCTAAATTTTATTATGTGAACCCAGTGATAATGTTCACATTGTGTCGTATGTTTTATATTTCTCACTCCCATGTCAGTAGTAGTGTGTTACCTGTACAGTATCTCCATACTGTTATCCATACACATTAGTTGTTGTGTCCATATTGAGTCTTACGTGGCTCATAAAATATTGCTAAAATAGTATTTGTGAGAGACATTTGTGAGAAAGATAATGAAAGAAGAGTATAAATTTGATATGTTTTTTTTTATCAATAATTTGTAAAATTTCCAATGACATACAGTAGAATGATACCTTGTCACATTCCGTGAATGTTTTTATCTGTACCACTAACAAATCTGGGAAATTTATGATGCATTCAAGTTTTTTTTGCTTACACATCTTTAATTTTTTTCAGTCAAATGTCTCAGAGTAATTGTAAATGTAAATAGTAAGAATATTAGTCAATATTGACCCCAGTGTAGTTGATAGTGAATGTGTGAAACTTTGACACCAGGTCCTGGCCATTGTGAAAACATAGAGGATATGTTCGATTTTACAAACTACAAGGTAGTTATCTATGCTGTGGCTGATACATTTAAAGTTCCAAAGCATAGTGGCACATTGGTGAAGTGTGTCAAATGCTGCACCATATTCATGTTATGTTTTGCATAATGAGGGTACTGCTTTAAACATTATGCATTCATTGTAACTTTGTCGTAAACACAATTGAATGGTTTATCCTACCGTTGAATAACATGTGGGGTTTTCAGGCAATCTACAGCATAGAGAAAACTTTAGCCAGAAGGAAATTTCATCTATTCTCAAATTTTAGAAAAAAAATAACTAGAATTAATTTGCAATAGTGGGTTGTTGTTATTTAAATGATTAATTTAGATTTAAAATATTCATCAGGAATTAATTGTCACTATCTAAATGCACTGGCTAAGACCAGTAAAATTATCAGTAAATTTTTTTCATATTAATTAATCAGCTTTCATTTTGTGTAAAAATATCTTATTTAGAACAAGCAGTCTTTTAGAATGAAAACTATTAAACATTAATTCACCCAGTGATGAGATAAATTAACAAGTTGTTTGATTGACTTTTACAGGTTTAAAGTTTTTTGTTTTCTATACTAACATAATTAAGAGAATATAGGCACTTATATGAGAGAAATGTTGTAAAGAGTTTACTCTGAATATTGTACATATAATTGTCTACATAGACAGATGACATAGTTTATTTAGTATGTAGTTATACAATATGCAGCAGTTGAGCTATATTTGTAAGACCTCACTGCTATAAATAAATGATTGATGGCCTCTAAATAACCATAAATTATAAAATGCTCTAAAACTATGGTAATAGGCAACATATATTTAATGAAATGTTCTGGTTTAAACACAATGATAAATTGGGCTTTGTGAGCTTTTAAACTTGGTTTTTGTGTACCATCAGAAAACCAACAAAAGTTTATATTATAATCATATAGTTACTCACTTTTATGAGGATCCACCATTGAACTTTTATAGCATGATACTGATCTGTTGTACTTCCCCTTTAAGTATTTGTATATTTTCCAATATACCTCAACAATTGTCGGTTTGTGCCATGTGATATTTGGGTGCCTATGTATGCTACCTTCATATTGGCTGATTACAGAGTACTCCCCTAACTGTTAAAGAATAGAGTTATGCGGTATTTTGAGTATAGAATTATGAAAACAATACTCTTATGCGCTTAAAAATATCTAGTTTTCAATATATAAGCAAAGTCAAATTGATCAGTTTCTGGTTAATTTGCCAAGAAAACTGACCCATTATTGTAGAAATAAAGTCCAAGGTTTTGTGATTTATAACCCCAGATAATTCACAAATTAATTTGTGAATTATCTGGGGTTATAAATCACAAAACCTCGGACTTTATTTCTATTATAAAGACCGCATTTAGTATTTTTTATATCATAACTGTAATAAATATGGCTACATAACCTTTTCTGTGTTGCACACTATTTTTACTGTTTATTGTTTTGGCTGTTCCACCTTGCAAACATGCATGGTGACACATAAACAAGAATCACTAAATCTCTCAAAGTTTATTTTACTATTTGAACACTTTAACTGTAATACAGACAATTCGCTTTCTAAATTATTTTACACAAACTGTTACATTAAAAAAAAAAAGAATTCTGGTTCAATAATTCTCTATTTTTCATGCCACGTTTCCCAGTGCAGGGTAAATAATCGCTTAACAGAATGGCCAGAGTACAATTATACGCTTGTATAATTTCACGGGAACAATGTGCGCACTGCAGGGATTTTCGTTGTCTGCACATTTCCGGTCTTTATAATGGTGTATTGCTGGCAGTGTAGTCACTCAAGATTAGAGTGATGGTGGAAGAGTACTCCTTGTGACAGCCATAGCTATACACAAGTTAGAGTGTTCAGCTGTGTTTGAGGTCTACCTGTATCAGATTAGTTCAATATTAGATTAGAAAGCATTGATGTTATACAAAACTTTGTATAGTTTCACAGAATTTGTAAGCTTACACTGTAGTGATGCCATAACAACACAGGAATTACATTTACAGTCAAAGCACACCACAATCAGCCAATTCTCAAGGAGCCAGAAAATTACTTCCACTTAACAAGGATTAAAAGCAAAAAAGGTTGGGCAAAAGTTGGGGCCAATTGGATTTTAGCGCAGTCATCCCACTGCAGAGTTTTCCATTCAGACGCAGTATCTTAAAAAATATTGTAGGTAGGACCTGTCAAATTTGGTATGTGGGTAAATATGGCTAATGCCTCAAAACCTATTGCTTTGTGGCCTTGGTCTTCTACTGCAAGGCCAATAGTGGCCTTCTGGCAGAAATGGAAATGTTTATTATGTTACAAGCTGTTAGAGATAGTGCAATTTTGAGCTAATTTTGGACCCTTTGGGTAACATAGAACGTAGATATCAAGTCTCAAAATACTTTTTAATTTTCCAAATTTCAGCCACCATCTTGAATTTTGGCAGCAATCAAAAATGTCAATTATCTCAAAAAATATAAGGATAGAGGTTTTGTTTTGGTTTCTTTTGGCACTACAGACCCTGGATTTAATGCCTTGGAAAAGTTTTGACTGCCAACTTGATGTTGGGCAGAAATCGGAAATGTCGATTATTTAAAAAAATGTTAGAAATGAAGCAATTTTGAGCAAAATTTTGATTCTTTGGGTTCTAGAGACCCTAGATATAATGCTTCTGAGAAATTTTAACTTTTCTGAATTCTGTCTGCCATCTTGAAGTTTGGCAGAAATTGAAAATGTCTGATTTCCAAATGGCCAAGTTCTCTATATGCTAAATTATACCATGTTCCGTCGGGGATGCACTGCGTTGAATTGACGCAGTTCTAATTTTCCGTAGAAAATCTCTCTCAGGACCTGATATTTTACTTCCACTAGAATGGGAATTCCATAGGACAAAGATCTATTTAATTGTGCTAATCATCAAAGTTTTGTAGAGCTTAAGCTCTATACTAGCAGACTGTAAATACTTAAAATCAAAATGTTTTCGCTTAACCGAACTTTTCTTATATCTCCCATATTTTGGTTTTGTTATCTACTATTCGATGGGCCATAATAGGTGATGTTAATGATGTACATATTAAAATCTATATGTACACTAAAATGACATTATCAACTGAATTTTATTGAATGGATAGTGTCTTTGTTGGTGAATATGGTGTTAGGAAATCAACAATGAAAAATTCTGATGCATTGTCCTAATTCCCAAGCTAGCTTATAAAAAGCCTACACAAATTAAGCCTATGCCTTGGCCTGTGGTGATAACAATAGTGTATGTCAGGCTTTAAAACATCTATAATCCATTTTGTTGAAATTTATTGAAATATCAATCTGTTTGCTGATAAAATTTAGTGTCAGTAAATGTACAATTATCAGTTGAAATGTTGCAAATTTCGGGGATAATTAGATGCCTCCATGTCCCTTTTAGAAATCTCCAAAATTTTACATTTTTTTTGCTGGGTACTGTCTGCATGAAGTTTTGTTACGAGTTACATATTTATTGCAACAGGAACGAATTACTATGGATTATTGATAAAAAGCAGAATGAAACAAGTATTTGTCCCTTTTCTGTTTATGTACTAATCAATAATATTGACAAAATCACTTTGATATCGTCCATTTGCCAGTACTGCTCATGCATGACTACAGTCTCACTCTTGGCTATCTGAACCGCCCGATTATAAAAACTTCAGGGGTGTCCTCCAATACTTTCGGATAAAAGAGAGTCTATTTTTTTTCAAGGAAATTTACAGATAGCAGAGTAAGTTCAACCAAAAAGGCCTAAAAAGAAGCCGAGAGTTATTTTTAGTTGAAGGGCAATTAATCAAAATGTTTAATATTTGACTTTCAGCTGTGTGGGTTTTACGAGATGAATTAAAATCCAGCAAAGAAGTGGATTCCCAGTCAGCATCCCAGAGTCTAAAGTCAGCAAAAAACAGTCTTGTAAATTCTGATCCTAATCCAAATGCCAAGAAAGCCGATCATTCCAAAAGCTTTGTGTCCAAGAGGTCCCAATCCTGGGCTGAGTTTGCTGTGGCCGTTTCCCACTTTAAGGGCAGGAAGCATTACAAGCGATCCAAATCACAGGGATATCTGGGAGCCAATCAGCTCGCAGGTACCAGCCGTCACTGCTTAAAACAGACTCCATATAACTAGAACCAGTCTAATTGAAGTATAAGTTGAATCAGGGATCATGGTATCAGCAAATCCAGTGATTTTGTAGGCATTTAATGGGTCTGAACTATGTCAAGAACCATATTCTGTGAGATGTTGTAGGTTTCTAGTTATACAGAGTCTACTTTTCTATAAAACAGCATGTGACTTGATTTTTATACAGCCTGGATCCTGTTTTAAAATCCTCCCACCATCCCCACCCACCCCCATTGATACTAATTACAAACTGCAGATATGATATGTAGCAGTTTTAAAGCAGCTATTTTAACACTATTTCATTGTACTTTATACAGCATGAAATCCTGTTAATAGTTTAATCGCATGTTATTTGGTAAGTTAGTGTACAACAACTGAAACTTACATGAGTAGTAAATATTGTCATATTTTGTCACGACAAGTCGCTACATTCCAATTTGATGGGACAGGGATTGTATAGATTCATCCTCTCGTGATCAGATTTATAACGATGTACAACATAAGGATCATTTTATTACGCTACAATAGCTTACCATGTGGGACTTAATGCTGATCTCGGGTTGCCACACCCGGGGCCAACGTCTTAGAAAAAAAGATCGTTCTTGTTAGCCACCGGATATACTGGTAGTTGTCGTCACGTGATAACTTCTGACCAATCGTCCTACTTTCTCGTTGGCCACGATTGACTGGTAGCAGTTTGTAAATATACAGACATTTTCATTTATTTCTCAGACTTTACTTATTGTTGGAGGCTAATATTTGCATATTTCTTGTAATATATATTATAGATCATTCTGTTAAAGTTTCATTTTCACAGGATAAGTATTTTTATTGCTGTCGCGTGTTTTGAGTTTTCCTCGGTTCAGGCTAATACATTCTACGTCTTTTATTGCGTACAAAATGTCTACACATCAAGCAAATAAAGACAAACCGAGAGCGCAGAAATGCCGCCATTTCTGCTTTAATTTTGATACACATAATTTCTGCCCTACCTGTAGGGAGGCTGGCAAGGGAGATGACCCCTGTGTCACCTTTGAAACCCCTTGCGAAATTTGCACGTCTTTTACAGATGAGCAACTACAGAAAATCCAAAACCGGAAACGGTATTTGAAAAAGCAGAAAGCGACAACTAGTTCCAAAGATGAACTAGATCTTTTGGGTGAAGGCGATGGGGACTCTTTCACTGGGTCCAATGCAGACCTCGAGTGTGCTGCTGATAGCCTCTTTACCTCACCCCCCCGTCCACAACCTCTTGCCTTCAGTTCCCTGTCTTTGAAAACGCCAGCAAAAACCGTCCCACCCACCCCTGGTACAGCTTTGCAAAATAAAATCCAGGAAAATTTAGAGAAATCACTCGGTGATTCCTTAAATATACACTTACAGCAGCAAATGGGTTCCTTCCAGGCATCCATGTTGGAAGCTTTTCAGTCACTCCGAGAGGAGTTGGCTGTAAAACAGAAAGTCGAGACACAGTCTTCGACTCTTGCTTCAAAACCTGGCTTGTCCAGTACTTCTGCTGCCCCTCTGGATTTGCCCCATCTGAGATCTGGTACTAACGTTCCAAGCGAGGATATGGATGTGGACTACGGTCCAACTCTTCCTCCTCGTCTAGTATCTACTCAACCTTCCTCGGATCAGTACGTTGCCCCCTCTGCCTCGGACCAACTAAATGAAGATTCCGATGAACCTCGGATCCCTTCTTCTAGATCCAAAAAGCACTCTGACAAGAGCAAACATAAATCAAGATCTAGATATGTGTCATTTTCCTCAGAGGAGGATCACTCCCCTGTAGCCAGACACAGGTCTTCTAAGCCCTCTAGGGCTCAGCCCTCAGGAGTAGCTTCTGACCAAGACCTCCCACAACATGATCCAGACCCCCCTTATTATAGAGCAGTAGCTTTGTCTGACATGCCCTCCCAATACTCTGAGGAAGTGGATACCTTCAGGCGTATTTTGTCTCTCCCTGACCCCAGGGAATCTATGCCCAGGTCTTCCACCTCAGTGTTGGGTCTGGATGATGAAAAAGGCCGTCAAGAGCTCAGACCTAGAGGTCCCTCCTCTATTCTTCCACTTAGCTCAGTTATCAAGGACGCCTTTGATAAATTCCAACATGACTTTAAGGCTGCCAACTTATCTGAGGGAAAATATGTCAAGCCTCCTCCCTCAACTTCCAAGTGGTACAAGGTGGGACAACCAACTTTTCAGGACAAAATTCAGGAGTTGAATACAGACTTTGCTAAGATCTGTATTACTCCTAGACCTTCTGGGCCCCCAGTAGCCAGAGTTCCCCTGCCAGTTCTCAAGGAGCTAGAACTTCAGGCTAGACAAAACATCTCTACCCTCAACTTCACCGCTGCATTTGCCAAAACCTCATCTTCTTGCAATGCTTCATTGGAAAAATGCCAACATAGCATTAAGTCTACCGTCAAGAAGATTAAATCTCAGATTCAGAAAGGTGCCAATCCTGAGAAAGTGGCAAAGCGCGGATATGAGGAAGTAGCTGACTACTTAGATTTTTGGAACAAGACAGTACTTGTTCAACACAGGGCCCTCACTTGTCTCAGCAAATCTCTAGCCCATATTTTGCAGAGGGAATTATACTCTATGGCTAATACCGGCTTACTCAGGCGAGAAGCCGAGATGACTCTATTACATCCTCAATTAGGAGAAACGAGACGTCAAGAACTCAGGAACTCGTCCTTTTGGGACTCTTCCTTGTTCGAGTCTCAATTAGTGAAGGAAGGTGAGGACTTCCTTCTCAAAAAAGGCACCTCAAAAGATTCTCAGGGTTTTGCACCCTACCAGAATAAGCCCTTTCGTGGTCCCCACAGGAAAAGAGGCTCCTACAGGAAACGCCCCTATGGGGGCAATACCTCTCAAAGCAGTAACCAGTCCTTTCCTTCGGGAAGAGGAAAATCCAACTTCAGAGGCTCCAGGGGTCGTTTTCGACCCCACAATAGAGGAAGGGGGCGTGGAAACCCCCCTCCCCAATGACTCCTCCAAAGCCTCACTCAGTCCACCAGTAGGAGGTCGCCTCCGTTCTTTCAGGAGAGACTGGCTCACAAACAAATGTTCTCAAAACGTGTTAAACATTATCACCAATGGCTACGTTCTGCCATTCCGTTCAAAGCCAAACTTGATCAGATTTCCTCTGATTCTGTCAGAGTACAAGGCCCAACCAAAAGACCAAGCCTTGGCTACTTGTATCCAGTCTCTCCTGTCAAAGAACGCTATCGAAAGGGTAGACAATGTAAAATCTCTCGGGTTTTACAGTCGCCTGTTCCTAGTACCCAAGCCTCACCAAAGGTGGAGGCCAGTCATAGACTTAAGCAGGCTCAATACTTTTCTACACGTAGAAAAGTTCAAAATGGAAACTCCAGAGTCCATCAGGACCTCCCTGATTCCAGGGGAGTGGGTATCGTCGATAGATCTGTCGGACGCCTACCTGCATATCCCCATCCACCCAAGCTCAAGGAAATACCTAAGGTTTTGCTACAAGGCTCAGGTGTTCCAATTCACCTCCCTCCCGTTCGGACTAGCTACAGCCCCCCAGGTCTTTACTATGATCGTAAAGGAAGTGAAACTAATGGCCCTCTCAAGAGGACTCAGAATTCACCAATACCTGGACGACTGGCTGATCAGGTCCCAGTCTCAGGAGGAAGCACAAGTGAACACTCAGGCAGTAGTAGACCTGACTCAGTCCTTGGGATGGATAATAAATCAGGAAAAATCAGAACTGAAACCTACACAGGTGTTTTCGTTCGTGGGCTACGAATACCACCTCGATTCAGCCCTTGTAAAACCCACTCAAGAGAGATGGCTCAAACTTCAGGATTTGATCCTACGACTCAAGTCAAAACGTGTTTTGACTGCAAGATGTTTGATGTCTCTAATTGGGTTGCTAGCCTCAACGGAGAAAATGGTCCCGGAGGGACGCCTTCACATGAGGCCCTTTCAGTTTCATCTCAAGGAGCACTGGAGATATCCTCAGTCGCTGGACAACCTCCTTCCCTGGACAGAAGCCATTGCAGCCCACCTAGATTGGTGGCAAAATCCCTCCAAGGTGATGAAAGGTGCAGACCTTCATCCCAAAGACCACAGTATCCAACTCTTTACCGACGCCTCAAACGAAGGTTGGGGCGCTCACTTAGACCAAAACTTTACCAAGGGTCTGTGGTCAGATCGGGAAAAAAGGCTTCACATAAATGTCCTAGAATTGAAGGCGGTCTCCCTGGCCCTTCGAGACTTCAAGGACCAGTGCCAGAATCAAACAGTGTTGATCGCGACGGACAACTCAACAGTGGTAGCCTACATCAACAAACAAGGAGGAACACACTCGGCAGAGATGTGTGCTCTCCTGTGGAAGATCATGACCTGGTGCCATCACTATCACATAACATTGAAAGCCAGGCACATTCCAGGGTGCCTGAATGTGATGGCCGACCTGCTATCCAGGTCCAACCAAGTGCAGTCAACCGAATGGTCTCTGCACCCACAGGTCTTCAAACAGATCTGCCAGAAGTGGTTCACCCCTCATGTAGACTTGTTTGCCACTCACCTGAACCACAAACTCCCTCTATACGTGTCTCCTATCCCAGACCCAAAGGCCTGGGACATAGATGCTCTGAACATAAACTGGACCAACCTCACAGCATATGCGTACCCTCCTACGGCTCTCCTTCACAAGGTGATCCAAAAGATCAGGCAATGCCAGTGCCTGATCATCGTAATAGCCCCAGGCTGGCCAGGGATGCCCTGGTTTTGGGACCTAGTGCAGCTCTCAACAGAGATCCCACTGCAACTCCCAGTGTCAACAACCCTACTCAAACAGTCCCACAAGCTGGTGTTCCACAACAACCCCCAGCACCTGAACCTCCACGCCTGGTGTCTAGGAGCGGACAACTCCAAGAACAAGGCTTCTCTGTGGAGGTGGCAGAGAGAATTGCTGCCCCTCAGCGGTCATCAACAAGGACCATCTACAAGTCAAAGTGGGCCCTTTTTGAAAAATGGTGCAGAGAAAATTCGGTGGATTTCTCCACTCCATCTGTGAAACAAATCTCAGATTTCTTCATGTACCTGTACCAAGACCTAAACAGGCGCCCCTCGACCATTGATGGTTACAGGACTGCAATCGTTGACACTTTGGGCCCAACGGCCCAACATATTGCACACAATGCAGACCTTCATAGGTTACTCTCCAGTTTTCACAGGGATCGTCCTAAAAGTTCCAGAAACTTACCCAAGTGGAACCTTTCTGTTGTCCTTAACGAGCTCACCAAAGCACCTTTTGAGCCCATGAAAGACTCAGACCTCAAACATCTCACTTTAAAAACTGCTTTCTTGCTAGCCTTGGCCTCCGGCAAGCGCCGCAGCGAAATCCATGCCTGGGTCGCTAACAAAGTAGCTAATTTAGGCCAATGGGAAAAGGTTGCCTTGTTCCCTTCTTCTGATTTCATAGCCAAAAACCAACTAGCAAGAGAAGGTTCTCAAAGTGTGTCTCCGGTGACTATCCCTGCTCTGACTACCATTGTGGATAGACAGTTTAAAGAAGACAGGACCCTGTGTCCCGTACGGGCCCTGAGGTTTTATTTGGATCGAACTAAAGACCTGAGAGGGTCTCGTTCTCTCCTTTTCATCTCCTTTAAGAAAGGACATACCTCAGACATCAGACCCGCTACACTCTCTTCATGGTTGAAACAAACCATTTTACTTTGTTACAAACAAGCAGATCAACAAGCCTTGGACTTGGTCCAAGTCAAAGCGCATGACATCCGGGCCTTCGCGGCCTCTAAGGCCTTTTACGGTGGGGTATCGGTGGACCAAATCATGCAAGCCTGTCACTGGAAAGCTCACAACACATTTACAAATTTTTACCTAAAAGACCTTACTTGGTCGGACACCGACAACAATTTGTACCTGGGACCCGTAGTGGCTGCACAACAAGTCCTAGATCCTTCCCCTCAGACCAGTTGTCCTCGGAAAGAAAAAAGGGGGGGGGGGGCACATCCGCTACAACCAAGTCTTCAGGAGTCTTTCCCAGGATCTAGGTATTCCTCTACCTTCAAGATGTTACGGGTAAGGTCATTTTATCCTTTAATTATCAAGTATTTTCTATTAAGGACTTATTTAGTTGTCATTAATCTCATATTCAGGTTGTAAAAATTTTATGAGATTCCCAACCTCTGGGTTGGTCAGTCACACGTGAAGGGCCCCTTTTGGACCCTTAGACCTCGGAGTGAGCACTGCTGCACTCCCGTCCTTCAATAAAACATCTAGACAGTTTTTAGCACTGTCTCTCATTTACTTAGGTTTTTGGCTCGTTACAGGCCCGGCCTTCGGGATCGGGGCACTGTAAATGGGACTCAGACTGGTATTTCTGGCACTATTCTATACATATTAACTCAAAATCTTAGAAAAAATGACATTCCTTCCAGTCTCAGCTGTAATCCCGCCACCGGGCGGTTGAATTCAGCATTAAGTCCCACATGGTAAGCTATTGTAGCGTAATAAAATTGAAAATTTTAATTACTTAAATGTAGCTTTTATAAGCTACAAGCTTACCATGTGGGACTTAGAAGAGTCCCACCCTGCCTCCCCGCTGTTTACAGCTGAGGGGTAGGTTTAAAAAATTTCAACGAGAAAGTAGGACGATTGGTCAGAAGTTATCACGTGACGACAACCACCAGTATATCCGGTGGCTAACAAGAACGATCTTTTTTTCTAAGACGTTGGCCCCGGGTGTGGCAACCCGAGATCAGCATTAAGTCCCACATGGTAAGCTTGTAGCTTATAAAAGCTACATTTACGTAATTAAAATTTTCAATTTTACTTGTATTATCCACCACTTTAATAATTGATAAAATATGTCATTAAATTCATCAAAAAAAAATCCATTATAAAATATATACGTAGAAAGGGCGTCAGTAAATATGAATACTTCAATTTTTGTTCTGTAAAATTATTTTCATCAGGTCATATAATATTAGAATATTTGCAAAAAAAAAAAAAAATAAATAAATAATCCACTTTTGTATGCATTTTCTAAATATCCTCACCAGTACATATGAAAAAAATATTACCCAGTCCAGGTGCCTAATTGTGTAGGTTAAATAGGTTAAGTGTGGAACAGGGTGGACAATAAATTCCAGCTTTCTTATGTGCATGTTCTTAATATCGCAGTACATTTTTTATAATTCTAGAAAATCTTGTGTTGATCTGTAAGTGTGTATACATATAACAAGGATAATTTCTCTGACACCTTACACACAGTTATGCTTACATGGAATCACAGGGAACTCCAATGCTGTTTGATTGGTTTGGATATTAAAGATTATTGTTGGCCTTAAGCTTTTTGATAGTTCAAGTCTCTGAGCTTGGAGCGGCATAAAACTTGTAGTTACCTGATTACTCAGAAACTTAGAGCAAAACATTGATGTTAAAGTTATTTCTTTTGTTGAAGATCATAGTTGATTACCAGTTTCTTTTTATTTTTTTTCAATAGGGAAATATTCTTACTAATTACAAAATAATGCAATTTTTACATTTTGAAATAGTTTGAAGGTCACTCAGAAGTTCTCAAGATATAACTTATTCATAGCCATGATATTCCAACAAAAATTTAGAAGATTTGTAAATGAACAAACCTTAGTTTGTTATTGCAGTTTCAGAATTTTTATTTTTTATAATTTACTTTTCAATAATTAATTAAATTTTGGAACGTTGTAAGATACTAGTAAAACAAAAACATTTATAATAATCAAAGAAATATAGTAATTTGTATTGTCATGATCCTCAAAAATGAGAGCATAATTTATTGGTAGAAAACTTGAGCTTGTGTGTTATGTATATGTGTATATAATGTTAGAGTAATGTAGAAGTGTGTATGTATATGCTTGTTTTTTTCATATTCTGTAATATATTGGAATCAGTGAAACTCTAATAAAAATATTAACAGTTCCACTTTTAAGACAATCACTTCGTACGTACTGAAACATTGATATACAGAGAAATTAAAATTTTTTTTTTGTCTTCATGGGTAGATATGTATCTCAAGTCAAAGATTGTTTACTGCAGTTGATAAAAACATTTACCATGTGATCACAAGAATAGACATGCACAGATAATAGATTGAGGAAAAAGAAAGTTTGTGTGGACTCGGGAGATAAACGATGAGGAAACTTTACATTTGAATTAGTCATCAGATTTAGGCAGCATTTAGCTACTGTAAAACCAGCTAGTTTCATCAGATCTTCAGGATATCTTCATTTATGCTTAAAGTTGTTGTCAACTGTCATTTTGAAAAGCAAGATGGCTGCCCAAGGTGTTTCTTTCAAATATATCTAAATTTTCTTACTATAGTGGCTGGTTCTCGTGACTAAAAGGTTGAATTTTTTCATGAGTAATATTTGTATCAGATATATATGTTCAGTCCAAGCATGCAGACAATTGACAGTGAAGCTGTTCATTCAGAGTCATTCAGTGGCTAAAAGTACGTACCCTAAGTAATTAAGTTTGACAAAACTCTGAATGCCTATATCTTACTTATTATTGGTTCATACGGTTTGCGATATGAAATCCACTTCCAGAAAATCATGGGCAGGGAATCTTTTGATGTGGTCAGATTTAATCTTGGTATCTGTTTCAAGGCCACATAGTGTGGCCAAACTTCTAGGTACTTATATAACTCACTTGTTATTATCCTCAAATTTGTACACACTTTGCATTGGTGCCAAATAAATGCCCACTTATGTGGGTACTTTGTCTTTTCTGGTGGATACAAATATGCATTGGTTCTTCATTGTACCAGGTCTAGTTCTAGATGAAAGGGAATCTACTTAAAGGGGTTTCTCTGTTATATGGACTATCTGGCCAGATGTACATGTATGATTCATTTACCATGCATCTGGCAGTGTTTGTCCTACTCATTCTCATTCTGTTGTGTTCAGGTCTGCAACTGGTTCTGTCACCTTCATTTTTATTGGTACGTCACACAGTTCCCCCAGGTAAAAGTCATTAAGTTATAAATGTATAGGGAGAGATAAAAACAACCATGATGATTTCAAATGTTGACTTAACAGTTAACTAATGTTATTTGAGTTTGTCTAATTGTTTATTGCACACAAACACATGTTTTACACAGTTAAATCTTGTACACACCAAACCAATATATGATGATATGTGCAATTAAACTTTTCATATGTAGTATTTATAAACGTAATTGTTGCTGGAATTAGTGGGTTTTATGAGAATCATTGTAATTAACTGGTTTAAAGTAAAAAGATGATATTTATGATTCTTCTGGTATGGTAGAATTGAAGAACAGTTTGTTAGCCTTCCTAACGGTTGCTTGGTAAATTGGTGAAGTGTCAGACCAAAACAGTCGCCAGAGATGATTTTACATTATTTCACAATGTATTCACTGCCACAAGTAAGTGTAAAATCTAGATAACTTTGAATTTTAGAGCTTTGCTACAACTGATTCTGACAAAGAAGGTCACAAATACTAACAAACCACAAAATCAGTCATGTCACTCATGTGACCAAAAATATTGGCATTATCACCTTGCTAACTGCTTTCATTCACAAAGATCACTTGTAATGCCCAATCCTAGTCATTGTGTACAGTAATTGGAGTACTCCTTTGACTAAACTTCTCTTGGGACAGGATTACTGGCCAACATTGTACAGAAGACTGTTTAAGACAGGTTGTAGGACTTAAACATCAGTTGCAACAGCCTTACCAGTGAGAAGATCACACAAGAATACTTGAAAGAGAAATGCTCATTCTCAAGGTTCAGTATTATTGCCGAGGATCTGTAATCGATTTGATTACATTCATGACTAAACAATAAGTTCTGCAGCCAATAAGGTTTCACTCAGAACAATATTGTCAGGGTAGTCGGACAGCAAACTGGCGACATGGAACAGGGGTGAAAGATTGTCTTCTACCTTAACTTTTGCAATAACTTTCCAAAGAGATCATACCTTAAGAAATAAGGGAGACAGGTTTTTCCACTGTAGTGTTTCTTCACCCATATTTTAATTTCCAAAAAGTAAAATAAAACAACTGTAACAAAACATGATAGTGATGAAAAAAAACATGATAGTGATACTTATAAATATAGTCATATGTAGCTATAGTGTGTAGTGTCAAGGCATTAAAGCATATTTAACTGCAGTAAACCCACAGAAAATATCAGACTGAGATAGAAATGGAACCAACATAAAAGTTCCAACAGCATAGTTCTATATGCATAAGGAAGCAATACCTAAAAACAAATTCCACAAATAATGTAGAGATTCTAGTGATACAATTTACTGTTTTTATAGTGTTCAATATGCCTATAAAGCATATGTATAAAGCTTTGTTTGCATAAGTTTGTCATAACTAGGACTATATTTGATGAAATTGGAGACATGCTATACAGAAGCTACTGCAGTTTCTACTGTCCACTGTACCTATAAACATGTACATAGCTTATAGTTTCCAGCAGTAGTTGACCTATTGCATGTTGATATGTCTGACACCTCTCTCCGCATTCACTAGGCATTCCCGGGGGGAATCGTTTCACATCTACAGACATTGGTGGTGAGAATGGTGTAGGTTCTGGTAGTGCCCTGCCCCCTTCGGCTGTCTCTCCTCTCAATGGTTAGTACAACGGGTCTCCTTGTCACCATAGTAACCATTGTTTACCTTAGAAACCAGGGTTGTCACTTCAATTGGAAAACTTAGAAACTTGTTAGACTATTTTGAAGTATTTTTCCTGAGGGAGTATGAAAATTTGTTAAGTCAAGAAATGTTTTGTCTTTAGTTTAAATACAAGATATTTGTCATGCACAACAATTGACAGTGTGGGAAAACATTGGAAAATTCAATTAATATGCTAATTCAAATATTTTGTTGTGAGTACAGCAATTACATGTACTTTATGAAAGTGAGCATTCTGTTATTTGGTCTGTTGTGGATCATTTTTTTATAGAACAGGTAAAATTTGGATATTGGAAAGCTGTTAACATGACTGTGAGGAAGATGGGGGCATTTGAATGGGCCTGTGGTATTTGAAGCAGTGCTTAGATATATCTGACGACACCTAATCAAAGCCATAAATATATGGCAATTATAATCTATTCTTTGGGAACTATATATTATCTTTGTTTACTGGAAAACAAAGAGGGTGACTTTTTACTGGGAAGGATACAAGGTAAAGTTTATTTTTTACCAGAAACTAGGTGCAATGGCTGTTTATTGGAACCAGTCTCTGGAAAAGCTTATATGTACAAGAAAACACAGAGAAAAAACTAAGAATTAGGACATTAGGCAAAAGTGACAACCCTGCATATGTATGTGTGTGTGTAGAAAGTGCAATATTCAATAAAGCTCTCTCTTGCTTGTTTTGGTTCATGTCGTAAATGTAAAGTTGTTGGATCTGTGTCTTTTTTGTCATTTTTGGTGCAAGTTTCTCCCCCTTGTTTTTTGGATATTGTCTGGATGTATTGGCTGCAGCTCACACCTCCTAGTAGGCAGTTGTCTGATGTTGTTATTGGTAGCTGAATATTCAGATATTGTCAAAATGTCATATTGTATTTGCCGTGAATGTTATTGTTGATTCTGTCAATAGATCTTCTATTGTTTTCTATGGCATATACACCATTGTCACTGTTTTGTTATCCAATACATTGTTTGTCTGTTGCCTCTTGTGTTTCACTTTTTTTTGTCGTCCAGAGACCCAGTATATTCATTGGTTTGATGTGCCGTACACAGTGAATTAGTTCCTGGCTCAATTGTCTCCGTGGCTATCCATTAGATATGTTTTTTTTGTTGTATATTGTCAGATATGTAGATAAAGGCAGGGCTTCCTTTTCAAGGATGAAAAATGACAAGAGGTAACAAGTTATGCAAGAGCAATTTATAAAAGTTGTCAAATGAATGCATCATTTGGCATATTATAAACTCACATAGGATAAAGACACTAGCCTGTTAAGGGTTCTTTTGACCACTTTTGAGATTGTTGATGAGTACTATAATCAGTTCTTAGTTTGTTGGATTAATGGACTCAACACTTTTCCACATTCATTGTTTTTCATTCACCATGCATATGGAATGTATGATTAGTTCAGTTAAAGACTTGATAGCAAATTTTTAAATAAAAGGTCATTAAAATATCCAGCTTATTTTTATGTTTCTCTGAATATTAGACAAAAATGGGATGTGATTTCCTATCATCTGAGGTTAAGCTGATAAAAGTAACAAGTTTAGATAAGTTAGACGTCCAACTATTTAACTGTCTCATTAATATGAGATTCCTTTGGGCCAGTTTATTGAGACAAATTGATAAAAGTAATTTATCAATATTCTCTGATAAAAACCATCTATGATCACATACCTTATTTTGTGTATTTTCAATTGCATGACAGTGTCAGTTGATTGAAAAATCTATCCAGCATTGAAAATGGTTGATTACTTCCTGTATGTGTTCCACATGCCTTACAATTTAGATTTCAAATTATAGTTTTGATGTACATTATATGAACATGCACTATTGTTGCACATGTTTTTGTGTATATGTTTATATATTCTCACATTAACTTATTAATAATGAATCTTTTAAATTAATATATTTCCACTAATTCTATATCATAAATCAAAATAATTTTCATTTTGTTCTTGGATCAAGCTCATGTTATCTGTACATAGAACAGAACCTCTGTTATCCCTCTGTAATGGAAAGTGAGATTTTTTTCAGATGAAAGAAGGTTTATAAATAGAAGAGACAGTTTTTGGTGTAAAATAATTGGGAAATATATATTTCAATTGGGCAAGTGGGAATGAGTCTATAAGATCAACTGTACAAATAACAGGGAGTTGGATACTAGAGGTTCTGCTGTAAATATACTCCTAACATCTGCTGTTTGTTACCAATTTATTTTGTGTTGATGTAATGTTAGAATATTGTACAGCCCACAAACTGCCGTGTCACACAATCCTCCCACTTGTGTAACAATGGAGTACCAACAAACCTGATGTGTTGCCGTACTTATTTTCCTGAGTGAAGTAAATTGTGGAAAAATGAATATCATATTAATTATAAAGTATGAATGAGTTCAATAATAAATCTCTTATTGTAATTTTTGTAAAGCTGAATATGATTAATATGTTTCATTTAATAGTACAAACTCTAAATTTAATGTTTATTTTTTCTTATTTTTCTGGAAATAATTTTTTTTATTCATTACTTACACTTTTAATATTTATTTATGTTAAAGGTACTTGAAAATCTTCTTCTGATTATCTTTCTTAACGTATAATTTTAGCTTAAAAATAAAAATACAAACTTAAAATAGAAAGAATGTGTTTGATACTTTTTGGGTCAATCTCACGTTAGCATGAGGTGAATATTGTATTAGTATTTGATAGTGATTGCACGTAACTAACACTTTGTATTTTTGTGTATGTTTATTTTTGTCACTGGTTCTATATCTCTTTGAATGTTGGTGTGTGTTTTTGCGTGTCGTTTGGTCCAGGGAGCAAAAGTGCCACAAGTTTACCCAACAGTCCTCAGCATTCCATTCTACCCTCCCAAAGTCCATTAGAAAACCCGCCACCCATCCCTTCAACACCAAAAATAGACGTCAGGGCAATTACACAACTCAAGGGTAAGTGAGTGGAATAAAGATATAACTTCACATTTAAAATAAACCACCGCATTTTATAAAAACTAATACAGAAATAGTACTCCTTACTTTTTCAAAGTGTTTATTTTATTCCATATTCAAGTCAGACCAAGTTTAAAAGACTAGGGTTACATATATATGTATATATCTTAACATAAATATATTAATGTGATTTGTGTAAGTGTATTGTCCATACTACTGTTGGCTGTATTTAAAATAACTGTACCGTTAAATTTTATCTAGTGAATCACAAAGGACTGAGTAAGTAATCCTACTTAACGAAGTTTCCCAGAGCATAGAATAAATTTCAATTAAAAGTTCCCCAAGTATCTGATGTATATACTTCAAAGTAAATCTGACTTATACACGTTCTACTTGTAAGGAGTTTAATGTTTCAAGTAGAGCTTATAGATGTTATTTCATGACCACATTGTTTGCACTAATTGTGCTTAATATGAGTCCAATAGACCATTGAAAATGTAACCTAAAACAAAAATAGCTTTCTATAATTATCACCCATCAACAAAGTTGAAGGGTAATATGGGAATAGTCAGCATCTGTCTGTATTTCTGTCTGAAATCACTGTCCTCTTACATCCACTACACTTGACCAAGCCTTACCTAATTTCGACTGGATGTGTATCCCATTGAAAAAATATTGCCACAAAAGCATTTTGCCAAGATTCAGCAAAAAAATGTTGCTATGGCAAGCATTTTTCTTTGGCATTTTTAGCTATTTGAAGGACTTGAAAAATTATGCATGCTCCAACCCTGATGCTTCATTGCTACCAAACTCTCAAAATTTGTTCATCAAGACAGAAGGTTGGGCTCTTGTAGTTTTAATGAAATACTTGCACAAGTTACTACCATGGTAACTATTTCACTTTGAAATTTTTGGTATTTTCTGTTTAGTTTCAAGTTGTTTCACTACAAACCAAACTTTTTCACATATTATTATGAAACTGTGTGTTGATCACTATAACACATCTTACCTGGGATATTTTTCCCATGAGTGGGCGAAAAGTATTGCCACGGCAACCATTTTTTTGCAGTTTTAGCTTTTCGGGGTGGGTTGCATGTAACCACCCACCCCTGTTAAATTGATGTGACCGACGTCTGTCCGCCCGTCCGTATGTCCATCAGTCTGTCTGCCCGTCCGTCAACATTTTGGTTTCCGGACTCTAATTCAAACACGCTTCCAACAATCAATTTAAAACTTAACAGGGTGGTAGGACACCACCTAGGCTAGGGGGCTTACAAAATTGGTGCTATTTGAAAAAATAAGATTCCCGCGATGCCCATCACTTGAAATTCCATTTCGAAGATGATTCTGCCAATTTAATTGAGACTTAACAGGATGGTAGGTCACCATGTAGACTAGGGGTTTTCGAAATTGGTGCCATTTTTGGAAAAACAAGATGGCCATCATGGCCACCATATTGAATTTCATTTCCAGACTCTAACTCAAAGACGCTTCTGTCGATCGATTTGAAACTTAACAGGGTAGTAGGCATAACCTAGGCTAGGTTGCTTTCGAAATTGGTGCCACTTTGAAAAACAAGATGACCGCCATGGCTGCCATCTTGAAATTCTGTTTACAGACTCTAACTCAAAGGTGCTTGAGCCGATTAATTTGGAACTTAACAAGGTGGTAGGGCACCACCTAGCCTAGGTTGCTTACGAAGTTTGTACCACTTTGAAAAACAAGATGGCCACCGTGGCCGCCATTTTGAAATCCATTTCCAGACTCTAACTCGATGACGCTTCAGCCGATCGATTTGAAACTTAACAGGGTGGTAGGCTATCACCTAGGTTAAGATCCTTACGAAGTTGGTGCCACTTTAAAAAAACAAGATGGCTGTTATGGTCGCCACCTTGAAATTCAATTTCCGAACTCTTACTCGAAGATGCTTCAGCCGCTTGACTTGAAACTTAACAGGGCGGTAGGGCACCACCTAGGCTAGGTTGCTTTCGAAGTTGGTGCCATTTGGAAAAACAAGATGGCTGTTATGGTCGCCACCTTGAAATTCAATTTCCGAACTCTTACTCGAAGATGCTTCAGCCGCTTGACTTGAAACTTAACAGGGCGGTAGGGCACCACCTAGGCTAGGTTGCTTTCGAAGTTGGTGCCATTTGGAAAAACAAGATGGCCACCATTGTGAAATTGTGTTTCCAGACTATATCTGGAAGACGCTTCAGTTGATCAATTTGAAACTTAACAGGATGGTAGGCTATCACCTAGGCTAGGTTGTTTTTGAAGTTGGTACCATTTGGAAAAAAACAAGATGGCCGCCATCTTGAAAATCTGTTTGCACACTGTAACTTGAAGATGCCATTGCTAATCAATTTAAAACGTGACAAATCACAATGACAGCACCCAGCACTATATCCAGGACCAGCATCACAGCTATCGTGTTGCATACATCTCACATCCATCCATCCTCTAGACATGGCAAGTACTAGTATGTGTTACAATCCCTGGTACTGATCACACAATCCACCTTTTAGGGTCTACAACCCCAGTTTCTTGTTTAAGGACTAGCAGGCTGATGCATTTTCCTGACAACAAAACTGAAGCTTCATTGCAATCAACCTTTCTCAATTAAATAAATTTGATTTTTGTTATTTTTTTACATTCTTCATGCTTGACAATTATTCTACCACTAGTGTTTTCCTTTCGAACTATTTACAACTTTGCAATATCCATATATTACTATTTCTATTATTTTCTGTACATCACATTCATTGTTGGGGATGTGTCAGCTTTCAAAGCCACATTGTTAAAATTAATGACACACTTAAAAAAAATTATATTCTTCATTCTATGTGCTATGAAGTATTTTCACAAGGCAGACTGTTAGTCCATATGTAAGCTAAAACATGAGAAATATGATCATAAGTTCATAACCATGTTTATACATCCATAGATAGTAAACAAACACCGCTATTTGTATTCTTGTTGGAAATTTGCATGATTGAAAAATGTTTTAAAAATGTTAATCCTGTTTGACTTATTTATGTGTTTAAATGTGAATGATGAAAAATCTTAATTGAATTAAACTAAAAATCAGTTAAATCAGTGTGGATGTTTTGTTAAAATTTTAACTGAGTTTTCAGACATTAAAAGTTATCCAATTTGTGACTTAAAATAATTACCATTACCTTTTGGACATATTCAGTCTTTCTTTGATCAAGTGTAACTACATAAATTTCATTGAGATAACATGTTCTGGATTTTATCTTTACATGATTTGCCTATATCTTTGTTTGTGATCACTGTATGAACTTCCTTGACTCATATTTTCTAAATAAGGTTATCTGTCATGTTTTGGTGCGATCCCATAATAACTGGTATTTTATACAAGTTTTTTGACACAGTTGAAGTATTTTGCAAGCTTTGAAGCTATGACATTTTTGTGAAATAAAGTTTTGCATACCATTTCTTGATACCATTTTTTTTGTGATTTTATCAACCTAAGTTGTTGTCTATTCAAGTTCATTTCACGTGCTATTCACTTTGTATCTTATCAGATATGACTTTTGCTGTTGAGAGGTAGGCAAAACTCCCAAGTGTAACCTGTTCAGCTGAATGTCAGTGTAATAACTACATTGGTAAGTGCAATCAATGGAAGCTGTTCTTTATGATAAAATAGAATTTTGCCATTGCAGATCCAGATCTGGTAGGATCTGTGTCAGTTGAAGCCCTGAAGGAGGGAAAACAGTTCATTAAAGTTACAATGAAAATGGAAAAAGAGCTAGATGTGATCAGGAAGCGACAGGAAAAGGTGAGTGTATCTTATCCAATCAGTCTTTTATACCATTTAATCTTTGTAACAGCAGATTCAATCGAGCATCCGTGCTGGTCAAATGGCTGCATAATTTTCGAACAGAGAGGCTACAAGTAAAACTGTGGCCAATGCTGTTGTAAGTGGTTGGTTAAACTACTGCAATTCAGTCCAGATTCAATCTATGCAAGTTGCGATGCATTGCAATCAACGTAATGCATTTGTTAATATAATACAACTTATTATCTTCTGGTAATTAGAACAATTTATACAAAAAACTTGACACATCTTGACTAGATTATGAATGTAATGATATATTTTAACAAGTCTATCTTCATCCAGAAATGTAATTTGTTTGTTTTTTCCACTTTTGCTAAACCAAAGACGGTGACACTGATTCTGATTCATCCATCTGTCACAAAAATTTTAACATGATCCATAATTATCAGACACCTTAACAGATTTTCAACAAATTTGATAGAGCTGTGTACTCTAAAGAGATCAGAGCCACATTTTGGGAATGGTCTAATAAAAACTGTTGCCATAGCAACTATTTTTGTTTGAATATTAAGGTGTATTAAGGTGAATTGCTGGAATTCTTAATTATTTTTCAGAAGACTGGTGAGTTAATTAACAGCAATAAAAATTATATTCATTTCATGGCAGGAATTTAACTGCAGTTTTTTACACTTGTAGGCCACACTACAGTTACAGGAAGTACACGATCTGCGGGAAGAGAAGCTCATCATCAGCCAGGTACAGTATTCTGTGACAGTCATCTCATTGTGAAACACTGTAAAATATATCATTTATATCCACATAACGTAATCATGATCATAGTTTTTCCAAAGCATGGCCAAATTGGAAGTTATTTTCTATGTCCAGCTGATCAGGCATTATGTTGAAACAGATATAATTTGAACCTGGGAGATAGTTAAGACATTTACACTTGTCATTTTGTAAGAAGACTAGACAAAAGGATTCATTTTAACATAGTAGTCTTATTATCAAATGTTTAAGAGTCGCAAGTAAAAGAGTTATTTTTCATAAAATTTGTGTATAGTTTATGTATTTTGTGTGTCTTGGTTCATATTAGAGGTAACTGTTTTCCCAAGCTTTTGGCCGAGGTTTGATAAAATTTAGGAATTCTGCGGAATGTTTGCAGTTTTGGAGTCATGAACCACATTTAGAAGGTAATAACTAGTATGTATACAACACAACCTGCATTTTCCAAACCAGCTAGGCAAGTAAGGAATAAGGGTGTTGGATCAGTTGAGTCAAATTATAGAATGTTCAAAAAGTACCCCCCAAAAATGTGGAAAAACAGTTGAAAAGTACAAATTGATAGTGAAAATAAGTTAATAAAATTCTTGGATAATTGAAAGTTGGATGACCAGATAATTGAATGTTGGATAACAGATGTTTTAACTGTACTAGTGTGTATATCTTTCGATTTCAACAGATGAAATCTAAGACATTGATGGAGAAAACTCACAACAAGTCTATGAAGAGAGCCTCAAAACACCAGGGAAAGTACGGCACGCCCAACACAGTGAGTCACAAAAACACACAGGAAATGAATACGCTCCTCATACAGCATCGAGACGAGGTAAGATTGTATGTAAAATAATTGTGATACTTTCAAATGTATAAAATGTTCACCTTCTAGTATTACACCTCATAAACAAGCCGGAAATGTATACTCGGGTCTTGTAATATCAGGGCATGGTAACACTGCATATAAAGTGTACTGGTTGTGATATCGTCAAAAGAGTGCATGTCCACATCATATCGTGAAGCCACATAAACAAGCTAGAAATGAATATACTAGTCTTACAATATCAGGATAAGTTGAGATTCTGTTTTAAAGTACTGATATTAAATATTTATAAAATACTGATGTATTAAGACAGATTTTTACTGTACTGGCACCAAGGCTGCTTCTATGCCTATTTTGTTAGAGATTTGTCCAATCGTATAATTGTACTCGTACAAACTATACAGAGACTGCTGGTGTCTATTTCATTTGACATTTTTGCTCTCATTTTGTCTCCATCATTATCTGATGAAACAAACTGTTGTAAGTCTTAGAGTTGATTTAAATAAAGCATTTACAGTGCTTTTGAGTATTTTAGAGAATGGTAAATGTCATATTCCTTCCTGTATTATTATGTAAAGCACTGGTGTTATTTTTGTCAGCACCCTGAGGTTAAAGAAGGTGCAGAGTAAGGAACTGCTGAATAATGTGAATAATGTAAATCCCCCTTATCCCACTACTTTAGAGAGTTTTACATTCCATTCAACTACCGTAGCTGCGCTCTGTAACGCTCATGCTTTTGAAAGCGCCCATCCACAATCTTACGTTATCGCTCATACATTACCAATATGTCGTTTCGAGGTAAACTTTCTCCATATAAACCCAATAATCGGTCAAATTTGGTTAATTTATATCCATTTTCAACAAAAGTTTCCTTATTTTAGTAATTATGTCACCTTTTATTGTGCCGAAATTTGTTTACCAACCACATATTTTACTTCCAGTCGGTATATACTAAAACGCGGTTTCCACAAATTCGGGTTATTTTTTTTCGAAACACCCGGCTGGTTTTCATTGTCGTAAACACCCATCCCCAACTTTTGCAAATATTTGGTCACATTGCCCATGGGTGTTACAGAGCGCGACACCAGTATATACTATTTAAATGATGTAAATATTGGTACATACCAAACCAGGGCCCATGTTCACTAATAATAATAATAAACAAGTATTTGTTAAGCTGTAAAATTAATGTGGACTTCCTCTAATGTGCCACAGTCCAAAAAGGCAAAAAGTTTTAATCACATAACAAGCCAGAATTTGTGTCCATATTAGTGTCTGTTACTCCGGGAACACTGGAGAGGAATAGGTCAGTCTGAATAAGCAAGTCTTTAACTGAGGTGAAAACTCAGTGACACTACCTTGCATTCTGATGACTTTAGTGAGTTTGTTCCATTCAGCATCTACAACATAGCTACATGTATCAAAGCATTTATCGGGTCTGGTTCAGGATAATTGTTCTTGTAATTTTCTCAGAAAGGAACCATTTTCTAGGAATAAGAGAGATTTGGAAGAATAGATATTTTTAGATTAATGAGACTTTTACAACTTTTAAGGTAATTAACATAAATTAGTTATTGTGAAGGTTGTTTGGGAAAGTGTTATTGGGGGAAAAAATGTATTGCAAATACACTGGAAATTTTGAAAAAAGGACTGTTAAGTGTCTGTTTAATGTATATTTCTGTTGCTTTAAGCACCATGAGCTTAAGAAGGAGCAGTTGAAGGAGATGACCACTCTGCACATCTCACATCTACAGCAGGAGTTAGACCTGAGACTCAAACACCACTCCGGCATCTACGACACACTAACACAACAGGTGCAAGTCAGTCTGGACTCCCAACTACGGAGGTGGGTATAACTGTCCAAAATAATAACAGCATGATAATAACTCTATGTAAAGTATCTGTGTGAATAAACCCCATGGAAATAGCACTAACAATGTCATTCTGTAAAATAGGAGTTTTTAAATTTAACTGTTTCATGTATATCTATATCCCTCATACATGTGCTGATGAGCCAGGATGAACCAGGTCTGTATGTTAATACAGAAGAACTCCGCTTATCCGACCTCCGTGTAACCGAATCTCCGGCTTATCCGACTTCAAAGCATGTCCCCCAACATTTTACACACTACGCAACCGAATTCGGTGGGCGATATACAGGGATATTATAAAATTTTATAAAAGTCGCCATCAAAAATGCCTGCATACACACCACACATCTTTCGGTTATCTTACCTTTGATCTTTTATTGTTTACACAATGAAAAGACGCGGATTAGTGCAGTATTTATTGAATCTCGCCATTTAGCATATTTCTGTTGATCAACGCTTGAAAGGGCCCATTCGATTGGCTGATTGCAATTCTAGAAACCTAACAAGGTGTCACTTTATTGCCCGGAGTAGTAATAAAATTATAACAATTAATCTGTTGAACAATAAAATCAGCACTGATGTATGTCTTGATTGTTTATAGGCTTTATATTTTATATGGTTTTTTTTAACTTTCTATGCAAATTATTTTGTCTGTCTTTCTTTTTAAAACTGACACAAAATTTATTTGCTTTCAAAAAAGAACGCCCTCATCTTCCGTCGATATCAAAGTTGCATATAAATGGTTGAATTTTTAAAACTTAAACCGTTATGGACTACAAAAATTAATTTGTGTAGGTTTGTAAACGTTTTTCTGTTGAATATTTACAGGAAACTGTGTTACTGTTACCGGAAATGCATATTTCTTCAAAATATTATATTATCGCCCAATTAAAGGCCTCCCAGCCACTGTTTTTCGTGTATCCGAACCTCTCGCATATCCGAACCGGGTGAATGTCTCCGGAGGGTTTCGGATAAACAGGGTTCTTCTGTACATATAATGTCAATAGAACTGAATAGTCCATGTTTCTGTAAGGTTATGGTACATAGTGTTGTAGTAGTAATGAAAAACTAAGTCAGTATCTTTGATCAGATTTTTCATGTGCAAATGAACCCCTCACACAACAAGGGCAGGTGATCCCATACTACCAGCTCCAAATCAATAGGTAGCTCTGCAAAAAATTTAAATAACATGAAATGGTCAATGCAAATTGTGTTTGTCTTAACTCTGAGGGTGAACTTCTGCGTATTAAAAAACTGCACTGAAAAGTCAATGTTAAGTATCTGTGATAACAAAAACCTGCATGTGAACAGCACCTTATACATTAAGTTATGGTGGAGCTTATTCTACCCAAACTTTTCCGTAGAATTGAATAGTAACAACGAAGTCTGCACCCATGAACACATTTGTGTGTTTTTCTGACTACTAGTTAACAATAATTAGGAAGACAATAGTCTCTGTAACACCCATTTCTTTCACCTGTGATACTGCCTGTTTGATTACTTTTATACTCACCGATGTCTCTGTGCTTTCAGACTGGATGAAATCCATGACCGTGAAGTGGGAGAACTGAAGAGAAAACTGGATGCTCAAAACAGAGAGGAGATGAAACAGTTAGCAAAGAAACACAAAGATAAGAGTGAACTGGACAGGTAGGATTTCAGTTAAAAAAATATTGACAGAATGTTTAGAATTAAAATTGGCTGGGGTGGTCTCTTTGACAAGACAAAAGGGTTACACGTTGATAAGCCAAGTACAATAGAAATTAGTGGTTATAAAATTATAACACAGATAAACAAATTTATTAAGCCAAAAAATGACAAGCCAGCTAAAATAAATATTATGCAACCTAATTACTGTATTTTATAATAAAAATGTAGTAAATGTATTTTACACAGCATGTATCTTCATTCCAAGAATCACTACACATATGAAACATATATATATTGAATTTGTGTTAAATCCTGGTGATATCTGCATTTTACAGATTGAAAAGAGAAGCCCGATCAAAACATATAACTCTAGCTGTTCAGGAGAGGCAAAAGGTAAGAGTAAAAAGTCACTTTATTGTCATAGAAACACCAAAAGGTTCTATCAGTTAAAAATCTGTTGTGGAGGAAACCGCTTCTTTAGTCATTCTGTAATTAAACTACCCATACAAAAATGTCATTTTACTGATAATAAAGATGAAAGGGTTGTGGTGAAATGAGTCCTTATATATTTAGAACAAAATATTGTAGGTACATTTTATCCTGGAGAGAGAAAATAAAAAGTTGAATTTTGACTTGCACTGGGAGTACTTTTGCAAAATAAATGGTTTATTATTATATTAAGAGAATACATAAGCTTTGATTTTGGAAAATATAAAAAATATACATGCTTGGAACAGTGCAAACTGTCGAGTTCTGATCGATCATGTGAACGTTGTGATCATCTGTTTGATGTCTTTACAGTATACCATTCTTGTAAAAGATATGTACGTACCTTCAGTGTTGATACTCTTGGTCTTTACTTAGAACTGTAATTATCTCTTCTGTTTAATGAACAATTGCTTATAAAACAAGATTTTAATTTTGCTCTACACATTTTGGACATACTTGTCTCTAGGTGTAAGAGCAAACAAAATGGCTGTCAAAATTAGTAATGCAAGTTTTTGACTGCCTACTGCAGCTACTGGTAAAACTAAGTTATAATATTTCTTTATGTTTGGGATTTTACTGCATTAGTTAGGCATATAAGATGGAGATTTAAAATCTGGTCTAACTTACAATCTTGGGGCAATTTCACTTTACTGGGACGGGATACGCCATATTTGATAATTAGAGGAAATTGTCAAGGAAATATGAAATTAAATTAACAATTATAAATCGGGGCAAGCCTCCAACCCCCATAAGTAACATTCCTGTGTATTAGAATAAAAATAAAAGGATGGAATATTGCTAAAAATGTTTAATTATATTATCACCCAAATCTCGTACCAGTAAAGTGAAAACTAGTCCCAATATTTTTCTGAGCCTTTCTTCAGTCGTTGCTTTAATCTCAGACAATAGGATACTCAAGATTGTAATAAAAGTGCTGGTGGCAATTATTAGACAGAGTGTGATTAGTACTGAAGCCGTGGATACTCCAATCTATATGTATCACAGTAAGCATGAAGAATGCATGTGTTTCTCACTTGTAGCTGCAGGACCTGTTGGAGAAGCGGAGGGAGGAAGTGCGTGACAAACACAGTGAGCTCAAAGATTTGGTGCAGAAAGAGCAGACTCAGGTTTCTTATGTTTGCTTTTACTTTTGCCAAATTCACTAAAGCTATCAAATTGTAGCCAAAATTCAACCCAGTTTTGTCTCAAACTTTCAGAATTTTTGGACTCTTAAATGAGAAATCTTGACATGAAAAAGAAAACTTACATAAAATTTAACTTTTCAGATGATATTTTGAGATTATTTTCATAAAACTACTTTAGAAGAGTGATGGGTAAAACTTGTCAACTTTCTGTTAGTCATATTTTATACCTTTAATGAATGACCAGTAATAAAGAAACAACCTAGGTTTTTGACTTCATATCTTTTTAAAATCCACCCTAATGTTGAATAGTTACTCTTGTTAATATGGTTTTGTTAAAATGACTCACTTATCCTTACTGGTGCTCCAAGTTGTGGTTAAGCTTGAACATGAATTGACCGACCATATTAACATACTAGTCATGTTCTGAAAATCCTGTTCAGGTTTGTTTGTGACACTTGCTTTTACTGGTTAAATGATTACTCTTTTAGATTTAACTGCACATCAGTACCTTATATTTTGCTTACCAGTGCTCAAGTTTTTTTTTAGTTTATTGTTGTCCCATAATAATTTCTTGACTATTACAAGGTGCCTTAGTGACTAAGTGATTATTATGGTAACATTCCATCACTTGATCCATCATAATAATTCAGACTTGATGCACATTTATAGCTTGATTGGCAGTTTAGATCCATTAAAACTTGTGAACTTCGAATCAGATTATAATTCCAAACAAAGACCAACCAGTGATAGATTATTACAATTCTTTTACAGTAGGTGTCAAGTTATGTTCAAACATACTTTCAGTGACACTTTATGTGGGTAATAATTAGCCAGACTTTACACAGGCTTTGTGGGTTTAATTCATATCATTTATTCCTGTTATATAGAAGTGGATGTATAACAGATTACAGCCCTAAATTATCAATTCCCATTACTACAGGAACAATTTTATGTAAAGTTCGAGAAACGAAAGTAGAGTATTATAACCTTAAATAAAACTTCAGATTGTACAGACTCTATTTACCCTTTATATTCACACACTGTTTCACAGGAAGAGGTCAAGTTGAAAGAGCAGTTCAGGATTAAATGTGAAAATCTGACATCACAACAAGAAAAGACCTTGAAAGAGATTGACTCCACACCTGCTTCAGAACACTTGCAGTCATCTACTACCAATGCCCTGCCAGGCCTCACAGCAAACACCAGTGAAAACAATGGCACGACTTGTACTGAGGACCTCAGTCTACAGCATGCAGAGGGGTACGTCAGTGAGGATAGTCACGACACTGCATTGTAACGACGTACTCGCCACCTGCCAACATAGAGCCATATTGTTGTATTGTTGTGCACATTTACACCCATGCACATAATATGTGTAGTGATTGACTGCTAACTCAGCACACCTCAGAATCTTTGTTGTATTAAACTATTAATTGGACAAAGCATTTTCATTTCTTCGAGTACTTTCTTGAAGATGATAGTAACAGTACTGTGTTGTAATGGTTAAAAATACTCATCAGTTGCAAAGATAGAGCTGTACTGTAGTTTGTTTACACATGCACAAATTTGTAAAGTCATTTTGACTACTGACTCACACCTGCACGCCTCACAATCATTGTTGTACTAATTTTAACAGCAAAATACTCAACTGAATTGTATTGTTGTGATTTTTCACCTGCACAGATATGGTTATGTAATCCAATTATTCACAATCACTTAAGAATCCTATTGTTTGTATTAATTGTAATTAAGTGTTTTTCTCATATTTTCTGGAAAAATTCGAGTTAAAAGCATAACTGAAAGTGATATCACACATGAATTGTATTGGCGAAGTCTTTTACTTCAGCTACTTATTACTTATGAACATATTGTGACCTGGTTCCAAAGTGTTCTGTAAAAAAAAAATTTGAAAGATAGACAGACAAAAGCAAAGAGCAAGGGGAGATGTTGATGATGTATTTTACACTACCTTTAGTTGATATACATTTGTGTGTACATTGGCACTAGAGGGAGGAGATACAGAGGGAAGACCTGGTTGTATGCACAGGCAGGCACAAACTCACATTGTCTCATTGATTTATGTTTCTCACTGCACCTGTATTTGTGTGAGAATAGACTGATGCACCAGATGACCAGCACATAGAGCTTAGTATGTAGAATTTGTTTTTACTGTGCGTATTGCATGGAAGAAAGAAATGTAAAATGTGTCGCAGTATGTGAAATTCATCAGTGGGTGGGGCAACCTTAGAAGTAATTAGACCAAAGATTTACAGACATTTTCAAACAGATTAGAACCAAGGACTGTAAAGAGTAGTTTAATACTTAAACAGATTAGAACCAAGGACTGTAAAGAGTAGTTTAATACTTAAACAGATTGGAACCAAGGACTGTAAAGAGTGGTTTAATACTTAAACAGATTAGAACCAA
Source organism: Sabellastarte sp. h YS-2021 (assembly GCA_964017235.1). Lineage (NCBI taxonomy): Eukaryota > Metazoa > Annelida > Polychaeta > Sabellida > Sabellidae > Sabellastarte > Sabellastarte sp. h YS-2021. Next base: position 82,630,244 of record OZ024928.1, read on the forward strand.
GGACTGTAAAGAGTAGTTTAATACTTAAACAGATTAGAACCAAGGACTGTAAAGAGTAGTTTAATACTTAAACAGATTGGAACCAAGGACTGTAAAGAGTAGTTTAATACTTAAACAGATTAGAACCAAGGACTGTAAAGAGTAGTTTAATACTTAAACAGATTAGAACCAAGGACTGTAAAGAGTAGTTTAATACTTAAACAGATTGGAATTTAGGACTATAAAAAGTTATTGAGTGCAGAACCTGATTAGAACTTAGGACTTAGAATACTTAAGTACTTAAACAGATTAGAATGTAGGAATGTTAACAGTACTTGAGTACCTAAACAGGTTAGAACCTAGAACTGTAAAAAATAATTGACTACTTAAACTGATTGGAACCTTGGAATGTTAACACTACTTGAGTACTTAAACAGGTTAGAACCTAGAACTGTAAAGTGTAATTGAGTACTTTGAGCTATTTTGAGTACAACATAAGGAAAAAAAGTACTCTTGTTTGATTTCAAAGTTTTGCTAATGTTACAAACTCTGGAAATTTTTACACTGAAAACTCATTACAGAGTAGAGTAGTGGTGTCAGAGTAATGGAATGCTAAATTACTGCTATTTCCAGCCTTGGGAGAGTGGTATTGGATTTTCACAAAAATACCAAATAGTCACAAGTCCAACGATTGAAAAAACAATAACTTAATAAGGGAGTTTCCAGATTGATTACTTTCAGATACTGTGACAACCTAGATGTTTCATATTCCACATATAACTGTAAAGTTTGTTAATTTAACAGTCATTCCACTCTGCCCATCCACCCCCCTTTGAGACTGAACTATTGAATGTTTTGTGTTAGAAATTTCTGTAGTTTTATATGTACCAGTATTGTAAATTTCTCTCTATGTGAATATAATGACATTTCTTCACAATCAAATGCACATTTATACTCTCAAAGAGATGTGAACTACAGAGTAGGCTAACTGTAATTAGATGCTGCAATAGCCACAGAATTTGGTTCCCAAGCTTTGATTCCAAAATTTAAAAAAAAATCCTGACTCTTCAACTTACAACTTAAGAATGCAGGATTTTCAAATTAAGGAAATCAGGAAAATAATGACTTCTATTTGTATCCGACTTCATCATTCACTGGTTCTTGTTATAGGGAGTCTACTGTAGTAGTTAATTTCTCTATTCCTGTTTCTTTAATTGATATTTGTATTGATTTTAGTGTCAAGATTTCTGTTTAAAAATTCCACCTTAGATTTTTTAATATTGTGTATTTTACAAAAAAATATATATAATAATTTAATTGTAAAATGTCATTGTGATTTAAGTAGTTTGAATGCAGTGTTTGCTGAATTGTAGTCTGTTTGATCACCTCATAATAAGTTGAGGTAGGATGATGGCATATTATTGTATCCACCGGATAGCATCCAGTAGATACTATGGATTTCACTTTGTTGCGCCGCCACCGCAGTGTGTAGAGAGATTTCACTGTTACCGCTCTAACGAAAAAAATATTATAGGTAGAGATCTCAAATTTGCGGGATGTATTCATAACCATAAAATCTTGCCTGGGAATATTTTTGGCCTCATTTTGAAAAACAAAATGGCCGCCACGGGCATTTCTTTTTCAGTCATAAAAAGTGCTTATATCTCCCTTATTATTGGTCCTAGAGTTTTGGGATGGTAAACCAACCTATAGGAAATCATGGGCTGGGAATCTTTTGATTGGTCAGATTTGACCTTGGACCCCTCCTTCAAGGCCAAATGAGGATAGCCAAACTTTAAAAAACTTATAACTCGCTTATTATTTGTCCTAGAGGTTTGAGATGGCAAACCAACTTATAGGAAATCATGGGCTGGGAATCTTCTGGTGTGGTCAGATTTGACCTTGGACCCCTCCTTCAAGGTCAAACAAGGATAGCCAAAATTAAAGTCCTTATAACTCGCTTATTATTGGTCCTAGAGGTTTGGGATGGTAAACCAACTTATAAGAAATCATGGGCTGGGAATCTTCTGGTGTGGTTAGATTTGACCTTGGACCTCTCCTTCAAGATCAAATGAGGATAGCCAAAGTTAAAAGTGCTTATAACTTGCTTATCATTGGTGCTAGAGGTTTGGGATGGTAAACCAACCTATAGGAAATCATGGGCTGGGAATCTTTTGGTATGGTAAGATTTGACCTTGGACCCCCTCCTTCAAAGTCAAATGAGGAGAGGCAAACTTAAAAGTGCTTATAACTCGCTTATTATTGGTGCTACAGGTTTGGGATGGTAAACCAACCTATAGAAAATCATGGGCTGGGAATCTTTTGGTGTGGTCCGATTTAACCTTGAACCTCTCCTTCAAGGTCAAACGAGGATAGCCAAAATTAAATGTGCTTATATCTTGCTTATTATTGGTCATACAGGTTTGGGATGGTAAACCAACTTACAGGAAATCATGGGCTGGGAATCTTTTGGTGTGGTCAGATTTGACCTTTGATCCCTCCTTCAAGGTCAAACAAGGATAGCCAAACCTAAAAGTGCTTATAACTCGCTTATTATTGGTCCTAGAGGTTTGGGATGGTAAACCAACTTATAAGAAATATATGGGCTGGGAATCTTTTGGTATGGTCAGATTTGACCTTTGACCCCTCCTTCAAGGTCAAACAAGGATAGCCAAACTTAAAAGTGCTTATAGCTCGCTTATTATTGGTTGGGATGGTAAACCAACCTATAGGAAATCATGGACTGGGAATCTTTTGATGTGGTCCGATTTAACCTTGAACCTCTCCTTCAAGGTCAAACGAGGATAGCCAAATTTAAATGTGCTTATATCTTGCTTATTATTGGTCATACAGGTTTGGGATGGTAAACCAACTTACAGGAAATCATGGGCTGGGAATCTTTTGGTGTGGTCAGATTTGACCTTTGACCCCTCCTTCAAGGTCAAACAAGGATAGCCAAACTTAAAAGTGCTTATAGCTCGCTTATTATTGGTTGGGATGGTAAACCAACCTATAGGAAATCATGGACTGGGAATCTTTAGAGTGTGGTCAGATTTGACCTTGGACCTCTCCTTCAAGGTCAAACGAGGATAGCCAAACTTAAAAGTGCTTATAACTCGCTTATTATTGGTGCTAGAGGTTTGGGATGGTAAACCAACTTATAGGAAATCATGGGCAGGGAATCTTTTGGTATGGTGAGATTGATCTTGGACCCCTCCTTCAAGGTCAGAGTAGGATAGGCAAACTTAAAAGTGTTTATAACTCGCTTATTATTTGTCCTAGAGGTTTGGCATGGTAAACCAACCTATAGGAAAACATGGGCTGGGAATCTCTTGGTGTGGTCATATTTGACCTTGGACCCCTCCTTCAAGGTCAAACGAGGATAGCCAAACTTAAAAGTGCTTATAACTTGCTTATTATTGGTCATACAAGTTTGGGATAGTAAACCAACCTATAGGAAATCATGTGCTGGGAATCTTTTGATGTGGTCAGATTTGACCTTGAACCTCTCCTTCAAGGTTAAGCGAGGATAGCCAAACTTAAAAAGGCTTATAACTCGCTTATTATTGGTCCTACAGGTTTGGGATGGTAAACCAACCTATAGGAAATCATGGGCTGGGAATCTTTTGGTGTGGTCAGATTTGACCTTGGGCTCCCTCCTTCAAGGTCAAATGACAATAGCCAAACTTAAAAGTGCGGATAACTTGCTTATTATTGGTCCTAGAGGTTTGCAATATGAAACCAACTTATAGGAGGTCATAGTCTGGGAATCTTCTGATGTTTTCAGATTTGACCTTGGGCCCCTCTCAAGGTCAAACAATGGTTCACTGGCTTTGGTGAGTTGTCTTTTCGGTGGATAGAAATTTTCATCGGTTCTCCGATGCGTAGGTCTAGTTCATATTGTTAGCACATCATAGCAAAATCTTAACAATTTGGGGGTGTCCAAAGTGATTAGGTCAGGCAATAGGAATATTAGTTCTTGAAATTAAAACACACTCCTCAAAATCACTGTAATACATCAAAATAGGCAACAGAGAGAAAACAGAGAGAAAAATTCAAATTTTCTTGTTGTCTGGATACTAAGTATTAGCATTTGTTACATATCCGTTCATAAAAAGATTTTTACCATGAGGGCTGTCAAGGGTGAAGCTAGCTTTGTCAAATGCTCATGATATTGTCATCGGTGAGTAAACTTGTCTCCGATTAAATTAAACATGCTTAAAAAAATTTAGTCGTGTTAAAATATAACTGAAGATGGGATTATGTACCTTTTCTACTGACTGGCTCTTATTAGTGGAATGATGGATCTCTCTATAGGTCATACATAAAACAGATACATATGTCCTTTCTCTGGTATGAGCTGGCTACATTAATGGACCGAATCTTATTAATATGTTTATGGTAAGTTGTGTTTCAGAGCCTGTCAGATGATGGAGAAAGTACTATAAAACTTCTTATCAGATTAGATTGAGTAGATTAAATGCAGACATATGACCTTGAAGCTCTGCATTCAATGTCATAATGTCATCCAGAGTACCAAAGTACCCCACATAACTGATTTTGGGCAAACTTGCAGATCCCTGTATCTCATTATTTGTTCAAGAGATTTGGGATAAATCAAATCACTTTCAGAAAAGCATATGTTGGAATCTTTTGATGTGGTCGTATTTGTCCTTGGGGGCCCCTCCCCAACAAGGGTAGCCAAACTTAATAGTGCTTATAACTCACTTATTATTGGTCATAGAGGTTTAGGATGCCAAACCAACCTAAGGAAATCATGAGTTGGGAGTCTTTGATGTGGTCAGATTTTGACCTTGGGGGCCCTCCCCTCCTTCAAAGTCGAGTGAGAGTAGCCAGAATAAAATATTTTCAAATGTGTAACTTTAAAAAATAAACCTTCACTGCTGATCACAAACTGAAGTATCATACTTTTCTTGTTCTTAAGAAGCTGTTTTATCAATACGTCATTATTCTCATATTTTTTTTAATTAAAAGAATTAAAACCATTAAAAGAATGAGAATTTTTCGAAGAAGAAGAATGTCAGGGAGTGTGGACTCAGATCTGTCCATCTGTTCTCCAAGGCTGCAAACTGGTAGATCTTGAATTGTGCTTATTTTGTCACCTAAACTCTTGTAAAACTTAGAAATACAATATCAGTCTGACTCTACCATATGTATTTTTGGAGAATTTCCTTAAAAAATATTCAGAACATATTTATAATCTAATCTAATCTACTGCTTTTTAGGCGCAATATCTTCCCCAAAAGGGGAACTCAGTGCGCTAACTTAACAAAATCATTTCTCAAAAGGAGGGTCGAGGGATGTTCAAGGTCAGTAATCCGGAGTTGTGGGTGTGACCAGGAGGGAAGAAGACTAAGTTGGAAAACTGGAATTGAAGAGGTGGGTTTTGAGGTGTTTCCTGAAAGATGCAACAGAGGGGCTATTTCTTATTTGGAAGGGGAAGGAGTTCCAAAGAACCGGGGCATAGTGACTGAAAGAATTGGAAAAGTGTTTGAGTGATTTATGAACTTTACAGTCAAAAGTGGGGGTATGATGGAATTTGAGTTTGGGGGTGTTTCGCCTTGTATTTCTGGAAGAGGTGTAGGGATGAATTAATTCTCTTAGGTAAACTGGTTGGCCCTGGTTGAGAATTTTGTGTGTAATGAGACCTATTTTGAATTGTACCCTATATTTGACTGGGAGCCAATGAAGTTTTTTCAGTTGAGGGGTAATGTGAGAGTATTTAGAGGTACGAGTGACAACCCTGCAGAGTGAATTTTGGACTAATTGCAATCTCCTTAACTCAAAATCAGTGAGTGATAACTGGGAATTGCAATAGTCCATTTTATTGCGTTAATACATCCTATCCAATGGACAAATGCTTATCCGGTCGGCGCGGACCGGCCCGCCAAACGTCAGAAAAAGACGTCCTGTGTCTCCACCGGCCAAGCCGGTCCAGTACTGTGCACTCGCCAGGTGGCGTGTAGTACTTCCTTCCTGTCTAGACAGAGTGACGTCATAGCATCTTTTTCGTTTGGCGCATGTGCTGTGTACACGAAATTTTCAGTGAACTTAATTTGTATTTTGTTCATCAATATTATACAGAGTGTGTTTTTATAACTTTGTCTTTTTGTGCAAGAGGTATTATAGATCATTTTGGTGTAATTTTCATTTCGGATCGTCATGTCTTCACCCAGTCAGAAGCATGGAAGTTGTGGACACATAATGGCTAGCTTTGATAGCCATAATTTCTGCGCGCGTTGCAGGGAGAAGGGTAAGGGCACAGATCCGTGTATTAATAAAAATGACTGTAACTCTTGCAATTTGCTCACAGAAGAACAACGCTTACAGTTGTCTACGCCTTCTTATAGGCTCAAAAAGGAAAAGAGGGATCTTAAGAAATCTGATACACCCAAACAGGACTCATCCAGTTCCTCTCTCATAGACCCGTACTCTGTTACGGTAGTGGGAGCTGTGGACGCCCAAGGGATTTTACAGTCCCCTGGTTCGAGTTCAGGAAAAGCACAGAAAACTGATTCCTCATCAAAACCCAAGGATTTAAAACCTAAAGCAGAAAAGCCTTCTAAATCGACTTCTAAATCTCACAAGTCTTCAGTTGATTCCAAGATCGACGACCTGGACCAAAAGTGGGCTGACAGATTTAATAGATTAGAAGCTCTGCTTTTAGCAAAGACTTTGGATAAACCAGACCCAGCTTTTACCTCTGTCAAAGTCGCTCCTACACACTCGCCTCCGGCTAGCTCAGCCATATCTGATAAACCCTTCATTAGACCTTCCGGTTCTGCTTCAGGGACAGATGCTTCAGGTACCGACCTCGCTTCTCAGAGTCAAGTTACCGACCAGTCTGTCAGACCGGACACACTTCAACACACTTCAGATTTGACTGGTTCCTTACAGACTGTTTCCAAGTCGACCAGCAAGTCGCAAAAGAGTAGATCTTCTACCGACCGACTAGCAGATCAGGCTGGTACTGCATCTCCAGTTCCTCAGCAAGTACCTAGCAGGTCGTCATCGGTTCCGGCTAGAAGGCTCAGCACTTCCTCTATGGATACCGACACCGACCTTTCTGATCGCCCCCCTGTGGACATTTTTGTCGAAGAGGGAGAACTATCAGATCAGGAACTTGAAGCCGCTTCTGCCGACCCCGACCAAACCCTCTCCGAAGAGCAAATGTACAGGGAAACCATGAGTGGTATTAGGTCTTTCATGGGGTGGACCCACATTCCTGAAGTGGATACGGCAGCGTCAACCGCGGATGACAACCCCTTTGCGGGTCCCAAATCACAGCCTTCAGGGAAGGTCTCAGTTTCAATGCCAACCGACGAGTGGGTCTGCAGTAAGATGGGTAAACTTAATCTGACTCTTATGGAGGGTTACCCGTCGCGAAGTTCAGAGGCTGGGGGTCTTCTCAAGGACCAGTTTGTGCGTCCGCCCAGATCACAAGCTAAGTGGTATAGCTTTGCACCAAATCAAGAGAAGCCCGGACAGGATACTGGCAAGACTGTTTCCACTTGGTCTACTGACGCTTCCAAGATAAACAGTACCTACAGTCACATAGCCAAGGCAGCCGGCATTGCATCTACTCCACCAGCCTCACGTCAAATAACCTACGCAGGTGGGAGAAGTCTGCCCGCGAAGCCTCTACCATTTGCAACCAAGCGGCAGCCTTCAACCGGTGTCTTTACAAAGTTCAAGACTCTATGCAATCTCAACTGAAGGTGATTAAAGCAGACTTTAGTAAAGGAAAGTCGTCCTCAAAAGTTTCACAGGCTGCTGATGAGTTACAGTTCCTGATGAACTTCAACTCTAGCATTACCCAGTCCATGGCCAAGACATTAGAGCATCTCACGGACTGTGTTTTTGTTACTGTTGTTAACACCACCCTGGCCAGACGAGACTCTTATCTGTCTCACCTCAAGTTGGGAATTAAACCGGACACCTTTGCTGCCCTACGTACAGGACCACTACATATTCCTACACTGTTCCCAGATTCAGCGCTTAAGCAGGCAGAACAGGATTTCTTTCAGGATCGCTTTCACCCTTATGAGCGTCAGGACAAGCGTTCAGATTTCAGAAAGCCAGACCGCCCTGCTTGGAAGAATATTGGGAACAGGGGACAGCACAAGAGGGGCAAGGCCAAAGCCTCCTACTACTCATCGCGACCAGCCAAGGGCCAGCAGTCCTATAAATGACAATCATTGTGTAAAGGGCTTACAGGAAGGACTGCTGGCCGGGAGCAAGACAGTGTCACAGGAACTGTTAACAGACTCTGTAAATTATGGTGTTGTAAAAGTTGTACATTTTATTGCGTTAATACATCCTATCCAATGGACAATTGCTAATCCGGTCGGCGCAGACCGGCCCGCCAAACGCCAGAAAAAGACGTCCTGTGTTGCCACCGGCTGGCCGGTCCGTAGTACTGTGCACTCCCCAGATGGCGCCTCGTACTTCCTTCCTGTCTAGACAACCTGACGTCATAGCATCTTTTTCGTTTGGCGCGTGTACTGTGCAGACGTGTTTTCAACATCTCCAGAATTTTAAAGGAAAAGTGTGCTTTATGACGGATTTTAAACCTTATTTGTGGAGAGTTTCCTTGTAAAGTGTTACCAGCTGGTCAAGCACGGATATACATTTAGAAATCTGCTGGAAACGCTCCCTAGTTGGCTCAATTTTTTATTGATGATAGGGCAGCAATCGACGAGATATATATAGTTTCCTCCCATTCAACCTTTGTGTTGTTAGGGGCAGATCAACAATATTGAGGAATTATGGATATACTTCTAACAGGTATTTTTATCTGTGTCTTTTGTTTGAATTTTTCATCTATAACCTTCCAGCTACAATCACCATAGAAACGTCTCTACACGAGATCTTCAGTCTACGTAGTTTTGAAATCTGTGAATGGAAGGAATTCCCCATCACAGATGCATTCTTCAGAGCGCACTGGTACCGACTTCTCTGCTGTAAAGCATCAGTCACACCAGCCCAGCTCGAGTATTTGGTGTTTTTTAATCAGAAGCATGAGATGGATTCTTCAGATTTCTTCAACTGACCTCTCAAGTATTTTCTACATAGAAGGAACCTTTGTCACTCTCAGTCCCACCCTTATGGACCCGGCAGTTGTGTCGGTAGTAAGGGCAGTGGATGGCCAGGAAACTGGTTTGAGTGTACAGCCGGCTGAGAAGAAGAACCGACTTCAGACCGGCCAGGAATTTCATCTACAGAGTGCACTGGTCCAGGCTTTTCTGCTTTTAAAGCATCAGCCGACCGGCCAGCTAAAAGAACGCGACCTCTGACGTCATACCCAGTCAGCCAATCGCGTGTCTTCACGAAGCTGGTCACGTGTTTTCACCGACCAGTCACGAAGTTTATCACGTGATTTACCGAACAAGAAGGTCGGAAGTACATTCTTTGCACTCACGTCTACTGTGATTCCAGTTTTTTAGTTCCTGTAATCCACCTCCAGCGTACTGGTACAGACTTCTCTGCTACAGACATCAGTAGACCAGTAAGCTTACGTTACTATGATATAAGGAAAGAACACCTCTAGTGAGGGCGTATCCCCGAAGTTGGTCACGTGATTTTCCGACCAGTTCACGAAGCTGATCGTCATCTCCAACCAGCCAATCACGTTGTCCCTCCGACCAGCAAGCTGGTCACGTGACACACCGACCAACATTGGTTTCTAAATATAGCTCACAAGGGCTTCCCCAGCAACTGTCAAAATCTACAAATAAGACGTGCGTTCAAAGATAGTTGTAAAATTTTCAATTTTCAACAACTGGTTACAGAGTGTATCGACCAGTACCGGCTATACAGCCTTGTACACTTGTTTTCAACAACTGGTTACAGAGGGTACCGGCTATACAGCCGTGTACACTTGCTTCAACAAGCGGTTACAGAGGAATTAATGGAGGAAACTGAATTCAACACAAGATAATTGTAAACTTCATTCAGCAACTGGTTACAGGGTGTACCTACTGGCTACACAGCCTTGTACACTTACTTCAACAACTGGTTACAGAGTGTACCGACTGACTACCGGCTAAACAGCCTTGTACAGTTACTTCAATAACTGGTTACAGTATGTACCGACCGGCTACCGGCTTCACAGCCTTATACAGTAGCCTCAACTGGTTACAGTGTACCGGCTACACAGCCTTGTACACTGGCTTCAACAACTGGTTACAGAGTGTACCGACTGGTACTGGCTACACAGCCTTGTACACTTGCTTCATTCTATGGGTTACAAGTCTACTAACAGGGTGTTGGCTACACAGTCTTTACTGTAAATATAGACCAGTAGCTGTCGAAATTCGTTGGTGACCCCAACCTGCCAGTTTTTGCCGGTTACAAGAATTACTGGTTACAGTAAAGTACCGGGTATGGAGTCCGGGTACCGGACAGAGTTGCCTAAGGTTAATTGGGTTACAGAGAATTCTTAAACTGGTCAGTGATCTTGATGATAGGACAGTTTCCCAAGCTACTGCCAGGCAACCTTCCCTTATCACACCTCTCAACAATTCCTGTTATCGGTGCTGGACTTGACTGCAGAGATAATAATCAATTTTGTCATCAGGTCCGGCCAGGGGACTGACATCTCACATATTACAATTGCTCTGTAAATGCTGCACCTTGCAGGCTGCTGGCCCGGGGCAAAGAGTTTATTAATGTGAAAATAAGACCACAAAAAAAAAAAAAAAAAAAAAACCTGGATCATTGTCACCAGACTGGACCAGTGTCCGGAGGGACAGAAAATATTGTCAGAATACCAAATGTCCCAAATGTGGCACACAATCTGCCTATAAGGTCCAGACTAAGCCTTTTTTTTTGGGAAGTTAGGAAGCCTTGGGGACTGGACTTTAGGTAGTACAACTGTTGAAGGAGGGATACCTACGTCCATATACCTATACAAGAACAATCCAGGAAATGCCTGAGATTTCACATCCAAGGTCGGGCATACCAACTCAAGGCCCTGCCATTCGGGTTGTCCACAGCACCTTTTGAGTTCACCGTGATACCAAAGCAGGTGAAGTTGATGGCCATACACAAGGAATTAAGAAGCCACCAGTACCTAGACGGCTGGTTGGTGAGAGCCAGATCCCACCAGGCTTGTCTCCAAAATACACAGGAACTAGTAAATAATGTGTCAGCAACTGGGTTGGCGAATGAACTTAGAGAAATCAGAGCTGGAGCCCAATCAAGACTTTGATTTTGTAGGCTACCAGTTTCGACTTCAGGTCTGATCGGTTCCGACCGACCCTGGACTGGGTACAGAACCTTCAAGAGACTGTTAAAACTGCTATCCCTACCGGCTTGCCCGGTCCGGGAATTCATGTCCTTGATAGGTTACTAACATCTACAGAAAAGCATGTTAATCTAGGCAGACTTCATATGAGGCCCATACAGTGGCATCTCAAAAACAGCTGGAGGGTACCAGAATCACTGGAAAAGGTGATCCAAGTCCCCAGGTCCCTGCACCCCCATTTACAATGGTGGCTGAAGGAAGACAATGCACTTACAGGCCAACCATTACACCCAATAAAACATGCTCTGCAAATATTTACAGACGCATCAATAGAAGGGTGGGGCGCTCACTTAGATGAGCACTTGGCAGGAGCAACCCGGTCCCCTCTGGGAAGCAAGTTGTATATATAAACTATCTAGAACTTTAAGCAGTTTTTCTGACTTTAAAGAGTTCTAAGACCTTTGCTTAAACAAGATAGTACTTGTAGCAACTGACAACACCACAGTAGTGTCATACATAAAGGAAGGAGGAATGAGGTCGGGCCCACTTTGTGCCCTACTATGGAGAATCTTGACCTGGTGTACCAGGAAACAAGTGACTCTAAGCACGACACATTCCAAGCCGGCCTAATGTGGTAGCAGACAGGCTGTCCAGGCTAGGCCAGACCATCCAAACAGTGGTTTCTCCTTCCAGAGGTCTTCCACTCTATGCAGTAGGTGGCACCGGCCCAAATAAACTTATTTGCCACGAGGCTCAACAACAAGTCGCCTCTGTTTTGTGTCACCGGTACCGGATCCCCTGGCCACAGCAGTGGATGTGCTCAGTCGGCCATGGTAGGATCTAAAAGCATACACCTCACCATCAGCCATTTTGGGCAAAGTGGTGAAGTTGCAAGACTCCCCATGTAAGAGAATCATTCTGATTGCTCCGGGGTGGCCCAACATGCCTTGGTTTTGGGATCTAGTGGCCATGTCCAGCCACATCCCGCTGAGCCTGCCCAATCTGTCCAGCCTGTTCACAGCCATTCGATCAGATCCCTCACAGAAATCTGACAAATCTTAATCTCCATGCAGGGCTCCTAGAGCCTCAGCAATCGAGGAGCAGGACTTGTTTGAGGCAGTGGCAGCAAGAATTGAGGCTCCTCAAAAGGGGGGTCAATCAGATCAGTCTATGAGGCAAATGGGTCATTTTTACAAAGTGATGTATCATTCGTCAGGTGGACTTCGGGCACCACCTGTAAAGTCGGTTGTTTACTTCCTTAGGTACCTGTTTCAGGACAGGAAGTTGCAGCCCAGTACCATTGATGGTTACAGGTCAGCCATTGCTGATGGTCTAGAAATTTGCCCATCAATTTTTAGTAAGGATGAAAATCTCACTCGTCTCCTGGATAGCTTCCACTGAGACAGACCCAAAGGCCGGAGGGTAACCCCTTCCTGGAACCTCTCCCTGGTTTTTGCACCAGCTGACAAGGTTCATTTTGAACCAATTAAAGGCCTCCTTGAAGCATTTGACCTTCAAGTCAGTTTCCCTCTTGGCCCTGGGTTCGGGCAAGCGTAGAAGTGAGATACATGCTTGGCAAACAGCCCAACACCATTGATGGTTATAGGTCACTCATTGTTGATAAACTGGAAATTCACCCTTTAACATCAGTAAGGACGAAAATCTCGCTCGTCTCCTGGATAGTTTCCTGAGAGACAGACCCAGAGGCAGGAGTGGCATACCCTCCTGGAACTTCTCACTGGCCGTGCACCAGCTGAGACTCCTTTTGATCCAATCAAGGAGGCCCCCTTGAAGCATTTGACCTTCAAGACGGTATTCCTCTTGGCCCTTGGGTCGGGCAAGTGCAAAAGTGAGATTCATGCCTGGCAAAACTGATATATTGGACACCAATCCGATTGGTCAAAGGTGTCCCTGTATCCATCACCCAGCTTTGTATCCTAGAATCAGCTGGTCATTGAGTGTCCAGTGTGGCCCCTGGGGTTATAACAGCCCTGGCCTCGACTCTGGATAGATCCCTCAAGTCTGACAGGTCCCTCTGTCCGGTCAGAGCATTAGGCTACTATTTGGACAGGACCTCAGACATCAGGCAGAATAAGGAGGTGGTTTTTGTCTCATTTAAGAAAGGTTTCAACAAAGACATCTCACCTGCCACTATCTCCTCTTGGATCAAGCAGACTGTGATCCTATGTTATGAGCTCTCTGACCAGGAGGCCCACATTTAACATCAGGTTAAAGCCCATGATGTCAGGGCCTTTGCTGCTTCTAAGGCCTTCCAGTCGGGAGTCTCCTTAGATCCAATCTTGTCAGCCTGCCACTGAAGTCACAATACTTTCACACAGTTCTATATGAAGGGCGGGGCTTGGGCTGATTCAGAGCTTTACCAATTGGGTTCGGTAGTGGCTGCTCAGCAGATCCACAAGTGGCCCGTAGATTGAGGAGATTTGTATATATGTATAAACAGTTTCTTCATGTACATAAGAATTAAGTGTGGCGTGCTTCCTTTGGGAGGTTTATTTGCATTCTGGGACTGAACTCATCCCTCTCTTCCCCTACCTCAGAGCAGGTCTGCAAAAAGGGGGGGGGGCGACGGCGGTATAGCCCCGGGTAACCGGCTGCTGGCAACCGACCATGGCCTTGCAGGGTTTCCTGACCTTAAAGTCAACCCAGGCCTGGACCTCCTAGGTCTCCTGACGAAGTCAGCCTAGACCGTAGGTTAAAATTTGCTATTACTTGTGAGTTCACATAAGTCCCTAGTAACTTACCCGCCGACCAAGCGGTAGTTATTCAGCAATTGTCCATTGGATAGGATGTATTAACACAATAAAATTGCAAATTTAATAAGTAAATTAAATTTTTATAAGTTAATACCCTATCCAATGGACACACAAGACCCTCCCACCGACCCCGCTATCAACTTACTAGGGGTCTAAGAGGTTTAGACAACGAAAAAGATGCTATGACGTCAGGTTGTCTAGACAGGAAGGAAGTACGAGGCGCCATCTGGGGAGTGCACAGTACTACGGACCGGCCAGCCGGTGGCAACACAGGACGTCTTTTTCTGGCGTTTGGCGGGCCGGTCTGCGCCGACCGGATTAGCAATTGTCCATTGGATAGGGTATTAACTTATAAAAATTTAATTTACTTATTAAATTTGCAATTCTGCGCCCGGGCCTTTACAAAGGAAAGAAGTAAGCCCCGGGTTAGCAGCCTGTCAAAAATCAAAGAGTCACAAATTAAAGTATGTGAACAGTGCTTCTTGTGTCATTTCATTGTCTTGTGTTCAATCTGTACCAAATGTCCCAAATGCTGTGCAAAATCCACCTGTAGGGGCCCAACTCCAAAACTTTTGGCAAACTTGGCTAGGTCTAGGGGCCAGTCCGACAGTGGTTTAAATCTTGAGGGAGGGTTACACCCTCCCCTTCCGGACCCGACCAAATCTTACAAGGTTCCCTACAGTCGTAAGCTGTTATGTCAATCCCCACAGGAACAGCTACCTGTTGGAGGCATTACATCAGCTTATGGACAAACATGCAATAGAACTGGTCCGCAATCAAACATCCCTGGGGTTTTTCAACCGACTCTTCCTAGTCCCAAAACTCAACAACAAATGGAGGCCAATACTGGATCTGAGCAAACTAAATATTTTCCTCAAGGTGGAAAAATTCAAAATGGAGACACCGGAAACCATCAGAACATCCCTCCAAAAACGGGAGTGGGTCACCTCGGTGGACTTCAAGGACGCCTACTTCCACATACCAATACAGGAACAATCCAGGAAGTACCTCCGTTTTCATATTCAGGGCCGGACTTACCAATTCAAAGCTCTGCCTTTTGGTCTGTCCACAGCGCCTATGGAGTTCACTGTGTTAGCAAAGGAGGTGAAACTGATGGCCATGCACAAGGGTATAAGGATCCACCAGTACCTAGACGACTGGTTGGTGAGAGCCGGATCCCAACAAGTTTGTCTCCACCACACCCAGATTCTAGTCAAAATGTGCCAGGAACTTGGCTGGCTGGTAAATATGGAAAAATCAGAACTGGAACCCAAACAGATTTTCGATTTTGTAGGTTACCAGTTCGACCTCCGAGCCGGCCGGGTCAGACCGACCAGGGACTGGTGGCAAAGCCTTCAGGTCAAAATACAAGCACTATTGCTGCTGCCGGCCTGTCCGGTCCGTCAGTTTATGTCACTGATAGGTTTACTAACAGCCACAGAAAAACAGATTCACCTCGGCCGACTACACATGAGACCCATACAGTGGTATCTCAAAAACAACTGGAGGGTCCCAGAATCTTTAGAAAAGATCATCCCTCTACCCAGTTCCCTGCACCCTCATCTGCAATGGTGGTTAGAAGAAAGCAATGTGCTACAAGGCCAACCATTACACCCAGTAGAACATGCTCTACAGATCTTTACAGACACATCAAAAGAAGGGTGGGGCGCTCACTTAAACGAGCTCACTGCAAGGGGCTCTTGGTCGGTGCCGGAAAGCAGACTGCACATAAACTATCTACAGTTAAAAGCAGTCTTTCTAGCTCTCAAAGAGTTCCAAGAACTATGTACAGGCAAGATAATTCTAGTGGCATCCGACAACACTACGGTAGTGGCTTATATAAACAAAGAAGGAGGCATGAGGTCGGGCCCTCTATGTGCCCTACTGTGGAGGATCCTGACCTGGTGTTCCCAGAAACAAGTGACGTTAAAAGCCCGTCACATCCCGGGCCATCTGAATGTGATAGCAGACAAGCTATCCAGACTGGGTCAGACCATACAGACAGAGTGGTCCCTCCTGCTGGAGGTATTTATAAGCATATGCAAGGAGTGGCACCAGCCTCAAATAGATCTGTTTGCCACAAGATTCAACCACAAACTTCCTCAGTTTGTCTCTCCAGTCCCGGACCCCCTGGCTGTAGCAGTGGATGCTCTCACTCTGCCATGGGAGGACCTGGATGCATATGCCTTTCCACCGACCTCCATCTTGGGCAAAGTAGTGGAGAAGCTACTGGACTCCCGGTACCAGAGAGTTATTCTGATTGCTCCCGGGTGGCCCAACATGCCCTGGTTCTGGGACTTGGTGGCCATGTCAAATTCCCCTCAGCCTACCAAACCTGCCCAATCTCTTGACACAGCCGTTCAACCAGATCCCTCACAGGAATCTGGCAAACCTGAATCTCCATGCATGGCTCCTAGAGCCACAGCAATCAAGGAACAGGGTTTCTCTAAGGCAGTGGCAGCAAGAATTGAGGCTCCTCAAAGAAAATCAACCAGATCAGTCTATGAGGCAAAGTGGACCATTTTTACAAAGTGGTGCATCACTAATCAGGTGGACTTCAGGTCACCACCTATAAAGTCGGTGGCTGACTTCCTTCTATACCTCTTTGAGATCAAGAATCTTCAGCCCAGCACCATTGATGGATACAGGTCTGCCATTGCTGATAAACTGGGTAACATCACAGTCAATATCAGCAAAGATGATAATCTCACCCGTCTCTTAGATAGTTTCCACAGAGACAGACCCAAAGGGCGGAGGGGTATACCCTCCTGGAACCTTTCTCTGGACCTACACCAGTTAACAAAGGCTCCCTTTGAACCTCTTAAGGAAGCTTCAATGAAACATCTGACCTTCAAAACTGTCTTCCTTTTGGCCCTGGGTTCTGGCAAGAGAAGGAGTGAGATACATGCATGGCTGCAGAAGAACATTAGACACCAGTCGGACTGGTCTAAGGTGTCCCTGGTTCCATCCCCCAGCTTTCTTTCCAAGAACCAGCTGGCCAAAGAGGGTCCGGAGAGTGTAGCCCCAGTGGTCATTCCAGCCCTGGCTCCTACTCTGGATAGATCCCTCAAGTCTGACAGAACTCTTTGTCCGGTTCGAGCCTTGCGCTACTATTTGGACAGGACTTCAGACTTTAGGCAGGGCAAGGAGTTAGTTTTTGTCTCCTTCAAGAAAGGTTTCGACAAGGACATCTCACCTGCCACTATCTCCTCATGGATCAAACAGACGGTGATCCTATGCTATGAGCTCTCTGACCAACAGGCCCACACCTTACATCAAGTCAAAGCTCATGATGTAAGGGCCTTTGCTGCCTCTAAGGCCTTCCAGTCGGGAGTTTCCTTGGAGCAGATCTTAGCAGCCTGCCACTGGAAATCTCATAATACCTTCACTCAATTCTATCTGAAGGATGTGGCCTGGGCTGATTCAGAGCTCTACCATCTCGGTCCGGTTGTGGCTGCTCAGCAGATCCACCAAGGGACTAGTACCTAGAGGAGACCTGTACATTTGTAGTTAGTTGTACATTTTTGTATATATTGCACATATAGTTTAAAAAAAAAAAAAAAAAAAAAAAATCTGGACGTGCTTCCTTCGGGAGAATTTCTCTATGGGACTGAACTCATCCCTCTCTTCCCCTACCTCAGAGCAGGTCTGTTAAAAAAAGGGGGAGGGGGGGGGCAAAGTCGACTGACGGTTCAATACCTGGCAACCGGATGATGATATTCGACCATAGCCTTAAGGGTTATCGACCTCGGGTCTTCCCAGGCTTTAAAGGAAATTGTTCATTATTTTTGCTATGAGTTCGAACCTAGTCCCTAGTAACTTACCCGCCGACCAAGCGGTAGTTATTCAGCATTTGTCCATTGGATAGGATGTATTAACGCAATAAAATTGCAAATTTAATAGGTAAATTAAATTTTTATAAGTTAATACCCTATCCAATGGACACACAAGACCCTCCCACCGACCCCGCTATCAGTCTACTAGGGGTCTAATAGGTTTAGACAATGAAAAAGATGCTATGACGTCACTCTGTCTAGACAGGAAGGAAGTACTACACGCCACCTGGCGAGTGCACAGTACTGGACCGGCTTGGCCGGTGGAGACACAGGACGTCTTTTTCTGACGTTTGGCGGGCCGGTCCGCGCCGACCGGATAAGCATTTGTCCATTGGATAGGGTATTAACTTATAAAAATTTAATTTACCTATTAAATTTGCAAATCTGCTGCTCACCAAAGCATTTGCTAAAAGAACTGATGTGTTAAGGTCTAAAAGGGGACAAATTCTATAGAGGTCGCTTGCGTTAACTCTGGTGGACTTTATGACCTGTGACACGTGGTCTGAGAATTAGCTTATAAACTTTAATTTAAAACTGTACTTGAGAGATTTATATGTATATATATATTTTTGTGTATTTTTAGATTTACATGCCAAACCCGCAACACCTGAAGATTTGAATTTAATGCAATGCATAAATGTGACTGGAGTGACAATATAAGTTGATATAAAGGCGTGTGTACAGTGTGTACACAGTGTTGTGTTTTAATAGATGTAATCTGTAATATTAGGATGTAGTGTGTCATGTTAGAATTATTCCTAATAATTGTTCTGCCACTTGTACACCCAATTCTATTTATTATGGTGCAATGTTATAATGACACTATTTTGTACTGATGCGTGTCTTCACATTAATATATGCATTTTGTCAAGATTGTTGCTATTTTCCCTCCAAGGAATGTGATCGCTTGGTAAAGGGACACACTGTAACCATGACCAGTATTTTCTGTTGGGATATTATACACAGGTAACTCGGCAACAACCATGCTAAAATCTTGTTCATCTAATTGTGAGAGACAGAAAAAAGTGGTCTATTTATCCAGAAATTTTAGTTGAAAAGGCCATCAAAAGACCTGTTATTTTTATCCTTCATTAAAGAGACATTCTCCTAAATTGGGTTCTATGTACTCTTTGTATAGTTTATAAATTGACTCTTATAGCAAAACAAAGTAAATGTCTTTTGCCACAGTTCCATGTTGTTGTAACAACCTGTATTTGATATTGATTCAGAGCCTTCTCCTCATTGCCACAGATGGAACACATATGTTGGTAGTGTCATAGTTAAAAATCAAGTCCCTCTGTATAGCCATTATGCGACCCCCCCCTCCCCCCAAACCCCTTCGGTGTTTAGTTTAGCACATGGGGAGCTCTTGGCTAACATTTTTACCATGTTGTGGCAAATGCGTCCTGCCTTAATAGGAATCCTGACTTGTGTACACTTATGGAAACTTAATAGATATTACTGAAATACAAAACCACATTAAACCACAGACGAGTTCAAACAAGTTAAATTTTTTTAAGCTCGGTGTGAGTTCATGAGGTCAACATGTAACTGTGTGAACTAGGTGTTAGGATGTTACATTATTGGTCAAATTTCACTCAAAGGTAATAACTGACCAAATTAAAGAAAATAGAATAGATAAAAGCGCATTTTATCAACCTTTTGTCTGAAAATATTGCAAAAAATCTGAAGAATAAACATTAAGAAGAATGACATATGAAAAAGTGCAGTGTAAAAACATAAGGTCACATGGTCAAGTAGGTTCAGTGTACTTTAGAATGTTTGAGCTTCCGGAAAGTAAAATGAGATTTATTGTACTCGTATAGAAATGTTCTAAAAAATTATGTTCTATCTTGAAGACAAAGTACCCACTATACTTTTGCTCATGACTTTTGCTTCTTCTAGTATAAATCAATGAATTACTTGTTACAGTATGTGATGTCCATGCAGATATATGATATAAAAGTATTATTGAAACTCATACTTATTTGTTAGATATGTAGATGTATATTTTACATTTATTTTTATTCATAATATCTTTTCTTAGCAATTTAAAAAAATCTGAAAGTTGTGAATTAGTAGAAAGATTACACAATTTATGTTGTCAAATAATTAAACATATTTGTTGTAACAATGTATAAAAAGTTTTAGTTGCAATGTTTAACAATTTAACCAAATTGAACTCATTGATTGTGTGTAGAAGCAGCTCTGTGATGTCACTCAGTTACAACTGGTTTACATGTTTTGAAAGTTTGACAGTTACAATCCACTACAAGGGTCATCAGTTGAGAGTAAAATCTTTGAACTTTTACACACTGGTTTGTATGTTTTGAAAGTTTGACGGTTACAATCCACTACAAGGGTCATCAGTTGAAAGTAAAATCTTTGAACTTTTACACACTGGTTTGTATGTTTTGAAAGTTTGACAGTTACAATCCATTACAAGGGTCATCAGTTGAGAGTAAAATCTTTGAACTTTTACACACTAGTTTGCATGTTTTGAAAGTTTGACAGTTACAATCCACTACAAGGGTCATCAGTTGAGAGTAAAATCTTTGAACTTTTACACACTGGTGTGCAGAAAGATTGGATTCACCAAAAGTCTTGGAAACAGCTCCATTAAGATATCAGAGATATTCCTTTTCTTTCTCTCTTTTTCTATTAGGTTACACATCCTGTTGGACATTTCTGTCAGGTGAACTTGGGGTCACTTGGTATTTTCTTGAAGTACTTTGTTTCATAAGATTTTGCCTGATCTGATCAGATTTTGGGTGACATTTGATTTAGCATGAATCCATCAACTTAAAGAGTGAAAAAGTCTGGTCATCAGCCACATTTACCTGACATTACAATAGAACAAAGAGAGATCTGTTGACTTCAGATGTGTAATAATCAGTAAATGGGTTATAGCTTAATTGAAAAAGTCTGCTATATAATTAGCAGTTCTTATTTTATATAAGTTGCTATTTATACAGCAATAAAATTCTTTTTTTTTTCAAACAAATCTTCTAAATAAAATGACCAACTTTTTATTGTAAAGATATTGGTTGGATCTAACTTGTTTCTGTCCCGACCATCTTTTGATGACTTGCTAATTGATTTTTATTGCGTTAATACATCCTATCCAATGGACAATTGCTTTACCGGTCGGCGCGACCGGTCCCGCCAAACGCCAGAAAAAGACGTCCTGTATATAATACCAGCAGGACCGGTCAGTAGTGTGCATTCGCTAGGTGGCGCATCATACTTGCTTCCTGTCTAGACAGAGTGACGTCAGTTCATCTTTTTCGTTTGGCGCGTGTAGTGTGCGGACGCGTTTTGAATTTATCTCCAAGTTTGAAGAAAACGCGGTTTATTCTACGAATTTAAAGCTTATTTTCTTCTGAAAATATATATTTTGTGTCACTTACATATCATGGCCTCTCCAGGACTTAAACGAGGCAGTATCCAGCATTTTATGGCCAGTTTTGAAGATTTTCTTTGTGCTTGTCGTCGAGACGAAGTCGTGGGTGAGAGGTCGTGTGTTGTCCTTGCAGCATTCCTTCTTCTGTTCAAAATGTATATTTACCACGATTCACCCTCCATTAATTTCTACATTGTCGAGTAACTCTGCGTGTATGTCGACGAGAAGAATTTAGAAGGAAAGAAGAATGCATCGTCTGACGTCATCACTTCCAGCTTATGCTGGTCACGTGACACAGACCTGGTCACGTGACACAGACCTGGTCATGTGATACGCATTCAACTATGGAGGTCACGTGATACGCATTTATCAATGGAGGACTCGTATTTTTTCAACAGAAGTTTTCATCAGAAGAAGACGACCATTTATTAATCAACACCCATTTTTAACTGGCAAGAAGAAATCCAGCAACTCGCCTGTTGGTGTGAAGATATTAGATGACATTTGGTCACTGCAATCTGCGTGTTTTGGAAGTGCCGGTCATGTGACTTCACAGATCTCCATACACGACCGGCAAGGCTAGCAGAAGAAATTGTGGCTCCACAGATCCCCAAGTGTGACCGGTTCAGCTAGCAAGAAGATGACCAGGTCTAGACCCCTTGTGCTGAATTTTACCGGTACCAGCTCTGCTCAGACTACCGGTGGGGTCTCCAGCTAGCCCTCTCCCCCCCTTTGACCCTACCTTGGTACGGGTACTGGGGCAGGTTGAGAGTAAGAAGATCTACCAACCGGTTACAGAGGATGGGCCTACCGGGAACCGGTTATAAAGTTGCTCCAGCTAGCTGTCCAGGCCACTGATTTTATGCTGCCTACAATACCGGTTACAGAGCCTACCCACTGGGTGCCGGCTACACAGCCCTCATTGACCAGTGTGCTTCCCCTTAGCCGGTTACAGAGCCAACCAGACCGGTTTACAGGCAGAAAATACAGGTGAATTAACCAGACTGACCCTGGCTGTTTGAAGAATCTGGTCAGTGGTTACAGAGAGAATTTTCTGGTTACACAGAGTTCTGCTGCTCCCACCATCCCAGTGCTGACAGCAGGCTAACCAGTTACAGATTTTACCGGTTACAGAGAGAGTTTACCGGTTACAGACAGGTCTGCTGCTCCCACCATCCCAGTGCTGACAGCAGGCTCACCGGTTACAGAGTTTACCGGTTACAGAGAAAATTTTCTGATTACACAGATCTGCTGCTCCCACCATCCCAATGCTGACAGCAGGCTAACCAGTTACAGAGAGATCTGCTGCTCTCACCATTCCAGTGCTGACAGCAGGCTCACTGGTTACAAAGTTTACCGGTTACAGAGAGAATTTACCGGTTAACAGAGGTTACTGGTTACAGAGAGATCTGCTGCTCTCACCATTCCAGTGCTGACAGCAGGCTCACTGGTTACAAAGTTTACCGGTTACAGAGAGAATTTACCGGTTAACAGAGGTTACTGGTTACAGAGAGATCTGCTGCTCCCACCATTCCAGTGCTGACAGCAGGCTCACCGGTTACAGAGAAATCAGTTGTTCCCATGGGCAGAAGGCAACTTAAGGCAACAAGTCCAGTGAGGACAACAGGGTCACCAGTTAGACATTTGCCTGTGACAGTCAGATAGACAGGAAGTTCTTCAGTAAATTGCCTCAACCAACCGGTTACAGAACCTACCGACGGGTTCTGGCTTACACAACCTCCAAGGACCAGTAGCTTCATACCAAGCCGGTTACAGAGTCTACTGGTCTGGCTTATAGACAGAAATTCCGGTGAAGAAACCTGATTCAAACTGGAACACCAGCTTACCGGATTGCCAGATCCACCAAGTGATCAAATAATGATAGAGCTGTGGCTGTCTGAATGCTTGGTTACAGAGAATGGCCAGTTTACCGGTTCATTAACAGTTAAGTGGCTTACCGGTTACTGAGAAGTGTTGGTTACAGAGAAAACCTTCTGATTCCAACATTACGGACAGGAAGAAGGCAGTTCTGTTAGATAAGCCTACCTCTGCTGAGACGTAGTCGCCCAGTTCTACCAGCTCAAATGAGTTTTCTTTGCAAAACTATGGATCCACCAGGAACTGGTTACAGAGCATTGCTTAACCTATAACCGGTTAGGCCCTGGTACTGGGCAGGTCCACAGGACTGGCTAACAGACCAGCAAAGTCTTTTAAGGGTCCAAATGGCCATTTTAGACCAACCAGTTGCTGTCTGAGGAATCTGGTTACAGAGAAATTCTTAGACCAGTCACTTGTCCTGGTGAGCTGACTGTCTCAATCTGCCTGATCAGTCAGCCAGTTACTCTTGCCAGTGAGATGCGGAACTCAACCACATTGGTTAGAATACTGCCAACAAGAAGTCTGCTGTACCAGTTATTCTGGAGATGCCATTGATCCAGCCTCCGAAACTGGCCAACCCAGCTTGCCTTTTTACCCAGCTTGTGACCAGTGTCAGCTGACACCAGGGGCATGAGTTTGCAAACTCAAGCTTTCCCTCAAGATTACAACCCTTTTCTGGTTTGTCACAACTGAAGCAATGGGAAATTTATCTGTTAATTGGACCAGGGGTCACAGTGTTCATAAATGGCTATTAGTGTTTCCACAGTGGGGTTCTGTGGAAATGACCTTATGTCGCAGATCCCCTTTGGATGGTTTCCTACTGTGTGGATCAGTGAACCTGTCGCCAGTGTTGACACTGGTATTTTTGCACCAACCTGCCGGTTCAAACTTGGGCCACCCTAGGGGCCAGCCTCAAGTTTACATGAACCTCCCAGGAAGGCTACACCCTCCCCTGCCAGAAACGACCAGTTTGACCAGTTCTCCAGGCAGGATTTTGGTTCAGTATCCTAAATGATTCAGCGGGAATTTCAGGAACCACATGAACCTCTCTTCAGCCAGAGTGGCTAACCTCATGGTTGCATACTGCCTCACCCCTTTCAAACAACAAGGAAATGCCAGCCCCCACTAAACCAGTCTCCAACATACACAATCTCTAGTAGCTCTGTGTCAGGAGTAAGTTTGAATGGTATCATGAAAAATTAGAACTAGACCTCGAGCAAGTCTTTGTCTTGAGAGACTACCAGTTCAGCCTGAAAGAGGGCAAGGTGAGACCCACCCTAGAGCATTTGCAGACGTTATCTGCAATCCAGAAACTTCTCTCCGGATCGACATGCCCGATCCAGCGGCTCATGCCCCTGATAGCATTACTGGCAGCCATAGCAAAGCCTGTCCACATAGGTGGCCTTTCTCATCAGGCCGATACAGTGGCACTTGATAAATAGCTGGAGAGTACCTGAATCGCCAAAAGGTGATCCCAGTTCACTCCACCCTCAGCTAAAATCGTGGCTGCAGGAAGACCATGTGCTTCAAGGTCAACCATTACACCTACTGTATATGCTCTGCAAATCCTTATAGATGCATTTAGAGGGGTGGGGTACTCACTTAAGGGAACACACTGCAAGGGGAACCTGGCCCCTTCCGAAGCAAGTTACACTTTAATATCTGGAATTTAAGGTGGCCTTTTGGCCCTAAAGAGTTCCAAAACCTCTGCTTGAACAATGTTGCTGTTGTAGCTACCCATGGTGGTTTTCTGTATAAAGGGGGGATGGAATCGGACCCCCTTTGGGCCCTCTTGTGGAGAATTCTGACCTGGTGTACCAGACACAGGTGACTCAGAACCTGACACATCCACAGCCGGCCGAATGTGATAGCAGGCAAGCTATCCAGGCTAGGACAGACCATTAAACATAATGGTCCCCCCATCCAGAGGTATTCAAGCAATATGCTCCCGGTGGCAGCATCCTCAAGTGGACCTGTTTGCCACCAGGTTGGACAACTACATCTCTGCCTCACCAGTTCCAGATCCTCAAGCCTGGGCAGTAGATGCCTTCATTCTTCCTTGTTAGGACCTGGACCCATATGCCTTCCCACCAGCAGCTATCTTGGGCAAAGTGGTGGGAAAGTTGCAGGACCACCCGTGCAACAACTCATACTGATTGCACCAGGGTGGTCCAACATGCCTTGGTTCTGAGACCTGGTAACCATGTCCAGTCAGATCCCACTGTGTGCACTTTCTGCCTAACTTTTGACTCAGTTACTCAACCAGACCCTTCACAGGAACCTGGTAAATCTGAATCTACATGCTTGGCCCCTAGAGCCCCAGCTACCAAGGAAGCAGGGCTTCCCTGAGGCAGTGGCAGCTCGAATTGAGGCTCCTCCAGAGGATCAAACAGATCAGTCTATGAGGCAAGTGCACCATATGTTTTACACGTGGTACCTCAGTAATCAGATGGACTTCTGGGCACCACCTTTAAAAGCTATAGCTGACTTCCCTTTGTACCTTTTCAAGACAGGAAGTTACAGCCGGGCACCATTGATGGCTATAGACCAGCCATTGTTAACAATTTGGGAATTTGCCCATTAATGTCAGCAGCGATGAAAATCTCACTGATCTCCTGGATAGTTTCCACAGAGACAGATCCAAGAGAACAGGGGAATCCCCTCTTGGAACCTTTCCCTGGTTCTACACCAGCTGACAAGGTTCCTTTTTGAACCCCTTAAGGAGGCCTCCCTGAAGCACTTGACTATCAAGACTGTCTTCCTGTTGGCCTTAGGTTCAGGCAAGCGGAGGGTGAGATCCATGCTTGGCTGCATAACAACCTCAGACACCAGATTGGTCCATGGTGTCTTTCTACCCCTCAGCCAGCCTTCCTTCCAAAAATTAGCTAGCCAAAGAGAGTCCAGACAGTGTGGCCCCTGTGGTTAATGCAGCCCCAGTCCTCACTCTGGATAGGTCACAGGTCCTGGTGTCCAGTCAGAGCCCTGTGTTACCATCTGGATAGGACCTCAGATCTTAGGCATAACAAGGAGCTGGTCTTTGTCTCCTTCCAAGAAAGTTGTCGACAAGGACATCTCTCCTGCCACCATCTCCTCATGGATCAAGCTACTGTGATCCTATGACATGAGCTCTCTGACCAGTAAGCCCTCACCTTGCATCAGGTCAAAGCCCATGATGTTAGGGCTTTTGCTGCTTCTAAGGCATTCCAGTCAGGAGTCTCCTTAGAACAGTCCTCAGCCTTCCACTGTAAGTCATATATCACCTTCACACAGTTCTGAAGGATGTGGCTGGGGCTGATTTAGAGCCTCTTTACTTGGGCCTAGCAGTGGCTGCTCAGCAGATCCACAAATAGCCCTTATATTGAGATTTGTATACATGTACATAGTGTAAATAGCTCATGAATCTAATTGACATGCTTCCTTCGGGAGGTTTATTTGCCTTCCGGGACTGAACTCATCCCTCTCTTCCCCTACCTCAGAGCAGGTCTGTAAGAAGGGGGGGGGGGGGCAATGCTGGTATAGCCCCGGCAACCGGGCTCTGGTAACCACCATGGACCTATAGGTCTCCTGACTAAGTCAGCCTAGGCCGTAGGGTAAAAATTTTGTTACCATTTATGAGTTCATTCTAAGTCCCTAGTAACTTACCCGCCGACCAAGCGGTAGTTATTCAGCAATTGTCCATTGGATAGGATGTATTAACGCAATAAAATTGCAAATTTAATAAGTAAATTAAATTTTTATAAGTTAATACCTTATCCAATGGACAGGCAAGGCCCTCCCAACCGACCCCGCTATCAGCTTACTAGGGGTCTAAATCTGTTTAGACAACGAAAAAGATGAACTGACGTCACTCTGTCTAGACAGGAAGCAAGTATGATGCGCCACCTAGCGAATGCACACTACTGACCGGTCCTGCTGGTATTATATACAGGACGTCTTTTTCTGGCGTTTGGCGGGACCGGTCGCGCCGACCGGTAAAGCAATTGTCCATTGGATAAGGTATTAACTTATAAAAATTTAATTTACTTATTAAATTTGCAAATTTATTTGGTTGTGATATTTGCTGTGCTTGTTATTCAGATTAATTCTTACATCATTACCAATGATTAAATTAGAAAATCCCTAAATACTAATAGCGAAGTCTTCTCTCAAAGAGATGTCCTCGCTGTTGAGGCCCATAAAAATAATGAAGAAAATAAACAGTCGTTTGACCTATCGGCAGGACTGACCACTGTAATTGATTGATCTGGCTAAGGTTATTACAAAACTTTTCCTTTAAATCTGGATTTTGCCAGTGAATTTGGTGGCTTCAACAAAAGGCTATTCTCAAAAATGGTACTTCAATGAAAATTTAAAGAAACCAATTATATTTTAAATTTGTCAGTGTCACCTTATCCCACTGGGCAGTTTCATTGTCCAATTGTAAATCAAAACAGAGAATTGATTTTTTTCATGATTTTTGTGTGACCATTTGACTCCTGTATAAGTTGTAATATAATGGTATTTTCAAATGATCAGAATTTTAAATAAGTTTATTATATATATGATAACTCTTTTTGCATCTTGTCCTTCTCTTGTAGTTGTTTTATCAGAGCATTTTTTGAGCTTATCCTAGTCATTGTAGCAGTGTGTTCTGATTTGAGATTGATGATCTGCAATTGGTGAATACGATTTTGTTTTTGTTCTCATCTAAAGTCATAAAACAGTGTTTCCATTAATGCAAATGCAATTTGAGATTAGTGATAAGTATATGAGAATCGAGACTATTTTGCTTCAGCAGTTCACTTGAGAAAAGTAAATCTTTTTGTGTTTGTTTGAATATTTGTTGAATATCTAGACCAGATTAGGCTACATGTGAACTTTGTTTTTGTTAAAACTGTGGGAAAGTTTCTCCCACATTGGTCCATGGGTGTCACAAGTTGATGTTTGACTTTGTATTATCCATTAAAAGTCATCAAAAGGAGTTTTTCTTTATATTATTCCTTGCATTTTTCCTTGCGATGATGAGACAATCCAGTCTTCAGTATATATCAAATGCACTTGTACTTTTTTTACACAGAATATTGGCCAGTTTCTGTTTGCTAGTATTCTCCACCCATAAAATGCCCAGTCATAATTTACAGTTAAACCTCAAGTCTCCTACCATGCTGAGGGAGAAAACTGCTCTGATAGTGGAAGATTCATAAAGTAGAAGAAGTATTTTAGTTCAAAATTATGTGGAAATCACAACTTTGAAGAGTGTGAATGTCTTCATAAAATCAAAGTTGGTTATTAGAAGGTTGAATAATAGAAGGTTTAATGTACTCTGACCTTGTGTTGAAAATAACATTGAGTTAAATTAAACAATGGTTTTGAAAGTTTCTGTAGTGGGTACATATTCAGTTTGAGTGTATTTATTAGAATTGCAGTGACATATTTATGTATAGATGTCTTTACGTATGCAACTTTGTGTAATGTAACAAGTCCTTTATGCATTGGTTAGGACCAGCTTACATGAAGACCATTTCTCTATGCAGATTAGCATCCTTTTCATGTCAAATAATAGAACTCTTTCAACAAGTTAGTATAACAGTAGAGCCATGTTATATCACAGTTATTAACAGCCTTTTCTATTGCAACTGCACCCACTCACCCCAAATCCCTCAATCACACACAACTGTACACACAGGGATCTGGTCTTTACTACTAATTAGATAAGTTTCTCATTTAATAGAGATCTGCTGTTTTTACCCCACAGCCTTTGTTAACGGCTGTTGGGGTATTGTTTTCATCCATGGTGTCCGGATCGGCAGGCAGGCATCCGAGCGGGCGGTGGGAAAAAGTTTGTCCGGGCTGTATCTCAGAAACTGTAAGGTGTTGGAAGTTGATACTTGGTAGGGACATTGGTTAGGGGGTGTAGGTGTGCAACGTCATGGTGTGACCTTGATTTGACCTTTGACCTTGCTGTAGTAACCTTGACCTATAAAATCTTGTCCGGGCTATATCTGGAAGTTGATACCTGGTAGGGACATTGGTTAGGAGGTGTAGGTTTGCAACATCATGGTCTGACCTTGATTTGACCTTTGACCTTACCATAGTGACCTTGAGTTTGAAAATCTTGTCCAGGCTATATCTCAGAAACCGTAAGCTGTTGGAAGTTGATACTTGGTAGGGACATTGGTTAGCGGATGTAGGTGTGCAACGTCATAGTGTGACCTTGATTTGACATTGCTGTAGTGACCTTGACCTATAAAATCTTGTCTGGGCTATATCTCGGAAACAGGAAGGTGTAGGAAGTTGATACTTGGTAGGGCCATTGGATAGGTGTAGGTGTGCATCGTCATGGTGTGACCTTGATTTGACCTTTGACCTTGCTGTATTGACCTTGACCAATAAAATCTTATCCGGGCTATAGCTTAGAAACTGTAAAGTGTAGGAAGTTTATACTTGGTAGGGACATTGGTTAGGAGGTGTAGGTGTGCATTGTCATGGTGTGACCTTGATTTGACCTTACCATAGTGACCTTGATATATAAAATCTTGTCCTGGTCATATCTCAGAAACTGTAAGGTGTAGG
Organism: Sabellastarte sp. h YS-2021; assembly: GCA_964017235.1. Lineage (NCBI taxonomy): Eukaryota > Metazoa > Annelida > Polychaeta > Sabellida > Sabellidae > Sabellastarte > Sabellastarte sp. h YS-2021. The sequence continues at coordinate 82,659,935 of OZ024928.1, forward strand.
AAGTTGATACTTGGTTGGGGGTTGTAGGTGTGTAACATCATGGTGTGACTTTGATTTGACCTTTTACTTTACCGTAGTGACCTTGACTTATAAAATCTTGTCTGGGCTATATCTTGGAAACCGTAAGGTGCAGGAAGTTGATATCTGATAGGGACATTGGATAGGGGGTGTAGGTGTGCATCATGGTGTGACCTTTTTGCTCTGCCAAAGTGTGTTCACCTGACATATTTGAGACATGTTTCTCTTATGACAAAGATATATGGATTACTGCAACTGATTATTATATGCACTTTTACATAATTGTGCTATTTCCATTGACAGCTATTCTCCAATTAATAAATTTTATAGCTTCATATTTTTTAGTTTGCTGATTAATGCTGTCAGCTTGCTATTGAATTGTCTTGTTTTAGTAATTTATCTTTATATACATTTTCTTTTTCCTAGATGTTATTTCCTCTTCTTAAACATTATTTGAACTTTATGTGATTGACAGTGCACTGAAAGTATCACAGTCTTTGTACTGTTTCTCTACTTTTATATGTCATGGTGTTAAAACCTATTTCCCCAGGATGTGGGGTACGGGCATCTCTGATGCTATTTTCTCCAAAACTGATTAGAATAACAAGATATTGTATTTTGTTCAGTATTCGAAACGACCGGTGGCCTGAGGCCACCAAGTATCATGGTGGGCCTAAATCTTTCAGGACTTCTTGGCCCAGTTGGCCAGTAAAATAATATAATTTACAACATGTAGAATTCTTTAATTTACAGCTTACAACATTTTAAACTTCTTTTTACTTGCAAGTAATGGTATTTTGTAAGTTGTAAAGTATGTTGAACAAAAAAAAACCATTTTGATTTTCATTTGTAAATTTCTTCATTTTTACCCCACAGCCTTTAAGGGCTGTCGGGGTATTGTTTTCACCCATGGTGTCTGGATGGGTGGCGGGAAAAAGTTTTTCCGGGCTGTATCACAGAAACCATAAGGTGTAGGAAGTTGATACTTGGTAGGATGGTCTGACCTTGATTTGACCATTGACCTTGTCATAGTGACCATGAGTTTTAATATCTTGTCTGGGCTATTTCTTGGATTCCATAAGGTGTAGAAGGTTGACACTTGGTATTGACATTGGTTAGGGGGTGTAGGTGTGCATCATGGTGTGACCTTTAACTTTGGTTCTGCCAAAGCCTGTTCACCTGCTATATTTGAGACATCTTTCTCTTATGACGAAGACATATAGATTGCTGCAGCTGATTATTATATGCACTTTTACATAATTGTGCTTTTTTTCCATTGACAGCTATTCTACAATTAATAAATTTTAAAGCTTTGTAATTTTTAGTTTACTGATTAATGCTGTCATCTTGCAATTGAATTGTGTTGTTTTAATACTTTATCTTTACATACATTTTCTTTCTCTTAGAAGTTATTTTCTTGACATAAACATTATTTGGAGCTTTATATAACAGACACTGCACTGAAAGTATCCGGATCTTTGCACTGTTTCATTACTTCTATATCTCATGGTGTTGAAAACTATTTCCGCAGGCTGTGGGGTATGGGCATCTCTGATGCTATTTTTAAGTTTTGCATATAACTTGATGTAAGTGCTTTTTATGCTTCTGTTCCAACAACAATAATATTAGTTTATTTTTTACTAACTTAGCATTGGATAATTTGAATGTCTTCAGGTTTTGCAGGCATTAGAGTAACAACGCTCTATTTCCATAACCCTCGACATTATATGCAAGGTATATTGTCATGAATGTAAATAAGTTGTACACCTACATTTTAGTAACCTACATTTGTCTGGAAAGTAACATGTTTAATTCTAATGAAACATTTATGAGATGCAGTAAGTTTCTGGGATATGTATTTTTGTGTTTAAAGTATTTATAAAGGTGTGAATTTTGTCATTGAGAACCCCCTTCCATTGCCTTGACTTGCAGGTAATTCATTAGTCTTTTGACTCCATTTGGCCTCCAATCTCTACTGATACAAAAGTGTTACAAATTTGGATTATTTTGTCTCAGTTTTAAAAGGGTGCCCCCCTGCCCACATCGGTGACTAACTTCAGATGCTACAAGAAACATCACATTTATTAATTCTTTGTCTAATTGTTGAGACACTTGATTTTTTTGTAAAGCACCAATAACTATTGTAGTTAAATTTGTATTTTCTCAGCAGTACTTGCAATGATGTATATCGTTATGAGCTTGTTGCAGCCAGTTACAAGTTTGAATGGCATAAAGTATGCATTTCTAAACAATTTATTTGTTCATTATTTGAGCTTTGTAACAACAAATTAATATCGGAAGAGAGTAATGGCCTGTAGGCATAAATGTGCATGATATGGCTTCAGTTAAAATAATCAAAACATCCTTATCTAAGGATGCTTTTAATAGTTTTTGCAGGATTTTGTTTGAACTTGTAATAGGAATTTTATCTGGGTATTATGTCATGGTTTGCTGCCTACAGGCCTAAATCATTTACTGAAACACTTTCCATTTTACCAACAATTACTAGTATGAGTGTAAATAAACTATGTGTACATGTCATAGATAGAGAAAAAGCATTGTACAATTAAATTTTGTGTGATATGAATACCTGTGAGCTGATATATTCTGTGTACTAGATGGTTGTTATCCGTTCTATACTGTTGAATTAGACATTGTCATTCTGTGTTTATTATTATGTAATCACATGCTACATTAGGTCAGCTATCATTGTGTGGTGTAGTGTTAGTTTAAACTGAAACTATAACATTGATAGCAAACTGTACTGAAATACTGCCTCTTACCATAAAATTCATCATTCACCAAAATATTATGTTGTGCTACATCTATAAAACCATCACCACTTTCACCAAGCATTGCATTTAAGATATCAATTTATATATTAATATACATTAAGCCAGCTATAAATTAAGGATTTGAATGGTTACAATTTATGAATTATAAAAGTTTGAGAAAATTGCTTGCTGATTTCTGGGAAGTGATATTGCAACTTCCAGTATCAGTTTTGAAACTCAGAATCATTATCAGTTAAGATTGAAAAATTGCTAATATTACACAAACACTATTGTATGATAAGGTTCTCATTTCACAAAAAAAAAAAAATACATGGCTTCTAAAGATATATTTCAGTATTTGAATTCTGGTGAAAGAAAAAAAATATTTTCTTTTCCATACTTGTTTATTAAACATTGTGTTTTCTAATTGTTGTGTCACTATTTTGTGTGCATGTTGATTAGTAAAAGTTTTAGCATGAAAATTTCTCCAAATTACCTGTAGATTATTTTACAGTGCATTACAAATCATGGGCATGTTAGAAGCAAAACTTTATGCAAGCTGTAAAGGACATTGAGGCAAAGCTGTAGCTCGAAAGGAAATGCTAAAAAATATGTGGTCAAATATTTGTTTGTGTTATTCAGTTTATCTTCGAATATTTGCTTTAGAGACCGTTGTCTGAACATTATCTATGATACTTATACAAAAGAAATAGGTAAAATCACAAACCATACCTTCATTTAACTTCATTCACTGTGACAATAATAATGCTCAATTTTATCATATTTGGATTCTTCACAGATCTTGGAACACCTATCAGTCTCAAAGTAATCCAGAAATTACTGGTGAATACAATTGCACAATCAATAGGGCATTAAACAACTGTATTCTTGATTTTTTGGTGTGTAGAAAATGGTATGCATATCTTTTTGGAATTAGTTTAAAACAAATTTTACAAATCTGTCAAATGGACCCAGATATCACCAAGTCCAAAAGGACATTCGTCTTGTCTGAATATCCCTTTCAGCTTAACGTTGGGAATGGACTTTTTAAAATCTGTGAACCAGTTCAGACCATTTTCCCTGTTAACTTCATAAAAATACAACTTATATGACTTCTCAATATATTTATGACACATAGATACTTTGGCCACATTTTGATTGTTGTATTTATATTTTTCAAAGTGTGGTAACACCACAATTTTTTAAAGTTCTTTTATCAAAATTTTTTATTATGCATTTCGTACCCGGCATCTAAAACTTTTGAAAGTTTTTATTTGTTACTCAATATCAAAGAAACGGGAGGATTTCCCCATGTACAAGGTTTGGGTGCAGGTTTTGGCTTGCAATTATTTTTCGACCAATTTGTCTCGTTCATCTGAACACAGTGGTAAAAAATAATCAAAATCAGACCATATATAAGAAAGTTATGGTCATTTCAAGTAATAGCATTATCAATGTTATTTTATTTACTGTCAAAATAAAACGAGTGTGCATGGAAGCCACAGCCCAAGTGTATGGTCATTAAAAAAAATATTTAATCTACCATTGCTAAAAATATAAAGCTAAGTTCCAACATACACTACAAACCAGTTACATTTACATGCCAAGTTTGAATTTAATATCTAAATAAGCTTTTGGGATAGCGTCTGGAAACAGAGTGCAATGCCAGCAGACAAAGCAATCCCTATGTGCCCCCCCCCCCCCCCTCCCCCCCTTCCTCCTGCGTAGCTGCTGGTGACACAAAAAACTGACTATACTTGGCTGCATCATTATGATAGAATTGAAGTCTCTTATTTAAGGCAACTATTTACTTCTGTATCATATTAATATTGATCAACTGCTATATTAGCCAATTAAATGCTTCGTACAAGTGCTTCAGTGTGTAATGTTCTGGGTACTATTAGTGCAATAAAGATGCTTGCATTTGATGCTTTCAGTATTGATATTGAAATTAAACCGCTCATGCTGATCAATAGACAGAAATTCCTGTATCATTCTCATTATGCACAATAAGTGCAGAAGTTGTCCTTTAATACATTGTATGAGGCCTATTGTACGAGTACATTGTATAATTATTTATGAGTGAGAAATCTATAGGTTTTGAAAAGTGGGTGGAAATATTACAAAACTCAAGTCAACTCTATTCAAGTCAAAAACTTTCATGTTGGAAATACATTTTAATATGTTAAAAATAATGAAATAGTGTACAAATGGAATTTTTGGCAAGAAGAAAACTTCTCTGATTTTCAAAGTTTTCAAAGTCACTGAAATAAAGTGCAAGTTTCTAGTTGAGAGAAAAAGTATATATTGAGAATTGATTGTCACCATCCAAGATGGTGAACTGAAAAAAGTATAAATTCTTATTGAAAATGTCCACATGCTGTTATTTAAAATGTTATATAAAACCTGATGTAGATTTTGTAGTTGTTTAAGTGTAAATATTTTATTTGTATGCTGAAAAGGCGTAATCTTGAGAACTGTGATGTTAGTTTATAGCATACATGTTCAATTGTATAACCATAAGGGGTAATGTGTTTAATCAGTGTGTGTATTTGTTATACATATTTCATTTCTTTTTTTCAATCTTTACAGTTTAACATATTAATAAATATGCGGATTTTTTTTTGTGAAAGTTGTACATTTGTTGATAAACTGTTGTGTAATTTAATGAAAGTGTTTTATGGTATTTTTGCATAAATATATATTGTCTAGCAGTTTTTTCACTAAAAATAGTGAAGAACCTCAATTTGAACATCTTTACAATTTATCACTTGTTTTAAAAGGCAATTTTTTTTTCTAATAATCATACTTTATAATATTTTAGCTTGAAATATACTAACATAAACCTTCAGACTACATAACTCTTACAGAATTCTGAATATTATATAGTTTGTGATACCATAAAATAACATCATTTTAAAACTATTTTTGTTCAGCTCATTCTATTTTGACCTCAAATGATTCGACTTTCAATACAGATTTACGCATTGGGCTTACAAATGTTCACAAGTCTGTTGACATGACTGTTCATTCTAAGTTACATTGTGAAGGAAGTGAAAAGGTATATTTGTAGGGCGCAATGTATGCACAGTATTTAATGTGTAGTTGTTTTTATCATCAGATTTTCACAGGAAATACTTTTGGCTTATGGTTAATGGAATGACTTGGTGTTTATAATGGTAAAAAAAATATCTACAATTTAATATATAAAATAATATGTGAAGACATCAAGGAGAATAAGTCCTTGTGAAGCCATTAATATATCTTCACATAAAGGTAGAAATAAACTACATCTGCGCGGATTTTATCAGCGATTCAATCACAAAACTAGCCTCAAATGGAGGACGAAGGACGTCTGTTAGGTCTTTCCACAAAGCTTTCTTTTAAAAACTAATTTTCGAGATTATATTCTACAACCATGTTCGTAGATTGGAATGCATACATTAGTTTCTCTATAAAGTACTCTCACGAAATGCGCTGAGATGCATATTCGTCGACTGCGCAGGTGTCCGTTTTATAATAAAGTTTAAATTTCATTTATGTTATTACATCTCTTGCAACAGTTCAGCACCTAAGTAGACTAGTAGGCATCTCATTCAGAAAATAATCATTTGGATCTCATCTCTTTTGGCTATGGGTTACAAAAAGCAGCTTGTGAAAACATTTGGGAAAAACATACTCCATATATATGTTTGACCTCTGCTATTCAGAGATGTGAAAATATAATCAGAGTATCCCTCGAAACCCTTCATCAGTTAGTCTTACTTGAGCGACCTCAAAGTTTGTTTAACAGAAACCCTTCAACAGTTGGTCTAAGTGTGACAGACCCCCAGTTTAACAGAAAACCCTTCATCAGTTGATCTTACTGGGACAGACCTCCAGTTTGTTTAAGATTAACCCTTTAACAATTAATCTTTGTTGGATTGGCCTCCAGTTTGTTTTGGAAGAATATAAATCATAGGTTGTTGTAATCACAGGTGTGCAGATATTTACCCTTTCTGGTTATCACTGTGTATACCTTTGTGTTCATTTGTGTTCATGAGAGAACTCCTTACATGTACTTGTGCATTACATTAATGTCTGGCACTCCCATCACTCCTGCATTTAAAGCTAAATAAAACAGTGTCAGAATGTACATTTTCTTACTTTGTATCATCCGTTCGATCGAACTAATATAAAGATGGCTCATTTTGATGCCTCGACTGAGTTTTAGCAGTTACATGCACTCAATTTACTCAACTGACATAATAAAAGTAGTCATTACTTATATACTGAGCAACAACTTTGAAACTTTAATATTGCAAATTTAATAAGTAAATTAAATTTTTATAAATTAATACCTTACCTAATGTACAATTTGCTATACGGGTCGGCGCAAACCAATCTGCCAAACATCAGAAAAACAGACGTCCTGTGTTATACACTGGCAGGTCATCCAGTACAGTGTATTGGCTAGGTGGCACATGATACTTGCCTGACGTCATGGCATCTTTTTTCATTGTCTAAATCTATTTAGACCCCTACTAAGCTGATAGCAAGGTCGGCTGGGAGGGCCTCCCCTGTCCATTAGGTAAGGTATTAACTTACAAAAATTTAATTTATGTAATCTTTACGCCCGCCACCACCCGGACAACGCATGAGACTATAACCCCAGCCTTTATGGGCTGGGGTTAATAAGGTTCAAATTTGTATATATATGCCAATCTTTCTTCAAACTTCGAGATCATTTCAAAAACACGTCTGCACACTACAAACGAAAAAGATGCCCTAATGTCAAGTTGTATAGACAAGAAGGAAGTACGATGCACACTACCCAACCAGCCCTGCTAGTGTTTATACATAGGACGGCTTTTTCTGTAGTTTGGCGAGCCAGTTGCACCAACCGGAATAGCTATTGTCCATTGGGTAAGAGGTATTAACGCAATAAAATAGTCTTTACTCACTTAGCTAGTATATCTCTTGAACAATACCTTGAACAATCTTTCATCCTTGATAAATAAAGTATCTTTTATAACAAACAGCATGTCTCTGGGCCTTGAAATTTCATTGGAGACATTCACCCATACTCGCACAAAGCTGAGTGATGCCATAAAATATAGCTGAATAACTTGTTAAAAAAAAAAATGCCAACTCCTGATAGTTTCTCGGAGAACGACCAAGTTACTCACTGGAGTATTATGTATCGGGTAAGCTTATCTACCAATACTGTCACAGCTTGTGCAAGCAGAGATCAGTAACTGGCATGTGCAATAATATGGCTGAAACATAGATACACTTGGAGAAACAAAGGAAGAAATGGTTGGGTGCATTCTAGACTTGATATGTTTCTAGTATCCCAAGATTTACAATTTCAAAAAATAAAAGCATTAATCCACCCTAGTATAAAGTCTGATCACAGCTTGATTGAAATCAGTTTTGTTACAAGCAAAGACTGGGTCAGAGGTAAAGGCTTTTATAAGTTCAATACCAGCTTGCTCAAAGATAAATTTTATGTTGACATGATTAACAAGGAAATTACAGAGCTTGAAAATGAAAATAAAAGTTCCCAAAATAAAGTACTCTTTTGGGACTACTGTAAATGCAAGTTTAGGGGTTTGACTATATCCTATTCATCGTTTAAATCAAAACAGAAAATGGTTGAGGCACAATTATCAGCTGAGGTGGAAAGTTTAGAACAAGTCATAAGTGAAACTCCCTCACTGGACCTGTTAAACAGATATCAGGAAACAAAGCAATTATTGGAAGAAATTCACATTACAAAGGCTAAAGGTCACCTAACTAGGTCAAGAGCCCAAGATATTGAAGAAAATGAAAAATGTTCAAAATACTTTTTGTCAATCAAAAAAAGGAATTACAATTCTAAATGTATTAAGTGCCTAGAAACCCCGACTGGTAACATCACAGAGGAAATCGAAATCCTCAATGAAGAAAAAGCTTTTTATCAGAATTTGTATAGCACCACCACTGCATCATCTGATAATTCGATTGAAACATCAACAAAAGAACTCCTCTCAAACCCTAACTTGCCAAAATTGTCTGAAATTGATAGAGCATTATGCGACCAAGCAATCTCAATAGAAGAATGTTCTAAAGCTCTTCAGGGTCTCTCTAACAACAAATCACCAGGATGTGATGGTATACCGGTAGAGTTTTATAAATTCTTCTGGTCAAAAATAAAGAACTTTGTATTTAATAGTTTTGTTTGGTCTTTGCAAAGTGGTGAATTATCTGATGATCAGAAAAGGGGGGTTGTTACCCTTGTTCCTAAAAAAGATAAAAATCTCTGTCAACTAAAAAATTGGAGACCAATTAGTCTTTTGAATACTGACTATAAAATTTTAACAAAACTTTTTGCGTCTCGCTTACAAAAAATTCTCGGCAAAATTATAAACCCAGATCAAGTGGGCTATATTAAGGGTAGGTTCATTGGGGAAGTTGTATGCACCATAAGAGATTTGATTAATCTTAGTTCCAGCTCACAAAAACCTGGGCTACTAACTTTGCTAGACTTTGAAAAAGCTTTCGATTCTGTAAGCTGGTCTTTTTTATTGAAGTGTCTTAAAGCTTTTAATTTTGGCAACAACTTCATAGCAGCTGTTAAAATGCTATATAATAACATTGAAAGTTGTGTTACAAACAATGAAAAGGCTTCACAGTTTTTTAAATTATATCGTGGGATAAGGCAGGGATGCTGTTTGAGTGCACTTTTGTTTTTGCTAGTGGTAGAGGTATTAGCAATTGATCTTCGATCAAATGAAAGCATAAAAGGTATTACTATAAACAATATTGAGTACAAAATATGCCAGCTCGCTGATGATACTACCCTGTTTTCACAAGATGAACAGTCAGTGAAATTAGCATTTCACAGACTTGACTTATTTGGTCAATGTTCAGGCTTAAAACTTAATAAAAGCAAAACAGAAATTATTGCATTAGGGGGTCATGGGGATAAACAAAAACTAAATCAGATAAAGAAAGGACCTTTTAAAGTCTTAGGTGTCTGGTTCTCAGAAAATAACTAGATTGGGCCAACTCGGCGCCAACATATCCCCAGACAGGTCATCACTCATGCCACAGGTTTTGATCGGGAATTTTTTATGTAAGCCATTTGTTGTATGCCATAAATCTTGGGAAAAGTTATATGAACTTCAGCACATCAATCTACTAAATTTATATCTTCCCAAGGAAGATGGTGTATCCCCAGACACCGAATACATAACTCAACAGAGCATATTTTCAATCTTCCTGCAATGATAACTCTGAACCTATTTTCAAAGTATTTAAATGATTGATGATTGAATGTCCATTCCAAATTAATAATCCCAAAAGAGCATATCTGTTTCTATATTTGTTGACAAATAAAATATTATTTCTAACTCAACTCATCATACTTTTCAATCTTCCTGCAAAGGGTGACTCTGAACCTATTTTCAAAGTATTTAAATGATTCATAATCCCAAAAGCGCATATCTGTTTCTATATTTGTTCACAAATAAAATATTATTTAAAAATTATATATTATTTATGTTATTATTTTATATTATTTTTAGAATTTGCATTGTTTTTCAGTTATTCATTTCCTCAATTCCTATATATGTGGTCCATATATATGCAACCTAAATATGTGACACAATCTCAGTTCTGACTCCCCTTTGTCTTATTAGATAATGAAGCAAACCCCATCTCCCAACCCCACCCCACCCCTCTCCCCTTCTCCACACCTCTCTCACTGTTACAGAAGATCTGCAACCCCACTGAAAAGTCTGGTTCTTTGTTTCTCATTTGATATCATTCAATACCTTTGTTTATTTAGTGTCACTCAATAGCTGGAGGTCCCAGAGGTGGATGGGGGGTGGGACTAAATACAGCACAAATGGTAAACAAACAAAAGGGGTAATCAGATACAAAAAGCTCAGTTAATCTTATCACTAAAATAAAATCAAATATATAAATAAGGAATGTCCAACAGGAAAATTATATACCTCCAGAATTAAATATAAATTATCAAACCACAAGAACAGATTTATAATAATAAGTCAGAATTGAGAATTTTAAGAATGTGATTATCAACTGAAATGAGTTAGTAACTGTAGGAACTGCGTCAAAATTAACTGAGGCAAACTGAATAAAACTGGGCTAGTTGAGGGTTAAAAATCCCCTATTTTTACTACATAAGGGTATAATTTCATTAATATTGGACTTATAGCTCACCAGAAAATAACAGTGTCCATTTTGCCTACTTGAATATGTTTAACCAGTTTCATTTTAAAAAGTTAAAAACTCAGCAAGCAGAGAGATAACACACAAAAATAAGTACTTAAAAGCCTAAGATAGCCATAACATTATTAATAAAAATTTAAATAGACAGGCACTTCCTTTGAAAAATTCAAAGATTTCAGCTCTATGACCCACATAGTTCGACAGTTACAGGGCTTTAAAGTGGTATAATATCCATAAACTGGGTCTCTGTGGGCATTTTACAATTGTTAAAGAGACCTTAGCAATTAAACTACAGAGCTGAAACTTTTTGGGGGACAAACATAACAAAAAAAAATTATATATAATACAGTTTAAGACCTGTCACGCTAAGCATTTCCAAATAACAGGGTAAAATACGGAAAAAAATGTCAAAAAGGTCACTTGGGTGAGTGTTTATGGCCTTCATACACAGGTTAAATGTCTACTAAAAGCCTTGATTTTCGGCACATGTAGAAAGGACATAATAATGCATTCCCAGATGGGATTTCAGCTCCATCAATCACATAGTTTAACAGTCACAGGGCTTAAAGGTGGCAAAAAGTCCAAATATTGGGTCTCTGTGGGCCTTTTAGAGATCTCGATGTGGCCTTCAAATTAAAGCTTCAGATTTATAATCTGTCACATACTAAGATTATACATAGAATATATATCTAATAAAGTTTGAAACTTCTCAGACTTACCATTTCCAAGTTACAGAGCAAAATATGTGAAAAATGTCTTAAAAGGGTCACTCGGGTGGGTGTTTATGGTCCTCATACACAGTTTAAATGTCTACTTGAAGCCATGATTTTTGGCACATGTAAAAAGAACATAATAATGTATTCCCAGATGAGATTTCAGCCCTATCAGTCACATAGTTTAACAGTCACAGGGCTTAAAGGTGGCAAAAAGTCCAAATACTGGGTCTTTGGGAGCCCGTCAGAGACCTCAATGTGGCCTTCAAATTAAAGCTTCAGACTTAAAATTTGTCACATACTAAGATTACACATAGAATATGTATCTAATACAGTTTGAAACTTCTCAGACTTACCATTTCCAAGTTACAGAGCAAAATATGTGAAAAATGTCTAAAAAGGGTCACTCGGGTGGGGATTTATGGTCCTCATACATGGGTTAAATGTCTATTAAAGGCCTAAATGTTGGAGTACATACAAGAAAAACATATTGATATATTCTCAGATGCTATTTCACTTAGATGAGAGACATTGTTTGAAAGCTACAGTGCTTGAAGGTGGCAAGAAGTCCATAAATTGGGTCTCTGTGGACAATTTTGAGACCTCAAGTCGGCCGAACAGGTAAACCTACAGCCTTTAAATTTTTCACAGACAAGGATTACATATAAGAGTTACACCTAGAGCAGTTTGAGACTCATCAGAATTACCACTTCCAAATTACAGGGCAAAATATGTTAAAAATCTAGGAAAAAAGTCCTAAGTGGGGTCTTTATGGGCCCCAAACACAATTTTCTCCTCAACTTAAAGTCTTGATTTTCGGCACATGTACTAAGAATATATTAATGTGTTCTCAGGTAAAATTTAAGCCAGATACGCCTCATAGTTTGTGACCTAGAGGGCTCTAAGTGGTCAAAAGTGCAATTTCTGAGCTTAAGGTGGCCATAAGTTCTTTATTATTTGGAGTTTAAGGTCACCTTAAAATAGGGATCTTCCTTTGGGCATCCTTAACATGTGTACCAAGTTTGAAAAAAAAATATTAATTGGTTTTTGAGTTATCGCGTCCACAAGGAAATTTCTACGGCGGCGGCGGCGCGACGGACCTGAATCCAATATATCCCCGACTTTCGTCTGGGGATATAATAAGGGAGATATTCAAGGGAGACCATAATGCAGCTGAGGCGGCGGCGAGGAAACTGAGGTGAAAACAAATAAGCGCCCTTTCAGGGACACTTAATTATCTCAAAATATTACACTTTTACTGCACTATAGCCAAAATAAATTTGAACTTATTCAGGGTGAACCAGGTTATAATGAGTAGAGTAATGTAAAGGTGAATAAAGTCATCTTTCAGGCCTAGTGACCCATATGGCTGGTGTTTCGTTCCAGTTTCTACAGCATAAAGTGAGTAAATTACCTATACTTCTTGAAAAGGAATGGGGGTCTGGCACAGATTTTCAGGATTACCTCCCAAATCAGTCTTGGTACACATTTATATTGAAGAAGGTTATATAAGAAGTACCACCACCATGAAATTGCAAAGTGTAGAACCAGAGACCCTCCCCTACAGGTAGAGGAATAGGTGAAAACCCAAAATTTATTTGCATTTAGTATTTCATATTGAGAAAAGCTTTTGGCCACTGTGGCCTAGCGGGTAACACACTTGTCTAGGAATTCAGAGGACATGGGTTCAATCCCAAGTACAGGCAGATACATAATGGCTCGGATGACCACTTAAAATGGCGGTCCTCTGTCATTGGGTCCTATCCCCAGTGGCAGGTTAAAGAACCTCAAGGACGTTGATAAATGGTCATCCTTGAGCCTCTATCTTCCAGTTAGGGGAATGTCAGTTACTTGTGAGTTGGGGCTGTACCTGTACAGTCGGATTGGTTAAATAGCGCTTTGAGTCCTGTAGTATATGGAGATATTGTGCCGAGTATAAATACATAATAACAATTGGCTTCTCATTGCTTCATTAACTGGACTAGACAGTATATTTTTTATCTAAATGACATACTTACAACAGCAAGACTCACTGTATTACAGTTAAAATCTGATAACATAACCAGCTGATATGCAGAACATCATGTCTCCTTTAAAACACTATGGTTAGAAGAAAAGTAAATCAAGTATACTTGATTTTTTGTAAAGTATTTTTCAATACCTACAGTGCAGTAAATGCACCAAAAATTGTTTATTATTAAAAGTGAAAACATAAATCATTTGACCAATAAGTTACTAGATATAATTTGCTGACCTAATTTACTACCAGGTTATTACAATCTACTCCTGTTGTTCTAAATATGCGAGTAAGCTTTAGATCTTGCTAACATTGGTCTTGTTAAAACTGTTATATCTAAATGAAACTGTTATTGCATTACGACCAAACAAGTAAGGCTCATGACCTTCCCCTGACCACAATAATTGAAGAAGATCACATTTAATACCAAGTCGAACTAATCTTGGAAAGCAGAAAAGATTAATTGGCATATTCATGAGACTCCTCTTCTTGTGGGACATCACTCCAGTATCAATTTTTAAGCATGAGCTCTTGTGAGGCTCGCACTTCTAGTGATCACTTTTAAAAAAATTAATTTTTTTTTTTTAATGTTTTTTTTTTCAGTCCCCAACTTTCATGAATTGTAGCCTAGCATGACGAGTACCAGTGCCTTCACTGAAGTTAAGCAGCGATGGGCTACGTCAGTACTGGGATGGGTGACCTCTTCAATGGACTACTCGTGTCTCTGATGGTTTTGCGACTCGCATTAGTAGGCCGAAACCCCTTTCGGTCTTGTTTCAAAAGAAAATTAGTCATGTCATGAAAAGATTGAACAAGATAGGTTGTGAGACCAAAGGATAAGTCAACTGACAAGGCAGTTCCATTTGAATAAATAGGATCCAAGACCACCAGAGTGATACAATCTCTCACTGGGAATTAAATACTAACTGAAATATATGAGGTTTCATTGACTCCCACAGAATTATTCCAGGAATATTATTTAAAAATTGGGGTACAACAAAGAACACATCATATCCAGACAGCAGTTTTTATACTTATGTGTATAAGAAACAGGGGTAGGGATGGGTTGATACTATGTTTTACATTTTGTTTTGTTAAAACACTTGGATTCTGGGATTTTGAAAAATGATGTGTTTCACTACATCCCCAATCGAGTAGGTACACTAACAGGAAGTAAAGCTCATGAAAACATAATATGGCAGTTTTGTTTATGGAAATTGCTACAAAAGTCTTAAAAATTTACAAAATATGGGAAACCAGTTTATCACTTCTTCAGATTTAGGGACAGTTTATAATATTTTAAGTTCTCCCATGATTATATGTACTGACAGTTGAGATGCTGAATGTAACGTGTCATCACAGTAGTTTACTGAAATGGTCCTGCTATCGAGATACCTGTGTCACTTACCAATCCCTAAACAGTGGTTAATTATTTTTTATTTGTTTTAAGCACATTCAGTTAACCATGTGGAAGATGCTTAACAAGGGCACAATATTATTCACTACTAAATGTTGTATTAACAAAAGACTTTGCAAAATGGTAAACCCCTTCGGGTGCCTTTTGACTTTTTAAATCAATAACAAAACCACACATTTCAACTTCCCATTCTGAAAAACAGGTCCAGTTTATAGTGACAGATGAAAATGTGTTTATTATAAATTTATGACACATCCAGAAAAAAGTGTAACAAAGTCAAAAAAGATGATTATTATCTATTTGTGAATGGAATGTCAATGTGGTCACATAAATCAGTAATAACACAAAAGGAGACTTTACTGTGGTTTTGAAAGTCAAACAGACCATTCTGTGACCACAAGCTATTATTGGGGTTTATCGTGGGAGGGACGGAGGGAGGGGGGTTTTAAAAAGAAAGGCAGTGTATATTTGTATTAGCAAGAATGTATATTCTCTCTCTGTGGTGTGTAATGATAACTTAGCCACCACAACACAGAATGCAGAGGGGGTGATGTGATGGGGCGACAGACCACTGGTAACTGGTACAGTCACTGCTGTCCACTGGAAAATTACTATCTCCATTGTATTCCACTCACACCCTTGTGTCTGAATAGGCCACAGATTGGACATGTTTGAAGGAACCAAGCCAGCCAACACACACCTCCTCCCTTTCTTTTGATTTCTTCTTCGTAAAGATGGGTGTCATAAATACCTGAATACCATGTCTGGCCATTCATTATTGTAACACAGGATGTCTGTGTTATGGGGTATGTGTATTGAGGATTCACTTCCTTTGGTCAACTGTCTGATTTACATACCACTCTCTGCAAGACAGGTTTGACTATCAAAACATTGCAACCAGACAGAATCCCCTAGTCAAACTTTTTCAGATCATAGAAGATGGAGTTGCAGCATAACACAATTTTAAGAAAACAAAATGTACAAATAGGAAAAATTTACTTGACTGTGACATCCAGATTTAAACCAATATGGTGAGATTAATCATGAGGTCAGTGGACTATGAAAATTAAAGCTGGCAGGTTTTCTTCCTTTTCAATGAATCCAGCAGAAAAGCCCAATGTGAGAAAAGCCCTACACTTTTTTGACACCAGTGGAAAGAGTCCTACAACCCTTTTAGACTGTGGAGAGAAGTCCTACACCACTTTTCCATACTGCAGAGAAAAACCCAACATTAAATTTTATAGGGCCGGGGCATATGGGTAGCTTAAAATAGTTCTTCAAGATTATATATTTTACTTTGGTATTATATGTATATAAAAAGATTGTCAATACATAACAAAATATGCTAAATTAACTGGTTTTTATGGCTCTATAATACTCTCGATTGGACATAAATGAAATGAAAGCTGTTTTCCCATGTGATGGCCGACTCGTTGTCCAGGGCAACTCAGATCCAATCAACAGAATGGTCACCACACCGTCAAGTATTCAAGCGGATCTGTCATATGTAGTTCACTCCTCATATAGGCCTATTTGCCACTCGTCTAACCACAAACTTCCTCTGTATGTATCCCCAGTTCCAGACCAACAATCATGGAAAATAGATACTCTGAGACTGGCCGGGTCTTACAGCATACACTTACCCTCCCCAGCTCTCCTTCACTGGGTGATCCAGAAAATAAGTCAATGCAATTGCCTCATAATACTAATTAATAGCCAGAGCCTAGCAAGGGATGCCCTGGTTTTGGGACATAGTGCAGCTCTCAATGGAGATCCCACTCCAATTGGCATGTAGTGATATTTTGTAAGGATGGTACAAACTACTGATCCTCCACAAAAGAGCACACATCAGTTCTCAACTGAGTGGGTTCCTCCATGCTTGTTTATATAGGCTACCACATACGAGTTGTTTGTGGCTATCAACACATTCTGATTTTGGCACTGATCTCTGGAACTGCTTCAGGGCCAAGACCACTGCCTTGAGTTCTTGTTCATTTATCTGCAGCCTTTTCTCCCCATCAGACCACAAACCTTTTACTGTGTCTTGATCTAAATGAATGCTGAAACCTGTATTTGAGGCGTCGGTACGGATATGTATGTTGTCTTTGGGATGAAGGTCTGAACCCTTCAGGATGTAAAAGGGAATTTTGCCACCAGTCCAGGTGAATTGATATGGTCTCCAACCAAGGAAGGAGGCTGTACAGGAACTGAGGCTATCTCCAGTTCTCCTTGAGGTGCCAGAGAAGGTCTTGTCTGAAGGCGACCCTCAGGGATCATCTTCTCTGTTGATGAAAGCAATCCAATTAGCGACATCAAACATCTTGCAGTCAAAGCAAACTTTGATTTTATTTTCAGGATCAAGGCCTGTAGATTTTGAGATCTGTCTAGAGTGGGTTTCACAAGTGCTGAGTCTAGACGGTATTCATAACCCATGAAAGAAAACACCTGGGGCCGGTTTCATGAAAAGTCTCAGTTTGAGACCAGTTTTGGGCTGAGTCTGGGTCTCAAATCTGAGACTTTTGTCTCGGCTGAGTTTTTGGCTCAAATGGATTTCACAAAAGGTGGATCAGCTGAGACTGGTCTCAAGTCATAGTCTCAACTTTTAAATTTCATTTAAGATGCTTCCTTGGTTTGTTTTTTATGCAAGTGCATTTATTTCATCATCATTATCGATTTAGATTGCATTAACACTGATAACACATGAAAAAAAATTGATATAATATTATTGGTAACAAGCCAATTGTTTGAGACTCAACTGAGACCGAGTTAAGCTTTGAGTCCACTCTTGAGACTAGTCACTTGACAACGGCCAAAAAGCATGTCAATTCCATTGACTTTTCTTATTATGAATATTGAATATGTAGTTGTAATTAGTAAGCAAGATAAAAATATAATATTTCAAGATTCAACAAATTCATTTTCATGCAAATTATATTGCTTTATACACAAGTATTGGATGACAAACTTTGGACTCAAAATTTGAGACACCTCCTTGGTGGGCTCAAAATTGAGCCCATGGCTGAGCCAAATCTCAAGTTGAGCCTGTTTGTGAAATGCTTTGAGTCTGAGTCCACAGACTCAGCAAAATATTTACAATATTTGAGCCCAAAGTCTCAGATTTGAGCCTGAGACCAGACTTAAGTCCTTTCATGAAACCGGCCCCTGATGAGTAGGTATCAACTCTGACTTTTCCTGGTTGATTATCCACCCCAAAGAGTGTTAGGTTCACAATGGTCTTTGACTCTTTGTGTATTATTGTACTGTTTAGGAGTGCTTTACGGAGGAACTCTCTTTCTTCACCTAACCAATAGACAATTGCTTTACCAGGTGGCGCATTGTACTTCCTTCCTGTCTAGACAGTGTGATGTCGTGCATCTTTTTCATTGTCTAGTCCTATTAAGACCCCTAGTAAGCTCATAGTGGGGCCAGTTGGAAGGGCCTTGCCTGTCCACTGGATAGGGTATTAACTTATAAAAATTTAATTTACTTATTAAATTTGAAATTTTATTGCGTTAATACATCCTATCCAAAGTACAATTGCTGAATAACTACCGCTTGGTTGGTGGGTAAGTTACTAGGGACTAAAATGAACTCATAAAAAACAAATTTCACAGGCCTGGGTTGACCTAAAGTCAGGAAACCCTAAAAGACCATGGTCGGTTATCGATATCCGGGGTATACCGATGTTGCCCCCCCCCCTTTTTTTTTTTTACAGACCTGCTATGAGATAGGGGAAGAGAAGGATGAGTTCAGTCCCATAAAAAGGAAATATACCTACCAAGGGAAGCATGTCACACTTTTTTTGGGATTATATACTTATAAACTATATTCAAGGTATCTACATTATATACATATATACACATCTCCTCATTTTTGGACTTGTTTGTGGATCTGCTGAGCAGCCACCACTGGGCCCAAGTGAAAAAGCTCTGAAGCAGCCCAAGCCACATCCTTCAAATAGAACTGTGTGAACGTGTTACATGACTCTAGTGGCAGGCTGATAAAATCTGCTCCAAGGAGATTCCAGACTGGAAGGCCTGAGAGGCAGCAAAGGTCCTGACATCATGGGCTTTAACCTGATGTAAAGTGAGGGCCTGCTGATCAAAGAGCTCGTAGCATAGGATCACAGTCTGCTTGATCCATGAGGAGATAGTGGCAGGTAAAATGTCCTTATCAAAACCTTTCTTGAAGGAGACCAAGACTAACTCTTTGTTCTGCCTAAGATCTGAAGTCCTGCCCAAGTAATAGCGCAGGCTATGACTGACATAAGGACCGGTCACCTTGGAGTGGCTTGTCCAGAGTGGGGGCCAGGGCTGGGATAACCACTGGGGCCACACTATCTGGACCCTCTTTGGACACCTGATTCTTGGAAAGAAAGCTGGGTGAGGGGTAAAGGGACATCTTGGACCAGTCTGACTGGTATCTGATGTTCTTATGTAGCCAAGCATGGATCTCACTTCTGTGTTTGCCTGAACCCAAGACCAAAGGAAGACAGTCTTGAAGATCTAGTACTTAAGGGAGGCCTCTTTCAGGGGTTCAAAGGGAGCCTTTGTCAGCTGGTGCAGTACCAGGGAAAGGTTCCAGGAGAGGATGCCCCTCTGGTCCTTGGGTCTGTCTCTGTGGAAGCTATCCACGAGATGAGTGAGATTTTCATCTTTCCTGACATTTATGGGGGAATTTCCTAGCTTGTCAGCAATGGTTGGTCTACAGCCAAAACAAGTACAGAAGGAAGTCAGCTGTGGCCTTTAAGGTGGAGCCCTGAAGTCCACCTGATTACTGAGGTACAACTTTGTAAAAATGGTCCACTTTGCCTCATAGACTGATCTGGTTGATCCTCTTTGAGGAGCCTCAATTCGTGCTGCCATTGCCTCGGAAAATCCCTACTCCTTGATAGCTGTGACTCTAGTAGCCAGGCATGCAGATTCAGGGAAGGCATATTTGTCCAGACCTTCCAGGACAGACTGAGTGCATCCACTGCCCAGGCCTGGGAGTCTGGCACCGGTGACACAAACTGTGGTAGTTTGTTGTTGAACCTGCTGGCAAACAATTCCACTTAGGGATGGTGGCACCGGTAGCATATTGCTTGGAAGACCTCTGGATGGAGAGACCATTCGGTTTGAATGGTCTGGCCCAGTCTGGTTAGTTTGTCTGCTATCACATTTAGACGGCCTGGGATGTGTCGGCTTTGAGAGTTAACCTGTCGCCTGGTGCACCAGGTCAGGATATCCACAGAACGGCACACAGAGGGCCTGACTTCATACCCCCGTCCTTGTTTATATAGGCAATGACTGTGGTTTATCTATGGCTATTTGAACACTTTGGCCACCACTGGGAACTCCATGTTTGTTTATTTGGGGTTTAACGTCGCTTTCAACACTGTACAGGTCATATCACGACGGGTAGTTGGAAGGGCAGAGGAAACCAGTACATAGAGTTCGCTAGGGTTGTGTACTGTAAACTGCCGACCAACGGCAAGCAACTACCAGCTTTCCCACTTGAGCCCGTGCGGGGATCGAACCCCGGCCTCAGAGGTGGGAGGCGAGAGTGTTACCACTCTGCCATCGTGGCCCCGTGAACTCCATGGTTGCTGTGGACAGCTGGTATTGTCTCTAGTGTCTTTCTCTTGCTGGTTACAGACAAATCCTTCTTTCTGGCTAACACTGGTGGAGGGTCTCAAAACTGTCTACTTTGCCGGACATGTACACAAAATCCTCCTGTCTAATCACACAGTTTACACAGTAATTGTCATTTATGCTGTTTTGAACCCTTAGCCAGATTCTGTTGGTAGGTTGAGGCCTTACCCCATCCTTTCCTGCCCTATTGTCTGTCTATGATCTGCTTCCAAGCAGGTACACCAGACTTCCAGCCCGTTTGGTGAGAAGACTTGCCAGTAGAAGAAGCTATGGGTGAAAACGACAAGACTTCTTGTGTGAAGAGTCCGATGAACGTTTTTCCTCGCTTCTTGACAACTCCTCCTCTGCTTTGCTCAGAAGTTGGTCCGGGAACAAGGACTGTATATGTAGGGGGGCATTGCATAAGGCATTGAGAGTATCCTGTTTAACCCCAGCTCTGATATAATCCAAGTAACTGTCACGACGAGTGAGTGTGAGGTGCGCCATGTTTATGAAGAAGCCCTCTGAAAGATCTTGCATTGTACATGCCATGGCCTGGGAGATGGATGTGTTAAAGGTGACCAAATATTCCAACTCGTCCACAGCCTGCTGTGTCCTTCCTGAGGCTTTGCCTTTGCCCTTGTCCAGATGCAGAGTTTTAAGCTGTGCCAACATGGAGTCTTGAACCTTGGTCAGGCATCAACTGAGACCAGCAGCTTGATTGCACATAAATATCTGCTCTCTAGCTGATCTCTCCCAACGTCTCAAGGTGTCTTGGTTAATGGACCCGGAAGTCGGGGCAGAAGGCAAACTGTGTCTAGCAACCCTGCTGAAACAACTGTTGAGTTTAGCTGGATCTGGTGACCAGAAACATACTGTTGATTTACCAGAGTCCTTCTTGTCGGTATGCATATCATACCATCTAGAAGTTCTGGGTGTCTTCACGAACTGGTCCCTGAGCAGTCCAGCAGTTTCAACATCCCTGGACGGGTGCCCTTCAGTAATGGTGACGTTCAATTTCTCTAGCTTCTTGCACAGCCAGTTACCTACTTTCCCGGTAGGCTGGGTTTGGGAACTGGCAAAAGGGTTGTCGTGCAGTGAAAAGATAAGCTATCAAATTCTGGAATCTGGTGCCAGCCCATGTAAAAAACGCATCCCTCTCATTGTTTCCCTGTAGATTGCTTCCTCAGAAACTGTGACAACATTTCCTGGTCACTGATGACAGCAGGAGATTCCGGTTCACTGTCCAGTTCGTTTTCAGTGTCAGACACACCAGTATTAGCAGCAGTCACTGTTCTTTTACTTGTGAGGGACCGGTCCACAGCACTCGCATCTATACTACATCTACACTACACTTCAGGTCTGGCACCAGGAGCCTCAACAGGCTGGGTGGCCATCCAAGCACCGGGAACCTCAACAGGCTGGGTTTCTACTCTCATAGTACCGGGAGCCTCAACAGGCCGGGTAGCAGTCATCCTGGCAGCACTTTCCCCCTTCGTACTGGGAGCCTCAACAGGCTGGGTAGCAATTACACCCGGTGGCCTGAACAGGACTGTCACTGGTAAAGACTTCAGTAGACTGGGTGACTGCACCAGTAGACGTCTTGCTGGTACCAGCTTCTGGCTGGAAGAAAGGCTTCTCACTGGTCACCACTTCAGCAGGTTTCTGGACCGGCTCCACCAGTACTGTAAACGCCTTAGCCACCAACATAGCTTCATCTTGTGCAAACCTCTGGGCCCACTTGATCATCAGTTGTAGGTTTGCTACTGGATTTCTTTTTACTGGGCTTCGGGGACTCGTCAGGTCTCTTTTTCTTGCCAGCAGGGGTGGTTTACCTCCATCTACCCACCCTAACAGTTTAACTTCAGAAGGGTGGTAGAACTAGCAGGGGAGGTAGCAGCAGCTGCCGTCTTCTGCTCTTTTCCTTTCTAGTTCTGTAGGTGGGGATGGCCAATTGCTGTACTTGCTCTCCAGTGAAAGGCTTCCAAATTGGACAGTCCTTCTTCAAAACACAAGGGTTGTCTCCCACCCCCTTATCTCTGCAACATGCGTACTTAAGATGGCCATCAAACATAGCCATAACCATGGCCACAAGTGCCTCGTTTCTGTCCTGGTGAAGACATAGTACGTCAGGAAGACGGCAATATTATGTTCAGATAAAATATATAAATTCGTTGAAAACTTCAAAGTTCGTCTCTCTCAAAAAACATGTCCCCACACTCTAAGCGCCAAATGAAAAAGATGCTATGACATCACACTGTCTAGACAGGAAGGAAGTACTATGTGCCACCTGGCAAATGCACACTCCGTGACCGGTCGCACTGAACGGTAAAGCAATTGTAAATTGGATAGGATGTATTAACACAATGAAAATTTTTTTGGGGGGGTGGGATGGTAGATTTGATTCCTCTGAAGAGGAGGTTACATGTCTGTGAGACTTGTGTCTGCATTTGTCTGAGTGCTTTTTGGTCTTTTGAGCCTTCCTCGGATGATGCTTCTTGGATTCTGAGTCTGAGGGAACTTCAAGACATGTTCTCAGAAAAAATTTTGGTGGAAGAAGTGGCCTAACAAACTCAACTCCCATGTCGTCCCTTGGGGGGTGGGGTGTGTGTGTGTGGCTTCTGAGACTTGCAGTGTTAGTTTTAGGATCCGAGTCAGTGGCCTGGTCTACCCTATGATTTTGAAACTAGCACTCGGGGCCTCGATCTGCACTTGCAGTGTACAGTCTTTGCTTCTGGTATTTTCGATACCAGTGTAATTTCTTCCAGGCACTAGCATTTCGAATGGGCAGAAGTGAAGGCAAACAGTTAGGTGATACCCTATGTTTGCAAAATATGAGAAAAATGCAGAAAAAAAGTTCTCTGAGTAGATTCTTCACAGGTTAGAGGTTAAATGTCTACTAAAAGCCTTGATTTTTGGCACATATAAAAAAGACATACTAATATATTCTGAGATGAGATCTCTTGGTTGGTTTCATGCAACCTGCACCAAAAACGAGATTTCTACTTGTAAGTATAGGATCTTCTTAAAGAAGTTTGATTTGTGATATTAATAAGTCAAACCACAAGGGACAACTAGATTGGGCCAACTCGGCGCCAACATATCCCCAGACAGGTCATCACTCACGCCACAGGTTTTGATCGGGAATTTTTTAAAACATAATTACCCATTATTATATGAACTTCAGCACATCAATCTACTCTGTTTATATCTCCCCAAGGAAGATGGTGTATCCCCAGACGCCGAATACATAACTCAAATTATATTTTCAATCTTCCTGCAATGATAACTCTAAACCTATTTTCAAAGTATTTAAATGATTGATGATTGAATGTCCATTCTAAAATAATAATCCCAAAAGAGCATATCTGTTTCTATATTTGTTGACAAATAAAATATTATTTTTAACTCAACTCATCATATTTTTCAATCTTCCTTCAAAGTATTTAAATGATTGATGATTCAATGTCCATTCTAAAATTCATAATCCCAAAAGCGCATATCTGTTTCTATATTTCTTCACAAAATATTATTTAAAAAAAAATTATTTATATTATTATTTTATTATATTATTTTTAGAATTTGCAAATTGTTTTCAGTTATTCATTTCCTCTATACCTATATATGTGGTCCATATATATGCAACCTAAATATGTGACACAATCTCAGTTCTGACTCCCCTTTGTGTTATATGTAATGAAGCCCACCACCTCCCACCCCCACCCCTCTCCCCTTCTCCACACCTCTCTCACTATTACACAAGATCTGCAACCCCATTGAGTTCTTTGTTTCTCATCTGATATCATTAAATACCTTTGTTTATTTAGTGTCACTCAATATAGCTGGAGGTCCCAGAGGTGGGTGGGGGGAATCCGGGTGGGGGATGTGGGTTGAGCATAAATGGTAAACAAACAATCTATATAAAAGGGGTACTCAAATACAAAAAGAATTGAGAATTTTAAGTATGTGATTATCAACTGAAATGAGTTCATAACTGTAGGAGCTGTGCCAAAATTAACTGAGGCAAGTTGAATAAAACTGGGCTAGTTGAGGGTTAAAAATCCCCTAGTTTTACTACATAAGGATATAATTTCATTAATATTGGGACTTAAAGCTCACTTAAAGTGTCCATTTTGTCTACTTCAATATGTTTCACCAGTTTCATTTTAAAAAGTGAAGAACTCAGCAAGCAGAGGTATAACACACAAAAATAAGTTCTTAAAAGACTAAGATAGCCATAACATTATTAATATTCAAAATTTAAATAGACAGGCATTTCCTTTTAAAAATTCAAAGATTTCAGCTCTATAACCCACATAGTTTGACAGTTACCGGGCTTTAAAGTGGCATAATATCCATAAATTGGGTTTCTGTGGGCATTTTACAATTGTTAAAGAGACCTTAGCAACTAAACTACAGATCTGAAACTTTTTGGGGGGACATACATAACAAACAAAAATCATATATAATACAGTTTAAGACTTGTCACACTAAGCATTTCCAAATAACAGGGCAAAATACGGAAAAAATGTCAAAAAAGGCACTTGGGCGAGTGTCTATGGCCCTCATACACAGGTTAAATGTCTACTAAAAACCTTGATTTTCGGCATATGTAAAAAGGACATAATAATGCATTCCCAGATGGGATTTCAGCTCCATCAATCACATAGTTTAACAGTTACAGGGCTTAAAGGTGGTAAAAAGTTCAAATATTGGGCCATTGTGGGCCTTTTAGAGATCTCGATGTGGCTTTCAAATTAAAGCTTCAGACTTAAAATTTGTTACATACTAAGATTACACATAGAATATGTATCTAATAAAGTTTGAAACTTCTCAGACTTACCATTTCCAAGTTACAGAGCAAAATATGTGAAAAATGTCTTAAAAGGGTCACTCAGGTGGGTGTTAAAGGTCCTCATACACAGGTTAAATGTCTACTTGAAGCCTTGATTTTTGGCACATGTAAAAAGAACATAATAATGTATTCCCAGATGAGATTTCAGCTCTATCAGTCACATAGTTTAACAGTCACAGGCCTTAAAATTGGCAAAAAGTCCAAATACTGGGTCTTTATGGGGCCTTCTAGAGACCTAAATGTGGCCTTCAAATTAAAGCTTCAGACTTAAAATTTGTCACATACTAAGATTACACATAGAATATGCATCTAATACAGTTTGAAACTTCTTAGACTTACCATTTCCAAGTTACAGGGAAAAATATGTGAAAAATGTCTAAAAATGGTCACTCGGGTGGGGATTTATGGTCCTCATACACAGGTTAAATGTCTTCTTAAAGCCTTAATTTTTGGCACATATAAAAATAACATACTAATATCTTCTCAGATAGGATTTGAGCTCTATCAGTCACATAGTTTGACAGTCACAGGGCTTAAAAGTAGCAAAAAGTCCAAATATTGGGTCTTTGGGAGCTCAATTTGACCTTCAAAATTAAAGCTTCAGACTTAAAATCTGTTACTTACTAAGATTACACACAGAATATATATCTAATACAGTTTGAAACTTCTCAGACTTACCATTTCCAAGTTACAGGGAAAAAGATGTGAAAAATGTCTTATAAGGGTCACTCGGGTGGGTGTTTATGGTCCTGATACACAGGTTAACTGTCTATTAAAGGCCTAAATGTTGGGGCACATATAAGAAAACACATAGATATATTCCCAGATGATATTTAATTTAGATGAGAGACATAGTTTGAAAGCTACAGTGCTTGAAAGTGGCAAAAAGTGCATAAATTGGGTCTCTGTGGGCACTTTTGAGACCTTAAGTCGACCCCTTTGGGTAAACCTACAGCCCTAAAATTTTCTACAGACAAGGATTACATATCAAAGTTATACCTAGCGCAGTTTGAGACTCATCAGAATTATCACTTCCAAATTATAGGGCAAAATATGTGTAAAGTATAGCAAAAAATCCCTAAGTGGGGGTATTTATGGGCCTCAAACACAATTTTCTCCTCAACTTAAAGTCATGATTTTCGGCACATGTACTAAGAACATATTAATGTGTTGTCAGGTAAAATTTCAGCCAGCTGAGCATCATAGTTTGTGACCTACAGGGCTCTAAGTGGCCAAAAGTGCAATTTCTGACCTTAAGGTGGCCATAAGTTCTTTTTTACTGGGAGTTTAAGGTCACCTTAAAATAGGGATCTTCCTTTGGGCACCCTTAACATGTGTACCAAGTTTGAAAAAAAAATATTAATTTGTTTTTGAGTTATCGCGTCCACAAGGAAATTTCTACGGCGGCGGCGGCGGCGGCGCGACGGACCTGAATCCAATATATCCCCGACTTTCGTCTGGGGATATAATGACTCTTGTGAACTTAACTTGAAACCTAAAATTGCTGAAATTGATAGAATAATGAAAACCTGGTCTAAGTTCTCAATTAGTATAAAAGGAAAAATTGTGATTATTAAAACCCTGATACTGAGTCGAATTATTAATATCTGTAGCATGGTCTATGTTCCACAACACTTCATTCTAAAAATCCATCAGATGCTTTTTAGCTTTTTATGGGGCAAGGACAAAAGACCGAAAGTTAGAAAGGACATAATAACAAATGACTACGAATTTGGAGGCATAAGAATGGTCAATTTTGAGAACACAATAACCTCACTAAAGGCCACTTGGATAAAGCGTATTTATCTATCTGACTCGGTCAATTCTGAAAATAATTTTGTGAATAAATGGTGCCACCTAGCAAAAAAGATGTTACAGATACAAAACAAAGACCCAATTTTACAAAAGACCAACATTCGCAAATATAGCAACATACCCTTAAGTGATTTTTACCAACAGATTCTTAAATGCTGGCATGAAATATATACGGTTGTTCCCACTTCTTATACAGATATGCTTCAGGAAAAGCTGTGCAACAATACTCTAATCCAAGTTAGAGGTAAGCCTCTCAACAAGGAGTTTGACTCATTTACCAGAAAAGGAATACTCTGTATAAGTGACCTAGTTGAAAATAAAGTATTGATATCACGAGATCGTTTAAATGAAAAATTTGAATGTAACATTCCTATCATGCTTTATAATTCTTTGATTTCTTCAATACCTTTCCACTGGAAAGAAGAAATCTCAAGAAACTACAAACCAATCATGTATGATACCTACGATATTCCTCACTTAAAAAAAGATATGAAAACGATTACTGCAAAAGATATGTACGCTTTCCTTACTTACAAACGCAAATTTCCTATTTCTGTAAACAAATGGATAGAATACTACCCATTTATGGAAAATTTTGAATGGTCTGTTCTGTTTAAACTCCCTAATATAATATGTTCGGAACCAAAAATGCAAAGTTTTCAATATAAAATCTTAAATAGGTTTATCACATGTAATTATAACCTTTACTTATGGAATGTTAGTACCTCTCAATACTGTGATGATTGCCAGAATGTTGATACTATTGAACACTTCTTTTTTTACTGTAACAGTGTAACTCCCTTTTGGGAGAAAGTAAGAGAGTTGATCCTGGAAGCCTTTCAAGTAAAAATTGATTTAACTGTGTTAGAAATTTTGTTGGGAATCCCATGTGTTAAAGATAGTTTGCTGTGTCAAATTAATTTTGTAATCCTTTATTCTAAATGGTTTGTGTACACCTACAAAAGGCAGAGTGTTTTGAATTTTAGTCATTTTAAAAATATCATGAAAAATAGAATTGAAGATGAAATTTATATTCTTAAAACTAAAAGCATTTCTCCTAATGTGGATACTCTTCAGCATTGGGATAATCTACTGAGTTGCTGCAATAATGATACCTTATCTTAAATATGTATGCCACACTGTACTACTCTTTTAAATGCTTTAAAAGATATCTATTTTCTGTTAGCTGTTTTTTCACACATACACAAAGGCTCTGTAAAGTTTCTTTTTTGTTCTTTCCTATTCCTGTATGAACTGTAAATTCAATAAAATGTTAAAAATAAAAAAAAAATATGGCTGAAACACACAACAAATATATCTGTTGACCAGGAAAGCTATTTTATTTGCATTTTGCATACAAAAAAAAAAAAAAAAAAAAAAAAAATTCCATTCAAACAAGGACAAACGTTTACATAATTACAAGCACTTTCACATGTGAAGTATTCAGAGAATTCCTGACATATTTCAAACCAGCAAGAGAACGTGTCTCATGGAGAAATAAGAAGGTAGAAATGCATCGCTTCCCGTTTAACATGCTCACAAAGCAGTAAAAGCTGCAATAACCTTGGTTACTTGGTTAAAATGCACAGCATAATAATGCACTGCATAACATCGACAATTCCTGATATATACGAATGAACAATAGAAGAAAAAACAAATTCTGAGGCAAGAATATATAAAGGAGAAAGGATATGTCCCCTCAATAATATTATCTTCACTCTGTAGAAGTACACTACGTATTTTCATCACAGTTTAATAGCCAAGTTGAAAACATGCTAATTTGGCAAGCTTTTCAGAGTGCTAATAAAAACCATGCTAGTAATAATATGTAAAATGGAGTTCACAAATTGTTTGGATGCTTCAAACCCTGTCAAATGAATGAAAGATCACCAATGTTCACACATATATTGAGGCCAGACAAATGAGAAGCTTTCACAGAATTTCAAACTGGATACACATACACATAAAATCAACTGACATATATAATTCATGATATATAGAATATTGAGGATACTGTTACACATGAAGACATCTTGTGGTAAATGTATGTTTTATGTAATTAAATACAATTTTCCTAACATTATCGTTTTCACAGAATACTCCCACTCTGGTGATTTGCTGAGATGTTTTGAATGCCTGGACAATTTGCCCCAGTAAACTAACACGGTGTCATGGATTTTGGTCACCTAGTTTTATGGCAGCAACATATTACACCAGTTGGGACATGGTGATGGTATGCTGGCCTTATGAAACCAAATTTGGAAATTTTAATTACTTAAATGTAGCTTTTATAAGCTACAAGCTTACCATGTGGGACTTAATGCTGATCTCGGGTTGCCACACCCGGGGCCAACGTCTTAGAAAAAAAGATCGTTCTTGTTAGCCACCGGATATACTGGTAGTTGTCGTCACGTGATAACTTCTGACCAATCGTCCTACTTTCTCGTTGAAATTTTTTAAACCTACCCCTCAGCTGTAAACAGCGGGGAGGCAGGGTGGGACTCTTCTAAGTCCCACATGGTAAGCTTGTAGCTTATAAAAGCTACATTTAAGTAATTAAAATTTCCAATTTTATTACGCTACAATAGCTTACCATGTGGGACTTAATGCTGAATTCAACCGCCCGGTGGCGGGATTACAGCTGAGACTGGAAGGTATGTCATTTTTTTTTCTAAGATTTTGAATTAAACGTATAGAATAGTGCCAGAAATACCAGTCTGAGTCCCATTTACAGTGCCCCGATCCCGAAGGCTGGGCCTGTAACGAGCCAAAAACCTAAGAAATTGAGAGACAGTGCTAAAACTGTCTAGATGTTTTATTGTAGGACGAAGTGCAGCAGTGCTCACTCCGAGGTCTGAGGGTCCAAAAGGGCCCTTCACGTGTGACTGACCAACCCAGTGGTTGGGCATCTCATAAAATTTTTTACAACCTGAAAATGAGATTAATGACAAGTAAATAAGTCCTTAATAGAAATTACTTGATAATTAAAGGATAAAATGACCTTACCCGTAACATCTTGAAGGTAAAGGAATACCTAGATCCTGGGAAAGACTCCTGAAGACTTGGTTGTAGCGGATGTGCCCCCCCCCCCCCTTTTTTCTTTCCGAGGACAACTGGTCTGAGGGGAAGGATCTAGGACTTGTTGAGCAGCCACTACGGGTCCCAGGTACAAATTGTTGTCGGTGTCCGACCAAGTAAGGTCTTTTAGGTAAAAATTTGTAAATGTGTTGTGAGCTTTCCAGTGACAGGCTTGCATGATTTGGTCCACCGATACCCCACCGTAAAAGGCCTTAGAGGCCGCGAAGGCCCGGATGTCATGCGCTTTGACTTGGACCAAGTCCAAGGCTTGTTGATCTGCTTGTTTGTAACAAAGTAAAATCGTTTGTTTCAACCATGAAGAGAGTGTAGCGGGTCTGATGTCTGAGGTATGTCCTTTCTTAAAGGAGATGAAAAGGAGAGAACGAGACCCTCTGAGGTCTTTAGTTCGGTCCAAATAAAACCTCAGGGCCCGCACGGGACACAGGGTCCTGTCTTCTTTAAACTGTCTATCTACAATGGTAGTCAGAGCAGGGATAGTCACCGGAGAGACACTTTGAGAACCTTCTCTTGCTAGTTGGTTTTTGGCTATGAAGTCAGAAGAAGGGAACAAGGCAACCTTTTCCCATTGGCCTAGATTAGATACTTTGTTCGCGACCCAGGCATGGATTTCACTGCGGCGCTTGCCGGAGGCCAAGGCTAGCAAGAAAGCAGTTTTTAAAGTGAGATGTTTGAGGTCTGTGTCTTTCATGGGCTCAAAAGGTGCTTTAGTGAGCTCGTTAAGGACAACAGAAAGGTTCCACTTGGGTAAGTTTCTGGAACTTTTAGGACGATCCCTGTGAAAACTGGAGAGTAACCATTGAAGGTCTGCATTGTGTGCAATATGTTGGGCCGTTGGGCCCAAAGTGTCAAAATTTGTAAATGTGTTGTGAGCTTTCCAGTGACAGGCTTGCATGATTTGGTCCACCGATACCCCACCGTAAAAGGCCTTAGAGGCCGCGAAGGCCCGGATGTCATGCGCTTTGACTTGGACCAAGTCCAAGGCTTGTTGATCTCCTTGTTTGTAACAAAGTAAAATGGTTTGTTTCAACCATGAAGAGAGTGTAGCGGGTCTGATGTCTGAGGTATGTCCTTTCTTAAAGGAGATGAAAAGGAGAGAACGAGACCCTCTGAGGTCTTTAGTTCGGTCCAAATAAAACCTCAGGGCCCGCACGGGACACAGGGTCCTGTCTTCTTTAAACTGTCTATCTACAATGGTAGTCAGAGCAGGGATAGTCACCGGAGAGACACTTTGAGAACCTTCTCTTGCTAGTTGGTTTTTGGCTATGAAGTCAGAAGAAGGGAACAAGGCAACCTTTTCCCATTGGCCTAGATTAGATACTTTGTTCGCGACCCAGGCATGGATTTCGCTGCGGCGCTTGCCGGAGGCCAAGGCTAGCAAGAAAGCAGTTTTTAAAGTGAGATGTTTGAGGTCTGTGTCTTTCATGGGCTCAAAAGGTGCTTTAGTGAGCTCGTTAAGGACAACAGAAAGGTTCCACTTGGGTAAGTTTCTGGAACTTTTAGGACGATCCCTGTGAAAACTGGAGAGTAACCATTGAAGGTCTGCATTGTGTGCAATATGTTGGGCCGTTGGGCCCAAAGTGTCAACGATTGCAGTCCTGTAACCATCAATGGTCGAGGGGCGCCTGTTAAGGTCTTGGTACAGGTACATGAAGAAATCTGAGATTTGTTTCACAGATGGAGTGGAGAAATCCACCGAATTTTCTCTGCACCATTTTTCAAATAGGGCCCACTTTGACTTGTAGATGGTCCTTGTTGATGACCGCTGAGGGGCAGCAACTCTCTCTGCCACCTCCATAGAGAAGCCTTGTTCTTGGAGTTGTCCGCTCCTAGACACCAGGCGTGGAGGTTCAGGTGCTGGGGGTTGTTGTGGAACACCAGCTTGTGGGACTGTTTGAGTAGGGTTGTTGACACTGGGAGTTGCAGTGGGATCTCTGTTGAGAGCTGCACTAGGTCCCAAAACCAGGGCATCCCTGGCCAGCCTGGGGCTATTACGATGATCAGGCACTGGCATTGCCTGATCTTTTGGATCACCTTGTGAAGGAGAGCCGTAGGAGGGTACGCATATGCTGTGAGGTTGGTCCAGTTTATGTTCAGAGCATCTATGTCCCAGGCCCTTGGGTCTGGGATAGGAGACACGTATAGAGGGAGTTTGTGGTTCAGGTGAGTGGCAAATAAGTCTACATGAGGTGTGAACCACTTCTGGCAGATCTGTTTGAAGACCTGTGGGTGCAGAGACCATTCGGTTGACTGCACTTGGTTGGACCTGGATAGCAGGTCGGCCATCACATTCAGGCACCCTGGAATGTGCCTGGCTTTCAATGTTATGTGATAGTGA
Source organism: Sabellastarte sp. h YS-2021 (assembly GCA_964017235.1). NCBI lineage: Eukaryota > Metazoa > Annelida > Polychaeta > Sabellida > Sabellidae > Sabellastarte > Sabellastarte sp. h YS-2021. The sequence continues at coordinate 82,692,810 of OZ024928.1, forward strand.
TGGCACCAGGTCATGATCTTCCACAGGAGAGCACACATCTCTGCCGAGTGTGTTCCTCCTTGTTTGTTGATGTAGGCTACCACTGTTGAGTTGTCCGTCGCAACCAACACTGTTTGATTCTGGCACTGGTCCTTGAAGTCTCGAAGGGCCAGGGAGACCGCCTTCAATTCTAGGACATTTATGTGAAGCCTTTTTTCCCGATCTGACCACAGACCCTTGGTAAAATTTTGGTCTAAGTGAGCGCCCCAACCTTCGTTTGAGGCGTCGGTAAAGAGTTGGATACTGTGGTCTTTGGGATGAAGGTCTGCACCTGTCATCACATTGGAGGGATTTTGCCACCAATCTAGGTGGGCTGCAATGGCTTCTGTCCAGGGAAGGAGGTTGTCCAGCGACTGAGGATATCTCCAGTGCTCCTTGAGGTGAAACTGAAAGGGCCTCATGTGAAGGCGTCCCTCCGGGACCATTTTCTCCGTTGAGGCTAGCAACCCAATAAGAGACATCAAACATCTTGCAGTCAAAACACGTTTTGACTTGAGTTGTAGGATCAAATCCTGAAGTTTGAGCCATCTCTCTTGAGTGGGTTTTACAAGGGCTGAATCTAGGTGGTATTCGTAGCCCACGAACGAGAACACCTGTGTAGGTTTCAGTTCTGATTTTTCCTGATTTATTATCCACCCCAAGAGGAATTCTGAGTCCTCTTGAGAAGGCCATTAGTTTCACCTCCTTTACGATCATGGTAAAGACCTGGGGGGGCTGTGGCTAGTCCGAACGGGAGGGAGGTGAACTGGAACACCTGAGCCTTGTAGCAAAACCTTAGGTATTTCCTTGAGCTTGGGTGGATGGGGATATGCAGGTAGGCGTCCGACAGGTCTATCGACGCTACCCACTCCCCTGGAATCAGGGAGGTCCTGATGGACTCTGGAGTTTCCATTTTGAACTTTTCTACGTGTAGAAAAGTGTTGAGCCTGCTTAAGTCTATGACTGGCCTCCACCTTTGGTGAGGCTTGGGTACTAGGAACAGGCGACTGTAAAACCCGAGAGATTTTACATTGTCTACCCTTTCGATAGCGTTCTTTGACAGGAGGGACTGGATACAAGCAGCCAAGGCTTGGTCTTTTTGTTGGGCCATGTACTCTGACAAAATCAGAGGAAATCTGATAAAGTTTGGCTTTGAACGGAATGGCAGAACGTAGCCATTGGTGATAATGTTTAACACGTTTTGAGAACATTTGTTTGTGAGCCAGTCTCTCCTGAAAGAACGGAGGCGACCTCCTACTGGTGGACTGAGTGAGGCTTTGGAGGAGTCATTGGGGAGGGGGGTTTCCACGCCCCCTTCCTCTATTGTGGGGTCGAAAACGACCCCTGAAGCCTCTGAAGTTGGATTTTCCTCTTCCCGAAGGAAAGGACTGGTTACTGCTTTGAGAGGTATTGCCCCCATAGGGGCGTTTCCTGTAGGAGCCTCTTTTCTTGTGGGGACCACGAAAGGGCTTATTCTGGTAGGGTGTAAAACCCTGAGAATCTTTTGAGGTGCCTTTTTTGAGAAGGAAGTCCTCACCTTCCTTCACTAATTGAGACTCGAACAAGGAAGGGCCCCAAAAGGACGAGTTCCTGAGTTCTTGACGTCTCGTTTCTCCTAATTGTGGATGTAATAGAGTCATTTCGGCTTCGCGCCTGAGCAAGCCGGTATTAGCCATAGAGTATAATTCCCTCTGCAAAATATGGGCTAGAGATTTGCTGAGACAAGTGAGGGCCCTGTGTTGAACAAGTACTGTCTTGTTCCAAAAATCTAAGTAGTCAGCTACTTCCTCATATCCGCGCTTTGCCGCTTTCTCAGGATTGGCACCTTTCTGAATCTGAGACTTTATCTTCTTGACCGTAGACTTGATGCTATGTTGGCATTTTTCCAATGAAGCATTGCAAGAAGAGGAGGTTTTGGCAAATGCAGCGGTGAAGTTGAGGGTAGAAATGTTTTGTCTAGCCTGAAGTTCTAGCTCCTTGAGAACTGGCAGGGGAACTCTGGCTACTGGGGGCCCAGAAGGTCTAGGAGTAATACAGATCTTAGCAAAGTCCGCATTCAACTCCTGAATTTTGTCCTGAAAAGTTGGTTGTCCCACCTTGTACCACTTTGAAGTTGAGGGAGGAGGCCTGACATATTTTCCCTCAGATAAGTTGGCAGCCTTAAAGTCATGTTGGAATTTATCAAAGGCGTCCTTGATAACTGAGCTAAGTGGAAGAATAGAGGAGGGACCTCTAGGTCTGAGCTCTTGACGGCCTTTTTCATCATCCAGACCCAATACTGAGGTGGACGACCTGGGCATAGATTCCCTGGGGTCAGGGAGAGACAAAATACGCCTGAAGGTGTCCACTTCTTCAGAGTATTGTGAGGGCATGTCAGACAAAGCTACTTCCCTATAATAAGGGGGGTCTGGATCATGTTGTGGTAGGTCTTGATCAGAAGCTACTCCTGAGGGCTGAGCCCTAGAGGGCTTAGAAGACCTGTGTCTGGTTTCAGGGGAGTGCTCCTCCTCTGAGGTAAATGACACGTATCTAGATCTTGATTTATGTTTGCTCTTGTCAGAGTGTTTTTTGGATCTAGAAGAAGGGATCCGAGGTTCATCGGAATCCTCATTTAGTTGGTCCGAGGCAGAGCTCGGGTCAACTGGCTGCCTATGGCTTTGCTTTTTGTGAGAGTACGAGACCTCTTCGGGGTGACCTTCAGAGGGGGCAACGTACTGATCCGAGGAAGGTTGAGCAGATACTAAACGCGGAGGAAGTGCTGGACCGAAGTCCACATCCATATCCTCGCTTGGGATGTTAGTACCAGATCTCGGAGGGGGCAAATCCAGAGGGGCAGCAGTACTACTGGACAAGCCAGGTTTTGAAGCAGGAAGAGAAGACTCTACCTCGACTTTCTGTTTTGCAGCCAACTCCTCTCGGAGTGACTGAAAAGCTTCCAACATGGATGCCTGGAAGGTACTCATTTGCTGCTGTAAATGTATATTTAAGGAATCACCGAGTGATTTCTCTAGGTTTTTCTGGATTTTATTTTGCAAAGCCGTACCAGGGGTGGGTGGAATAGTTTTAGCTGGCGTTTTCAAGGACAGGGAACTGAAGGCAAGAGGTTGTGGACGGGGGGGTGAAGTAAAAAGGCTATCAGCAGCACACTCGAGGTCTGCATTGGACCCAGTGAAGGAGTCCCCGTCGCCTTCACCCAAAAGATCTAGTTCATCTTTGGAACTAGTTGTCGCTTTCTGCTTTTTCAAATACCGTTTCCGGTTTTGGATTTTCTGTAGTTGCTCATCTGTGAAAGACGTGCAAATTTCACAAGGGGTTTCAAAGGTGACACAGGGGTCATCTCCCTTGCCAGCCTCCCTACAGGTAGGGCAGAAATTATGTGTATCAAAGCTAAAGCAGAAATGGCGGCATTTCTGCGCTCTCGGTTGTCTTTATTTGCTTGATGAGATGACATTTTATACGCAATAAAAGACGTACAATGTACTTGCCTGAACCGAGGAAAACTCAAAACACGCGACTGAAAACAAAATACTTATCCTGTGAAAATTAAAATTTTACAGAATGATCTATGATATATATTACAAGAAATATGCAAATATTAGCCTCCAACAATAAGTAAAGTCTGAGAAATAAATGAAAATGTCTGTATATTTACAAACTGCTACCAGTCAATCGTGGCCAATGAGAAAGTAGGACGATTGGTCAGAAGTTATCACGTGACGACAACTACCAGTATATCCGGTGGCTAACAAGAACGATCTTTTTTTCTAAGACGCTGGCCCCGGGTGTGGCAACCCGAGATCAGCATTAAGTCCCACATGGTAAGCTATTGTAGCGTAATAAAACAACACCTTAAGCACATTATTTTCACATTCTGACATCAGATTACAGTTAGGAAGCAATGTTATGGGAAAAAGGTCACATTCTAGCACTCATTGTGGAATCCATAGTAAATATTCAACGAACAAATCTCTCAACCTACTGTACACCAGAGCAAGTTATTATTACTGCTGCAGTAACTGTGAAAAGAAAAACCAGTTTTCCATAAATCCACTAACTGTTTGGAGTATTTTTGATACCATGAAAACATGGGATATCCATATACACAAGCACCATCCAAGAATGGCAGTGATCTTATGTTTTAGTAGTTAAATACCGGTCAGTAAAAAGGTTCATCAAAAACCAGTTCTCAATCCAATCAGTTTTTGTTTGCTTCAACATTGATCTATTGGCCAACATGCAGCGACATTTCAAATGGAAAAGTTCCGACAAAACTAGATGAATGCTTTTGCTAACAAAAGCGAAGCGTCCCTGAGAGTTTAAAATGCCTTGTGGTCTTAATAAGCATGCTGTAAAGCCAAGAATGCACAAAGCTGCACCGTAATGTTACATAAACCAACCCCCTTAGTGATATCATGACAGGGAAAATCCTACAAAGGTCTTCTTTAATTAACATAAACAAGCGTTGTAGACATAGACAAGCTGGAGAAAGTGTTGTACATTGGATGTACAACATTGGATGTAACTTTAGTAAATTTTGTGTAAATGCTACAAAGCATTTCTGTAACGAGTATTGATAACTTCATATATAATCATGTGTGCAAGTATGTATTGCTATTTAGATTGTCCACAGGGTTTTGCAATAGGTTTTAATACATTGTGAAAGCATAAAAGCAACAATAAAGGCAAAAGCTATTTCATGACCCCAGTTTGACCCACACATGGGGGTCAGGAGGTAAAACTAACCGGCTATTTAGACTGTCCAGATATGGTTTCCCAATACCTCTTAATACATTCCGAAGCTATAAAAGTAACAATGAAGGAGATATCAGGTAAAAACTCCAAAACAGCTATTTATGACCCATGGGGGGTGTCAGGGGATAAAAGTGACCGGCTATTTAGATTCTCCACATAAGCTTTCCCAATACGTCTTAATACATTCTGAAGCTATAAAAACAATGATAAAGGAGATATAAGGCAAAAACTCCAAAGCAGCTATTTATGACCCCAGTTTGGCCCATAAGGGGGGTCGGGGGGTAAAACTGACCGGCTATTTAGACTCTCCACATATGCTTTCCCAATACCTCTTAATACATTCTGAAGCTATAAAAGCAACAATAAAGGAGATATAAGGCAAAACTCCAAAGCAACTATTTTATGACCCCAGTTTGACCCATAAGGAGGGGCCAGGGGGTAAAACTGACCGGCTATTTAGACTATCCACATATGCTTTCCCAATACCTCTTAATACATTCTGAAGGTATAAAAGCAACAATAAAGGAGATATAAGGCAAAACTCCAAAGCAACTATTTTATGACCCCAGTTTGATACATAAGGGGAGGTCGGGGGATAAAACTGACCGGCTATTTAGATTCTCCACATAAGCTTTCCCAATACCTCTTAATACATTCCAAAGCTATAAAAGCAACGATAAAGAAGATATAAGGCAAAAACTCCAAAGCAGCTATTTATGACCCCAGTTTGGCCCATAAGGGGGGTCGGGGGACCAGCTATTTAGACTCTCCACATATGGTTTCCTATTACCGCCCAATACATTTTATGGCTCTAAATGCAATACTTAAGAAGATAATAGGGGGGTTGACCTAAATTTAAGGCTTTCAGATTGGAAGGTGTCAGAAAATCACCCATAAATGAGACATTTTTCAAGGGATTGCTCCCAAAATCTAATCAGCTCGCGTTTTCGATAGTATGAACAGGTGTACTTAAAAAAAAATTGTTTTTGATCATGTGACCTTCATAATGCAGAAAAATTTTCCCACGCCTAAGGTAGATAAGTGCCAAATATGGTTTGAAACCTTCTAATAATAAGGGAGATATTCAAGGGAGACCATAATGCGGCAGCGAGGAAACTGAGGTGAAAACAAAGAAGCGCCCTTTCAGGGACGCTTAATTACTTTGAGTTATAATAATATCTATAATCACATAATCCACACCTTTCATCTGGGATACAAAGTCACAGTTCGGGTTTTACGTCCTGTTCAACAGCCTGGGTCATATTGGGACAGATGCTCAGCATTGCCACATGTGAGACTCAAACCCACAGAGGTGAGCGCCTGTGATAAGATGCCAGGTCATCTGGGATACAATAAAGTGTGGCCCTCACATCAGAATAAATTGCACATTTAGTACACCATCTGAAGAATGTAGCTGATACTTTTTTATCTTTCTTTTACAAATGTATGATGTATTTATTTCATCAATAATGCAGATGGAATTAGTAAGAGAAATATAAATTCTTCTTTACACGTAGATTAGCTACACTAAACTAATTGTACAGAAAATAATCTTACACATTGCACAAAAACAACTTCTTGTACTAGCAAGACATAGTGCAGTGAAATGTGTAGCGATTTGCATAATGCTTTGTGTTTTTTCATCTTATGGATATCAGTCCACTTTCTAAGAGTTTTTCTATCTTCTTTGCAATTTCAGGATCTTTCAAATGCCTAAAAAATATAAGCACTAAAAGTCATTAACTTGCGTTCTATAAACAAAGTTCATTACATAATTTGTCAAAATGCAGATACCATTTCATCTAAAGACATAACTAAGAAAGAGCTTTAGTGCTAAATAATTGTCTAAAATAACTCAAATTCCTATCATAATTGTCTAAAAAGATGTACATTGTCTAAGTCAGTACTAAATCCTTTAGTTTAATCCATATTTTCTATTCTGTAATTCTGACAATATAGTGTAAATGTGTACATACTCCTGCAGGGCTTTTGGGTCTTTTTGCATCTGCTGTAGGATGAGTTGCATGGCTGGGTCAGCCAGGATCTGCTGCACCTCGGGGTTCGCCATAGCACGGCGACGAATGGCTTCCGGATCAGATGAGTCCTGCATCACTGACTTACGATAACCTTCTACAGCCTCCTACACAGTAAAAAGTAAACCTATACAATGTACCATCTGCATGAGAAATGTTGAGAAATCCTGCATCAGATACTTATGGTAGCCTTCTACAACCTCTTACACAGCAGAAAGTAAATATCTATAAGGTACCACCTGTACAACAGTTGTTGGAAAGGACCAACAATTAGATAATCCTGTATTACAAACATATGGAAATGGAAATCTAGAAACCCCGATTTCTGTTTACTAAATGTTAATACAAGCATAAGTTGACACATACTAACTTGTATGGCATAAAACAAATGACATGCTTCATGACATTATAAAGCACATCTATGGCATAATTTCAAATTATTGACATTGAAATTGCATGGAACTGGGCTTTGAAAACTACCTCCGATCAAGGAACTGGATATCACAAGTCCATTCTTTTATTCAACCTCTAACACAACAGAAGATTCCATTTATTTTCCAACATTCAAATCTTCAATTTATGCAAAACTACTACATCAAATATTTCCTCTCACAATGTAAACGTCTACTGGACACAAAATTTAAAACAAATAATCTCTTTCAACCAATCTAAGGGTTCTGAAAATAATTTACCAACAATCCATAAAGAGGGCTTAACAAGTGTATGCTCTGGTCATATATTGAGAATTACAAACCTTGCAATTGGGATCGATTTCCATGGCCTTCTGAAAGGCGTCTCCAGCCTTTTCGTTCTCTTTCAGAGTCAGAAGCACATTTCCTTTACGCAGATATCCCTTAACTGAAAATAACAGTCAATCCCACACATGTATCATCTGTACATGTAGTAAAGTGGAATCTCTAAACTTTTACTATCCATATATTTAACTTTTGAAGTAATTTCTACTTCCCAAAAATAGCAATTTTCCAATTTTTTTTATACTGGGATCACTACAGAAGTGTAAATATTTAAGATATAAATTTCACACACAAGAAGAACTAGTAAAGTAAGGACACTTTTACTGAGCACAGAAACATAGTAGCTTTCGAAGAATCATTACTCCACTCTTGATCTAAAATCATTAACCACAAAGAATCGGAATTGAACCCATGTTCCACAGTTTGTGTAACAGTAACCAGCTTCACAAAAGTTCAGTCAGGGTTCTTATCCAGGTTATAAAGTGGGACAGTTGGCCACAGGCCAGAATACATAATTTGGCTCTGCTTTCATCTACAATGAATCTGTCAATCCTGCAACTTCAAATATTTCAAAATTTTCTTTTTTATAGATTATCCAAGCTTTTTACCATGAACCATTACTAGAATTTGATTGTAATTTGGGGAGTATTGGTTAATGCATCACTGCACTAAGGGTTTATTATGAAACTATTGAATGCAATCCATGACCAAACTAGAGATCTCCTGTAAGAATAATTAAACAAGGCTTCCCCAACTTGTGTTTCCCCAACTTGTTTACACAACTATTTCAGACAAAGTGGAGCCCGATGAAGGGTTTCCTAAGAGACTATTTTAGGCTAGGCATGGGGTTATCAAATGTTGGTCTATCTTGAGATAAATATATTTAAGACCAGGCCTCACCAAACTTGGGGTCTATTTTGACACACTCCTCTGCGTCCTTGAGGGCCTCATTGAAGGCTGCGAGCTTGGTATAGCAGGCAGCTCTGTTGCTGTACAGTTTGCAGTCTTCTGGGTTACGTCGGATGGCCTCGGTGTAATGCTTCACGGCATCGGGGTAGTTACCTACAAACCAAAAAACAATGAAGCTGTAACATCCTTGTAAACATAGGCTCCAATAATTAGTGATGGGGCGATTAAATGTGGGATCGATTACACATCGCTGACATTGTCAAATGATCAATTATTCAACATTCTTTTTTTAATTAGTTTTGTTAACCAACTGATATTATTGTTACAGATAGTTATCTCAAAGCTCCATCATTCTTTTTAAACATGAGCTCCAGTGGGCCTTGTGCTTCTAAAGATCATTTTCCCAGGTTTTTTGGGGGTTTTTTTTGAGGAATTGTGGCATAGTGTATTGAGTTATTTGTCTCAACACTGAGGTGAAACAAAAACGGAGTATGTTAGTATTTGGAAGAGTGACCATCTTGAGTTGTAGGCTTGGTGTGGGATGTATCTGACTCTTAATTTGTTTTTGTCGCCAGACTTTCAGAAATTCTAGTGCATACTCCTGTTTCTGATGGCTCTGCAGCTCACACATGTAGACTTCAAGACTTTTTGGCCTTATTCTTCACATTATTAGACAGCAACATGCGGCTAATGGTACAACAATATAATTTTATAGGGCAATATGCTGTAGAAATGGACCGCCATCAATGATTATCGGCCCGACATCTCCATTATTGCCCGAAAACACCACAGATAACTATATATAATGTTGTGACATCATATAAGTAGAGGCTAATAAAAATACGTAATCACGACGTTTTCTTTTGAAATGGTTCTTGGGTGGTTTTTTTTCCAGTAAATAAGTGCTGTATTCTTCATAATAAGCAGTTAACCTACTAAAACATTCTATATATCATTGAAAAGATATCTTTACACTGTTTTTTGTCATTTTTGTTTGGTTAAAATCTGTGCAGTAATAAGTGAGATATTGTAAGTTTAAAATTTCAAGTGAGAGTACAGTATTTGTAAACAAATACTTGGTGACGTCAGAACCCAGTCAATAATACTCATTATTGGACCGCGGACCGGCTATCAATAAAATACTGTGTTTTCAAAGACTTGATTCTGCACTGGGTTTTAAGGTTATGAAGATACAGATGAAATCAGATAACCTCAACAGTGTTGATTCTAGGAATTTCAAAAAGTGGGTGAGATCCCCCACCACTACATAAATTGTGGGGGAGGGGCTAAAAATTCTGGGGGACGACTTTATGATAAAGTTTAAACTAATGAAAAATACTTTTTCAGTCTATTTAGACATTTTTAACAGTGGACTTCTATTAATTAGTGATCAATTTTGATTGTCTTGCCCAATAAAAATAAACTTCAAGCCTAGTGATAGAATTAAAAAAAATACTGAAAATGGTTATTTACATCAAAGTGGCTCCTGTCACGGCATCATGGTTTTAAGTTTTCATCTAAAGTCATGGCATCACAAATTTAGTCATTATACCATCAATTCGTACAAATATGTTGGAAAACCCCACAGAATACCGTAACCTCATGAATATTAATGAGTAGTCCACAATTCTTCAAGTAAAATATTGTTAAAAAATCCAATGGAATCATCAATACGCATATATAAATATTCATGAGCTCTGTAGTCCATCTAGTATTTGATCTTAAAGCAGAAAATATTAAGAAACCACTATGAAAATCTGTGACCTCATTAATATTAATGAGTTGTCCCGTGAATTTTGATCTTCAAGTAAAATATTTTCTACACATACATTGCTGGGAAACCCCCCAGATACGTACTGTAGGGTCAGCACCGGCTTGACTGGCCTGTTGTGGTAACAATCCAGTCTACTGTCAGTTTCGTTTTTCTTGCCGCCATTTTTCATATAACCATCCACTTTAAGCTTAATTTTATGTTTTTGGGTATAATATGTTTAAATACTGTCTGTAGCACATAATATATTTGAGTTCTTTTACACATGTAAACGATCACTAAACCACATCGTCAACATGCATTATTCGAAGCCGTTTCGACGGAAAAATCAAAACCTCGCCAAACTCTCGATCCAAGCAGTATTTTGATTTTCTAGATCTCTCGTCTTTTTGCTTCATGTATTTCCCGCATCGCCTTGTGTACTACGCGTTCTCATATAATTTGGTCATTGCAGACTCCAAGAAAATCCGCGTTTGTAGGCGAATTAATGCGCGATCCCGCTGAAAACGTGTCCTAGAAGCAACTCTGCTCAACAAATCATAGGATCTGGTTACTTGTACATTACTACATGTCAAAAACTCTGCAGAACAGTGGTCCTGGAATTACCTTTCTTGAAGCACTCATTGCCCTTTGCTTTCTCCTCTTCCGCCAATTCTGGGTTGATGTAGGCCCTTTTCTCTCGTTCTTTCTTCTCTTTTTCTGCCTACAAACACAACCAAAACATGTTGGCAAAATATGGCAATCAAAACAAAAGCTTTACACTAACTAATAAGTACAGCATACCCAACATTTTATTTAGGTTCACATTACATTAGTTTAACTAGTAAAGTAGAGTGGTGAATTTCTCTTAATGCATGTTCATGTATAAAATTAATTATATAGAATTCCACAAATGACTGGTCATTAGAGTTTGTTAACTTGGGTTTCACAGAGATGAGAGTACATAAGACATGTTTTGTAGATTTCCAGAATTCACAGGCACCTGTGGTCTCATTCATCAGAGTGAAGAAGTAAAGTTTGACATCAAAGGTTTACAATTGGCTTTTTTCAATCTAAATATTTACACAACAAAGATACCCTGTGCACTACCAAGTTTACTAAATTTATCACAAGGAGTTACAATATGCAAGACATAAATACTGAGTATAATGCACACCACACAAAACACTACATACATATCCTATTTAATGTTGCTACAAGTCTAGAAAATGTATATTATGTACTGTGACACATGCCATAAATCCCCTCTAACTCTAGTAAGAGTTACTCTACAATCAGGTAAAACCCTCTCTACCTCTGCCACTGTAATGGCAATTTGTCTATCTCGATGTTCTGCCAGGGATTTGTTATAATACACTATGGCTTTGTCCAAATCATCCAACTGATAGTAAGCTTTGCCAATACGTGCCAAGGCCCTGAAACGACACCAATATTATACACAATATATCTTAGCAGACTGACATCGATGTATGATATGTTACTGTATTAATTTATAGCACTGTAATGTCAATGTTATATGCTCCAGTATAATATTAACTTATCTAAGCACTCTTGACATATACTTATCATATGCTAGTGTATGCTATATTTACATTATCATACCTGAGCACTGACACTAATCTTCTGACTTTGATACTTGTTTATAACATGCCTATGCATTATTATCATCTCAGCACTTCAATATCAATGTTACATACTAGTCATATACCATAGCATAGTGTAGTACCCAGTGGTGTGAATGATAAACCAGATGGTGGAAACAACAAAATCTGAAACAAATATTATGGCACCGATTATTGAAAATGTTATTATTTTATACTTTCTAATGGCTGAGACTTCATCAAAACAACAAAAAAATGTACATATTGGTGAAATATATTCACATTTTAACTTTATATGGTGCAAAAGTATTGCTTTTGCATTTAATAGTATCTCACAAAAGACATTTCCGTTTGTAAACTAGAAAAAGGTTTTTGAAAACAAAGATGAGCGGCCTTATAAAGAAGCTTCAGGAATTTTTGCATTAGAATGTTATGACCCATTCACACTAAGGGCAGTGTACTCTGCAGTTAAAAGTGTTACTCAGCGGCAGAAGCACCTTCCAGAATGACTATTTTGTCCTCAGGCATTTTGTCCGTTTACCAAAACTAACAAATTTAATTAATCTTTTTAAGTGTATTCCATTAATGTGTATGAAATATATAAAGAAGGATTTAGCAAAAATTATATGTATTAGGTGTGGTGGACAAAAATCTCAAACTAAATGAGGTGGGACCTAAAACTTGATATTTATCATGTTATTGCAGCCATAGCCGTCTTAAAAACTGGCAATCTAAGTTGAACAGATCACAGAAATATTCCCCTGGTAAGTTTAATCAATGTATTAAGTTTAAGTGATGTTGGATGAACAGTAAATGTAAACCCCCATTTTCACTTAAGATGGCCATAACTTCACTTGTATTGGTGGTCAGAAAATAAGAATGTCCCTTTTATCATCCTTAATAAGTGTGCAAAGTTTAACTGAGGTCAGCTGAACAATAAGACAGCTGGAGGCTGAAATCCCCTTTATTCACTGTTAGGTGACCATAACTTTATTCATATTGGGACTTTAATGTGACCATAAAATAAGAATGTCCCATTTGCCATCCTTTACAAATGTCCAGAGTTTAACTGAGGTCAGCTGAAAAATAAGATAGCTGGAGGCTGAAAACAACCTTATTTCACTGTTTGGTGCCCATAACTTCATTCATATTTGGACTTTAAGGTGACAATAAAATAAAAATGTCCCTTTTGTCATCCTTTATAAGTGTGCAAAGTTTTAATGAGCTCAGTTGAACAATAAGATAGCTGGAGGCTAAAAACTCTTATTTCAGTGTAAGGTGGCCATAATTTCATTCATATTGAGACTTTAAGGTGACCATAAAATAAGAAGGTCCCTTTTGCCTACCTTTATAAATGTGCCAAGTTTTATTTTAAAAATCCAAATACTGAGCTTGGGGCTAAAACCCTACATTGTAAGTTTAAGAAGACCATATTATTCTTAATATTTAAATCATAAGGTGGCTAGAGTCTTCTTATGGTCAACTTCAACATCACTGATCAGACAGATTTAAATAAATGGAAAAACAAAGGAGGGACTTTACGGTGACAAGCTTCTTTAATATTTACATTTTAAGGTCAGCATAAAGTCAGGATATTCCTTTGGCTAATATTAATATATGTGGCATTAAGGTGACCTTAAGGTCTCAGATACAGGGCTGAAACTTCAGCATGTGAGAGATTATCAAAAAGTAGCTGAATAACTTATTCCAACAAAACACCGAAATCCTGACCATTTTTGAGATACAAAGTACCCATTTTTTAAATTTACAAAAATCAATCACCTACTAATCAAGCATCTTTGGTCTGATCAATCAGAAATTCCTTTCCAATGTACAAATTTAGTTCGAAATTTTATAGCACTGGTGCATGTGTTTTGTTTTCCAAAAAAAAGATGACGGGTTGTTTTTGAAAAATGCTTAAGGTTATCTTAAGTGAAGTTTAAGGTCTCCTTAAAGTATCCAAAAACTTTTTCCCGCCCCTATATTTTGAAAGAAAGATGTGAAGAAAAAAATTCCAAAGCCTAAGAAGTTATTCAAGGGACACCATAATCTGGCAGCAGAGATCGGTCAAATCTTTGTGAAAACAAGTAAGTACCCCTGATGGCTGCTTAATTATGGCTCATGTACACTTGTGGTTTATTTTCACCATCTCAGTAAGAAGCGTACAAAATTCCAGATTTTGTTTGTTTCAAAGCACCGGCAACCGGTTTTGATTTTTTAAACAATACATCAATAACAGTACCAAAATATTTATGTTCAGCTAGTGTACTATCTTAACAAATTTGAGTCACTCTGACATAGATGTTACACTGTATTCATTTTACTTACCTGATCACTCTACTATATATGACATGCAAGTGTATTACCTTAGCAAGTCGAGAACTCCTATTTTGATTTATGACATGGTAGTATTTGTCATGGAACAATTTAATGTGTTCTCAATCGATTTTCAATGATGGTAGGTCATTGGCAAGTTTATATTATTGATCATGACACAATATTAAGCCCTGAACAGTGATGCCAGTATCTCTGTATATTTGGAGGTTTTTATTCTGATTTTGTTGAGGGAAGACTGCCATGTTTTGGTTTCATGAGTTTCACTTGCTGTCAGTGCTCAGTCATTTAGGATGTACTAAAACACATATATTTTTTTGGAATCCTGAAATTGAAACAGTTTTGTATTGGCAGCCTCCCAATCTACATATTTTTGTAATGACCCATCCCAACAGAAAATTCATGTTTGATATGCCACTTTATTACAGTCCTTTACAGCTGTTCCAATTCATAACCAAGAACCTGATAACTTATCCACCAACAATGCACAGAGTTTTCAATGTACAGAATACTTTACAGTCAATGCAAAATAAACTAGATATTGCGTGAATGTGTCGGGCTTGAGTCACCTGTTTCTTGGATAACCAGGTCAGGATTCTCCATAGTAGGGCCCAAAGAGGGCCTGACTTACTCCCCCCCCCCCCCTTAAATAGGCAACCACCATGATATTGTCTGTAGCTATGGTAGCGATAAGGTTCAAGCAGAGGTCTTGGAACTCCTTTAGGGCCAAAAAGACCGCCTTGGTTCCAAATACTTTATGTGTAACTTGCTTCTGGAAGGGACCAGGTTCCCCCTGCAGTGTGTTCCCCTAAGTGAGCACTCGTCCTTCTTGATGCATCTGTAAGGATTTGCAGAGTATATTTAAGTAGGTGTAATGGTTGACCTTGAAGCACATTGTCATCCTACAACCACCATTTTAGATGGGTGGAGTGAACTAGGATCACCTTTACTACTGAGTTTGGTATCCTTCAGCTGTTCTTCAAGTGCCACTGTATCGGCCTCATGTGGAGGTGCACTAGGTGGACTTGTTTCTGTATGGGTGTCAGTAACCCTTTCAGGGGCATCAGCTACCGGACAGGGCCTGTGGCTCCTGAGAGAAGCTTCTGGATTTGCATTCAAGGTCTGCTAACACACTAGAGCGGATCTGACCTTACCCTCTTCAAGCTGAACTGATAAGCTACCAGATCAAAGACTTGCTAGAGGTCCAGTTCTAATTTTTCATGTTAATCATTAAAACTTACTCCGGACACAGAGCTACTAGAGATTGTGTATATTGGAGACAGGTTTGGTGGGCACTGGCATTGACCGACCAGTCGTGCTGGTGGATTGTGGTACTTAGTAATGCCATAGTTAGACCTCCTAACAGACCCAAACGGGAGTGCTTGAATTGGCAGGGAAGGCCCTGGATGAGAAAACTCTGGTACTTCCTTGTTGGTTGAATGGGGTGAGAGAGTAGGCACCTTTGAGGTTATCCACTCCTCTGGCTGAAGCGAGGTTAATGTGGTTCCCGATATTCCATCTGAATTATTCAGGGTACTGAGCCACTTTTCCTGCCTGGCAACCTTGTCACACTGGTCGTTTCCGGAGGGGAGCGTGTAGCCTTCGTGGGAGATTCTTATAAACTTGGGACTGGCCCATAGGGCGGCCCAAGTTTGACCAGGCAGGCTGGGGACAAAAAACAGTGTCAACACTGGTGACAGGTTCATTGATCCACACAGTAAGAAACCATCCAAAAGGGATCTGCGACCTTAGATCATTTCCACACAACCCCACTGTGGAAAACACTAATAGCCATTTATGAGAACTGTGACCCCTGGTGTGATTAACAGATAAATTTACCATTACTTGAGTTGTGAAAACCGGCAAATGGGTTATAATTTTGAGGAGAAGACTGGCATACTCAGACCCCTGGTGTCAGCTGACACTGGTCACAGGCTGGGTAAAAGGCAAGCTGGGTGGCCGGTCTAGGGGGGTGGATCACTGTATCTCACTGGAACCCATAAGAAAACTTGATGAACCTCCACAGTAACTGAAACAACAGACTTCTAGCTGGCAGTAGGCTGACCAGTCCGGTTAGTTCGGCATCTCACTGGGACCAGTAACTGGCTGGTGTGGGGTCTGATAAGATAAGGTTGACAGGTAGTTGGACAAATCTTGTTGGGAAAGTCTTATCTATAGTCACTTTCATCCAGCTAGCAGGTCCTGACAGTAGGCTGGCTGACTGGTCTGGTAGATTGAGACAGTCATCTCACCGGGACCAATGAATGGTTGAAATTCAAGGTCACAAAACAATAGCGTTCGTGGCATTGCCCATATATATCCACATACCAAATTTGAAAGGTCCAACTAAAATATTTTTTAAGTTATCGCGTCCGAAAGGAAATCTCTGCGGCGGCAGCGTGACCATACTGAATCCTTAGTATCCCCGACTTTCGACAACAAGACCATTGCCGTGGCATTAATCTCCTGCCAGGTTTTAAGCAGAAATTGGGGTAGTCTGACCACAAAAAAAGGTTGCAAGTGCAAGAGGCAATTGTTAGCCATTGATCAATGAGACATTTTTGATTTCTACCAAAATTTAAGATGGCAACCAGAATTGGGAAAAGTAAAAATTTCTTAGAGACACTATATCTCAAACAGTTTTTTAAATAATCAACATTTTCAATTTCCACCAAAATTCAAGATGGTGGCCAGAATTTGGAAAATTAAAAAATTTTCAGAGACATAATATGCATTGTCTATAGTACCACAAAGATCACAAAATTTGCTCAAAATTACTCTATCTCTGACAGTTTTTGAGATAATCAAAATTTTCGATTTCTGGCAAAATCCAAAAATAACATAGTGGAAGGAATAGGCTAAGTGCAATACTTTTGAAGATATTAGACATTTACACCTTCATTAATTTATCTTAAATTAAGAAAATAACTGCTACTCACTTGTATAGTACAGTACAGCTCCGAAGTACATACCATCTTGTAGGTAAGAAGAAAGTAGCTGGATAACATATTTTTTAACAAAATAATCTAAATACGATAGTTTTAGAGTTAGACGCCATTTACTCAAATTAGCTAAAAGTGTCATTACTCACTTAACTTTACGCCAAAGTCCAAAAAACCTAAAAAAATTTGAAGGACATAAGATTCCATTATGATAAGCAATTGAGAAAAAAGTGTAAATCCAGTAGTTTAGAGAAATCTGTGCAACACACTGACGCTCGCACACACGCCTCCTGGGTTAAAGCCCAGCAGGAGATATTAAACTGACATGTACTTACTTTCCAATGAGTTTGAACTCTGCAGCATTTTCTCTCCCTACTTCCACGGCACGCTCACAGCCCTTGATACACTCCTCAAACTTCTTTTGTTCAAAATATACAGCTGTGTATAAACAAACAGAAGAACTTCAAAAATCTCTAACATCATTATAGTTTAGTTGTGGATATGGCTAGCTTCCACTTATTCCAATCAAAATACAAAGGTTCTTTAAAAAACAGAGAAACAAAGGCTTGTGCAGTGTGCATTCAATACATTGTACAATTATCCTTCAATACCAATATAGTTTTCTTGTAGATATTAACTTCTACTTATACCAACGAAAATACTGTATTAATTTACCGAACGTGCCAAAAAAGTTGACTTGAATTCTGTATTCCAATTAAGAATGGGAAGGTAGCATGTTTTTCATCGGTATCTGTAAATACTTACAATAAAAATTGCAAATTTAATAAGTAAATTAAATTTTAACAAGGTAATACCCTATCCAATGGACAATTACTTTACCCGTCGGCGCGACTGGTCCCCACAAAAACCAGAAAAACACATCCTGTATATAATACCGGCAGGACTGGTCAAGTAGTGTGCATTCGCTAGGTGGCGCATCATACTTCCTTCCTGTCTAGACAGAGTGACTTCAGTTCATCTTTTTGGTTGTCTAAACACATTTAGACCCCTAGTAAGCTGGTAGCGGGGTTGGTTGGGAGGGCCTTGCCCGTCCATTGGATAGGGTATTAACTTATAAAAAATTAATGTACTTATTAAATTTGCACTTTTATTGCGTTAATACATCCTATCCAATGGACAATTGCTGAATAACTACCGCTTGGTTGGCAGGTAAGTTACTAGGGACTTAAGTGAACTCATAAATGATAAAATTCCCTCTGGCCTAGGTTGACTTAGAGTCAGGAAACCCGTAGGCCAATGGTCGGATACCAGTGCCCGGTTGCCGGGGTGTATACCAACGTTGCCCCCCCCTCCCCCTTTCAACAGACCTGCTCTGAGGTAGGGGAAGAGAGGGACGAGTTCAGTCCCAGGAGGCAATAACCTCCCAAAGGAGAGCATGTCAATTAGTTCCTATATACAAATCTCAATATAAGGGCTAATTGTGGAACTGCTGACCAGCCATTACTAAGCCCAATCAAAAAAGCTCTGAATCAGCTCAAGCCACATCCTTCAAATAGAACTGTGTGAAGGTGTTATGTTACTTCCAGTGGAAGCCTGAAAAATTTGTTCTAAGGAGACTCCCGACTGGAAGACCTTAGAAAATAGCTCATAAAATAGGATCACAGTCTGCGTGATCCAGGAGACAGTGGCAGGTGAGATGTCTTGTCAAAACCTTTCTTAAAGTACACAAAGAGTAACTCATTGTTCTGTCTGAGGTCCTGTCCCAATAAGTAGCGCAGTGCTCTGACCAGACACAGAGGCCTATCAGACTTTAGGGACTAATCCAGAGTTGGGACCAGGGCTGGCATAACCACTGGGACCACACCGTCTGGGCTCTCCTTGGCTAGCTAGTTCTTGGAAAGAAAGCTGGGTGCTGGGTACAAAGATACCTTGACCAGTCTGACTGGTGTTTGATGCTTTTGTTTTGCAAGCATGGATCTCACTCCTGCGTTTGCCAGAACCCAGGGTCAAAAGGAAAACAGCCTTGAAGGTCAATACTTCAAAGAGGTCTCTTTAAGGTGTTTGAATGGAGCCTTGCCAATTGGTGCAACACCAGGGGAAGGTTCCAGGAGTGGATGCCCTTCTGATCCTTAGGTGTATCTCTATGTGAACTGTCCAAGGGACGAGTGAGATTCTCATCTTGCTGACATTGGTGAATTACCCAGTTGTCAGCAATGACCGATCTGGTTGATCCTCTTGTGGAGCCTCAATTCGTGCTGCCACTGCCTCAGAGAAACCCTGCTCCTTGACTGCTGAGGCTGTAGGAGCCATGCATGCAGATCTAAGTTTGACAGATTCCGGTGAGGAGACTGATCGAATGGTTGAATGAGCAAGTTGGCCAGGTACAAAGGAATCTGACTAGATATGGTCACAAGATCCCAGAACCAGGCATGTTGGGCCACCTTGGAGCAATCAGAAATAATTCCCCTGCATGGGTAGTCCTGCAACTTCTCCACCACTTGCCTAAGATGGTTACTGGTGGGAAGGCATATAGGTCCAGATCCTCCCATGGCAGAATGATTGCATCACTGTCCATATTGGGGGTCTGGCACCGGTGAAACAAGTTGAGGCAGTTTGTTGTTGAGTCAGGTGGCAAAAACAGGATCACTTGGGGCTGGTGCCGCCAGAAGCGTATTGCTTGCAAAAAACTCGGACAGGAGGGACCATTCAGTCTGTTCTGTCTGGTTGGCAGAGCCTGGATAGCTTGTCTGCTATGACATTCAGCCATCTGGAATGTGTCGGGCTAGAATCACCTGCTTTCTGGAGGACCAGGTCAGGTTTCTCCATAGTAGGGCACAGAAGGCCAACTTCATCCCCCTCCTTTTTCTTAATACAGGCAACCACCATGGTGTTGTCTGTAGTTATGACCGCAAAATTGTTCAACCTGAGGTCTTGGAACTCTTTTAGGGCCAAAAGACCACCAAAGTTCCAGATAGACTAATGTATAACTTGCTTCTGGAAGGAACCAGGTTCCCCTTGCAGTGTGTTCCCCTAAGTGAGCACCCCACCTTTCTTGATGCATCTGTAAGGATTGAAGAGCATATTTAGTGGGTGTAATGATTGACCTTGAAGCCCATTGTCTTCCTGCAGCCACCATTTAGGATGGGGGGAGGGAAGGGGTCACCTTTTCAAGTGATTCTGGTACCCTCCAGCTGTTCTTCTAGTGCCACTGTGTGAGGCAACCTAGGTGGACTTCTCTATGGCTGTCAGTAACCCTATCAGGGCATCAGCTGCCAGACCAGGCATGTGGGTCTGGATTCAATGTCTACTAACGCTCTAGGGCGGGTCTAACCTTACCCTCTTTCAAACTGAACTGGAAGCCTACTAAGTCGAGGACTTGCTTGAGGTCCAGTTCTAAATTTTCATCTTTACCATTCAACCTTACTCTTGACACAGAGCTACTCGAGACTGTGGCTGGAGACAGGTTTGGTGGGAACTGGCTTGGACGAACCAGTGATACTGGTGGATTGTGGTACTTTGTAATGTCATAGTTAGACCTCCTTCACCACCACCGAGAGAACACCCCCTGTGTACTGTGAACAGACCAACAGGGAGTGATTGAACTGGCATGGAAGACCCTGGATGTGAAAAACTCTGGTACTTCCTTGTTGGTTGAAAGGGGTGAGGGAGTAGGCAACCTCGAAGTTATCAACTCCCCTCACTGAAGATATGGTTCCCAATGTTTCCATCTGAATTATACAGGGTAAACAGCCACTTCTGCTGACCTGGTTAAGCTGGTCGTTTCTGGGAGGTGAGGGTGTAGCCCTCCTGGGAGATTCTTATGAACTTGGGGCTTGCCCCTAGGGCGGCCCAAGTTTTGAACAGGCAGGTTGAGCCCAAACAACAGTGTCAACACTGGTGACAGGATAGACCTCACTGATCCACAAAGGGAGAAACACCATTCAAAAGATGCGACCTTTAGGTCATTTTCACACAACATTAATAAACACTAATAGCCAAAATAACAACTGTGACCCCTGGTCTGATTGACAGATATTTTCCCATTGCTTGAGTTTTGAAAACTGGCAAAAATGGGTTGCAAACTCAGGCCCCTTGTATCAGCTGACACTGGTCACAGGCTGGGTAAAAGGTAAGCTGGGTGGCCAGTCTAATTGATGTGAGGTCTGATAAGGGAATGTTGACTGAAAGTTGTTGGACAAATCTTGCTTTGACAGTCTTCCTATTATCTATAGCCACTGTCTGACCAGCTAGGAGGTCCTGAAAGGTAGGCTGGCTGACTGGTCCGGTAGATTGCGACACTGTCATATCAATGGGACCAGTGACTGGTTTAAGAATTCCTCTGTTTCCTTAAGCAGCAACTGGTTGGCCTAAACAGCTACTTGGACCCTTAAAAAGGGCTCTGCTGGTCTGTTAGCCAGTCCTGGAGACCTGCCCAGTACCAGGTCCTAACCGGTTATTGGTGACGCAATGCTCTGTAACCGGTTCCTGGTGACTCCACAGTTCTGCAAAACTCACTGGAGTTGGCAGAACTGGGTGAATTTGACTACTTCTTAGCAGGGATAGGTTCATATGAAGCTGCCTTTTTCCTGTCCGCAGTGGTGGATTTAGCAGCTTTTAACTGTAACTGGAAGAAAGTTCTGTAACCAATGAATTTAGACAGCACAGGTCTGTACCATTAGTAAATCCCTTGGTAGATTTTGCCGGTCCCGTAGCCTGGTGTTCCAGGTTCAGTCCGGTTACTTCACTGGTATCCCTCAATTTGGTGTGAAGCAACTGTCAATAAAGGTTGTGTAAGCCGGCATCCGATCGGTAGGCTCTGAAACCTGTGGTTGAAGCAATTTTCCTGAAGAAAACTTCCTGTTCACCTAACTTGTCACCAGCAATTCTCTCTAACCAGGAAACCTCTGTAACCGGTGAACCTGCTGTCAGCACTGGATTTAAAGCTGGCTTCTTGCCAGTAATGGTGGGTACAGGAGATTTCTCTATAACTGGTAACCCTGCTGTCCTCCCTTACATGTTGACTGAAGGTACCCTCATCTTGTCAGTAATGGTGGGAACTGCAGATTTCTCTGTAACCGGCAAAGCCCTTGCTGGATCTCTGTGTGACCACAACTGGCAGTCTGAGTAGAACTGGTGCCGGTAACCCTCATCACTGGTTGGCTGGAGACCCTACCAGTAGCCTGAACAGGACTGGTACCAGTCAAAAATTCTGCACTGGGGAGATAAGGGTCTCAATGGTCAAAGCAACTTCTATAACCAGTTCCCATAGGTCAATCCTCTGTACCCGGTTCCCGGTAGCCTTATTTGTCTCTTGTCTTCTTATTCTTGATCTGTCCCAGTACCCATTCCAAGGTAGGGTATAATAGGTGGAGAGGGCTAGCAGGGGACCCAACCGGTAGTCTGAACAGAACTGGTACCAGTAAAACTCATCACAGGGGGTCCCATCTATTGCCATCTAATTTCTTCAGGTCATTACAACCGGTAGTCCGACCAGGACCGGTACCAGCAAATGTACTGCTCATCTTCTTCTTGCTAGCTGAACCAGTCACACTTGAGGATCTGTGTAGCAGCTTGCGGTCGTTGTGTGGAGATCTGCTGCACATTTCTTCCATTGTAAACTGTTTCTTGTTGATTTCTCGTAAGTGACTAGCCGCTTAAAATATTGCTGGTTGAAAACAGAGCAGACAGGAAATCTATTTATAGATCTCGCAAGCGACCTTGCCTCATTATTGGAGTTGAAGACTTCAAATGAAGACGATGCGTTCTTTGTAGAAGGTAAGGAACTCTTTAAAAACAGCATTTATCCAGCATATTGGTGTCGTCTGTCTTCTACTGCCCCTATCCTCAACACAAGGTTAATTCGACTAGGGAGGAAACCAGCAACATAGCCATCTGCATATTTTCTCATTGCTTACTGCCATATCATCAATGTTAAATTGAGTCGACTAGGGAGCGTTTCCAGCAGATTTCGTAAGGTGAATCTGTACTTGAGATGTATATCACACTTAAAAAAAATAGCATCAGAGATGACAGTACCCCACAGCCTAGGGAAATATTTTTAACACCATGAGATATAGAAGTACTGTATCAGTACAAAGTTCAGGATACTTTCAGAGCACTGTCAGTTATATAAAGGGCCAAACAATGTTTAAATAGAGAAAACTAGATTGGGCCAACTCGGCGCCAACATATCCCCAGACAGGTCATCACTCATGCCACAGGTTTTGATCGGGAATTTTTTATGTAAGCCATTTGTTGTATGCCATAAATCTTGGGAAAAGTTATATGAACTTCAGCACATCAATCTACTAAGTTTATATCTTCCCAAGGAAGATGGTGTATCCCCAGACGCCAAATACATAACTCAACAGAGCAATTTTCAATCTTCCTGCAATGATAACTCTGAACCTATTTTCAAAGTATTTAAATGATTGATGATTGAATGTCCATTCCAAATTAATAATCCCAAAAGAGCATATCTGTTTCTATATTTGTTGACAAATAAAATATTATTTCTAACTCAACTCATCATACTTTTCAATCTTCCTGCAAAGGGTGACTCTGAACCTATTTTCAAAGTATTTAAATGATTCATAATCCCAAAAGCGCATATCTGTTTCTATATTTGTTCACAAATAAAATATCATTTAAAAATTATATATTATTTATATTATTATTTTATTATATTATTTTTAGAATTTGCATTGTTTTTCAGTTATTCATTTCCTCAATTCCTATATATGTGGTCCATATATATGCAACCTAAATATGTGACACAATCTCAGTTCTGACTCCCCTTTGTCTTATTAGATAATGAAGCAAACCCCATCTCCCAACCCCACCCCACCCCTCTCCCCTTCTCCACACCTCTCTCACTGTTACAGAAGATCTGCAACCCCACTGAAAAGTCTAGTTCTTTGTTTCTCATTTGATATCATTCAATACCTTTGTTTATTTAGTGTCACTCAATAGCTGGAGGTCCCAGAGGTGGATGGGGGTCGGACTACAAAGAGATAGAGTGCTACAGCACAAATGGTAAACAAACAAAAGGGGTAATCAAATACAAAAAGCTCAGTTAATCTTATCACTAAAATAAAATCAAATATATAAACTAGATTGGGCCAACTCGGCGCCAACATATCCCCAGACAGGTCATCACTCACGCCACAGGTTTTGATCGGGAATTTTTTAAAACATAATTACCCATTATTATATGAACTTCAGCACATCAATCTACTCTGTTTATATCTCCCCAAGGAAGATGGTGTATCCCCAGACGCCGAATACATAACTCAAATTATATTTTCAATCTTCCTGCAATGATAACTCTAAACCTATTTTCAAAGTATTTAAATGATTGATGATTGAATGTCCATTCTAAAATAATAATCCCAAAAGAGCATATCTGTTTCTATATTTGTTGACAAATAAAATATTATTTTTAACTCAACTCATCATATTTTTCAATCTTCCTTCAAAGTATTTAAATGATTGATGATTCAATGTCCATTCTAAAATTCATAATCCCAAAAGCGCATATCTGTTTCTATATTTGTTCACAAATAAAATATTATTTAAAAAAAAATTATTTATATTATTATTTTATTATATTATTTTTAGAATTTGCAAATTGTTTTCAGTTATTCATTTCCTCTATACCTATATATGTGGTCCATATATATGCAACCTAAATATGTGACACAATCTCAGTTCTGACTCCCCTTTGTGTTATATGTAATGAAGCCCACCACCTCCCACCCCCACCCCTCTCCCCTTCTCCACACCTCTCTCACTATTACACAAGATCTGCAACCCCATTGAGTTCTTTGTTTCTCATCTGATATCATTAAATACCTTTGTTTATTTAGTGTCACTCAATATAGCTGGAGGTCCCAGAGGTGGGTGGGGGGAATCCGGGTGGGGGATGTGGGTTGAGCATAAATGGTAAACAAACAATCTATATAAAAGGGGTACTCAAATACAAAAAGAATTGAGAATTTTAAGTATGTGATTATCAACTGAAATGAGTTCATAACTGTAGGAGCTGTGCCAAAATTAACTGAGGCAAGTTGAATAAAACTGGGCTAGTTGAGGGTTAAAAATCCCCTAGTTTTACTACATAAGGATATAATTTCATTAATATTGGGACTTAAAGCTCACTTAAAGTGTCCATTTTGTCTACTTCAATATGTTTCACCAGTTTCATTTTAAAAAGTGAAGAACTCAGCAAGCAGAGGTATAACACACAAAAATAAGTTCTTAAAAGACTAAGATAGCCATAACATTATTAATATTCAAAATTTAAATAGACAGGCATTTCCTTTTAAAAATTCAAAGATTTCAGCTCTATAACCCACATAGTTTGACAGTTACTGGTCTTTAAAGTGGCATAATATCCATAAATTGGGTTTCTGTGGGCATTTTACAATTGTTAAAGAGACCTTAGCAATTAAACTACAGATCTGAAACTTTTTGGGGGGACATACATAACAAACAAAAATCATATATAATACAGTTTAAGACTTGTCACACTAAGCATTTCCAAATAACAGGGCAAAATACGGAAAAAATGTCAAAAAAGGCACTTGGGCGAGTGTCTATGGCCCTCATACACAGGTTAAATGTCTACTAAAAACCTTGATTTTCGGCATATGTAAAAAGGACATAATAATGCATTCCCAGATGGGATTTCAGCTCCATCAATCACATAGTTTAACAGTTACAGGGCTTAAAGGTGGTAAAAAGTTCAAATATTGGGTCATTGTGGGCCTTTTAGAGATCTCGATGTGGCTTTCAAATTAAAGCTTCAGACTTAAAATTTCTTACATACTAAGATTACACATAGAATATGTATCTAATAAAGTTTGAAACTTCTCAGACTTACCATTTCCAAGTTACAGAGCAAAATATGTGAAAAATGTCTTAAAAGGGTCACTCAGGTGGGTGTTAAAGGTCCTCATACACAGGTTAAATGTCTACTTGAAGCCTTGATTTTTGGCACATGTAAAAAGAACATAATAATGTATTCCCAGATGAGATTTCAGCTCTATCAGTCACATAGTTTAACAGTCACAGGCCTTAAAATTGGCAAAAAGTCCAAATACTGGGTCTTTATGGGGCCTTCTAGAGACCTAAATGTGGCCTTCAAATTAAAGCTTCAGACTTAAAATTTGTCACATACTAAGATTACACATAGAATATGCATCTAATACAGTTTGAAACTTCTTAGACTTACCATTTCCAAGTTACAGGGAAAAATATGTGAAAAATGTCTAAAAATGGTCACTCGGGTGGGGATTTATGGTCCTCATACACAGGTTAAATGTCTTCTTAAAGCCTTAATTTTTGGCACATATAAAAATACATACTAATATCTTCTCAGATAGGATTTGAGCTCTATCAGTCACATAGTTTGACAGTCACAGGGCTTAAAAGTAGCAAAAAGTCCAAATATTGGGTCTTTGGGAGCCTTTTAGAGACCTCAACTTGACCTTCAAAATTAAAGCTTCAGACTTAAAATCTGTTACATACTAAGATTACACACAGAATATATATCTAATACAGTTTGAAACTTCTCAGACTTACCATTTCCAAGTTACAGGGAAAAAGATGTGAAAAATGTCTTATAAGGGTCACTCGGGTGGGTGTTTATGGTCCTGATACACAGGTTAACTGTCTATTAAAGGCCTAAATGTTGGGGCACATATAAGAAAACACATAGATATATTCCCAGATGATATTTAACTTAGATGAGAGACATAGTTTGAAAGCTACAGTGCTTGAAAGTGGCAAAAAGTGCATAAATTGGGTCTCTGTGGGCACTTTTGAGACCTTAAGTCGACCCCTTTGGGTAAACCTACAGCCCTAAAATTTTCTACAGACAAGGATTACATATCAAAGTTATACCTAGCGCAGTTTGAGACTCATCAGAATTATCACTTCCAAATTATAGGGCAAAATATGTGTAAAGTATAGCAAAAAATCCCTAAGTGGGGGTATTTATGGGCCTCAAACACAATTTTCTCCTCAACTTAAAGTCATGATTTTCGGCACATGTACTAAGAACATATTAATGTGTTGTTAGGTAAAATTTCAGCCAGCTGAGCATCATAGTGTGTATAGAACACGCAGAAGTCAATCTGATGGTGTGCTGCTTGAGGTCCCACATTGTGCTTCAATATATAAGTCTAAAAAGCATTTTGGCCTTAGCTTTGCATACGATGCCCCAAGAATTTGGAATGATCTTCCTGATGATGTACGCTCAGCTAAATCTCTCTCCTCATTCAGAAAAAAGTTGAAAACTTACCTCTTTGAAAAAGCTTACCCACCCTAAATCACCCCTAGTTTTTCATTTTGTCTCTCCGTGGTGTCGACCCCTGCAATGTCCCTGATTTAACGATTACGATCTCTGATTTTGGCTTTCTGCGTCTTAGAGTCTATCATTAGATAGAGATTAAGCGCTATAAAAGTACTATTAGAATTAGAATTAGAATAGTTTGTGACCTACAGGGCTCTAAGTGGCCAAAAGTGCAATTTCTGACCTTAAGGTGGCCATAAGTTCTTTTTTACTGGGAGTTTAAGGTCACCTTAAAATAGGGATCTTCCTTTGGGCACCCTTAACATGTGTACCAAGTTTGAAAAAAAAATATTAATTTGTTTTTGAGTTATCGCGTCCACAAGGAAATTTCTACGGCGGCGGCGGCGGCGGCGGCGCGACGGACCTGAATCCAATATATCCCCGACTTTCGTCTGGGGATATAATAAGGAATGTCCAACAGGAAAATTATATACCTCCAGAATTAAATATAAATTATCAAACCACAAGAACAGATTTATAATAATAATTCAGAATTGAGAATTTTAAGAATGTGATTATCAACTGAAATGAGTTAGTAACTGTAGGAACTGTGTCAAAATTAACTGAGGCAAACTGAATAAAACTGGGCTAGTTGAGGGTTAAAAATCCCCTATTTTTACTACATAAGGCTATAATTTCATTAATATTGGACTTATAGCTCACCAGAAAATAACAGTGTCCATTTTGCCTACTTGAATATGTTTAACCAGTTTCATTTTAAAAAGTTAAAAACTCAGCAAGCAGAGAGATAACACACAAAAATAAGTACTTAAAAGCCTAAGATAGCCATAACATTATTAATAAAAATTTAAATAGACAGGCACTTCCTTTGAAAAATTCAAAGATTTCAGCTCTATGACCCACATAGTTCGACAGTTACAGGGCTTTAAAGTGGTATAATATCCATAAACTGGGTCTCTGTGGGCATTTTACAATTGTTAAAGAGACCTTAGCAATTAAACTACAGAGCTGAAACTTTTTGGGGGACAAACATAACAAACAAAAATTATATATAATACAGTTTAAGACTTGTCACACTAAGCATTTCCAAATAACAGGGCAAAATACGGAAAAAAATGTCAAAAAAGGTCACTTGGGTGAGTGTTTATGGCCCTCATACACAGGTTAAATGTCTACTAAAAGCCTTGATTTTCGGCACATGTAGAAAGGACATAATAATGCATTCCCAGATGGGATTTCAGCTCCATCAATCACATAGTTTAACAGTCACAGGGCTTAAAGGTGGCAAAAAGTCCAAATATTGGGTCTCTGTGGGCCTTTTAGAGATCTCGATGTGGCCTTCAAATTAAAGCTTCAGATTTATAATCTGTCACATACTAAGATTATACATAGAATATATATCTAATAAAGTTTGAAACTTCTCAGACTTACCATTTCCAAGTTACAGAGCAAAATATGTGAAAAATGTCTTAAAAGGGTCACTTGGGTGGGTGTTTATGGTCCTCATACACAGTTTAAATGTCTACTTGAAGCCATGATTTTTGGCACATGTAAAAAGAACATAATAATGTATTCCCAGATGAAATTTCAGCCCTATCAGTCACATAGTTTAACAGTCACAGGGCTTAAAGGTGGCAAAAAGTCCAAATACTGGGTCTTTGGGAGCCCGTCAGAGACCTCAATGTGGCCTTCAAATTAAAGCTTCAGACTTAAAATTTGTCGCATACTAAGATTACACATAGAATATGTATCTAATACAGTTTGAAACTTTTCAGACTTACCATTTCCAAGTTACAGGGCAAAATATGTGAAAAATGTCTAAAAAGGGTCACTCGGGTGGGGATTTATGGTCCTCATACATGGGTTAAATGTCTATTAAAGGCCTAAATTTTGGAGTACATACAAGAAAAACATATTGATATATTCTCAGATGATATTTCACTTAGATGAGAGACATTGTTTGAAAGCTACAGTGCTTGAAGGTGGCAAAAAGTCCATAAATTGGGTCTCTGTGGGCAATTTTGAGACCTCAAGTCGGCCTAACAGGTAAACCTACAGCCTTTAAATTTTTCACAGACAAGGATTACATATAAGAGTTACACCTAGAGCAGTTTGAGACTCATCAGAATTACCACTTCCGAATTATAGGGCAAAATATGTTAAAAATCTAGGAAAAAAGTCTTAAGTGGGGTCTTTATGGGCCCCAAACACAATTTTCTCCTCAACTTAAAGTCTTGATTTTCGGCACATGTACTAAGAATATATAAATGTGTTCTCAGGTAAAATTTAAGCCAGATACGCCTCATAGTTTGTGACCTAGAGGGCTCTAAGTGGTCAAAAGTGCAATTTCTGACCTTAAGGTGGCCATAAGTTCTTTATCATTGGGAGTTTAAGGTCACCTTAAAATAGGGATCTTCCTTTGGGCATCCTTAACATGTGTACCAAGTTTGAAAAAAAAATATTAATCCGTTTTTGAGTTATCGCGTCCACAAGGAAATTTCTATGGCGGCGGCGCGACGGACCTGAGGCTGGTACTGAAGCTACTGAAGCCGGCCAACTGATTCTTGGAAAGAAAACTGGGTGAAGGGTAAAAAGAGACCTGATTCCAGTTTTCTGGTACCTGATGTTCTTGTATAGCCAGGCATGAATTTCACTGCGGCGCTTGCCCGAACCCAAGGCTAGGAGGAAGACCGTTTTGAAGGTCAAATGTTTGAGAGACGCCTTTCGCAAGGGCTCAAAGGGAGCCTTGGTCAATTGATGTAACACCAGGGACAAATTCCAAGACGGAATACCCCGCCTCCCCTTAGGCCTGTCTCGATGGAAACTGTCTAGAAGGCGAGAAAGATTTTCATCTTTGCTAATGTTCAGTGAATCATTACCGAGCATGTCTGCTGTAGCTGTCCGATACCCATCAATGGTACTGGGTTGCAGGTTTTTCTCTGAAAAGAGATATAGCAGTAAGTCAGCAATCTGGGTTACAGAGGGTGACCGGAAGTCCACCGTATGTGTCTTACACCACTTAACAAAAATGGCCCACTTTGACTTGTACACGGCTCTGGTTGAGACTCTTTGAGGAGCCTCAATTCTTCCTGCCACTTCCTCAGAGAAGCCTCGTTTCTGGATGGCCGTGACTCTAGGAGCCACGCATGCAGATTGAGATTGCTGAGATTCCTGTGCACTAGTCCGTTGAACGGCTGTGACACCAGATCTGTCACCAAGGGCAGACAGTCTCCAAAGGAGGGCACAGAGAGAGCCTGACCTCATACCCCCTTGCTTGTTTATGTAGGATACCACTGTCGTGTTGTCGGTCGCGACAAGAACAATGTGACCCTTGCACAGAGGCTCGAAACTCTTCAGGGCCAGGAGAACTGCCTTTAGTTCTAAAAAATTTATGTGAAGGCGGCTTTGTGGTTTCGACCAAACGCCTCTTGCAGTGAAGTCCCCTAAGTGTGCGCCCCAACCTTCGTTTGAGGCGTCTGTAAACAGTTGAAGAGCATGTTGAAGAGGATGTAAAAGCTGCCCCTCTAACACATTTTGCTCGTTCAGCCACCACCCCAGGTGATGGTTGAGCGACAGGGGAACCGGAACGACTTTCTCTAGGACTTCGGGCACATGCCAGTGGCGTTTCAAATGCCACTGGATGGGTCTCATGTGAAGACGGCCCAGCCAAACTTGCTTCTCCGTGGCCGTAAGAAGTCCTACCAGGGACATGAATTGTCTGACCGTGCAACTGTCCTTGGACATGATGGACTTTAATTTTTCCTGGAGGGCCCTCCACCGGTCCTGAGCGGGCAACACGCGACCCTTTATCAGATCGAAACGGTAACCTACGAAATTGAAGACCTGCTGGGGAACCAGCTCTGATTTCTTCAGATTTACCACCCAACCCAACTTTTGGCAAAGGGCCAACAGGGTCTGGGTATGCTGTAGGCACGTTTCCCGGGAACGGGCTCTCAACAACCAGTCGTCTAGGTACTGGTGGATCCGAATACCCTTTGCTTGAGCCATAAGTTTCACTTCCTTTGTCACCTTGGTAAACTCCACAGGAGCAGTGGCAAGTCCAAACGGAAGGGCTGTGAATTGAAAGGTCTGACTGTTTAGAAAAAATCTGAGGTACTTCCTTGACCGGTGGTTTATTGGGATGTGGAAATACGCATCGCTGAAGTCCAGCGAGGTAACCCATTCCTGTTTCTGCAAGGATAACCGGATTGTTTCCGGAGTTTCCATCTTGAAGGTGTTGCTCTGTAAAAACAGATTTAGCTGGCTTAGGTCTAGGATTGGTCTCCAAGTCCCGTTCGGTTTGGGGACTAAGAATAGTCGGTTGAAGAAGGCAAGGGACGACTTGACAACCACTTTTTCGACTACCAACTTTCCTATGAGGCTTCTTAAGGCCTCTGTTAGGGACCAACTTTTGACGGGGTTGGCGTAACCACTCTGAACTAAGGGGAACCTTGTCAACCGTGTCCTCTGTTTGAAGGGGAGGAATAACCGTCCCTCAGAACAGAAACCACCCGAGGATTTGCACCCATTTCCTGCCAGATATGCCAAAACTGTTGAAGCCTTCCCCCTACAGGCTGTTCGACGACAGCATTGGGGACATTGGGAACAGAGGGGACAAAAAGGCATTGATCTACACAACATACACCTTTGACATGATTTATTATGCTCAAACAATGACCGGGGCTTACACCTTTCTTTTGCGGAAGCCCGTGTGAATGAACAGTAGGAACACGACTGACAGCATGACAACACACATCCGATTTTAGAGTCACTACATTCAATGTTTTTGAAAACTCTGTCTTTTGGCTCTCTGAATCCAACCGAACTAAATTTACTGGAACACTGGTTGGATTTACACAATAACTGTCATTTATATTGCTTAAAGGCCTGTGACTTGGAGAAACGAGGGTTTGACCCCCGCCCACGACCACGACCCCTGGGCCTGTTCCTGCTAAATTGTCTCCAGGGTCGCTGCTGCTGCTGCTGCTGCTGTGGTGCTGTCTGATCAGAGGAAGAAGCATGTTTTCTGTCCTTACGATCATAAGGCTTATATCTGTGAGGACCCTTCCAAGCAGTGTGCTGAGAAGCACCCGAACCGGGTCCCTGAGCAACACTGCTGGCCTCATATTTGGTTATGTCCTGTTCCGCCGTCATAATGGCAGCATCCAGAAATAGTCCGTAGCCGAACAACGGGGCATTCCTGAGCAAATTCATAGTGTCCTGTTTTACACCCGTCTTGACGAAATCCAGGTAAGAGTCTCTGCGGATCAAAACAAGATTAGCCATGTGGACAAACAAACTGTCTGCAATGTGTTGGAGGGAAGTGCCCATAGCAACAGACACCCGTTGGTGGAAGGCCATAAGATCCCGCAAGTCTGTCAAGGCATTAGAAACTTCCTTGGGAGTTTTACCCTTATTCCAACTTGGAACACAAAAGGGCAATGTTCTGAGTCATTCGGTCCTGCAATTCCGTGGAGCAACGGTTAAAGCCGGCCGCATGATTTATAATATAACTATCCTCCCTTGCGGTGCGCTCCCATCTACGAAGAGACTCCTGCGAGATAGGACGGCATGGAGGCCCAGTGGCAGGGTAGGCGGCAGCTCTAGTAATCCTTGGGAATTGGCTGTTGACTTTTGCCTCCGTGTTTCGCCAACTGAAGACAGAGCGACCAGGGCGCTGAGTACCTTCTGCTTTCAACATGTGCATCTTGTACCCTTTAGATTGCGTCTTAGGCACTTTAACAAACTGATCACGTTTGAGCCCGGCTGAGTCTTGTGATCTTGAGGGGTATCCTTCGGCCACCGTCAAGTTCAACCTTTCCAACTTTTGGCAAAGCCAATCGTCCGGCGGCATGGCTACAGAAATTCTAGTTGGCTTGTTTGGGTGCTTGCCTTTCCATGGGTTAATAGACTTGTCCGGTTCGGTATAGTCTGTTTCAAAAGTAGGGATATGGTGCCATCCCATGAATGCACGAACTGATCTGACGGTTTCCCGGTATGACATGTCTTCTGTCTGTTCTGGAGGGTCATTTGAATCAGATAACTGACCTTCTTCTTCTTCACAGGAACCGGAGTCTGACCGGTCCATAGGGTAATCAGTAAAATGTTCATAATGTTCACTGTGGTCGTCCGGTGGATAGGCACATGCTCCAGCAGAGGGTTGCCCGAAACCGGATTGAGAGGAAGGAGGTGCACCGGTGTTGCCTGTACTAACATCAAGATCTGACGGGAAAAGGCTAGTATCACCCTTGTTTAAGACCCGTTGTGAGGCAGACTCCGGACCGGAGCTGGCCACAACCGGGGGTGAGTGAGGAGCTTTTGCTGAAGAAAATTGCCGGACTGGTGAAGGAGACCAGTCCCGTCTTCTCTCCGGCTTTTGGTCTGGTTTGTGCACCGACGTCTTAGCTAGTTTAGAATCAGAGTCAGTTTTATCCTGTTTACGTGACTTGTGAGACTTTTTCTTCTTGTCTTTTTCTTCAACTTTCTTCTGCTTAGCAGAATCCTCCACGGCTACCGGAACCTCAACCGGACCGGTGGGACGGGTAGCCGGAGGAACAAAAGGGTTCTTAGTAGTGTTCTCAATAAACCCTTTTCAGTAGGACCGGGTAGGTAATGATTGCAACGGGCGGGTACCCGGGTACTCGCGCCGATGGGCGATAATAGCTGAAGCTACAAAAATCTCCATATTTACAGACTTAAAACCTACAAAAACTAGATTGGGCCAACTCGGCGCCAACATATCCCCAGACAGGTCATCACTCACGCCACAGGTTTTGATCGGGAATTTTTAAAAACATAATTACCCATTATTATATGAACTTCAGCACATCAATCTACTCTGTTTATATCTTCCAAGGAAGATGGTGTATCCCCAGACGCCGAATACATAACTCAAATTATATTTTCAATCTTCCTGCAATGATAACTCTAAACCTATTTTCAAAGTATTTAAATGATTGATGATTGAATGTCCATTCTAAAATAATAATCCCAAAAGAGCATATCTGTTTCTATATTTGTTGACAAATAAAATATTATTTTTAACTCAACTCATCATACTTTTCAATCTTCCTTCAAAGTATTTAAATGATTGATGATTCAATGTCCATTCTAAAATTCATAATCCCAAAAGCGCATATCTGTTTCTATATTTGTTCACAAATAAAATATTATTTAAAAAAAAATTATTTATATTATTATTTTATTATATTATTTTTAGAATTTGCAAATTGTTTTCAGTTATTCATTTCCTCTATACCTATATATGTGGTCCATATATATGCAACCTAAATATGTGACACAATCTCAGTTCTGACTCCCCTTTGTGTTATATGTAATGAAGCCCACCACCTCCCACCCCCACCCCTCTCCCCTTCTCCACACCTCTCTCACTATTACACAAGATCTGCAACCCCATTGAGGTCTTTGTTTCTCATCTGATATCATTAAATACCTTTGTTTATTTAGTGTCACTCAATATAGCTGGAGGTCCCAGAGGTGGGTGGGGGGAATCCGGGTGGGGGATGTGGGTTGGGACTTAGTTTAGTTTATTAGTTTATTATAGTGACATGTATTATGTTGACAAGGATTATACAAAAACTATTGAAGTAATACCCAGCCCTATATGGGCTTATAAGTCACTTTAAATAGAGAGTTAATAACAAACAGAGCAAACATATTTTGAGGTAAGATACAGTAAATAAAGACAGCAATTCAATACATAAAAATTAACAACATAATTTACTTTTTCTTTCTTGCCACAAATCAAAAATAAAATTAATAACCATATTGACATTCATATGAGTTAATACCCTTGATAATTGATCTATTAATAATTCAGATTTATCTATATTTAAAATTTTGAAATATTTCATACGAATCAGCTCTAAAGCTGGACAAACACAAACAAAATGTATCTCATCTTCTACAACTTTTTTACACAGTTTACATGTTCTCTCAAAGAGATGGAGTGCTACAGCATAAATGGTAAACAAACAATCTATATAAAAGGGGTACTCAAATACAAAAAGAATTGAGAATTTTAAGTATGTGATTATCAACTGAAATGAGTTCATAACTGTAGGAGCTGTGTCAAAATTAACTGAGGCAAGTTGAATAAAACTGGGCTAGTTGAGGGTTAAAAATCCCCTAGTTTTACTACATACGGATATAATTTCATTAATATTGGGACTTAAGCTCACTTAAAGTGTCCATTTTGTCTACTTGAATATGTTTAACCGGCGTTTAACCAGTTTCATTTTAAAAAGTTAAAAACTCAGCAAGCAGAGGTATAACACACAAAAATAAGTTCTTAAAAGACTAAGATAGCCATAACATTATTAATATTCAAAATTTAAATAGACAGGCATTTCCTTTTAAAAATTCAAAGATTTCAGCTCTATAACCCACATAGTTTGACAGTTACTGGGCTTTAAAGTGGCATAATGTCCATAAATTGGGTTTCTGTGGGCATTTTACAATTGTTAAAGAGACCTTAGCAATTAAACTACAGATCTGAAACTTTTTGGGGGACATACATAACAAACAAAAATTATATATAATACAGTTTAAGACTTGTCACACTAAGCATTTCCAAATAACAGGGCAAAATACGGAAAAAATGTCCAAAAAGGCACTTGGGCGAGTGTCTATGGCCCTCATACACAGGTTAAATGTCTACTAAAAACCTTGATTTTCGCCATATGTAAAAAGGACATAATAATGCATTCCCAGATGGGATTTCAGCTCCATCAATCACATAGTTTAACAGTCACAGGGCTTAAAGGTGGCAAAAAGTCCAAATATTGGGTCTCTGTGGGCCTTTTAGAGATCTCGATGTGGCTTTCAAATTAAAGCTTCAGACTTAAAATTTGTTACATACTAAGATTACACATAGAATATGTATCTAATAAAGTTTGAAACTTCTCAGACTTACCATTTCCAAGTTACAGAGCAAAATATGTGAAAAATGTCTTAAAAGGGTCACTCAGGTGGGTGTTTAAGGTCCTCATACACAGGTTAAATGTCTACTTGAAGCCTTGATTTTTGGCACATGTAAAAAGAACATAATAATGTATTCCCAGATGAGATTTCAGCTCTATCAGTCACATAGTTTAACAGTCACAGGCCTTAAAATTGGAGAAAAGTCCAAATACTGGGTCTTTATGGAGCCATCTAGAGACCTAAATGTGGCCTTCAAATTAAAGCTTCAGACTTAAAATTTGTCACATACTAAGATTACACATAGAATATGCATCTAATACAGTTTGAAACTTCTTAGACTTACCATTTCCAAGTTACAGACCAAAATATGTGAAAAATGTCTAAAAATGGTCACTCGGGTGGGGATTTATGGTCCTCATACACAGGTTAAATGTCTTCTTAAAGCCTTAATTTTTGGCACATATATAAATAACATACTAATATCTTCCCAGATAGGATTTGAGCTCTATCACTCACATAGTTTGACAGTCACAGGGCTTAAAAGTAGCAAAAAGTCCAAATATTGGGTCTTTGGGAGCCTTTTAGAGACCTCAATTTGACCTTCAAAATTAAAGCTTCAGACTTAAAATCTGTTACATACTAAGATTACACACAGAATATATATCTAATACAGTTTGAAACTTCTCAGACTTACCATTTCCAAGTTACAGGGAAAAAGATGTGAAAAATGTCTTATAAGGGTCACTCGGGTGGGTGTTTATGGTCCTGATACACAGGTTAACTGTCTATTAAAGGCCTAAATGTTGGGGCACATATAAGAAAACACATAGATATATTCCCAGATGATATTTAACTTAGATGAGAGACATAGTTTGAAAGCTACAGTGCTTGA
Source organism: Sabellastarte sp. h YS-2021 (assembly GCA_964017235.1). Classification (NCBI taxonomy): domain Eukaryota; kingdom Metazoa; phylum Annelida; class Polychaeta; order Sabellida; family Sabellidae; genus Sabellastarte; species Sabellastarte sp. h YS-2021. The sequence continues at coordinate 82,730,039 of OZ024928.1, forward strand.
AAGTGGCAAAAAGTGCATAAATTGGGTCTCTGTGGGCACTTTTGAGACCTTAAGTCGACCCCTTTGGGTAAACCTACAGCCCTAAAATTTTCTACAGACAAGGATTACATATCAAAGTTATACCTAGCACAGTTTGAGACTCATCAGAATTACCACTTCCAAATTATAGGGCAAAATATGTGAAAAGTATAGCAAAAAATCCCTAAGTGGGGGTATTTATAGGCCTCAAAGACAATTTTCTCCTCAACTTAAAGTCGTGATTTTCGGCACATGTACTAAGAACATATTAATGTGTTGTCAGGTAAAATTTCAGCCAGCTGAGCATCATAGTTTGTGACCTACAGGGCTCTAAGTGGCCAAAAGTCCAATTTCTGACCTTAAGGTGGCCATAAGTTCTTTTTTACTGGGAGTTTAAGGTCACCTTAAAATAGGGATCTTCCTTTGGGCACCCTTAACATGTGTACCAAGTTTGAAAAAAAAATATTAATTTGTTTTTGAGTTATCGCGTCCACAAGGAAATTTCTACGGCGGCGGCGGCGGCGGCGCGACGGACCTGAATCCAATATATCCCCGACTTTCGTCTGGGGATATAATAATGGGATCCAAGTCCAACCATTTGCTTTATTTCTTGTCGGCCACTTTTTCGCATTCAAAACAGTATTACATGGAAGAAATGTAAAATAAAAAAAGACTTCTGTACATTCAAAACACAGTTGTTTATATAAAAACGGAGTCACATGACCTATCATAAAAGCATTAACTGCTGCTCGAATGTAGTTTCGGAATTGAAACTTCATTTTTATTTCAGGTTGGTAAGTGAATTTTATTAACATAAAATTATTAACTACTGTGTGAAAATATTGTATTCTTATTTATTTAAAGAGTGCATGTCACTATATAGCCAATATACACCGTTTTAAGGACTCGGAATTAAGTAACTATTTTGATATACTGACGATTTTCAAAGGGTCCCGGCATTTGACAGTGCATAAACAACCAAAATAAACGACAAATAAAATGCTATAAATGTTGGACAAGGGCGAGAAAAACAATATTCTTGTGCATTTTAATTGAATAGTTTAATTTTTAGGTGTATTTATGAAGTGGAGATACGTCTGTACTCGGTCACCCAACGTGGGCGATATTTACAGCAATAATGCCTAGATTCGGGTACTCGGGTATGTGATTTCGGATTCGGGTAAGTATTCAGGGTTCGGGTACCCGGATATCCGGATACCCGTTGAGAACACTAGTTCTTAGAGATCAAAGCTTGAGAGTCAATAGGCTTGACAGCTGAGACTGGGGTAGAGAAAACGTTACCCCGCGATAGAAGAGCCTCCATCCGGGCGAACTGCTCCGACCATTTATCAGAGATAGCCAACAACTGATCTGAAGTGACATAGTTCATTGTTGGAGCAGCGGATGAGGAAGACGGCATAGTAGAGGGAGGTGAATCTTCATGCTGCGCAGAAGGCTGCGCAGACGCATTAGATGGAGGTTGGAACGTAGGTTCTGAGTCCACTGTACTAATGACTGTTACTTCCTTAGGGGACACCAATAACCCCGCCTTCTTATCCTTACGGATTCTGTAAGTGGGTGTAGCCAGTAATTCACATTGTGACTCTGAAAACCCATCACATACAGCACAAGGTTTCTTTAAAACACACTTGTCTTCACCAATCAGTTTATCGCGACACCTCGCGCACTTGTCGTGCATATCAAAGCTGGCCATTACATGACCGCAAGAACCCCTTCGCTGGCCTTTCTTATCTCCTGGAGATGCCATGATACTTGAACAATAAAACTACTACAAATATTTTCACCAAACTGTAGTTAATACGACAATAAAATTCAAATAAAAGTTTCTCTTAAAAACACAAGCGTTTACACACGCGCCAAACAAAAAGAGGAAGAGCGCATGCGCAGTACACCGGCAGGCAGGCTACACAGCCACCTGGCGAGTAGACAGGAGGCTACCGGTCCCGGCCAGAGCCCAGCTCAGGACGTTTTTTTCTAACGTTTGGCGAGACCAGCAAGGCGCCGGACAATTGCATCTGTCCACTAGGTAAGATGTATTAACGCAATAAAATAGGTGGATTGCATACAGGAAAACACATTATCATGTGTAATTGTCCACCCATGATGATTGGAAAGGCTACAAGTCATTTAATGAAAAGATGAAAATGTAACCGTTGAGTCTGCTGATAAACTGGGGGTCAAAAATTTCGACGAAATCGCTCTATCTCACATCGTTTCCAAGATAAATGCATTTTTGCGTTTTGCACAGAAATTCAAGATGGCCACCAAAAATGATAGGAAAACGATTTTGGGAAAAGTCACCAGTTGACTCTGCTGATACCCTGGGGGTAAAACAATTTTGACGCAATTGCTATATCTCACACCGTTGCCGAGATAAATGCATTTTTACGTTTTACACAGAAACTCAAGATGGCCAGGAAAACAATTTTTGGGAAATCTTGCCCGTCGACTCTGGGGATACCCTGGTGCTCAAAAATTTTGACGAAATCACTCTATCTCGCACCGTTTCCAAGATATTTACACTTTTTTATTTTCCGCTAAAATCCAAAATGGCCGCCATAAGTTGTGAACATTTAAATTTTTCATTTTACCCAGGATAATTATTACCCTTTGGGTCGAAAATTTGCTCAAAATCGCTCTATCTGTAATGGTTTCTGAGATATAAGCAAAATACTCAAAAGTAGTATTGAAAATAGCCAATAAAGTACCTAAATGTCTATTACTCGTTTACTTACAGAGCTATCAGTCCCAAATGCAATACCAAGCAAGCTATAGACATAACAATCTTATATTCCCAATTTTATTAAAATATCTTGAATCACTTTCCCTTAAATGCACGGAAACCAAAAGGTACAGAAAATAGGTATACTTGGGCATTACTCAGTAAGCAAAAGAGCTACAGCAGCTGAAAGCAATCCTTAGCAAGACACTGACCCAATAATCCTGCACACCAACTTTGGTGAAGACAGCTTCAATACTTTTCCTTAAAATGAGAGGAAACGATGTGTGACGCCAGACATCGGAAAAAGCAAAAATAATATGTCCACCCCCACCGGGGGGTGGACATAATAAATTGGCGAATAGATGGTTCAGAATCACTCTCAGTATTAAAAACTTTGAAATTTCCCACAATTTTCGATGTCTTGGAATGTTTTGTTTCAGTATCTCCATAAGGACGATCTTAATTCTGTGAAACCAACAATACTGAGTCATCCTTCTTTTTAATAAATATTCATTTTTAGAACTAATTATGGGGTTACACGCAACCCGCCTAAATATCTGCCTTTTTAATTTTATTTCTTTATTTATTTTAAAAGAAAATGGAGATCTGTTGTGACTGCAAAATGCACAATGACAGATGTACTTCACCCCGTCACTTACCAGCTTTGTTAGTGTAAAACGTTATATTTGTGGGGTCCAACTCAATAGCTTTGTCATAATGTTCTATCGCAGCCTCAAAATCTTTCTTTTTATAAGCCTCATTGCCTTTTGTTTTTTCTTCTTGAGCCTGTAATAATGGAAAGCAAAATAGTTGTATCACAAGGAAAGAGGATTAATCTCAGGGCTTGAAATGTAGTCCTTTTTAAGAGAATGTCTACTTATCAAAGCTCTTCAGAAAGGGGTTAATGTCTGTATTTTGTTTCAACACATTGGCAAAACATGATAAACATTAAGGCAGTTAATGCCCCGTTTATATCCCTGTTTCCCTCTTATAAGTTTGCCTCCTGATAATGGGGAGATATCCTCTCCACGGGCCTTACAACCTATCTGTTCAGTGCTATCATCAATCTCTCCAGTGTCAATCAATCGTCTTGTCCTCTCTTTTCATGATAACCAACCTTTTGTCCCAAATTAACATTGTGTGTTGACACATCGTAACTTAAACGACTTAAAGCAAATGAGAAATTATATTTCATGACATATAAAAAGTACATCTATGGCACAGGTTCAAAAATTATTGGCAGTATAGATTTGAAAACTATCCATGATTAATACATAGCTACAGTGCTTAAAGTGGCAAAAAGTCCATAAACTGGATCTCTGTGGGAATTTTGAGACCTTAAAGTGATCTTACAATTAAAGCTACAGACCTCAAACCTTTCCACAAAGTTCACATGTGAAAGTTATATCTAATACAGTCTGAGACTGGTCAGATCAACTATTTTCCAAGTTAAAGAGCAAAATACGTGAAAGAAGTACCAAAAAGTCCTCTGGTGGGATCTTTATGTGCCTCAAATATAGTTTTGACCTCAAAGTCTTGATTTTTGACACATGTAAGAACATATTTTTGTGTTTTCAGGTAAAGGTTTAGTATCATGAGCCTCATTGTGACCTACAGGCCTTTAAGTAGCCAAAGCTCCATTTCTGACTTAAGGTGGCCATAACTTCTTTATTGTTGAGAGTTTACTGTCACCTTGAAATAGGGAATTCCTCTGACCATCGTTAACGTGTTAAACTTATGAAAGTATTACATTAGTTTTTTTTGCTGTAAAAATAGAAATTTGGTACACCTTCTCCTGATCAGAACTAGCAGTATCCATTGGTTCTGGTTGTGAGCTTTTACTGGTGGCTGGCTCCTTCTGTTCTTGTTTCCCTTCCATTTCTCCAACTCCATTCATTGCAGTCTGCATAGGGACGTTTTCATCCGCCATCTCCATCTGCACTCCAAGTAGTGACCCCAGAGTGGTCATAACTCTTGAATCCTGAATATGTTGTCTGTACAGCAACAGATACAAAGAAACACAAATTTTCCCATAAAGATTCATCTCCATGTCAACTAATGACGCCTGAATGGACATACTATAAAAAATAACATTGGAGATGCCGGTACTGCACAACCCGGGGAAATAGTTTTCAACACTATGAGATATTGAAAAATAGCATCATAGATGCCCGTACCCCACAGTCTGCTTAAATAGTTTTCAACACAAAGAAATTTAGAAGCAGTGAAACGGTACAAAGATCTGGATACTTTCAGAGCAGTTTCAGTTATATAAAGGTCCAAATAATGCTTAGGTAGAAAAAATAAAAGAAAGAAAACTTATGTAAAGATAAAGTATTAAATCAAGACATTGCAATAGCAGGACGACAGCATTAAACTAAAAATAGCATCAGAGATGCCCGTACCCCACAGCCTAGGGAAATATTTTTCAACACCATGAGATATAGAAATAGTATAACAGTGCAAAGTTCAAGATACTTTCAGAGCAGTGTCAGTTATATTAAGGTCCAAATAATGCTTAAGTAGAGAAAATAGTATCTAAGGAAAAGAAATGTACGTAAAGATGAAGTATTAAAACAAAAGAATTCAATAATAAAATGACAGCACTTATCAGTAAACCAAAAATGGCCAAATTATGGTTTGAATGTTTTGAATATTACCCATGCATACAGAAGTGGCAATACATTCAATGAATGCTTATGTGTGGTGTTGGAGAAAAGCCTGTGGCTCATTTGATGAAATTCCATCTGTTACAATGGGAACTTGCAAAAGGAAATTCTTAATGAATTCTAATATGACTTTAACAGTGCTTAATCTGCATTAACAGACAGACCCAAAGGTGCAACAAGATTTTAAAGGTCAATACAGCAAGGTCAAAGGTCAATCAGTGTCACACCATGACGTGGCACACCTAAAACCCTCAACCAATGTCCCTACCAAGTATAAACTTCCTACACCTTACAGTCTCTGAGATATAGCCTGGACAAGATTTTATAGGTCAAGGTCACTACAGCAATGTCAAAGGTCAAATCAAGGTCACACTATGAAATAGCACACCTACACCCCCTAACCAATGTCCCTACCAAGTATCAACTTCCTACACCTTACGGTTTCCAAGATATAGCCCGGACCAGGTTTTATAGGTCAAGTTCAATACAGCAAGGTCAAAGGTCAAATCAAGGTCACACCATGATGTTGCACACCTACTACCCCCAACCAATGTCCTCACCAAGTATCACCTTCCTACACCTTACAGTTTCTGAAATATAGCCCGGACAAGATTTTATACGTCAAGGTCACTATGGCAAAGGTCAAAGGTCAAATCAAGGTCACACTATGAGGTTGCACATCTACACCCCCTAACCAATGTCCCTACCAAGTATCAACTTCCTACACCTTACAGTTGCTGAGATATAGCCCGGACAAGGTTTTATAGGTCAAGGTCACTACGGCAAGGTCAAAGGTCAAATCAAGGTCAGACCATGATGTTGCACACATACAACTCCTAACCAATGTTCCTACCAAGTATCAACTTCCTACACCTCACAGTTTCCGAGATATAGCCTAGTGAGTGGAATCGCCTCAATTTTCGTGGTCGATTATTCGTCCATTTTTCCGACCGATGATCGACCCATGATCGACTTTTTTACTCCACTATAAGGCAATATACTCATGAAACACTTTCCGGGATGAAGTATTTGTTAATACAGTAAGAATAACAGTGTTCCGACATTTAGAAGATTTAGTAGGCGGTAGTTATAAACAAACACAAAATTTGTGAGAAATCTATTGATATATTAAAGGAAAGTTTAGAAAACTGCTTAAAATATGAAAAAAATACATGGATATTGAGACACATAAAGGAGGGTAATATTTAATCGATTTATAGAAGTTGTCAGTGACCGAACGCAATTGTACCATGACACCAACGATTGATCGAACATTGGTCTAATCGTCCACCCACTAATATAGCCCAGACAAGATTTTATAGGTCAAGGTCACTACGGCAAGGTCAAAGGTCAAACCATGACGTTGCACACCTACACCCCCTAACCAATGTTCCTACCAAGTATCAACTTCCTACACCTTACGGTTTCCGAGATATAGCCTATAAGGTGGTTTCACATTGCAAACCTCTAGGACCAACAATAAACAAGTTATAAGCACTTTTAAGTTTGGGTATCCTCGTATGACTTTGAGGGGCCCAAGGTCAAATCTGATTAAATCAAAAGATTAGCAGTTCATGATTTCCTATAGGTTGGTTTATCATCCCAAACCTCCAGGACCAATATTAAGCAAGTTACAAGCACTTTTAAGTTTGTTTATCCTCATTTGACCTTGAAGGAGGGGTCCAAGGTCAAATCTTACCATACCAGAAGATTCCAAGTTCATGATTTCCTATAGGCTGGTTTACCATCCCAAATCTCTTGGACCAATATTAAGCGAGTTATAAGCACTTTTAAGTTTGTTTATCCTCGTTTGACCTTGAAGGAGGGGTCCAAGGTCAAATCTGACCACATCAAAAGATTCACAGCACATGATTTCCTATAGGTTGGTTTCACACTGCAAAACTCTAGGACCAATAATAAGGGAGATATAACCACTTTTAAAGCCCACTATGTGGGTTACTTTGGCACTCCGTAGATGACCTTGAATTAAGAGCTTCAGCCAGTAGAAAAATGTATATAATTTTCAAAGAAATTCCCACGGCGGCCATCTTGATTTTCAGAATGAGGCTAATTTCCTTCCCAGAGAAGTTTACCTCCCAATGAAGATATCCTGCAAATTTGGTGAACCTAGCCAATGTAGTTTTCCTCTTAGAGCGTTAACGCCGAAAATCTCTACGCGCAGCGGCGTAGTGAACACTAAACCAAAGTATGCCTCTGGTGGATACAATAAATAGCCAAGACAAGTTTTTCAAATTCATGGCCATTGTGGCTAGGTCAAAGGTCAAATCAAGACTACACCATGATGATGCACACCTACAACCCCCAACCAATGGCCCTACCAAGTATCAACTTCCTAAACCTTGGAGTTTCTGATATATAGCCTGGACATCATTTTATAAAGGTTAAGGTCACTACAGCAAGGTCAAAGTTCAAATCAAGGTCACACCATGATGTTGCACACCTACAACCCCTAACCAATGTCCCTACCAAGCATCAACTTCCTACACCTCACGGTTTCCGAGATATAGCCCGGACAAGATTTTATAGGTCAAGGTCACTACAGCAAGGTCAAAGGTCAAATCAAGGTCACACCATGACGTTACACACCTACACCCCCTAGCCAATGTCCCTATCAAGTATCAACTTCCTACACCTCACAGTTTCCGAGATATAGCCCGGACAAGATTTTATAGGTCAAGGTCACTATGGCAAGGTCAAATCAAGGTCATACTATGACGTTGCACACCTACAACCCCTAACCAATGTCCCTACCAAGTATCAACTTCCTACACCTCACGGTTTCCGAGATATAGCCCCGATAAGATTTTCAAAGTTGAGGTCACTATGGCAAGGTCAAAGGTCAAATCAAAGTCAGACTATGACGTTGCACACCTACACATCCTAACCAATGTCCCTACCAAGTATCAACTTCCTACACCTTACAGTTTCTGAGATACAGCCCGGACAAACTTTTCCCACCACCCGCCGGCCCATCCGGACACCATGGGTGAAAACAATACCCCGACAGCCCTTAAGGGCTGTGGGGTAAAAACTGTTACCAGATACCCTTCAAAACCGAATCAGTGCTAGATCCTCCTGTGGTTGACATATCCTGAAAATTTGGTGAAAATCCATGCCTGGATCGAGGCTGTAGAACACCCAAAAATTTAAGACCCAAAAATCTTTGAAATTATTGCCATGGCAAAAGTTGTTGCCAGATACCCCCCAAAACCTAATCAGCTCTGGATCCTCCTGGGGTAAACATATCCTGAAAATATGCTGAAAATCCATGCATGGGGTTAGGCTGTGGAATACCCACAATCTATTTGACCACCGCCATCCAGATGGCGCTGGGGACAACTACACCTCAGCCTTTATGGGCTTGGGTTAATACCAAGTAAAGCCCCGATGCTTGTGAGATACGTTAGTTTACAAAATGGGAGACAATACGTAGTTACATATCATACAACAAAACACATACACAACTTACCCCAGCTCTTTTGGATTCTTCTGTAACTTTTCTATTATTGACCTATAATCCGGATCTTTGAGGAATTCCTTAGTTTTTGGATCTTTTTCCAATTTGGCAAATAACTGAGGGTCTGAGAATGGATTCATTAATGGTTGACTTCCACCAGGACCTTTTCAAATACATAATATATTTACATTAAAACACTTTGACCCACATCATTATAATTTATTTTTACATTATTTTAACAAAAATCGCATCAGAGACCTTACAGATTCTGAGATATAGCTGGGACAAGATTTTAATCGTCCAGATCACTAAAGCACGTTCAATGGTCAAATAAAGGTCACACCAAGACAATCCACACCTACATCCCTCAAACAATGGCCCTGCCACATGTCAACTTCCTACATCATACAGTTTCTGAGATATAGCCCTGACAATTTAACAATCATAATCACTACAGTAAGTTCAAATCTAGGCCACAGAATAACGTTACACACTTCCACCCCACAAGCAATGTATTTACCAGTATTAGCTTTCTACGCCTTACAGTTCCTGAGATATGGCCCTGACAAGATTTTAAAGGTATGACATTGAACATCTACACCCAAATATGAACTTTCTACACCTCATGGTTTCTGAGATATAGCTAGGTCAAAATTTTATTTCCCTCTGCACGCCTGCCCAATCAGACAGCATCCGACGGACACAATGGGTGAACACAATACCTGGACAAAAGTGCAGGAATAATGCTTGTAAAAGTTAGAAAGTTTGCTACTGTCCCCAACAAGAGGTTCAGCTACCATCTAAAATTCGGATTCTGCACTATGTTTAGAAATACATAACATCACAAATGATGCTATTTTCATCCACCTATTAAACCAGTGTTTTATTTAGAGTTATGGCAAAATTTTCCCCAAATATAAATGGATATTACGTTCTTGTTATATTTCCAAAGAGTGACAAGATTTTATGGTAGATGTCTCTATTTTTACCAAACATGAGATACCAAACCATGAGATACCAAACATGGAACCCAAAAACTCTGAGTGATTTTCCAGCACTATAGCACAGCCTTTATACTGTGGGTTAAAACAGAACAGTCCCCCCCCCCCCCCCCCCCTCCCCCAACCCTGAAAAATGTTTGGGCTCTGTCGAATAGATGGGAACCAGTCTTGAACCTCGTTGATGAAAGATAAATAGAAGGTTTTGTGGCTGACTTATACAAATTTATGAGACAGAATTGCAAGAACCTGTTCTCAAAATGTCATATATTTCACAACAAACGTATACAATATTGCACAGAAATGCTTTAAAATATTTACTTGTGTAATATTGTCAAAATACAGAGATGTGGCCAGCTTTTGATGAAAGGGGGTAAAATTCCCCCTTTGGTCTAAAAAAAGGGGGGATTTCAAAAATAAAACGGGGGATCCGATCCTCGATGGAAATATTTCCAGAGATTATCAAACTTTAGTACATATTACGACCTAACCGTGTCATACATTGTTATCTGACAGAAACTGAAACTTGTATAATATAATGTAATGCATATTGGATATCTTGAGTTGTGGAAACAGATGCAGAAGTTTGGATAACTGGAGTTGTGGAAACAGATGCAGAAGTTTGGGTATTTGGAGTTGTGGAAACAGATGCAGAAGTCTGGATAACTAGAGTTGTGGAAACAGACAACTGGAGGCAGAGTGCATTGGTACTGTCATTCATTACCTTTACCCTGTTCAGAGTCCTTACTGATTACTGAACTGCTAGCATTATTGTTTCCATCTGTGTTGCACACCTTGAGTTTGAAGAAATCACCAATGGATGTATTACCTTAATGTCTCTTCCATTTTATTTTAATTTCGTTTGCATCCATATTTATCCTTTCAATGCCTATCATATAACCAAAATATTTTTGTCTGCTACCGAAGACGTCTGTGTCCTCAACTCTGATTGGATGAGAATTAGAAAACACAGGGGTCACGTCTCGACCAAAGGAAAAATTCCTTACAGTTGAGTTCATGCATGCGCATTGCCAACTCTTCGTGTCATCGAGCGATAATACAGCAAATATTTAGTGTATGTTAAGGTAGTGTAAGCTTAAAGCTATTTTCTTCACGCATTGGGCCCTTGCATTTGCGTGTAGTGAACGTCTAATATACCACGCCATAGTTTCGAGATTGCGTGAGATTTTACAAAAATTGCAAGATTCTCGCAATCGCACAGTCTGGCAACATCTCTGAAATATACTGAAACAAGCATTCTGCCGCATGCATTTATCTCCCGCCATATAAATGAGATGTACTAAAGATAACATATTTTAACAAGGTGCTTTAAATGTAATACTTTTCAAGTTATAATTGATTTAGTGCATGATTTCATGAATTTTAATGCATTAAAAATTATTTTAAAAATTCATTAAAAAAATTTAGCATGTGAAAGCTCTCCAAAATATAGGTGAATGAGTTATTTGAGAAATATTGGCTATCTGCAATACTTTTAGTGATAATAGGCAGTTACTCATTTTAAGTAGGTGAGTAATTAGCTACGGATCTGAAAATTCACTAATTGAAAGCTCTCCAAAATGTATGTGAATGAGTTATTTCAGAAATGCTGGCTATCTGCAATACTTGTAGAGATAATTCGTATTTACTCATTTTGAGTAGGTGAATAACTAGATTGGGCCAACTCGGCGCCAACATATCCCCAGACAGGTCATCACTCACGCCACAGGTTTTGATCGGGAATTTTTTAAAACATAATTACCCATTATTATATGAACTTCTGCACATCAATCTACTCTGTTTATATCTTCCAAGGAAGATGGTGTATCCCCAGACGCCGAATACATAACTCAAATTATATTTTCAATCTTCCTGCAATGATAACTCTAAACCTATTTTCAAAGTATTTAAATGATTGATGATTGAATGTCCATTCTAAAATAATAATCCCAAAAGAGCATATCTGTTTCTATATTTGTTGACAAATAAAATATTATTTTAAACTCAACTCATCATACTTTTCAATCTTCCTTCAAAGTATTTAAATGATTGATGATTCAATGTCCATTCTAAAATTCATAATCCCAAAAGCACATATCTGTTTCTATATTTGTTCACAAATAAAATATTATTTAAAAAAAAATTATTAATATTATTATTTTATTATATTATTTTTAGAATTTGCAAATTGTTTTCAGTTATTTATTTCCTCTATACCTATATATGTGGTCCATATATATGCAACCTAAATATGTGACACAATCTCAGTTCTGACTCCCCTTTGTGTTATATGTAATGAAGTCCACCACCTCCCACCCCCACCCCTCTCCCCTTCTCCACACCTCTCTCACTATTACACAAGATCTGCAACCCCATTGAGTTCTTTGTTTCTCATCTGATATCATTAAATACCTTTGTTTATTTAGTGTCACTCAATATAGCTGGAGGTCCCAGAGGTGGGTGGGGGGGAATCCGGGTGGGGGATGCATAAATGGTAAACAAACAATCTATATAAAAGGGGTACTCAAATACAAAAAGAATTGAGAATTTTAAGTATGTGATTATCAACTGAAATGAGTTCATAACTGTAGGAGCTGTGTCAAAATTAACTGAGGCAAGTTGAATAAAACTGGGCTAGTTGAGGGTTAAAAATCCCCTAGTTTTACTACATAAGGATATAATTTCATTAATATTGGGACTTAAAGCTCACTTAAAGTGTCCATTTTGTCTACTTGAATATGTTTAACCAGTTTCATTTTAAAAAGTGAAAAACTCAGCAAGCAGAGGTATAACACACAAAAATAAGTTCTTAAAAGACTAAGATAGCCATAACATTATTAATATTCAAAATTTAAATAGACAGGCATTTCCTTTTAAAAATTCAAAGATTTCAGCTCTATAACCCACATAGTTTGACAGTTACTGGGCTTTAAAGTGGCATAATGTCCATAAATTGGGTTTCTGTGGGCATTTTACAATTGTTAAAGAGACCTTAGCAATTAAACAACAGATCTGAAACTTTTTGGGGGACATACATAACAAACAAAAATTATATATAATACAGTTTAAGACTTGTCACACTAAGCATTTCCAAATAACAGGGCAAAATACGGAAAAAATGTCCAAAAAGGCACTTGGGCGAGTGTCTATGGCCCTCATACACAGGTTAAATGTCTACTAAAAACCTTGATTTTCGGCATATGTAAAAAGGACATAATAATGCATTCCCAGATGGGATTTCAGCTCCATCAATCACATAGTTTAACAGTCACAGGGCTTAAAGGTGGTAAAAAGTCCAAATATTGGGTCTCTGTGGGCCTTTTAGAGATCTCGATGTGGCTTTCAAATTAAAGCTTCAGACTTAAAATTTGTTACATACTAAGATTACACATAGAATATGTATCTAATAAAGTTTGAAACTTCTCAGACTTACCATTTCCAAGTTACAGAGCAAAATATGTGAAAAATGTCTTAAAAGGCTCACTCAGGTGGGTGTTTAAGGTCCTCATACACAGGTTAAATGTCTACTTGAAGCCTTGATTTTTCGCACATGTAAAAAGAACATAATAATGTATTCCCAGATGAGATTTCAGCTCTATCAGTCACATAGTTTAACAGTCACAGGCCTTAAAATTGGCAAAAAGTCCAAATACTGGGTCTTTATGGGGCCTTCTAGAGACCTAAATGTGGCCTTCAAATTAAAGCCTCAGACTTAAAATTTGTCACATACTAAGATTACACATAGAATATGCATCTAATACAGTTTGAAACTTCTTAGACTTACCATTTTCAAGTTACAGGGCAAAATATGTGAAAAATGTCTAAAAATGGTCACTCGGGTGGGGATTTATGGTCCTCATACACAGGTTAAATGTCTTCTTAAAGCCTTAATTTTTGGCACATATATAAATAACATACTAATATCTTCCCAGATAGGATTTGAGCTCTATCAGTCACATAGTTTGACAGTCACAGGGCTTAAAAGTAGCAAAAAGTCCAAATATTGGGTCTTTGGGAGCCTTTTAGAGACCTCAATTTGACCTTCAAAATTAAAGCTTCAGACTTAAAATCTGTTACATACTAAGATTACACACAGAATATATATCTAATACAGTTTGAAACTTCTCAGACTTACCATTTCCAAGTTACAGGGAAAAAGATGTGAAAAATGTCTTATAAGGGTCACGCGGGTGGGTGTTTATGGTCCTGATACACAGGTTAACTGTCTATTAAAGGCCTAAATGTTGGGGCACATATAAGAAAACACATAGATATATTCCCAGATGATATTTAACTTAGATGAGAGACATAGTTTGAAAGCTACAGTGCTTGAAAGTGGCAAAAAGTGCATAAATTGGGTCTCTGTGGGCACTTTTGAGACCTTAAGTCGACCCCTTTGGGTAAACCTACAGCCCTAAAATTTTCTACAGACAAGGATTACATATCAAAGTTATACCTAGCGCAGTTTGAGACTCATCAGAATTACCACTTCCAAATTATAGGGCAAAATATGTGAAAAGTATAGCAAAAAATCCCCAAGTGGGGGTATTTATGGGCCTCAAACACAATTTTCTCCTCAACTTAAAGTCGTGATTTTCGGCACATGTACTAAGAACATATTAATGTGTTGTCAGGTAAAATTTCAGCCAGCTGAGCATCATAGTTTGTGACCTACAGGGCTCTAAGTGGCCAAAAGTCCAATTTCTGACCTTAAGGTGGCCATAAGTTCTTTTTTACTGGGAGTTTAAGGTCACCTTAAAATAGGGATCTTCCTTTGGGCACCCTTAACATGTGTACCAAGTTTGAAAAAAAAATATTAATTTGTTTTTGAGTTATCGCGTCCACAAGGAAATTTCTACGGCGGCGGCGGCGGCGGCGGCGGCGGCGGCGGCGGCGCGACGGACCTGAATCCAATATATCCCCGACTTTCGTCTGGGGATATAATTAACTACGGGTGTGAAACTTCACCAAGTGAAAGCTCTCCCAAAAGTAGGTGAATGAGTTATTTGAGAAAAATTGGCTATCTGCAATACTTTTACAGATAATTCACATTTACTCATTTTGATTAGGTGAGTAATTAGCTACGGGTCTGGAACTTCACCATGTGAAAGCTCTCCCAAAAGTAGATGAACGAGTAATTTGATAAAAATTGGATACCCGCAATACTTTTAGAGATAATTAGCATTTACTCATTTTGAGGTGAATAATTAGCTACGGCTCTGAAAATTCACCATGTAAAGCTCTCCCAAAAGTAGGTGAATGAGTTATTTGATAAAAATTGGCTATCTGCAATACTTTTAGAGATAATTCACATTTACTCATTTTCAGTAGGTGAGTAATTAGCTACGGGTCTGGAACTTCACCATGTGAAAGCCCTCCCAAAAGTAGATGAATGAGTTATTCGATAAAAATTGGATATCCGCAATACTTTTAGAGATAATTCCCATTTACTCATTTTGAGTAGGTGAATAATTAGCTACGGGTCTGAAACCTCACCAAGTAAAAGCTTTCCCAAAAGTAGGTGAATGAATTATTTGAGAAAAATTGGATATCTGCAATACTTTTACAGATAATTCACATTTACTCATTTTGAGTAGGTGAGTAATTAGCTACGGGTCTGGAACTTCACCATGTGAAAGCTCTCCCAAAAGTAGATGAACGAGTAATTTGATAAAAATTGGATATCCACAATACTTTTAGAGATAATTAGCATTTACTCATTTTGAGTAGGTGAATAATTAGCTACGGGTCTGAAACTTCACCAAGTGAAAGCTCTTCCAAAAGTAGGTGAATGAGTTATTTAAGAAAAACTGGATATCCCCAATACTTTTAGGGATAATTCACATTTACTCATTTTGAGTAGGTGAGTAATTAGCTACGGGTCTGGAACTTCACCATGTGAAAGCTCTCCCAAAAGTAGATGAATGAGTTATTTGATAAAAATTGGATATCCGCAATACTTTTACAGATAATTCACATTTACTCATTTTGAGTAGGTGAATAATTAGCTACGGGTCTGAAACCTCACCAAGTAAAAGCTCTCCCAAAAGTAGGTGAATGAGTTATTTGAGAAAAATTGGATATCTGCAATACTTTTACAGATAATTCACATTTACTCATTTTGAGTAGGCGAGTAATTAGCTACGGGTCTGGAACACCATGTGAAAGCTCTCCCAAAAGTAGATGAACGAGTAATTTGATAAAAATTGGATATCCACAATACTTTCAGAAATAATTAGCATTTACTCATTTTGAGTAGGTGAATAATTAGCTATGGGTCTGAAACTTCAAGTGAAAGCTCTTCCAAAAGTAGGTGAATGAGTTATTTAAGAAAAATTGGATATCCCCAATAATTTTAGGGATAATTCACATTTACTCATTTTGAGTAGGTGAGTAATTAGCTACGGGTCTGGAACTTCACCATGTGAAAGCTCTCCCAAAAGTAGATGAATGAGTTATTTGATAAAAATTGGATATCCGCAATACTTTTAGAGATAATTATCATTTACTCATTTTGAGTAGGTGAATAATTAGCTACGGGTCTGAAACTTCACCATGTGAAAGCTCTCCCAAAAGTAGATGAAGCAGTTATTTGAGAAAAATTATGTCATTATTTTGCCACAAATAAGAAAATAGCTATTACTCACTTATGGCATGCAATAGAACCCCAAACTATATGCATTTACCCTACAGTCACAATTTCAAAGTAGGTATTACTCGGCTATCCAATGTGCAACAGGTCTGAAACTTTACTATGTGATAGGTTATCAAAAACTAGATGAATAACATATTTGAAAATATTTCCCTAACTTTAATACTTTTGAAGATATTTGACATTTACTTATGTTGTTATTTTGCTACATATAAGAAAATAGCTATTACTCACTTATGGCATGCAATACAACCCCAAAATATATACCATCTTATAGTTAAGGACAAAGTAGCTGAACAACATATTTGAAGAAAAAGCTGTAACTGCAATAGTTTTGGAGTTACAATGGATTTACTCAACAGTCACAATTTCAAAGTAGCTATTACTTAGCTATGCAATGTGCAACAGGTCTGAAACTTTACTATGTGATAGCTTACAAAAAAGTAGATGAATGACATATTTGAAAAGAATTCCGTAACTTTAATACTTCTGAAGATATTTGACATTTACTTATGTCATTATTTTGCTACTAATAAGAAAATAGCTATTACTCACTTATGGCATGCAATAAAACCCCAAACTACATGCCAGCTTATAGCTAAGGACAAAGTAGGTGAACAACATATTTTACGAAAATATTGTAACTGCAATAGTTTTGGAGTTACAATGGATTTACTCAACTGTAGAATTTCAAAGTCGCTATTACTCAGCTATCCAATGTGCAACAGATCTGAAACTTTACTATATGATAGCTTATGAAAAAGTAGATGGATAACATATTTGAAAAGAATTCCCTAACTTTAATACTTTTGAAGATATTTGACATTTACTTATGTCATGATTTTGCTACAAATAACAAAATAGCTATTACTCACTTATGGCATGCAATAGAACCCCAAACTATGTACCATCTTATAGCTAAGGACAAAGTAGCTGAACAACATATTTTAGAAAAACACTGTAACTGCAATAGTTTTGGAGTTACAATGGCTTTACTCAACAGTCAGAATTTCAAAGTAGCTATAATTCAGCTATCCAAGGTGCAACAGGTCTGAAACTTTACTATGTTATAGCTTACCAAAAAGTAGATGGACAACATATTTGAAAAGATTTCCCTAACTTCAATACTTTTGAAGATATTTGACATTTACTTCTTTTGTTATTTAGCTACAAATGAGAAAATAGCTATTACTCACTTATGGCAAGCAATAGAACCCCAAACTATGTACCATGTTATAGCTAAGAACAAAGTAGCTGAACAACATATTTTAGGAAAATACTCTAACTGCAATAGTTTTGGAGTTACAATGGCTTTACTCAACAGTCAGAATTTCAAAGTAGCTATTACTCAGCTATCCAAGGTGCAACAGGTCTGAAACTTTACTATGTCATAGCTTACCAAAAAGTAGATGGACAACATATTGAAAAGATTTCCCTAACTTTAATACTTTTGAAGATATTTGACATTTACTTCTTCTGTTATTTAGCTACAAATGAGGAAATAGCTATTACTCGCTTATGGCAAGCAATAGAACCCCAAACTATGTACCATCTTATAGCTAAGAACAAAGTAGCTGAACAACATATTTTAGGAAAACACTCTAACTGCAATACTTTTTTAGCTACAATAGCCTTACTCAACAGTCAGAATTTCCAAGTAGCTATTACTCAGCTATCCAAGGTGCAAGAGGTCTGAAACTTTACTATGTCATAGCTTACCAAAAAGTAGATGGACAACATATTTGAAAAGATTTCCCCAACTTTAATACTTTTGAAGATATTTGACATTTACTTCTTCTGTTATTTAGCTACAAATGAGAAAATAGCTATTACTCACTTATGGCATGCAATAGAACCCCAAACTATGTACCATCTTATAGCTAAGGACAAAGTAGCTGAACAACATATTTTAGGAAAATACTCTAACTGCAATAGTTTTTGAGTTACAATCGCTTTACTCACCAGTCAGAATTTCAAAGTAGCTATTACTCAGCTATCCAAGGTGCAACAGGTCTGAAACTTTAGTATGTGATAGCTTACCAAAAAGAAGATGGACAACATATTTGAAAAGATTTCCCTAACTTCAATACTTTTGAAGATATCTGACATTTACTTCTTCTGTTATTTAGCTACAAATGAGAAAATAGCTATTACTCACTTATGGCATGCAATGGGACCCCAAACTATGTACCATCTTATAGCTAAGGACAAAGTAGCTGAACAACATATTTGAAGAAAAAGTTGTTACTGCAATAGTTTTTGAGTTATGAGCCCTTTACTCAAAGTAGCTAAGATTGCTATTACTCACTTATCTTTAGGCCTAAGTCAATAAAACCAAAAATTTTTTCAAGGGCATGAAAATTCATTGGGACAATTAATTTACAAAAAATCTGTAGCTGTAGTAGTTTTGGAGAAATCTGCGTGACTAACTAACGCACGCACGCACGCACGCACACACAGACATCATTTCATAATCTCCCTCCCGGGCTAAAGCCCGGCAGGAGATAATAATATCCAAAACTTCCAATTTTAATGACAACTAAACCACATTTCACTGGCATTTATGTTTCATGTACACACATAGAAAACATTACATTTTGGTGCATACTAATTCAAACGAATCCGTTTCAAATTTACTTTCAATCATAACACTACAGGTTAGTACTAAAACTTGCAAGATATTGCGTATCCCGTCCTCTGCACGCAACACTGAGCTACTACAAAAATAGGATCTGAAATATTCCACCTGTTAACTGAGACTTGGATTCTTCTATGGCTTGCTTTGCCTGGTCATTATCTGGATTAATTTTTAGGGTTTCTTCATATGCCATGACAGCCTCCTCGTGTCTGTTCATGAAAGCAAGAGCTGCACCTTTTCTAGAATAACCCTGCAAAATTTTCATAAGAGTCATTTCAGCCATTTATCCACATAAAGAATTTTTAAAAAAAGGAAAATCTACATACAAATCTTGGTTTTTATTTCTCCAGATCAAATAAAGTTTTAGTGTTGGTGTACATGATCCATAACAGAAAATGGGTAAAGTCTTCATGAGATATTTAACTTATTTACTTATCATATAAACTCCAATTTATCAATTTAATACTGATACACCAAAGAAAACGTATAGCAGTATACATAAGGAAAAGAAGAAATCGATATTATTTCCGTCGACAGACATGGTACCTTGTAATACACATTGATGTCGACTGCTAGTTGTCATAGATGGTAGCGAAAGGGTTAATAGATATTCTGTGGCAGAAATGAATAAAAAATGTAGCATATTTTACACAAACATTTCAATTTGCGGGTGATAATGGACTCGAGTCCTTATAAAGACTGACTCATCTATCGAAGCTCAAGTAACCGTTTGCAGTCCTATTTCTAATAATTAATGTGGCAGAAACGAACAAATAAGCTATCAGTGCCTGTGAACGGGCTCTGTGTCAGCTGACTTTGTGTTTTGAGTTTCAGAGCAGAAGTGACAGAAGAAAAGGACACAAAAGTTGTGCCCTGGAAATGGTATTCAGAAGGAAAGTAACAAGGTAACTGTTAAGGTGTAAAAAGTAAGTTAAAAACATATTTAAAGAAAATACTACAAATGCAATACTGTTCGAGTTACAACTGATTTACTCAACAGTGAGAACCTCAGAGTAGCTATTACTCAGCTATGCAAGGAGCTACAGGTCTGCAATTATACTATTTTATAGCTGACCCAAAAGTAGGCTAATAACTTAATAACAAAATACTGTAAATGAAATAGCTTACAGGTTACAACTGATTAACTGAACAATGAAAATCTAAAAGTGGCTATTGCTCAGCTATGCCATGAGCTACAGGTCTACAATTTCACTATGTTATAGCTGACCCATAAGTATGTGAACAACATATTTAAACAAATTTCTCTAAACACAATAGTTTTCAAGTTACATCTGATTTACTCAACCGTGAGAAAACCTGAAAGTAGCTATTGCTCAGCTATGCCATGACCTAGAGGTCTGCAATTTCACTATGTTATAGCTAACTTAAAAGTAGGTGAACAACATATTTATAGAAAATACTTAAAATGCAATATTTTTCAAGTTACAACTGATTTACTCAACAGTGAGAACCTGAGAATACCTATTACACAGCTATGCCTTGAGATACACATCTGCAATTTTACTATGTTATAGCTAATTCAAAAGTAGGTGAATAACATATTTAAACAAAATTCTCTAAATGCAATAGTTTTCAAGTTACAACTGATTAACTCAAGAGAGAAAACCTCAAAGTAGCTATTGCTCAGCTATGCCATGACATACAGGTCTGCAATTTCACTATGTTATACCTGATCCAAAAGTAATTGAACAACATATTTAAACAAAATTCTCTACATACAATAATTTTCAAGTTGCAACTGATTCACTCAACAGTGAGAACCTGAAAGTAGCTATTACTCAGCTATGCCATGAGCTACAAATCTGTAATTTTACAATGTTATAGCTAATTTAAAAGTAGATGAATAACATATTTAAAGAAAACACTTAGTTTTTAAGTTACAGCTGATTAACAACAGAGAAAACCTCAAAGAAGCTATTGCTCAGCTATGGAATGAGCTACAGGTCTGCAACTTTACTATGTTATAGCTGACCCAAAAGTAGGTGAACCACATATTTGAAGAAAATACTCTAAATGCAATAGTTTTCAAGTTACAACTGATTTACTCAACAGTAAGAACCTGAAAGTAGATATTGCTCAGCTATGCCATGACCTATAGTCTGCAATTTCACCATGTTACAGCTTACTTAAAAGTAGGTGAACAACATATTTAAAGAAAATACTCTAAATGCAATATTTTTCAAGTTAAAACTGATTTACTCAACAGTGAAGAATAGCTATTACTCAGCTATGTCATGAGATACACATCTGCAATTTTACTATGTTGTAGCTAATTTAAAAGTAAATAAACAGAACATTTAAACAATATTCTCTAAATGCAATAGTTTTCAAGTTACAACTGATTTACTCAACAGTGATAACATCAAAGTAGATATTACTCAGCTATGCAATGAGCCACAGGTCTGCAATTTTACTATGTTATAGCTGACCCCAAAGTAACTGAATAACATATTTATGCAAAATACTGTAACTGCAATAGTTTTCAAGTTACAACTGATTAACTCAACAGTGAGAACCTCAAAATAGCTAGTGCTCAGCTATGAAATAAGCTACAGGTCTGTAATTTTTCTTTGTTGTAGCTGACCCAAAAGTAGGTGAATAACATATTTAAAGAAAATATTCTAAAGTCAATAGTTTTCAAGTTATAACTGGTTTACTTAACAGGGATAATATCAAAGTAGATATTACTGAGCTATGCAATGAGCCACAGGTCTACAATTTTACTATGTTATAGCTGACCCGAAAGTACCTGAATAACATATTTATACAAAATACTGTAAATGTAATAGTTTTCAACTTACAATTGATTTACTCAACACTCAACAGTGAGAAGCTCAAAATAGCTACTACTCAGCTATGAAATAAGCTACAGGCCTGCAATTTTACTATGTTATAGCTGATCTAAAAGTAGGTGAATAAGATAGTAAAACAAAATACTCTAACTGCAATAGTTTTCAAGTTACAACTGATTTACTCAACAGTGATAGCAAAAAAAAGTTGCTATTACTCAACTATGGAAAGAGCTACAGGTCTGCAATTTTACTATGTTATAGCTGACCGGTAGTTGGAAGGGCAGAGGAAACCAGTACATACAGTTCGTTAGGGTTCTGTACTGTAAACTGCCGACCAACGGCAAGCAACTACCAGTTTTCCCACTAGAGGCCATGCCCGGAATCGAACCCCGGCCTCAGAGGTGGGAGGCGAGAGTGTTACCACTCTGCCACCGTGACACACACACACACACACACACCCCCACCCCGAACAGCCTAGGGAAATAATTTTAATACCATGAGATATAGAATTAATGTATCAGTACAAAGTTCAGGATACTTTCATAGCACTGTCAGTTATATAAAGGTCCAAACAATGTTTAAATAGAGAAAATAATGTCGAAGAGAAAGATAATGCATGTGAAGATGAAGTATTAAACAAGACAATTCAATAACAAGATGACAGCATTAATCAGTAAACTAAACATTACTACACTCTTTTATCTACATTTGGCATGGCCGAATTATGGTTTGGATGTTTGAATATTACCATGCATATAGAAGTGGTAATACATTCAATGAATGCTTATGTGTGGAGTTGGGAGCAAAACCTGTGGCTCACTTGATGAAATTCCATCTGTTACAATGGGAAGTTGAAAAAGTTAAATTCTTAATGAACTCTAATAAGACTTTAACAGTGCTTAATCTGCATCAAAAGACAGATCCAAAGGTGCAACAAGATTTTATAGGTCAAGGTCACTACAACAAGGTCAAAGGTCAAATCAAGGTCACACCATGATGCTGCAGACCTGCAACCCCTAACCAATGTCCCTACCAAGTATCAACTTCCTACACCTTACGGTTTCCGTGATATAGCCCGGACAAGATTTTATAGGTCAAGGTCACTACGGCAAGGTCAAAGGTCAAACTAGGAATTTCAAAAAGTGGGGGTGATCCCCCACCACTGCACAAAATGTTGGGGAGGGGCTAAAAATTCTGGGGGACGACTTTATGATAAGTTTAAACTAATAAAAAATACATTTTCAGTTTATTTATACATTTTAACAGTGGACTTCTATTAATTAGTGGTCAATTTTTATTGTCTTGCCCAATAAAAATAAACTTCAAGGCTAGTGATAGAATTTTAAAAAAATACTGAAAATGGTTATTTACATCAAAGTGGCTCCTGTCACGGCATTATGGTTTTAAGTTTTCATCTGAAGTCATGGCATCACAAATTCAGTCATTACACCATCAATTCATACAAATATGTTGGAAAACCCCCACAGAATACCATGACCTCATGAATATTAATGAGTAGTCCATAAATTCTTCAAGTAAAATATTGCTAAAAAATCCAATGGAATCGTCAAATATTTTTTTACGCATACATGAGCTCTGTAGTCCATCTAGTATTTGATCTTAAATCAGAAAATATTAAGAATTAGTGGTGGTGGACCAATTCACACCCGGGTACCTATTCACGCCCACCCCTAAATTTATCCAAAACAATCACAGTTAAACAATAAGTTACAAATGTAAATGATCCATTTGATGAATATCTATGATGTGGTTAACATCTTCTCTCTGAAAAATTAGTGGTGGTGGACCAATTCACGCCCATGTACCTATTCACGCCCACCCTCAATTTTCTCAAAGATTTGTACTTTTTCATGGACAAGATGTTTACCACATCATAGATAATTATCGAATTGATGATATACATAAGTAATTTATTGTGTAATTGTGCTGGTTTTGGATAAATTTAGGGGTGGGCGTGAATAGGTACATGGGCGTGAACTGGTCCACCACCACTATAAATCTTCATGAAAATTGAGGGTGGGCCTGAATTGGTACCCGGGCCTGAATTGGTCCACCACTACTAAAACCACCATAAAAATCTGTGACCTCATTAATATTAATGAGTTGTCCATGAATTTTGATCCAGTAAAATATTTTTCTAGGGAATTCCGACAGATACGTAGGGTCAGCACCGGCTTCACTGCCATGGCCTGTTGTAGTAACAATCCAGTCTACTGTAAGTTTCGTTTTTCTTGCAGCCATTTTTTATATAATCATCCACTTTCAGCTTAATTTTATATTTTTGGGTATAATATGTCCAAATACTGTCTGTACCTCATAATATATTTGAGTTTGTAAACGATCACGAAACCACAATCGTCTACAGGCATTATTCGAAGAACGTTTCGACGGAAAAATCAAAACCTCGACAAACTCTCGATCCGTGCAGTGTTTCGATTTTCTAGATCTCTCGTCTTTTCGCTTCATATATTTCCCGCATCACCTTGTGTACTACGCGTTCTCATATAATTTGGTTACCGCAGACTCCAAGAAAATCCGCGTTTGTAGGCGAATTAATGCGCGATCCCGCGGAAAACGCATCCTAGAAGCAACTCTGAACCAATGTCCCTACCAAGTATCAACTTCCTACACCTTACGGTTTCCGAGATATAACCTGGACAAGACTTTATAGGTCAAGGTCACTACGGCAAGGTCAAATCAAGGTGAGAAAATGATGTAGCACACCTACACCCCCTAACCAATGTCCCTACTAAGTATCAACTTACTCTACCTTACGGTTTCCGAGATATAGCCAGGACAAGATTTTATAGGTCAAGGTCACTACGGCAAGGTCAAAGGTCAAATCAAGGTCAGACCATGACGTTGCACACCTACACATCCTAACTAATGTCCCTACCAAGTATCGCTTCCTAAGATACAGCCCGGACAAACTTTTTCCCACCGGGAAAACACTACCCTGACAGCCCTTAAGGACTGTGGGGTAAAAATTCTTTTCAAAATTCATTAAAAAATAATCAAGAAAGATCCAGGTCTGACACTCACACAAGGGAATCTACTTGTGGCCTAGTACATACTACATATGTTCAAGATATGAGAGAAATCCCTGAAATAGTCACTGAGAAAATTGTGATAAAGTGTTAAAATTTTCTTACTTATAATAGCTCTAGCAAACAGATGAACAAACAGAGCTGCATGCCTTGAACAATTTTTTTTTCATGCTAGATAGATAAGCTATCTTTTTAAAAAAAATAGGCCAAGGCCTGCTGCTTACTGGCGACCCGCATGTTGTGGTTGTGCCACCCAAATACTTTTTTCATACTTTTTTCATATTTCGTCACATGTATTTTATATTCTGTGATGATATAACCTGGTCACCCAAATAGGTCGGTGATTATGCAAAATAATATATATTGTGAACACAACTAAAACTTCAATGTAATACAACTTCTTCAATAAAGCAATTATTATTTGTCAGTTTTGCATGCATACATTTCATTATGTACCAGAAAGTTAGGAAAAAACTTTTCTTAGAATGTCAGGAGTATAAATTTGAAAATTTTAATTACTTAAATGTAGCTTTTATAAGCTACAAGCTTACCATGTGGGACTTAATGCTGATCTCGGGTTGCCACACCCGGGGCCAACGTCTTAGAAAAAAAGACAGTTCTTGTTAGCCACCGGATATACTGGTAGTTGTCGTCACGTGATAACTTCTGACCAATCGTCCTACTTTCTCGTTGAAATTTTTTTTTTTTAAACCTACCCCTCAGCTGTAAACAGCGGGGAGGCAGGGTGGGACTCTTCTAAGTCCCACATGGTAAGCTTGTAGCTTATAAAAGCTACATTTAAGTAATTAAAATTTTCAATTTTATTACGCTACAATAGCTTACCATGTGGGACTTAATGCTGAATTCAACCGCCCGGTGGCGGGATTACAGCTGAGACTGGAAGGTATGTCATTTTTTCTAAGATTTTGAATTAACATGTATAGAATAGTGCCAGAAATACCAGTCTGAGTCCCATTTACAGTGCCCCTATCCCGAAGGCTGGGCCTGTAACGAGCCAAAAACCTAAGTAAATGAGAGACAGTGCTAAAACTGTCTAGATGTTTTATTGTAGGACGGAAGTGCAGCAGAGCTCACTCCGAGGTCTGAGGGTCCAAAAGGGCCCTTCACGTATGACTCACCAACCCAGTGGTTGGGCATCTCATAAAATTTTTACAACCTGAAAATGAGATTAATGACAACTAAATAAGTCCTTAATAGAAACTAGAGGATCGCTCGCAAAAAAAAAAGATAATGTTTTTGCATAGCAAAAACAAAGCGTCCCGAAAAGGATATAAAGGTGAGTGCTAAAGTATTAAGAAAATGCTTCGTTTCTAGCCTTATACTGTTGTGGCAACCAAAGTCAGCGCAGTCTGCTCTATCTAGCACGGTTTTCAAGATATAAGCATTTTTGTGTTTTGCAAAAAATAAAAAAATTTAAAATGTCCGCTATATTTGGCGAGACAAAAATATTTTGAAAATTGGCATGGCTACTCTGCAGAGATACCCAGCAGGTCCAAAATTTTGTTGAGTTCACTCCATATAGCACGGTTTTCGAGATATAAGCATTTTTGTGTTTTGCAAAAACTTTGAAAATTCAAAATGGCCACCATTTTTGGGGAGACAAAAATTTTTGTCAAGACCACTGCCGTGGTATGTATCTCCCGCCGAGCATTAAAGCAGAAGAAATAGCTTTTCCGAGATATTCACAATTTTGCATTTTCGTGTGTGAAAGGTCTTCCAAAAGTAGGTGAATGAGTTATTTGAGAAAAATTGGCTATCTGCAATACTATTAAGAGATAATTCACATTTACTCATTTTGAGTAGGTGAATAATTATCTATGGGTCTGAAACTTCACCAAGTGAAAGCTCTCCCAAAAGTAGGTGAAGTTATTTGAGAAAAATTGGCTATCTGCAATACTTTTAGAGATAATTCGCATTTACTCATTTTGAGTAGGTGAGTAATTAGCTATGGGTCTGAAACTTCACCATGTGAAAGCTCTCCCACAAGTAGATGAATGAGTATTTGAGAAAAATTGGGTATCCGCAATACTTTTACAGATAATTAGCATTTACTCATTTTGAGTAGGTGAATAAATAGCTATGGGTCTGAAACTTCACAGAGTGAAAGCTCTCCCAAAAGTAGGTGAATGAGTTATTTGAGAAAAATTGGCTATCTACAATACTTTTAGAGATAATTCACATTTACTCATTTTGAGTAGGTGAATAATTAGCTATGGGTCTGAAACTTCACCAAGTGAAAGCTCTGCCAAAAGTAGGTGAATGAGTTATTTGAGAAAAATTGGCTATCTGCAATACTTTTAGAGATAATTCGCATTTACTCATTTTGAGTAGGTGAGTAATTTGCTATGGGTCTGAAACTTCACCAAGTGAAAGCTCTCCCAAAAGTAGGTGAATGAGTTATTTGAGAAAAATTGGCTATCTGCAATACTTTTAGAGATAATTCGCATTTACTCATTTTGAGTAAGTGAGTAATTAGCTATGGGTCTGAAACTTCACCAAGTGAAAGCTCTCCCAAAAGTAGGTGAATGAGTTATTTGAGAAAAATTGGCTATCTGCAATACTTTTAGAGATAATTCGCATTTACTCATTTTGAGTAGGTGAGTAATTAGCTATGGGTCTGAAACTTCACCAAGTGAAAGCTCTCCCAAAAGTAGGTGAATGAGTTATTTGAGAAAAATTGGCTATCTGCAATACTTTTAGAGATAATTCACATTTACTCATTTTCAGTAGGTGAGTAATTAGCTACGGGTCTGAAACTTCACCAAGTGAAAGCTCTGCCAAAAGTAGGTGAATGAGTTATTTGAGAAAAATTGGCTATCTGCAATACTTTTAGAGATAATTCGCATTTACTCATTTTGAGTAGGTGAGTAATTAGCTATGGGTCTGAAACTTCACAGAGTGAAAGCTCTCCCAAAAGTAGGTGAATGAGTTATTTGAGAAAAATTGGCTATCTGCAATACTTTTAGAGATAATTCGCATTTACTCATTTTGAGTAGGTGAGTAATTAGCTATGGGTCTGAAACTTCACCATGTGAAAGCTCTCCCAAAAGTAGGTGAATGAGTTATTTGAGAAAAATTAGCTATCTGCAATACTTTTAGAGATAATTCGCATTTACTCATTTTGAGTAGGTGAGTAATTAGCTATGGGTCTGAAACTTCACCAAGTGAAAGCTCTCCCAAAAGTAGGTGAACGATTAATTTGAGAAAAATTGGCTATCTGCAATACTTTTAGAGATAATTCGCATTTACTCATTTTGAGTAGGTGAGTAATTAGCTATGGGTCTGAAACTTCACCAAGTGAAAGCTCTCCCAAAAGTAGGTGAATGAGTTATTTGAGAAAAATTGGCTATCTGCAATACTTTTACAGATAATTCGCATTTACTCATTTTGAGTAGGTGAGTAATAAGCTATGGGTCTGAAACTTCACCAAGTGAAAGCTCTCCCAAAAGTAGGTGAATGATTAATTTGAGAAAAACTGGCTATCTGCAATACTTTTAGAGATAATTCGCATTTACTCATTTTGAGTAGGTGAGTAATTAGCTATGGGTCTGAAACTTCACCAAGTGAAGGCTCTCCCAAAAGTAGGTGAATGAGTTATTTGAGAAAAATTGGCTATCTGCAATACTTTTAGAGATAATTCGCATTTACTCATTTTGAGTAGGTGAGTAATTAGCTATGGGTCTGAAACTTCACCAAGTGAAAGCTCTCCCAAAAGTAGGTGAATGAGTTATTTGAGAAAAATTGGCTATCTGCAATACTTTTAGAGATAATTCACATTTACTCATTTTCAGTAGGTGAGTAATTAGCTATGGGTCTGAAACTTCACCAAGTGAAAGCTCTGCCAAAAGTAGGTGAATGAGTTATTTGAGAAAAATTGGCTATCTGCAATACTTTTAGAGATAATTCGCATTTACTCATTTTGAGTAGGTGAGTAATTAGCTATGGGTCTGAAACTTCACAGAGTGAAAGCTCTCCCAAAAGTAGGTGAATGAGTTATTTGAGAAAAATTGGCTATCTGCAATACTTTTAGAGATAATTCGCATTTACTCATTTTGAGTAGGTGAGTAATTAGCTATGGGTCTGAAACTTCACCATGTGAAAGCTCTCCCAAAAGTAGGTGAATGAGTTATTTGAGAAAAATTGGCTATCTGCAATACTTTTAGAGATAATTCGCATTTACTCATTTTGAGTAAGTGAGTAATTAGCTATGGGTCTGAAACTTCACCAAGTGAAAGCTCTCCCAAAAGTAGGTGAATGAGTTATTTGAGAAAAATTGGCTATCTGCAATACTTTTAGAGATAATTCACATTTACTCATTTTCAGTAGGTGAGTAATTAGCTATGGGTCTGAAACTTCACCAAGTGAAAGCTCTGCCAAAAGTAGGTGAATGAGTTATTTGAGAAAAATTGGCTATCTGCAATACTTTTAGAGATAATTCGCATTTACTCATTTTGAGTAGGTGAGTAATTAGCTATGGGTCTGAAACTTCACAGAGTGAAAGCTCTCCCAAAAGTAGGTGAATGAGTTATTTGAGAAAAATTGGCTATCTGCAATACTTTTAGAGATAATTCGCATTTACTCATTTTGAGTAAGTGAGTAATTAGCTATGGGTCTGAAACTTCACCAAGTGAAAGCTCTCCCAAAAGTAGGTGAATGAGTTATTTGAGAAAAATTGGCTATCTGCAATACTTTTAGAGATAATTCGCATTTACTCATTTTGAGTAGGTGAGTAATTAGCTATGGGTCTGAAACTTCACCATGTGAAAGCTCTCCCAAAAGTAGGTGAATGAGTTATTTGAGAAAAATTGGCTATCTGCAATACTTTTAGAGATAATTCGCATTTACTCATTTTGAGTAAGTGAGTAATTAGCTATGGGTCTGAAACTTCACCAAGTGAAAGCTCTCCCAAAAGTAGGTGAATGAGTTATTTGAGAAAAATTGGCTATCTGCAATACTTTTAGAGATAATTCGCATTTACTCATTTTGAGTAGGTGAGTAATTAGCTATGGGTCTGAAATTTCACCATGTGAAAGCTCTCCCAAAAGTAGGTGAATGAGTTATTTGAGAAAAATTGGCTATCTGCAATACTTTTAGAGATAATTCGCATTTACTCATTTTGAGTAGGTGAGTAATTGGCTATGGGTCTGAAACTTCACCATGTGAAAGCTCTTCCAAAAGTAGGTGAGAAATTTTTTGTTTGAAAATTGGCATGGCTACTCTGCAGAGATACCCTGCGGGTCAAAAATTTCGTCGAAATCCCTCTATCTAGCAGGGTTTTCGAGATATAAGCATTTTTATGTTTTGCAATTTTTGCGAAAAATTCGAAAATTCAAAATGGCCGCCATTTTTGGCGAGACAAAATTTTTTTCAAAATTGGGATAACTACTCTGCAGAGATACCCTGCGGGTCAAAAATTTCGTCGAAATTGCTCTATCTAGCACGGTTTTCGAGATATAAGCATTTTTGTGTTTTGCAATTTTTGCGAAAATTTCGAAAATTCAAAATGGCCGCCATTTTTGGCGAGACAAAAATTTTTTGAAAATTGGGAAAAGTACTCCGCAGAGATATCCTGCGGGTCAAAAATTTTGTCGAAATTGCTCTATCTAGCACGGTTTTTGAGATATAAGCATTTTTGTGTTTTGCAATTTTTGCGAAAATTTCGAAAATTCAAAATGGCCGCCATTTTGGGCGAGACAAAAATTTTTTGAAAATTGGGAAAACTACTCCGCAGAGATACCCTGCGGGTCAAAAATTTCGTCGAAATCGCTCTATCTAGCACGGTTTTCGAGATATAAGCATTTTTGTGTTTTCCTTATTTGGAAAATTCGTAATGATTAATTAATCATTAATTACTCGGCCATTTCTTGACCAATCAATGCCAAAATCTAATGATTTCCAGATTTTAATAGAATGAATGTATTTGCCAAGTTTCAGGTGAATTGATAAAATTCCTTTCAAGTTATCATCCGGACAAGCTTCCCCATCGAAAAAAGACATTTTTGGTCATGTGACCTCTCTGATTGGTTGAAATGTCACTGCAGCATATTCAAAAAAATTCCCCAAGGCTACTGCCTAAACCTGCCAAAATTTGAAAAGAATCCGCCTAACGGTTACAGAGTTATAAGGAAAACAAAATGCGGAGCCGGCGGAGCCGGCGGAGCCGGCGGAGCCGCCGGAGCCGGCGGAGCCGGCGGAGCTGGAAGCTCTCCCATACACAAACAAGCGTCCCTTGCGGGACGCTTAATTACTTGATAATTGAAGGATAAAATGACCTTACCCGTAACATCTTGAAGGTAAAGGAATACCTAGATCCTGGGAAAGACTCCTGAAGACTTGGTTGTAGCGGATGTGCCCCCCCCCCCTTTTTTCTTTCCGAGGACAACTGGTCTGAGGGGAAGGATCTAGGACTTGTTGTGCAGCCACTACGGGTCCCAGGTACAAATTGTTGTCGGTGTCCGACCAAGTAAGGTCTTTTAGGTAAAAATTTGTAAATGTGTTGTGAGCTTTCCAGTGACAGGCTTGCATGATTTGGTCCACCGATACCCCACCGTAAAAGGCCTTAGAGGCCGCGAAGGCCCGGATGTCATGCGCTTTGACTTGGACCAAGTCCAAGGCTTGTTGATCTGCTTGTTTGTAACAAAGTAAAATGGTTTGTTTCAACCATGAAGAGAGTGTAGCGGGTCTGATGTCTGAGGTATGTCCTTTCTTAAAGGAGATGAAAAGGAGAGAACGAGACCCTCTCAGGTCTTTAGTTCGGTCCAAATAAAACCTCAGGGCCCGTACGGGACACAGGGTCCTGTCTTCTTTAAATTGTCTATCCACAATGGTAGTCAGAGCAGGGATAGTCACCGGAGACACACTTTGAGAACCTTCTCTTGCTAGTTGGTTTTTGGCTATGAAATCAGAAGAAGGGAACAAGGCAACCTTTTCCCATTGGCCCTAAATTAGATACTTTGTTAGCGACCCAGGCATGGATTTCGCTGCGGCGCTTGCCGGAGGCCAAGGCTAGCAAGAAAGCAGTTTTTAAAGTGAGATGTTTGAGGTCTGAGTCTTTCATGGGCTCAAAAGGTGCTTTGGTGAGCTCGTTAAGGACAACAGAAAGGTTCCACTTGGGTAAGTTTCTGGAACTTTTGGGACGATCCCTGTGAAAACTGGAGAGTAACCTATGAAGGTCTGCATTGTGTGCAATATGTTGGGCTGTTGGGCCCAAAGTGTCAACGATTGCAGTCCTGTAACCATCAATGGTCGAGGGGCGCCTGTTTAAGTCTTGGTACAGGTACATGAAAAAATCTGAGATTTGTTTCACAGATGGAGTGGAGAAATCCACCGAATTTTCTCTGCACCATTTTTCAAATAGGGCCCACTTTGACTTGTAGATGGTCCTTGTTGATGACCGCTGAGGGGCAGCAATTCTCTCTGCCACCTCCACAGAGAAGCCTTGTTCTTGGAGTTGTCCGCTCCTAGACACCAGGCGTGGAGGTTCAGGTGCTGGGGGTTGTTGTGGAACACCAGCTTGTGGGACTGTTTGAGTAGGGTTGTTGACACTGGGAGTTGCAGTGGGATCTCTGTTGAGAGCTGCACTAGGTCCCAAAACCAGGGCATCCCTGGCCAGCCTGGGGCTATTACGATGATCAGGCACTGGCATTGCCTGATCTTTTGGATCACCTTGTGAAGGAGAGCCGTAGGAGGGTACGCATATGCTGTGAGGTTGGTCCAGTTTATGTTCAGAGCATCTATGTCCCAGGCCTTTGGGTCTGGGATAGGAGACACGTATAGAGGGAGTTTGTGGTTCAGGTGAGTGGCAAATAGGTCTACATGAGGTGTGAACCACTTCTGGCAGATCTGTTTGAAGACCTGTGGGTGCAGAGACCATTCTGTTGACTGCACTTGGTTGGACCTGGATAGCAGGTCGGCCATCACATTCAGGCACCCTGGAATGTGCCTGGCTTTCAATGTTATGAGGTAGTGATGGCACCAGGTCATGATCTTCCACAGGAGAGCACACATCTCTGCCGAGTGTGTTCCTCCTTGTTTGTTGATGTAGGCTACCACTGTTGAGTTGTCCGTCGCAACCAACACTGTTTGATTCTGGCACTGGTCCTTGAAGTCTCGAAGGGCCAGGGAGACCGCCTTCAATTCTAGGACATTTATGTGAAGCCTTTTTTCCCGATTTGACCACAGACCCTTGGTAAAATTTTGGTCTAAGTGAGCGCCCCAACCTTCGTTTGAGGCGTCGGTAAAGAGTTGGATACTGTGGTCTTTGGGATGAAGGTCTGCACCTTTCATCACCTTGGAGGGATTTTGCCACCAATCTAGGTGGGCTGCAATGGCTTCTGTCCAGGGAAGGAGGTTGTCCAGCGACTGAGGATATCTCCAGTGCTCCTTGAGATGAAACTGAAAGGGCCTCATGTGAAGGCGTCCCTCCGGGACCATTTTCTCCGTTGAGGCTAGCAACCCAATTAGAGACATCAAACATCTTGCAGTCAAAACACGTTTTGACTTGAGTCGTAGGATCAAATCCTGGAGTTTGAGCCATCTCTCTAGAGTGGGTTTTACAAGGGCTGAATCTAGGTGGTATTCGTAGCCCACGAACGAAAACACCTGTGTAGGTTTCAGTTCTGATTTTTCCTGATTTATTATCCATCCCAAGGACTGAGTCAGTTCTACTACTGCCTGAGTGTTCACTTGTGCTTCCTCCTGAGACTGGGACCTGATCAGCCAGTCGTCCAGGTATTGGTGAATTCTGAGTCCTCTTGAGAGGGCCATTAGTTTCACTTCCTTTACGATCATTGTAAAGACCTGGGGGGCTGTGGCCAGTCCGAACGGGAGGGAGGTGAATTGGAACACCTGAGCCTTGTAGCAAAACCTTAGGTATTTCCTTGAGCTTGGGTGGATGGGGATATGCAGGTAGGCGTCCGACAGATCTATCGACGATACCCACTCCCCTGGAATCAGGGAGGTCCTGATGGACTCTGGAGTTTCCATTTTGAACTTTTCTACGTGTAGAAAAGTATTGAGCCTGCTTAAGTCTATAACTGGCCTCCACCTTTGGTGAGGCTTGGGTACTAGGAACAGGCGACTGTAAAACCCGAGAGATTTTACATTGTCTACCCTTTCGATAGCGTTCTTTGACAGGAGAGACTGGATACAAGTAGCCAAGGCTTGGTCTTTTTGTTGGGCCTTGTACTCTGACAGAATCAGAGGAAATCTGATCAAGTTTGGCTTTGAACGGAATGGCAGAACGTAGCCATTGGTGATAATGTTTAACACGTTTTGAGAACATTTGTTTGTGAGCCAGTCTCTCCTGAAAGAACGGAGGCGACCTCCTACTGGTGGACTGAGTGAGGCTTTGGAGGAGTCATTGGGGAGGGGGGTTTCCACGCCCCCTTCCTCTATTGTGGGGTCGAAAACGACCCCTGAAGCCTCTGAAGTTGGATTTTCCTCTTCCCGAAGGAAAGGACTGGTTACTGCTTTGAGAGGTATTGCCCCCATAGGGGCGTTTCCTGTAGGAGCCTCTTTTCTTGTGGGGACCACGAAAGGGCTTATTCTGGTAGGGTGGAAAACCCTGAGAATCTTTTGAGGTGCCTTTTTTGAGAAGGAAGTCCTCACCTTCCTTCACTAATTGAGACTCGAACAAGGAAGCGTCCCAAAAGGACGAGTTCCTGAGTTCTTGACGTCTCGTTTCTCCTAATTGTGGATGTAATAGAGTCATCTCGGCTTCGCGCCTAAGCAAGCCGGTATTAGCCATAGAGTATAATTCCCTCTGCAAAATATGGGCTAGAGATTTGCTGAGACAAGTGAGGGCCCTGTGTTGAACAAGTACTGTCTTGTTCCAAAAATCTAAGTAGTCAGCTACTTCCTCATATCCGCGCTTTGCTGCTCTCTCAGGATCGGCACCTTTTTGAATCTGAGATTTAATCTTCTTGACCGTAGACTTGATGCTATGTTGACATTTTTCCAATGAAGCATTGCAAGAAGAGGAGGTCTTGGCAAAAGCAGCGGTGAAGTTGAGGGTAGAGATATTTTGTCTAGCCTGAAGTTCTAGCTCCTTGAGAACTGGCAGGGGAACTCTGGCTACTGGGGGCCCAGAAGGTCTAGGAGTAATACAGATCTTAGCAAAGTCTGTATTCAACTCCTGGATTTTGTCTTGAAAAGTTGGTTGTCCCACCTTGTACCACTTTGAAGTTGAGGGAGGAGGCTTGACATATTTTCCCTCAGATAAGTTGGCAGCCTTAAAGTCATGTTGGAATTTATCAAAGGCGTCCTTGATAACTGAGCTAAGTGGAAGAATAGAGGAGGGACCTCTAGGTCTGAGCTCTTGACGGCCTTTTTCATCATCCAGACCCAACACCGAGGTGGAAGACCTGGGCATAGATTCCCTGGGGTCAGGGAGAGACAAAATACGCCTGAAGGTATCAACTTCCTCAGAGTATTGTGAGGGCATGTCAGACAAAGCTACTGCCCTATAATAAGGGGGGTCTGGATCATGTTGTGGGAGGTCTTGATCAGAAGCAACTCCTGAGGGCTGAGCCCTAGAGGGCTTAGAAGACCTGTGTCTGGCTACAGGGGAGTGATCCTCCTCTGAGGTAAAAGACACGTATCTAGATCTTGATTTATGTTTGCTCTTGTCAGAGTGCTTTTTGGATCTAGAAGAAGGGATCCGAGGTTCATCGGAATCCTCATTTAGTTGGTCCGAGGCAGAGCTCGGGTCAACTGGCTGCCTATGGCTTTGCTTTTTGTGAGAGTACGAAACCTCTTCGGGATGACCTTCAGAGGGGACAACGTACTGATCCGAGGAAGGTTGAGTAGATACTAAACGAGGAGGAAGAGCTGGACCGTAGTCCACATCCATATCCTCGCTTGGAATGTTAGTACTAGATCTCGGAGGGGGCAAATCCAGAGGGGCAGCAGAAGAACTGGACAAGCCAGGTTTTGAAGCAAGAGTCGAGGACTGAGCCTCGACTTTCTGTTTTACAGTCAACTCCTCTCGGAGTGACTTAAAAGCTTCCAACATGGATGCCTGAAAGGAACCCATTTGCTGCTGTAAGTGTATATTTAAGGAATCACCGAGTGATTTCTCTAAATTTGACTGGATTTTATTTTGCAAAGCTGTACCAGGGGTGGGTGGAACGGTTTTTGCTGGCGTTTTCAAAGACAGGGAACTGAAGGCAAGAGGTTGTGGACGGGGGGGTGAGGTAAAAAGGCTATCAGCCGCACACTCGAGGTCTGCATTAGACCCAGTGAAGGAATCCCCGTCGCCTTCACCCAAAAGATCTAGTTCATCTTTGGAACTAGTTGTCGCTTTCTGCTTTTTCAAATACCGTTTCCGGTTTTGGATTTTCTGAAGTTGCTCATCTGTAAAAGACGTGCAAACTTCGCAAGGGGTTTCAAAGGTGACACAGGGGTCATCTCCCTTGCCAGCCTCCCTACAAGTAGGGCAGAAATTATGTGTATCAAAACTAAAGCAGAAATGGCGGCATTTCTGCGCTCTCGGTTTGTCTTTATTTGCTTGATGTGTAGACATTTTGTATGCAATAAAAGACGTAGAAAGAATTAGCCTGAACCGAGGAAAACTCAAAACACGCGACTGCAATAAAAATACTTATCCTGTGGAAATGAAACTTTTACAGAATAATCTATGATATATATTACAAGAAATATGCAAATATTAGCCTCCAACAATAAGTAAAGTCTGAGAAATAAATGAAAATGTCTGTATATTTACAAACTGCTACCAGTCAATCGTGGCCAACGAGAAAGTAGGACGATTGGTCAGAAGTTATCACGTGACGACAACTACCAGTATATCCGGTGGCTAACAAGAACTGTCTTTTTTTCTAAGACGTTGGCCCCGGGTGTGGCAACCCAAGATCAGCATTAAGTCCCACATGGTAAGCTATTGTAGCGTAATAAAATAGGTTATTGTGTGTTTTCGATAGTGTAACCTTAGTCTCATCTTACTGTAGTGACCTTGCCATTTTTACATCATGTCTGGGCCCGGACAATTTTTTGAGACCTAAGGCTTTTACTCAGAAAATGTAAAAAGGGTATAACACACTTGATTTTCACACCACATCTATGAAAAGTGTGACAAGATATGTACCAAATATGAAATAAATGTGGGAGAAAGTATACCCCACAGCTTTAACATAAGTAACTAGATTGGGCCAACTCGGCGCCAACATATCCCCAGACAGGTCCATCACTCACGCCACAGGTTTTGATCAGGAATTTTTTAAAACATAATTACCCATTATTATATGAACTTCAGCACATCAATCTACTCTGTTTATATCTTCCCAAGGAAGATGGTGTATCCCCAGACGCCGAATACATAACTCAAATTATATTTTCAATCTTCCTGCAATGATAACTCTAAACCTATTTTCAAAGTATTTAAATGATTGATGATTGAATGTCCATTCTAAAATAATAATCCCAAAAGAGCATATCTGTTTCTATATTTGTTGACAAATAAAATATTATTTTTAACTCAACTCATCATACTTTTCAATCTTCCTTCAAAGTATTTAAATGATTGATGATTCAATGTCCATTCTAAAATTCATGATCCCAAAAGCGCATATCTGTTTCTATATTTGTTCACAAATAAAATATTATTTAAAAAAAAATTATTTATATTATTATTTTATTATATTATTTTTAGAATTTGCAAATTGTTTTCAGTTATTCATTTCCTCTATACCTATATATGTGGTCCATATATATGCAACCTAAATATGTGACACAATCTCAGTTCTGACTCCCCTTTGTGTTATATGTAATGAAGCCCACCACCTCCCACCCCCACCCCTCTCCCCTTCTCCACACCTCTCCCACTATTACACAAGATCTGCAACCCCATTGAGTTCTTTGTTTCTCATCTGATATCATTAAATACCTTTGTTTATTTAGTGTCACTCAATATAGCTGGAGGTCCCAGAGGTGGGTGGGGGGAATCCGGGTGGGGGATGCATAAATGGTAAACAAACAATCTATATAAAAGGGGTACTCAAATACAAAAAGAATTGAGAATTTTAAGTATGTGATTATCAACTGAAATGAGTTCATAACTGTAGGAGCTGTGTCAAAATTAACTGAGGCAAGTTGAATAAAACTGGGCTAGTTGAGGGTTAAAAATCCCCTAGTTTTACTACATACGGATATAATTTCATTAATATTGGGACTTAAAGCTCACTTAAAGTGTCCATTTTGTCTACTTGAATATGTTTAACCAGTTTCATTTTAAAAAGTTAAAAACTCAGCAAGCAGAGGTATAACACACAAAAATAAGTTCTTAAAAGACTAAGATAGCCATAACATTATTAATATTCAAAATTTAAATAGACAGGCATTTCCTTTTAAAAAATTCAAAGATTTCAGCTCTATAACCCACATAGTTTGACAGTTACTGGGCTTTAAAGTGCCATAATGTCCATAAATTGGGTTTCTGTGGGCATTTTACAATTGTTAAAGAGACCTTAGCAATTAAACTACAGATCTGAAACTTTTTGGGGGACATACATAACAAACAAAAATAAGCATTCTGACGCATGCATTTATCTCCCGCCGTATAAATTAGATGTCCTAAAGATAGTGGAATATAAATTTTCCTGCGAGATGGAGGCACATGTAGAAGTGACAAGTTTAATGTTTGATTGCAATACTTTTAAAGACAAAAGGCATTTACTCATTTTAGTAGCTATTACTTTGCCATCCAAAGAGCTACAGTTCTGCCACTTCATTATGCAGATCAACTCAAAGTAGGGAAGCACGTCTTTAGAAGAAATAGCCTATCTGTACTACTTTTAGAGATACAAGACATTTACTTATTTTAGTGGCTATTACTCTGCCATCTAAAGAGCTACAGTTCTGCAACTTCACTATGTGGTAGATCACCCAAAAGTAGGTGAATGACTTATTTAGAAGAAATTGCCCACCTGTAATACTTTTAGAGACTAGACCAAGGAT
This sequence comes from Sabellastarte sp. h YS-2021, assembly GCA_964017235.1. Classification (NCBI taxonomy): domain Eukaryota; kingdom Metazoa; phylum Annelida; class Polychaeta; order Sabellida; family Sabellidae; genus Sabellastarte; species Sabellastarte sp. h YS-2021. The sequence goes on from OZ024928.1 coordinate 82,769,108, forward strand.
GCATCTGTGGCCAGATGCAAAATGTATCCACCGGCAAAGGCAAAAGTAGCTATTACTTAGCTATGGCACGAGCTAGAGGTCTGAAATTTTAGTATGTTATAGCTGACCCAAAAGTAGGTGAATAACATATTTGCACAAAATTCTCTAAATGCAATAGTTTTCAAGTTACAAGTGATTTTACTCATGATGGAAGTTAGTGAAAAGCCCAAAAGTAGCTATTACTCACTTAGCTATTCAGATAGACACCCAAGTTACTCGCCATGTTGTTGCTATGGAAAAAGTAGGTGAATGACATATTTTAACAAAATGCTCTAAATGTAATACTTTTCAAGTTATAAATGATTTAGTGTTGAGTAAGAACTTCAAAGTAGCTATTACTCCGCTATGCAATGAGCCACAGGTCTGGAATTTTACTATGTTATAGCTGCCTCAAAATAGGTGAATAACATACTGAAAATAAATAATGTAAATGCAAAAGTTTTCAAGTTATAAGTGATTTACCCAACAGTGATAACCTAAAAGTAGTTATTATTCAGCTATGCCATGAGCTACAGGTCTGAAATTTTACTATGTTATAGCTGACCCAAAAGTAGCTGCATAACATATTTGCACAAAGTGCTCTAAATGCAGTATTTTTCAAGTTATAATTGATTTAGTGCATGATTTAATTAATTTTAATGTATTAAAATTTATTTAAAAAATTCATAAAAAAACTTAAGCATGTGAAACTTCTCCAAAATGTAGGTGAATGAGTTATTTGAGAAATACTGGCTATCCGCAATACTTTTAGTGATAATAGGCATTTACTTATTTTGAGTAGGTGAGTAATTAGCTACAGGTCTGAAACTTCACCAAGTGAAAGCTGTCCCAAAAGTAGGTGAATGAGTTATTTGAGAAAAATTGGCTATCTGCAATACTTTTAGAGATAATTAGCATTTACTCATTTTGAGTAGGCGAGTAATTACCTACGGGTCTGGAACTTCACCATGTGAAGGCTATCCGCAATACTTCTAGGGATAATTAGCATTTACTCATTTTGAGTAGGTGAATAATTAGCTACGGGTCTGAAACTTCACCAAGTGATGGCTCTCCCAATAGTAGATGAATGAGTTATTTGAGAAAAATTGGCTATCTGCAATACTTTTAGAGATAATTAGCATTTACTCATTTTGAGCAGGTGAGTAATTAGCTATGGGGCTGAAACTTCACCATGTGAAAGCTCTCCCAAAAGTAGGTGAATGAGTTATTTGAGAAAAATTGGCTATCTGCAATACTTTTAGAGATAATTAGCATTTACTCATTTTGAGCAGGTGAGTAATTAGCTATGGGTCTGAAACTTCACCAAGTGAAAGCTCTCCTAAAAGTAGGTGAATGAGTTATTTGACAAAAAATGGCTATCTGCAATCCTTTTAGAGATAATTAGCATTTACTCATTTTGAGTAGGTGAGTAATTAGCTACAGGTCTGAAACTTCACCAAGTGAAAGCTCTCCCAAAAGTAGGTGAATGAGTTATATGAGAAAAATTGGCTATCCGCAATACTTTTAGAGATAATTAGCATTTACTCATTTTGAGTAGGTGAACAATTAGCTACGGGTCTGAAACTTCACCAAGTGAAAGCTCTCCCAATAGTAGGTGAATGAGTTATTTGAGAAAAATTGGCTATCTGCAATACTTTTAGAGATAATTAGCATTTACTCATTTTGAGTAGGTGAGTAATTAGCTATGGGTCTGAAATTTCACCATGTGAAAGCTCTCCCAAAAGTAGGTGAATGAGTTATCTGAGAAAATTGGCTATCTGCAATACTTTTAGAGATAATTCGTATTTACTCATTTTGAGTAGGTGAGTAATTAGCTACGGGTCTGAAACTTGACCATGTGAAAGCTCTTCCAAAAGTATGTGAAGGAGTTATTTGAGAAAAATTGGCTACCTGCAATACTTTTAGAGATAATTAGCATTTACTCATTTTCAGCAGGTGAATAATTAGCTACAGGTCTGAAACTTTACCAAGTGAAAGCTCTCCCAAAAGTAGATGAACGAGTTATTTGAGAAAAGTTGTCTATCTGCAATAATTTTAGAGATAATTAGCATTTACTCATTTTGAGTAGGTGAGTAATTAGCTACGGATCTGAAACTTCACCATGTGAAAGCTCTTCCAAAAGTACCTGAAGGAGTTATTTGAGAAAAATTGGCTACCTGCAATACTTTTAGAGATAATTAGCATTTACTCATTTTCAGCAGGTGAATAATTAGCTACGGGTCTGAAACTTCACGAAGTGAAAGCTCTCTCAAAAGTAGGTGAATGAGTTATTTGAGAAAAATTGGCTATCTGCAATACTTTTAGAGATAATTAGCATTTACTCATTTTGAGTAGGTGAATAATTAGCTACAGGTCTGAAACTTCACCAAGTGAAAGCTCTCTCAAAAGTAGGTGAATGAGTTATTTGAGAAAAATTGACTTTCTGCAATACTTTTAGAGATGATTCGCATTTACTCATTTTGAGCAGGCGCGTAATTAGCTACGGGTCTGAAACTTCAAGTGAAAGCTCTTCCAAAAGTAGGTGAATGAGTTATTTGAGAAAAATTGGCTATCTGCAATACTTTTACAGATAATTTGCATTTACTCATTTTGAGTAGGTGAATAATTAGCTACAGGTCTGAAACTTCACCAAGTGAAAGCTCTCTCAAAAGTAGGTGAATGAGTTATTTGAGAAAAATTGGCTATCTGCAATACTTTTACAGATAATTCGCATTTACTCATTTTGAGTAGGTGAGTAATTAGCTACGGGTCTGAAACTTGACCAAGTGAAAGCTCTCCCAAAAGTAGGTGAATGAGTTATTTGAGAAAAATTGGCTATCTACAATACTTTTAGAGATAATTAGCATTTACTCATTTTGAGTAATTAGCTACGGGTCTGAAACTTGACCATGTGAAAGCTCTTCCAAAAGTAGGTGAATGAGTTGAGAAAAATTGGCTATCTGCAATACTTTTAGAGATAATTCGCATTTACTCATTTTGAGTAGGTGAGTAATTAGCTAAGGGTCTGAAACTTCACGAAGTGAAAGCTCTCAATTAGCTACAAATGAGAAAATAGCTATTACTCACTTATGGCATGCAATAGAACCCCAAACTATGTACCATCTTATAGCTAAGGACAAAGTAGCTGAACAACATATTTTAGGCAAACACTCTAACTGCAATAGTTTTGGAGTTACAATGGCTTTACTCAACAGTCAGAATTTCAAAGTAGCTATTACTCAGCTATCAAAGATTCAACAGGTCTGAAACTTTACTATGTGATAGCTTACCAAAAAGTAGATGGACAACATATTTGAAAAGATTTCCCTAACTTTAATACTTTTGAAGATATTTGACATTTACTTCTTTTGTTATTTAGCTACAAATGAGAAAATAGCTATTACTCACTTATGGCATGCAATAGAACCCCAAACTATGTACCATCTTATAGCTAAGGACAAAGTAGCTGAACAACATATTTTAGGAAAACACTCTAACTGCAATAGTTTTGGAGATACAATGGCTTTACTCAACAGTCGGAATTTGAAAGTAGCTATGACTCAGCTATCAAAGGTTCAACAGGTCTGAAACTTTACTATGTAATAGCTTACCAAAAAGTAGATGGACAACATATTTGAAAAGATTTCCCTAACTTTAATACTTTTGAAGATATTTGACATTTACTTCTTTTGTTATTTAGCTACAAATGAGAAAATAGCTATTACTCACTTATGGCATGCAATAGAACCCCAAACTATGTACCATCTTATAGCTAAGGACAAAGTAGCTGAACAACATATTTTAGGAAAACACTCTAACTGCAATAGTTTTGGAGATACAATGGCTTTACTCAACAGTCGGAATTTGAAAGTAGCTATGACTCAGCTATCCAAGGTGCAACAGGTCTGAAACTTTACTATGTGATAGCTTACCAAAAAGTAGATGGACAACATATTTGAAAAGATTTCACTAACTTTAATACTTTTGAAGATATTTGACATTTACTTATGTTGTTATTTTGCTACAAATGAGAAAATAGCTATTACTCACTTATGGCATGCAATAGAACCCCAAACTATGTACCATCTTATAGCTAAGGACAAAGTAGCTGAACAACATATTTTAGGAAAACACTGTAACTGCAATAGTTTTGGAGATACAATGGCTTTACTCAACAGTCGGAATTTGAAAGTAGCTATTACTCAGCTATCCATGGTGCAACAGGTCTGAAACTTAACTATGTGATAGCTTACCCAAAAGTAGATGAATAACATATTTGAAAAGATTTCTGTAACTCTAATACTTTTGAAGATATTTGGCATTTACTTCTTTTGTTATTTAGCTACAAATGAGAAAATAGCTATTACTCACTTATGGCATGCAATAGAACCCCAAACTATGTACCATCTTATAGCTAAGGACAAAGTAGCTGAACAACATATTTTAGGAAAACACTCTAACTGCAATAGTTTTGGAGATACAATGGCTTTACTCAACAGTCGGAATTTGAAAGTAGCTATTACTCAGCTATCCATGGTGCAACAGGTCTGAAACTTTATTATGTGATAGCTTACCCAAAAGTAGATGAATAACATATTTGAAAAGATTTCTGTAACTGTAATACTTTTGAAGATACTTGGCATTTACTTCTTTTGTTATTTAGCTACAAATGAGAAAATAGCTATTACTCACTTATGGCATGCAATAGAACCCCAAACTATGTACCATCTTATAGCTAAGGACAAAGTAGCTGAACAACATATTTTAGGAAAACACTCTAACTGCAATAGTTTTGGAGTTACAATGGCTTTACTCAACAGTCAGAATTTCAAAGTAGCTATTACTCAGCTATCCAAGGTGCAACAGGTCTGAAACTTTACTATGTGATAGCTTACCAAAAAGTAGATGAACAACATATTTGAAAAGATTTCTGTAACTCTAATACTTTTGAAGATATTTGACATTTACTCCTTTTGTTATTTAGCTACAAATGAGAAAATAGCTATTACTCACTTATGGCATGCAATGGGACCCCAAACTATGTACCATCTTATAGCTAAGGACAAAGTAGCTGAACAACATATTTGAAGAAAAAGTTGTAACTGCAATAGTTTTTGAGTTATGAGCCCTTTACTCGAAGTAGCTAAGATAGCTATTACTCAGTTATCTTTAGGCCTAAAGCTGAGAGTCCTTTTATGCGCAATGGCAGATACGTATGCGTATCCGTGTGCATATGCATATACGTAAAAAAAATCCCTCCCACTGCTTTAAGTTTATATGACTCCACATATACGTGTACTTACATCCAGATGCGTATGCGTGAACAAAAATACGGATGGAATCCCTTTCTGAGCGATTTTTTACGTATACGGATCATATACGCATGCATTTGTAATTAAATTTAACCACTTTCCCAATATACAAATGGTGAAAAGGTGTATATAAACAAAGCATTTTAAAATAAATTTCCAAGTATTTTTTTTTCCGATGGCCTAAACATGTACACATTTTTCAGAGAAAGCTACCAGTCAGACTGACAAGTCTACACAAACATACATCCCTTTCCTAAAAAATTAGCCTCTTAGTAGACGTTAAATAAAATTTGGAAATAACTTTTTTTCTGATACTGGTCACATGGATCCTTTGTAGAATAGTTATATTTTGTTGACCAGATACAAAGAATTTACGTATTTCTAAAATGCAACACCATTAGATTCAATGAAAGTATATGCCATATAAGAACTGGTTATATTCTGGATTTTAAAATATTTTGTACACTCAGAGATGTCTTTGTAAGGTTAGGTGAAAGTTAACTTGTTCACGTATACACAGGTTCTCACTTTTATAAGGACCCCTCCATACATTTGATTAATGTACATGCTGTTCTCTGTATTGCTGAATTTTTTTGTAAAGGCAAATGTTGGTGATAACTCTAAAAAAATGTAAATGTTATTTATAATTTCTCTTGATAACATTATTTTCTGTTGATACATTCAGATATTTTTTATATAACCAGAAGACTTTCAACTTCATAAGCTCTTTATTTTACTTCCTTATTTATATATGCAGTGGAAAAACGGATGTAAATTTACGTGTAAATGGAGCCACAAAAAACGTACACGGATGACGGATGGGGTATACGCATACGCTTACGCATACGCCATTGCGTATAAAAGGACTCTCAGCTTAAGTCCATAAAACCAAAAAAATTTTCGAGGGCGTGAAAATTCATTGGGACAATTAATTTACAAAAATTCTGTAGCTGTAGTAGTTTTGGAGGAATCTGCGTGACTAACTAACGCACGCACACACACACGCACACACAGGCATCATTTCATAATCTCCCTCCCGGGCTAAAGCCCGCGGGAGATAATTATATATAATACAGTTTAAGACTTGTCACACTAAGCATTTCCAAATAACAGGGCAAAATAAGGAAAAAATGTCCAAAAAGGCACTTGGGCGAGTGTCTATGGCCCTCATACACAGGTTAAATGTCTACTAAAAACCTTGATTTTCGGCATATGTAAAAAGGACATAATAATGCATTCCCAGATGGGATTTCAGCTCCATCAATCACATAGTTTAACAGTCACAGGGCTTAAAGGTGGTAAAAAGTCCAAATATTGGGTCTCTGTGGGTCTTTTAGAGATCTCGATGTGGCTTTCAAATTAAAGCTTCAGACTTAAAATTTGTTACATACTAAGATTACACATAGAATATGTATCTAATAAAGTTTGAAACTTCTCAGACTTACCATTTCCAAGTTACAGAGCAAAATATGTGAAAAATGTCTTAAAAGGGTCACTCAGGTGGGTGTTTAAGGTCCTCATACACAGGTTAAATGCCTACTTGAAGCCTTGATTTTTGGCACATGTAAAAAGAACATAATAATGTATTCCCAGATGAGATTTCAGCTCTATCAGTCACATAGTTTAACAGTCACAGGCCTTAAAATTGGCAAAAAGTCTAAATACTGGGTCTTTATGGGGCCTTCTAGAGACCTAAATGTGGCCTTCAAATTAAAGCTTCAGACTTAAAATTTGTCACATACTAAGATTACACATAGAATATGCATCTAATACAGTTTGAAACTTCTTAGACTTACCATTTCCAAGTTACAGGGAAAAATATGTGAAAAATGTCTAAAAATGGTCACTCGGGTGGGGATTTATGGTCCTCATACACAGGTTAAATGTCTTCTTAAAGCCTTAATTTTTGGCACATATATAAATAACATACTAATATCTTCCCAGATAGGATTTGAGCTCTATCAGTCACATAGTTTGACAGTCACAGGGCTTAAAAGTAGCAAAAAGTCCAAATATTGGGTCTTTGGGAGCCTTTTAGAGACCTCAATTTGACCTTCAAAATTAAAGCTTCAGACTTAAAATCTGTTACATACTAAGATTACACACAGAATATATATCTAATACAGTTTGAAACTTCTCCGACTTACCATTTCCAAGTTACAGGGAAAAAGATGTGAAAAATGTCTTATAAGGGTCACTCGGGTGGGTGTTTATGGTCCTGATACACAGGTTAACTGTCTATTAAAGGCCTAAATGTTGGGGCACATATAAGAAAACACATAGATATATTCCCAGATGATATTTAACTTAGATGAGAGACATAGTTTGAAAGCTACAGTGCTTGAAAGTGGCAAAAAGTGCATAAATTGGGTCTCTGTGGGCACTTTTGAGACCTTAAGTCGACCCCTTTGGGTAAACCTACAGCCCTAAAATTTTCTACAGACAAGGATTACATATCAAAGTTATACCTAGCGCAGTTTGAGACTCATCAGAATTACCACTTCCAAATTGTAGGGCAAAATATGTGAAAAGTATAGCAAAAAATCCCTAAGTGGGGGTATTTATGGGCCTCAAACACAATTTTCTCCTCAACTTAAAGTCGTGATTTTCGGCACATGTACTAAGAACATATTAATGTGTTGTCAGGTAAAATTTCAGCCAGCTGAGCATCATAGTTTGTGACCTACAGGGCTCTAAGTGGCCAAAAGTCCAATTTCTGACCTTAAGGTGGCCATAAGTTCTTTTTTACTGGGAGTTTAAGGTCACCTTAAAATAGGGATCTTCCTTTGGGCACCCTTAACATGTGTACCAAGTTTGAAAAAAAAATATTAATTTGTTTTTAAGTTATCGCGTCCACAAGGAAATTTCTACGGCGGCGGCGCGACGGACCTGAATCCAATATATCCCCGACTTTCGTCTGGGGATATAATAATGCAAGCGTTTATACTCTTTACTATCCCTAGGGTCCAACATTCACTCAAAATTGCGATATCTCTTCCAGTTTCTGAGATATTACCATTTTTTATTTTCCACATAAATCGAAGATGGCCGCCAAAATTTGAAAAAAAAATTAACGCTCGACAATAGGAGAGGGTTATTGTAATCAGTTTGTTTCTGTCTGTCTGTCTGTGCACCGTTTCACCCTTATAACTCAAATAGAAATAGGACGGTTGGGTCGAAAATTTTGACGGTTAATCTTGCACGGTTAAGGAGATAAGGAAATTTTTGATTTTTCATTTTTTTTCATTTCTTACATACCCTGTGGGTCGAAAATTTTGACGAAATCACCCTATCTCGCACGGTTAAGGACATAGAAGCAATTTTGTGTTTTTCCATTTTTGGCAAAAATTCGAAAATTCAAAATGGCCGCCATTTTTCGGGAGGGGAAAATTTTTTGAAAATTGCAAGAGTACATTCCTTAGATACTCTGTGGGTCGAAAATTCCGACGAAATCGCTCTATCTCGCACGGTTTAGGAGATAGAAGCAATTTTGTGTTTTTCCATTTTTGGCAAAAATTCGAAAATTCAAAATGGCCGCCATTTTTGGGAAAGGGAAAATTTTTTGAAAATTGGCAAGACTACATTCCTTAGATACCCTGTGGGTCGAAAATTTTGACGAAATCGCTCTATCTCGCACGGTTAAGGAGATAGAAGCAATTTTGTGTTTTGCCATTTTTGGCAAAAATTCGAAAATTCAAAATAGCTGCCATTTTTGGAAAGGGGAAAATTTTTTTGAAAATTGGCAAGAGTACATTTCTTAGATACCCTATGGGTCGAAAATTTCGACGAAATCGCTCTATCTTGCACGGTTAAGGAGATAGAAGGAATTTTGTGTTTTGCCGTTTTTGGCAAAAATTCGAAAATTCAAAATGGCCACCATTTTTGGAGAGGAGAAAATTGTTTGAAAATTGCCAAAAGTACATTTCTTAGATACCCTGTGGGTCAAAAATTTCGACGAAATCGCTCTATCTGGCACGATTAAGGAGATAGAATCAATTTTGTGTTTTTCCATTTTTGGCAAAAATTCAAAATGGCCGCCATTCTTGAGGAGGGGAAAATTTTTTCAAAATTGGCAAGAGTATACTTCCTATATACCCTGTGGTTCGAAAATTTCGACGAAATCGCTCTATCTCGCACGGTTAAGGAGATAGAAGCAATTTTGTGTTTTGCCATTTTTGGCAAAAATTCAAAATGGCCGCCACTTTTGGAGAGGGGAAATTTTTTTGAAAATTGCGCGAGTACATTCCTGTGATACCCTGTGGGTCGAAAATTTCGACGAAATCGCTCTATCTCACACGGTTAAGGAGATACAAGCAATTTTGTGTTTTTCCATTTTTGGCCAAGAAATCGAAAATTCAAAATGGCCGCCATTTTTGGAGAGGGGAAATTTTTTTTTGAAAATTGCCAAGAGTACAGTCCTTAGATACCCTATGGGTCGAAAATTTCAATGAAATCGCTCTATCTCGCACGGTTAAGGAGATAGAAGCAATTTTGCGTTTTTCCATTTTTGGCAAAAATTCAAAATGGCCGCCATTTTTTGGGAGGGGAAAATTTTTTGAAAATTGCGCGAGTACATTCCTGTGATACCCTGTGGGTCGAAAATTTCGACGAAATCGCTCTATCTCACACGGTTAAGGAGATACAAGCAATTTTGTGTTTTTCCATTTTTGGCAAAAAATTGAAAATTCAAAATGGCCGCCATTTTTGGGGAGGGGAAAATTTTTTGAAAATTCCAAAGAGTACGCTCCTTAGAAACCCCGGGGGTCGAAAATTTCGACGAAATCGCTCTATCTCGCACCGTTTCTGAGATAAACACGTTTTTGATTTTTCAGCGTTAAGAATAATTAATAAGTCGGCCATTTTGTATTGGATCACTTCGAAAAGTTATTGATTTCCAGACATGTATATAACAACCTACTTGCAAAATTTCATGTGAATAGGTGAAGCGCTTTTTAAGTTATCATCCAGACAAGCACACCCTTTTGAAAAACATGTTTTAGGTCATGTGACCTTCTCTGATTGGTTGAAAAACATGCAATGAGGAAAAATGATAGTCCTCTACCCAAGGAAGCTCCATACCAAATTTCAAAGAAATCGGTGCAGTAGTTTCTGAGGAGAAGAGGCTGGAAAAAATTGTTGACGACGACAACAACAACGAAGACGACGCCAGGCCATGCCATTAGCTTATGGCCGTTGGCCAGTAAGCTAAAAACAGGTCTCCAGGCCTTGTAGTTTCAGAGAAGTCACTCACACGTACGCGGACATCCACGCTGCAGAGTGACAACATAATGTCAGCATAAAAATGTAGCATATTTTACACAAACATTTCATTTCGTGGGTGATAATGGACTCGAGTCCTGCTAAAGACTGACTCATCTATCGAAGCTTGAGTAACCGTTCGCAGCCCTATCTCTATTTCTAATAATTGATATTTTGTAAAGACAATAAAAAACATGTAAACATAAGGAAATATCTCACATTTTTACTTTATATTCATTGTAAATTAAGTTTATAAACTTCAAAATATCTCACAAGGACAATTCCTATTTTAAACTAGAAGAATGTTTTTGCTGACAAAAACGAAGCGGCCCTGATGAAAAAAAAGTCACCCATAAATGATGTCAACATATGCATCATAGGCAATAGAAACTTTATTGCATTGTGTATGTTACTTGTCCCTATTTTCATCTTTAATAAGTGTGCACAATTAATGTGAGGTCAGCTGAACAATACAATAGCTGGACATTAAAAACTCCATAATTTCACTGCAAGGTGGCCATAACTTCATTCATATTGGGACTTTAAGGTGACCATAAAATATGAATGTCCCTTTTCTCATCCTTTATAAGTGCATAAAGTTTAGCTCATGTCAGTTGAACAATAAGATAGCTGAAGGCTGAAACTTCCTTTTTCACTGTAAGGTGACCATAACTTCATTCATATTGCGACTTTAAGGTGACCATAATATGAGAATGTCCCTTCAATATCAATATATGTTACATATGGAAAAAGAAAAAGAGCCAGACGGCTTTATTCAAATGTTATGACTGTATAATATATGTGCCAAGTTTGGTTGAAAAAAGTGAAAAACTAAGTGAACTGGAGGGCTAAAACTCCCTTTTTTGACATTAAGGTGACCTTAAGATTGCAGATACAGGGCTAAAACTTCGGCATGTGAAAGATTATCAAAAAGTAGCTGAATAAGTTATTCCAACAAAACGCCGAAATCCTAACCGTTTTTGAGATACAGACCAAGTACCCATTTTAACAAGAGGAGAGTGCCCGTGAACGGGCACTGTGTCAGCTGACTGAGTGTTTTTGATTTGTGAAGGTGATTAGAGGACAGAATAATTATCAGGAAAAGGGCTGTACAGAAATACAGTAAATGGTAACTGAACAGCAAGTTCGAAAGAAATTCCGAAGCTGACAGAAGAAAAGGATAAAAAAGTTGTGCCCTGTAAATGGTATTATGAAGGAAAATAACAAGGTAATTGTTTAAGTGTAAAAAATAGGTTAAAACATATTTAAAGAAATACTACAAATGCAATATCCTCGTTCGACCTTGAAGAAGGGGTCCAAGGTCAAATCTAACCACACAAATACATTCCCAGCCCATGATTTCCTATGGTTTACCATTCCAAACCTCTAGGACCAATTATAAATGAGTTATAAGCACTTTTAAGCTTGGCTGTCCTCATTTGACCTTGAAGGAGGGGTCCAAAGGTCAAATCTGACCATACCAAAAGATTCCGAGCCAATGATTTCCTATGGGATGGTTTACCATCCCAAATCTCTGTCACCAATAATAAGCGAGTTGTAGGCACTTTCAATTTTCGCTATCCTCATTTAACCTTGAAGGAGGGTTCCAAGGTCAAAACGGACCATATCAACAGATTCACAGCCCATGATTTCCTGTCTGTTTACCATCCCAAACCTCTGGGACCAATAATAAGCGAGTTATAAGCACTTTTAAGTTTGGCTATCCTTGTTTGACCTTGAAGGAGGGGTCATTGAAGGTCAAATCTGACCACACCAAAAAATTCCCACCCCATGATTTCCTACAGGTTGGTTTATCATCCCAAAACTCTAGGATCAATAATAAGGGAGATATAAGCACTTTTCATGACTGACAAAAAACACCTGTGGCGGCCATCTTGTTTCTCAAAATGAGGCCAAAAATATTCCCAGACAACATTTTATGGTTATTAATATATAAACTTAAGAAAGCTAGCTATAATTTTTTTTTTCATCAGAGCAGTAATGGTGAAATCTCTCTCTACACACTGCGGTTATCCAGTGGATACAATGATTTACTCAACAGTGAGAACCTGAAAGTAGCTATTGCTCAGCTATGCCATGACATAGAGGTCTGCAATTTCACTATGTTATAGCTGACCAAAAATTCTGTGAATAACATATTTAACAAATTACTCTAAATGCAATAGTTTTCAAGTTACAACTGATTTACTCAACAGTGAGAACCTCAAAGGAACTATTACTCAGCTATGCAATGAGCTACATGTCTGAAATTTTACTATGTTATAGCTAACCCAAAAGTAGGTGAACAACATATTTAAGCAAACTACTGTAAATGCAATAGTTTTCAAGCTACAACTGATTTACTCAACAGTGAGAACCTGAAAGTAGCTATTGCTCAGCTATGCCACAACATAGAGGTCTGCAATTTCACTATGTTATAGCTGACCAAAAATTCTGTGAATAACATATTTAACAAATTACTCTAAATGTAATAGTTTTCAAGTTACAACTGATTTACTCAACAGTAAGAACCTCAAAGGAACTATTACTCAGCTATGCAATGAGCTACATGTCTGAAATTTTACTATGTTATAGCTAACCCAAAAGTAGGTGAACAACATATTTAAGCAAACTACTGTAAATGCAATAGTTTTCAAGCTACAACTGATTTACTCAATAGTGAGGACCTGAAAATAGCTATTGCTCCGCTATGCCATGAGCTATAGGTCTGTAATTTCACTATGTTATAGCTGACCCAAAAGTAGGTGAACAATATATTTTAACAAAATACTCCAAATGCAATATTTTTCAAGTTATAGCTGATTTACTCAACAGTCAGTACCTGAGAATAGCTATTGCTCAGTTGTGCCATGAGCCATAGGTCTATAATTTCACTATGTTATAGCTGACCCAAAAGTAGCTGAATAACATATTTGCACAAATTTCTGTAAATGCAATAGTTTTCCAATTATAACTGATTTACTCAACAGTGAGAACTTCAAAGTAGCTATTACTCAGCTATGAAATGAGCCACATATTTGAAACTTCACTATGTTATAGCTGACCCCAAAATAGGTGAATAACATATTGAAACAAAATACTCTAAATGCAATAGTTTTCAAGTTATAAGTGATTTACTCAACAGTGATAACCTAAAAGTAGCTATTACTCAGCTATGCCATGAGCTACAGGTCTGAAATTTTACTATGTTATAGCTGGCCCAAAAGTAGCTGAATAACATATTTATACGAAATTCTCTAAATGCAATAGTTTTTAAGTTACAAGTGATTTTACTCATAATGGAAGTTACTGAAAAGCCCAAAAGTAGCTATTACTCACTTAGCTATTGAGACAGACACCCAACTTACTCACCATATTGTAGCTATGAAAAAAGTAGCTGAATGACCTATTTTAACAAAATGCTCTAAATGCAACACTTTTCAAGTTATAAGTGATTTACTCAACAGTGATAACCTAAAAGTAGCTATTACTCAGCTATGCCATGAGCTACAGGTCTGAAATTTTACTATGTTATAGCTGGCCCAAAAGTAGCTGAACAACATATTTATACGAAATTCTCTAAATGCAATAGTTTTTAAGTTACAAGTGATTTTACTCATAATGGAAGTTACTGAAAAGCCCAAAGGTAGCCATTACTCACTTAGCTATTGAGACAGACACCCAACTTACTCACCATATTGTAGCTATGAAAAAAGTAGCTGAACAACATATTTTCACAAAATGCTGTAAATGCAACACTTTTGAAGTTATAAGTGATTTAGTGCATGATTTCATGAATTTTAATGCATTAAAAATTATTAAAAAAATTTATTAAAAAAAAAATAAGACAGATCCAGGTCTCATACTCACACAAGAGAATCTACCTCTGGCCTAGTACATATATACAAGATATGAGAGAAATCCCTGCAATAGTCACTGAGAAAATTGTGATAAAAAGTTGAAATTTTCACACTTTTGGTGGGGGTACCCCCCTTGTAATGTCTCTAGCAAACAGACGAACTGACAGATTTGCATGCCTTGAACAATTTTTCATCCTCGATAGATAAGGTATCTTTTAAAAAAAACAGCACGTCTCTAGGCCTTGTAGTTTTGGAGAAGTTGTTCACGCGGACGCGGACGCCCACGCCGCAGAGTGATGACATAATGTCAGCTGACTGACAAGTCAGCTGACATAAAAAAATTTACAAAAATAAAATGCCTCCCATTCAGGTATCTATGGTGCGATTGATGAGAAAATCCTTTCCGACCTAGGAAATTTGGTCTAGAATGTACCAGATAAATTTTATAGCACAGTTGTGAGTGTTTTTTTCAGAAACGCGATGACGGGGTGTTTTGGAGTTATGCTTAAGGTTACCTTAAGTAAAGCTTAAGGTCTGCGCAAAGTATCCCAAAAAATTTTCCCGCCCCTATAGTTTTAAAGAAAGATAAGAAAGAAAGAAAAATTTGAAAGGCTAAGAAGTTATTCAAGGGAGACCATAATCCGGCGGCGGCGGTGATCAGGCGAACTTCGGTGAAAACAAATAAGCGTCCCTGACGGGCCGCTTAATTATGGCTCACATATGCTTGTGGTTCATTTTAACCATATCAGTGGCAAGCATACAAAATCCCAGGTGTCAAAGCCCCAGAATCTCTGTGATTTTCAGAACCAGTCCAACCACCAAGTAATAGCTAAGCACTGCATTTCACCCCATATTAAGTAGGGCTAAGTTAGAGTTACTGGAAACTTGAACTGTTGAGAAACAGAGTACAAACAGCAAACTGAATACACTTAACCAAAATAGCATCTGAGATGCCCTCACCCCACAACCTGGGGAAATAGTTTTCAACACCATGAGATAAAAAGTAGTGAAACAGTACAAAGATTGGGATACTTTCAGAGCAGTGTCAGTTGTTATTTTCTCTACTTAAACATTATTTGGACCTTTAACCATAACTGACACTACATATTTTTTAGGTCAAGGTTACTATGGCAAGGTCAAAGATCAAATCAAGGTCATTATGGTCATAACATAACATTGCACACCTACAAGTCCTAATCAATCTCCCTACAAAGTATCAACTTCCTGCAACTTATGGTTTCCGAGATACAGCCCAGACAAGATTTTATACGTCAAGGTCACTACAGCTAAGTCAAAGGTCAAATCACAGTCACACCATCATTACAAGGTCACTACAGCAAGGTTAAAGATCAAATCAAGGTCATACCATGACATTGCACACCTACAACCCCCCAACCAATGTCGCTACCAAGTATCAACTTCCTGCAACCTACTGTTTCCAAGATGTAGTCCAGACAACATTTTATAGGTCAAGGTCACTACAGCAAGGTCAGAGGTCAAATCAAGGTCACACCATGATGTTGCATTCATACAACCTCCAAACAATGTCCCTAACACGTATCAACTTCCTGCACCTTACGGAGTCTAAGATATAGCAAGGACAAGATTTTATAGGTCAAGGTCACTCCGGCCAAGTCAAAGGTAAAATCAAGGTCACACCATGACAACGCATACCTACAATCCCTAACCAATGTCCCTATTAAGTATCAACTTCCTACACCTTACAGTTTTCGAGATATAGCCCGGACAAGATTTTATAGGTCAATGTCAGTACAGCAAGGACAAATTAAGGTCACACCATGACATTGCACACCTACAGCCCCTAACCAATGTCCCTACCAAGTATCAACTTCCTACACCTTAATCTGAGATATAGCCTGGACAAAATTTTCAAACTGAAGGTCACCACAGCAATGTCAAAAGTCAAGTCAAGGTCATACCCTGACGATGCACACCCATACCCCCAACCAATGTCCCTACCAAAGTATTACCCTTCTACACCTTACAATTCCCAAGATATGGCCCAGAAAAGATTTTAAAGGTTAAGGTCACTACAGCAAGGTCAAATGTTACATCAAGGTCACACCAAAATGTTGCATACCTACACCCCCTACCCAATGTCCCTAATAAGTTTACACTTCCTATACCTTATGATTTTGGTGAAATAGCCCGGACAATATTTTAAAGGTCAAGGTCACTACATAAACTTGGCTATAAAAGCATTCATCACATCGGATACTCACAATGTATACCGTAAATTTCCAAAATAACGCCCAGGTTCAAATAAACGCCTGGTTCAAATTAACGCCTGGTACCAAGCACACTGTTTACAATTTATAACACTGTTTTTTGTATTTCAAAAGAACGCCTGGTTCAATTTAACGCCTGGTCTGATGCCATTTGAAAATAATTAACGCCCGGGCCATATTTTGAAAAAATACGGTACCTTCACAACACTGTTGTCTCTCTTTTACATACCTTGGCCCATTTTGAATCTAGTTGTATGGATGTTTCTGCATCAGTGAGAGCATCCATAAACTTTTTTTTCATGCAGTATGCTGCCGAACGATTGCTAAAAAGTGCTGCATTTTCGGGATCACATTTTATAGCTTCTGAGTAGAGCTGAATTGCCTCATCCACATTTCCTTCTTGCAGCGCAGAATTGCCCTTCTTTTTCAAAGACACTGCCTAGTTGTGATAAGTTACAACAGCAAGTTAAAAAACATCACAAATGTATTACTGAAATTGTACAATTTGAAAATGAATAGTGAAAAGGAACACCAGCCCACCAGTGAATGCCCGTTTTATTTATCTTTATCAGAGATCACGATTAAATGCTTCTGTATGCAAAAAAAAAAAAAAAAAAAGAAAAAAAAAGAAAGGGCATTCACTGATATTGGTGGTTTTTGGCAAAAATAGGAGCAATATTGTCAAAACTAGGGATGGATCGGAAGGCACCATGTCTCAGTATCAAGAGCATTTTTCCTGAAATTTTATGACATTTTAAAACCGCCAACTGCTTCGCTTGTCAACACATATAATGGAAGAAAGAGTTAAAATAATAGAAAGTCAAATTATAAGCCATATTATCATGCATTTGCAGACTCTTACCGCGATACGTTGAGCAGAACTGTCATTTTTGGTTACAAGACTTTATAACCTCAATCTCGCTTGTCAACACTTAAAATGGAAGGAAAACTTAAAATATTGGAAACAAGCATTCTGACGCATGCATTTATCTCCCGCCGTATAAATTAGATGTCCAATGATAGTGGAATATAAATTTTCCTGCGAGATGGAGGCACATGTAGAAGTGACAAGTTTAATGTTTGATTGCAATACTTTTAAAGACAAAAGGCATTTACTCATTTTAGTAGCTATTACTTTGCCATCCAAAGAGTTCTGTACAGTTCTGCCACTTCATTATGCAGATCAACTCAAAGTAGGGAAGCACGTCTTTAGAAGAAATAGCCTATCTGTACTACTTTTAGAGATACAAGACATTTACTTATTTTAGTGGCTATTACTCTGCCATCTAAAGAGCTACAGTTCTGCAACTTCACTATGTGGTAGATCACCCAAAAGTAGGTGAATGACTTATTTAGAAGAAATTGCCCACCTGTAATACTTTTAGAGACTAGACCAAGGATGCATCTGTGGCCAGATGCAAAATGTATCCACCGGCAAAGGCAAAAGTAGCTATTACTCAGCTATGGCACGAGCTAGAGGTCTGAAATTTTAGTATGTTATAGCTGACCCAAAAGTAGGTGAATAACATATTTGCACAAAATTCTCTAAATGCAATAGTTTTCAAGTTACAAGTGATTTTACTCATGATGGAAGTTAGTGAAAAGCCCAAAAGTAGCTATTACTCACTTAGCTATTCAGATAGACACCCAAGTTACTCACCATGTTGTTGCTATGGAAAAAGTAGGTGAATGACATATTTTAACAAAATGCTCTAAATGTAATACTTTTCAAGTTATAAATGATTTAGTGTTGCGTAAGAACTTCAAAGTAGCTATTACTCCGCTATGCAATGAGCCACAGGTCTGGAATTTTACTATGTTATAGCTGCCTCAAAATAGGTGAATAACATACTGAAACTAAATAATGTAAATGCAAAAGTTTTCAAGTTATAAGTGATTTACCCAACAGTGATAACCTAAAAGTAGTTATTATTCAGCTATGCCATGAGCTACAGGTCTGAAATTTTACTATGTTATAGCTGACCCAAAAGTAGCTGCATAACATATTTGCACAAAGTGCTCTAAATGCAGTACTTTTCAAGTTATAATTGATTTAGTGCATGATTTAATTAATTTTAATGTATTAAAATTTATTTTAAAAATTGATAAAAAAACTTAAGCATGTGAAACTTCTCCAAAATGTAGGTGAATGAGTTATTTGAGAAATACTGGCTATCTGCAATACTTTTAGTGATAATAGGCATTTACTTATTTTGAGTAGGTGAGTAATTAGCTACAGGTCTGAAACTTCAAGTGAAAGCTGTCCCAAAAGTAGGTGAATGACTTATTCGAGAAAAATTGGCTATCTGCAATACTTTTAGAGATAATTAGCATTTACTCATTTTGAGTAAGTCAGTAATTACCTACGGGTCTGGAACTTCACCATGTGAAGGCTATCCGCAATACTTCTAGGGATAATTAGCATTTACTCATTTTGAGTAGGTGAATAATTAGCTACGGGTCTGAAACTTCACCAAGTGATGGCTCTCCCAATAGTAGATGAATGAGTTATTTGAGAAAAATTGGCTATCTGCAATACTTTTAGAGATAATTAGCATTTACTCATTTTGAGCAGGTGAGTAATTAGCTATGGGGCTGAAACTTCACCATGTGAAAGCTCTCCCAAAAGTAGGTGAATGAGTTATTTGAGAAAAATTGGCTATCTGCAATACTTTTAGAGATAATTACCATTTACTCATTTTGAGTAGGTGAGTAATTAGCTATGGGTCTGAAACTTCACCAAGTGAAAGCTCTCCTAAAAGTAGGTGAATGAGTTATTTGACAAAAAATGGCTATCTGCAATACTTTTAGAGATAATTAGCATTTACTCATTTTGAGTAGGTGAGTAATTAGCTACAGGTCTGAAACTTCACCAAGTGAAAGCTCTCCCAAAAGTAGGTGAATGAGTTATATGAGAAAAATTGGCTATCCGCAATACTTTTAGAGATAATTAGCATTTACTCATTTTGAGTAGGTGAGTAATTAGCTACGGATCTGAAACTTCACCATGTGAAAGCTCTTCCAAAAGTACCTGAAGGAGTTATTTGAGAAAAATTGGCTACCTGCAATACTTTTAGAGATAATTAGCATTTACTCATTTTCAGCAGGTGAGTAATTAGCTACGGGTCTGAAACTTCACCAAGTGAAAGCTCTTCCAAAAGTAGGTGAATGAGTTATTTGAGAAAAATTGGCTATCTGCAATACTTTTACAGATAATTTGCATTTACTCATTTTGAGTAGGTGAATAATTAGCTACAGGTCTGAAACTTCACCAAGTGAAAGCTCTCTCAAAAGTAGGTGAATGAGTTATTTGAGAAAAATTGGCTATCTGCAATACTTTTAGAGATAATTCGCATTTACTCATTTTGAGTAGGTGAGTAATTAGCTACAGGTCTGAAACTTGACCAAGTGAAAGCTCTCCCAAAAGTAGGTGAATGAGTTATTTGAGAAAAATTGGCTATCTACAATACTTTTAGAGATAATTAGCATTTACTCATTTTGAGTAATTAGCTACGGGTCTGAAACTTGACCATGTGAAAGCTCTTCCAAAAGTAGGTGAATGAGTTGAGAAAAATTGTCTATCTGCAATACTTTTAGAGATAATTCGCATTTACTCATTTTGAGTAGGTGAGTAATTAGCTAAGGGTCTGAAACTTCACGAAGTGAAAGCTCTCAATTAGCTACAAATGAGAAAATAGCTATTACTCACTTATGGCATGCAATAGAACCCCAAACTATGTACCATCTTATAGCTAAGGACAAAGTAGCTGAACAACATATTTTAGGAAAACACTCTAACTGCAATAGTTTTGGAGATACAATGGCTTTACTCAACAGTCGGAATTTGAAAGTAGCTATGACTCAGCTATCAAAGGTTCAACAGGTCTGAAACTTTACTATGTAATAGCTTACCAAAAAGTAGATGGACAACATATTTGAAAAGATTTCCCTAACTTTAATACTTTTGAAGATATTTGACATTTACTTCTTTTGTTATTTAGCTACAAATGAGAAAATAGCTATTACTCACTTATGGCATGCAATAGAACCCCAAACTATGTACCATCTTATAGCTAAGGACAAAGTAGCTGAACAACATATTTTAGGAAAACACTGTAACTGCAATAGTTTTGGAGATACAATGGCTTTACTCAACAGTCGGAATTTGAAAGTAGCTATTACTCAGCTATCCATGGTGCAACAGGTCTGAAACTTAACTATGTGATAGCTTACCCAAAAGTAGATGAATAACATATTTGAAAAGATTTCTGTAACTCTAATACTTTTGAAGATATTTGGCATTTACTTCTTTTGTTATTTAGCTACAAATGAGAAAATAGCTATTACTCACTTATGGCATGCAATAGAACCCCAAACTATGTACCATCTTATAGCTAAGGACAAAGTAGCTGAACAACATATTTTAGGAAAACACTCTAACTGCAATAGTTTTGGAGATACAATGGCTTTACTCAACAGTCGGAATTTGAAAGTAGCTATTACTCAGCTATCCACGGTGCAACTGGTCTGAAACTTTATTATGTGATAGCTTACCCAAAAGTAGATGAATAACATATTTGAAAAGATTTCTGTAACTGTAATACTTTTGAAGATACTTGGCATTTACGTCTTTTGTTATTTAGCTACAAATGAGAAAATAGCTATTACTCACTTATGGCATGCAATAGAACCCCAAACTATGTACCATCTTATAGCTAAGGACAAAGTAGCTGAACAACATATTTTAGGAAAACACTCTAACTGCAATAGTTTTGGAGTTACAATGGCTTTACTCAACAGTCAGAATTTCAAAGTAGCTATTACTCAGCTATCCAAGGTGCAACAGGTCTGAAACTTTACTATGTGATAGCTTACCAAAAGTAGATGAACAACATATTTGAAAAGATTTCTGTAACTCTAATACTTTTGAAGATATTTGACATTTACTTCTTCTGTTATTTAGCTACAAATGAGAAAATAGCTATTAATCACTAATGGCATGCAATAGAACCCCAAACTATGTACCATCTTATAGCTAAGGAAAAAGTAGCTGAACAACATATTTTAGGGAAACACTCTAACTGCAATGGTTTTGGAGTTACAATGGCTTTACTCAACAATCAGAATTTCAAAGTAGCTATTGCTCAGCTATCCAAGGTGCAACAGGTCTGAAACTTTACTATGTGATAGCTTACCAAAAAGTAGATGAACAACATATTTGAAAAGATTTCTGTAACTCTAATACCCCCAAACTATGTACCATCTTATAGCTAAGGACAAAGTAGCTGAACAACATATTTGAAGAAAAAGTTGTTTCTGCAATAGTTTTTGAGTTATGAGCCCTTTACTCCAAGTAGCTAAGATAGCTATTACTCACTTATCGTTAGGCCTAAGTCCATAAAACCAAAAAAATTTTCGAGGGCGTGAAAATTCATTGGGACAATTAATTTACAAAAAATCTGTAGCTGTAGTAGTTTTGGAGGAATCTGCGTGACTAACGCATGCACACACGCACGCATGCAGGCATCATTTCATAATCTCCCTCCCGGGCTAAAGCCCGGCGGGAGATAATTATGCTACTTATCTGAATCAGAATCTGGTCATCTCGGCCCATTTCAAAGTCGGTCCCCTACAAACTCGGGCTGACGCGGGCTGACTTTAAAATGGGCCGAGTTGCCCCTCCATTTTGTAAACATGCGGGATCGCGTCTTCTACCGAACACCCCGAATATACCGAATTGCGGGCTAGTACTAAAACTCGCAAGATATCGCGTATCCCGCGCTCTAGACGCATCACTGTATATATATAGTGGCTTTCTACCAGTAAACGCCCGCCTTATATTTATTTGCTAGAGGTCAGGGACAAATGCTTCTATATATCTACAAAATGGGCGCTCACTGGTATTTCCGGTTTGCGGTAAAAACAGCCGATAATAGATAAAATGTTAAAATATAAAGTTTTGAAACAAATGTAACAAAATGCATCTTAGTTATTAATTGTAGTGTATATCATTTGATAATCTGGTGGTCGAAGAATAAAATATAAAGCTGTAAATCTAAGTTAAACTAGAGGATCGCTCGAAAAAAAAAAAGATAATGTTTTTGCATAGCAAAAACAAAGCGTCCCAAAAAGGATATAAAGGTGAGTGCTAAAGTATTAAGAAAATGCTTCGTTTCTACCCTTATACTGTTGTGGCAACCAAAGTCAGCGCAGTCTGCTCTATCTAGCACGGTTTTCAAGATATAAGCATTTTTGTGTTTTGCAAAAAATTAAAAAATTAAAAATGTCCGCATTATTTGACAAGACAAAAATATTTTGAAAATTGGCATGGCTACTCTGCAGAGATACCCAGCAGGTCAAAAATTTTGTTGAGTTCGCTCCATATAGCATGGTTTTCGAGATACAAGCATGTTTGTGTTTTGCAAAAACTTTGAAAATTCAAAATGGCCACCATTTTTGGGGAAACCAAAATTTTTGTCAAGACCACTGCCGCGGTGTGTATCTCCCGCCGAGCATTAAAGCAGAAGAAATAGGTTTTCCGAGATATTCATAATTTTTCATTTTCGTGTGTGAAAGCTCTTCCAAAAGTAGGTGAATGAGTTATTTGAGAAAAATTGGCTATCTGCAATACTATTAAGAGATAATTCACATTTACTCATTTTGAGTAGGTGAATAATTAGCTATGGGTCTGAAATTTCACCATGTGAAAGCTCTCTCACAAGTAGATGAATGAGTATTTGAGAAAAATTGGGTATCCGCAATACTTTTACAGATAATTAGCATTTACTCATTTTGAGTAGGTGAATAAATAGCTATGGGTCTGAAACTTCACAGAGTGAAAGCTCTCCCAAAAGTAGGTGAATGAGTTATTTGAGAAAAATTGGCTATCTGCAATACTTTTAGCGATAATTCACATTTACTCAATTTGAGTAGGTGAATAATTAGCTATGGGTCTGAAACTTCAAGTGAAAACTCTGCCAAAAGTAGGTGAATGAGTTATTTGAGAAAAATTGGCTATCTGCAATACTTTTAGAGATAATTCGCATTTACTCATTTTGAGTAGGTGAGTAATTAGCTATGGGTCTGAAACTTCACCAAGTGAAAGCTCTCCCAAAAGTAGGTGAATGAGTTATTTGAGAAAAATTGGCTATCTGCAATACTTTTAGAGATAATTCGCATTTACTCATTTTGAGTAGGTGAGTAATTAGCTATGGGTCTGAAACTTCAAGTGAAAGCTCTCCCAAAAGTAGGTGAATGATTTATTTGAGAAAAATTGGCTATCTGCAATACTTTTAGAGATAATTCGCATTTACTCATTTTGAGTAGGTGAGTAATTAGCTATGGGTCTGAAACTTCACAGAGTGAAAGCTCTCCCAAAAGTAGGTGAATGAGTTATTTGAGAAAAATTGGCTATCTGCAATACTTTTAGAGATAATTCGCATTTACTCATTTTGAGTAGGTGAGTAATTAGCTATGGGTCTGAAACTTCACCAAGTGAAAGCTCTCCCAAAAGTAGGTGAATGATTTATTTGAGAAAAATTGGCTATCTGCAATACTTTTAGAGATAATTCGCATTTACTCATTTTGAGTATGTGAGTAATTAGCTATGGGTCTGAAACTTCACAGAGTGAAAGCTCTCCCAAAAGTAGGTGAATGAGTTATTTGAGAAAAATTGGCTATCTGAAAAACTTTTAGAGATAATTCGCATTTACTCATTTTGAGTAGGTGAGTAATTAGCTATGGGTCTGAAACTTCACCAAGTGAAAGCTCTTCCAAAAGTAGGTGAATGAGTTATTTGAGAAAAATTGGCTATCTGCAATACTTTTAGAGATAATTCGCATTAACTCATTTTGAGTAGGTGAGTAATTAGCTATGGGTCTGAAACTTCACCAAGTGAAAGCTCTTCCAAAAGTAGGTGAATGAGTTATTTGAGAAAAATTGGCTATCTGCAGTACTTTTAGAGATAATTCGCATTTACTCATTTTGAGGTGAATAATTAGCTACGGGTGTGAAACTTCACCATGTGAAAGCTCTTCCAAAAGTTGGTGAATGAGTTGAGAAAAATTGGCTATCTGCAATACTTTTAGAGATAATTCGTATTTACTCATTTTGAGCAGGCGAGCAATTAGCTATGGGTCTGAAACTTTACCAAGTGAAAGCTCTTCCCAAAGTAGGTGAATGAGTTATTTGAGAAAAATTGGCTATCTGCAGTACTTTTAGATATAATTCGCATTTACTCGTTTTGAGTAGGGGAGTAATTAGCTATGGGTCTGAAACTTCACCAAGTGAAAGCTCTTCCAAAAGTAGGTGAATGAGTTACTTGAGAAAAATTGGCTATCTGCAGTACTTTTAGATATAATTCACATTTACTCATTTTGAGTAGATGAGTAATTAGCTATGGGTCTGAAACTTCACCAAGTGAAAGCTCTCCCAAAAGTAGGTGAATGAGGTATTTGAGAAAAATTGGCTATCTGCAGTACTTTTAGAGATAATTCGCATTTACTCATTTTGAGTAGGTGAGTAATAAGCTATGGGTCTGAAACTTCAAGTGAAAGCTCTTCCAAAAGTAGGTGAATGAGTTATCTGAGAAAAATTGGCTATCTGCAATACTTTTAGAGATAATTAGCATTTACTCATTTTGAGTAGGTGAATAATTAGCTATGGGTCTGAAACTTTACCAAGTGAAAGCTCTCCCAAAAGTAGGTGAATGAGGTATTTGAGAAAAATTGGCTCTCTGCAATACTTTTAGAGATAATTAGCATTTACTCATTTTAAGTAGGTGAGTAATTAGCTATGGGTCTGAAACTTTACCATGTGAAATTGAAAATTTCATGTTTCAACAGAAACCCTTCTACTACACTGTGGGTCCAAAACTTGCTCGAAATCGCTCTGACAGTTTCAGAGATATTTGCCATTTTTCATTTTCCGCAAAAATTCAAGATGGCCACCAAAAGTTGTAAACTTTGAAATTTGAAACTTTACTATGTGATAGCTTACCAAAAAGTAGATGGACAACATATTTGAAAAGATTTCCCTAACTTTAATACTTTTGAAGATATTTGACATTTACTTCTTCTGTTATTTAGCTACAAATGAGAAAATAGTTATTACTCACTTAAGGCATGCAACAGAACCCCAAACTATGGACCATCTTATAACTAAGGACAAAGTAGCCGAACAATATATTTTAGGAAAACACTCTAACTGCAATAATTTTGGAGTTACAATGGCTTTACTCAAGCTACAAACGAGAAAATAGCTATTACTCACTTATGGCATGCACCAGAACCCCAAACTATGGACCATCTTATAGCTAAGGACAAAGTAGCTGAACAACATATTTTAGGAAAACACTGTAACTGCAATAATTTTGGAGTTACAATGGCTTTACTCAACAGTCAGAATTTCAAAGTAGCTATTACTCAGCTATCCAAGGTGCAACAGGTCTGAAACTTTACCATGTGATAGCTTACCAAAAAGTAGATGGATAACATATATGAAAAGATTTCCCTAACTTTAATACTTTTGAAGATATTTGACATTTACTCCTTTTGTTATTTAGCTACAAATGAGAAAATAGCTATTACTCACTTATGGCATGCAATAGAACCCTAAACTATATACCATCTCATAGCTAAGGACAAAGTAGCTGAACAACATATTTTAGGAAAACAGTCTAACTGCAATAATTTTGGAGTTACAATGGCTTTACTCAACAGTCAGAATTTCAAAGTAGCTATTACTCAGCTATCCAAGGTGC